>OZ024673.1:0-1487560 GCA_964016965.1 Diacarnus erythraeanus | reverse complement strand
TGACGGTGATACCATCACGGATGTCCGAATTCTTGTTGCGGCGGTGAACTTGGAGGTTGCGGCAGAACTCGGTGAAGTCTTTCCGAACATTGTGCTAAAACGGGATGGTGTCTACGTCCAAAACCGGATTCGGATCACAGGCATCGACACCGCTGAAATCCGGCCTTCGTTAACGAAAAGCGATGGCACACGTCGATCGGCTGTGAGCCGTGCCAATGAGAAAAAAGCAGCGGTTGCGGCACGGGAGGCTGTGAGAGCCTTGCTATTGGCAAACGGCCTGCGTTTCAGACTCACAGACGTGGCACACGACAAATTCGGGCGTGTGCTTGGTAAAGTGTTCGTCGGTGCTGTCGATGTCGGTGAGTATCTGATAGCCAATCGGCTGGCACTGCGGTATGACGGCGGCACCCGACAGGAATTGGACTGGGATAAACTCGACCAAGGGTTGATGTGGTAACCCTCCGATTATTTTTAGGTTTCACGATAAAATACATTTGCATCCCTACATTATATATGTTATTATATATAATGTAAACTTGGATTATGGTAAATTATAGGGGGTTGTCCTTCTAATTTACTCAGCTTTGGACAATTTTCATCGGGGTAGGCAACCAAAAAGAAATCGGCAGAAATGCCACAAGCCAAACTCCGGATGCCAGAGACATAGCACGCCTACAGCGTGCGGGTGTTTGGATAGCCCGTTGGCTATAGACATAGCACGCCTCTGGCGTGAAGATTTTTCTCCGGGTTTCTTGGGTGTGTGCAACTATCGGGAAAGTAGACCTGCTTTTGAAACGCAACGCCTATGAAACTAAAGATTGGGGTAGGCACCCAAAAAGAAATCGGCAGAAATACCGCAAGCCAAACTCCGGACGCTATAGACATAGCACGCCTCCAGCGTGCGTGCGTTTGGATAGCCCGTTGGCTATAGACATAGCACGCCTCTGGCGTGAAGATTTTTCTTCGGGTTTCTTGGGTGTGTGCAACTATTGGGAAAGTAGACCTACCTTTGAAACGCAACGCCTATGAAACAAAGATTGGGGTAGGCAACCGAAAAGAAATCGGCAGAAATACCGCAAGCCAAACTCTGGACGCTATAGACAGAGCACGCCTCTGGCGTGAAGATTTTTCTCTGGGTTTCTTGGGTGTGTGCAACTATCGGGAAAGTAGACCTACCTTTGAAACGCAACGCGTATGAAACAAAGATCGGGGTAGGCACCCGAAAAGAAATCGGCAGAAATATCTGAAGCCAAACTCTGGACGCTATAGACAGAGCACGCCTCCAGCGTGCGTGCGTTTGGATAGCCTGATGGCTATAGACATAGCACGCCTCTGGCGTGAAGATTTTTCTCTGGGTTTCTTGGGTGTGTGCAACTATCGGGAAAATAGACCTGCTTTTGAAACGCAACGCCTATGAATTAGTCTAATTTAGAGGCTCCGTACCCGGCTGAGAAGGGGGGATAAAGGGGGGTTACATGACACTTAACTTCATCAGCGCAAAGTCAATCGGTTTGCAAGTGTCCTCCCAATTACGGGATCTGTATGAAACCGCGATAACCTTTCTCTATCCTGCCGAGTGCCGAGTTTGCCAAGAATTTCTTGCGGTTCCATCTATCCCTTATATCTGTGCAGACTGCTGGCAGGACATTCAATTCCTGGAGCCCCCTTGGTGCGATATCTGCGGCACCCCGGGTGTCAAGGGGCTCTGTGATGGGTGTGCGACCGCCCCGCCTCGTTATGGCCAGTTGCGTACCGTTGCAGTGTATCAGACAACGCTTCAGGAGGCAGTCCAGCTCTTTAAGTTTAAGAAGAAAAGGGGGCTGGCGCGGCACCTCATTCAACTGATAAATGCGCATATTCCGGTAGACTGTACTGTCGCGACGTACGATTTCATATTGCCGATCCCGATTCACAAGAAACGGCTCCGAGAACGCGGCTTCAATCAGGCGACACTCCTTGCCGATGGAATTGCGAAAGTTGAAGGCGTACCGGTGCTCACCGATGCGCTGGTTCGCAAACGCCACACCGTCGCGCAAAGCAGCTTAGACAGCGCAGCCCGGCAAGAGAATATTGTGGGTGCTTTTGAGGTACGAAACCCAGATATTATTTTCGGAAAACGGCTCTTAGTTATTGACGATGTTTTCACGACCGGTGCTACGATCCGTGAAGCCGTTAGCGAATTGTGGACTGCCGATCCCGCTGAAATCGATGTTTTGACACTGGCGAGGACTTTGGCCCCCTAAAAATCGTGAAACTTTTTGCGTTATATTGCGTATAATATCAATGTTCAAGATAGGGCAAAGTTGCTGGCGCGCTTTCACATTGCAAGCGGACAGGGCGTTTGAAACCGTGCTTTAAAGAACTACTTATTATTGTGCTAATTATCTAAATTTATGGTGGGAGGGGTAAACCTTTGCACTTAAATAGCATAAAAATTCGAGGATTCAAGAGTTTTGCCGAAGAAGTCGAATTGATACTTGAGCCCGGCATTACGACCATTGTCGGCCCTAACGGTTGTGGGAAAAGCAACGTCTCCGATGCAATTCGGTGGGTGCTTGGCGAACAGAGCGCTCGCGCCCTTCGGTGTGCTTCTATGCGTGACCTGCTTTTCAACGGGGGTGCCAACTTCGCCCCGGCGCAGCGGACAGAGGTAGCCTTATGTTTTGCAAATAATGGTTCAGAAAATGCGGATACCTTCCCCCAGGATGCTCCTGCTAAAGCCGCCTTCGCCTCTCCAGAAATTGAGGTTTCTCGACATCTCACCCGCGAGGGTGAAAGCCGCTACCTTATCAATCAAGACCCCTGTCGCCTCCGCGACATCAGTGAACTCTTCATGGATACAGGCATTGGTGTCGATGCGTATTCCGTCATGGAGCAGAGCAAGATTGACTTGATTCTGAACGTCCGTCCCGAAGATCGTCGCTTTCTCTTCGATGAAGTCGCTGGCATTACGAAATATAAACACCGAAAGAAAACCGCACTCCGCAAACTTGAACAGACCGAACAAAATCTTGTCCGTATCAACGATGTCATTCAGGAGTTGCAACGCGAGACGGAATCGCTCAAGGAGCAGGCTGAGCAGGCGCGGCATTATAACGCACAACAGGCACAGTTGAAACAGTTTGAATTAGACCTCGCGCATCGGGAATACGATAAACTCCGGATGGATTATCTCCAGGCGCAAACCGACTTAGATGAGATTTAAAGCTAAAAATTAATTACTTTTTTTTTTTTTTTTTTTTATTATTATATAGCATTTTCCGGAGGACTCTGTGATATACATTATGTGGTTGATACATTTTTTAAATTTTCAATCCTGCTGGAACAATAATTTCATCAAACGAGAATAAACTAAAAGAGTCGTGTGTAGCTATATACACGAAGATTAACTATAATAACATTATTAACATATCACTCAACTATTGTAACTAAACTTTGCAGAGTAGCTAAAGCTGGACACAATACTGGTCAGTCCTGTTAATAAAAACAATAAAAAAAGTAATTTAAAAATGCATTAGCTAATAGCTAGAGTTTAGGCTAACAAAAGCTAGTCTTCCATTGACTTCTCATAGAGTTTCTTTCCAAGAGTTTTCAGTCGATCCACATACTCTAATTCCTTGTAGTTGCACTCTGGTACGCCCTCATATCCATGCCATGCACCCCAACATGCTCCCGCAGTGATACCTGTGCTGTCTGAGTCACCTCCATGTAACATTGCACGAAAACATAGCTCAGACCATGACCCCTTGCACCCTAGAAGAGCGTCATAAGCGATCATGGGGGCATCGTGTCCACTTGATCCGCCCTTTCCAGAATAACTGACAGACTTATAAAATTTGTCCCTCTCGATGACTCCATAATTTTCAGGGAAATTGGGTTCAGACTGACCATCAAGGATACCTCTTAGAGTCAAGTAATCTGTCCACTTCCCCTCAAAGTAGCTCCACGCTTTCTTGTTGTCCTCCACATCCCGACCACTTTCTTCAATGTATTTCCAGGCCATCTTTAAGGTGTCAAGTAGACCACGCCCCCATTCTCTCATCGGTTTCCGCTGGATGGAGTAGGAGACAAAGAGGGCTGAAGCTAAGGCTCCAAGATAACCTGTTGGATGGTTGTGTGTCATCCTTCCACTTTCAATGGAGATCTCAACAAGAGGCTGGATGTCTCCAGGTTTCCAATACAGCAAACCAATGGGGGCGGAGCGCATAGCAGCACCACACCCACCTCCATGAGGGTTAAATGGAATAAAATATCCTTTGGGAACTTTTGGCCTGAGCATGTAGACTGAAGCACTACATGTTAAGCCAGGTGCACGTTCAGTCATGTCATTCATACACTCTTTATACTTTTCAGCTAGTTTTGAGTAGAGTTTCTCCCTGTCTTCCTTCCATGGTGACAGCAGAGCCTCTGCTGTTGCTATGTGCATCACTGTATCATCAGACACTCTCCAGCTTCTGGGGTTCACTTTGATCTTTTCTAAACCCCCTAACATGAGGAGTTCTTTATGTATACGCTGACCAGAGACACAAAATTCCCATTCGCCATTCTTGTAACCAATGGCATCGCCTACTCCAGCTAGCACCATGCTAGCCTGGAATCTATTCTCCAGATTTTCTTCAGGTGACTCCACGTTAACAGCCATTCTCGGATCTTAGACTACATTACCACGACCAGCTAAGTAAAATTTTAAGGGGTGAATAACAACCCTCGGGTAGCCCCGCCTTCTTTCTAACTCCCCCACGCTGGATAGCAGGATCACTGTTTGTAGTACTGCTATTTGTTGATGTGCTCTAGTTTTTAATCACGTACTGTCTGGAAGTTCTAGTTTGTCAAATTTTCTAATAGACTATATGTGTGGGCCCGAACCGAAGGCGCTGAGGTTCCATACTTACTATAATTCTTGAGTATAGTATGGTAACAGGACTGTATGTCTATCTTTAGCTACTCAGCAAAGTTTATCTTTTAGAGATGTTAGTTGTAGAGTGAAAATAGCAATGATTAATAGAACAGTTTGTAGATGTAGTTCTTGCTTTTAGCTAATTAACTAAAACCATGGTCTCAATTAGTCAAAATTAACGTTATAGCTACTAAAGCTTAACAGTAAGTTGACCTAAAGGTAATTTTGAGGAAGAACATATCATACTTGTAGTAGCTGTCAATATTTTGTGAGTTCCACTAGCAGTTGCATGTGTATTATTATCTTGTTGAATTCATGCATGCACTTTTCTGAAGATAAGCTTATTCATTACTAAAACTATAGAATTTGAATTTTGGTTTGAGTTACTAAAACTGTGTGCTGTATTGATCACCAGAACTAAAACTAAAAGGAAGTGATGCAATGATTATGATCATTAATTGAAACTTTAACTAGCTAGGTATTTTAGTTTCTTTAAAAAATAGTGACCAAGTACACATCTCTTGTTGTTTATTCTGTCAAGAAAGAATGACTGAGAACTGAGATATTGTTACACAGGATTGAAAATATGAAAATGAAGTTCACTTGTATCAACCACATAGCTAATGTGCAATATTATAGAGCCCTCAGGAGATGAAAAAACCCCAGAAACTAGTGAAATAGTGAATTATTGGAAATTCTGTTTTATTATCAGTAACCATAGCTATTCCCTTAGGATGCTTTCCAGTCTTCCATTGATTTCTCATAGATTTTTTTTTCCAAGAGTTTTCAGTCGATCCACATACTCTAATTCCTTGTAGTGGCACTCTGGTATGCCCTCGTATCCATGCCATGCACCCCAACATGCTCCTGCAGTGATGCCTGTGCTGTCTGAGTCACCTCCATGTAACATTGCACGAAAACATAGCTCAGACCATGACCCACTGCACCCTAGAAGAGCGTCATAAGCGATCATGGGGGCATCATGTCCACTTGCTCCACCATCTCCAGAATAACTGACAGACTTATAAAATTTGTCCCTCTCGATGACTCCATAATTTTCAGGGAAATTGGGTTCAGATTGACCATCAAGGATACCTCTTAGAGTCAAGTAATCTGTCCACTTCCCCTCAAAGTAGCTCCATGCTTTCTTGTTGTCTTCCACATCCCGACCACTTTCTTCAATGTAGTTCCAGGCCATCTTTAAGGTGTCGAGTAGACTACGCCCCCATTCTCTCATCGGTTTCCGCTGGATGGAGTAGGAGACAAAGAGGGCTGAAGCTAGGGACCCAAGATAGCCTGTCGGGTGGTTGTGTGTCATCCTTTCACTTTCAATGGAGATCTCAACAAGAGACTGGATGTCTTTAGGTTTTCAACACAGCAAACCAATGGGGGCAGAGCACATAGCAGCACCACACCCACCTCCAGAAGGGTTAAATGGAATAAAATATCCTTTGGGAATTTTTGGCCTGAGCTTGTGGAGTGAAGCACTACAGGTAAAGCCAGGAGCACGGCCTGACATGTCATCCATACACTTTATATACTTTTCAGCTAGCTTTGAGTAGAGTTTCTCCCTATCTTCCTTCCATGGTGACAGCAGAGCTTCTGCTGTTGCTATATGCATCACTGTATCATCAGACACTCTCCAGAATCTGCGGTTCACTTTAAACCCCCCATCTTGAGCAGGTCTTCCTGTATACGCTGACCAGAGCGACAAAATTCCCATTCGCCATTCTTGTAACCAATGGCAACGCCTAGTGCAGCTAGCACCATACTAGCCTGAAACCTACTCTCCCGAAGTGTCTCCTCATTAACAGCCATACTCAATAGACTACACTCTAACCACAGACCAGACGGGATGTCAATCAGCCATATGGGGTAGCCCCACCTACTTTGCTGTATAAAGTATATGTATAGCTATTATAGCCCCACCCCCTTTATTCTACCGTAAATGTTGGATTTAAAGCGCCAGAAAAAAAATAATTAGGGTTCTCCTTGGCGGCGCTAATAATAATAATAAGACATTATTAATAATAAGTTTGATGCCACGTGGCGCTAAAATTACAGTGTGGCGCTTAGTAATAATGGCTGACCAGGTACCTTACTAATTTTCCCAGAAGAGACAGTTTTCACACATGCACGACCGTCAGCTCTTTTTACTAAGCGCCGGGAAAAAATAATTCAGTTGCCAGCTAGCTGCCGCTCTGTTAATTAGAATGGAAAAAAAAAAAAAAAAAAAAACACTTGTCATCAGCTAGCTTGTCGCTAAAATTCCAGTGGCGCTGTAAATCCAACATGAGTAGATTTTTAATCACTGTCTGATTCTATAAATATACTATAAGAATACTGTAAGGAAATTTACACATAGAAGGACCCATTTTTTGTCTGTATAATATTGCGTGTCCATCTTTAGTTACTGTAAAGTTTATCTTTTAGTTACAGCGAAGTTATAGACTGGAAGTGTTATTTACGGTGGCCCTGAAGGTCACTTTAGGTTTTACTTTCATAGACATTGTCCTGTATTGTTTTTTTTTTTTTTTTTAAGAACTACTGTGGGTTTGTTTTGTTTTCTGGTTGCTTTTGTTTTTTGTTCCTTGGTGCTTGTTACTTATGCATGCTTTTGTTTCAATTATTATTATTATTATTATTATTATTATTATTATTATTATTATTATTATTATTGTTATTAGAACAGTTTGTAGATGTAATTACCTTGTTATGTTGTTTTAATTAAACTATAATTATTTTTTATTAGCTATGATTGGAGCATTATTGTTGAATGCACTTTTCTGAAGATAGGTTTATTATTTTGGATTTGAATTTTGGTTTGAGTGACTACAACTGTGGTGCTGTATTGATCACTAGAACTAAAACTAAAAGGAGGTGATACAATGATTATTAATTTACTTTAACCAGCATAGGCATTTTAGTTACTGTAAAAATAGTGACTAAAACATTATTTGTACACATCTCGAGACAATCCTTGTCTATTCTGTCAAGAGAGAATGACTGAACTAATGAGAACTGAGATATTGTTACACAGGATGTCTCCTTGAAAATGAAGTTTATTCGTATTAACCACATAGCTAATGTGCAATATTATAGAGCCCTCAGGAGATGGAAAAAATATAGCTAACAGAAACTAGTGAAATATTGAATTATTGGAAATTATCAGTAACCATAGATACAGTATTCCCTTAGGATGTTTTTCAGCCTTCCATTGACTTCTCATAGAGTTTTTTTCCAAGAGTTTTTAGTCGATCCACATACTCTAACTCCTTGTAGTGGCACTCTGGTACACCCACATATCCATGCCACGCACCCCAACATGCTCCTGCAGTGATACCTGTGCTGTCCGAGTCACCTCCATGTAACATTGCACGAAAGCATAGCTCAGACCATGACCCCTTGCACCCTAGAAGAGCGTCATAAGCAATCATGGGGGCATCGTGTCCACTTGCTCCGCCCTTTCCAGAATGACTGATGGAACTATAAAACTTGTCCCTCTCGATGACTCCATAATTTTCAGGGAAATTGGGTTCAGTCTGACCATCAAGGATACCTCTAAGAGTAAGGTAATCTGTCCACTTCCCCTCAAAGTAGCTCCACACTTTCTTATTGTCTTCCATATCTCGACCACTTTCTTCAATGTATTTCCAGGCCATCTTTAAGGTGTCAAGTAGACCACGCCCCCATTCTCTCATCGGTTTCCGCTGGATGGAGTAGGAGACAAAGAGGGCTGAAGCTAGGGACCCAAGATAGCCTGTCGGGTGGTTGTGTGTCATCCTTCCACTTTCAATGGAGATCTCAACAAGAGACTGGATGTCTCCAGGTTTCCAATACAGCAAACCAATGGGAGCGGAGCGCATAGAAGCACCACACCCACCTCCATAAGGGTTAAATGGAATAAAATATCCTTGTGGAATTTCTGGTTTGAGTATATGGGCAGAGTGACCACAGGTTAAGCCAGGTGAACGACCTACCATATCACCCATGCACTCTACATACTTTTCAGCTAGCTTTGAGTAGAGTTTCTCCCTGTCTTCTTCCTTCCATGGTGACAGCAGAGCCTCTGCTGTTGCTATGTGCATCACTGTATCATCAGACAAGCTCCAATTTTGGGTGTTCAAGGTGATGTTATTCAAGCCACCCATCTCGTGGAGATCCTCGTGTATACGCTGACCATACTTGCAAAACTCCCATTTTCCATTTCTGAAACCCATGGCATCGCCTACTCCAGCTAGTACCATACTAGCTTGGAATCTACTCTCCAGATTTTCCTGAGGTGTCTTTCCGTTAACAGCCATTCCCCGAGCATAGACTATTCTCCAACCGCTGACTACGCTCCGACCAGCTAGTATTGCCACCCTACAGACCATTAAATTAGGTAGCCCCACCTACTTTGACACTTGACCTATTGACCTTGATCTAACGTGCTATATAGCCCCACCCTCTCTATCCTAACTTCCTCAAGCAAGATGGCGTAATGGTAGTACGAGTAAAGAAAGGATTGCTGTTAGGTATTGTAGTACTACTATTTGTTGATGTACTCTGGGTCGGCTCTGCTGGACTGAGCAGAGTAAGCTAAGAGTGTTATTTAAATGAAGTTCTAATTAAAGAGACTTGTCTTGTCTAATATTTCACTGATCTATATGAGCGTGTAGGCCCCTCCTACTGCCTATTTATTATGCTATTCCATTCTCAGTCTTTGGGTGCTTCTATGTGTAAATTCTGGACATTACATCATTACTATTACATCTGTAATATACCTGTAATATTCAATAATATATAATAAGATTACTGAATATATAATAAGATTACTGTAATATACCATAATATACAATAAGAATACTGTAAGGAAATTTACACATAGAAGTACCCCAGTCTTTGGCTATTACACTTTGAAAATTTGCCTATTATTCTCAAGCAGTTACTCATTATTCATAAATATTATGATGAGTTAGTTATCTTGAAGTATTCTATTGAAGATAATATGTTTCTATGTGAAGAATTTTGATGATCATGGAAAGAGTTAGCTAGCAAACTTGTGGAGTAGATTAAGTAAAATGCATGCAAGAGTAGCAGGAGTGCTGCAATATGCTAAAAATGAGTGTGGTAGAGGGAAATGATCCTATTATGCTATTCTCACCAATAATATTCTCAAAATAGGATGTTGGGTAAACCTAAATGAGGCAGTTAATACACTAAACATTTCATTCCCAAACTAACTCTGCTGGCCTGACCCCTCCCTGACCAGACTCCTTCACCAATGAGGGTCTGATGACCTAGCCGAGAGGCTATTAAAATCCTAGAGGGTCTGAACTAGCGTCACTGTACCCTTAACTTCATAGGGTGAAAGGGAACTGACCCTCAATTGATTCCAGAGATGATTTTATGCTACGTTATAGCTAGAGCATTTACTTGGATGTTATTGTACACACATATTGAGGGTAGGCCTGCACCATTGATGGTTATATGTAGCTAGGTGTGCAGAAGACATTACACTATTCTATTAACGACTCTTCATAGGGAAAACATTATGAGTTACTGATGAGCTCTATAGACTATAGAGCAACAACAACAACAACAACAACAACAACAACAACAAATGCTATAGCAATATTTTCAGGTTTTAATTTCTATATTATGGTTTAGTGTAACTTAAAAACACAAAAATAAAAGTCCTAGAGAATAATAATGTATTTTGGTGACTAGTTCTGTTTTTGTACATGACAAGAATATGCCACACCCCATGAAGTTGACTTTAGTGCAGCTGTCTCCCTAATTAAATGAATGGCTCTATCTTTTTTTATTTTTTTTTTCAGTATTTATTCACACAAGGATCCTATGATAAACCTTTCTTTGCCACTTACTTCAAAACTTCTCTCTTCACAATATATCTCTCAGCCTTTATCTTCTGGCGTCCATGGCAACGGCTCTGTGTGTGTGGCCAGAGGAAATCAAAGAAAGGTGTAAAGGGAGTGAATTCAGATAAGGATAGATCACATCACATATCACCTCATGAGATTTCCCCTCCTGAGATTCTCTCCCGTGTACAACCTGAGATCCCAAAAAGGGGAGAAAACAGCTGCTCTAATGAGACAGGAAATCTCTGTGGGATTCAACAGTATCAAGGAGGGAAGAAGCTACTGAAATTTGAGCATCTTTATCCATCCTTACAGAGCTGCCCTATTCCAAAACACGATGTTTGTTTACTAGTATGTAAATGTATCATTTCCTTAAAGTGTTTAGAAAAGGGAAATTAGCTGACTATAGCATTTACTCTGTAGCCATGTATGTCAAATACAATATATTCATAGGGTCCCCCTGAATACCAGCCTCTTGTTTGCTGTGACACAGACTCAGATAGGAAGGAAGACACAGAAACTCCCTGTAAAGATTAGTAATTTTATAGCTAGGAATTTCACTTGAAATATTTTTTTGGTTTTGTTTCAAGTGCCTCCTTGCATGAACAAGTGTTGTAAAGTCCGATTCAAGCCAACCATTGAAGTGAGAAAAGCAAAAGGTACCCCCATTAATATGCGACAAGGAGTGTTATGGTATACTGTAATATACAGTAAGGAGTGTGATGGTATTTTAAAATATACAAGGAGTGTGATGGTATACTGTAATATACAACAAGGAGTACTGTAATATACAGTTCCAACTCCCTGAGATGAGGACACTTCTGTATACAGTGGAACTCCTCTATTCCAACCCCCTGAAATGAGGGCACCTCTGTATACAGTGGAACTCCTCTATTCCAACACCCTGAAATGAAGACATCCCATTTTATTGGTGTCAAGAATACTGTAGTCATGTGCTACAGGTAGAAATTCTTTAATTTCCACGAGGGAACTCAGCAAAGAGAATTGTGAGAGATGCATTGCAGAACCAGAACCTCTTCTTCCTGTGCACAGAGTTGTTGTATTATCACTAATATTTGGAATACTGGCAAGTTTGGAACATAATGATTACTGTCATCAACAGATTAACCCTTTCTCTCCTTTATTTCAGTGGTTTTTTGCAAACTACTTCTATAGCTTAGCCTTGGTGAAGACCAGTGTAGCAGCTGTGAACACCATGAGTGCCATGTCGGGAGTGTTTGTCATGTGTTTAGCTGGTATTCCCTTCCTTGGCATCACTGAAGGGGATAGATTTACTATTTCCAGATGTCTAGTGACTCTGCTCAGGTTAGTTCATGAATATTAATATTCTGAGGTTCCTCTCTATAGATTATAGACTGGCAATTCAGACCTATGTCATATTGGAAATTCTCCCTTCCTTTTTTCCCCTCTCCTCCTTCTCCTCCTCTCTTTCTCCTCCCTCTCCTCCTCCCTCTTCCTCTACCTCCCTCTCCTTCCCTCTCCTCCCCTCTTCTCTCTCTCCTTCCCTCTCCTCCCTCTCCTCCCTCTCCTCCCTCTTCTCCCTCTCTTCCTTCTCCTCCCTCTCCTCCCTCTCCTCCCCTCTTCTCTCTCTCATCCCCTCTTCTCCCTCTCCTCCCTCTCTTCCTTCGTCCCTCTCCTCCCCTCTCATCTCATCCTCTCTCTCCCTTCCTCATTTATTCAGTGTGGTGGGTGCCATATTGGTGGCTTGGTCCCCCTCTGGAGGACACAAAAATTCCTTAAATGCAGGAGCATTGCTGGCTCTCGGAGGTGCAATTCTGTACGTGAGCAACAGTTAGGGGTCTGAAGAAGCACTGTGGTCAGTGGTATAGCAGGGAGGGGGGAGAGGTAAGGTGTTTTGGATGCTCAAGTGCCACATCTTGGGGGGAGGGGGGAGAGAGAGAAGGGAAGAACACCACTCCTTATACAGTATAGGATTTTAATCTGACACATGATCTCTTCGTGGTTTTTGTGGTTTACGAATGTTTTACCCACGAATTTTATCATTTAATTGAGGTGGCACCGAGCTGTAAACCACGAATTTTTTTCCACGAATAAATTTGATCATTCAAAACCATGAAGATATAATATTTCCTCTTGAAAATTTCCCGCTATACGGTGTATACCACTGAGTGGTTACTACTACTACTACTACTATGATAATAATTATACTCTATACTGTATAGTATACAGTATACAGTATACTAATACTAATAATACTCTGTCATTATTAACTTCTTGTAAAGAAATGTGTAATTTTGATCATCTATCTTTCATTTTTTTCCTCCAGTTATGCACTTTACCTTGTGTTGCTAAGGAAGATGGTGAAAAGCCCTCAAATGCTAGAGATACCAATGTTCTTTGGTGAGTAGTATATTATATTCAAGGGAAGGGCATGTGATATTCATTGGGAAACCTCCCTAAGTGAGGACACTGCATACTTCTGCATTATTTTAAGTGTGTTGTGATAGAAAGAATCTCTACAATTTAGGATTTGTTGGACTTTTTGACCTTCTTCTTCTCTTTCCCTTACTGCTTCTCTGGCACTATACAAACATTGAGTCCTTCAAGTTCCCTCCCTCATCTAACATCTGGACATTACTCATAGTCAATGGATTTGTCGGGACAGTGCTCTCGGAACTGCTGTGGCTGTGGTATGTAGTGGTATTTAGCTAAGAGTGTCCTGTTATTCAGGACACACACAAGTTAGGTGGACACAAGTTAGGTGGACTAAAGTGTCCTGATTACTGTATAGAGCAGAATCTCTTATGAAGGTGTCCTGATTAGAGGTGTGATTACATTTCAGGGGGTGAAGTTTCTATTAAATACACTAACTGTTGTTGGGGACATTATCTATCCAAGTGTCCTTAATACAGAGGTGTCCTCATTTCAGGTTGTGTCCTTGTTTCAGGGAGTTGAAAAAGAGGAGTTCCCTGTATGTAGATGATGTGTCTTCATTTCAGGGAATGAGTTCCACTGTATACAAAAGTGTTTTCATTTCAGTATGTTAGAATAGGGTGGTTCTGCTGTTTACAGAGTAGACCTTGACAAAATTTGTTTGATCAAAATGGACAGCCAGAAGAAAGAAGCAATTCTTCAAGCAAAAATTAATGGGCTGCCAATTTTTCAAAAAAAAAAAAAAAAAAGTCAAAATGGCTGCTAATGAAGCTGTCTCAGCAGAGATTGATCCAATTTCTTGATGGAAGAGCCATGCTATGGAGCTCCCCAAAATGTGCCAATGCTTTCAGATATACTGTTGGTCTGGCCATCTTTTGCTGCAGGAGTCTTTTCAATTCTACATAGCTTTACAGTCCTCTACCTGTCATCTTTGTAAGACTACCTGGAACTCTGTTATGTTGCAATACAGGCTTGCTCAAAATGGTTGAATCTGAAAAGTAGGTAGATTTATCAAGCATAAAAGCAAAGCAAAATATGCAGGAAAAAAAACAAATTTTGTCAATGCCCAAGAGGTTTCCTCATTTCAGCAGAGAGTTGGGTTACAAAAGTGTCCTCATTTCACGAGGTTAGAATAGGGAATTCTGTTGCACGTAATATAATATCATTAACATGGTAAGTAATGTGATATCCTTGGCTATGTTATTAACGTAATTAATGGTTTATACTGCATACAATGTGAGATGATGTCTGTATGGCCTTGGTGGCCCTATTATTAACACTTGCAGGGGTGTGTTCCTGACCTCTCCATTACTTGGAACTCTTGCACTCTCCCTGGTCACACCCTTGAGCTTAGCCTACAGCATTGTTATAGGAAAGGTAAAGATAAAACTCAGAGGTGATTATTATGAAAGGGGGATTCTTCCTTTAGGCTACTTTCTCGTGGATGTTTCTATTGGGTGCTGTTCTTATCATCTTAGCATTTGTAGGTGTGGCCATACTTGAGTATTTTGGGGTGTGGGATCCTCTATGGGCTGGATTGAAATGGCTCTTCAACTTTACGAGAAGTTCCAGGTATTCAGAGTTAGGAGGATTTTGCAAGGTATTGTATAATATTTTTCTTTTTCTTTCCCCTTTCCTCTCCACCACCACTCCCATCCTCCACCCCCTCCCCTTTCCCTTCCCATCCTCCACCCCTCCCCTCCCCCTTCCCATCCTCCACCCCCTCCCCCTTCCCTTCCCATCCTCCACCCCACCCCTCCCCTCCCCCTTCCCACTCCTCCTATTTCCCTCATGTTTCAGAGCACGCCAAGAGTTTAAATCCCTCACCGATGAGTCACAGAAGCTGATCGCCGAATGCCACTCCCCTGAACCAAGCTCTAATATCTATTTTCTGAATGCTTAAAATTATTTAGTCTTCATTTTCAACCTTTGTAACTGGATTGGCTCTGTGCCATTAATTTGTTACTATAAAAGAGATGTTAGTAGGAAGTTATGAGATAATTAGCTGAAACTTCCTGCGTGGTTACGTCCTATTAGTGCTTCATTATCAAGAAGGGCTATTTACGCATTCAAGCAGTTACAGTATAATCCAGATATTTACTATAGTGTCTAGTAAGCTAGCTATCTAGCTAGTAATATCTTCTTTGTAGCTAATACGAACTATCCAGAAAGCATGTATTCTTCAACTCCAGGACTGTTGTTGATTCTGTTGGGAATATCGAGTTGTACAGTGTCTGCGCAAGGTACACAGCTATGACATCTTATAGGTAGTGTGTATTTTTTGCATGGTCTTGTTTATGTGTACGTAATAACTACCTTTATTCCAACCCCCTAAATTGAGAACACCTTGTAACTTGGATATGTCCCTATATCCCTATCAATAGCTTGTGTTAATTAACTTCTCCCTCTATGTAATTGTGATACTTTGCTCTGTCCCAAGGTGTCCAGAATAGAGAGGTTTCATTATACAAACAGTAGTGATTCAACTACTAGAAAAGGCATGAAAAGTCTTTTGCAGTTATGGTTAGCCCAAGTGAAGATCCATCATAATTACATTAGCTGTACATAATTCAATTCTGCTCCATAACAACTGTTCCTTCTCTTCTATAGAGTGTTTGTACCAGTACGTAGAGCAGCCTCCTTCAGACATTATGTGTAATCCCTATACATCAAATAATGATTTCATATTAAACTGTCAAGTATCATTTCCAGCTACAGACAATATTAGACTCGAGGTACTGTGGTTTTACAATGGGCAGAGGATCACAGAAAATTCTTTTTCTCCTCCCTTGACATTGATTGACTCTGGTATTTCTGTAAGAAGACTCACCTCAATATCTAGATATAATTTTACAAATTCTACTTCATTTGCTGGGAACTATTCTTGTCAGTTTGTGCTAGATGGAAATTTGAACTTAACATCTCCAAGTAATTTGTTTATGCTAAAAGAGGAAGTGACATATACTGCATTTCCACCGTGTGATATTTCGGCCCAATCAGTACAAATCACTAGTTGTGCTAGGAATATCAGTATAGACAGCACGCCTCCGCCAACCAGGCCTCCAGCCACCCCACCTCTAAGGCCAACTAATGATGGAAGTAGTGATTCTTCCACCACAAGCAACATGAGTTCAACTGATACCACTGCAGAGAGTGGGGATGCATCCATGGTTCTCATTATTGTAGGTGTGGCAGCAGTATCTGTGATACTGGCAGTAACCACTGTGATCATTATACTCTGTTGTTGCCTGTGTTATAAGAAGAGAAAGGCAGAAACTCAAACTAGTAAGTTGTTGTTATAAAGCTATATGCATTGGAAAATTAAGTGTAAATACAATTATTCATTATAAGATAAGGAGACCATAAACACAAGGCATAAAAGCTATATCACATGAGAGATCAGATAACCACAAAATGTGGACATATTGATAACTTCATATCATGCAAAAATTAACTAGTGACTTAGTTTTCTTCCCGAATGAGAGTAGGAAAAAGCCAAACAATAAAGCAATGAATATTTCATACCTTGTGTATAATAGCTAATAGACAGTGGTTTTAGGATAACATTTTAGCATTTCACCTTCTGTACTATCCTATGGAGAGTTGTATGCACCCTAGCCACCTTGATAGGCTCTAGGTACCTCATACGTTGGTCTCAACAATGGTGTATCCAGGATTTCATGGAGGGGGGTGCTGGACACGGACTACATCATGCCACACCCACATCATGACCACACCACACCCATTTAATTAAAACAAATAAAATTGACCACATAGTGCAGGAAATGCATCATCTAGGGGGGGTCTTGGGGCATGACCTCCCCCCCAGGAAATTTTTGTATTTTAGACCTCTTTGATTCAATCTGGTGGCATTTCAGGCTGTCTATTGTAAGAATACATTACATGATTAGTGTTTTGACTTGCTGACAAAGCCAGCTAAATTGGTGTTTGCAGCCAAGTGGCTTCTATTATTTTTGACACCTCAGCTGGTTGTTACTGTCAACCTCCAGGGGGGTGCTCCAGCACCCTCAGCCAACCAATATGAGCCTGCTCAATTTGAAATTAGAGTAAACAATTTTTTTCATTTTTTATATCTGCTCATAACTCTCTTACTATACTTTATCCAAGAAAGTTGATCTTGATCTTAAAATGATGCTCATTTAAAGAGCTTTCTGATGGTGTATATATATATATATACAAAGTTCTTACAACCTAGCAGAAGTTAGCCCATCCACCTTCATTTACTATTACTCAATCCCACACACAACGTCTCAGCCACTTACAAATTTAACACCACTTAAACAAAACATAGGTATATACTTCATTTGGATAGAGGAATTTGACACTTCTGCTAGAGAGTGTTGACTAGGCTTAGGTAGATTATGCTCAAAATTTCCCCCATTATTCTATTCTGCAATGCTAAAAAAAAGTTGCCCATTATTCTTGCTAATTCACCCATTATTCTCACAACATTATTGATTATTCTTCTTTAAAAGAACAGTTATCATTTGTTAAACTGATGTTTCTACATAGTTCTGTAAAGTTTGCCCCTGCTGATCTCCAAAAGTGGCCTTCAGTAGTGAACTAGAAGCCATTTTTGACACTATCAAAAAACTGAAACATGCAACATGGCTGATCACATGCTCAATCACTGTATAGTTCATGAAACCACTAATGGAATTAGGCCTATAGAGGATATCCATTAGCAGAGCTGCCAAGGTTAGGAAAAGGTTAGGAGTGAGATGTCCATAAGACTAACATAAATATGTACTACATAAGGCTAGTATAAATTGTGTACTAAAAGCAAGGGAGCCAGGTGTGAGAATCACTCCCAAAGAGTGAGACTTGGCAGGTCTGCATTAGTCCATAGAGAGTCCATAGACCACTCAGAGGACTTCATAATTAGCTGTACAATGACCAGGTGCAAAAAGAGCTTAAATTATTCCCAAAATGTGCCCCATTATTCTAGCATTATGCTCAATTCCATGCAGTCCCTATTATTCTGCCAGCATAATCTACCTAAGCCTAGTGTTGACTCATAACTCCCCCCCCCTTCCATGTCTATTCAAATAAAAGAGCTTTTTTTTTTTCATCTAGGACGGAGTAATAGTCGAATGAAGGTGGGTGGGCTAACTTCGGCTAGGTTGTTGGAAAGTAAGAACTTAATATACCACTAGAAAGATCTTTATATAAGCAACACTTTGAGAAGAAAATCAACCTTCTAGGAAAAAATATAGGATAATTAAAAGCAGATATATAAAAAAGGAAAAAACGGGAATAAATGATTTATGAATGCCATAAAAAAGAGGGCATTACTACTTACTTTGCATTATGAATCAAAGCAAAAGAAATAGGATAACTGTAATTTGTGGTCTGGTGTCAGTGATTATGACGCTTTACAATTACCATTTATCTGTTAACCTAAGTTATTAAAAAGACTAATAGCCCTAAAGAAGTACGGCATAGGGCTTTCCCAATTATGCTAGCATAATTTTGAGCATAATTGGTAGGTGAGAGAATAATTGGTACCGTCTAGTAATTGAGCACAACTGCTAATTTGTTAGTTTGCTTGGGCTAACCTAGAGTTAAAATCAGCCTAAGTGATCACTACAGCTATCCTATGTTATCACTACAGCTAGCAAATTAGCAATTATGTTACTCACATGACATGAGCTAGCAACTACATGGTGGTAGTGAATACTTGGTGATTTCTACCATGGAAGCTGATCTTCCAGTCTCTGGTGAGAGTTCCTCTGAATCCTCTCAATCATCTAATCATGATTCCAATGTGGTACCTACTCTACTTAGCAGACTTAAGCTCCTACTGTTTCTAATCTAGCCCGAAAGAGGGTTATTTCTATGAACCCAGCCAAGTCAGCTAAGAGAAGTAAGGCAACTGTACATGAACCAAAAATTTCACCTACCGTTTGAATTAAAGAGTTTCCTAATGAGTTCTTAACAGTTTCTAACATTAAGCTGTTTTTAGTGCAACTTTCTTCAGCAGCCGCTGAAAGAGTTTTTTCTTTACTTGAAAATTCTTTCTATAACAGACAACTAGAGGATTACATAGGTGTAATATAATTCATTAGAAACACTGTTAATAAGCCATTTTTATTACACTTTGGGAGCATAATTGGTACATTTTGGGAGCATAATTGGTCAAAAAATGAGCATAATTGGGAAAGCACTAGCACTAGTACTAGTACAGTAAGACAAAGTAGTTTATACCTATACCTTAATTAAAAGCTTGTGGTACATATTCTACACTGTTATGGGTTTATTAACAGACACAATATACTATCAAATGTCTATATATACACACAAGTTCTATCAGTTGCTGACCCTGTGAATAGGTGCTAACCAAAGATTTAGACTAATCTTGAACCTTGAAGCCACCTACACACAGTACAGAGTGCCATGTTAGTGGTGTCCTAGAGTAAAAAGACTCTGGACAAAGTTGCTCTAGCCATCATCAGTCCTACAAAATCTCTTATGCCTGACTAACACACACACACACACATGCACACGCACACACATGCACACGCACACACATGCACACGCACACACATGCACACGCACACACATGCACACGCACACACATGCACACGCACACACATGCACATGCACACACATGCACACGCACACACATGCACACGCACACACATGCACACGCACACACATGCACACACATGCACACACACCACACATGCATATACATGCACACACACACACACACCACATGTGCACATGCACACACACAAGCATAAGATAAAAGAATGTTAAGTCCAGAGTTACTTAACAATATTAAAATCTTGTGCAGAATTCATAGAAGAAACTATAGAAATGAAACCTAATCAAGTGTATGGACTGTCTACAGCTCGTAAACAAGAAATAACTGATACAGTGGAGTATGAAGTTATTTCACATGCTACCAAGGAAGAAGCACTTTATGAGAACAGCCTAGGAGAAAATGACCAGCTGGAGGATACTTATGAACCTGTACCTGTGTTACAAGACTACAGGGTAGCTTCTCAGTATTCAAATCCAGAATTAGAAGAATCAGATCATTATTACTATTGAAACACAAATCATTATTATTATTATTACCTCTGGTTACCTTTTCAATCCAAAAGCTAATACCTGCTCTGATAATAATTGTGCAGCAAACCAATTAGTTGATCACTTGAGAAAGACATGATAGTGCATGATGTGGTGACTCAGCATAGGTGTTTATCCTCAGGTCAATAACATCACACAGAGATCAGAATTTCACTGTATGTTAACACTCTCACTATAGTCACTAGAGTCACTAGAGTTTCATAATAGTCAAGACGAGCCACCACGTACCCTAAGGTGCTCCTAGAGCTTACGCATGCGCAAGCTTGTATACTAGGTTGTTATGGATTCATTCAAGAGAATGCGAAGAAACAGAAACTCACCACCACGAGTAATAATATTAGTGGCGTTTCTGTTGGAAAGTTCAGGTCTCTCTGCCTCACAACGTAAGCTATGATTGAGAGATCTGTAGTGACTAATAGGTTAATAATTTTTCTATGCCCTATAGATTGTCTTCATCAATATTTAAAGCAACCTCCTTCAGGACTTCAATGCAATCCATATTCAAAAAATACCTCTCTCAAAATAGAATGTGTGGCTTCAATCCCAGCTACAGATGCACCCAGAACTGAAATAATATGGCTATATAACAATAGTAGGATCATGAATACTTCCTTTGCTACATTAGACAGAATCACTGAAGAGTGGAATGATACAGACAGTGATGTGACAATAGTTACTTCAAGAATAACGTTTAGGGAGGGTGATTTGAACGAAGCCTACAGAGGAAACTATTCCTGTCAATTGATGGTAGATGATGATTTGTCATTTGCTTCTCCAACCCCTCCTTTAGTACTGGAAGGAGAACTAGCATATATTCAAGAAGATCCTTGCATAGTTGTACAAACTGAGGAACCTGGTGGTATTGTATGTGCTGGAAACATAGTAAATACAGTAACAACAGAACTTGTAAAAACTACATCAGTAGAACCCACACCCTTCACTTCCTCCTTTTCCTCCTCTCCCTTCTCCTCCTTTTCCTCTTCCTCCATCACTTCTTCCCCCTCCTCCTCCTTCTTCTCCTTCCCTCCTTCTAGTTCTGACTCCACCACCAGCCAATTCATCACTGTCGTAACCAAGAGTAGAGAGATTATTGAAGGCTCTACATCCCAGACATGGGGGGTCTATGTCCTGCTGGTCATTACAGCTGTGTTTATGTCGATAGTGGTTTTATTTATCTTCCTGTCCATTGGTATTTGGCTGTCTAGAACTTAATAAGAAAAAATTCACTCAGGATAGTTTTCCTATGAGGATTTTCTAGAGATTACATTCTCATCAGTTAATTAATTCATCAGAATAATGGTAGCTTGATGAACTAAGGGTTCTCAAGCACCTCCCTAAATAGCTTCTTCATTGGTCATAGCTATAGTTATTGTGGGCTTTATAAGGGATCAAAACAATCTAATTTTGGCTACCACTTAATTCCTACTACAGTTTCATAGGTATTTAGGGGAACTAGATTTGGTGGAGATGATGAAACTGCATTATAATTAACTACCACAAATTACAGCCAAATTTTATTAATTTTTGTTATTGTTAGTTATTATTATTATTATTATTATAGAAGTCAGAATGAAATTGTCAACAAATAGGTGTGGTGTGTATTAAACATGGTCTCTGGATCTGGGCTGTAATGAAAGGAGGGGTAGACTAGAACCTAAACAGCCTTTGAAATTATAGCTATTGAAATAGCTTGAGAGATAGAAATAGCCTGAGGTGTAGCAGGCTCTGTCTGACCAATCAGAGAGCTCTAGCTATAACTGTAGCTAGTTATAGGACTAAAGAACGTATAGGGAGAACATAATAGTATTCATAGTCTTAATAAACCCAATGAGTGTTAGTGGTTATCAGAGAGCTGCACTTACACAATTAACCAAACGAATTCTAGTTTCAATATAATGTTGTGTCTAAATGATTTTGCTTCAGAGTAAATGTCTATTTCCATGTTTATTTCTATTTATTAATTTTTATAGCTAGCTATTAGCTACTTTCTGCTGGACAAAGGATACCACGTGGGCTCACTAAGGAGAATGGATCCAGTAGCCAGGTGACAACTTACAACGAAAATCTCTTCGCTAAGTCCCTATTACGGTTTTTGTCTTAAGATCAAAGCAGTGATCAAAACAGTTGACAACTTGAACCATTTAAGAGCTAGTTAGCCTAGCAAGTCCTTTTTTTTAGCGCGAAAATATTAGCTAAAATAGTTCGATGGTTTGGCGCAACTAGATAGGTATAGTTGAAGAGTCTCTGTATAGCGCTCTCTGGAGGTACCTGGAACGTAATGTTTTTGCTATTTCTTTTGATGACAATGCAGCTAAAAAATGGACTGGGTAAGAAAATAGTGTTAGGTATTGGTATAGAGTTATAAACTATGGTCACAGCTAGCTAACCTCAGTCCTAAAGTGTGTTAGGTAGATGAGCAAGTTATTTTCTACACAACCATCCACTGTTTAGAGTATATATAATGTATAGCTCAAGATTGTCTAAGGCCAGCTGATTCTGAACAGAGACAGATTCCTTTCAGTACTGGAAGGGGAAGAGCTCCTCTCTCCAATGGCACACAGGCAATCATCACCACTTACCGGTTCAGCTGCTGTGGGAGGATTACTGCATGGGAGTCTTCAGTTTGGTCTCGTATGAGTACTATAAATTTTTATGTTATCACCTTCCAAGTGTGGAGACCGTCACCAGCACTAAATAGTGATAGTTGCTATAGTTTAGTCGGAGAGAACAGATTTATGAGGACAAGTGGCGGTGGTAGATCTAGAGTTAGTGTCATGCCACAACCATCTAACACTATCAATGTACAACCTGGAGATGTGGTGGGATATGATGTGGCAGGATTTGCTGGAATCCAGTTTGATAACAGCTTTAGAGATGAAACTGTGTGGTACAATGAAGCTCCTCTCCCTACTACCCAGGGACTAGCATGTCCTTACCCAGTAGCATCACAATCTGATTGGATACTGACATCTTCTACTAATGCAGGACCACTTCTCTCTGTTCATCTAGGTGAGTATTTCCCTCTGTGTTCCTTTATTGACCTGTGTTTACCGGGTGATTCTATGTGTAAATCCTCGACATTACGTCATTTGTAATATTATACTTGTAATATTCAACAATATATAATAAGATTACTGACTATAAAATAAGATTACTGTAATATACTATAAGAATACTGTAAGGAAATTTACACATAGAAGGACCCGTTTACCCTAGTCATTGAACTATTAACTGATGTATTATTTAATATACAATTTTATGGAGAACATGGTTGTATGGTGAGGGGCCAGATTTGTAACCAGGGCAAGCATCCTCTATGTTTTCTAGAATCTTCCAACTCACTCTATAAGTTCCACTTGGGGCACATCAACTATGTGTCCTGGTGGCAATATAGCTGATTGTAGGACAGCTGTTACACTTCTGTAGAGATGAGCGGTGGGCCTGAAGTATGTGTGTAGTGTTTACACAGCTCAATGGTAGCCAGCTATGTAGCTACAACAATACACACATTATATTCTAGAGTCACTGCTCACCTCGAGAAATGCATTATAACTGTGTAATCTACTGTAGCTATATAATAATGGTCCGTACAGATTAGTACTAGCTACTACATGCATGTAGTAGAGTAGCCACCAAGATCAGAAATTCCTGACCATAATAGCTGACTTTTTGCCTTCCTATGAATGTATTATTTAGAAAAGTATACTCATATCATGGTGTAACTTTAATCCATGAAAAATAATATTATAATATGCCAAGAAAGTAGCCAAGAACTGCAAGAATCTTATACTGGTGCATTCTAGACTAAGATAGTAATGAAGATGGGATGGTCATAAGTAAAGTTGTAAAACTGTCTAGAAGCAGAGCCTCCAACCTGAAGTGAATAACTTCAGTATAAAAATTTTTGTAGCAAATTCCGTAGTAATTCATGACTCCATCATTATTTTTTAATCATAGCTAATTATAAGACACACACCTATGTGTACAGGTATCTTGTGATTAATAATAGACTAGACTGTGAGCTAGAATTGAGTGTCTTAGTCTTCGTAGTGAGACACTGGAACAAGCTAGTTAGTAATTAAACGAAGCATCAGTAAACAAACATCATGGATTAACTTACAATAAACTAACTTACTGTTTTTATCACCTGTTTAGACAACTCTTTTAGCCTCCATACAATGAATGATATTTCACAATTGTTAGCTAATCTCCCTAAGCTTCCGTATAAATTGAATCAATTTCCGTAGTCCATATTTATAGGTGTAAATCCAATACGGATAAATCTGTGTGGTTGGAGGCTCTGCTAGAAGTTTCCACATGGAGCAAACTGCCTATCTTACCAGCCCCAAGTTCTCTCTTCCTTATACCCTAATATTTAGGAAAAAAAGGGTTGTACATAGCAATTATTATTGCACATAATCTCAATTGTCCACTTATGCTACAAGTGTCTATTGTACTCTCTAGTTTATCTACTTTATATAGTATAGTATAGTATAGTTTATATAATATATTGTTCTCTAGTTTATATACTTTTTTTATTCTTGTTCATCCCTAAACACTTTTGCTTTCCTCTCATAATATACAACAACAATTTGTAAGCCTGACTGTGTGTAATCTGGATTGAGTGGAGCAAGCCCCACACTGAGTTGGTACAGAAAAATTATCATCATGAAGTCATGTGGTTACAATAATGTATTCTATTTGTACATATACATCCCTTCTAGTGCTATAATAATATTGTAACTACTATTACTATAGCTGGCTAAATCACAACACATGCCAATACTTAATGTCAGTTACCATTTAAGGTGTCTATACTTAGTTATATGAGTAAGGGAGCAGATAAAGAGAGTTTTTAATGTAGGGTTATGGATTGCTACATAGCTATATATTGGGGAATAAAAATAACAAGATGTATCACTTTTGAACAGTAGTTTCAGATTTGGAGTGCTCAATGCCAAATATTAGGAAAGGGCAGCCCCCCCAGGCTATATTATATTAAATTATATGTTATTTCAGCTAATTAAACTCACTTCCTTTCTTGACCTCAAAACAGCTGTATAGCAACAGCTGCCCTTATATTCTCAAGGCTTATTTTTATATTGTGCTATGGGCAGGGCTTGGTCATAGCTGCATAGAGTGCTACAACTCAGACTTCATTAAATATTTTACAGTTACCTCAGATTGCCAACCATTACATCCTACATTATCAGTTCCAAGCAGCACTCCTTCACCCACCGCCTCCATTCTTATGGCCACAGATCACCAACAATTGCACCCTACATTATCAGTTCCGAGCAGCACTCCTTCATCCAATGCCTTCCTTCTTACTGGCTCAACCTCATTTGTTCCTTCCAGTAATGACAATAAAAACCTGGTGATTATTATTTTGGATCTACCAATGGCTATTCTCTTGTTGATAATCATTGCAACGGTTATAAGGATTTCCTGTTACCTACTGAAGAAAAGGAAAAACACGAGAATAGAAAATGCAGGTGATTATGCTGATCACCATGGTAAGTGTGAAGTTATAATATTGCTAGCTACACACTACTGTAACACTATACTTGAATTTCCTCTGACTATGCATCACAGGGCCAGATTTAGGCCATGGGGGATTACAAACTAACTCCCTTCTCCCCCAAATATGTGTATTAACTCCCTTCTCCCCCAAATATGTGTATTAGCTAGCTATACATAGTTCTGGTGTTAGATGTTAATTATCTTAGTGTCATAAGGTGAATTAAGATCTCTCCTGTGACATAATCTTGAATAGAGCATATTATTCTCTTGTAATAATAATTAGAACTGAATGGAAAACAGTAAAATTTAAAAGCACACTTGTTTGTACTTTATAAGACCTATTTTACACTTTTATAATAGAGATTATTTTGAATCATGCAGAATACATTGAAGACTCTATAGAAGTGAAACCCAATCAAGTGTATGGATTGAATAATGCACAGTACATTGAGGACTCTATAGAAGTTAAACCTAATCCCGTGTATGTGGCTTATATGGAAGAAAGCACTGTTACAGTTACAGTAGAATATGAAACTGTTTCTCCTACAAATAGTGTCACACTTCATGAGAACAACCAAGGTCAGTGGAAAATTCATTGTGATACCATTATTCTCGTCTTCAAAAATTTAATACTGGAGTAGCTACATAATTAGTTAGCTATATCCCTCCCCCTAATCTTGAAAAGGAATCTAGCTAGTATGGATGATGGGATTATGTTTTCTTCGGTGAGATTTGATAATAATTAGGGTGCATTCTTCCCCTCCTCAGGGAAAGGTGTAGCTAGCTGGGCTAGTCCAGTGTTAGTTGAAAATGACTGGAAAACAGCAAATTAAAAGTTAGCTAATAAAAATATATAGAAGAAGAAATAAAGGAGCCTTTGAGGAAACAGTAGTAGTAGCTTATAGCTTCCTACATGTAGCTTTTGGGTGCGGGGGGGGGGGGGGGGGGGAATTGGGAGAGGGAGGGGTAGTGGGTGGAGTCAATCACTAATTATAGAAATTATGTAATAAAAAATGCAGTGGTGTACTCCTTTAAATATATTCTATTAGCTATGTATCATGATCATATGCTCAACCTGTGCCAGTGGTTATTAAACTTAGTGAGTAGCTAAGCAACAGTCTGCTCACTGCCCATAATTAATAGTAGCTAGCTATATGGCTACACTTGGGAAACTGAAGAGGATCAAGACTCAAGAATTATAGTTTTATCTAATTGTTCATGGTACCTTATCATGCACTTTTATTATGATAGGATTAGCTATACTGAGATTATTTTTATAATGCAGAATATGTTGAAGATTCTATAGAAATGAAGCCTAATCTAGTGTATGCAGTGAATCATGCAGAGTTTATTGAAGATTCTATAGAAGTGGATCCTAATCAAGCTTATGCAGTGAATCATGCAGAATACATTGGAGATTCTATAAAAGTGGATCCTAATCAAGCATATGGTTTGTCTGTGGCTGATATAGAAGAAGGAACTGATACAGTGGAATATAAAGCTACTTTTACTACAAATAGTGCCACATTTCATGAGAACACTTATGAACCTGTGTTACCATTATCACAAGACAGTAGTGCAGATTCTCATCAACCAAATGCAGAATTAGAATATTCATATCCCAAATGGAAGTCACCATAATAATTATTATAGTGCATCTACAGGTCTATAGAATTATAATTGAGTGCGCGCATGCTCAACAGTGAAATGCATGTTATGCTGATGCTGCATTATTATTATTATTATGGAAAAGGGAACAGATGGAAGCCGTGAGTTTAATTTTATTGAGTAGCTATTTGTAAGTGGTCTTTACGGTGGGGGATTAGTACTAGATCGAGCACATGACATACCTCTCCTGTTGTGACATGCTAGCTAGCTATCTACAGGCATTTAGCTAGTAACCCTAGCAACAGGCTTATAGCTAACTAATAAATTATTATTAATGTGACTTTCGCAGCAGGCAAGCAATGAACATGAAGTGCCCTTCTTACCTGACAGTACAACACAGCAATTTTCTCCAGTATACACTAATGATGTAGTGGTAGCCACTGCTGCTGGTGGTGGTGGTGGAAGTAATCTGGTATATCATCCTGTTGTACTCCCTCCCGACCTCTGGCCACACAACTTCTTTTACTTTTCATTGCTAATGTCTGTGTATATGACAATATTTTATTTTCCCTTAATTGCCTTCACAATCCCTGCCTCAGCTCTAGCAGTCAAAGTAAGTACTGTTAAATTACATGCTTTAGCTACATGTATGATGGGCTCTCTCTGAGCACAAGTAGAAGTACACAGTATACATTCATACAATACACTATTCATACATACACATCAAATCCCCTCTCCCACACCCCCTCCCCCACGCCCCCCTCCCTCCTCCCCATTATAGATTGTAATGAGACCATTTAAATGTGTCACTAAATAAGTTGAAATGCTGAGTGACATGCCACATGGTACAAAAGTTTTTCATTACCTATACATGATGACTTCAGAGTAAAGGTGGTCCAGAAAATGGATACAGTGCCACATAACTTAATTTATATTAATATCTTGTGCAGGGTCATAACCTGTCTATGAAAGGAGATTATTCCTCTGCTAAGTTCTATGCCTCACTTACAGTACTATTGCTAGTGATCTGTTGGTGTATATATCTATTTTTGGGTGTGTTTGCACCATCTTTCAGTATGTCTATAGTTATACCATTACTCTTCCATTATTATACTTAAACTAGTGTCACTCTATTGTAAAGCAATGTTGGAGCATATTTTTATGATTGAATGCCATAATACATGTTACACTTCATAGTTAAATGTAATAGACACTGGTGGACAGCATAATGTGTGGCTATACATACCACTGCTATTTGCCCTAAAACTTAAATGTCTTTGATCTTTAAAGGAGGACTATTCTTCTATGTCTAAGTTACATTTTTATTCTGTGGTCTGTCTATGTATTTATTATTTTTGGGTGTGTTTCTTGGATGGGTTCTCCTCCATGAATATATTGGCTGACAACTGAATGTGGTCATCTGACCTAAAAGTTATTTTAGCTAATTTTGCAAGCGGGAAGGGGTGGGGGGTGGGGTGTAGAGATGGATAGAATCATTATGACTAGCTATAGGTAGTGCATGAATGGACAGTTAAGATGAACCTGGTGTTACAGAGGTAGTGGAGTGATTAGTGTCCTGTGTGAATAATACCCTCTCCTAATGAAGTGGAGTAAGAATCACCTAGATAAAGGAGCTGACAGTGAGTATTCCAACAAGAAGGAAGATAGAAATGATTCAGATGTGTCATTTTCAGAGGTTCCACACTTTAGCAACTTGAGCAGCATTGTGCATACGTAGTGTATGTAGAAATCTACTATTTGTTGAGAAAGAGCACTTGTCTAGAATGTATGTATTGTTTGTTACAATTATTTATTCATTGGTGTATTATTATCTTGTGTTTAGTTGCTAAGTTATTGTTTATTATAATAGCATTATTTATATCCTCCAGCATAGTTACCAAGTACTTGTTTATTTTAGATGCATTATTATAGCCTGTGGCACTGGACATTTTTAGTTTAAATTATGTTTCTATAGTAGTTGTGTTTACTTCTTATTCTTGGAAAGTTGTTTCTCTGCAACTCTGCAACACTATTACTGTATACTACTATATACTATTATGACATTCTGTATGCAACTAAAGTAATGATGTTAACAGAACCAGCTGGTTTGCAAGATGCATGCATGCATGCATGCAGTGATTATAATTAATTTTTGTCAACAAAAGTAATCGTGTCTTTCATTTTAGTCAATCTGAATCTTCAAATACTGGATTTGACTAATGAGAAAGTACAGAGTATACTCTTTGTGGTGTAAACACAAGTTCACAAGTGTACTCCAACTTGTCAAGTTGTCATATCCTACTTCTCGTGAAGTATTTCCAAGCACATGACCAAAATGCATGGGGAATCTATATAATGCAAGAAGTATGGTAATACCCACTCTGGGCTACACTTTCCATCTACAATGAGTTAATTAACTACTCTACTTTTAGATGACTGATTTTCCTTGTACTATAGCTGTCTCAAATGGAGCAATTGGCCCAATGGAAGTAAATAACTGACATATTGACCTGCATCCTTGACTTATTGCTCTTAGCTTCTAGGCATTTTATAACAATGGCCCTTGCTATGCTTGGGACTGGGACACTACAACCCAGGGCCTTCAGGGTTTCTAGATCCCTCGGTCCCATTGAATAACAATTACTTATATGCAAATGGCTTAGCTATAGTTACATTGTAGCCATTTCTATATCTGCTCCATGTTCTTTCTAAGGAAACACTATGTTTTTTATTCATCATACAATACACCTTGCCCCCCTTATTTCTATTCTCAACTCTAGGGCAGAGAAATTATGAAGGGTGGGGGTCCAAGTACAATATGCCAACTACATGGGAGAGGTGTGTGTGTGTGTCCCCTCCTTCACTTCCTGTGGAAGCAAAAATTTGGAGTGCATTTAGAGGCAATAAAACATAAACTAGATACCATCATTGGGGGCTCCCCCCCTCCCTCTTTCCTGCAGCTATATAGTACCTTGACAATCCCTGGTAAGAAAATGATAGTGCTGATGGAAAACTCACCTTTGAAGGATGTGACTATCTTCTTTCTTAGGCAGAGGCAGCTAATAAGGCAAACTAATATCATAATCCCAGAAGCAGCGCCCACCAGGAAGTAGATCAATACATAATTTCTAGCTCTCTTGTTTGCTCTATCTGTGGCTATGGCAGTGGTGGTGGTGGTGATAGAGGCACATAAAATATCATCAGGTACTTCACTTTGTACATCTATGCAAGCCATTTCTTGAGCATAACCAACTTCTTCTACCAGTACCAAAGGAGGTGTTGGAACAGTAAATGACAAATTACCATCTACCACTACTTGACAGGAATAGTTTCCTCTGTAGGTTTCGTTCAAACCACCCTCTCTAAACGTTATTGCTGAAATAGTTACTTTGATATCATTATTTATAGATTCAGTTATTCTTTCTAGTGGAAGAAAGGAGCCATTATTGATCTGTGTACCATTATATAGCCATATTATTTCAGTTCTGGATACAGCTGTAGTTGGAATTGATGCAATACATTCTGTTTTAAGAGAGGCAGTTTCTGAATATGGGTTGCATTGAAGTCCTGAAGGAGGTTGCCTTATATATCGATAGAGACAAACTGCTGCATAGAGAATAATATTCATTTAGAGTCTATTCAGTGATGAAAAACTCAAGCCCTCGTTCAGGGAACCTGTCATATATTCAGATAGCGATGCTGATGCATCGGTGTACATACTGCGTTACATAATTACACTAGCACTGGCAATTAAACTTACATTGTTTCCCTGAGGCAGTACGACCAGAACTTATCAACAGAATCAGTACCGCTATAAAAAATGGAGGTGAGGCGTAGTCATAACAACAAGGCATTGTACGTACATTATTACTACGAGTAGGGAATCGAGGGCGAGCGTGTTTGTCAAATTATTATTCTTGGAAATGTGGATAATTATGAACCTATGTTACTGTTATCAAAACCACAAGAACACCGGATAGTTTCTCATCACTAAAATCCAGAATCGATCAAAAATGGAAGTCACATGATATGAATAAAGTGCATTGAGAGAGCGCATGCTCAACAGTGACGTTGTCATGATCAGAGATGATATTATGGGTCAAAGTAAATAACCAGCTAGCTAGCTAGCTGTATTTATAAGCTGTCTTTGGGATGAGAATTACTCCTATATAGAAAGAGTTTCTTGTGATGCATTGGCTAGCTACTGGCATTTAACTATCAACAGGCTTTTTGTGAAAGGGAGTACATAATGTGAGTTAAACATTTTTACAGCACTCAAGTAATGAACATTCCTACCTCACAGTATGACACAGCAATTTCCTCCAGTACACTCAGCCAATGTAGTTGTAGCCACTGCTGATGGACATGTTAGAAGTAATGTGGTATATCATCCTGTTGTACTCCCTCCTAATCTCTGGCCACATAACTTCCTTTACTGCTCATTGTTAATGTTGATATACATGGCAATATTTTACTTGCCTTTAATATGCCTCCCAATTCCTGCCTTTATTCTAGCAGTCAGAGTAAGTAGTTATATAATTGGTGGCGGTTTTATTTACGTAGTGAAGTGGTAGCTTGGAGAGAGTTAAATTTGACTTAAAATACAATCATAACCACAAAATGGCTACCTTCTATAAGTATGGAGATATACATTAACCTAAGAGTAAAGATGGTAAAAATGGAAGCTCTAGAGATAAACAAGCAGTGGTACACAAATTTATTCTATTTACATGACATAATTATATCTTGTTTAGGGCCATTACCTGTCTAAGAAAGGGGACTACTCTTCTTCTAAGTTCAATGCCTCAGTTACGGTTCTATTGCTAGTGATATGTCTATGTATATATCTATTTGTGGGTGTGTTTCTGCCACCTTTCAGTGTGTCTCTAGTACTACCTTATCTCGTCCATGAGAGTCCATTTACCTAATATTTTGCACACGATATCTTTTGTTGTTTTAATCTTCCACAACTATCATTATTTATTTTGTCAATGTTATTAAATTGCTGTTGTTTGTGCAGTATTACTATTAAAGACCATAATATGTAATTAATTTTATACTTATATTGGAGGCTAAGAAATTAAATGATGACAAAAGCTTTCTCAACCAAAAGTGTGGGCATGGCCAGTATAATTTTAGCTTACATGAAGGGATTGCTTGTTTGAAGAGTAGTCCAGTCGGTGCCTAAAATATGCCACGTCTTAAACCAAACGCCAATTGGGTGTGGTTTTGCCTTTTCGCTCCCGGTGTTCTTAATAAAAATAATTAGGTCAAGTGTTAAAATGACATTCCTGTTTTCTGGTCAACCGCCCGCGCATTGGAAATTGACACACCGTTTATTATTCACATTATTAGAGCATATTGACCTTTGACGCAGTTGCAAATTAATAGTGCTGATAGTTTTGTGTTTAGCTTCGTTTTAGCTGATAGCTGCTTGCTAGCTGCTTGCTAGCTGCTACTTCAGAACCTAGATAGTTTTCTAGATGAAGATGACTTTGCTAAACTACACAGTTCATCAAAGGAAATTGTACTGCCAAGGCAGATGCAGAGTGTATCCGTTGACATAATGAATAGCTATAGTCACCCCCCGCCCGCCTGTTAGGTTGTAAAGGGAAATCCTGACCAGAAACTTAAGAATATCATTAACACTGGCCTTAATTATTATCAGATCGAAGTAGCGCAGGCTGTGTGACGGTCACAACTGACACCTTGATCGGGAATGGAATCTGTGAGTATTAAAGTAACTAAGCTAGCCTTAAGCGTTTGTAAGCCGTCTTTGTTGAGCGTATGACGAAGGGGGATTAGTTGTAGAATGAGCTCATAACATGCCTCTAGGGACATTTTAGAGCTAGCTAAGTAACTCATTGTCTAGCAGTTGGCATTTATTATAGCTACACTCTAGCGACAAGCTTTGTGCTGGAGACATGCTAAGGGTTATCTAATAATGTGAGTAATTTTCACAGCAGACAAGACAGGAGCCAGAAGTACTCATCCTACCAGACACAGACAGTACAACACAACAGCTTCCTCCTGTACAATCCACTGATGATGTGGTAGCCACTGCTGATGAGCATGGAGGAAGTAATGTGATATGCCACCCTGTTGTACTCCCATCTTATCTCTGGCCTCATAATTTCTTTTACTTCTCAGCACTAATGTCTATATATATGGCAGTATTTTACTTTCCTTTATTAATCCTCACAATTCCTGCCTTAATTCTAGCAGTCAGAGTAAGTATTAATATTTTACATGTATTATAATATGACAATATGTTTCTCCCATGATATTATGATAGGCTATAATGAAAGTCATTTATCTGTCTCACTTAATCCTATGCAGGGCCATGAACTGTCTAAGAAAGGGAACTATTCTTCTGCTAAGTTCAATGCCTCAATTACAGTTCTGTTGCTAGTAATTTGTGTGTGTATACATCTATTTTTAGGTGTGTTTCTGTCACCTTTGTTTGTAGCTATAGTGATACCGTTCAACATACATGAGGCAACCTAACATTTTGCACATGATGTCTTTTGTTGTTTTAATCTTCCACCACTAGCTATCATTGTTGTAAAGTTATTTTATCACAGTGTTACTACCAAAGGTTGTAATGTTTATTATTATTTACACTTCCATTTGGAGGCTAAGAAAATAATTACTGGCAGACAACAAAAGCTTTCCTTTTAGAATGGGTGTAGTTACAGCTGCTAATGCAAAATTAAACCTATGAATATTGCACTGCAAAGTACTGTGGAACCCCTCTGTTCCAACACCCTGTATTAAGGACAATTGAATATGTCCCTAGTCTCATCTTGTGTATATTAACATGAGCTAATGTAAGATGATCGGCTTTATACTTCAGTAATAAGCACTGGTTTATAGCTAACAGTCTTATTGGTTCAGTGTAAGGTGGTAGCTATATAGTATACCACACTTAACTATTTTGACATTACTGCTATAAGAAATACCTTGCTATTATTATGTTGTAAACTAACTTATATGGAACTTTTTCATGCTTCACTGGATGTTGACATAATATGTGATTCACTTGTGTGCATACATTACAGGAAGTGTACAAATTCTTTTCTAGAGGCTTTACATAAAGGTTTTGCTGACCATGGACACCACCCTAATATTGACAAGAGGGTATTATACACAGTCCTTTAACTCTTACACCCCCTACACCCCAAGCTGACCAAATAGGTGACCACACGTATACTAGTGTTGTACACAAGGTAGCGTATTTAATGTACTGCTCATGGTCCAAGGAAGCATTACCACTTTATCACCTCTATACAACAGCACAGGAAGTATACTGGTTGTTAGTATAATCTCAAACTCAAGAACTTCTTAAACAGTCACATCACTTGAAGTAACAATGATGCATACAGAATAGCCTGTAACTACATACCACTTCTGACAGTCTGAAACATGCATGATGTGGATTAGCTAATGGTGTAGTATGTAACTATACATATGCTATGTAGCCAGCATATGACTATTAGCTATGTGCAAACATGTACTCAAAATTCTTTTATGCTAGACCACACCTAATTATTATTAAATGGAGGAATGACTGAATGCAGAACATTTTCATTCATTTTGTACTTTGTAGATTCAAGATCTTATCTTCTTTTGTAAGCATTTCTTATCATCTCCAGCAGTTTTGTTGACTCTATGTCACTTTTCCCATTATTTTTTTATTTCTTATTATTCTAGGAGACTTAATACTGAAGCCTTTATCATCTTTAGGACAGCAGAATTGGGCTTTTTTTGCTTTATGCAGAGTCATTGCTTGTCTAAGAAAGGGAACTATTCTGCTGCTTAGTCCAATGCCTTAAGTACAGTTATTTTGCTAGTGATCTGTCAGTGTTTTGGGTGTGTTTCTGCCATCAGTCAGTGTATAAGATACCATTTTTGATCCATAAGCTGGGGTGGTAGGACAAGTGGGGGGCATCCACACCCACAAACAAAAGCCACACCCACCATCCACAGACAGTTTAAGCAACAGTTCATGGCTAAAGTAAGTAAGAAAGTGAAATGTATGTAAAATATACACTGACAAGTACTAGCATAAATCTGTGCATGGGTACTTCCACAATATTGGAGTAACTTGGGAAAGAAAATGGATATTGAAATTAAAAGTGTCTCGAAGAAGATTAACAATAAACTACTGACAATACTATATTAGCTACCTTCTGTGGAGGATTGAGAGAACAAACACATTATTATAATCACAATTATTAATCACTACCATCAGTTATGTTTGCGAATGTGTATTAGCTAGCTACCCCGGAGATTTTTATTTAGTTCTCTGTTTTAAATAATAGTGTTAATAACTCATTTTACTGCTCTTGCTTGTCGGGTGGTTAAGTCCTTCACACCTTCATAATATTACTATTATTGTAACTATATTGATTTCATTGGAAATTGAAAACAGAAATACATGGGGACAGAATATCCTAGGAATTTTTGTCCCTCAAGGGGACATTAAATACTAATGGGGGACAAACTATCCTAGGAAATTGGCAAATTTAGTGGGGGACAGAATTTTCTCCTACACAGTATCTCGTCCATGAGAGTCCAATATTTTGCACACAATGTCTTTTGTTGTTTTAATCTTCCACAACTATCATTATTGTAAAGTTATTTTGTCAATGTTATCACATGAATGTTGTATTGCTAATGACCATAAATTTAAGAAATTAAATGATGACAAAAGCTTTCCTGACCAAAAGTCAGTAAACCATAATAATTTTAAGTGTTGTAGATTAGACTATAAATAGGCATTTAATTATTACGTCATAAACCAAACCCAAATTTGGTGTGGCCGGTACAATTTGCGACGTCAGCACAATTGTAAGCTGTGTGACTAACGAAAATGGAATCTGTGAGTATTAAAGTAACTAAGCCAGTCTTAAGCATTTTGTAAGCCGTCTTTGAGCGTGTGACGACAGGGGATTAGTTGTAGAATGAGCACATACATGCCTATCGGGACATGTTAAGAGCTAGCTAAGTAGCTAACTCATTGCATTTCGACAAGCTTTGTGCTGGAGACATGCTAAGGGCTATCTAATAATGTGAGTTATGTAATTTTCACAGCAGACAAGACAGGAGCATGAAGTACTCATCCTACCAGACGCAGACAGTACAACACAACAGCTTCCTCCTGTACAATCCACTGATGATGTGGTAGCCACTGCTGTTGGGCATGGTGGAAGTAATGTGATATGCCATCCTGTTGTACTCCCTCCTAATCTCTGGCCTCATAATTTCTTTTACTTCTCAGCACTAATGTCTATATATATGGCAGTATTTTACTTTCCTTTATTAATCCTCACAATTCCTGCCTTAATTCTAGCAGTCAGAGTAAGTATTAATATTTTACATGTATTATAATAATATGACAATAGGTTTCTCCCATGATATTATGATAGGCTATAATGAAAGTCATTTATCTGTCTCACTTAATCCTATGCAGGGCCATGAACTGTCTAAGAAAGGGAACTATTCTTCTGCTAAGTTCAATGCCTCAATTACAGTTCTGTTGCTAGTAATCTCTGTGTGTATATATCTATTTTTGGGCGTGTTTCTGCCACCTTTGTTTGTATCTCTACTTTTTCCGTTCCTCATTCACGAGGCATCCTAACATTTTGTACATGATGTCTTTTGTTGTTTCAATCTTCCACAACTAGCTATCATAGTATTGCATTGCAAAGTACTGTGGAACCCCTCTGTTCCAACCCCCTGTATTAATGACACTTGAATATGTCCCTAGTCTCACCTTGTGTATATTAACATGAGCCAGTGTAAGATGGTCAGCTTTATACTTCAGTAATAAGCACTGGTTTATAACAGTCTTATTGGTTCAGTGTAAGGTGGTAGCTAGTTGTGGTAGACTCAATTATTACGTATTATTTTACTCACAATCATTAATACTCATGTGCATGTGTAATTCATTCAGTTTTCAGTTCAGTTTAGTATAGTTCAGTTCAATAATCTTTGTGTGCGTCTCTATCAACGACACAGCTGCAATCGTGCTACCAATACACGACACTAGTATACAACACTTAACTATGTGTCTTTTAACAAACACTACTGCTATAAGAAATACCTTGCTATTATAATAACTTTTATGGAACCTTTTCATGCTTCACAGGATGTTGACATAATAATATGTGATTCACTTATATTCATACAATGACCATTGTGTGCATATATTGAAGCCTGAGTACAGGAAGTGTACAAATTCTCTTCTAGAGGCTTTACATAAAGGTTTTGCTGACCATGGACACCTCCCTAATATTGACAAGAGGGTAGCTATTACATAATACACAATTCTTTAACTCTTGCACCTCTTACACCCCAAGCTGACCAATAGGTGACCACATGTATGTTGTACACAAGTTTAGCATATTAATTTGATGTACTGCTGGTCCAAGAAAGCCTTACCACTTTATAACCTCTGTACAACAGCAAAGTTTGAAGCCAAACTGCAAGTCCTGAAGTTTGCAATAATTATTAAACTTAAGCAGAATACACCACTCAAGAATCTTACTTAGTATAGAGGCAAGGGCAATAGGCCTGTAACTATTGCCACAGGAGGAGTCTTTTGCCATGCTTAAGAATAGGTACAAGAACACAGTCCCTCAGACAGGATGGGAGATGATCATGATGGGCAATAATAATTCATCTATTACCATAATAAAGTGAGAAGAAATCAGATCAGAACCATGGACTATAATGCTCAATAGAAGAGAGAAAAACTACAGAACAGCAGAGATGACAGGAGGAAAAAATTTTTCAGAACAGTATACAATTATTTGGTAGTGGAGATTGTAGTGGTGTAATTTTGGTGTGAAAAACTCCACAGTTAATCATTAGATTTTATAATATATTGTGTTGGATTAATAATATTGCAATCTAACTATTATTATTGTACTTTATTACTAGAATTATTATAAACAAGAAAATTTTGGTGATTGTGAGCTATCAATATTATGGAGTGGGGAGGGTGAAGTAGTTTGAGAGCTCCAGTCTAGATACATTACAATATTAATTATTATTCATTAATGTTCATTGTTCCGACTTCCGATGCCGATGGTCAAAGGTTGGCGGCAGGAGGACGTCCGCTCGGAGTAACAGAGAGTTAAAAATTGTGTAAAATTAGTAAATTACAACCTTCTGGGAGCGACAGGGCTAATTCGAAGTTGCGAGACGGTCACAACTAACACCTCCCTTCATTTTGATCGACAATGGAATCTGTGAGTATTAATTTAAAGTAACTAAGCCAGCCTTAAGCATTTGTAAGCCGTCTTTGAGCGTGTGACGACGGGAGATTAGTTGTAGAATGAGCACAGTATATGACTCTCCGGACACATGTTAAGAGCTAGCCTATTGTCTAGCAGTTAGCATTTAATATACACTCTTGCAACGAGTTTTGTGGGGTGATTCTATGTGTAAATTCTGGACATTACATCATTTGTAATATACTTGTAATATTCAATAATATAATAATAAGATTACTGACTATAAAATAAGATTACTGTAATATACTGTAAGAATACTGTAAGAATACTGTAAGGAAATTTACACATAGAAGCACCCGTTTTGTGGGGAGACATGCTAAAGGCTATCTAATAATGGGGTTATGTAATTTTCACAGCAGACAAGACAGGAGCCAGAAGTACTCATCCTACCAGACACAGACAGCACAACACAGCAGCTTCCTCCTGCACAATCCACTGATGATGTAGTGATAGCCCCTGCTGTTGGGCATGGTGGAAGTAATGTGATATGCCATCCTGTTGTACTCCCTCCTAATCTCTGGCCTCATAATTTCCTTTACTTCTCAGCACTAATGTCTATATATATGGCAGTATTTTACTTTCCTTTATTATTCTTCACAATTCCTGCATTATTTCTAGCATTCAGAGTAAGTATAAAAGTTGGTTTATCCCATAGGCTGTAATGAATTTACCTGTCTCACTTTATCCTATGCAGGGTCATTACTTGTCTAAGAATGGGAACTATTCTGCTGCTAAGTCCAATGCCTTAAGTACAGTTATTTTGCTAGTGATCTGTGTGTTTATATATCTATTTTTGGGCGTGTTTCTGCCACCTTTGTTTGTATCTCTACTTTTTCCGTTCCTCATTCACGAGGCATCCTAACATTTTGTACATGATGTCTTTTGTTGTTTCAATCTTCCACAACTAGCTATCATAGTATTGCATTGCAAAGTACTGTGGAACCCCTCTGTTCCAACCCCCTGTATTAATGACACTTGAATATGTCCCTAGTCTCACCTTGTGTATATTAACATGAGCCAGTGTAAGATGGTCAGCTTTATACTTCAGTAATAAGCACTGGTTTATAACAGTCTTATTGGTTCAGTGTAAGGTGGTAGCTAGTTGTGGTAGACTCAATTATTACGTATTATTTTACTCACAATCATTAATACTCATGTGCATGTGTAATTCATTCAGTTTTCAGTTCAGTTTAGTATAGTTCAGTTCAATAATCTTTGTGTGCGTCTCTATCAACGACACAGCTGCAATCGTGCTACCAATACACGACACTAGTATACAACACTTAACTATGTGTCTTTTAACAAACACTACTGCTATAAGAAATACCTTGCTATTATAATAACTTTTATGGAACCTTTTCATGCTTCACAGGATGTTGACATAATAATATGTGATTCACTTATATTCATACAATGACCATTGTGTGCATATATTGAAGCCTGAGTACAGGAAGTGTACAAATTCTCTTCTAGAGGCTTTACATAAAGGTTTTGCTGACCATGGACACCTCCCTAATATTGACAAGAGGGTAGCTATTACATATACACAATTCTTTAACTCTTGCACCTCTTACACCCCAAGCTGACCAATAGGTGACCACATGTATACTAGTGTTAGCATATTTGATGTACTGCTGGTCCAAGAAAGCATTACCACTTTATGATCTAAGTTATTAGTTCAAGAACTTCTTCAACAGTCAGAGTCAATTGTGACCAATGTTTGTGCATAGCTAGGTGCTAACTACATAGTGAATGAATAGTTGCATACTCCACAAGTCTACATTAATCTACATCATGTTTCAGACTGTCAGAAGTGGTGTAGCTACAGGCTATTATGTATACATCATGGTCCCTTCATTGTGATTACTCAAAATTCTTGTATGCTAGACCAAACCATTATATACACAAGAATGACTGAATGCTGAACATTTTCATCCATTTTGTAACTTTGTAGCTTCAACATCTTATCTTCTTTGTAAGCATTTCTTATCATTTCCAGCAATTTTGTTGACTCTATGCCACCATTCCCAACAACTCTTTAGTATTATTTTTTGTTGTTATCATTCTGGGAGACTCAATCATCTTTTGGACAGCAGAATTGGTGCTTTTCACTAGTCCATTGCACAGGATTGCAAAACAACAACAACAATAACAACAAAAAACAAACAAACAAAAAACCGAGAGAAAAAAAAAACCTACAGGAAGTTTAGCTACCGGTAAGAAGAAGTAATTCTACAGTAATTTTAGCTATAGTACAATACTCTACTGGCATTTTTGTAAACTCTAGTAGCTAACAGGGGAGATAAGGTTGGGGGGGGGGGGGGGGACTAAGTATTGTCACTAGCTCTTAATTTTCATGGCAAACAAGTTATGAAAGTGAAGAGCTCTCCCTACCTGACACAAGGAGTACAACACAGCAGTTTCTTCCTGTGCAATTCACTGATAATTTAGTAGCTAGTAGCCACTGCTGATGGGCATGGTGTGATATGCCATCCTGTTGTACTCCCTCCTAATCTCTGGCCTCATAGTTTCCTTCAATTTTCAATACCAATGTCTATATATACAGTCATAATATATTATATGGCAATATTTTAGCTACTTGCCTTTAATACTCTTCACAATTCCTGCCTTATTTATAGCAGTCATAGTAAGTGTTTTTAAATGTATTACATGTCCTTAAAAAAAGTTGGTTTCTTTCATTTCTATCTCACTTTATATCCTATGCAGGGTCATCATCTGTCTAAGAAAGGGAAATATTCTTCTGCTAAGATCCTTGCTTCAATTACAGTTATTTTGCTAGTAATCTGTTCGAGTTTATTTCTATTATTGGGTGTGTTTCTGCCATTTTTGGGTGTGTCTATATTTGTTATTGAAAATCCAGGTGGGTAGGATAAGTGGGGAGAGGGGGAGCATCCCATACCCACAAACAAAAGCCATGCCAATTATCCACAAACATAGCTTAATTATCAGTTCATAGGTAGAATAAGTAGCTAAGAAAGGGAATTCATATTATCATAGTGTAAAATAATATAAATATTTTCACTATTATGCTCAGATTTTCTAACAAATTCATCCACAGCCAAGTTGATCTTAATAAAAATGGGGGCCATGGATCCTCTCATCCCTCTTCCCCCTCCTTCCTACCCCATGTCAGAGAGCAACATTTTACATGTGTGTGTGTGAGTTTTTAAATGTAGTAGTTGTTGTCCTTACATTATTTTTAATCTTCCACAACTACAGTCATTATTTTATCACATTGTAATGTTGTTTTGTAATAGATTTTTTACTGAATTCCAATATTTTGTGCTTCAATTTGGAACTTAGAACTCTCAATGTACATTTTACTATCCACCAAATAGCTAATAATCACTAATCCTGCTATAACTTTACTTTGACTTTAAAGTTGGTTTCCCTCCATCTTGGCTGTAATGATTGTAGCTAGGTCATTTACACCTGTCACTATGGACTCACTACTTTTGTGACATGTCTTTCATGAGCATAAGTATGGAGATATACATTGACCTAAGAGTAAGGAAATGGAAGCTCTAGAGATAAACAAACAGTGGTACACAAATTTATTCTATTTACATGACATAATTATATCTTGTTTAGGACCATTACCTGTCTAAGAAAGGGGACTACTCTTCTTCTAAGTTCAATGCCTCAGTTACAGTTCTATTGCTAGTGATATGTCTATGTATATATCTATTTGTGGGTGTGTTTCTGCCACCTTTCAGTGTGTCTCTAGTACTACCTTATCTCATCCATGAGAGTCCATTTACCAAATATTTTTGCACATGATGTCTTGACTTTCATGTTATTTTGCCAATGTTATCACATTGCTGTTGTTTATGCAGTATATTGGAGGCTAAGAAGTTGATGGTAAAAGCTAATAGGTGTAAAGTGGGCATGGCCAGTAATAATAATAATAATAAATCATGAAGGGATTGCTTGCTTGAATAGAAGAGTTGTAGATTATTAATAGGCAAATTATTGTGGTCGGTACCTAAATAAATAGGCCACATCATAAAAATCACCGAAAAATTGGGTCCTTCTAGCTAATTCGAAGTTGCTCAAATTGTAAGCTGCTGTGTGACGGTCACAACATTTTGATCGAAAATGGAATCTGTGAGTATATTAAAGTAGCTAGCTAATTAGCTAGCCGCATTTGTAAGCCGTGTTACGACGGGGGATTGTAGAATGAGTACATAACATGCCTCTCGTGACATGTTAAGAGCTAGCTCATTGTCTAGCAGTCAGCATTTAATATAGCTACACTCTAGCGACAAGCTAGACATGCTAAGGGCGATCTAATAATGTGAGTTATGTAATTTTCACAGCAGACAAAACTGGTCATCCTACCAGAAACAGACAGTACAACAGAGCAGTTTCCTCTTGTACAATCCACTGATGGTGTAGTGATAGCCCCTGCTGTTGGGCATGGTGGAAGTAATGTGATATGCCATCCTGTTGTACTCCCTCCTAATCTCTGGCCTCATAATTTCCTTTACTTCTCAATATTTATGTCTATATCCATGGCAATATTTTACATGCCTTTAGTAATCCTCACAATTCCTGCCATAATTCTAGCAGTCAGAGTAAGTATTTATATTTTATACATGTATTACATGACCATAGGTTTCTCCTATAATATTATAGTAGGCTATAATGAATCATTCCTCATCCATGAGGCATTTTTGCACATGGTGTTTTAATCTTCCACAACTAGCTATCATTATTGCAAAGTTAATGTTATCATACTATAGGGGAGAGTACTGCATTGCAAAGTACTGTGGAACTCCTCTGTTCCAACCCCCCTGGATATGTCCCTAGTCTCACCTCAATGTTTATTATAATAAGCACTGGTTTATAGTCTTATTGGTTCAGTGTAAGGTGGTAGCCAGTATATCACACTAAACATAAAAAATACCTGCTTTATTATAATGTTGTAAACTAACTTATATCATGTTATATGGAACCTTATCACAGTGATGTTTTACCATGCTTCACAGGATGTTGACATAAGATCAAACAAACTAACAATATAAAAATGATGACCTTTGTGTGCATACATTGATATCTACTGAAGCCTGAGTACAGGAAGTGTACAAATTCTCTTCTAGAGGCTTTACATAAAGGTTTTGCTGACCATGGACACCTCCCTAATATTGACAAGAGGGTATTATACACTATTCTTTCTTACACCCTCTATACCCCAAGCTAATAGGTGACCGCATGTATACTAGTGTTGTACACAAGTTAGCATAAATTTTGATGCACTGCTGGTCCAAGAAAGCATTACCACTTTATAACACTGGTTATTAGTTCAAGAACATCTTCAACAGTCAGAGTCAATTGTGACCAATGTTTGTACATAGCTAAGTGCTAGCTACATAGTGAATGGATAGTTAGAAGTGGTATAGCTACAGGCTATTATATATGTATGTGTAGAGTCTCTTCTTGGATTAAGATAGATTTAATTTATTGCAAAAAACATGAGGTTCAGACTAGCTGGTAAATGTGACGACCAATACCAAATTAGGTAGGGTCAGTGATTATGATAACCCTTTACCACATATAACACAAACATAACCGCCGGCCAAGACCGGATGGTCTTACAACAACAAATAAATAATAAATGATGAGTAAATAAGCAAACAGTTCACAGGTGTGACAAATTTATAAAGTTGAGTCTCACTGTTCAAGGAACTCAGAGGACAGTAAACGAGCTACCTTGGTTACTGGTCGGGTGTAGGTTCCAGTGGCTGTCTTGAGTTTCACTACACGAACTACTCCATCCTTGCCTGTATGCACTCCCGTTATACGAGCCAATGGCCATTTTGTGGGAATAGTGTTATCTTCACGAAGTATGACTACATCTCCAACAGATATGTTCTTAGAATGATGGTGCCACTTGGCAAACTTCTGGAGACTGGATAGGTATTCGGAAGACCAGCGTTTCCAGAAGTGGCGAACAAGTGCTTGACAGAGATGCCAACGACGAAGTAAGGTGAGAGTTCGATATGAAAATGACGGGTCGGGTAGAGCTTCAAGTGGTCGCCCAATGAGAAAGTGTCCAGGTGTAAGGGCATCCACACCATCATCATCACATTCAATAGGCACAAGAGGTCTGCTATTGAGACAGGCTTCTATTTGTGATAGAATGGTTGTGAATTCTTCGAAAGTCAACTTGACTCCGCCAACAATACGTTTCAAGTGCAGTTTCATGCTTTTAACTGCGGCTTCCCAGAGTCCTCCGAAATGAGGAGCACGTTCAGGGATGAAGCTCCAGACAATTTTCTGCATAGAACAGAAGTCAGAAATGTTCCTTTGAGTTGTCTGTAAACTGAGGAAATCAAATAATTCTTTCAGCTCTCGGGCTGCACCAACAAAATTACTGCCATGGTCACTCCATATGAGTGAGGGTTTGCCACGACGAGCAACGAATCTTCTTAGGGAGGCGATAAAGGCTCCAGTGGTCAGGTCAGACACTAGTTCTAAATGTACTGCCTTAACAGAGAGTGAAACAAACACACAAATATAGGCTTTTGTGACAGTGGGTTTCCTGACTGTGCCGTACTTGACATAGATTGGCCCAGCATAGTCAATACCTACTTTGTCAAACACAGTGTCTGGTGTAACTCTTTCCATTGGAAGCTGACCAAGTATTGGTGGTTGTGGCCTTGCTGATGCTCGGCGACATATCACACATCCACGTGTCGTGGAACGTACAACTGTTCGGCAGCGAATGATATGGTAGTTACGGGAGAGTGAGGCTCCTAAGAGTGTAGGTCCTGCATGTAGTAGGCGTGAGTGCTCCGAATGAACAATCAGTTTGGTTAAGGAATGCTTGCCATCCAAGATGATTGGGTGTTGGCTATGATAAGGTAACTTTGAATTACATTCTCTTCCGCCGACACGAAGTATCCTAGCACTATCTAGGAATGGATGCAATGCCAATAAATGACTGGATTTAGAAATTTCATGACCCTTACACAAGGCATCGATTTCTGCTGAGAATGATGATCGTTGGGAGATTTGAATCCAGTATGTTTCAGCCACATTGAGCTCTTGAGTAGTCAGGTGGGCAGTGTTTCTTTCAGCACCTTGCTTACGTGCATGACAGTTGTTGATAAATCGTTGTACCCAGGCAGTGACTCTTTTCACACGGGTGTAGCTAGAATAGTGATTGAGAGGGAAAATGGGCTGCTTTGTTAGCACCATGGTGTGGCAACAAATTTCAGTTTCTTCATCTGATGAATTGTTGGGAGGTAGATTGTCTGACTGTCCAGGCCACTCAGATGAATCCAGATAGAGCCAATCTGGACCGTTCCACCACAACTTATGGTTCAAAAGTTCAGATGGAAATAGACCTCTTGAGGCACAATCAGCAGGGTTTTGTATTCCATTGACATGTTTCCAACGATCAGGAGCAATGAGATCCACAATTTGAGATACACGATTGCCAACATAGGTTTTGAAGCGCCTAGGGTCACCAATCAGCCAGTTGATAACAATTGTGCTGTCGGTCCATGCATAGACATTGTGAAGTGGGAGGCGGAAGACCTCTTTTACATGGTGTAGTAGCTGGGCAAGGAGATGGGCTCCACATAGCTCCAGCCGTGGTATGGTCAGTCGTTTAATCGGAGCCACCTTTGTCTTGGATGTGACAAGTGAAACATGTACACTTCCTTGTGAGTCTGTCACACGAATATAGATCACCCCAGCATATGCTTGCTCAGATGCATCTGAGAATCCATGGAGCTGCATGGATGCTACATGAACTGTCTTTGGGTAGTAACAACGAGGTATATGATGTGTTGTCAGAAGTACAAGCTCACTTCTCCACTGTAGCCATTTGTCACATATAGAAGAGGGTATAATATCATCCCAACCAACTTTCATCTCCCACAGTCGTTGCAGGAGTATCTTTGCCATGATGATTGAAGGAGAGAACCACCCCAAGACGTCATACGTCTTGGCGATGTCAGACACCAAGAAACGTTTGGTCACATTATCAAGAGGGGGTAGACTAGCAACCATTAGACGGAAATGATCGGACGCTGAGTTCCATTCCATGCCCAAAGTCTTTGTATATTCCTGTGTATTTGGAATCTGGTAAACCGATTGTTGATCCTTGAGATCAGGTGGAATGTGTTCAAGAACTTGTTGCTCGCTTGAGTTCCATTTACGGAGTAGGAAACAGGCCCTGTCAAATAGATTGTGCAACTGTTCATAGAGTTTAACTGCCTCCTCTACAGAGTCAGCACCAGTCAGTCCATCATCGACATAAAAGTTGTCTTTAACAGCCTCATATGCAAGAGGGAAGTCCATAGCATAGTCCATGGCATTTTGTCTTACAGCCATGTTCGCTGCAAATGAAGATGCAGATACACCAAATGTCACTCTAGTCATACGAAAGTCGTTGAGGGGTTCATTTGTACTTCTTCTCCAGACAAATCTATGTAAATCCCGATCAGACAGAACCAGCTCAATGCCACGATACATGCGGCTAACATCAGTGGTGAGAGCCACTCGATAAAGGCGAAAACGAAGTAGTACATCAATAAGTGAAGAGTGTACGGTAGGTCCAACCAATAATGTGTCATTGAGTGAGACGCCAGTTGAAGACTTTGCGGAGGCATCAAATACTGCCCTCACTTTGGTAGTGGTGCTAGATTCCTTGCGGACAACGTGTATGGGCAGGTAGAAGACATCTTTAGGGAGTTTGTTCATGTCAGCTGATGGAACTGGTTCAACGTGTCCCATTTCAAAGTATTCTTCAATTACAGTGTTAAATTCTTCAAACAGTCCTTTTGCATGTAGCATTCGTTCAAGAGAATGAAATCGATGAACAGCCAGAGAACGTGATTCACCCAAGAGGCCAGAACCTGGTTTCCTAGGGAGTGGTACAATAAATCTACCAGTGTCCGAACGGGTATGGTTATATTTGAAATGTTGAACAACTGAGTATTCTTCTGGGGATAGTACAGTGTTAGCCATAGGCTTCTCTTCAAGTTCCCAGAATTTTCGTAAGATATCATCTCCCGAGAGTAAGGATACGTAGTGTGTAACAATATGGTGTGTAGGTTTGTAGGTGTCTGTGCTTCCAGCGAGAACCCATCCAAATTTAGTCTCGAATGCTATCGGGGAGTCAGGGGGTCCCAGCCGCCGGCCATTGAGCATGACGGTTGCAAAGACTTCTACACCAAGAAGTAGATCCACCTTACTGGGAATCCCAAAGTCTGGGTCTGCAAGCTGAACATCTGACAGATGGTTCCAGTTGAGATCAAAGGTGACTGGCTGAAGTGGTAGGTCACATGTAACACGTGGAACAACAATGGCAGTGATTCCAATTCTTTCTTTAGATTGACCTATGGTGACAATATTGAAGTTAGTGATTGATTGAATGGGAGACGTCCTCATTAGACCAGCAACACCAGATATGTGTGCACTCTGACTGGAACGAGGAAGATTCAAGCTCTGTGCTAGCCTCTCAGAGACAAAGGATGCAGAGGATGCGCTGTCAAGAAGTGCCCTAGCTTTCACAAGAGAACCATCAGGAGATTCCACTTGGACATAGCATGTCATAAGCAACATGTTGGCTCTAATTCCCATGGCTGCATGGACTGAAACGGGGATTGATGCGTTTTCAGAATTGAGTATCAGAGAGGGACGTTCTTCTCGTGAGTGGTGAGTATCTTCCCCAGATTCCACATGTAGGAGTGTGTGGTGGAGTTTCTGGCACTTTTTACAATGGTGTGATGACTTGCAATCTCTTGCATAATGTCCAGGTTTCAAACAGTTGAGGCAGAGATTGTTTGTTCTCAGGACTAACAACATCTTGTCATGAGTCAAAGATTTAAACTTGGGGCAGATATACAATGGATGTTTTCCAGTTTTACACGAAACACAGTTGGCAATAGGGTCTGCAGCTCCTGCAAATGAAGCAACAGGCTTGACTGGTATCAGAGACCTCTTCATTTCACTCTTGACTTTCTTGCTCAATTCACCTGTAGTTATCTCAGAAGCTTGTGCACGTAGATTCAGGAACTCCAATAGCCTTTGGAAGTGTGGTACCTCATTGGATTCTTGGCTATGTTTTTGCCATTCAAACATTGTGTTTGTGTCCAGCTTCAGTTCAAGAACAGAAGTGATAAATGGTCCAGAAGGTTCATAATCCATGGCCTTGAGTGCTCTTAAGTGCTGCAAGACTGTATCATGAAGCCGACGTAGCTCTCTCCCACTACCATCTTTGAGGGATGGTGCATCAATGATCATTTTTACATGCGTCTGATGAATCAGACGAGGGCGATCATAGCGTGCCTGTAAACATTCTACCGCCTCAGCATAGCAATTTCCTGACTTAGACAATCCTTCAATTGCGTGCTTAGCAGATCCAGCTTTCACAGCATGTTGCAGGTATACCAATTTCTCAGAGTCAGAGAGGTTATGACGATTGTGGACAGAGATAGAGAATTGCTCCCAGAATGTCGTCCAGTTCAGGATGTTACCATCAAACGTTGGTACCTCGAGCTTAGGAAGTCTCACTCCCTTGCCATCGACTGTAGACTGAGGACTATCTTGAGAACGAAGTGTCTTCTTAATTTTTAAAGAACAGTCAAACAGGGCTTGCTCTGCTTCTGCCTGGAGTATATTAAGCTCATCACAATTCCTGAGTGATAGAAGGCTGTTACGAATCTCTCCAAGCTCTTTCTTGAGGTCTGATAACTGTTCCTGATGTTGGTAGAGTAAGCAAACGTCATCAGACTCTGTGATTGGCACATCTACGGCCACACTGATTGAAGAGAGAGACCTTTTTACTCTTAGTAACCTTTTGGATGCAATTTGGTGAGGACTAGACGGAGAAGATGAAGTACAAACTGTTATTAGTTTCTGAATTCTAAGTGACAGGATAGCTACATTGTCATCATGTTCATCAAGTATTACTTGTTCTCGGTCTAGAGTTTCATCATCAATGACATCGATTAGGCCATAATGGTGAGTTTTGAATTCCTTATCCAACTGTTCCAGACGTTCCTTTGCTTGTTGAGCGAGGTCTAGGGTGCTCTCTTGGTGAGTCTTGCCCTCCAGGTCATCAATGCGACTATTGAGTCGTGTGATAGAGGCCCGAACAACTCCTCTTCTTTTACGAAGGTTTGTTTCCGACATGTCAACAGGTGACCAAGTCAGCTAACGAAAAACGACTAACAAGCGAATGAAATGATCTTCCAAGAAGAACTAGTCAAAGGTTTGCCAGAACAACTGTTATCCGGCTCGAAGGACCAGAAAATGTAGAGTCTCTTCTTGGATTAAGATAGATTTAATTTATTGCAAAAAACATGAGGTTCAGACTAGCTGGTAAATGTGACGACCAATACCAAATTAGGTAGGGTCAGTGATTATGATAACCCTTTACCACATATAACACAAACAGTATGCATTATGGTCACTTCATTGTCTTCAAGTGATGTATTCAAAATTCTTGTATGCTAGCTAGACCAAACCTTTGAAATAAAATGGAAATGCTAAACATTTTCATCCATTTTGTACTTTGTAGCTTCAACATCTTATCAATTCTTTGTAAGCATTTCTTATCATCTCCAGCAGTTTTGTTGACTCTATGCCACCATTCCCAACAACTCTTTAGTATTATTTTTTGTTGTTATCATTCTGGGAGACTCGATCTGAAGTCCTTATCATCTTTTGGACAGCAGAATTGGTGCTTTTCACTAGTTCATTGCTCATCATAACAACAGGATTGCAAACAACAACAACAACAACAACAACAACAAAAACAAAACACAAAAAAAGAGAGAACTAAGTTTAGCTACCAGTAGCTAAGATTATGTAATTTTAGCTATAGTATATACTTTACTGGCATTTAAACTCTAGAGGGGAGATAAGGTGTGGGGCTAAGTAGTGTCACTAGCTCTTAATTTTCACGGCAAGCAAGCTATGAAAGTGAAGAGTTCTCTCTACTTGACACAAGGAGTACAACACAGCAGTTTCTTCCTGTGCAATCCACTGATAATTTAGTAGCTAGTAGCCACTGCTGATGGGCATGGTGTGATATGCCATCCTGTTGTACTCCCTCCTAATCTCTGGCCTCATAGTTTCCTTCAATTTTCAATACCAATGTCTATATATACAGTCACAGGGGTATAGACAACTTTTTAGGACTGGGGGGCTAATAAGGTAACGACAAATAAATTGCAATTCAGCTCAAGGGGGAGGGTGCGGGAGGGGGATATGCCCCCTCCTGCATGAAGTGCAGAAGTAAAAATTTTCTTTTCTTCAAAATCCAAGAGGTGTAAGAGAGCAAATTAGAGTAATAATAGGCTAGGCTCTATTTCATTTGAAGATAGTGGATTCTGTACTGAAACATCTTCAACATTACTTTTAAGCTAGTAATGATCAAAAAACCTAAATATTATTAGCTCACCAGTTCAGGCTGACTGCTGGCTAATTCAGGCTGATAGCTGGTCTTAAATTCATTGGATGATTCACCTGGCTTTAAAGGAGTGCTAAACTACTATCTTAAAGATTCACAGACATGGTACTAGCTACTAGCAATTAGGTTAAGAGTCAAGCAAGTTCTCTAAGCAGCTGTTACAATGTTACCATGCTTACCTGTTAACCACTACTGTCATGGTTAAATATTGTTTACCAAACCACTACAATGCACATCATATGGAGTTTCTAAATAACTAAAAAATAAGCCAGAGCCTGAGCTTATTTACTATTACAAAAAAATCTGGGGGGGCTTAAGCCCCCCAAGCCCCCCCCCCCCTCCCCCCCTTGTATACACCCCTGAAATTATATGGCAATATTTTAGCTACTTGCCTTTAATACTCTTCACAATTCCTGCCTTATTCATAGTAAGTGTTTTTAAATGTATTACATGTCCTTTTGGTTTCTTTCATTTCTATCTCACTTTATATCCTATGCAGGGTCATTATCTGTCTAAGAAAGGGAAATATTCTTCTGCTAAGATCCTTGCTTCAATTACAGTTATTTTGCTAGTAATCTGTTTGAGTTTATTTCTATTATTGGGTGTGTTTCTGCCATTTTTGAGTATGTCTATACTGTTAGCATATGTTATTGAAAATCCAGGTGGGTAGGATAAGTGGGGAGAGGGGGAGCATCCCATACCCACAAACAAAAGCCATGCCAATTATCCACAAACATAGCTTAATTATCAGTTCATAGGTAGAATAAGTAGCTAAGAAAGGGAATTCATATTATCATAGTGTAAAATAATTTCACTATAATATTATATGCTCAGATTTTCTAACAAATTCATCCACAGCCAAGTTGATCTTAATAAAAATGGGGGGGCCATGGCCCCTCCCTTCCCCCTTCCCCCTCCTTCCTACCCCATGTCAGAGAGCAACATTTTACATGTGTGTGTGTGAGTTTTTAAAATGTAGCATATAGTTGTTGTCATTACATTATTTTTAATCTTCCACAACTACAGTCATTATTTTATCACATTGTAATGTTGTTTTGTAGTAGAATTCCAATATTTTGTGCTTCAATTTGGAACTTAGAACTCTCAATGTAAATTTGATTATCCACCAAATAGCTACGTAATAATCACTAATTTTGCTATAACTTTACTTTGACTTTAAAGTTGGTTTCCCTCCATCTTGGCTGTAATGATTGTAGCTAGGTCATTTACACCTGTCACTATGGACTCACTACTTTTGTGATAGCTATACCTTAACTAGTTTTTCATTAGCTACCTTCTTCCATGAGCATGGAAAATACATTGACCTAAGAGTAAAGGTGGTCTAAACAATGGAAGCTCGAGAAATAAACGAGCAGCGGCACACAAATTTTTACTTGTACCACGTTTATAATGTGGTGCTTTATGGTGCCACAGAGATAGTATTCACAAATGGCACCCCATAATTAAGGTAAACAGATCAAACCCCACACTATATAGGGAGTCCTCAGAGAAATTCCTATTAATGATAACATTCTCTTAAGACTTTTGTGACTGATGATCATATATGTCATATTTTTGTGTCTTAGTTATAACAATTAGCTTATTATTATATTACTGCTATAAGAAATACACAGTGTTACAAGATATGTTTTCACGATAATGTTTTATGTATGTACTATGCTTTGCTAATGTTTGACATAAGGGACTCACTGTACTATATTATTAAGATAGTGCTGATGATCCTTTCCATACAAGCTAAAGACAGTGCTGATGATCCTTTCCATACAAGCTAAAGACAGTGCTGATGATCCTTTCCATACAAGCTAAAGACAATCCTTTCCATACAAGCTAAAGACAGTGCTGATGATCCTTTCCATACAAGCTAAAGATAGTGCTGATGATCCTTTCCATACAAGCTAACCTGATGACCATAGATATGCACTGCTATAATATAATCATAAGCATACATAAGAATGGAATTTTCACACATGCAGATTATATGGGGAATGGTCAGTTGTATTCATGTTTATTGTAAATTCATAAACTGAAAAAATTCTCTTCTAGAGGCGCCTTAATTCTCCATGTAACAGATTATTCAGATTGCATCATTGTTAATTGTACCATTGCTATAGGCTAGGGGTAGGGCTAGGGTTAGATACAGTACAATAACAATAGTACACAATTGAAGTGATGTAATGTGTTCTCCACCCCTTCAGCAGCTTTTGCTTCATCAGTCATCTGGAAAGGGACTCATCATGTTAGTGTGGTAATTATGTGAACTAGACTAATGGTATGCTATAAAATGTGGACAAATCCACAGCAAAATTTCCAGGAATAAAAGAAGGCACTAAATAGGTGTGGTTTTGGGTGTGGTCACATACCCCCTCCTCCCCCTCATCATTGTGCTCCGATTAGGGCTGTTCACATTATTCTATTTTTTTTTTACCTATTCAGAATTTCTTCAATTTTTCATCTATTATTCTTAGAAAATTGCCCATTATTCTCAACAATTGCAACATAAGGGACAACTCAATGTAATCTTGTAATGAACTATATATATATTGTTGATGGCTAAAGGAGTAGAAAAAACTCGTTCAGTGGCTGCTGAGCTTGGCTGCACCAGTAAAACATTCTTAAAAGCAGAAGACCAGTAAGGTAAATCTTGTTCATGCCTTTTCCATCACTCAACAATGTGGATGTTGGGATCCAAATCTTCCACTGCATGCTGTCACACACTTGTGCAGTTTAGCACACCAGGAAACGGGAAATGTATGGAATTCAATTAATTCTGAGAAAAACCACACCCATTATTCCCACTACTCTCACTCCAGCCTATTAGTCTGGAAATTATTCTAGAATATTGTGGACAGTTCTAGCTCCGATCAACAATGGAAGCTGTGAGTTTATTTTATTATTAAAGCAAATAGCATGAGCATTAATTTTATAAGCCGTCTTTGTGCATGCAATGAGGGATAATGAGCACATAGCATGTCTCTGGGACTAAGCACTATAGCTAAGTAACGGAGGCATAGCAACGGACCTATGCAGGAGACATGGTGGGGCTAAGAAGTATGTATTTTCACTAGTTATCTAGCTAATAATGTGAATTATGCAGTAGACAAGCTATGAACATGGGGAGCTCTTCCTACCTGACACAGATGGTACAACACAACAGCTTCCTCCTGTACAATCCACTGATGGTGTAGTGGTAGCCACTGCTGATGAGCATGGTGGAAGTAATGTGATATGCCATCCTGTTGTACTCCCTCCTAATCTCTGGCCTCATAATTTCTTTTACTTCTCAGCACTAATGTCTATATATATGGCAGTATTTTACTTTCCTTTATTATTCTTCACAATTCCTGCATTATTTCTAGCATTCAGAGTAAGTATAAAAGTTGGTTTATCCCATAGGCTGTAATGAATTTACCTGTCTCACTTTATCCTATGCAGGGTCATTACTTGTCTAAGAAAGGGAACTATTCTGCTGCTTAGTCCAATGCCTTAAGTACAGTTATTTTGCTAGTGATCTGTGTGTGTTTATATCTATTTTTCTGCCACCTTTTTTGTATCTCTATTGTTACCAATCATCATCTATGAAGCAAGCTAACATTTTGCACATGATGTCTTTGGTTGTTTCAATCTTAGGTATTTGTAAATTTTTTTGTGTGTGTTACAGTGCTGTTAGTGCTATTACCAAAGACCATAATATTATTATTTACACTTCAATTTGGAGGCTAAGAAAATAAATGATACTGACAGACAACAAAAGCTTTCCCCCATAGAATGGGGTGTAGTTAGTAAATACACAGCTGCTATGGGAGGGTATTGCATTGGTGGAACCCCTCTGTTCCAACACCCTGTATTAAGGACACTTGGATATATCCCTAGTCTCACCTTGTGTATATTAACATGAGCTAGTGTAAGATGGTCAGCTTTATACTTCAGTAATAAGCACTCTCTTATTGGTTCAGTGTAAGGTGGTAGCTAGTATACGCTATTGTGTCTTTTAACAAACATTACTGCTATAAGAAATACCTTGCTATTATAATTTTGTAAACTAACTTATATGGAAACTTTTCATGCTTCACAAAAATTTAATGTTGACATTATGTGATTCACTTATATTCATGTGTGCATACCGTATTTGCTGAAATTTTATTACGAAATTTAAAAAGTTGAATAATTGTATATGCACAGCAGCATGCTGGGCTTGCTAGGCTCTTCCGAAATTAAAACAACATGAAAATTTGAAAAATGAATTATTAATAAATGAAAATTTCAGGAAATACGGTACATTGAAGCCTGAGTACAGGAAGTGTACAAATTCTTTTCTAGAGGCTTTACATAAAGGTTTTGCTGACCATGGACACCTCCCTAATATTGATAATACACAATTATTCTTTAACTCTTACACCTCTTACACCCCAAGCTGACCAAATAGGTGACCAGTGTTGTTACTACTGGTCCAAGAAAGCATTACCACTTTATAACCTCTGTACAACAGCACAGGAAGTATACTGGTTATTAGTTCAAGAACTTCTTCAACAGTCACATCACTTGAAGCGTAGGCTTGAAGACAATGAAGTAACCATATACATAATACCTGTAGCTACACAACACTCCTGACAGTCTAAAACATGATGTGGATTAATGTAGACTATAATTGTGGAGTATCTAACTATGCATGCGCTATGTAACCTAGCTATGTGCATGCAAACATTGTCACAATCCACTCTACTAAAAATTCTTGTATGCTAGATCACACTTATAATATATTTTGAAATAATAATAATTTTAAATGAATGACATCCATTTTGGACTCTGTAGCTTCAACATCTTATCTTCTTTGTAAGCATTTCATGCCATCTCCAGCAGTTTTTTTGACTCTATGTCACCTTTCCTCTATTCTGGGAGACTCAATACTGAAGTCTTTATCATCTTTTATTATTCTCAAAAAAATTAGTAATTATTCTCCCCAAGCCTCTGATTATTCTGGCAAGAAAGGCATCAAAATTATAGCAACTCAGTAAAATTTTGTTGTGTAATTATTTATTATTGTAACATGACAGATATTTCTATATAGTCTTGTAGTGAGGATGCTTGTCTATCATTAAAACTGTTAGAAAGAGTCGAAAATACGCTCTGCAGGCAAAATCTTCTTCATGCCTTTTCCACCATTCAACTCTGCTCGAGATAAACATAGGTGGGGGCACTTGCCCCCATTCTAATGACATGATTTTACACAACAATAATATAGAGACCAGGTTCATTCTTGTAGTTATTAACAAGCCAGCTGTACATTTTGATAATCATTAATGCTTGAAATAGAGCTTGTCGGATTCCATTGCAATACTCCAAATTAAGCATTTTGCTATTGCTTTATTCTATTTTGTTGCATTATTAATGGCATAATAGTAATAATCAATAACTAAAAGTTATGGAGATCTATCATTATAGCTATTGAAAAATAAGACCAACATCTAGCTACATAATCTTTCAAACCAGATACCCAAGACCTCTCTTCAGAAGTGACCACGTGCTAGTTTTAGCATGCACAGCAATTAATAATGGAATCATGTGAGATGTAATTAAAACTCACATGCATGTAGGTTATGTCATTTATGTGCCTAGCTAGCTAGGACATAATAGACTATAGCCTACAGTATTATACAGAGCAATTTACTTAATTCTTTAGTCAAAATTTGCCCTATTTTGCCCTATTTTGCCAGCAAAATGCTCATTGCTTTCAACTAGTTGACCTGCCCCCATACTCAAAATCATCTTCCTTCACCTATGATAAATCTGCTGATATAGCTAAGTGCTGAGAGTTCACCTTTTAATTAAACTAGCTATAGCACTTGAAGTGAGAAAAGAAAACACATTTAGCTTGTCAATATCACTGGCAATGGGCTTGAGTTCAGCAATTTTAACTGGATTGCTAGCTTAGCTACCTTTAGATCTCCACCAGCTCCGAATTTATTCTTGAAGTAATCATATCCAGGTTTTACACAACCTTTAGCAGACCAGTAGTGCAAGTGCCTAAACTACTTATTACATGTAAACATTGTTACTATGTATAGGTATTACTGTTGTCCATCCCTTCCAACAAACAATAGCCAGCCAATTCAGCTAATTATTCCCTCAAATTTTCCAAAATTACTAGCAAGTAGTGACGGCAAGTACCTGCCACATAGTGGCGCTTGGTGCATAATGTAGCTAGCTAATTAATCCCAAAGAGCAAATCAATTTAAATGAAGCAAAAAGGAGAAGGCACTGTTGTACTTGCCTGATGTTGTCCTCCCTAACTGAGGGAGAGCCTGGAGCATTTTGGTCTGATGAGTCACTTAAACAAAGTAGTCCACCTTTCCCCCCTTTAGATAAAAAGGTCCAATGCTGCTTTACACTTGCTGGCAAACATCAGGTTGGCGAAAGAATGAGCTAGAGTCTCCTTGGCCTTAGAGGAGTTATATTTAGGTAAACGACTTTGAATAGCTCTACCCTCCATCACCAGATCATTTAAATTGCTTTCTTTCCATGCTCCTCTCAAGACAGGCGATATGGTCTTTCATCTTTGAAGAGGCATGTGGCTTTTGTATTATAATAACAGTACCTGCAGAAATTTCTGCGGTTTTCACTCCTCTCCTGGACTGTAATCCTAAACTTATTGCTGACCTGTTGGCTATGCAAAGGTCTCCCTATTAGTTGTTGACCACAAAAATTCTGTGCCTTGACAAAGTTACTGAAATAGTATGCATGCATTGAGCAAATTTTAATCAGTTTGTGAATTTAATTGGGTAGTACATCTTGATACAATTATAATATTTGGTGCAGTATTAATTCCCTCCCCTGATTCCCTGTTGATTTGTTCACTGCTGCCATAGCCCTAGCCCACATAGAGCTGACCATGACAAAAGACAAGATATGGAAGATAAATTCCCACCTTCTCAAAGGTCTATCCTTGTGCCTTGTTGCTTGCCATGGAATAGGCCAGTCACAAGGGCAGTTTATTCCTATCCAGGACAAATGGTAGATTGATGTCACTTGGTGCCAGTTTAATACTAGGAATGAGAATTATCTCTCTCCTGTTTTTGCCCTGAAGAATTGTTGCTTGAATGCTATTCTGGTGCAGTTTGGTGACTTTCAGTCTTGTACCATTACATAGTCCTTGCCTCAAAGATAGATTTCTCAGCAGCATCACCACTGAGTCCACCGTTTCAAACATGTCTGCTCTCTTCTCCTCTCCCTTTCTCTTGCTCTTGTCTCTCTTTCAGCTTCAGACATGTCTGCTCTCTTCCTCTGTCTTGAGAATTCTACACACACTGATGCATGCCTACTTGAAAGAACTTACCTTTTGGTGCTAACGAACTCCTTAGGTGCTAACTAACTGCCTACCTCATTAATTTTATCTGTGACGCAAAAATCCACGTGTCAGTGAAGAAAGAAACAAAAAGGAAGAAAGAAAAAGTAAAGGTTAAAAAATTAGGGGATGTTATAAAATAAAGAAAAGGAAAAGAAAAAAAGGGAGAAAAATGTGGGTGCCAATCCCTGGGATTGAACCTGGTACCATTGGAACCGTGTGGCACGCATTAGGGTTACACCCCTTAATTTTAGACAGAAAGGGATGTTCTATGGAAAACCATGCCCACTTGCTTTCAGGAATCCTTTGGTAAAAAAAGTTGCCATAATTTTAGACTGCTTTGAAGTTTTCATTGAAAGACCCTCAAACCTTCCTGCCATAGCTTGCACCTGGTCATCATATAAACATCATAGATTCATAACACTGCCAAGATACTACACCACAAGGAGTGATTTCATTTGTCTGAAACATGGGGTGGCAGAGTTAGTGACAAGTATATCATTGAACACTGTGGTATACTGGATAAGCTAATACCAGGAGATGTAGCTGTGTGGATAGGGGGGTTGATATTTCTGATTCTGTGAGTATATATAATGCAAGCCCACCTGAATATTCCCGATTTCACTAAAGGGAAAAACCAACTGTCAGCTTTAGAAGTCCATGAAACTTGAAACAATTGCTAATGTAAGGAACGTGTAATTGACAGTGTCCGTCAGAAGTATTCTATTTTACAGTAACAATACACTTTGTCATTAAACTGGAGAAATAATGCCTCATTATTGACCATATTATTGTTCATGTGTGCTGTGCTCTATGTTATGTTTGTGATTCTGTTGTTAACTGAGTTGTTTACAAGAAATTAATGAATGATAAGATGCGTGTATATAGTATGTGGGAGAGGGGGAGTTACAGAGGAGTTACTTCTTTTTCCTGCAGTCTGGGCAAAAACCACTTTCCCTTTGGTGCAACTCTAAGTTTTAAACATTTCATGTGGAACCACTCAATGTGACACTGATCATTTTCACAGGTAATCATTTTTCCTTCTTCAGGGCATTTACAATAGCAGTAAGTTTGTTCAATAATTACTCCAATTGTGAAGTATCAAATGACACAGCATAGATTTTATCTGATCGTGTGTATACCACTTTCCAGTTAACTTGGTAAGAATACCAGCAAATAGATGCTTATAGACTTTGCAACACCAAAACTGAAGATTTTTTTACTAGCTTACTATATAGCTTTCATTGAACTTAAAAGTATTTTTTTTTTTTTTTTTTTTTGTCGCTGGATTAAGTGTAGACACAAAAGTCACAGTAGTTAGCATTAAGTATTCAGCATTACAGACAATAGTATGCATGAGTTCGGTCCAGTTGTACTTACCCATCATTTTTTTCAGCAACTTCAATACAAGGGCACTTGATTCCAAGAACCCCTTTCCCACAGCATGTACACAGAACGTTTCCATCTGGGGTTGCACCAATGAATGGCTATGACAAAACAACTGTCTTGTACATTGAAATTCCAGCCATCTGTTTTTCAAAATGATCCCTTGCCAACTTTTTATGAGTGCAACCCCAACTAGTTTGTTTACTATGAAAAACAAAGGATTTTGGGTAACATAATTATGAACTTTGAGTTGGATTTGCTATATTGGTGTGACAGGCAGATTTCATTATAGAAGCAGTTATCCTCCCTGCATGATATTTGAACCATATTAGTGACTTCATCTGCTCTTTGGATGCCTTGAAGCCATGTTTGGTGTTATAACATTCAAACTATTGACTGACACTTTTCCAATGGTTTGTGGTACTTTAATAAAGGGAAGTCAATAGCTGAGGAAATTCTGGAAGCGAAGTTTTAGTGACATAACTGCTATAATATTAAACATAATACACCAGGTTTTGTAGCACTTTCACTTAGTTTTTTGTAGAGGGTATTCATTTCTTCAGCATTTGGTACTTTTATTACTTTGGGAACCTCATTAGCTAACCTTCTTCCTTGTGAACATGTGGTTGATTCTATAATATCATCAAGTTTTTTCTTTTTGCTCTTTGCAGAAGTGAAATCAATACATTTTATTGGGAGGTAGTCCATATTTTGTTATTCATTCACACTGATGTGTGCTTGTTTCATTCCCTTGAAAGTGCCTCTAAATAGAAGAGTACAGCTGCTACATGAGTACAGGTGTAGTCCTGCCATGCATTTGCAGTAGGAACAGCAAACTTGACCTGATTCTTCCATTATAATACAACAGCTCAGTGATGTTTTACTGAATTGCTATGAGTGGTGAACCTGTGAAAATATGCATAGTTGCTACATAGCTAAACAGAGTTTCATATGAAAAATGGGGGTAATGCAGGGATAATTCCAAACATCACCTCTTGTTCATCAGAATCTGAATTCTCAAACTATACTTGCTAAACCTGTGAATCAGGTTTGAAATTGCAGGTCATCTTCGCCACTGAAAAAGAAGGGGTGTTTGGAATTATCCCGAAGGAAGGGATGTGTGTTGGGGTTCTTATAGATTGGCACTGAAACATTACTTCAATTATGCAATTGGACTATCAACTTTGTATTCCTGCATTATAAGACAGTCAATTTGGGAGGTTGGTCCCCCCTCTCCCCCTTCAAAAATTCCTGTATGAAACCAAACTCAGTTGTTAAAAATTTCCAGCCTTTTTCCATGTACAAACTTCTTTCACCCATACACATACAAACTGGTTGTAAGCCTCCAATCCCTTGTGAGCCTTGAACTGTTTAGCAGTCAGGAAGCTGGTCAGCAGCACCAATTACTAGGACACCAACAGAGCTCTCAACCTAAGAATTACTATTTCAGTATTACTGGTTAGCTACTTCAGTATTTTGGTGAGCATTTCAGTAATCCCCCCCATTCCTTCCATTTATTAGCAAATAAACAGATAAAGAAATGATACATGAGCTATAGCTGTTCTGGTTGTTCTTTGTTAATACAATAAAATCAGACTTGCATAATTACAATGAGCATACTGGTCACCCTCAGAGCCTGCTATGATGCCATCAGGGAGCTTCCAAGAGGCCTTGAACTTCCCTCCAGCTAGACACTTCTTTTTTGTAGCTTCCAGTGAAATACTTTCTAATTAACGCCCACCCGCGCGTAAAACTAGTCCTATTTCCGTAGTCCGTATTCGATTCTGAAGGCAGTTTCAGTACAAATTACGGATGAATCCGTAGAGTCGAGAGCTCTGCACCAAGTCACTTGCATCAACTGGTGGAACAGCGTCTGTACATGCTCCCAAGCTGCCAGAGAAAGGATCTAGGCCATCTATGAGACTTATCTTCTCTACATACCTTTTCTTGGCATCTGCAGTGAGACTGTCACATAGGCTCCAACTGTCCTGGAATGTCCAGGACAGTCCTGGATTTGTTGACATTGTCCTGTGTCCTGGACTCACCTGCCATTTGTCCTGGATGGTGGAGTAGTAGAGTTAGTACTACTATACTATGTCTATAGACACTGACTGCAATAGCTATGAAAACTACTACTAGATCTGTAGTGTAGATCTGGTTGTTGCTGTCCTATGACTAGAGTGCATTGCAGTAGCTACAGTTCATGCATGCACAGTCAGCATCTTTGCCAGGCTTGCCTTCAATACCACAGGGGTGTAGACAAGGGGGGGCTTGGGGGGCTTAAGCCCCCCCAGATTTTTGAGATTAACTGGATAATAATAGCTAATAAGCTCAGGCTCTGGCTTTATTTTTTTGTAAACTGCATATTTTATATGATGTGCATTGTAGTGGTTTGGTAAACAGTATTTAACCATGACAGTAATGGTTAACAGGTAAGCATGGTAACATTGCAACAGTCATGCTTAGAGAACTTGAGCTTGACTCTTAGCCTAATTGCTAGTAGCTAGTACCATGTTTGTGAATCTCTAAGATAGTAGTTTAGCACTAGTACTTTAAAGCCAGATTAATTATCCAATGAAAATAAGGCCAGCTATCAGCCTAGCCAGCAGTCAGCCTGAACTGTTGAGCTAAGTTTTTCAATCAGTGTATTCTAAAATATAGTTTTACTAGCTTGAAAGTGATGTTGAGGATCATGATGTTTCAGTACAGAATCCACTACTATCTTTAAATGAAATAGAGCCTAGCCTATTCTTGTGTACATAATTATTAAAATATTATTTGAATATTACTCCAATTGCTCTCTTACACCTCTTGGATTTTGAAAAAAAATTTTGCTTCTGCACATCCCCCTCCCGCACCCTCCCCCTTGAGCCAAATTGCAGCTCTTTTGTCTTTACCTTATTAGTCCCCCCAGTCCTAAAAACTTGTCTACACCCCTGTGTAACCGTACATTATCAAATGCAGACTCAGAGAGGGATTATTGATTTTTGATATGCTTAATGAATGTGGTTTTTGATGGTGTGGTTTGGGTGAGGTTAGCTATGATTTGGGTGTGATTGGTGGGTGTGGCCAGTGTCCTGGAACTGTTTTTCAAAAAGTTGGAGCCTCTGCTGTCAGATTCTAGATTCTCTGTACACACCAGGCCCTTCCCTTGCGCGCGCAAGCACGTAATGACGTTATGGAAATTAAATGCTCTCATTATGCGCATGGCCTGCGTTGGGTACGTGAATTCCCTTACAGTATTCTTATTGGTATAATTATTATTAATATTAATTATAATTATTGATCTGAATAGTAATTACAGGTGTATTTACAGAAATGATGTAATGTAAGGAATTTACAAAAATGCCGAATAATAATTATGGCGCGCGCCTGGCAGGGCCTACACACACGTGTATGTCATAAGCAAAACCCAAATTGGGTGTGGTTTTGCCTTTTCGATCCCTTCTCATTATTGAAGTACGTGGCGCAAACTGTAAGCTGTGTGACGGGTCACAACTAACACCTCCCTTCATTTTGATCGAAAATGGAATCTGTGAGTATTAAAGTAACTAAGCTAGCCTTAAGCGTTTGTAAGCCGTCTTTGAGCGTATGACGAAGGGGGATTAGTTGTAGAATAAGCACATAACATGCCTCTAGGGACATGTTAAGAGCTAGCTAAGTAACTTATTGTCTAGCAGTTGGCATTTAATATACACTCTAGCGACAAGCTTTGTGCGGGAGACATGCTAAGGGGGATCAACTGACTTTGATGGTCTATGTGTAAATTTTCTTACATAGTATTCTTATTGTATATTCTGGTATATTACAGTAATCTTATTTTAATTATTATTGAATATATGCAGGTGTAATAGCATAGTCGGAGGAAGATGATTTTTAGTATGGGGGCAGGTCAACTAGATCTAATGTCACAATCTCTGATAGGGCTGTCCCTAATTTTTTCTGCCTATTATTCTATTCAGAATTTCCCCAAAATACTCCTATTATTCCCAGGGATTGTCCGATTATTCTCAGGAAATTGAGTGGTGATTCTTGTGATTCAACAATTACATTGCAACATAATTGAGGTTTCTATATAATCTTCAAGATTGTCTCTGAGTGAAAGTTCTGTAAAAGTAAAAATACTCATTCAGAAGCAGCAGAACTTGGTTGAACCAGAAGACTAGCTTGAAAGCTGTACACTGATGACTCTAGTTTGCAGCGTTGCTGAGCATATGTACTATTAGATTTTTTTGACCTTTTCAAGGTTAAACTGGAATAATTCTCTTATTCCAGCAGGCACCCACTATCCCCAAAATTATTCTTGAACAATTGGGACAGGCCTACTCACACTCCTACCATGATGTTTCAATGAATAGAAAAATTAATATAATTTTGTCTATCAGAATATGATGATATAGCTAAAGTTATCTGGGTCTGGGAGTTTATTTTTAATTTGTGTATGTAGTAACATGATAGCCTATTGTTTTGGATGTAGTGGAACAGGGATTATATCCTTGACTTGTCATAAAAGTGTTTACTGGTGGCAGTGGTGATCAAAATAGAGCAGCACTAATTTAGTGTTTCAAGTGTGAGTGATTATCAGGATGCACAGCTGGCTTGTTAATTATGGACTAGGTCTTGTGTAAAATTGTTAGGTCATTGATTTTAGAACGGGGGAGGGGGGGAGAGGGGGGGGGGCACTGCCCCCATGGTTCTGTCACCTATGAATAGTAATGATGTACGTACTTAATGTAAGAAATTTACAACATAGTATAGTCGTCTCATCTCCCAGCAGGCCAGTCTGGCGCACCCACACGCAGGACTACATACAGTAGTATACACATGCATGCACCCTTTGGCACCTTGCCCGAAAATTAATTTCGCTCAAAAATTACTAATTTGCTAGTGACCTCTGACCCCAAACATTGATCATTAATTTTTGACAAATTGGCTTGGATGCCAGTCATATTGGGTCTATTGAAGACATCATATCTTACATGAGGTCCAAACTCAGCTCTTCAAGGAGGCTATAAACAATTAAGAAACTCACATCTTATAGCGAGGGGGTGGAGGGAGCTAATGAGCAAATACCACCTAACTTTTTATACAAGGGCAGGGAACCTGTTTTGTGTTTTTAAACTGGTAAACTGCATTCCTGAAACTTAGACCAAGACTTTTTCAGGGAATGCAGTGCTGCCAAAATAATTTCTGCAATATCCTAAGTAGTCAACAAAGTTATCCAAATTTTTCTGTACCAAAAAATCTAAAGAAATCCAAGCATAATTTTTATCAAAAAAAAAAAAAAAAAAAAATGAATAGAATAGAACGAATGGCTTATGAACAAGAATTTTTAATGCATTAAGTGTAGAAATTCCAAGACTGTTTTTGTGCTAGGGCTAGGGTTAGGTGAAAATCCAAATTATTATTGATCAAATCTGAAGCAAACATTTAAGGGTCCAGAATCTAAGCAGTCTGGATAAAATCCAAGACTTTGGCAGCACTGGGACTGACTGATCTGTAGTTGCCTATTGTGACAGTTTTAGCAAGCTATGGAAAGAAGAGCTTTGCAACAGAGAAATAGAAGAGCTTCTCTCTGAGGAACAGAGAGAGAAAGAGAAAGGGAAGGCAGAGAAGGAGGAGAGTAGAGATGTTTGCTGCAAAGGAGAGAGAGAGAGGGACAATGAAGAGGAGGAGAGAACAAATGGACAAACAAGAGAGGGACAGGGAAAGAGAAAGGGTGAGGAGGAGAGAGAGCAACAGCTACTACAAGTGGCAGAGTCTACCTGGGGCCTATGACAAGGGTTTGTCAGCATTGCCAGACATTGAGATTCCCCAGTGAACCCCTCAATTGCTGTCACAATGGGAAGGTCAGCCTACCACCACTTGGTGACTACCCTTCACCACTGAAGGACCTTTTCACTGGCAGCAATACTGCAGAGTATAGTAACTTCCAGGACAACATCAGGCAGTACAACAGTGCCTTCTCCTTTGCTTCATTTAAATTGATTTGTCCTTTGGGATTATTAGCTACATTATACACAAAGTGCCACTGTGTGGCAGGTACTTGCTAGTCATCATAATTATAATAGGTGTAATGTAGCAATGGTGGAGTACCATGGGAAGACGTCACTGATAAATACTCCTGGTGGTGTAAGGTCTGCAAGACCCATAAGAGCATCAGGACAGGAAGCTTTTTCCATCGGTCAAAGGTTGGGGGTATATAGCAGAGGGTCCATAGTTATGTATTGTAACACACATAAGGTTACTCTTCAGAAATGGCTCCTCTTTGGGCAAGGGAGCACCCAGTGACAGATGCAGCAAAAGATGCAGAAGTCAGTGAAAGAATGGCCATTGACATGTATGGTTGGTATTGGGATGTGTGCACACAAAGTGCTATCTGCACCCATTGTACAAATTAATGAATCATTGTTTTGCCCTAAACCAAATAGCTAATTGTATCCAAAAGCTATAGAATCATAATTTCTTCTCTTGACACAAAATCACAGAGGAAGAAGTGAAGTGCAGGTATTTGGATTGGTTGATACATCTCATACTCCAGCCTTAGGTTATATGGAAGTTGTGGCACAATGAGATGCAGCCACTTTGTTGCCCGTAATCCAGGCTCATGTAGCCCCAGGGACAATTATACACTCAGACCAGTGGGCAGCATATAATTGAGTTTCATCACTGCCAAATGTTGGTTCGTTAACCACTCCATAACATTTGTAGATCCCACAACCCACACACATACACAGAACATTGAATTTTACTGGGCAAGAGCGAAGCAAAAGTTTAAAGGATGAAAGGCTGTCATGCTTACCAAGTCCCTGGGTATCTGGATGAATTCATGTGGAGTAAGGTGGAAGCATTCACCAATGTTATGAGGGATGTTGCTGACTTCTTTCCAGTTTAGAGGAAAGGCTTCAACTTGCTGCATTTTGTACATCAGTGACTTCTTTACATTATTAACTTTCTGCTGACTCAATGTTTGTCGCGCGCAAATTATTAATTTTCGGGCAAGGTGCTATTAAAGTCAGAGGACTATCTATAATTATGTGAATTATGTAATTTTCACAGCAGACAAGACGGGAGCCGGAAGTACTCATCCTACCAGACACAGACAGCACAACACAGCAGCTTCCTCCTGTCCAATCCACTGATGATGTAGTGATAGCCCCTGCTGTTGGGCATAGTGGAAGTAATGTGATATGCCATCCTGTTGTACTCCCTCCTAATCTCTGGCCTCATAATTTCCTTTACTTCTCAGCACTAATGTCTATATATATGGCAATATTTTACATGCCTTTATTAATCTTCACAATTCCTGCTTTAATTCTAGCATTCAGAGTAAGTATTTATATTTTACATGTACTACATGACCATAGGTTTCTCCCATATTATAGTAGGCTGGCTGGCTATAATGACATTTACCTGTCTTACTTTATCCTATGCAGGGTCACTACCTGTCTAAGAAAGGGAACTATTCTGCTGCTAAGACCCTTGCCTCAATTACAGTTCTATTGCTAGTGATATGTCAGTGTATGTATCTATTTTTGGGCGTATTTCTGCCACCTTTCAGTGTGTCTCTAGTATTACCTTATCTCATCCATGAGTATTAATATTTTGCACATGATGTCATTTGTTGTTTTAATCTTCCACAATTATCAGATCTGTTATTTTGTCAATGTTATCACATTGCTGTTGTTTATGCAGTATTACTAAAGACCAGTAATTAATTTTATACTTATATCGGAGGCTAAGAAATTAAATGACAAAAGCTGGTGGCTGACCAAAAGTGGGAATGGCCAGTAAAGCATAATAATTTTCATAGTCGGAGGAAGATGATTTTGAGTATGGGAGCAGGTCAACTAGCTCTGAGGTCAAGAGTGTCACACTCTCTGATAATCACACTCCTACCATCGTGTTTCAATGTTGACATAAAAAAATAGAAAGTTTTGTCTGAGTGTTTGCTGATATAAAGGTGTCTGGGAGTTAATTTTTAATTTGTGTATGCAATAACATGATATTTTTTTTGGACGTAGTGGAACAGGCTTTGGACATAGTGGAACAGGGATATGTTTCAACTTGTCATAAAATTGAAAACAGGTGTTCACAGGTGGCAGTGGTGATCAAAATAGAGCTGCACTAGTGTTTCTTTCATGAAGAATGATTATAAAATTTTACAGCTGGCCTGTTAATTAATTACAAGAGTGGACCTGGTCTTATCATTGCCTATTGTATGGCCATGTTGTGTACAATTGTTATGTCATTGAATTTAGTATGGGGGTACTTCCCCCATAGCTGCCAGAGAATGGGGGCAAGTGCCCCCACTGCCCGCATGGTTCCACCGCCTATGATTCTGGCTCATTCATGAAGGAATTGCTTGTTCAAGAGTTGTAGATTAGTAAATTTAGGCAAATAAGCTATTCCCATTTACTTGCAATGGAATTTTAATTGCTTCCAGTCTTCTAAGCTGGGGTGTGAACTATGATGTAATGTAATGATATTTTATATGGAAGACACTTTGGCACACTACAATCAACATGTCTAGTATCAGTGAGTAAACAGATCTCTGTGGAGCCAGTTTTCAACACCACCTTATGAGTTACATGTTTAAAGGAAGTCATAATAATGAGGAGAAAGACCTCCCTAGGAGTTCCATAAATTTGATTTAAAAGAATTTTTAGCTATATCAGTTAGCTAATGTAAGTAGACAATTTTTTTGATAAATTTTTATTTAACTGGCTAGCTACCTAGTAAAGTATAATACGCACACACTCCCCCCCCCCCCCCCCCCCAAAACAAAAATGCTTCCTTCGCCTTTGCTGACCATGGACACCTCCCTAATATTGACAAGAGGGTATTATTATACACAATCCTTTAACTCTTATACACCTCCTACACCCCAAGCTGACCAAATAGGTGACCACATGTATACTAGTGTTGTACACAAGTTTAGCATATTAATTTGATGTACTGCTGGTCCAAGAATTAAGCACTACCACTTTATAACCTCTGTACAACAGCACAGGAAGTATACTGGTTATTAGTTCAAGAACTTCTTCAACAGTCACATCACTTGAAGACAATGAAGTAACCATGATGCATGCAGAATCTGTCTGAAACATGATGCATGGATTAATGTAAATTGTGGAGTATGATTACCCTCCAAGTGTCCCAGAACCTCGTCCCTGATTTGCCATTATCAATATCTGTCCCAAAGGGATCTGTAGTGAGCTGCAGAAGTGCACAATAGCTAGTTGAGTTAGTGAGTGTATGCATAAGCACTCTACTAGGTCTATGAGAGCAGTCAACAACCTGTACTAATAATGTCTAAGCCATTCAATTAATTGAATTATTGCTGTACTGTACAGTGCTATGAAATCTCAACCTAACCATCCCAGTGGTGGATTAGGTGGGGTGGGGCTTTGGGGGCTGAAGCCCCCCCCCCCCCTCCCCCTCCAAGTTATTCATATATATACATTCCTAGTATAGTAGGTACTGTACTAATGATACTGTGAGAGCTAAGCTAAAAACGATGTAACATACTTTTAGCAATTAACATGTTCATTGACACTGTACCAATTGCCAAGCTTCATTATGTGACTTGTCTTCCTAGAGCCAGCAGCCTCCAAAACACAAAAACCTGCAAAGCGAGGGTCCTGGTCTAAAAACTAAGGCAATATTTCTCTAGTATCTATCTCATTGTTATCATGAATTGTTTTGTAATAAATAATAATAATAGCTAGCTATTTTAGTGCTGTTGAAACTTCACTACAACTGGTACTGCTGCTTCTGGTTCTCATACTTCTTCAGTTTCTAGTGAGCCAACTATAAGTCCTTTAACTATTTTTTTATGTGCAATAATTTATTATTCTCTTCATAATCACAATATCATCAGAGAACTAAGTTTAGCTACCAGTAGCTAAGATTATGTAATTTTAGTTATAGTATATACTTTACTGGCATTTAAACTCTAGAGGGGAGATAAGGTGTGGGGCTAAGTATTGTCACTAGCTCTTAATTTTCACGGCAAGCAAGCTATGAAAGTGAAGAGCTCTCCCTACCTGACACAAGGAGTACAACACAGCAGTTTCTTCCTGTGCAATCCACTGATAATTTAGTAGTAACCACTGCTGATGGGCATGGTGTGATATCATATGCCATCCTGTTGTACTCCCTCCTAATCTCTGGCCTCATAGTTTCCTTCAATTTTCAATACCAATGTCTATATATACAGTCATAATAGTATAGTATATGGCAATATTTTAGTTACTTGCCTTTAATACTCTTCACAATTCCTGCCTTATTTATAGCAGTGTTTTTACATGTAATACATGTCCTTAAAAAAGTTGGTTTCTTTCATTTGAATTATTACCTATCTCACTTTATCCTATGCAGGGTCATTATCTGTCTAAGAAAGGGAAATATTCTTCTGCTAAGACCCTTGCTTCAATTACAGTTATTTTGCTAGTAATCTGTTTGAGTTTATTTCTATTATTGGGTGTGTTTCTGCCATTTTTGGGTGTGTCTATATTTGTAGCATTATGTTATTGAAAATCCAGGTGGGTAGGATAAGTGGGGAGAGGGGAAGCATCCCATACCCATAAACAAAAGCCATGCACAAAAAAAACATAGCTTAACTATCAGTTCATAGCTAGAATAAGTAGCTAAGAAAGGGAATTCATATTATCATAGTGTAAAATAATATAATATTTTCACTATGCTCAGATTTTCTAACAAATTCATCCACATGATCTTAATAAAAATGGGGGGCCATGGCTCCTCCCATCCCTCTTCCCCCTCCTTCCTACCCCATGTCAGAGAGCAACATTTTACATGTGTGTGTGAGAGTTTTTAAATGTAGTAGTTGTTGTCATTACATTATTTTTAATCTTCCACAACTAGAGTCATTATTTTATCACATTGTAATGTTGTTTTGTAATAGATTTTTTACTGAATTCCAATATTTTGTGCTTCAATTTGGAACTTAGAACTCTCAATGTAAATTTGATTATCCACCAAATTAATAATCACTAATTCATAACTTTACTTTGACTTTAAAGTTGGTTTACCTCCATCTTGGCTGTAATGATTGTAGCTAGGTCATTTACACCTGTCACTATGGACTCACTACTTTTGTGATAGCTATACCTTAACTAGTTTTTCATTAGCTACCTTCTTCCATGAGCATGGAAAATACATTGACCTAAGAGTAAAGGTGGTCTAAACAATGGAAGCTCGAGAAATAAACGAGCAGCGGCACACAAATTTAATAATTTTTACTTGTACCACATTTATAATGTGGTGCTTTATGGTGCCACAGAGATAGTATTCACAAATAGCACCCCATAATATGTGGTGAACAGAGCAAACCCCACACTAGGGAGTCCTCAGAGAAATTCCTATTAATAATAACATTCTCTTAAGACTTTTGTGATCATGTATGTCATATCAGGCATATCAGGATATATTTTTGTGTCTTAGTTAACAATTAGCTTATTATTATATTACTGCTATAAGAAATACACAGTGCTATAATTTATTGCAAGATATGTTTTCACAATAATGTTTTACGTATGTACTATGCTTTGCTAATGTTTGACATAAGGGACTCACTGTACTATATTAAGATAGTGCTGATGATCCTTTCCATACAAGCTAACCATGGATATGCACCACTATAAGCATACACAAGAATGGAATTTTCACACATGCAGATTACATGGGGAATGGTCAGTTGAATTCATGTTTATTGTAAATTCATAAACTGAAAAAATTCTCTTCTAGAGGCTCCTTCTCCATGTAACAGATTATTACATCATTGTCAATTGTAATATTGCTATGGGCTAGGGGTAGGGCTAGGGTTAGATACAGTACAATAACAATAGCACACAATTGAAGTGATGTAATGTGTTCTCCACCCCTTCAGCAGCTTTTGCTTCATCAGTCATCTGGAAAGGGACTCATCATGTTAGTGTGGTAATTATGTGAACTAGACTAATGGTATGGACACTTTCTATAAAATGTGGACAAATCCACAGCAAAATTTCCAGGAATAAAAGAAGGCACTAAATAGGTGTGGTTTTGGGTGTGGTCACATACCCCCTCCTCCCCCTCATCATTGTGCTCCGATTAGGGCTGTTCACATTATTCTATTTTTTTTTACCTATTCAGAATTTCTTCAATTTTTCATCTATTATTCTCAGAAAATTGCCCATTATTCTCAACAATTGCAACATAAGGGACAACTCAATGTAATCTTGTAATGAACTATATATATATTGTTGATGGCTAAAGGAGTTCTGCAAAAGAGAAAAAACTCGTTCAGTGGCTGCTGAGCTTGGCTGCACCGGTAAAACATTCTTAAAAGCAGAAGACCAGTAAGGTAAATCTTGTTCATGCCTTTTCCATCACTCAACAATGTGGATGTTGGGACCCAAATCTTCCACTGCATGCTGTTACACACTTGTGCAGTTTAGCACACCAGGAAACAGGAAATGTATGGAATTCAATTAATTCTGAGAAAAACCACACCCATTATTCCCACTACTCTCACTCCAGCCTATTAGTCTGGAAATTATTCTAGAATATTGTGGACAATTCTAGCTCCGATCAACAATGGAAGCTGTGAGTTTATTTTATTACTAAAGCAAATGATTAGCTTATAGCATGCATGCATGAGCATTAAGCCGTCTTTGTGCATGCAGTGAGGGATAATGAGCACATAGCATGTCTCTGGAACCAAGCACTATAGCTAAGTAACGGAGGCATAGCCACGGACCTATGCAGGAGACATGGTGGGGCTAAGAAGTATGTATTTTCACTAGTTATCTAGCTAATAATGTGAATTATGCAGTAGACAAGCTATGAACATGGGGAGCTCTTCCTACCTGACACAGATGGTACAACACAACAGCTTCCTCCTGTACAATCCACTGATGGTGTAGTGATAACCACTGCTGTTGGGCGTGGTGGAAGTAATGTGATATGCCATCCTGTTGTACTCCCTCCTAATCTCTGGCCTCATAATTTCTTTTACTTCTCAGCACTAATGTCTATATATATGGCAGTATTTTACTTTCCTTTATTATTCTTCACAATTCCTGCATTATTTCTAGCATTCAGAGTAAGTATAAAAGTTGGTTTATCCTATAGGCTGTAATGAATTTACCTGTCTCACTTTATCCTATGCAGGGTCGTCACCTGTCTAAGAATGGGAACTATTCTGCTGCTAAGTCCAATGCCTTAAGTACAGTTATTTTGCTAGTGATCTGTGTGTGTATATATCTATAGTGCAACCAGGCTTGCAGTTCCAACTTTTTATTAGTGACATTTTAGCTCTAACTTGGTCATAGAAGGTAATTATGGGTTGAAATTTAGTATGCTATTCAATCAGGTGATGATAAATATTTCTTAAGCTTTTTGACACTTCATTTACATTGAAACTGAAAATATTTCCATATATGGCATTTTTCATTAAATTGTATCTAGTTCTTCAAAATTCATGGAAATTTAAAAATTTGACATTCATACAATATTAAAGAAGAAAACAAAAAGAATGTATAGAGCAAAAATACTTAATAATAAATTATTATTGATTAAAAAATTATTAACCAAAACGAGGTTCACTGCTTAAAATGCTATCTCTACTTACAAAATCAATGATTATATTTCTCAAATTTTAAACAAACACTGCTAGCACATTGTTTCAGATTTTGTATTGAGCAAAAATAAAAATATAAGACAAAAAATGACTACCATTGATGTTCAGAGTTCCGATGATGTGATTTAATAAATATAACTAATTTTTCTAACTCTGAACCTCCAGGTAAACTAGCATCTAAATCAAAAGTAGGATTTACAACCTCATTAGCTGTATCTAAAGCCTCCTGTGATAGCCCCATAAGCTCATCCATGTCTGAAACATCGCCATACACCTGCTCCTCATCTGACAGGCTCCCTACTACACTAGATATACCTTGCTTTTTCACTTCCCTTCCCTTCTTTAAATGTTCCTCTAGCTGCTTCATTCTCTTTTTCTTGGGTGGCAACTCTCCAAAGAGCAATATAACAAGTAACTTCAAACAATAAACTTTGTAGGCTTTCCTGGCAACCATGCGGTCTCTTAATGTTTACATCATAGCCCAATAAATTTTTGCAAAAATGATGTCATCACCCACCTAAATAGATGGGCAGTTCATAACAGTTGAATGGAAGTGGCTAGAAATTATTGAATTGCATAGGCTTTTAGAGCTACTACAGCGGAGCAGAGCCAAATAAAAAGTAAGTTCAAAGGTGTTATTTTGAGGAAGTTATGACCGGAAATAATTTTTGGAACTGCATGCGTGGTTGCACTATATTTTTGGGCGTGTTTCTGCCACCTTTCAGTATATCAGTAGTGATACCATTTTTGATCCATAATCTAGCTGGGGGGTAGGATAAGTGGGGACATCCACACCCACAAACAAAAGCCACACCTATTATACGCACCACCAACAAACATAGTTTAAGCAACAGTTCATGGTTAGAGTAAGTAAGAAAGTGAATTATCTTAGTGTAAAATTTTGTGATTTTCTAACAAATTCATTGTCAGTCTTAATGAAAATGGGAAGCCATGGCCTGTCCTGCACCCCTCCCCCTTCCTTCCTACCCCCCCATGTCAGAGAACCCATACATTTCACACGTGTGTATGAGAGTTTTTTAAATGCTTTTGTTATTGCTTTTTTTGTTTATTTTATTATTATTTTTTTAATCTTCCAATGACTAGACTAGAATCATTTTTATCACATTGTAATGTTGTTGTTGTTTTGTAGTACATTTTTACTGCATTCCAAATACATATTTTTGATTCAATTTGGAAGCCAGGACTTAAATGTTCTAAATATGAATTTGATAATTTTTACAAACAAAACCACCAAATGCTAAATTATTAACTAGCTACTTAATAATATAACTCAATTTACATATCTTGTTATAACTTGATTTTAAAGTTGGTTCCTTTCCCTCCTCCCTCCCATCCCAATATTAGCTATAGGGATGTAATGATTGTAGGTCATTTGTCACTATGAACTTGTGACATGAGTTTTTCATTAGCTACCTTCTTCCATATGTATGGAAAATACATCTGACCTAAGAGTAAAGATGATCCAAAAATGGAAACTCTAAGAATTATTATTTATTAACAAGCAGTAGCAGACAAATTTAATATTTTTACTTGTACCACATTTATAATGCGGTGCTCTATGGTGCCACAGAGATAGTATTCACAAATGGCACCCCATAATTAAGGTGAACAGAGCAAACCCCACACTAGGGAGTCCTCAGAGAAATTTCTATTAATTACATGAAAATTTTAAGACTTTTGTGATATATGTCATATCAGGATATAATTTTTACTGCTATAAGAAATATCTGTTATAAACAGTGCTTATAATTAATTTTATTACAAGATATGTTTTCACAAATAATGTACAGCATGTACTATGCTTTGCTAATGTTTGACATAAGGGACTCACTGTACTAATAAAGATAATGCTGATGACCCTTTCCATACAAGCTAAAGATAGTGCTGATGATCCTTTCCATACAAGCTAACCTGATGACCATAGATATGTACTGCTATAATATAATTATAAGCATACATAAGAATGGAATTTTCACACATGCAGATTATATGGGGAATGTTCATGTTTATTGTAAATTCATAAACTGAAACCTCAATATCAAATTCTCTTCTAGAGGCTCCTTCTCCATGTAACAACAAATTATTCATTATCAATTATACTATTGCTATGGGCTGGAGGTAGGGCTAGGGGTAGGGCTAGGGGTAGGGCTAGGGGTAGATACAGTACAATAACAATTGTACACAATTGACAATGATGTAATCTGAATGATGTAATCTCTACTCAGTGTTACATGGAAAAAGAACCTCTACATAGGTTTTGCTGACTGTTGATACCTCCTCCCACCCCTCTAGTACTATTATACACAATTCTTTGACTCCTTCATTTCCCCTAGGTGACCACTTATCAGGGACTCATCATTGGTAGGTATTCTAGTCTCTGGCACAATGTTTATAAGGTGGCCACTGTCCCTGATGTATGATTCTATCTTTGTGTTATGGGAGATAGCTAATGGTTTCATTTTTCCTGATGGAGTACCACAAGAAGGAGAAGACTGTGAAGGGGTGACAGTACTCAGAGGCGTTGAAATGGCTGTGAGTATTATTAAAGTCATGTGATTAAGCTAGCATGAGCGTTAATTAATTTTTATAAGCCATTTTTGTGCATGCAATGAGGGATAATGAGTCCATAGTATGTCTCTGGGACCAAGCACTATAGCTAAGTAACTGAGGATAGCCACGGACCTATGCAGGAGACATGGTGGGGCTATAAGAAGTATTTTCACTAGTTATCTAGCTAATAATGTGAATTATGCAGCAGACAAGCTATGAACATGGGGAGCTCTTCCTACCTGACACAGATGGTACACATAGCTGCCAACTTTTCAAAGTCTATTTCAGGGACAAAAACCACACCCCATCCAACCACGCCCCAAATGATGTAATTTTAGTGAAAAAAGTAAAACTGTATTATTATTATACATATACACTACAGTAATATTATTGTATAATACAATGTGTATTATGGGACATGGCAATGTTACATTTAACTAAAATTTTGTCACTTGTGTAACAACAAAGTGACTCAGAGGTGTGGTATAAACTAGGTGGGCAGCTGCCCCCCCCCCCCCCCCCAGCTTGTAAGAATTATATCACTAATAAGAGGTGTAGTGTAAACTATCTGTGGGCTGGCTGTCTGGCTTCTGGGACATAACAATAGTGTCCTGGGACTCCAGGACAGAGTGATAAATCCAGGTCTGTCCCAGAAGATGGGGACAGTTGGCAGCTATGGGTACAACACAGCAGTTTCCTCCTGTCCAATCCACTGATGATGTGGTAGTAGCCACTGCTGATGGGCATGGTGGAAGTAATGTGATATACCACCCTGAGCAGTTTCCTCCTGTCCAATCCACTGATGATGTAGTGGTAGACACTGCTGACGAGCATGGTGGAAGTAATGTGATATGCCACCCTGAGCAGTTTCCTCCATTCCAATCCACTGATGTTGTAGTGGTAGACACTGCTTACGAGCATGGTGGAAGTAATGTGATACGCCACCGTAGTGGCGGCTGAGGGTGGGGGCTAGAGGGGCTAGAGCCCCCCCAAAATTTTGAATGGGGGAGCCCCCCCAAATATTTGCCTACAGTGGTAAACTTGTCAGATATACACAACTTGTCAGGATGTCCACAACTTGTCAGAATGTGCAAGGCTGTGTAAAAACAATTAGCGATGTAACACCACAATTTGTAGCTCCTGCATTGACTTTGTACTGTCTGAGCTTGATGTTGTTAGCTTAATGCTTATACACTTTGCAGCCACTTAGTACACCTTGACCTCAGTGCCCAATTATGCTAAATTTTTTGGCCTATTATTCTGTGCCAACAAAATTTGCCTATTACTCTCACAGTTTCCACCTATTATTCTTAAAATTTTGACTATTCTTTATTACTGGTCTTATCTCTTATCGTATGCTATAAATTATCATGTGAACATTAGAGTTTATTGTAACAATTGAGTTTTCAATATAGATTGTTCTCTACAGGGGGGTAGGAAAGGGGTTCAAAAAATGCTACAGCACCCCTAGTATTTTTTGTGGCTGTGCCAATGGCATACATTATTTTTTTTTGACAGTACCTCTTTATTTAAGTCTGTTCCAGTTGACTTGTGTACAACATATCCATTGCTTCAAGCTGTTAAACAACGTTTGTTTCCACTGATCCAATAAGAGTTAATTACTTTGGAAAGTTTTCATAATAATAATATTAGAGGGATTTTTTGTTGTTTGTTGGCTTTTGATGATAATTTATAGCTTTACATAATTCCCCCCCCCCCCCTTCCTCCTCCCCCCAACTGTGAATTATACAGCACCCCTACCTCAAATCATCTTCCTACCCCCCTGCTTTAAATGAGTTAGCAAGGAGTGAAAAAACACGTTCTGCAGCTGCAGAAGGTTGTATCAATAGAATAGATTTAGACCAGAATGGAAGCTTGTGTATATGGTATCTCCACCTACTTCCTCCTGAAATTATTCTCAAAATTATGCTAGCATATTTGGGCAATCCCTACGACCTCACCCTTAGCCCCCCCAACACTAAAAAGCCTCAACCGCCTCTTTACCCTGAGCAGTTTCCTCCTGTCCAATCCACTGATGATGTTACTGCTGATGAACATGGAGGAAGTAATGTGATATGCCACCCTGAGCAGTTTCCTCCTGTCCAATCCACTGATGATGTAGTAGACACTGCTGACGAGCATGGTGGAAATAATGTGATATGCCACCCTGAGCAGCTTCCTCCTGTACAATCCACTGATGGTGTAGTGGTAGCCGCTGCTGTTGGGCATGGAGGAAGTAATGTGATATGCCATCCTGTTGTACTCCCTCCTAATCTCTGGCCTCATAATTTCTTTTACTTCTCAGCACTAATGTCTATATATATGGCAGTATTTTACTTTCCTTTATTAATCCTCACAATTCCTGCCATAATTCTAGCATTCAGAGTAAGTATTTATATTTTAAAAGTTGGTTTATCCCATAGGCTGTAATGAATCACTTTATTATCCTATGCAGGGTCATTACTTGTCTAAGAATGGGAACTATTCTGCTGCTAAGTCCAATGCCTTAAGTGCAGTTATTTTGCTAGTGATCTGTCAGTGTATGTATCTGTGTTTCTGCCATCAGTCAGTGTATCAGTAGTGATAGTAGTGATACCATTATTAATCCATAATCTAGGGGATAAGATAAGTGGGGGGGGGGGGCATCCACACCCACAAATAAAAGCTACACCTATTATACACACCACCCACAAACATAGTTTAAGCAACAGTTCATGGCTAGAGTAAGAAAGTGAATTCATATATATAGTGTAAAATATATATTTTTCCTATGCTGTGATTTTCTAGCAAATTCATATTAATCTTAATGAAAATGGGAGGCCATGGCCTCTCCTGCACCCCTCCCCCCTATCCCCATGTCAGAGAACCCATATATTTCATACATGTGTGTGTGAGAGTTTTTAAATGTTGTTTTTTTTTCTTCCTTTTTGTTATTTTTTTTTTATCTTCCACAACTTGACTAGAGTCATTATTTTTATCACATTGTAATGTTGTTGTTTTGTAGTACATTTTTACTGAATTCCAAATACACATTATTTTCAATCTAAAAGTGAATTTGATAATCTGCCAACAAAACCACCAAATGCTAAATTAATAACTACAACTAATATAACTCAATTTACATATCCTTTTATGACTTCACTCTGACTTTATAGTTGGTTTCACCCCCATCTTAACATCATAGGCTGTAATGATTGCAGCTAGGTTACTTACACCTGTCATTATGGACTCACTACTTTTGTGACATGCCTTAACAAGTTTTTCATGAGCTACCTTCCCATAAGCATGGAAATATACCTTAAGAAACGGGTACTCATTTTAGCGAATTTTAGCAATTTTCAATTTTTCGTTAATATTAAACTCTGTCAAATAAAAGGTCTGTGGGGTCAAAGATCACCAGAGGATCGTTATAGTGTGATCATTATTGTAGCTAGCCTGCCTAGGAAGTCACTATAATAATTATAAACATTAAAGAGGTGGAGAAAAGCTGTTATGTATAAAATATTAACACCTTGAACTGATGGTGTATAATTATCTGTATACTAAAATAAAGTCAAAATAGCTAATATTTGTACCAGTTAAATGCCTCAAAGTACAGAACCGCTAAATTTTGTACCCCATTACTTAAGGTACATTAACCTGATGGTCTAAACAATGGAAGCTCTAGAAATTAACAAGCAGTGGCAAAATTTACTTGTACCATGGTGCTCTATGGTGCCACAGAGATAGTATTCAGAAATGGCATCTCAATTGCATGGGATGAACAGAGCAAACACCACACTAGATTTCTATTACACAAAATAATAATTATTTTGATGATGGCATCATTTAAGACTTTTGTCATAGATGATCATGTAGCTATGTCATATCGGGATATAGTAATATGGGAGCATACTGTATTGCAAAGAATAGTGGAGCCCCCTGAAGTGAGCGTAACTCTGTATACAGTGGAACTCATAATTTTATTCCAGCACCCTGACACCTCTGTATACATCCAATCCCCTGAAATGGGGACACTTCTTTATACAGTGAAACTTTGCTATTCAACCCACTGAAATGAGGATACCTCAGAACTGCAATTCCCTGAAATGAGGACACCTCTGTATATTAAATTAGGTCATCTCTGTATTATAGACACTTGGATATGTCCCAAATCTCAGCTTGTAAGCCAGTGTAAGACAGTCAACTTTATACGAACTTGTTTATAACAGTCTGATTGGTTCAGTGTAAGGTGGTAGTATACTATACCACACTTAACTATTCTGTGTCTTATAACAAATTCTACTGCTATAGCAATAAGCCTGTTATAAAGAGTACTTATTACCATTAAGTTCTAAGTAATGTTGTAAACTGACTAGATGTTTTATGTCTATACTATGCTTTGCTGATGTTGACATAAGTGACCCACTTTGCACTTATATAGCTAATCATAATAATAAATATTATTAAGGCAGTGTTAGTGTTGACGACCCTTTCCATACAAGTTAACTATTAACATAATAAAGGTGACCATTGTGTACATACTGCTAGCAATACTGTTATATTATATAGGCATGCAAGAATGGCAAATGAAAGAATTTTCACACATGTATGCAGCTAGCCATTATATAATATGAGCACTTGTCAGTCACGTTCCGTAAATCCATGCAGGGATTCTACTGACCACTCCAAAGCAGGATTACTTAATAGGGAAGTATCCAAATTCTTTTCTAGAGGCTTTACATAAAGGGTTTTTTGCTGTGACTGTGGGCACCTCTAAATATGGATAATAGGGTATTATACACAACTACCTATCATTTGACTATTACTCCTCTAAGCTGACCATACAGGTGACCACATGTAACTAGTATTTCTCCTTTAGCAGCACCTGGTGCTTTTGCTTCATCAGCTCAGAGTTTATAATCTGGAAAGACTCACGTCCCACATTATTGTAGTAATTAGGTATGTGAACATCTGTCTGGCTTGAAATGTCAAGGTATGGACATCTCTTTTAAAGTGTGGACATATTTACTGCGTAAAAATTTATGGGCAACTTCAGGGAAGTAGCTAAGTGTGATACCTACAGTAGTAATGTTTTGGGACATTGTGAAGTCCTTGTCACATGAGGATTGTAGACTCCATAGCTTTTAGATGTCAATCACCATTTTTGAGTTTAATACAGCAGTTGATGACTATGTAATGGAATTTCTGTCCTTCTATGGGCTATGATGTAGCCATTATAATCAACTGTTCAGGCCTTGTAGAGTGACACATGACTAAAACAATGCATTAGCTATAATATGTATACACTTAAAAATTCATCATTGGGCTATAATAACAGTTAAATTTGTACTCACAGCTGTGAAATAACTGTAAGTTATGTGTTAAGAAACAGCTAATTCAACAGCAAAGAATAATTTCCCACATGCACTGTTACAAGCTTTGATGTATGATCCTCTACCTACTTCACAACCACTTTTAATTGTACATCTACTAAAATTGTCTGCTGGTTGATGATAACTTGGTCCTAGACTCCTAGAATTATAAATGTATATAGGACTATAAATCACACCTGTGGAAAGAGTGTGGATTGGGAAGGTATGCTTACTTAATAAAATATACTATAATTATTCTCCAATTGCACAGTGGGCATAAGTGGTCTCTTCCTCTGCCACCTGGAACTCAAGATACTGTAGCTAGTAAGTCTGAATTGGCATTTGACATTTTCATGCCAAAACCAGTTAATTAAGTGTGATTTAATGTGAAATATACCTTTTCATCACACAGGATCTGCATGTCAGTGGGCATGACCGTGAGTGTGTGTGTCTGTGTTGCTTGAGTGAATAATACCACTGCACTCCATTACTGTGTGTGAATACCATGCAAGTTGAATTGGTATGTTGACAGTAATGAACATTTCACACAGCTGTAAGGTAGAGAAGCCAGTGACATTTAAATGATATTGTAGGTGTTCTTGAAAGACTTTTCAATTAGCACTGAATGGTGTGAAAACTCAAAACTAATAGTGCGCGCGCATGTCACATTTAGTAATAATAATTATTATGCTAGGGCGCGGGATGTGAGGGCTATGAATATGATTATGTGGTACTAGTTTAACACCCAACTTCCTGTCCGTTTTGAGCTTTGGAGAGAGAAACAAGGAATAATACATGAAGTTGTGTAGTGTTCATTGAGCGCTTTCATTAGACGAAGTTTATTATGGCTACGTTGGAGGAAAGATCTCAGCTAATCTCATCACTATTTCTGCATGGTGTGATGTTGGTGCTGGTCCTGTTGGCAAGCTCTGGTCGCTCTGCGTCAGGACAAGGTAAGCTGTGTTGGTAATGAAGGTGGTCTGTGGTACGGTGGGTTGACTGTTCATTTATTTTCTATGCCGTAGATTGTCTCTATCGATATTTAAAGCAACCTCCTTCACAGCTTCATTGCAATCCTTACGAGTCAGAAACTGCTTCCCTCAAAATAGAATGTGTAGCATCAATCCCAGCTACAGATGCACCCAGAACTGAAATAATATGGCTGTATAATAGTAGGGAGATCATGAATGGTTCCTTTGCTCCCTTGGAAAGAATCACTGAAGAGCAGAATGTCACAGACAATGATGTGGCAATAGTTACTTCAAGAATAACATTTAGGGAGGGTGGTTTGAATGAAACCTACAGGGGAAACTATTCTTGTCAAGTGGTGGTAGATGACAATTTGTCACTTACTTCTTCAACTCGTCCTTTAGTGCTGGAAGTACAACTAGCATATATTCAAGAAGATACTTGCAAAACTGTACAAACTGAAGAACCTAGTGGTATCATATGTGCTAGAAACATAGTAAATCCAGCAACAACAGAACCTGTAACAGCTACATCATCTTCTGCAGAACCCACCTTCTCCACTTCCTCATTCTCTTCCTCCTCCTCTTTCCCTAGCTCTGGCTCCACCAACCAACCCACCACTGTGACAACCGTGGCTGGAACAAACCAGACTGGTAGAGGTACTTCACTGCAGGTGTGGGTCTATGTCCTGGTGGTCATTGCTGCTGTGTTTGGGATGATCATAGTGGTCCTTACCATTCTCTGTGTTGGTCTCTGCTTAAAGAAGAACAAGACAACTGATTCCTTCAAACGTGAGTTTCTCTATTTCTATTTCTCTATCTCTGTTAGAGTCTCTCTATTTCTGGACAAATAAAAGTGTCCTGACTGAAGGATTGAGTAGCCTCATTTTAGGTGATTGAGTGCTATTTATGTGAATACATAAGCTGTTATTTAGGACACATTCAAACGTAATTATATCCTCATTCAGGGGGTTGGAATAGAGGAGTTCCACTGTATACAGAGGTGTCCTCGTTTCAGGGGGTTGGAATAGAGCAGTTCCACTGTTTACAGAGGTGTCCTCATTCCAGGGGATTGGAATAGAGGAGTTCCACTGTATACAGAGGTGTCCTCATTCCAGGGGATTGGAATAGAGGAGTTCCACTGTATACAGAGGTGTCCTCATTTCAGGGTGTTGTAATAGAGGAGTTCCACTGTATACAGAGGTGTCCTCATTTCAGGGGATTGGAATAGAGGAGTTCCACTGTATACAGAGGTGTCCTCATTTCAGGGGATTGGAATAGAGGAGTTCCACTGTATACAGAGGCGTCCTCATTCCAGGGGATTGGAATAGAGGAGTTCCACTGTATACAGAGGTGTCCTCATTCCAGGGGATTGGAATAGAGGGTGTCTCTAGTAATTGTCACGATTCTTAATGATGACTGTAGTCAGTATTTCCCCTATAACAGTAATAAAGAGAGGTGAAATGTATAATAGTGAAAATGAATGGTTTGTTGGATAGGATATTTAATAACGTCATTGTATTATTAAAGGGGTGGAGAAGGGGGAGGGGAGAAGTGAGGTTCATGGGGTTTATGGTATCCTCATTGAAAGAAACACTGAGTAGTTATGGTTGCCCTACAAAGTCAAGTTAGTATTTGTATTAGTAGCTAAATCTAATCTTCAAGAAAACTGTTAACTGAAGATAACTTTTGACCTTCACCAGTTGTCCTTGTGGTTTGAAAATGTTGGCCTCTGAAAGCCATAAATATAGTTTTCAGCTTTAAGATTTATGAATAATGTGGTTTTTCAGTAATAACAAGTAAAGTTTGGGATTATTTAATGTACCAGCTAGTTATGTATATATCCTCTCTGGCATATTATTGTGTAACAGACATCTAGCTTATTGTGTTACTCAGTGTAACAAAGACATCTAGCTTATTGTGTAACAAAGACATCTAGCTTATTGTGTTACTCAGTGTAACAAAGACATACTGTATTTCTCCTTTAAGTTTTTATTCTGCTTGGGGAAAATACATTGTCAGATGTACAACACTCACCAGAGATCTATGGTTACACCTATTACATGCATGAATACAGTTTAACCTCGATACTTTGGGACAAATCAAAAGTGTCCTGATTAGAGGGGTGAGCTCATTTTAGAGGGTTAAAGTTAATTCACAAGCTGCATATTTGTGATATCTGTCTTTCTCTGTGGTTTAGTGGTAGGAATCAGTGTTTCCCTGTTCCTATGATATCAATTATAAAATAATTATGTTGTACTAGTTTTGTCGGCCACAATATTTAATGACCACCTTAGAAAAATCTTCTAATTAGGAGCATAATGGAGAATTATAGAAGCACACTGCGTTTAGAAAAATCTTTTAATATAGAAGCACAATGCCTTTAGGGAAATCTCTTAACATAGAAGCACAATTCAGATAATAGTTTCTGAGCAGATATTGTCTTTGTTACGAAGATATGATTGTAAACTTCCTTATTCCCTACAAATTAGTGTGGAACACACCGTCATTATCAACCTGTTAGTACCTCAATAACTAAGTCTGATTTGTTCAACATTCCAGACATTCAGGTAATTAGAGAGTCTTGTACTTGTATTAGCTAGCTATGTTCGTGTCCCCACTATATACAGATTCCACTATATACAGATTCCACTATATAAGCAGATCACCTAGTCAACTGGTTGTGTCTCAGAGGTGACCACTATATACAGGTTCCATAAGCAGGCCATCTCTGTATAACAGCCAACTGGTTGTGTCTCAGAGGTGACCACTATATACAGGTTCCATAAGCAGACCACCTCTGTATGACAGCCAAGTCCTTGGTTGTGTCCAAATGGTGACCACCATACAGGATCTCTGCATGATCACTTCTATTTCCCCATGCAATAATTAAGTGAACAGCAAGCTCCACTCTATGGTCAGGTTATCCCTAAAGCAAATCTAACAGCCAACTGGTTGGATGGCCACTACCTTGATCTATGATGAATGGTTTTGTCTGCAGTATGTAAAAAAATGAAAAGAAATCCAAACTTGGTGCCATCCTCTCTTGGTCTTGCCATGTGGGATGCTAGTTTTGTTTTAGTGGGTTTGCCATGGAGACCTTTGATCTTCATAATACAACATCCTAAATAGAACATCTCAGAGGTTAATAAAATTAGTCAAGCTTGACTGTCGGTAAACCTGACCAGCTGCCAAAATCCACAGTGCCATCTTTTCAGCCATTATCACTGTATTGCATGTGGGTGAGTAGTGAATAAGTGTCAGACTTCCTCCTTATTTAGCTTTTCTTCTCTGGGCATGCTCACCTCACTCTTATAGGAACCCTGAGGGTATCTTTCTGAGCATGCTCACCTCATTCCTATATATAGGGACCCTGAGGGTAGATCTCTCTGAGCATGCTCACCTTGTTCCTATAGAAACATTGCTGTATAACTTCTGGATAAACATCAAGTCTTTTGGGAATTAAGGGTACCCAGAGGAATGACCCTTTTGTTAGTGTGGTGTCATGCTGTGAATATTTGGAAGAATAGGAAATCGGGTACAAAGTACATTTATGTAGGTTTGCTGTATAGGTACATTTACATAGGTAGAGTTTTGGGTACATGTACGTACAACAGGAGTATCTGATGAGTGGGGAGCTGTAGAGGTACATGTACTACTTACCACAGGTAGAGTGGGAGCTGTAACGTGTACTACGTACCACAGGTAGAGTTCTAGGTGGCTGGTGAGTGGGAGCCGTAGAGTACGTGTAGTATGTACCACAGGTAGAGTTTTGGGTGGCTGGTGAGTGGGAACTGTAGAGGTACATGTACTACGTACCGCAGGTAGAGTTCTGGGTAGCTGGTGAGTGGGAGTAGTAGAGGTACATGTACTACGTACCACAGGTAGAGTTCTGGGTAGCTGATGAGTGGGAGCTGTAGAGGTACATGTACTACGTACCACAGGTAGAGTTCTGGGTGGCTGGTGAGTGGGAGCTGTAGAGACCAGTACATGTATGGTACCACAGATAGAGTTCTGGGTGGCTGTGAGATGAGTGGGAGCAATATCTCATTGCTGTTGACTTGTGTCAGATGGAACATGATAATAGAATTAATCCTGTCCTAACCAAATAAGATTTTATTTCAGCTGTTCCCAATTATAACAGATTTATACCACACACAAGTCAAGACCCCACTTAGTGAGTTACAAGAGTGAGAATCCTTTGAATAAAGGTGCTCCTTTGAAGTTAGTTGTTAAGTGCTTAGGGACATTGATTGCCATGTTAATGTCGGCTGTAAACTTGGTGTTAAAATTTGAATGCTTAGAAACATTAGACTTGAAGTGCTGTTACTGCTTGGGAATATTAATTTGAATAGAGACAGAACTGACTAGGTATAGCTTTGATAGTGAGTCTTGAAATATTGATATAGTAATGGCTGTGGGAGTTCAGTTGTCAGATGGTTTAGTCAGGTAGTTCAGTTGTAGACACAGATAACTATCGAAGTTATTAAGAGAGAATCATTAGACTACTTTATGAATTCCTCTTAATAATAGGGAATATCCTGCCTTAATTTGTAGGGATTTACTCATTTCTCATTTTCTTAATTGTAGGGACATACTCATTTAAAGCCTTAATTGCAATTGTAGGGATATACTCATTTAAAGCCTTGATTGTAGGGATATACTCATTTAAAGCCTTGATTGTAGGGATATACTCATTTAAAGCCTTGATTGTAGGGATATACTCATTTAAAGCCTTGATTGTAGGGATATACTCATTTTTTTCTTTAAACATCTGCTCTAGCCCTAAGGCCACTGGGCAATATTGTTGCTGACAACATAATTTTTCTCTGCTCCATAAACATCCAGTATAGAGTAGCTTACTGCCAGGTAATATACCTTTAAGGGGAATACATATAATTGAAAACAGTGGGTATAGATTACTATGGAAGTGGTTTCCTTGTTTATAAGACTAAATGGCTTGTGGTTTAGGAGGGAGTGACATCTTTTGCACTAGCTGGCTGGGACTGATTACATATACACTGTGGTGGTTATTGTGGTCGGTATACTAGGAGTTTGCTGAAGTGGTCTGCTTATACAGTGGAACCTGATCACTCTTGGGACACAACCAGTTGGCTGTTATACAGAGGTGGTCTACTTATACAGTAAGAACCTATATATAGTGGTCACCCTTGGGACACGACCAGTTGACTGTTATACAGAGGTGGCCTGCTTATACAGTAGAACCTGTATATAGTGGTCACCCTTGGGACACAACCAGTTGGCTGTTATACAGAGGTGGCCTGCTTATACAGTGGAACCTGTATATAGTGGTCACCCTTGGGACACAACCAGTTGGCTGTTATACAGAGGTAGTCTGCTCATACAGTGGAACCTGTATATAGTGGTCACCCTTGGGACACAACCAGTTGGCTGTTATACAGAGGTGGTCTGCTCATACAGTGGAACCTGTATATAGTGGTCACCCTTGGGACACAACCAGTTGGCTGTTATACAGAGGTGGTCTGCTCATACAGTGGAACCTGTATATAGTGGTCACCCTTGGGACACAACCAGTTGGCTGTTATACAGAGGTGGTCTGCTCATACAGTGGAACCTGTATCTAGTGGTCACCCTTGGGACACAACCAGTTGGCTGTTATACAGAGGTAGTCTGCTCATACAGTGGAACCTGTATATAGTGGTCACCCTTGGGACACAGCCAGTTGGCTGTTATACAGAGGTGGCCTGCTTATACAGTAGAACCTGTATATAGTGGTCACCCTTGGGACAACCAGTTGGCTATTATACAGAGGTGGCCTGCTTATACAGTGGAACCTGTATCTAGTGGTCACCCTTGGGACACAATCAGTTGGCTGTTATACAGAGGTGGTCTGCTCATACAGTGGAACCTGTATATAGTGGTCACCCTTGGGACACAACTAGTTGGCTGTTATACAGAGGTAGTCTGCTCATACAGTGGAACCTGTATCTAGTGGTCACCCTTGGGACACAACCAGTTGGCTGTTATACAGAGGTAGTCTGCTCATACAGTGTATATAGTGGTCACCCTTGAGACACAACCAGTTGGCTGTTATACAGAGGTGGTCTGCTCATACGGTGGAACCTGTATATAGTGGTCACCCTTGGGACACAACCAGTTGGCTGTTATACAGAGGTGGTCTGCTCATACAGTGGAACCTGTATATAATGGTCACCCTTGGGACACAACCAGTTGGCTGTTATACAGAGGTGGTCTGCTCATACAGTGGAACCTGTATATAGTGGTCACCCTTGGGACACAACCAGTTGGCTGTTATACAGAGGTGGTCTGCTCATACAGTGGAACCTGTATATAGTGGTCACCCTTGATAGGTATAGCTGTATAAAGAGTTGTCCTTTATAATGAGAACAAAAGGTTTTTGGTTAATGGACTTCATGTTAGGTTATTGATTCAACAGTAATTCCGTGGTTGGTAATATTCCCATAAACATGGTATGTAGAGATGAGAGATGTGAAGGAAATGATGAAGTGGGTGGTTTCTGTGTATGTCCTGTGGCCATTAATCAAATTTACTAAAGCGTAAAGAGGTCAAAAGGTTAAAAGAGTGATGATAAAAACTTCGATGGTGTGTGGAGGAGTTGATTTATTTGTACTAGTGACTAGAAGCAACTGTACAAGGAGATATGTCATTATGATATTTAAAACATGTTCTAGTGGGAAGGGGAAAAGGATATTGGTGAGGGAGGAGGGGGCAGACAAAGAGAAATGTTTATGTTCCTCTCAATGACAAGATATAAAATAGGGAAGATGTAGCAGTGTCACTTCTGAAGCAATATTAAGAGCACTCCCCTTCCCCCCCCCCCCCCCCCATTCTGTCAAATATTGAGAGACAATTCCGACAATTCACCTCTTTCCTACTCCACTATTTCATAAAGCATTTAGAAATGGTTCATAGGTCTTGCTATTGTGATGTCATTCTCAGCCTCTGTGTATAGATATCTTAATATAATAGCTAACTCCATACCAAGCAAACTGACAAAAATAGCAGAGATACTTGTAGAAGCATTCTTCAGAGGTACCTCATCTCAAGGGAATTATAATAGTCTAGACCAATTTTGACAAGGAAATTTAAGAGCATGTTTCTGGCTATATGTTGTATATATTAAAGTGGTGTTCTTGAACCTTCAGGTAATTGGGCACACCTGTCTGTCTGTGTGTAATGTGTGTCCCTGAGACCACCTTTTAACTGCTGGACGCTGTTGGAGGTCAACAGTGGTTGCAGGTGAATGGGTGGTGGCCTATATCCTATTGTTATAGCTTACATAAGTCACTGATGTAATTAGTGCAGCTAATCCAAAGCCACTAGCTGGCTGTGGGTCTCCAGTGTTGGCAGACTATGTAGCGGTAGAGTAGTCTAAGTAGTGGTAGATGAGTGAGTAAGCTGTATGTGACTGTGTAAGTGATATAAGTCACCATTACTATCACTTTCTTGTATAATAACTTAACCTGAAAACACAGTAGTAGTAGTAGTAATAATAGTAATAATAATAATAATAATAATAATAATAATAATAATAATAATAATAATAATAGTTTAATAATGGTTTCTTCTCAGTTCACTTAAATAGTAAAAATATTAACAGCTTACTCAGTTCCAGAACTACAAACACTAGGAGACTCCTTAGTCTTGAGGCCATTCTATGATATTATCTCTGGGCCTGTACACCATCCCACTACAAAACTATATTATAGCTCTATGTCCCAGTGCACAGTGTGTCTTGACTACACAGAATGCAAGGCTGAACAGATGGGGGCTCAAGTCAACAGGAATGGACATTACTTAAGATTCCCAAGCAAAGGTTTTTGAGAGATAACTTCCCTATGACAGTCAAGGGACAATTTCTCACTGTCAAAATGGAGTGTGACATCAGTCTGTGTGATATAATAGGTCCTTGAAAACTAACCTTAGCTACCTACACTGGTAACAATGGTGTTGTATCATGTGAAAGAGATGCTAAAACTGAAGGAAGTAATTATTTATATGTCCTTTTAATCTCCATGGCAACACATATTGTCTTCAGTAGTACTGGAATACTTCAAGACTGAAAAATTTCACAAAAACAAAGATTTATTTACCATTACTGATTTTATTCATATTCACAGATCAAGCTAACACAAAACATTGTCAATAATCCACTATCTGTTCTAAAACCAAGTGAACTTTACCAGTCATATATAGAGTATTAGCTGTTTACCTGAGAGGTTCCAGAACTGTACTTGTCATCAGTTTATAGTTCTGTATAGCTTCTGAGACTCCATGTCAGTATATTAATCAATTATTGGATATGCTTGACATTCAATTTCGGAAGAACATCAGATCAAAGGTCAATTATCTAGTACTATGATTATCCCGTTGTATGTAGATATACCCTCAGGCAGTTATCTAATCTAATTTAGGTCTTCATCTCTTCATTAACACACAAGAGGGTCCAAATTAATCAAAGCATACATTTCTGTGGATATAGTCTTGCTGCTATGAGAGTATTAGGAAATGTATGTGCATGTTGAGATAGTATAAGTTGGTTTTGTGTGTAGATTAGTGTACATTACTATGAAGCCATCATAAGTACATGAACTGATTGTGTCATGACCACTCAATAACAAGCCACCTCAGTCAACCCCAAGGGTGACCACTATAATATATAGGTTCTACTGTATAAGCAGACCACCTCTGTATAACAGCCAACTGGTTGTGTCCCAATGGTGACCACTATATACAGGTTCCACTGTATAAGCAGACTACCTCTGTATAACAGCCAACTGATTGTGTCCCAAGGGTGACCACTATATACAGGTTCCACTGTATAAGCAGACTACCTCTGTATAACAGCCAACTGATTGTGTCCCAAGGGTGACCACTATATACAGGTTCCACTGTATAAGCAGACTACCTCTGTATAACAGCCAACTGGTTGTGTCTCAAGGGTGACCACTATATACAGGTTCCACTATATAAGCAGACCACCTCTGTATAACAGCCAACTGGTTGTGATCTAGGCCCAAGGATGATACCTCCTTTTCCATACAATCTCCTGTTTTATAGCTATGTAGTAAGCTATGAAATAAGGACATCTCCTTAATGAAGACACAGCATACCTCTTACTCCCTAATTAATACTACTGAAACACTATTCGGACACTGGATGTGTAGGACACTGGATGTGCTTAGCTAAACCCTTTACTGTGTGTCTATTCATAATGAAGGCTTCTTTGAATCATTATGTAAAGTTATTGGATAGAGATTCCATAAATAATGTCTCAAAGAGGAATCTTCCATCCTTATTAGGCTAAAATGGTAACTACATGTAGCAATAACAGCTGGTGAGGCCTTATGTAACTACAGGAAAGGTAATCGCCACTCCTTTACCAAAAATGACAAAAAGGCTATTGCCTGCCCTTCTATGCTAAGTTAAATGACAATCTTTTCCATTGAATCAAAACTCAGAACTTGTTCTCTAGTGGAGTCTGGAAACCTTGTGACAGACAAATTAACTTGTCCTGGTTAGAGAGATGGCCCATTTTAGGAAGTGAAATGTCAATACACAAGCTGTTATTTGGGTATAGCTAAGTGTACCTTAATACAGAGGTAAGTGTCCTCGTTTCAGGGTGTTGGAATAGAGAGGTTCCACTGTATACAGAGGTGTCTTCACTTCAGGGGATTGGAATAGAGGAGTTCCACTGTATGCAGAGGTGTCCTCATTTCAGGATGTTGGAATAGAGAGGTTCCACGGTATTGTAAACACAAACACTTGGGACACAGGTATATAGATAAGTTCAGTCTGTATATAAGAACATTGATCTCAAGTTAGATATGCAGAGTCCTCACTAATCAAGAGCCAATTTTATACATATTTCTATACAGCTCTATAGCTGGGAAGGTATGCAGTGTTCTTATCATTGAGGGGAATATGTTAGCTCGTCCTTATCGAGAATACACATGATTTAAATTAATTAGTTGTCTATATTATCGTGTGTACTGCTATCCTCTTATCACTCAAGGGAATTTAATAGGGCACGTAATGGGCGACATGCCATGTGGCTTATCAATATTCATTGCCATCTCAGATTACTCAGAGTAATTTGTAGTATGTCCATGATAAGATGGACATAAAGTTTAATGATAATTCTGGCAGACACTCCAAATAAGGACTCACTGGACCTTTATGTTACTTTTATATAATTATAACCCTCTGAAATGAGGATACTGCTCCTGTATACAGTGGAAACCCTCTGGCCCAACCCTTTGGAGTGGGACACCTCTGTATACAGTGAACCTCCTCTGTTCCACCCACCTGAAATGAGGACACCTCTGTATAGAGTGGAACTCCTCTGTTCCAACTCCCTGAAATGAGGACACCTCTATTTATACAGTGGAACTCCACTATTCCAACTCCCTGAAATGAGGACACCTCTGTATACAGTGGAACTCCTCTATTCCAACCCCCTGACATATCTGAGTACAATGGAATCCTCAATCCCAGAAAAGAGGACACCTCTGTATTGTAGTGGAACTCCTCTATTTCCAATGAGGACACCTCTATTTATACAGTGGAACTCCACTATTCCAACCCCCTGAAATGAGGACACCTCTGTATTGTAGTGGAACTCCTCTATTCCAACCCCCTGACATATCTGAGTACAATGGAATCCTCAATCCCAGAAATGAGGACACCTCTGTATTGTAGTGGAACTCCTCTATTTCCAATGAGGACACCTCTATTTATACAGTGGAACTCCACTATTCCAACCTCTATAATAGTCATTTACTCAGCAGTAAAGACTAATGGTGGAAAACTAATAATAATTTATTTCAGTAAAAATTACTCATACTGTGATTTAAGAGTTCATGATTTTTAAGAATTCATGATTTAAGAGTACACTATGAACCTGTAATATTATAGATGATGTCACATTGCTGATACATTCAGTTTAGAACCTCACTGTAGCTTCTTCCTTAGTTCAATATCATGCCATGAAATAACATAACGTGATAACTTATTAAGAGAGAGCAAGAATCATTTTTCATCAAACATTCCTTTACTACACGGGAAATCATGATGATTACTTATCTTCCCTCCCCCTCTCCCTTTTCCTCCCCCTCTTCCTCCCCCTCTTCCTCCCCCTCTTCCTCCCCCTCTTCCTCCCCCTCTTCCTCCCCCTCTTCCTCCCCCTCTTCCTCCCCCTCTTCCTCCCCCTCTTCCTCCCCCTCTTCCTCCCCCTCTTCCTCCCCCTCCCTCTCCTCCTCCTTCCACAATGTATGTATCATATGAAGTGCTTTAAGCTAGGCATAGTTCCTGTGTGAACTAATTGATGTGGCTGAGATATTATAAACCACTTGGAATCAGTGTGAACCCTATACAGAGCTGTGGTATGCAGTTGCTACAGCTTAGGCATGCACTGGACTGACATGCACTGGCTGACATTCATTTGTAGACATTCACTGGCTGACTGACATGCACTGGCTGACACTGACATGCAGTGGCTGACACTGACATGCAGTGGCTGACATTCATAGGCTAAAATTCACTAACATTGACTGGCTGACACTATCATGCACTGGCTGACACTGACACGCACTGGCTGACATTCACAGGCTAAAATTCACTGACACAACTGGCTGATATTCACTGTGTTAGATAGGTACGTGTAGACACAGTAATTTTTTACTTCTCACTTCCTCATGTTTCACTTATAAAACAATTAGACCTTGTTTGTAGCACTGTTACTATACAAATAATGAATTTATGGTGTGTGTTAGCTGGCAGCAGGTGTATGTTGCATGCTGGCAGGTGCATGCTGACAGGTATACATATTGACAGGTGCATGCTGGCAGGTGACAGGTGCATGGTTTCTTGCATGAGTGGAGGGGCAGCAAATTCAATAATAGTTGCTTCTCAGTGAATATTGCATAATAAGCATATCGACAAGGGGGAGGGGTTAGGACTTTATACTATGCTATCATAATACCAGACAAGGGCTTTCTCCTGTGGTTGTAAAATATTTCAGAATCCTCCCCCCTTCCTCCTACAAATTATTGATAACCCTCTATATAATAATGGGTTAATAATGGGTTAATAATGGGTTAATGTTCTCTCTTTTCCATTTAATCTATGCAGAGAAAGGAGTTGAAGTCCAGCAGTTTACCACAAAGTAAGTTTTTAGAATAGAAAGGAACAATTCCCATACAAGATTTAACCATACTGCAGAACAGATCTGGTAATGTATCTAAACAGAATATGAAACTGATAAAAGGGAATCACTTACCCTATTAGGAAGTGTCATTACAACTTTTGAGCATGTGTTCCATGTGTTGTCACATGTGTGTTAGTGGTAACACTTTGTTTTGCAATTTCCTGCTTCAGTGTATCCTGTGGCACACCTGTAGCAACTTTCACTGTCAGTTATTCAACCCCCTTCTCTATCATAAATACCAGCGTACATGTCTGTACATGTCCTAACAGAGGCAGACAAAGGGGGGAATTGCCCCCCCCCCCCCCTTTTCATAATAGTTCATGTTTTGCTAGCTGTGATTAAACATTGTATATTTTATTATTGTACGTGTGAATATCTATTAGAATAAGATAGAGAGTTTGGCATGTGCTCAGTGTTTATAGCAGACCTGGGCATTTTACAGCTGGAGGCCACATCCACCTGTTGGCTGTCCCTGCCTGGCCCACCTAAGGACATAAATCAAAACATAGGTTGCTGTGCACAAATATGGCTATGTTGCTTTTATTTTTAAAAGATTATTTAGTAGTGATGCACTTGCCTAGTAGCGATTTGATGCTTTTCCTTTTTCGCCACAATCTTGTCAATAGCTCCAGTAACTGTTGTTACAGTTGAAAGAGCAAACTCAGCCCTCAAACACATAAAGGCTACAAAGTGGTCCATAATGGCACAAGACTGGCTCAATGCTCTACTTCTGCTGTATGCTCACAAGAATATTCTATGATGATGTAGTGAACTAGGCAATCATGAATGTAGTCTCATATTGCCTCCCTCCCAACTTTTCAAAATCCTGGATCCACCACTGCCTAACATGAGACCTCTCTATAAAGTACATATGTATCAGAGATGGTGGAACAGGTCAGGTAGACCTGGAAGTTGCCTAATAAATAACTCTGTACCCCTGATCAATTTGTAAGAGTTAGTCATAGACTTGGCATATAAACTGTGTGTGTGTGTGTGTGTGTGTGTGTGTGTGTGTGTGTGTGTGTGTGTGTGTGTGTGTGTGTGTGTGTGTGTGTGTGTGTGTGTGTGTGTGTGTGTGTGTGTGTGTGTGTGTGTGTGTGTGTGTGTGTGTGTGTGTGTGTGTGTGCTCTCTCTCTCTCTCTCTCTCTCTCTCTCTCTCTCTCTCTCTCTCTCTCTCTCTCTCTCTCGGGGAGGGAAGCATTACCTGATCAATAATAAAGTGCTTCCACCCCTGACATAGCAAAACTTGTTATGTATTGTTACCTGTTAATAGCTGGTTGGACTTGGATCCAGTGCCAAACTTACTTCCCTCAGACTCTCTCATGCACACAAAGGTCTATTTTGACCAAAATGCAGCCAATTTCATTTCAAGACATTGGAAACCCATACAAAAATAAATTACCTGGAGATGAAAGTGTTACCCAGTCCAAGAATATCTTTTATCTTACAGAATTAGTCTGGTAATCGCAAACAATAGACCAAAATTATCATTTATCACAGGAAATGCCTGCATGTATTTTAGACTAAATGTAGTTGTGGCTACATAACACACGTAGCATAACTTTTTCCCCTTCTTTACTCAGTTCAATGATTTCAAATGGTGTTTACCAGCGAAAGGACGAAAATGGCATCACATCAGGAACTCATTTTACCTCTCATTCTCAAATCTCGGACTACAGTACTCTCGGTGAGCGAGTCTATGAAGTTGTGGATGTGGGGAATGACAAACAAGACTATCAGCGCCTACATCATCCGTCCACTTCCATGCAACCAAATGGACGTAATGCTCCTATGTTCAATTCACTCTCACCAACCCAAGATCTGCAGAGCATGAGTACACTGACATCACAGTTAGGTAATGGTTCAGGTAGAGTACTGATGCCGAGAGGAGCTACTAACAAAATGTATTTGATGAAGAGTGCAAGTGAAGGACCAGAGGATCATCTTTATCGTGAATTGGAACAAACACCCAACTTTGATGCCACAACAGGGAAGCGTAATGATATTTATCGATCACCAACGGACTCAACTCCTCCAGATAGTGCCCAGCCTGATGGAGGGGCAAAGTTCAGTGATCAGGGTTCTTTTGTGATCAACTCAAGTGAGGCACTGTATTCTCCAAAGTTCAACACATCTCAGCGATTTGTGCAGGGTGGACTAAGTAACATGCCAGAAACTGGGGCTATTTTCCCTGAACCAACCAACCCCACAGCTTTTCCTGTGCACAAATATGAAAAAATCCCTGACATTGGGTATGAAACACCTATTATTACCAAGAAAAAGATGACACTTCCTAGTCCTGATGCCCCAGCTGTAAGCCAGCAGGGCAGTAATGGAGTTCGTCTGAGGGCTGATTCAGGTGCACGCTATGAGACTGAATTACAGCAAAATCTCATGGAAGAGCCACAATACAATAAGTTGGCAAGACAAGACTTGAAAAAAGGTGGACCCCTCAAGCCCAGTGCTTCAGTACCAGGCCTAATGGGTGAGGGAGAAAGGACCGAGTTGCAGGATTTTCCTGGAGAAAGATTTGACACACTTCCTTCTTTACCATATCACACTGGTGTAACGGGTGATGCAAGTAGACATACCAGTATTTCATCAGCCAATGAACCATCATTTACATACAAAGTCAGTTCCCGGAACAATCATGAAATAGCCGTGCCAATCGAGGTTTTCCATGCTGATGGGGAGACACTGTTTGGTGAAGTTAATGAAACCAGATTTCATAATCATCCAAACACAAACAGAAAACCTTTTGATGCAACCACAAGAAATGGTAGCTTTCTGCAGCGAGACTTTCAGAAAAGAGCTTGGAGTGAAGAGAGGGACAGTGCTGTCTCGCACATGCAAAATAATATGTATATATCTCGAAGTACCTTCTCTGGAGAAAACGTCAATAACTCTTGGAGCAAGAACAGAGTACGACAAATGAATACTCAAGAGAATGGACTGGATTCTAGAATTATTGGAGAGTGTAAGACAATGGTATAAACATACTTCTTTCTCTCTGCTTAGTTATTCTCAATTCCCCGTCTCCCTCACACACTTCCCCAATGGTTTCAACAATGACTGTGCCTTTGTTTCTTCTCTTTCATAATAATTATCATGTATGTAGCACATTATTATAACCACAAGTCATAACTATGATAATACAAATCTGTTTGCACTGTAGTTTTTTATACACAGTTTTTGTTGTTGTTTTTTTTGTTGTTTTTATTTGCCTGTTCATTTTTTTCAATTGGTGTTTAAACTGTATAATTAATTAATTAATTAATAAATAATAATAATAATAATAATAATAATAAACTACCTTTTTTTATTATTTTATATAAATAATTAGTTGATGCTAACTATCAGTAAACCTACATAGCCAGCTACATAGGGGTTAATAATAATGTTTGCAGCTATGGCTGGGTTAAGTCAATATATTCAGGCTGCTCTTCAGTAGAAGGTAAGGAGATTCCTGTATAGACTCCATTTGGTATAACATACTCTCCATCAATGCTCTCTCTTGTGTCCAGAAGCTGTTGAGAAGACAGGTTCGATTTCATGAATTTGTGAAAGCCATTTCTTTCATTTTTCTCTATACCCCTCTTAGCTCTATCACACAAATGTTTAAGACGGATGTTATTGTGAACTGGTTCTAACACATGTTTGTCCATCACATCCTGATCCAAACTTGTACTCTGATTGGGCTCTTCGTAAACTTGTTGGTCATCCATCATGTTGCGGTTCAAGCTCTTGTATTTGTTGTCTTCCAAATACAAATTATGGAAAGAAGTGGTCTTGGGACTAGCAATAGTTATGGTGTCAAGATCACCAATTATCACAGTTTGTCTTCTTTCGTGATTAGATTGGACTGGAGCATATTCTTCATCGGATTGACTTACAACTAGGTCAAGGTTTGGGGGTGGATGAATCAGCTGTGGAGGGAGGGAGGATTGAAGTGAAGACTGAAGGGGTCGTAGGGGCTTGTTTTTGGGTACAGGTGGAGGACATTTTGGAGTTTTAATCACCGTTGGGGGTCGTGATGAGCCAGAGGATGGAGTCACCAAGAGAGACGAGGAACTGACATGTTGATGAGGATGAGAATAGTCTAAACAGAAACAGAAAGATAATATTATAGCTATATGCATACCATGAAGATATTATACAGTGTCCTATTCATGTGAAGCATAAATTAGGATATTAATTAGAATAATGGGTCTCACTGAAATGTCAAGGGGAATTCACTCAATAAAGGTGTCCCCATTTAACAGGGGTGTATCCATTCATTAGAGGTGTCCCCATTCAGTGGGGAGGGAGGGGAGAGATTCACTCAATAGTGGTCTCTTCATGAGTTTCAACATAATATTATATTAGATGTATCACTATTGTTGGCTAACACACCTCTTCTTCTCTTTCTTCTGCTTACAATGAACAAACAGCCAACTACCACCAGCAAAATGTGGATTACTATGCACAGCAACCCCCCAATCACCGACATAATAATAACTATAACTTGACTCAGTACTACATCCCCTTCTCCACTGGACATATCTGAATCAGGGACTGTCTCAGTAGGACTTGTGAATACCCCTGATGATGAAGAAGAACTTGAATTTAAATGTACTGAGCCTGAAGTTGGTAGGGTAACTGGCATTCCGTCAATAGTAATGCATGTTCTCTCTATGTTGATTTGAGGGATTCTGGCAGGACATGGATCAAGGCCTACATATGCTCTTGGAGTTCTTAAAGAGGCTTGGTTGCTGCTATCAGAAAATATCTCGCTCTGAGTTCCATTCTTCTTCTTGAGGATGACGACCACACACCAGTACAGCCCAGATGCATCAATATGAGGGTCGTTAATCTCTCTCAATGTCAAAGTTGACCTTACAAGAGTGTGATCTGGTGGAACAGCAACTATATCGGTACTAATTTCAAGCAACTGTGGGTTATAATCTGCTTTATCAGTCAAACTTTCCTCCATGTCAGTTGTCCGTAGCAATCTATTCCATTCTATTTCAAACGAGCTGCTTTTGGTGAATTTTGGACCCTTTACACTGCATTCTAAAGATATTTCTCCACCAGTAGCATTGGCATAAGGATCACATAAAATATTAGTAACTGGAGCAGAGAGGAAGGTATAACTCGGACAAGAAGCTGGAGAAGAAAGTAAAGATCAAGAATCAGCTATTGCTACATAATTAGCTAATAATTATGATAATTCACTCACTAGCAAGTACTCTGTTTCGAGTTGCAATGACAAACAATACATGAAGTAGAAAGAGATAGTGAGGAACATGCTGTCTCCAGTTGAGAGCCATCAGATCCCATTCAAGTGGTGTAGATATAGCTAACTAGCTGCACCAACTATCCAACTTTGTTAGGTTGAAATCACACAATGACTATAGTATACTTTTGTTTGTATTGATCATTACATGACTAACATTGATCTTTACATAATTTTGACCAATGTTTCTCCATTGAAGCCAAATTCCAATAAACTGACAATGATTCCATACAAGTTTTTATTTCTCAGTAGTGGAGTGGGCAGAGAAGAAGGGATCCTTAAATGGGAGAAGATAATCGCTAGTTTTCCAAACACAACGTAAACTTGGAAGGTTACATTGTACCATAAAGAGTGATGATGACAAAACAAACATCATGAATAATTAACCAGCTGCATAGAAGTTTAATACATTATTAGAATCTTTCTAAGTGTCCTGATTAGAGGGATGGCCTCATTTCATGGGGTACACAAAGTTGTTAGCTATTTTGACAGATCCAAGTGTAGACACATTCAGGAGTTGGAACTATAGCTAAGTGTATGGCTAACCACAAAAGTTTGCATACAGTGGAATCTCTATTCCAGACACCTTGGAACAAATTAAAGTGTCCTGTTTAGAGAGGTTGCCTCATTTCAGGGGGTGAAGTTCTATTGATGAGTTGACACACCCTGTCCCTAGGGACTGTCCTCTTTCCACAAGTTTGTAGGTTGCACTGTATTGAATAAACAACAGATAATTCACCTTGTAACTAGCTAGCTACATAGTTATAATGATGCTAAAGGTGGCTGTGTACCTGACTGCTACCAGATTAAGCCAACTGCAAGGTGTGGTCAACCTGTCGTGTCAATGATATGAATTGGTGATGAAATCCTCATGGCTATATAGATTCCTCCTCCCACTACAGCTACAGAATCTTTGATAGCTAATTAACATAATAATAACTTTGTATATTGCATCCCAAGGATACAACACACACTATGAAGTGGGTGGGGGTGTGGGGGCAATGAAACCTCCTCTAATAAATACCCATATATGATACCCAATGGTAAACACACTCTATGAAGTGGGGGTGTGGCGGTGTGGGGTATTTTCCTCATATATACAGTTCCCAATTATGGCGTGTGGAGGTGGTTGAACCTTCTCTTCCCCCATCTATATACATAATTATACAGTTCCCAATTGTAAATACACTCTATGAAGTTGGGACTTCTTTCCCATAATGATAGTAAGCACACTCCATAAAGTTAGAATAAGCCTCCTCCTTCTCCATATACAACCTTTATACAGTATTCCAATGGTAACATACTCCATGGTTTCCTCCTTTTACAACCTTTTAAACGTACATATACAGTATTCCAATGGTAGCATACTCCATGGTCTCCTCCTTCTCCATATACAACCTTTTAAATGTACATAATTATACAGGTAACATACTTCATGGTCTCCTCCTTCTCCATATACAACCTTTTAAATATACATATACAGTATTCCAATACTCCATGGTCTCCTCCTTCTCCATACAACCTTTTAAATGTACATAATTATACAGATAACATACTTCATGGTCTCCTCCTTCTCCATATACAACCTTTTAAATATACATATACAGTATTCCATACTCTGTGGTCCATAATACAAAAATTAATGTAGTGGTCTCCTCCATTTCCACATACAACCTTTTCAATGTACATATACAGTATTCCAATGGTAACATACTCCATGAAGTGGAGATGGAACCATCTAGCAACACTCCTTTTCCCATTACACCCTTTTCCCATTACACCCTGTTCACATTACACCCTTTTCCCATTACACCCTTTTCACATTACACCCTTTTCACATTACATCCTTTTCATATTACACTCTTTTCACATTACACCCTTTTCACATTACAGCCCTGTATATGTACTTGTAGTATCACAAAACACACTCCATATAGCTAGTATGCTCCAAACTAATCATCCATTTGCTGTTAAACTCTTGGCTATTCACGAACCTGTCCTGTCTTGTTGTATAGCTGCCGTTAATACGGTCATGCTTGTGCCCTTAATGGCAGTAAGCCCAGAACAAAGGTCCCCATGCAGGCAGGCATGACATGCACTTGATTCACACACACACACACACACACACACACACACACACACACACACACACACACACACACACACACACACACACACACACTATTTTCTAATGCTTTCTTTTGTTTCATGCACAGTATAAGAAAAATAAAACAACTAGAAAGTTATTATATCTACCCTTTGACAGCAATTGTCTTTTTATGAGACTACCAATAACTATTATTACTAAGATATAATCTGAAAGCTCTATTGAATTTTTATCTCGAAACCCTGGATTGAATAGAAGGATGGGCTCATTTCATGGAGTTGAATAGAAGGATGGCTCATTTCATGGAGTGAAATTCTATTAGTATTAATAGCCAGGCTATGTACTTAATACAGTGGTGTCTTTATTTGGGTTAGAATAGTGGGGTTCTGTTGTCTGCAAAAGCACACTTGATCAGAGTAAATGCTTCTAGAAAAGGGAATGGAATTTATCATAATTGACCTGTGGACAGTCATAACCCATAACAGCCTTAAATGGCTTAGTCTAGGCTTTAGATTATAGCCAGTGCTATTGGCATCTGATAGGAGAGTAATAGGAGAGTGAAGTGGGTTAAGAGAGGGGTTAACCCTCTCATCCCTAATATTAATTTTTTCAATGTTAGATCACAATGTAGATGTATGTTTAATAGTTATATTATTATATATAGCACATTTCCAAATTCAATTTTAGGGAGTAGTGACTGAACATAAGCTATGAGCATCTTTGGCATTTAAGATACCCTGACCACTGTGTCACACCCACAGTGGGTGTGGTTTTATTTCCACATGGGTGTATCTAATACATTGCACTAACAAGCGCTATATAAATAGATAAGATGCTCACTTTGTGACAGAGATACCACCTTTTTTGGTGTTATTTTTAAGTGGTCTTAATTGGTCATGAACTATGATGGAATCCAGTGTATAGCTACATAGCTAATGAAAATCATCACCTCTTCCAATGGAAGAAAGTATGTACCCCTCTGATATGCATCTAGCTAGCTACTCTATATTTGGGTTGATGTTGCAAGAATATTATATTAGAGTTACCTTTTGCAATGTGAAAACAAGCTTATTAATACAAATATTATGGCTATGAACTATTTAATACGGTATTGTATGTAGTTTTTGTTGCAGAAGAATGTTAGGCAATTGTGGGAGCACAAAGCTGTTTGGCAAGAATCATCACAGACAAGAGCACTGGACTCCCTAGTGGGGGTGGTGGTGGGGGGAGGAGTCATAATTCACTCCCAATAATACTCCCTTTTGCTATTAAAAGCTACACACACTCATAATAATGGTAATAATGTATTCTTTCAACACATATTATTACAGTAGCTAACTAGAAAGATAAGTATAAGATAGCAGAAACTTGAAGAATATAAAAACCACCAACTTTCATGAAATAGAAATAACTGATTTTGTTCTATTACTGTAACTTTGCGAATCATTGAAGAGCGACCCCATCTGCTGACTCTGTAGAATACGCATGCTCTGTCCACACTTTGACCTATAGCTAGTGCTGTCTTGACGACTAAAACTGGCTTGATGAAATGAATTGGAATGTGGGCGTGGCTGTTGGCATGTTGGAGTACTAGTGTTGACAGTTTTATGGTTATCTCCAAGACTCTCTTCCTGTGTTACACTTGATTGCATAGACATTTGAGTCCTAAACCGAAGATCTATATACATGCAAGAGAGTTAGATGATATGCTCATAATAATTATTTCAAAGGAAATTCTCTTCTATTATAGCTACCTATGTATGGGGGTCCTAATTAGAGTACAGAGCATATGCTTGGCCACCTCTTTAGTACACAATTCACTGTAGATTAAAAACAGTTCTTTCATGCCTCAAGTTCACTAGCTAATGACTGTTATAGCAGGACCGAATTAATAATTTAATACATGTCTGAAATTAGCTACAGGACAACAACTTCTGTCATAACACTTCACTGACTGTATAATGATTTCCTTAAATAGTACAGTGGAACCTCTGTATAAAGGACATATTGGGACCTTGGAAACTGTCCTTTATATAGAAGTTGTCCTTAATTCAGAGGTAATAGTATAGTGGAACCTTTCTATAAAGGACACATTGGGACCTGTAATAGTACAGTGGAACCTATAATAAAGGACATGTTGGGATCTTCGAAATTGTCGATTACGTCACATAACATCAAAGGCTGTTAATAGCTCTTTTATCCATGACACATAATAATGCTGTACTCACCACTTTGCTTTCGTTCATTGAGAATCCTACAAGAGCACACCACTATCACTGCTAGAGCCAGCACTACCACAATCAACACACCACCAGTCACCACGATAGCAATTAGTGCTCCACCAGGGATCAAGACTAACCCCGTTGAACCCACATGAACTGTCGATACACTACTTGTAGGACTAACTGTTGTGTAATTTTTTACACACTCAAATGCTGGCTGGTGGAATGCAGCTTCACTCACGCATGGTGGAAGAAGAGGGTGTCTCTCTAGATATTCTGCATTACTGAGAAGCTTTGTTGCAGAATTTGAATATCCGGCTATAAAATACGAATAATTATCCATGTTTTTTGCTAGGACCCTGCACCAATAACTTCCAGGAATATTACTAAGCTGAGTATTCTCTAAATCAAACGAAAGAGTTGATTTAACGTAGGTTCCCATGATCAGAGTGGACTCCATGTAGAAGTACTCTAAATGCGAATTTTCCACATGGATCCCTTCTAGTGGAGATGACACCACATTAATGCTCTCTCTTTTAGATCCTGGTATACTGGCAAGCCAAACCCACTCCAAAGTGAAGTTCGTATCTGGATTGTCAGCATCAAGTCTAGGTGCATGTACTATACACTCGAGATTTAATAAAGTGCTGGTACTAGCAATGGGTATGTGTGGATTACATGGAAGGTCCGTTGGTGGCTGAGCAGTGAAGTATAGCAAGCATGGATCTGTATTGGAAGGACATGAATATGAAGAAATAGAGGAAACTGTTCTTATACATACCATTTTCCTGGCTTCTAGCAGTTGAAAGGCAGCCGAGTAGCAAAAACAGAGACATAAGACAAGCAAGCATCTTTCTGACAGCACTATTGAATAGTAACCATCTAAAAACTATAACCTCCTCACTAAGATACCACTGGACTTGCTAGTAAAATCAAAGTTTATTGTTATGCCACTTCTTGGCCATACTTTATTAGTCAGAATCTAGCATAGACTTATCACCTGTTAACTAGCTAATAGTCTTATAGACTTTTTCCGGCATCTGGATACCAACTGCCATTAATAACAAAAATACTAAAATAATCTACCAACTGCACTATATCAAGTCACAGAAATTCCATTGCAGACCACAGAGAAATGTTGTTATTGGTATAAATACTGGTAACTAATGTTGATAAATCATTAATAAACATGCCTCATGCTAGGGAATAGAATTACTATCTATTGTCACTTGAGTGATCTTTTGGCATAGATAGTTGGGCACTGATAAAGAGTATGCCTTTCATGCTATTATTATGTGCATTAAGGAACTGATTCTTTGAAAATAAAAATAAACACAAAGTCACAGTAGCATGGAACCTTTAACATATTATTATTGAGTCTTTATGGCCTGGGAAAAAGTTTTACTACCTTCAGTACAAAATAATAATAATTGGGTATTATATTAGATATCTGATATATACGTACACACCAAAGGAGCTTTAATTAGCTACCAATCAAGCCATTTTTTATAAATTTTCTGCTCACTCATGTAAGTAGTGAATTAACAATCACATTATTATCACATTATGTACAGGAGAACTTTAGGATGTGACTAGCAAGTGTAAAAATCTCAGGAGCATTGATTAGATAACAACTCAATAAAGATAGAACAGTAGCTGTTATAGCTAAATGCTTCACATAACTAAGAGATGGATATCACATGTAGCCATATTGGAGTACTAAAGCTAGATACAGTAATGTCATGGTAAAAATTGTCTCAGTGCTGTTATCTATTTTGGTCCCTTCACTAGCTACACCGTTATTGTGATCATCATGCTGGTATTGCCACGGGGAAAACAATTAACTAAAATCCCATCCAAGTGGCCTATAAAATCATTCCTGGTAAGGCAAAGCCAGATAAAGTATCTAAATTCACTGCATGTTTCTCATCACCACCTATGCGCACTTTCCAGAATGCCATTACTGTAGTAAACGCCTTCAAGAAATCTATTTATAATGTGCTATATATAGCCACATTTAATTGTGAGACATAACATTTTGAATGTTATGTGCACTAAATTTAACGATCAATAAGGATCTTGGAATTTGAGGAAGTGGGTAATAAGAAACAAGGAATCAATCATTATTTCTATTTCTGAAGTGAGACCACCTTGGAAATTCCATAAATTTTGAGTACATTTCATGACAAAAAAGATGTTTTCCCCCTCCCCCCCTATTAATGCTGAAATTCTCACATTATAATGATAATTTTATTCTCAGACTTGTGTTCTTAGTCTTTGCCATGCAGCAGACCAATAACTCTTCTCACAGTGTTTGTATCAAGGTTCAAATCAATCAGCTCTTCAGCTGATGCCCTTGCTAAGCCACAAAGTCCTCCACAGCCATCCAGGATCATCACACATTCCCTTTCACTGAAACCAAACTCTCGCAAAATGGAGATGATATTCTCTTCGGATTCCAATTGCTGCTCTAAATCTGTCATCCTTTCCTGAATGATAACCGACAGAGGTCTACAAGTCACTTTGGCTATATTGTACATACATGTGGCACATTCTTTGGAGTTGTGCATTGGAAGGAATTGAATATCATTAGTCAGGAACATATTCTGCAACAAACTGAGTGCTGCCTGTTCCTGTGGTCCTATCAGAGGTGAGGTAACCAGGACATAACACCTGTGATGAAGGCTGCTGAAGTTTTGAAGGTTCTGAGCCAATTGGGGGAGAATTTTAGACTGTTCCGTTGGTGGCCAGTTGGTGAGGATGTTGGAGGTGGGTAGGATCATGAAGGCAATTGAAGACTGAGGGTAGAGGCAGGTGTGAGGGAGGGTATTGTTAGATACTACAAGCATTTAAAAAAAGTGCTATCAGAATCAGGGTTAGATCCAGGGAGACATGAGTTTCAGAAGGTTTGAACCTCCTTTCTTTTAATATTAAACACAGTAGCTATATTGTATATAATGCCATACTTCCAGTGCCTATAGCATAGCTAGAAAGATGAGGGGGAAGGGCGTTCCTATAATTATTGTAATTAAGTCTATGTGAAAAGTGAGTGTGAGAAGACCTCAGTAGATGTCTACTATGCCTCCAGAAGAAGCTTTACCTTTTCAGGACTAACTAATTTCGTCACATAAGTCAGTCCTCTTTAATTGTATTTTATTAATAGAGCCATGTTCATGCTTATTTTTGTGGGTGTGGTTATGAGTGCTAAGGAAACCTACCTATTTTAAACACCTGGATCCAACCCTACATGAGGTGGAGTGGGTTTTGAGAGAGATTCCACTCCCTAAACTATACAATACAGGTTAATTACAGGAGGGGGTGGACCCCTAGTTTTTTGTGACTGTGCCAGTGACATACATTATTAATTTTTGGCAGCACCATTTTATTCATGTCTGTTCCAGTTGACTTGTGTACATATCCACTGTTTAACCACTCTGTGAATTGCAGCAACCTTAGGCATACCTTAAATCATCTTCCTACTCTCTGAATTATGAGAAGTGTGGTTAGGTAAGTCAAAAAGATTGCCTTCTCTGGATAACTCAATGGCATTTTTTCTAATTAGCACACCAAAACGGGCAGATATTAGAGTGGTATGTTATTTTAGATCAGCCAACAGGCCGCTAATACCTTTAATTCTCAGCTGCTGCATTTTCAACAACCGGTGAAGTTCACTATCTACTAGACTGTTATTTAAAATCACCAACCACGAATTCTGAGCAGAATTGGGATTGGAACCTCCAGCCATTCTCTTCTCCAAAGCAGCTGACCGTATAGCTGCACATGCGCAGTATACGGACGACTGAACTAACGATATTCATAGCAAACTGTTGCCATAGCAGTCAAAATTTTTCCTAACACTGCCTAACTGCATAAGTCTTCTGCTGCATTGTATAACAAGTAATCGTGTAATCGTAGCTTATATGGGGGCAACTCTTTCCAGCCGGGCAGAGTGGACATCGGCAAGTGATAAAGGTGGCAAACTCGATTTTAGCAAGGCCAACGAAGAACTTCTCGTGGAAATCTTGAGGTATGTAGAAGGTATTTGCAAGCAACACGTCAGGGAATCTACTGTGACATTCAAGCGACCGTTTATATGGAAGAGCAGTCTTTCCTACATTCAATTCAGCTCCTTCAAAGACACTGAAAATTATATTTACAGGTATTGATGAGTGCCTAAATTAACACCTTCCAGCTGTCGGTACAGTGCGCATTAATTAGAATTTACCCACTGCAGTGAATCTGGCATTGTTTCTACTGCAAGGTTAGAAAATGGAGACCCTCACCTCAAGATTACCAATGTAAGAGGCTACAGATTCTGTTTATTAGCTATCATATTGTTATGGTTATTCCGTAGCATGGAGGAGAAATTGAGATTCAAGCCCTTAACTTCAAAGAACTCTTGCAAGTTCTGCACTGTGCTGGTGAAAAGAGACTGAGGGAGGTCCAACTTTGCCTTGAAGGTATAATGTTGGCACATGCACTCTATTGCAATGAGCAACTAGAACTTCGGTAAAATGCTTCTGAACAAAAAGACAACTATTGTAATTAATCTCCAAGATAAAAACAACCTCCCTGCAGTTAACCTGATCTCAATGTGTCCTTTATTCAGAGGTTCCAATGTAATTACCATATAGCGGTTTATTTTGGAGGAGCTCAACTTTCGTGAATAGGTCATCCTGAAGCTTTTCACAAAATAACTTTCACAAGGCCAGAAGCCAGGAAAAAAATCGAAGATTAGTTTCAAGAGCAAAAGTTTGGTGGATCTTTCCTAATTTGTGAAAAATGAAGTTGAACTACTCCAAAATAAAGCGCTATACAGTAGTTAGGGATATCATTACATAAACTGGTAAAATTACATTATTCATGTTCTTTATTAGGGGACAAGGATTAGATATTACTCATGTTCCCCTCTCCTTCCCCATATACCTATGCTTTAGCCAATCAGGATCCCATAGCAGTGATCATGGGTCCAGCATTTGCTTTAGTGAGTGGTGTTCCTGGCCAGAGCAACACTCTTCTTGAGATTCATGAACGGCTTTCTAGAGAGAAGGCCATGGGTGGTGGTGGAGGAAAAACAGACGAACTTGATTCTTCATTCCGGCTTCTCCTGTTACTGAACAACCTGGATCTGAAAATGTTGCATTCCTCCATCAAGCAATTAGGAAAGTATGTTACTTCCCCCCTAATATTAGAGAAAGAAAAAATTACCACAATATTGTTATTCCAATTAAGGGAAATACGTCTCTCACCAGAAGTTGTAAATGTAAGTTCACCACTTTTTAATTAAATATTATTTTTAATTCCACTTTCATACCTTAGTCAGAAGTAGCAATGCTGACCGACTTCAGTGGTGAGAGTGTTATAACTTGTCTCAAAGATATATCTTTTGTATCAGGTGAGAAATCTTCTGGAGTAGAGTGATGAACATCACTAGCTAATAATAATTAATGTGAACTCTATACCAAAAGCTCAATAATTTATCTTCTCTATGTAGACATGGTGTTTTCCAATGGTTGTCGGGCACCGCCATGGAAGCAGGTCCTAGGAGATATATGCTACATCAAAGTGTCAACTCATGAGGGTGATAATATATGCATCACAGCCAGTACTGAAGGCTATTATGTTAACAAAGTAAGAGCCTTCATATTAATTTGCTAAATGTGTGGTTAGGGGAGACATTTAGGAGGAAAAAAGAAAGAATGAGAAGGGAGACCATTCTTGAACCATGCCTCATTTGATTACTAAATCCTAGTACTCCCAGTTGTATTCCAAACCACATGTGCAACACAATATCTACTTCATTTAAATCTCCTTACATTATTGCTAGTTGTACCTAGTTTATTGTGTTTTTAGTAGATAAATTGTAGCTACAGGTGTTAGCTGGCCACAGTAGCGTGTGGCTGTAACCACAGCTTGTGGAGCAAATGGTTTGGTGGAGGATCTTTAGATACAAGATCTGGGTAAGAATGGTAAAGGGAGTCACCTGAGGATCACTAGAAGTACACTTAGAACTGGCATCTCGTACTGGGGTTCTTATAAAGATCCAACCCAAACTTTTTTTCCCCCTCTTGATCACCTCTAATTTAATAATATATAGGGATTGAAAGATAATGGTGATGTGGATGGTGAAAGAGTAGGAGATATCTTCAGCACTCTTGTTGGACTTCTCAAACATCACAGCAAAATGTTTACAATGAATATCGAAAAACAGGTAGCTAGGTCAAAAAACCTTTTTTTTAGAGTTTTAATGTTATTTTTTTTTTTGCAGTTCATCAATTAATTAAGTAAAATAATTTCATTTTGTATAATGACTTTAATTTAGGTACCTAATGGAATTTCTGAATTTCTTGTAATATGGTATAATGGGTACACATCTTAGTGTATAGCAAGTTTACATTGGCAGAAAATAGTTATTACTATATATTGAGCATTCTATCGACACACACAACTTACAATAATTTTCTATTTTGGTAGGAGTTTACCTATGTGAAGGATGATGAAGATGTTTCCAATGGAGAGGAAAGGCCAGCTGTGGACATCTTCCAAAATACATTTGATCCATTCAACACAGTAGATTCTTCCTGGAAAAAAGAAGACACTAATGTTCCAGCCATTAGGTATGTCATGTACAACAGGTGACCTGCTAGAACCTAGATAGCCTGTTTATATACAGTGAAACCTGTATCTGGGACACAACCAGTTAGCTGTTATACAGAGTCTGTCTGCTTATACAGTGGAACCTGTATAATTATAGTGGTCACCCTTGAGACACAACCAATACAGAGGTGGTCTACTTATACAGTGGAACCTGCATATAGTGGTCACTCTTGGGACATAATCATTATAGTAATGTTGTAACATGTATGTGTACAGGACCAGTATTAATACATCAAGCAAAAGGGATTCAATGAAAAGGACACCTGCAGACATGGACAAGAGTATTGGTTCAGCCCCATCCCTGAAATGGAAGTATATAGGCTTGCCTGATGACAAATATTCAATTGCTCAAAACAAGTGAGTAATTGTATATCATTTGATCACTATAGAATAAGTGATAATTTCAAACAGCCACAAATTGACACATTTTGTTAGTTTTTTCCATGTAACACACTTCAATTTCTAGCTATGACTGATTTTTTGAATGTTGACAGAGTCTCCAGGAAGGCTGCCAAGTCTACGGGTAGTGCTAAGTCGAAGAGGTCTTGGTAAGCTAAACTCTATCTTATAGAATTATCTTATTAAGGCATAGCAAAGACAGAATAATCATTTTCTCTGTGAAGTCAGTGAGAAAGAGGATTGAATGTTCTATTTCTCTTTCTGAAATCCATCTTCTGAGGTTATAACTCATGCATTAAATAGTGCTGTGTACAGTGAACCTGTCTATAGGGACCATCCTGTCTATAGGGACCATCCTCTGGGCCACAAAAAGTGGCCTTAACTGTAACGTTTTCTACTATTAATGGTATAAGCATTAACAAATTTGGTGTGTTTTAACCATTTTTTGACAGGTGACCTCTATGTACAGGTTCCAATTATAAGCAAACCTATTTCACACATATATCCCTTTCCTTTTTTTATAAATAACTTTGAATGTATTCTAGCATCAGTCCATTCTCTCTAAACCAGTCGATTGGAGAATTTTATGACAGTGAGAGCAGTTCTGAGGCTAGTGAAGATGAGGATACACAGGATAGGAGGCCAGTATGTATACAGATATGTGGCTCTTCCAAGTTGTTATATCTTGATGATGTATAGGAATCTAATGCTGACCTTCCCACTGAATATTGGCAGATTCAGAAACTCATCAAATACTTACGAGTAAGTTAGATCTTGCTGTGAAAGTAATGCCTGGAGGTGGCAGAATGTATTATGCCTGGAGATAGCGGAATGTATTATGCCTGGAATGTATTATACCTGGTGGTAGCAGAATGTATTACGCCTGGTGGTGGCAGAATGTATTAGGCCTGATGGTAGCGAAATGTATTATGCCTGGAGGTAGTGGAATATATTATACCTGGTGGTAGCAGAATGTATTATGCCTGGTGGTAGCGGAATGTATTATGCCTGGAGGTAGTGGAATGTATTATACCTGGTGGTAGCAGAATGTATTATGCCTAGTGGTAGCAGAATGTAAAATTTAGATGTGCGTCAAATGTTATAGGGAGGAAACCAGACCTCAACAGTTATTGCACTCTGTTCCATCTTGGACTTTGACCTTAGCCAGGAGGCAAGTCAACTTGCTATCCGAGATGCAGGTGGCATGGACCTCCTCGTCAACCTTCTGGAGACTGATGACGTCAAGTGCAAGATTGGTACCTTACGCATACTCCGAGAAATATCCAAGAACACGCAAGCTAGGATGGCCATTGTTGACCTTGGAGGTAAATGAATGTAACAGTGAAACCTCAGAGGACTGTATCTCCATATAAAGCACACTTATCTTGTCTGCTATAATTAATTTTCCAATGTATCTTGGAAGATTGTTATGTGCAGTAGTGAATGGAATATAATATGTTGCATTTTACCCCTTCAGGTGTGCCGATGTTGGTCGAAATCCTTTCCTCTACCAACCGAGGGTTAAAGTGCTTGGCTGCCGAGACCATTGCCAATGTAGCAAAGTTTAGGAGAGCCAGACGAATCATCAGACAACATGGTGGCATCAAGAAGCTGGTCAGTTTGGGTATACAGTGGTTGGAATAGAGGGATTCCCACATTCTAGGAAGGAGGGGAGGGGTGGGGTGTTCATCCTTCCCATTTCTAGGAGTTAGGTTGCACAATAATACTTTATAATATTCCCCATTCAATTGGAGGTGTAGTAATTAGAATAGAGATGAGGAATTCAGAGGAATTAGAGCAGAGATATACAATTTCAAAGCTTAGAATTTCATTAGGAAATATTTAATTTCAGTGATATTATTAACTTGTTTTCTCTTAACCCTCTAATGAACACTAATGGTAAAGAAATTTTAGTATGATATAATCTTCAGGGTCTATTTGGTGGGCGGGGCCAGGCAGAGAGCTGGAAAAGAGTTCTATTACCTGACTTACTTATACTTTATACATGCAGGTGAGTTTGTTGGACAATCCTGGTCGTCCTGGTACCCCTATAACGGGTGAGATGAGTGATCTAGATGTAGCTCGATGTGCTGCCCTTGGACTCTGGAGCTGCTCAAAAAGCAGAAGTAACAAAATAGTAAGCTAGAATTATTATTCGACTAAAGAGATGGTCTACCTAGACTATAGAAACAAACTATATAGCAGATTTCCAGTGACTGCATCATTATCCAGTAGAACCTCGGTTATATGGATCCCATGGGATCAGGCACATGGAACTTCAGTTATACAGACTCCATTAGACCCTACACTAGTCCATATATACAATAACTAAAACTGCCATTTGGTGAAGCAATGCATTTTTAATGGAAGTAGTGTTCTATTAATGCATAGGGATATCATTAATTCTCATCACTTTGTAATCCATAGCTAATCAGAACATCTGTATGACTGCAGTTCCACTGTACTATAACTTCTGTAGGCTCTGTTGAAGACTGGTGCTGTTCCTACACTTGGTAAACTGCTGTCTTCCAAGAGTGTGAGTGTGTTGATTCCTGTGGTGGGTACCCTACAAGAGTGTGCATCAGAGGTAAACTATACCTACACTGTAGTGTATACTTTGTTCCAATTAGCACATTGTTAAAATGTTAAAGATTATAGAGAGTAAGGTTAATAATAATTATTGTTTGAGCTGCTTCCATAATCTTGTAGTTTTCTAGCTATAGGAAGTAAAAATTTTGTAATACATTCATTCCACTAGTTGGAGCTGCATCCAGGGCATATATGTATTTGGGTGCATGCATGTGTGTGTGTGTGTGTGTGTGTGAGTGTTGGTGAGCATGTGTGTATGTGAGTGTTATGTGTGAATAACACTATTATTGTATTACTGTATGACAAATAAAGTATTTTAATTCCTAGTGAAAATTCCCTGAAGTAGCAAGCCATGCCTAAGCTTTATATCAAAGTTTGTCCTTTCTACTTCCCTTTTTATTGTTTCAGTCTACTTACCAAGAACTCCTCCAGTCTGAGGGAATGGTAGAGCATTTTGTCCATGGTTTGAAGGAGACAAGTACAGAACTTCAGAAGCACTGTGCTGCTGCAATATTCAAAGTAAGAGCAAACTGTTATGCTGTGATGTCTTGGTAATTAGTAATACACTCTTTCTGTCTGTTTTAGTGTGCTGAATCGGAAGTAACCCGATCTCTTGTGAAGGAACATGGAGGCTTAGAACCTTTAAGTTCCCTCCTCAAGGTTACTGATCAAAAGGAACTATTATGTACAGTCACCGGTGCAATCTGGAAGTGTAGCAAGAGCTCAGAAAATGTTACTGTGTCAGTAACATAGCATAATAATAATGGTACCTTCTGGTTTTTGTATCTCTCTAGAAAGCAGTTCTCCTGCCTACATATTATATTATTTATTCAATACCAGGAGATTACCATTAGCTTGTAAAGGGCATGTGTGTAGTATGCTATAATGAGATGTTGGTGTATATATATTACTTGCAGGTTCAAGTCTCTCAGGGCCATAGAACAGCTGGTATCTCTCCTTTCCAACCAACCAGAGGAAGTAAGAGCTATGGTACAACCTCTCTTAAAAGTGTCCTGATTAGAGGAGTGGTGTTATTTCAAGGGTTGAAGTTCAATACACAAACTGTTATTTGGGATATATCTATGTGTCCTTGATTAATATAGGAGTATCTTCATTTCAGAGGGTTTGAATAGTGTGGTTCTACTGTGTATAGAGGTGTCCTCATTTCAGGAGGTCTGGAATACTGTATACAGAGGTGTCCTTATTTCAGGGGGTTGGAATAAAGGAGGTTTCACTGTATACAAAGGTGTCCTCATTTCAGGGGGTTGGAATAGAGGAGGTTCCACTGTATACAGAGGTGTCCTAATTTTAGGGAGTTGGATTCTACTGTATACAGAGGTGTCCTCAATAGAGGAGTTCCACTACAACAGAATCACCACTATACATAATATATAATAAGCAAATCAGTCATCAATAACTGCACTTTGTATGTACTTACAACAGGTGCTTGTGAATGTTGTAGGAGCTCTTGCTGAGTGTGCCATGAAGGATCCCGATGTCCGAGCAACTATCCGTAAGACTGGAGGAGTAATACCTCTAGTCCAGCTCCTCACTGGTACCAACCAGGCTTTACTCATCAACACCACAAAGGCTGTTGGAGCATGTGCACTGGATATGGAGAGCATGGCGTAAGATATAAGCATAATAATAATTAATGCTATTATTGTTGTAATAGTGTTATAGATAAACAAGATGGAGTACGGTTATTATGGTCTCTCCTCAAATCACCCAATACCGAGGTAGGAACTATAAAATTGGGGATCTAGGGAGTTAAATGAGAAATTTCTGTTTTTGTCTACGATGATCATTTCTGTATACCCCATGCTTGCTCCCACAATGCTATGCATGCTTTCTAGTATATATCATTAACCTTTCTGTCTATCTATCATTCTAAATACTTCAAACCTGTAAATATAATTAATTACTCTATCAAGTTATAATATTTCCATAGAGTTATTCAGCATGAGGGAAACTCTCAATAACTACATATTTTCTGCTGTCTGTGACGAAAGTATTCACACACAGTATTACTATCTCTTTTCCAGGTTCAGGCCTGTGCTGCCTGGGCTATCTGTCCCTGTGTGCAGAATGCCAAAGATTCTGCTGAGTTGGTGAGGTCATTTGTAGGAGGCCTCGAGCTGATAGTAGGACTACTGCAGTCTCCTGATTCTGAGGTGCTGGCTGGGGTCTGTGCTGCCATTGCAAAGATAGCTAAAGATGAGGAAAATTTGGGAGTCATAACTGATCATGGTGTGGTTTCATTATTGGCAAAGCTCACATATACTGTAAGTCTTCAGACACTGTCATGTGATCTCTACTGTACTATGAAGCTGTATTTTGTCTTCAATGTGCTAACTATGAGCATTTAGTTGGTTGGATATTTGGTTTTGACCTTGGTATTCATGGTAATTTAATAATATTTGGTGAAGCAATTATTTTAAGCCTACATGGTATAGGAATACTATGATTATATGTGTTATAGTAGTCTAGCAAGTGTTTATATCATAATTCAAGATATTTTTAAAACTAAAATATTATTTTAGGAAGCCAGTAAAATAATATCTCTAATCACCAATGGCAAAAATAAATTTTTTGTCCAACAAAAATTTTCTTTGTATAATTTATTATTTCATAATTCAGTATAACTAGTTATTTGTTCACTCTGAATTGATACATGATATTACTGAACTGACTGTGTGGTACTGTATTCCATCTTTATTACAGGATGATGACCGACTGAGAAAGAACCTCTCAGATGCCATTGCAAGGTAAGACATCATCCTTGTATTACACACATGAGATTCACTGAGAAATTCCTCAATAGATGCTGTATGTGGCGTAACAATCGAGTAGGTTTTGGTGAGGCCTTAGCTGTAGCTCCACTGGTGAGCTACCTGATGTCATCTGACTCCGATGTCCACCAGTCTACTGCGTGTGCACTCCATCAGCTCTCCAAGGACCCTGATAACTGCATCACCATGCATGAAGCTGGAGTTGTGCAGGTAAAGATATACATCAATATTTAATGTGTCATAACTTTGTCTTTTTCTCTCTTTTCCCTCAGCCTTTGATGAAGATGGTAGGGAGTACTGATAAAGTGTTGCAAGAAGCTGCTGCCGGCTGTATTAGTAATATTCGACACCTTGCTATGGCTAATGAGAAAGAAAAGTTCCAGTGACATTTACTTGCAAATTATATACTTACTGTCATTTACACACCATGCCTGTCTACATTATGTCATAGCTAATAATTTTACAGCTATAATAAAAATAATTATTATTATTATAATTATAGCGGCATTGCCATTCATTGCGCATGTGCAATATAACTGTTGCTGTGGAGAGGGCTTTAATTTCCCCGCGCATGGCGCTCGTTCAATTTATATTTTGTTTGAAGTTAATTTTCAATAATTGTAAGATAAGCTTTTCTTTTGTGACTTGCGGTCACCTGAGAATAGTTAAAAGTGTCATTTTTGACAGCGAATTTTATTTTAGGCATGCTGCTTCAAGCGATCGTACTTGTTAGCAGTTTTTTGATTCTGTACAACTGTACAGATTACGAGGAAAAAGAAAATGCCTTTTACGATCTTAACGGCGTTGTGCTAAGTCGATTTGCACTAAAACTTCCTCTCTGTTGTGACCGAGGGTGTAGTGGTAAGTTTTTTCTAACTGGATTACAGTAGCGAACTAATTTATTTTGTTTGTTGATTCTTCATGATTGTTTTTGTTTTTTGGTTATTTTTTTTTATTATGGCATTTTCATGCCTTCTTGGTATTTTTTAAAATGTTTGTTCACTGATTGTTATTTTTGTTTTGTTTATCATTGTTTGTTTTTATTTTCTTCCAGATGGTTTATATTCATCTCACTTTTCTTTTCTTCCAGATCTAGTTAGTTATCTATGTTCTTCTAGACTTTTATTTCAGTGCTGTTTGTTTTCTTTTCATCCAGATTATGTTTCTTTTCATCCAGATTATGTTTCTTTTGCTGCTACTTTTTCCCCTGTTGTTGTTGTTGTTGTTGTTGTTGTTGTCGTCGTTGTTGTCGTCGTCGTCGTCGTCGTTGTTGTTGTTGTTGTTGTTGTTGTTGTTGTTGTTGTTGTTGTATAGTAGCTGGAATTTAAGACAATAGGCACACTTTGGCAAAAAATTGACAACTAAACTGTGGATAAGTATATTTACCAATTTATTTTTTTTTCTTTCTTTCCAGAGCCTATCTCACATGGTTACACAATTGAGAGCTTTGTATCATCACATGATGGTTTCCTCTCATATCCAGTACACTCCACTGTCAAAATACTCTCCAAAAGATCCTCCTACAACAATAACCTCCAGCTATGGGAAGGAGAGGTGAGAGGATAATGCTGGGTGCATTGGGTATGGCATGAATATAATTAATTAATTAATTACATGGTCACCAACTAGGTACACAATTAGCTAGCTTTCCAATTAATAACTAGCTATAATAGTCCTATAATAATGCCACTGCATTGTAATCATTATAAAATTAATTACTGTAACTATATTTTGGTGAATAATGTTATAACTACATGATAACAGAGTTAATATATTTTTAGATTCTAGGCAAGCGAGGGTTTATTCACCCGGCTGCTGTGAAGGAAATGTATTTCCATTGTATTCCGAAGTACCAGCAGGTAAAAATAATGTTAAGTCAGTAATTATAAATATCTACTCAACTAACACAGGAAATGTGTTCTGCTACGACCCATTCAGGTGAGAACATCCTCACCTCTTCTTCAAATATTGCCAGTGAAGCTGAGAATGTACCATCAAATTCAGCTTCCAACATCAACACCACTGAAGCTGAAAATATGCCTTCCAACTCAGCTTCCACCACCACTAATGAAGATGAGAATATGCCTTCCAACTCAGCTTCCACCACCACTAATGAAGATGAGACTATACTTTCCAACTCAGCTTCCACCACCACTAACGAAGATCAGAATATGCCTTCCAACTCAGTTTCCAACACCGCTACCACCACAAATGGAGATGAGAATATGTACACAAACATTACTGAAGCCAAGTATATGCCATCCATCTTAGTTACCAACAGCAATACCACTATCACTGAGAATATACCATCCAACTCAACATCCAATACCACCACCACCACCACCACCACCACCACCACCACCACCACCACCACCACCACCAAAGCTATAACTGTTTTATACACTGAGATCATTGACTACTTGCACAAGACCACTTGTAGCCTCACTTATGCACATCCATTAAAATCGCTACCAACCATCCACCCCACAACCTTCACCACTTCATCTTTAGATGGAGTAGATGCTAATATAGAATCTTGTTTTCTTATCACAGTGAATATCCTCAGCAGTTCTAGGTATCCATGTTTTAATATTTCAACCATTTATCCCAACAGTAATACTTGGGATGTCTTTACTTTGATGCAAAACACCATGTCAAAAGACGAGAGTGAGGGATCTACGCCAAGAAGTCTACATTGTCTCACAACCACTCATGTAGCAGATGTATGCCTCACTACCACTCAATGTGTTCACAATCTAACTGTTGCAACAGCTTGTAGTATCCACTCTGCATATGCTGATATGGTAAACTGGCTGACCTGTCCTGATGTGGCTGAAGTGCATGCTTACTGCTGGAACCAGCTAAAAAGTCACTTGAATCACAGATGCTTGCTCAATATCAACTCTAACGAAGGATACCTGCAATGTTCCACTACCAAAACATTTGGAAAGGATGCTACTCAAAACTACAGGTCTAATACCAACTCATGTCCTCCAACAACAAAAAACAATAATACAGAGATCAATTTCATTAAACCAAATGCACTTGTTAAGTGCAGTTCCACCCCACACTTCTTTCTTCTGTCTTGGTGCTGTGATTTCATATTAGCTATTTATTCCTTTCTGTCTGAATGTCATGACATCTTTGTTGTGATATCTAGTGGTATATCGAAAATCCTATCAGAAACTGATGAAATGCAGTTTGTTATGGTAAGTTTATTAACCTGTGTTGCTGGTATGTTGGGTAGATCTAATGATTATACACAGAATAGTAGTTCTAAATACAAACTTCCATGTCTTTAATCATAATAAAGTTATCAATAATTATTATGACTTGCAATGTGTAATAATAGCTGTACTGTACCTGTAAATTATTGTCTCCTCTCCTCCGAAGTCAATATTTACAAACATCATTCACTTTCATAGCCACAAATTTACAAGTTACAATATGCCACAAACAGTCATCTTGTTCTTGTGGTATAGTTTTAATAAAGGGTCATAGTTATAACTTGCAAGTTAGCTATTCAGTTTTGCAACAACCTCAGTGAAAAGTGCTTTCACCACAATTTTAAGCAAAAGTAGGCATGGCTTATCTAAAGTGGGCAACAATTTTCAATGCACTCATACTCATGGAAGGCTAACCATCAAATTTACAAAGTTACACAACTATATAGTAAATCACAAAAGTTTCATGTAAAGTAAAATATTATATCATGTCATAATAGGAATTTTTATATTTATTATTATTATTACATAATAACTATAGCTATGCTACATGATAATTGACTCCTCTTCTCCTTACCCCTCTTCTTATCTCTTTCACTTTCCTCTCCATCCCTTCTCCTCCTTCACTTTAACTTCTTTCCCATCTCCCTCTCTTATCCTTATTTTTCTCTCTTGCTATTTCCATCTCCCCTCCCCACATTTTTTATTCTTGTAGACCGATTGGACTCCACCTTACCATATTCTGTTCACTATTTTTGGTGTGCATGTTATTCTCATTGCTGTCATTATTGTCCTTTTGATTTCGGATAAGAAAAAGGAAGAACTCCATAATGGTAAGTGCATCTACAGCAATAAAGGATACTCTGAAATAAGGACAACCTCTGACAAAATCTGGTTTATCATAACCTCCAAATGGAGGACAGCCTTTCTACAAAGCTAGGTACAGTAGTAGACCTGATTGAAATACGTATGTCCATAATTTATTCAGAAGTTCTATTGTGCACCAAAAAAATAAATAAATAAATAAACTATTATTATTATTATTATTATTTTGAGTTGAAATTATCTTGTTGCATCCATTCCCCACAGCTCTGTGTCGTGAATTTGAGAGGGAGTGTGAGCAGATAAAAGACGAATTAGATAGACAGATCTTAATTCAATCAGCAATCATACAACAAATGCAGGAAAAGATTAAAGACACCGCACAGAAAGAAGTCCAGTGTGAGCAAGCTCGTCAACGCTTTGAGAATGCATTGGAAAAAACACAGTCTCATATACAATCATTGAATGCACAAGAAGAACAGCTTAACATAAAAATGCTTGCACTTGATAAACAGAAAGAACAGCTCAAAATAGCAACCCTTCTAGTTGAGGAGCAGAAAGAACAGCTCAAATTAGAAACCTGTCAAGTTGAGGAGCAGAAAAAACAGCTCAAATTAGAAACTGGTTTGGTCGAGGAAAAGAAAGAACAACTCAAGTTAGAAACCTGTTTGATTGAAGAGCAGAAAGAACAGCTAAATTTAGAACACAGTGCAAATATGATAAAGCAAAAACAGCTTGAATCAGAATTCTCTATGATTGAGACGAAGAAAGAACAGCTCAAATTAGAATGTTGTGCAATGCGTATGCTAAATGAAAAACTCAAATTAGAATCAAAGGAGCAGAAAGAACTGTTCCAATTAGAACGCTGTGAGTTAAATGAGCAGAAAGAACAGCTCCAATTAGAACAATGTGAAATGAATCAGCACAAAGAAAAGCTTAAATTAGAACACTGTTCAATTGATGAGCAGAAGAAACAGCTAAAATTGGAAGTTTGTGCAGTGGAAGAGCAGAAAGAACAGCTCAAATTAGAGTTCTGTGCAATGAAGGAGCAGAAAGAACAGCTCAAAGAGCAGAAAGAAAAGCTAAAAATAGAATTAGAGAAGCGGAAAGAAAAGTTTAGATTGGCATTAGAAGAACAAAAAGAACAGCTCAAATTAGAATTCTGTGCGGTGAAAGAGCAGAAAGAACAGCTTGAAGAGCAGAAAGAACAGTTCAAATTAGAATTAGCGAAACAGAAGGAACAGTTTAAATTGGAATCAGAAGAGAAGAAAGAACAGCTCAAATTAGAGGTTTGTGCAGTAGAAGAGCAAAAAGAACAGCTCAAGTTGGACTTCTCTGCAGTGGACAAGCAGAAAACGAAGTTTAAATTAGAACTCTGCAACATTAAGAGGCTGAAAAAACAACTTAAAGAAAATTTGGACGCAATAAAAGAAGAGAGAATTCAAGTCCATGAAGTTCAGGAAGAGGCCATGAAAGAGTCAAACATGGTGGACGAGCGTAAACAGCAAATGGAGAGAGAACTGTGTGACTTGGAAGAGATGAGAGCTCAGGCAAGAAGAGAATCTATCAAAGCTGAGGAACGGCTGAAGAAGAAACTTTTCCAAGTTGAATTACAGGAGCTCCACCTTGCAAGAGAATCTACCAATGTAAATGAACAGAGGGCACAGGTGAGAAACGAGTTTGATGAACTACACAAGTTAAAAGATCTCTTGAAGAGAAAATTCAGTCAAGTTGAAGAACAGGCCATCAAGTCCAGGAACGAATTCAATCAAGTTCAGATTCTGAAGGAAGAGCTACGGTCAAAGCTTAGCAAATTGGAGAAGCAGGAGGAAAGCATTAGTGAACAACTGACTGAGATCCACAGACTCAACAGTGAAGCAGAGAAGCAGTCAGCTGAGGCCGACATACATTTCTGTAAAGTGAGAGAACTGAAGGAAAAAACTGGGAAGGAACTGAGTGCAGCTGAGGAGAAGAACAGTATGATAACAAGAAGGCTGAGTGAAATTGAAAATAAATTTGACTCAGAATTTCGTGATGTCCTAGAACTGAAAGAAAAGATTGAAAAAGAGCTTAGTGTAGCTGAAGAGTGCAAAGAGAAGTTTGAAAAAGAGCTTAGTGCAGCTGAAGAATGCAAAGAGAAGTTTGGAAAAGAGTTGAGTGAAATTGTGAAGAACAATAAGCAAATTAACTTGGAAATCAGTGAGGCCCAAGAACTGATTATTCTAACAAAAACTGAATTGAGTAAAGCAGAGGAGAAAGCAGTCGAAGTTGTGAGAGAACTGAGTGAAGCTCAGGAATTAAAGAAACAAACTATAAAAGAACTGAATAGAGCTGAAGTACGGACAGTTAAAGCTGTGGAAGAACTTAGTGAAGTCCAAGAGTTGAAGAAACAAACCAGAAAAGAACTGAACAGAGCTGAGGTGGATGGAATGGATGTTTCAAGAAAACTTGCTGAAGTTGAGAAGAATAGGAAAGAAACAAGAAAAGAAGAGACAGTGAAGGCTCTTAGTGAAGTTAAAATCCTGAAAAGACCTACCACAGCAGAACAGTATTTAGCTAAAGAAGGGACAGTGAAGGTTGGAAAGAAAACTCAAGAGATGGAGTATAGTGGAGAACAACTACTCACAGGACAACAAGAAGAGGAACAGAAAGGAACATCCAGTGGAATAAACCGAGAGAATGCTAAGGAACAACTGAAGGAAACAAATAACAACACCACAATCACTACAAATGTAAGGATCTGTCATAACAATGCTATAACCACCATCTATGACATTATAATTCAGTAACTTTTTAGTGTATATATGTACTCACTTAGGATAAATGCTTTATATACAGGAAACTGAAGCAAAGAAAGAAGTTGAAGGTGAAACTATTCCACTAGACACTCCTAACAAAATCCTTGAAGAAAACAAAGCAGATAAGAACTTGTCGCTCTCAGTGAATTCAACAGCTGAAGTACCCTGCAAAGTTCCCTCATCCTCAAGCTGTGAAGTTAAGAAGAAGAGAGATAGGTAAGAACTAATAATGCTAATTGACTGCTACATCATCATTACTTTGGGAATTTTCCATTGTCCCCAGTTCTAAGGTAATAGTACAGTGGAACCACTTTATAAAGTATTCACTGGAACCTTGGAAACTGTCCTTTATAATGATAGAATTTTTCTGGTAATTCAAAAGTATTGAAAAAACAATCTATTGGGGGTTCAACTTATTGGGTATGCTAAGGCTATATTCTATTATAGACACTAAAGTTTTAATAATACATGATAATATATCATTCTTAAGTACAGTGAATTCAATAATTGTGCCTCATTTTAGGGTTAAATCTGAGAAGGCAGATTATCCTTCACGTCGTCGCCGTTATTGCTCTTCATCTTCTGATTCCACTTCCTGGGACAGTTCAGTTTCCATTTCTTCATCCATGTTTGATGATATGAGTTCTGAAATGAACAGCAGTATGTATTGCAGTGATAGTACCACCTCGTACCTTGACAATGGTAGCACCAGCTCTTTTACCACTGAAAGCAACGTTGACTCCCCTGTTGGCTCTCCTGTTGGCTGCAACAATGACGGCTCTCTTGCCAATGGCAGTAGCACTAGCTATATTGCTAGTGATGGTATTGCCAGATCTCTTGGCAGTGGCAGCAGTGCTGGCTCTTCTACCACTGGAAGCAATGCTGGCACTCTCATCAATGAGAGTAATGCTGGCACTCTTATCAAAGACGGTAATGCTGGCACTCTCATCAAAGACGGTAATGCTGACACTCTCATCAATGACGGTGATGCTGGCACTCTCATCAATGACGGTGATGCTGGCACTCTTATCAATGACGGTGATGCTGGCACACTCATCAATGACGGTGATGCTGGCACACTCATCAATCACGGTAATGCTGGCACTCTTATCAATGACGGTAATGCTGGCACTCTTATTAATGATGGTAATGCTGGCACTCTTATCAATGACGGTGATGCTGGCACTCTTATCAATGACAGTAATGCTGGCACTCTTATCAAAGACAGTAATGCTGGCACTCTCATCAATGACGGTGATGCTGGCACTCTCATCAATGACGGTGATGCTGGCACTCTCATCAATGACGGTGATGCTGGCACTCTCATCAATGACGGTGATGCTGGCACTCTCATCAATGACGGTGATGCTGGCACTCTCATCAATGACGGTGATGCTGGCACTCTCATCAATGACGGTGATGCTGGCACTCTTATCAAAGACAGTAATGCTGGTACTCCTATCAAAGATGGTAATGCTGGCACTCTTATCAAAGACAGTAATGCTGGCACTCCTATCAAAGATGGTAATGCTGGCACTCTCATCAATGACGGTAATGCTGGCACTCTTGACGGTAATCCTGGCACTCCTGTTCTTGACAGGAGAGCTAATGATACCTTACCTGTCAGTGTCAGCAACACTGGGTCATCTGTTCATGGCAGTGAAGAACACACCAAAATCAGTGACTCTAAAGCAATGTGAGCAGTTATAAAATTACCAGCTCTTTCAATGAAATGAATTGTCCCTGTGTCCTGCATACCCCACAAAACATCTTTAGATTAAAACTTTGTCAAAATGCAATTTTGTCATCCAGCCTTTAATTTTTTTAATCATAGATGTGATGATGCTACTAAAAAAAGTACAGTAACACCATCAGCTTCACCAATTTCCTCAAAGGGCAACTTCAACCGTGCCAAGTTAGTCATCAGTTATAAACGCACTAAATACATTTTTTTTTATAAACCTACCAACTTAAGCTTCTCACCTACAGTTATACCATCTATAGTTTCACCAACTTCCTTAGACAGTGACTTGCACACAAAGTGAGTAATAGTCCTGGAGTAGAATCCTCACACAGCACATAGCCCTAGCCCTAGCATTATATAGTACTAAGAAGAGGTTAAAATTTATGGGAAAACAAGCAATAGTCACTGTGGAAAGTGCTTGGATCTATACAGGCACTATACTGTATAGATTACTCAAATAGCTATAGCTATTCATATGAACATTACACACACTTATGTAGTAAGTATAATTGACCAAAATAATATTCCTTTTGCAGTCATGACATATGTGTTTGCACTGTACTCATTAAAGCCTAGTAACTCATGATTTTTACCTATAAACAGCAGTACAGAAATAATATTTAATTTATTGAACAGTTTCTCTTATACATAGCTAAATATTATACTTTTCTAAGTGTCACTTTTTTTGATGGTTGCATCATTTTTATAGATCTGATGATGTTCCTCAAAAATTCTCACCTGCCACACCAACAACTTCACCACCTGAAAGTAGTTGTCCATCGCCTCATTCTAAAGTCGACCAGGATGCATCTTGTAATCAGGAAGAAACACCACCTTCTAATGCAAACAATATACTTAAGGATCTTATAAATGTATCGCCCCGGTTTGTATCACCTCCGGTACCTAATTTCCAATGCAAGACTTTTCGGTTACCACCTAAATTCTTCCGAGAGGATGGATCACCATGGTTCTTCCTAGGAATGGACGGGTATTACCACCCACAACCGGGTAGGCCACCTCATTTTGTTCCACCATCAAGTGGATCATCTGATGTCTCTCCAGAGCATACTAGGCCACCCCAGGTCCTCCCACAGAAGGGTGGGCAACCTGATTTTGTTCCAGAGCAAAATAGGCCATTATGGGGGAGCCCACCTAATTTCAACCCAGAACAGGGTAGGTCACCTCAGTTCTTCCCACAGCAGAACAGGCCACCTCAGGTCTTCCCACAGCAGAACAGGCCACCTCAGGTCTTCCCACAGCAGAACAGGCCACCTCAGTTCTTCCCACAGCAGAATAGGCCACCTCAGTTCTTCCCACAGCAGAATAGGCCACCTAATTTCCACCCAGACCAGCTGCCACCTTATTTTGGCCCAGAACTGGGTAGACCACCTCCATTCTACCCAGTACAGGGTAGACCACCATGGCTCAGCCCAAGAGACATACCCAACACACCACTGAGAGGCATACCTGATTGGCACCATTCTCCACTACCAGGAAACATTTACCAATCACCATGGAATAACATGTACAGTCCTACACAAGACATTGCAGGTAACATGGGGCCCCAATTTTTATGGGAAACATCCCATACTCCATGGAACCAATCACCAAGAATTTCCTATTGTACAATGCCCCATTCACAACCTGGTCCATCACCATGTGGAGACTATCATCATTCACAACCAGAGAGCTTGCCTCAACAACCACCAAGAGGCACACCATCAATAGCCATGTCACAGCCACCACCAAAAGTCTCACCTAATGCTCAGGCCAATTTCGAACTGGCTGCAATGAAAATACAATTTTCTCATAAAATTCGACAGACAGCATCAAACCCAGGATACTCTCCAAATTATCCTCAAATTCGACAGACAACATCAAATCCAGGATACTATCCTCAAATTCGACAGACAACATCAAATCCAGGATACTTTCCAAACCATCCTCAAATTCAACAGACGTCAAACCCAGTATACTCTCCAAACCATCCACAAATTCAACACATGACATCAAATTCAGGATATTCTCCAAACCCAAACCATCCTCAGCACACAACAACTCCATCTGGATCCAACACTCCAGATAATGACAGCTTGATCAGTCGGCAACCTTCAGTAGAGTCCTTGCTTGGAACCTTTCCAAGAGCCTTTAGCGATAGTGAGAATGAAGACAAGATCATCAGCAAGCTTAACCTGAATTCATTATCTACTGAAGACTACACTCTCAGTGAAGATGATGATGCTGTGAGTATGTTATCTAAATGTAGAAAATATTCAATGATACCAAAGGAATGGAATACTTTATGAAAAGGTCTATTTTCTTCTACATGATAATATTGCTCATGTAGCATAAATCAAATGAAAAGAAAATCTAATTACTGAAGCAGTGAAGTTTTCCAGTCCTATGAAGTTAGGTTGCTATGGTAGCTGAGAATGTAGCTATAAGTGTTAGCTTTGTGCACATAGCTAGCAGAAGATAGGAATGTATTAATACTGGGAATATGCCCTTTGTATAATTTTTATTATTTTTCTCTCTGCATGCTTCCAGCACAGCATATTTGGCACATACCATCTTTCACACACACTATATACATCACCACATTCCATCTAATTACTACTCCACCAAACATGCCACCAGCTTCTCTACACTTCACCACTACATTCCTCACCTCTCCACAAACTTACCCTAATATTCCTGATCTTAAAATGCCCCTACTATCACCCACCCACCTTAACTTTATGTACCCCTATACCCACACATTACATTTATCACTCACCTACTAAACATTACATGATGTACAATTTTATCCTTCACTCACTCAACACTACATCATGTACGTATATACCCTGCTAATAACCTAATACTGCTCATGTTATAAACCCATTATACCTCATTAGAAGACCCTTATACATGCAAGTTTTATTCTGTCACAAAATGGATATGCTTATTATTATTATAGCTAGTGTTGTTGGATAAAGTATAGAGTTGCAAAGCCAAAATATTTTTTGTTCTGTCTTTATAGCCTTTACCCTTTCGGTGTCACTGGATGCAGGATTCACATGAATCTGAAATTGACCAGCACATGACAGAAAACCCCTTAGGTCAAGACTCACCCCAGAATGGCAAGCAACCATGCCAGCAGATATGGGGAGGAGACTACCTATCACTACTCATTCAGAAACTTAACTTTGATGCCCCAAACTATGTTTAACCAAAAAAGACAGTGAAATAAACACAATGTAGCTAGTTATTTCTAGTTCATTCTTTTATGTATTACTGTACAGACACACTGTTCTATTTATCCACAACATTATTATTACATAGTAAACATCCTGCTCTGTATCTGAGATGTCCTGAAACATTGCTAAAAGTGAACATATCCTTTATGCACATGCACAAGTGACCAAAGTAAAAGTGGCCAGTTAAATTTGTCACAATGCAATCTAAACTACTACAGAGGGTCCTATCTTCTAGACTTCTCTGCCACTAAGATAGCTGCATTGTCTAGATGATGAGAAATTAACAATCTCTAATACTGGATAAGGGGCAGATCTAGACATTCAAGAAGGAAGGCCAGCAACAAAATCTGATCACCATGTAGCTAAAAATTGTGTAGCTACTTTTTCATATTATTATTTTTACTACAGACATTAGCTATGTATAAATTAAGTTGCCAAACAGTAACTAGCTATGTGCTACAAAGCTGTGGTAGTTATACTTTGTGCTAGTTCTACACAGCAAAGCTGCTGAATGGTAGCTAGTGAAGTTCAATCATACACTAAATACTTACTTACATACTGCCTTTATGAATCCATTTCAGCAGCAAAAAAACTCTTCAAACATTAGAACATTATAATAATTTTGATATCTACTGCTGAAGGGGGAGGGGCATGGACTCTAGATATCCCTCCTTCAAGTGTGTCCTCACTAACAGAAAACAATTCAACACTGGCAGGTTAGCTGGCTAGTTACTATATTATTATAGCTAATGCTGAGTTCCATTAACTTTTTGCCTGTTCCAATAGCCTCAAACACTTATCATAAGAGAAGATGTTATATATTATTAGAGAGATTATGCACCTCTTACTGTAATAATGAATGTCACATTCAAAGTTCTGTAGCATTGGGTAAAGAATATTTGTAGAAACTTGATGAACATGTGAACATGCAAACTCCTCTCTCCACTGACTGGCTACTCCCTTTCTCCCTTTCTTTCTTCTAAACTGGAAGCAGCTGGAAGCAAGTTATTCTACATCATCTTTTAGTTGGTCCAGACAGTGACCAAAACATTCATGAGTGTCCTACAGTACTTTGATAATGTACTCACATCCCCACTGTCTACCATAACCTCCCTTTCCACTATCATGAGAGGCCGAATTGGTGGTGTGCGTGACTATACACAGCAAAAGGATAGATCTTGCTAGAAACTAGTAGCTAGATAGCTATAGTATTATTGTGAACATTCAGTGCCTTTAAACTTTAATCGTAGGTTCTAACTACGTCTCTACGCATTGTTTCATACTCACAGTAACGCTGCACACTTTCATCTTCCACATCTTTGCTTGTATAACATGTCTGCAAGTGACACAAATAAAAGAGTGAAGAAAGTACATATCAGTCCAAGTGCGTAGCGCTAATGACAGACTAAAAACTACAGGGTTACAGGGTCCATTTTAAATAATAGCTAGTGCGCATGTTGCGCATGTTGCGCATGTGCAATTCATCCGTTGCTGTGGAGAGAGCTTTTATTCCCCGCGCGCTTGGCGCTCGTCAATTTCTCGAGTCCGTGTTGAAGTTAACTTCAATTATTGGTAGAGAAGCGAATTTACTGTTCATTTGTGACTTAAAGTTGCTCGTGAGTAGTAAAAAGTGTCATTTTTGACAGCGATTCGATATGCTGTTAACAGCGATCGTGCTAGTTAGCAGTTTATATATTCTGTACAAGGGTACAGACTACGAGGAAAACCTGAAGCAAAAATATGCCATTTACGATCTTAACGGCATTGTGCTCAGTAGATTTCCATTTAACCCCCCTCTCTGCTGTGACCAAGGATGTAGCGGTAAGTTGTTTTTCTAGCTAACTGGATTGTTATTTCTGTAATTCTTCATGATCTCATGTTTTGTTTTGTTTTGAGTTCTTTTTTGTCTATATAAGTACATTGATGTGTTTTTTTCTTTTTCTCTTACTTTATTGATCACTTAAGCTCAGCTTCTTATTTCCATGATTTAGCCAAATGCTTGTTTTCTTCTAGTCTTCCTGTTGGCTTGCTCCTTTCTAATATTTTTCGTGTTTGTTCATTCTCTTCTTATTTTTATTCCAGCTTTTTAATGCTTATCTTCTTTGTTATCTTCTTTACTTCTAGATTATGTTTCTTTGTTGTTTGTTTTGTTCTTTCAGAGTTTGTCTTCTTTCTTTTTCCTTATCTACCATTATTATTATTATACATGTTTTTCATACTGAGCATGAGCAGTGAGACACACATTCAAGCTACCGAGCATGAGCAGTGAGACACACATTCAAGCTACTGAGCATGAGCAGTGTGAGATACACAGTCAAGTTACTGAGCATGCTCAGTGAGGCGTGTGACTGTCCGTTTGTAATTATATAGAAAAATATCGGGCAGAACGCGGGGGTATAATTTTTAAAAAAATCTTACCTGCGGGCTCTTAGAGGCCCGTAGATGGCATGCTCCAACTTTCAAGGCTACTACTAGTACCGTTCTCGAGCTACAGTCCTGAACGCTTCCCGTAATGAGGTAATTATTGTTCATTAAAAACCGAGAAACTAAGTCGTTGATAGGGCGGGTCCTATTTAAACTTACTACAGTACTAGCTAGCTATAGCTCTTGAAACACCTACCGTTAAGTTTTGCCCTTCTCTTGGTTAGTATTTGAAATAGCTAGCAAACTTATCTCCCTCAAACTACAAGAGACTACAGCTCCGGTGAAGATCTCCTGCTGACATTTACCCGCCACTAGTACGAGGGCTAAAAGCATGCATAGCAACTGTCCGTGGACTAAGCCTCTCTTCACTTCTGAGGCTTATAGCCCTTCTTCTACTCAGCGTTTAAGCTTCTAACTCTGTCAGAGGTTAGATAAAGGACTATAGCTATGTTTTATGCAATTTTTTTTTTCAAAATAAAAATCAACAGTCTAGTATAATAACAAAAATGCGGGTCCTTCTATGTGTAAATTTCCTTACAGTATTCTACAGTAATCTTATTTTATTATAGTCAGTAATCTTATTTATATATTATTGAATATTACAAGTATATTACAAATGACGTAATGTCGAGGATTTACACAGAATCACCCAATTTTTACCTAGCCATTTGTGTGCGCTCGTGTGGCGTACTGCCTGTATCCGGTCATAATAATTATTATTAATTTTGATCTGTAGCATAATTAATTTCAGTTAGAATAATGTGCTTGGTGGGAATGAAACTTGGTGGGAATGAGACTCATGGATAGATTTTGAGGCTAAGTTTTATTTTGACACTGCCAAAATACATAAGTATTATTAGCTACACTGTCAAACTATAGATTATCAAAAAGTACTTGCTAAAGTCTGTCCAAGCTGACGAGAGCCTCACAAAAACATGCCTAACTCGGCTAAAAAAACTTCAAATTATGCGAATTTGGTATCATTTAGCAGCTCTTACCGAGACGCTTCTTACCAGATGCCTGTTTAGTCTGTTGTAGCGCCCCATAGAGAGATACAGGAGACTAATACAAATCCTATGGCGTTACCCTGGACCACAAGGAGTGTTGCGCAAAATTGTTGCGTGGAGAGTCAGCTGCTCTCTGGGCAAATACATCGCGAATATTGTTATTATTGCGAGGTATCTATGAATAATATTAAAGCACTTCCAGGCTGCTTGCGTGGCTCTCGTCAGCTTGGACAGACTTTAGTAACAATAATAATTCTTTCTTTCCAGAGCCTATCTCACATGGTTACACAATCGAGAGCTTTATATCATCAAGTGATGATTTCCTCTCATATCCAGTACATTCCACTGTCAAAATACTCTCTAAAAGATCCTCCTACAGCAATAACAACCAGCTATGGGAAGGAGAGGTGAGAGGATAATGCTGGGTGCATTGGGTACCGTATGGCATACTTAAAGCTGGTATCATGACATCTTACCAATCAGTGAACCAGAATGTATGCTTTAAATAAATTTCTCAGAGTTCAGGTAAACATTGGCTACTAACTATAATACACAAGGAGGATAAAAAATATATACAGAGAATAAAATAGCCCTGAGCTCAAAATTAGAATAATGATGTCATGATGTCATCTGGCCAGCTCTAAAATCTTTAAAACATTGTAATGTACTTGTTTAAAGTGTTCTAAATAGTACGTAGAAAATATTATGTGGATAAGAATGATTGCTAGCTAGCTATATATTATTATAATTGTCTATTACCTATAATAATAGCAGCTATAATAAATACTATAAGTTCATACTACTATTAATACTAACTATACAATACATATATGCCACTAATTCTGTATTATTATCTATAATATGGAGTTCTGGATAATTTAGTGAATAGTAGCTAGCTATGTAGCTATATTTTAATCACATGATGACAGAGTTTATATGATAATTCAGATTTTTGGCAAGCGAGGGTTTATTCACCCGGCTGCTGTGAAGGAAATGTACTTCCATTGTATTCCGAAGTACCAGCAGGTAAAAATAACATTAAGTTAGTAATAATAAATATTGAAATTTCTCCACTCAACAACGCAGGAAATGTGTCCTGCTATGACCAATTCAGGTGAGAACATCCTCACCTCTTCTTCCAACAATATCACCATTGAAGCTGAGAATATGTCATCCAACTCAGCTCCCACCACCACCACCACTAATGCTGAGAATATGCCATCCATCTTAGTTTCTGCTGCCACCACCACCACCACCAATGAAGCTAAGAATACACCATCCAACTCAGCTCCCACCGCCACTAATGCTGAGAATATGCCATCCATCTTAGCTTCTGCTGCCACCACCACCACCACCAATGAAGCTAAGAATACACCATCCAACTCAGCTTCCACCACCACCACCACTAATGCTGAGAATATGCCATTCATCTTAGTTTCTGCTGCCACCACCACCACCACCAATGAAGCTAAGAATACACCATCCAACTCAGCTCCCACCACCACCACCACCACCACTAATGCTGAGAATATGCCATCTATCTTAGCTTCTGCTGCCACCACCACCACCAATGAAGCTAAGAATACACCATCCAACTCAGCTTCCACCACCACCACCACTAATGCTGAGAATATGCCATCCATCTTAGTTTCTGCTGCCACCACCACCACCACCAATGAAGCTAAGAATACACCATCCAACTCAGCTCCCACCGCCACTAATGCTGAGAATATGCCATCCATCTTAGCTTCTGCTGCCACCACCACCACCACCAATGAAGCTAAGAATACACCATCCAACTCAGCTTCCACCACCACCACCACCACCACTAATGCTGAGAATATGCCATCTATCTTAGCTTCTGCTGCCACCACCACCACCAATGAAGCTAAGAATACACCATCCAACTCAGCTTCCACCACCACCACCACTAATGCTGAGAATATGCCATTCATCTTAGCTTCTGCTGCCACCACCACCACCACCAATGAAGCTAAGAATACACCATCCAACTCAGCTCCCACCACCACTAATGCTGAGAATATGCCATTCATCTTAGCTTCTGCTGCCACCACCACCACCACCAATGAAGCTAAGAATACACCATCCAACTCAGCTCCCACCACCACCACCACCACCACTAATGCTGAGAATATGCCATCTATCTTAGCTTCTGCTGCCACCACCACCACCAATGAAGCTAAGAATACACCATCCAACTCAGCTTCCACCACCACCACCACCACCACTAATGCTGAGAATATGCCATTCATCTTAGTTTCTGCTGCCACCACCACCACCACCAATGAAGCTAAGAATACACCATCCAACTCAGCTCCCACCACCACCACCACCACCACTAATGCTGAGAATATGCCATCTATCTTAGCTTCTGCTGCCACCACCACCACCACCAATGAAGCTAAGAATATACCATCCAACTCAGCTTCCACCACCACCACCACTAATGCTGAGAATATGCCATTCATCTTAGCTTCTGCTGCCACCACCACCACCACCAATGAAGCTAAGAATACACCATCCAACTCAGCTCCCACCACCACCACCACCACCACTAATGCTGAGAATATGCCATTCATCTTAGCTTCTGCTGCCACCACCACCACCACCACTAATGCTGAGAATATGCCATCTATCTTAGCTTCTGCTGCCACCACCACCACCAATGAAGCTAAGAATACACCATCCAACTCAGCTTCCACCACCACCACCACCACCACCACTAATGCTGAGAATATGCCATCTATCTTAGCTTCTGCTGCCACCACCACCACCAATGAAGCTAAGAATACACCATCCAACTCAGCTTCCACCACCACCACCACCACCACTAATGCTGAGAATATGCCATTCATCTTAGCTTCTGCTGCCACCACCACCACCACCAATGAAGCTAAGAATAAACCATCCAACTCAGCTCACACCACCACTAATGCTGAGAATATGCCATCCATCTTAGCTTCTGCTGCCACCACCACCACCACCAATGAAGCAAAGAATACACCATCCAACTCAGCTCCCACCACCACTAATGCTGAGAATATGCCATCCATCTTAGTTTCTGCTGCCACCACCACCACCACCAATGAAGCAAAGAATACACCATCCAACTCAGCTCCCACCACCACTAATGCTGAGAATATGCCATCCATCTTAGTTTCTGCTGCCACCACCACCACCACCAATGAAGCTAAGAATACACCATCCAACTCAGCTTCCACCACCACCACCACCACCACTAATGCTGAGAATATGCCATTCATCTTAGCTTCTGCTGCCACCACCACCACCACCAATGAAGCAAAGAATACACCATCCAACTCAGCTCCCACCACCACTAATGCTGAGAATATGCCATCTATCTTAGCTTCTGCTGCCACCACCACCACCACCAATGAAGCAAAGAATACACCATCCAACTCAGCTCACACCGCCACTAATGCTGAGAATATGCCATCCATCTTAGCTTCTGCTGCCACCACCACCGCCACCAATGAAGCTAAGAATACACCATCCAACTCAGTTCCCACCACTATTGACACCTCCATCACCAATGGTGAAAGTACAATGAAATCAAGTGCAAGGATAGGTGATGCATCAATTAGTAATGATGAACCAACTGATGAGATTACTAATGAGATTACTGATAAGATTACTGATGAGATTACTGATGAGGAAATTGAATTTGTTCCACCACCAAGTGTTTTATACATTGTGATTATTGACTACTTGCACAAGACAACTAGCAGCTTCATTTATGCTCATCCATTAACACCTCCACCAATCACTACCTTTACTACCTCATCTTTTGATGAAGGAGTGGATGGTGAAGAGGATTTAGAAGCAAAGAAACCTTGTTTTTTTATCACAGTGAACATCTTCAGCAACTCCAGGTATCCATGTTTTAATATCTCCACCAACAGCGATAAATTTACTTTGATGCTAAACACCACATCAAAGGATGAGAGTGAGGGATCTATGTCAAGAAGTCTACATTATCTCACCACCTCTCATGTAGCAGACGTATGCCTCACCACCACTCAATGTGTTCACAATCTAACTGTTGCAACAGCTTGTGGTATCCACTCTGCATATTATGCTGCTGTGGTAAAGCTGATTTGTCCTGATGTGGCTGAAGTGCACAATTTCTGCTGGAACCAGCTAAAAGGTCACAAATGCTTGCTTATCAATTCTAACGAAGAATACCTGCAATGTTCCACTACCAAGACCTTTGGAAAGGATGCCACTCAAGACTACAGGTCTAATACCAACTCACGTCGTCCAACAGCAAAAAACAATAATACATCTAATAGTGTCACTGCCATCGTGAAGTACAAGTCCACCCCACACTTCCTCAATGTAGTTTTTTCTTGGTGCTGTGATTTCATGTTAGCTATTTATTCCTTTCTGTCTGAATGTCATGACATCAGTCAAGGCATCTTTGTTACATCCTACTCAGTGATATCGAGTTATGTATCAAAAATCTTATCAGAAATGGATGAATTGCTGTATGTTATGGTAAGTTTATTAATCTGTGTTGCTGGTATGTTAGGTAAATCTAATGTTTATACACAGAATAGTAGTTCTAAATACAAACTTCCATGTCTTTAAAGGTTTAAATCTCACACAAATAAAGTTATTAGTTTGGTGACTGGTAATTGTTATAGCTGTACAACGTTAATTGTCTCCTCTCTCTCCTCTCCCTTTTCCAACTCAATTTTCTCACCTCCCCACTCCTCTTTCTTCTTGTAGGCCAGTTGGACTCCACCCAACCATATCTTCTTTGCTACTTTTGGCATGCATTTCATCCTTCTTGCTATCATTATTATCCTCTGGATCACGTCCAATAGAAGGGAAAATGGTAAGTGCATTTACAGCAACATAGTTAAACCTCTGATACAGGACACTCTGAAATAAGGACTACCTCTCTAATAAAAAAAAAATGTACCATCTGATTTATCTTAGTTGCTATAATTTAACCTCCAAGTTGAGGACAGTCTCCTTTCAAAACCTGGTACAGTAGACTAACTGATCCTTAATGTGTCCATTATTCAGAAGTTCCAATGTACATGCATTAGCTATTTGTGTAAGATTATGTACTGTAAATCTGAAAATTTCAGAGTTAAAATAATACATGTATTGTTCAGCAAAATTTAGTTTTGGAAACAGTACAATCATTGAGTATTAATAATAAATGATTCCACTTTTGAAAATAATATTATTATCCAGCTTATTTCATTTATAAGCTTTTTGAACTGAAGTTTAACCATACTATTATTCATTTTTGTTGTATTCTCTCCCTGACAGCTCTGTGTAGTACATTCACCAAGAAGTATGAGGAGGTTATAGATGAAGCAGGCGAGAAGGCCTTTATTCAATCAGTGACCATGCATAGAATGACGAAAAAGGTTGAGGAGAACAATGCCCATTGTGAACAAATACGTCAAGAATATGGAGAAGCATTTGAAGTAGTACAGTCTCATAGTCAATCACTGACTGTAAAAGAAGAACACCTTAACATAAAGATGCTTGCAGTGGATAAACAAAAAGAACAGCTCAAAATAGAAAACCGTCTAATTGAAGAGCAGAAAGAACAGCTCAAATTAGAATGCTGTGCAGTTAATGAGCAGAAAGAACAGCTCAAATTAGAATGCTGTGCAGTGAATGAGCAGAAAGAACAGCTCAAATTAGAATGCTGTGCAGTGAAGGAGAAGAAAGAACAGCTCAAATTAGAATGCTGTGCAGTGAAGGAGCAGAAAGAACAGCTCGAAGAGCAGAAAGAAGAGCTCAAATTAGAACGATGTGCCATGAAGGAGCAAAAAGAACAGCTCAAATTAAAATGCTGTGCAGTGAAAGAGCAGAAAGAAGAGCTCAAAGAGCAGAAAGCAGAGCTCAAAGAGCAGAAACAGCAGTTCAAATTAGAAATAGAGAAGCGGAAGGAAAAGTTTGAATTAGAATTAGAAGAGCAGAAAGAACGGTTTAAATTAGAATTAGAAAAGCAGAAGGACCAGTTTGAATTGGAATTAAAAGAGCAGAAAGAACAGCTCAAATTAGAACGATGTGTAGTGAATGAGCAGAGAGATCAGCTAGAGTTAGAGAGATGTACAATAGATGAGCAGAAAGAACAGCTTGAATTAGAATTCTGTGCAGTCAAGGATCAGAAACAACAACTTAAAGAGCAGAAAGAACAGCTAGAGAAGCAGAAAAACCAGTTTAAATTGGAAATAGGAGGGCAGAAAGAACAGCTCAAATTACAAAGCTGTGAATTTGATGAGAAGAAAGAACAGCTCAAATTAGAATTCTGTGCGGTGAAGGAGCAGAAAGAACAGCTTGAAGAGCAGAAAGAACAGTTCAAATTAGAATTAGAAAAGAGGAAGGAACAGTTTAAATTGGAATTAGAAGAGAAGAAGATACAGCTCAAATTAGAATTCTGTGCAGTGAAGGAGCAAGAAGAACAGCTCAAAGAGCAGAAAAAGCAGTTCAAATTTGAATTGGAGAAGAAGAAAGATGAATTAGAAGAGCAGAAAGAACAGCTCAAATTAGAACGATGTGCAATGGATGAGCAGAAAGAACAGCTCAAATTAGAACAATGTGCAATGGATGAGCAGAAAGAACAACTTGAAGAGAAAAAATTGGAATTAGAAAATAGAAAGGAACAGCTTGAATTGGAATCAGAAGAGCAGAAAGAACAGCTCAAATTAGAAAGCTGTGAATTGGATGAGCAGAAAGGACAATTTGAGAAGAAGAAGGAAGAGTTTATATTGAAATTAGAAGAGCAGAAAGAACAGCTGACATTGAAACATTGTGAAATGGATGAGCAGAAAGAACAGCTCAAATTAGAATTCTGTGCAGTGAAGGAGCAGAAAGAACAGCTCAAAGAGCAGAAAGAACAGTTCAAATTGGAATTCTGTGCATTAGATGAGCAGAAAGAACAGCTCAAATTAGAATTCTATGCAGTGGAGGAGCAGAAAGAACAGCTTAAAGAGCAGAAAGAACAGCTCGAAGAACAGCTCGAAGAGCAGAAAGAACAGCTCGAAGAGCAGAAAGAACAGCTCGAAGAGCAGAAAGAACAGCTCGAAGAGCAGAAAGAACAGTCCAAATTGGAATTAGAGAAGAGAAAGGACCAGTTAGATGAGCAGAAAGAACAGCTCAAATTAGAATTCTGCGCAGTGAAGGAGCAGAAAGAACAGCTCGAAGAGCAGAAAGAACAGCTCGAAGAGCAGAAAGAACAGCTCGAAGAGCAGAAAGAACAGCTCGAAGAGCAGAAAGAACAGCTCGAAGAGCAGAACGAACAGCTCGAAGAGCAGAAAGAACAGCTCGAAGAGCAGAAAGAACAGTCCAAATTGGAATTAGAGAAGAGAAAGGACCAGTTAGATGAGCAGAAAGAACAGCTCAAATTAGAATTCTGCGCAGTGAAGGAGCAGAAAGAACAGCTCGAAGAGCAGAAAGAACAGCTCGAAGAGGAGAAAGAACAGCTCGAAGAGCAGAAAGAACAGTCCAAATTGGAATTAGAGAAGAGAAAGGACCAGTTAGATGAGCAGAAAGAACAGCTCAAATTAGAATTCTGCGCAGTGAAGGAGCAGAAAGAACAGCTTGAAGAGCAGAAAGAACAGCTTGAAGAGCAGAAAGAACAGCTCAAATTAGAGGTTTGTGCAGTGGAAGAGCAAAAAGAACAGCTCAAGTTGGACTTCTCTGCAGTGGACAAGCAGAAAGCGAAGTTCAAATTAGAACTCTGCAACATTGAGAGGCTGAAAAAGAAGCTTAAAGAAAATTTGGACGCAATAAAAGAAGAGAGAAATCAAGTCCATGAAGTTCGGGAAGAGGCCATGAAAGAGTCAAACATGGTGGACGAGCATAAACAGCAAATGGAGAGAGAACTGTGTGACTTGGAAGAGATGAGAGCTCAGGCAAGAAGAGAATCTATCAAAGCTGAGGAACAGCTGAAGAAGAAACTTTTCCAAGTTGAATTACAGGAGCTCCACCTTGCAAGAGAATCTGCCGATGTCAATGAACAGAGGGCACAGGTGAGAAACGAGTTTGATGAACTACACAAGTTAAAGGATCTCTTGAAGAAAAAATTCAGTCAAGTTGAAGAACGGGCCATCAAGTCCAGGAACGAATTCAATCAAGTTCAGATTCTGAAGGAAGAGCTACGGTCAAAACTTAGCAAATTAGAGAAGCAGGAGAAAAGCATCAGTGAACAACTGACTGAGATCCACAGACTCAACAGTGAAACAGAGAAGCAGTCAGCTGAGGCCGACATACATTTCAGAGAACTGAAGGAAAAAACTGGGAAGGAACTGAGTGCAGCCGAGGTGAAGAACAGTATGATAACGAGAAGGCTGAGTGAAATTGAAAATAAATTTGACTCAGAACTCCATGATGTCCTAGAACTGAAAGAAAAGATCGGAAAAGAGCTTAGTGTAGCTGAGGAGAGCAAAGAGAAGTTTGGAAAAGAGTTGAGTGAAATTGTGAAGAACAATAAGCAAATTAACTTGGAAATCAGCGAGGTCCAAGAACTGAGTGTTCTAACTAAAACTGAATTGAGTAAAGCAGAGGAGAAAGCAGTGGAAGTTGCAAGAGAACTGAGTGAAGTCCAAGAGTTGAAGAAACAAACCAGAAAGGAACTGAGCAGTGCTGAATTGAAAAGAAAAGTGGTTTCAAGAAAGCTTGCTGAAATTGAGAAGAGTAAGAAAGAAATCAGTAAAGAATGTAGTAAAACTAAGAAACAGCCGGTGAAGGCTCCTAGTGGAGTTAAACTCCTGAAAAGACCTACTACAGTAGCTAAAGAAGGGAAAGTGAAGGTTGGAAAGAAAACTCAAGAGATGAAGTCTAGTGGAAAACAACCACTCACAGGACAACGAAAAAAGGAGCAGAAAGGAACATCCAGTAGAATAAACCGAGAGAATGCTAAGGAACAACTGAAGGAAACCAGTGAAGAAAATAACAACACCACAATCGTTACAAATGTAAGGATCAAACTAATACTATCATAACAATACTATAACCACCATCTATCATTATAGTAACTTTTTAGTGTATATACGTACTCACTTTAGGATAAATACTTTATATACAGGAAACTGAAGCAAAGAAAGAAGTTGAAGGTGAAATTGTTCCACTGGACACTCCTAACAAAGTCCTTGAAGAAAACAAAGCAGATAAGAACTTGTCACTCTCAGTGAATTCAACAGTGGAAGTTTCCTGCAAAGTTCCCTCATCCTCAAGCTGTGAAGTTAAGATGAACAGAGATGGGTAAGAACTTACTTATTTTTTTCTACATAATTGCATATTGGGATGTTGTCCTTAGATACAGATATATAGTAGAACTTCTCTATAAAAGACTCATTGGGTTCTTAGAATCATGCCCATTATAGAAGTCATTGTCCTGAATTCAGAAATAATACAGTGGAATTTCTCTATAATTAAGACTTGGAAACTGTCCTTTATTATGTATAAAGCTTACCATGTTGTCCAGTATAGTGGACTTCAGTTATCCAATTGCCCTGCTTGATAAATTGACAATTTGTTAGAATACCGTTTTCTATTGTTTCATAGCTGCTTCACAGACTAGTGCTGGTAATATGAGTTCCATATAGCTGAAGTTTCATAGTTAAAAATAGGGAGAGATATAATGTCCTCTATAGGAAGTTCCACCATACTGTAGATGCTGTTGATTTCACTGTTTTAATTTTGCTATTTTTTCGGTAGGTAAAGGGAAGCGAAAATAAAATCCTCTATAATTATATGTACAAATTCAAAAGCATTACGTAATTGAAATTTCCCCCCAAGTGAAATTAATTGTATGAGATCAGTGAAAATAAAGTGTCATAACCTGATCTATGGTAGTTTATTTATTTATTACACATGTTGAGGCTAGAGTATTATAATATTTAGTATTTCAGACACTGCAGTTATTATATAATATATGCTACAATGGGCATGGCATATTAATGTTCAAGTGCAGAGAATTCAAATGTATTTTATCTATTTTAGGATGAAAGCCAAGAAGATTTGTTCTTCATCTTCATATTGCACTGCTAGGGATAGTTCATTTAACAGCAACATCAGCTCTCTTACCAAGGAGAGCAATGCTGGTTCTCCTGGCAGTGGCAGCAACATCAGCCCTCTTGCTAGTGAGAATAACACTGACTCTCCTGTCAGTGGCAGCATCACCACTTTGCCTGTCTGTGGCGACAATTCTGAGTCTTCTGTTTGTGGTCGTAAACACACCACATTTGGACCTGCTACACCACCTGTTTCACCACCTGTTTCACCACCTGTTTCACCACCTGTTTCACCACCTGTTTCACCACCTGTTTCACCACCTGTTTCACCACCTGCTTCACCACCTGTTTCACCAACCTCCTCAGCCAGTGACTTTAACACAAAGTAAGTAATAGTATATCCTTGAATGCAATCCTCCGAAATGACCGTGGAACATGGTACAGTGCATATGGCAGGTGTTAGTCTTAAACCGAGGTCTCTTTTGGCAGTGAGAGTCTGTTTAATAATACTTATCAATGACTATATGAGAATAACAACTCATTCCATCTGACTCAATTGTCCTACACCTGGTGGTGTTACTAGACCAGTACATTAAATTGTAAATCAGGTTGACATCATAGATTCAAAATCAAAATCACCATTAATTTTATTAATGGACCATTATTAATGATAGGCGGGGCCATTATTGATGATAGGTGGGGCCATTATTGATGATAAGTGGGGTAATTAGTAATGATAGGTGGGGCCATTATTGATTATAGGTGGGGCCATTATTGATGATAAGTGGGGTAATTAGTAATGATAGGTTAGGCCATTATTGATGATAGGTGGGGCCATTATTGATGATAGGTGGGGTAATTAGTAATGATAGGTGGGGCCATTATTGATTATAGGTGGGGGCATTATTGATGATAGGTGGGGGCATTATTGATGATAGACGGAGCCATTATTGATAATAAGCAGGGTCATTATTAATGATAGTTGGGATCATTATGAGCAGAGATAGATCACCAAGTTTAATTTTTGCCAATCTGCAGAGATGACAAGATTGTCAAGTAAATTATTCACCACTAGCTAATATAATAGTAGCTATGATAGTTTCCTTGTTGTATGGTGGCTAATTTTAATAATTTTTGTCGGTTTTAAATAGGTCCTATAATAACACTTAAAATTTAACTCCATGAAAATTTAATTGCACCACTGCTTAGCCTCAAACCCTGTGGAAAACTAGAAATCTGTATAATAATAATTGTAGGGTACTTTTGTCCATTATGTGTGCTTTTGCAAGTGGCCATCTATAGATCACCATGACACCAAGTTTCCTGATACAAAATTGACAAAAATTTGCAAACAGGCTCTCTTTCCTCTTCTCTCCAAAATGAGTTAAATAGCTAGCTGGCTATTATGAAAGTGTGGAATTTTTCATGGTTTATATACTTAAACTACTCCTCACAACTTACCACTAACCTAACAGAAAAGAAGTAGGTTTCTTATAGTTATCCCCTACCCTAAAAGTTTCACCTTATCCATTATTACTATTCTAAAAGTTTCACCTTATCCACTGTTCTAAAAGTTTCATCTTCTAAAAGTTTCACCTTGTCTACAATTCTAATAGTTTCACCTTATCCACTATTCTAATAGTTTCACCTTATCCACTATTCTAATAGTTTCACCTTATCCACTATTCTAATAGTTTCACCTTATCCACTATTCTAATAGTTTCACCTTATCCACTATTCTAATAGTTTCACCTTATCCACTATTCTAATAGTTTCACCTTATCCACTATTCTAATAGTTTCACCTTATCCACTATTCTAATAGTTTCACCTTATCCACTATTCTAATAGTTTCACCTTATCCACTATTCTAATAGTTTCACCTTATTTTTGATGGTTGCATCATTTTTATAGATCTGATGACGTTCCTCCAACAACTTCACCACCTGAAAGTAATTGTCCATCACCTCGTTCCAAAGGCGACCAGGACACATCTTGTAATCAGGAAGAAGCACCATCTTCTAATGCAAACAATATACTCAAGGGTCTTATTAAAGAAGATGTATCCCCCAAGTCTTCCCCACAGCCGTCACTTAATTTCAACCCAGCTCAACGCAAGCCTCCTCGACTTATCCCAATACTGGGTAGGCCTCTAGGGTTATACTCAGTACTGGGTAGCCACCTTGAGCAGAATAGACCACCTCAATATTTCCCACAGCAATGTGGGCCACCTAATTTCTACCCAGAACAGTGTAGGCCACCTCAGTTCTTCCCACAGCAGGGTGTGCCACCAAATTTCCAACCTAGGCCACCATGTTTCAATCCAAGAGATATGCCCAACATAATACCAAGAGGCATGCCCAATTTGCACCGTTATCCACCACCAGGAAATATGCATCAGTTACCATGGAATAACATGTACTGTCTTCCACAAGACATGCCAGGGAATATAGACCCCCGAATTCCATGTGATGGAGGCATGTTTTATCCATCACCAGGTGTAATATCTCATGGTCCACCACCATTTGGTGGAGAATTTTTCCAACCACAACCAGGTAGCTTACCTCATCAACCAAGACCAGACACGTCATGTACTAGGAAATCTTCCTTGACAAAAGTCATACCTCATCTTCGGGCCAGGCATGAACTGACTTCATTGAAACTTAAAGTTTCTAATCAAGACTTAGAACACTCACCAAACCATTCTCAGTCCGAAACAGCTCCATCTGAATCCAACACTCAAAATAGTGACAGCATGATCAGTCGGCAACCTTCGGTAGAGTCATTGGTTGGAGCTTCCTTTAGTGATAGTGATAGTGAGAATGAAGACGAGCTTAACCTGAATTCATCATCTATAGATGGTTGCACTCCCAGTGAAGATAATGACGCTGTAAGTAAATGTAGATTATTGACAAAGTTGGTATTATCTGCTACCAAAAACTAGAAATTTCATGAAGATAGGGAGGGATATCTGTTTTATTGTTACTGCTTCCATGCAGTGTAAACTTACAGTTTTGTTATTAGTCCATTCTTGAATAGTTAAGTGTTATAAATCAGTCATCAGTCCAGAGAGAATATTTTCGGTTATATTTGGGAAGGTATAGCTATTTTAATATTATTGTGGCTCTTTCTCAATGTAACATATCATTGATTGTCTATAACAATACAATTGACAATGATGTAATCAGATTCTGTTACATGGAGAAAGAACCCATAATAATATAGTCTGAGATTAGATTGGAAGATATAATTCATAATTTTTTTTATCTTTCTTTGCATACATGACATTTTCTGCACACACCACCACCTTTCATATCATACTTATAATATACTACCTCACCACATTTCACTTAATGACTACTCCACACAATCACATCACCTACTCTATAATCTGCATCTCTCCACACACTGCATGCACCTCTAATAATAATTATTCCTACCTCATTGTGTACCCTCTATCACCCATCTGCTCAAAACATTTATAATATCCCTACTCAGTGTCACTTGATGTCAGATTCCCACGAATCTGAAATCGAACATCACACGACAGAAGATCCTCTAGATATCCCAGAACAGCAAGTAATCATGCCAGCAGATACAGATGAAGTTACTGATTTGGATGCTTAACTTACATCTTCTCAAACCATATTTAACTCCCTCACACTCCCTCTTCCTTATCCTACCCCCCCACCACCCCCCCCCCCTCCCACCAAAAAAAAAAAAAAAAAAAAGGCAGTAAAATCAACACTTATTAGCTAGTTATTGATTGTGTTATTTCCATCTCAACACTTTATAGCTAATTCTCTCATTTTTTTGTGTGTGATATTGTCAATTAATTTTTATTGCCACCATTCTCCTCAACATGCGCAGACGCACTGTCGCAACTGTTCTATTTAGCCACGATACGGTAATAATAACAAAAAATATTTTTATTATTATAATTAATTTTCATGACGATAAAAATTGAGTTTTAACATCAGTTTCACAGGACTCCAGCTCAGCATCTGTGATGCCTTGAAACACTGCTGAAAGTGGACCTGCAGGATACAATTCCTTCATTATCACATGCACAAGTGACCAGATAAAGTGGTCAGTTTTAGTAACTTATTGTAGGAGAGACTAAGTAACTATATTTTATCTCACCTGTGCATGTAGAAGAATATATAGCCAGTGCTTCTTCTTTGTTGACGAACTTCTTCCTCTCTGATGTCACAAACAACTGAATCATTGTAAGTCTTCCAACATCTGTCAGCTACTGAGTACACATCACTGATGTAATGGCCTTCCAAGAGAAGGAATAAAGTGCATTTAACCACTCGAAAACCATCTTAAACTAACCTCCTCCCGAGCCTTGTCCTAAGTGACTGACGATACTTACCAATCTGTATGCCTACACATGCAAGGAGAGAGACAAAACAGACACACAGACAATGATACAGACTGATAGATGAAGGAACTGGACAGAGGAACAGACTGGCAGATGAACTTATAGTGGATGGACAGAATTATAAACAGATGCACAGGCAGGTAGGCAGACAGACAAGAAGATAGTGTGGTTACCTCTAGACCAGAAGATGAAGGGTTAACCGGTGAAGAGAAATTAACTACTTCAGGTGCCGGTGAAGGGGATGTAGTTATAATATTATGTGTATTTTCATTGACAGAACAATCTGTAAAACCAGCAACTTTAATTCGATACTGTCAAATCAGCTGGTCTACCACCACCTACCATTAATACTGAGTTCCATGGCCAATTTTAACTGTTCCTCCTCAGAGATGTCAAGCAGATGAAGCAATTGGTAATCAGTTGGCTATATTATAAATACAGTGGAACCTCTGGTTAAGAAAACTTTAAAGTAATTACTATAAGCAGAAGAATCATTGGGGAAATGTTTAATGAAGACATAGGGACCCACTAATGCTTTCTACAATGGAAGAAGACTGACCTACCTAATGTAGTCCTGCTAAAATAAAAGAGATTAGGAACACATCTTTACCTGTGCTTTTAAACTCTCCTCCAATGCCTTTGCTAAATCATCTTCTTCCTTCATCCTACTGCTAACTGTAGAGTACTCTAGCATTGGCTGGGATATAGCAGCAGACACTTTGGAGGAGTTGACAATTGCATCGGAAAAGGTCTGTGATTGAATCACATTGGAACCAGAATGAGATAATCGTGTCTCACAGGTATTAGAACAAGACTGTGGTTGGGCAACATGACATAACTGAGCTACATTGGTTCCAGAATCAGGTATGACTTTAGTGCTGATACTGGAATCAGAATGGGATATAGGTTCTTCATCATATTGGAATGAGGCCACCAACATGTCAAATTCATCAATATTCTCAACAGCATTATGAGAACCATAATGTGAAGAACTGTCATTGGAAGTTGTAGCCACACCCACTCTAGATGCAGCATCTCTAATAGTATTAGAATCGTGTCCATCATCAGATTGAACCTTCCTTGACTTAGAATCCACAGAAATATCTTCGTTGCTGTTAAGTTCAACCTCAAAATCATTTCTTTCAGAACTTCTTCTTTTCCCAAGTGTAATTGGATTTTCCTTGGTAGACACAAATTTATCTTTCAATGGGGTGGAGGAATGGGTGGAGTTTTGGACATCTAGGCCTTTTTCTTTCATATATACCACAGGTGGCGGAGAATGACCTCTCACAGATGTATCGTTTTTTAATGGGGTTGAAGAATGACTGGGGGGTACGTCTAGGTTTCCTCTTTTTTCATGAGGTAGAGAATATCCCTTCTTAGCTGCAAAGTCCCCCAATGAGGCGGAGGAATGGGTGGGGCTTTGGGAAATTTTGTTAATATCTTCATGACTTTGAGGAAGAAAAAAATTGACAAGATCATCAGCACTAGGAGAATCTGGAACGGAAGTGACATTGTAATCTGGAATGGAGGTGACATGGGAATCTGAAATTGAGGCAACATGGGAGTCTGAAATGGAGGCGATACGAGAGTGAACATGAGAATCAACAGAGTTGTCTGTGGTGGCCTTTTGGAGAGAGGGTGCAGCATTTTGACAAGGTATGGAGTTTTCTTTGTCTTTGACTACCATAGCAGGTAACAGTGAGTGGTCTCTGGAAAACAAGTAGTTCATAGTTCATAGTTCAGTATATGCAGTAAAATCCATCAGTGAATGGAACATCTGATAGAAATAATACAAAGGACGCTTGTCCTGTCCCTAACTAATACAGTGGAACCTCTGATAGAGGACACTATGGAATAAGGACTACCTCCATACAAAGGACACTTGTCCTGTCCCTAACTAATACAGTGGAACCTCTGATAGAGGACTCTCTGAAATAAGGATTATCTCCATACAAAGGACACTTGTCCTGTCCCTAAATAATACAGTGGAACTGATAGAGGACTCTCTGAAATAAGGATTATCTCCATACAAAGGACACTTGTCCTGTCCCTAAATAATACAGTGGAACCTCTGATAGAGGACACTCTGAAATAATGACTACTTCCATATACTGTCCCCAATCAATACCTTTATTACCTTGGCCAGGGACCTTTAAACTCATGAGGAGGGGTGGTGTCTGCCACACAGAAGTCACCTAATCAAAGCAGAGAGAAAATTGTACATTATTAAAAAAATGTTTTTCAGTTAGTGTATGTACCAATGGTTATAGAGCGAGGAATCTTGATGTTGTCAACTCGTTTTGAGTTCTTGGATAGTTCTGTGTTGTAACCATATCTCTTCAGATGGAGAATTACCACCCTGAAGAGGGGAGGGAGAGAGAAGAGGAAGGGGACAGAAGGAGAGGAGAGGAAGATGTTAGAAGGGTGTAGAAGGAGAGGAGAGGGAGGGATCAGAAGGGTGTAGAAGGAGGGATCAAAAGGGGGCAGAAGGAGAAGGGTAGAAAGAGTGGAACCGATCAGAAGGAAGCAGAAGGAGTGGAAGGAGTCAGAAGGAAGTAGAAGGAGAGGAGAGGAAGGGATCAGAAGGAAGCAGAAGGAGAGGAGAGGAAGGGGTCAGAAGGAAGCAGAAGGAGAGGAGAGGAAGGGATCAGAAGGGGGGGGGAGAGGTCTTGAGCAAATGTCCACTGAAGACACATTTTGGCCCTAGTCCTCAACTGAAAAGATGCCCTTTGTCTGAGAGATTGTATTATATTATGCACTTACCTTGGCAGCTTTGAGATCTTGTGTCTGAGAGTTGCCAGTTTACCTCCACATGACCTAGTGCAGGTAAACTCCACCTCCTCCGAGGCAAAGTAGGCTTCAAACAGCTGCTGTAGACTGGCCTGCTCAGTAGGCTGGGTTAATACACTGGGAGTGATGAGATAAGAGGGGTTAATGGGGAAATTAAAGAGTTAGGGAAACATACCTTTTGGGTAATTGGAGAGCAAAATCGTAAATAACTTCATTCTTTGTTGTAACTTTTCCACAACTAGAAAAACAAACAAAAATATCTGTTAATCCATGCAGGTCTTAAGTGCTCATGGGCACTTATCAGGGCACAAACTATTAGTCAATACAGGTCTTAATAAGTGCTCATGGGCACTTATCAAGGCACAAACTATTGGTCAATACAGGTCTTAATAAGTGCTCATGGGCACTTATCAGGGCACAAACTATTAGTCAATACAGGTCTTAATAAGTACTCATGGGCACTTATCAGGGCACAAACTATTGGTCAATACAGGTCTTAATAAGTGCTCATGGGTACTTAACAGGGCACAAAGAGGGTGACGATAGTACATACCTCTTGCATGTTATTGTGTGATGAATCTCACATTCAAAATTCTGAATCACAGGACAAAGGACTTCTGTAGAAATCTGATAAATGTGTATTACAATATAAACTCCACTGATCAGCTACTCACCTCCTTTCCTTTGCTGTCTTCTAAACTGGAAGCAGCTGGAGATGAGTGCTCTACATCATCTTTTAGTTGATCCAAACATTGGCCAAGTAATTCATGAGCATCCTACAGTACAAGATAATGTAACCACACACCCCCAGTGTCATAACCTTCCCTATCTTTTCATGCATCCATCCATCTATCTAGCCTCCATGGTATCCCCTCTATCTCCCTCCCCTCCACCTCCCTCTTCACCCTCACCACTATCTTCCTCTCCACCTCCCTCTCCTACTTCACCACTATCCCCATGTTTTTCTTTCTCTACAGAGCTAACCTGCTGCCTGTAGCTGTTGAACTTTGATGCTCTGTGAGAGATGACAGACTTGATCTTCTTCAACAGAATCTTCTGAGATTCATAACTGTCCTTTGCTCTCTTTGACTTCACCAAGAGAAAGATCATTCTGAACAAATGAAAGAGAAATCTTTATAGCCTTGAGGAAGTTGGAACTTTAGAATGATCCACACAAAACTATATGTCATACTCCATAAGGTGTACATGTTTAATTCTCTTATCTTATCTCCCGCTTATCCCCCCCCACACATTACACCTCCACCCTGTCACTGCACACATAACCCCCCCACACATGACACCTCCACCCTGCCACTGCACACATAACCCCATTACACCTCCACCATGCCACTGCACATAAACCTCCCCCCCACATTACACCCCCACCCTGCCACTGCACACATACCCCCCACACGCATTACACCCCCACCCTGCCACTGCACACATACCCCCCACACGCATTACACCCCCACCCTGCCACTGCACACATAACCCCCCACACACATTACACCCCCCCCCCACCACCACACATATACTAATAATATAAACTCCTGAAATGAGAGCATGGACACCCCTAATTACAGGGACACTTACTATGTCCCTATAATGATGTGTCTAGCTGTAATATAGTTGTCTATTTCTTCAGAAATAAGGCCATCCATTTAATCGGGACACTATAATTTGGTGTCCTGATATATCCAAATTTAAGGAAACACTGACCTAAACAGTGATTTGGGATGGACTCTCTTAACCAGCTCGTAATTCAAGATGTCTTCCGCAAATGGTTCCAGACCATAGAGTGACTGTAATACAGCGTTCATGTAACACGTATTGCCAAGGTTGGCAAATCTACCCACAAAACAACATTAAAACAAAACCATTAACAAAATAATAATAATAATAAATAAAACATACCCTTCTCTATTCTGAATCAAGTTAGGAGAAAATGCTATGTTTTTCCTTTTCTCTGAGAGATCAGAAAGAGGTTGTCTCAAAGGTGGTTGCCTGTAGATGAAACATGAAAAAATAATAAACAAACAAACAAACAAACAAATATATATTGAGTCCTGGTTCCAAAATATCAGCATCACTTATTTCTTAATTCCATTCTCATACCTTGTAGTTTCATTCTCATACGGTATAGTCCTGTTCTTATACCATTCAGTTCCATTCTCATATTGTGCAGTCCCATTCTCATACGGCATAATCCTATTTTCATGTCTCTCCATGTCAGAAGAGAGATTACGTCTGGCAGAGAAATAAGGAGGAGTTTTTCGCTTGGTACGGAGTGCAGATAAATGCTGACTTGGTAAAAAAGGTTCTGAAACAGCAGTGTCCAACGATCGGTAGAAACCAGCTGTAGAACAGAATAACATAGAATACACATCATAGAATATACAATGTGGCATTTTATATAGCTTACTAACTATACTGACTCTGTAGAATGACATTCATAACTGTGTTTATTCCTTTACCAAATATTATGTACTACCAACAATCCTATGTAACATGCTCTTCAGTACTAAACAGCTATGCATGTACTCATCTAACAACCTATATACCTGGTGTTTTACTACTATTGGCTTGAGTAGCAGCCGTCTTCACCAGTGCAGTATTCTTCCTATTATTAGGACTACGAAAAGAAAATCTTCCTTCAATAATAATAATAATTTATTTATTTATTTATTTATTTATTTATTTATTATTATGCTTACTGTGTCAATAATTTCTTCTTTTGGCTTGTTGATTTATACTTTGCAGTAAAGGGTGAGCCATTGATGGCATAGCTGGTTGAAGGTGGGGTCTGTGACATGAGATCTCCATGGGAAGATTTTAGGGACGCTAAAAAAAATACATGTGTAAAGCTATTTCCCTAGGGTAGTTAAGGTATAGTGGGTCCCTGTGTCTTCAATGGACACTTCTCTAAGGTAGTCAAGGCATAGTGGGTCCCTATGTCTTCAATGGACACTTCTCTAGGGTAGCTAAGGCATAGTGGGTCCCTGTGTCTTTAATGGACACTTCTCTAGGGTAGCTAAGGCATAGTGGGTCCCTGTGTCTTCAATGGACACTTCTCTAAGGTAGTTAAGGCATAGTGGGTCCCTATGTCTTCAATGGACACTTCTCTAGGGTAGCTAAGGCATAGTGGGTCCCTGTGTCTTCAATGGACACTTCTCTAAGGTAGTTAAGGCATAGTGGGTCCCTATGTCTTCAATGGACACTTCTCTAGGGTAGCTAAGGCATAGTGGGTCCCTGTGTCTTCAATGGACACTTCTCTAAGGTAGTCAAGGCATAGTGGGTCCCTATGTCTTCAATGGACACTTCTCTAAGGTAGTTAAGGCATAGTGGGTCCCTATGTCTTCAATGGACACTTCTCTAGGGTAGTCAAGACATAATGGGTCCCTGTATCTTAACATTCCTATATACCAATAAAGGGTTGGCTTACTATTATAGCTTGATTAGGTCTATTATGTACATATACTTGACTTGATTGACTAACCTGTTTGGATTCTCTCAAGCACATCATGGAACTTTTGTAGCCCATCAGTATCACTGACTTGGCTGATCACGACTGTCTCCCAGAGTACTCCATCAAGAGTAATAGACAAACACCCTTTCTTCCTGGCAGTCAAACTTCTAATATTGTGACCTTTGAACTGTAGAGAAAACCTCAGTTTAGAGTTTCATGTACTTATAGAACACAGATACTGTTATTTCACACAAAGCAGAGCTTAGCTGCAGCAACTAACTCTATCTGAGGACTCACCTTCACTCGGGAAGCTCGCATACCGGGACCTTCCACAATGAAGCATGTCTCAGAGTCAACAGTTCCCACAGAGAAGGTACAGCTGTGCTCCCTAGGAACTTGTGAGCTGTTGGATACGTAGAGCTTTACCACACACTTAAGAGTAACCAAATTCTTGAAGTCCATAACTGACCAAAGTCAGTTCTGTGTACGTGTGTAGAGCGCAACTTTGGCGGGTAAATGGTAGATCTAGCTCTCTACATCATCTCTAGAATACGGACAAGAAGAATACGGACATATTTGAAGATTACTGAGTTCATGTGGAAGAATTAAGTGGGAGAAGTGAGGAAAGATGCTAAGTAGCTTGTTGTGTCAGCCTAATGTACACACAAAGGATGGAGCTACGGAGATGATATTACAGACGCTGGAAACCATGAGGCAACAGGGTAGAAACAAGCTTCTAGTAAGAAAAATTGTGTAGTTGAGATCAAACCACATTAACACCTCTCTAATGGGTAATTGGTGAATACCCCAATTGAAGAGTCAATGCTGTGTGAACACATCCTCTCCCTCCTATTCCAGGAACAAGCCAAGACACCCATTATTAATTACAGTTGAATGCCCCATATTATGTAACTGCACTAAAATTATGACCTTTAGACTGAGAAGGCTCTTCCCTGAGATTAGCTGCAGTGTAAGGGACAGAAATGAATTAATAATAATAAGAGATGCTCTATTTAAAGAGAGTTAATGTTTTCTTTGAAGGAGCCAGGTGTATTGATAATTTTATCTGTATCGCTAAATTATTAGAAATTTATGGTACCTCAGGAGATGTTGTAGCTAACCATTTTGTTGTTATTATTGTTGTTCAGATTATCACTGACTTTGACATGACATTGACTCGGTATTACATTAATGGTGACCGTGGATGCACTTCATATGGTAAGTGTATTTTAGAACACTACAAATAACTGAGTGAGAAACTTCAGAAATGACTATAATAAATTCATGTATAGTGCTGAAAATCTCTTTTTTAAGTACTGGGACCCTTTTCCATATATTATCAGGAAATGATGGGACTATTGTGGTACAATTTTCAATTTGGTATGGGTTATAAATTACACAGGTGTGATTGAATCTTCTAGTTTAATGCCGGAGCCATATACGAAAGAGGTATGTTGATGTTTCTAGAGTAATGGTGCTTGTATGTGCAGCTAAAATGGTATAACGTGTAATTATTAAAAGGTTTTAGCATTGAAGAAGAAGTATTCTGCCATTGAAGTTGATCCGTAAGTGACCACTGTTTTTTCTATGTATAATATAGACCCTTATAGTGGGTCTCTATGTCTTCAATGGACACTTCCCTAGGGTAGTTAAGGCATAGTGGGTCTCTATGTCTTCAATGGACACTTCCCTAGGGTAGTTAAGGCATAGTGGGTCCCTGTGTCTTCAATGGACACTTCCCTAGGGTAGTTAAGGCATAGTGGGTCCCTGTGTCTTCAATGGACACTTCCCTAGGGTAGTTAAGGCATAGTGGGTCCCTGTGTCTTCAATGGACACTTCCCTAGGATAGTTAAGGCATAGTGGGTCCCTGTGTCTCTTCAATGGACACTTCCCTAGGATAGTTAAGGCATAGTGGGTCCCTGTGTCTTCAATGGACACTTCCCTAGGATAGTTAAGGCATAGTGGGTCCCTGTGTCTTCAATGGACACTAAGGCATAGTGGGTCCCTGTGTCTTCAATGGACACTTCCCTAGGATAGTTAAGGCATAGTGGGTCCCTGTGTCTTCAATGGACACTTCCCTAGGATAGTTAAGGCATAGTGGGTCCCTGTGTCTTCAATGGACACTTCCCTAGGATAGTTAAGGCATAGTGGGTCCCTATGTCTTCAATGGACACTTCCCTAGGGTAGTTAAGGCATAGTGGGTCCCTGTGTCTTCAATGGACACTTCCCTAGGATAGTTAAGGCATAGTGGGTCCCTGTGTCTTCAATGGACACTTCCCTAGGATAGTTAAGGCATAGTGGGTCCCTGTGTCTTCAATGGACACTTCCCTAGGGTAGTTAAGGCATAGTGGGTCCCTGTGTCTTCAATGTACACTTCCCTAGGGTAGTTAAGGCATAGTGGGTCCCTGTGTCTTCAATGGACACTTCCCTAGGGTAGTTAAGGCATAGTGGGTCCCTGTGTCTTCAATGGACACTTCCCTAGGATAGTTAAGGCATAGTGGGTCTCTGTGTCTTCAATGGACACTTCCCTAGGGTAGTTAAGGCATAGTGGGTCCCTGTGTCTTCAATGGACACTTCCCTAGGGTAGTTAAGGCATAGTGGGTCCCTGTGTCTTCAATGGACACTTCCCTAGGATAGTTAAGGCATAGTGGGTCTCTGTGTCTTCAATGGACACTTCCCTAGGGTAGTTAAGGCATAGTGGGTCCCTGTGTCTTCAATGGACACTTCCCTAGGGTAGTTAAGGCATAGTGGGTCCCTGTGTCTTCAATGGACACTTCCCTAGGATAGTTAAGGCATAGTGGGTCCCTGTGTCTTCAATGGACACTTCCCTAGGATAGTTAAGGCATAGTGGGTCCCTGTGTCTTCAATGGACACTTCCCTAGGGTAGTTAAGGCATAGTGGGTCCCTGTGTCTTCAATGGACACTTCCCTAGGGTAGTTAAGGCATAGTGGGTCCCTGTGTCTTCAATGGACACTTCCCTAGGGTAGTTAAGGCATAGTGGGTCCCTGTGTCTTCAATGGACACTTCCCTAGGGCATAGTGGGTCCCTGTGTCTTCAATGGACACTTCCCTAGGATAGTTAAGGCATAGTGGGTCCCTGTGTCTTCAATGGACACTTCCCTAGGGTAGTTAAGGCATAGTGGGTCCCTGTGTCTTCAATGGACACTTCCCTAGGGTAGTTAAGGCATAGTGGGTCCCCGTGTCTTCAATGGACACTTCCCTAGGATAGTTAAGGCATAGTGGGTCCCTGTGTCTTCAATGTACACTTCCCTAGGGTAGTTAAGGCATAGTGGGTCCCTGTGTCTTCAATGGACACTTCCCTAGGGTAGTTAAGGCATAGTGGGTCCCTGTGTCTTCAATGGACACTTCCCTAGGATAGTTAAGGCATAGTGGGTCCCTGTGTCTTCAATGGACACTTCCCTAGGGTAGTTAAGGCATAGTGGGTCCCTGTGTCTTCAATGGACACTTCCCTAGGGTAGTTAAGGCATAGTGGGTCCCTGTGTCTTCAATGGACACTTCCCTAGGGTAGTTAAGGCATAGTGGGTCCCTGTGTCTTCAATGGACACTTCCCTAGGATAGTTAAGGCATAGTGGGTCCCTGTGTCTTCAATGGACACTTCCCTAGGATAGTTAAGGCATAGTGGGTCCCCGTGTCTTCAATGGACACTTCCCTAGGATAGTTAAGGCATAGTGGGTCCCCGTGTCTTCAATGGACACTTCCCTAGGGTAGTTAAGGCATAGTGGGTCCCTGTGTCTTCAATGGACACTTCCCTAGGATAGTTAAGGCATAGTGGGTCCCTGTGTCTCTTCAATGGACACTTCCCTAGGATAGTTAAGGCATAGTGGGTCCCTGTGTCTTCAATGGACACTTCCCTAGGATAGTTAAGGCATAGTGGGTCCCTGTGTCTTCAATGGACACTTCCCTAGGGTAGTTAAGGCATAGTGGGTCCCTGTGTCTTCAATGGACACTTCCCTAGGATAGTTAAGGCATAGTGGGTCCCTGTGTCTTCAATGGACACTTCCCTAGGATAGTTAAGGCATAGTGGGTCCCTGTGTCTTCAATGGACACTTCCCTAGGATAGTTAAGGCATAGTGGGTCCCTGTGTCTTCAATGGACACTTCCCTAGGATAGTTAAGGCATAGTGGGTCCCTGTGTCTTCAATGGACACTTCCCTAGGATAGTTAAGGCATAGTGGGTCCCTGTGTCTTCAATGGACACTTCCCTAGGATAGTTAAGGCATAGTGGGTCCCTATGTCTTCAATGGACATTTGTATTCACCCACCCACTATCCCTTCATAATGATAGTCATTCTTTTACTGAGAATGAATCTTTACTGTTCATAGAACCTACACTGAAGAAGAGAGAAGAGTAGCAATGAAAGCATGGTATAAAGATATACATCACATGAACATCACATGGTTATCACATGATTATCACATGATTATCAAGGTATTCCAGAGGCCATGATTTAATGATCCAGTACAAGCTAAAAAAGAAAGATTTGCAAGAAATGGTGTCCAAAGCTCGGATAAAGTTGAGGTGAAGACTGATCCTTTCATGTATATCAATATACTTTACTACACTATTAGAGATGGTTGTGAGACATTTTTTGATATTCTTGAATCAAATGGTATTCCATTGCTGATCTTCTCGGCTGGTATAGCTGGTGAGTGTAAAATTAGTTAATACAGAGCTGCTTTAAGCTTTCGTAGAATGCTAATTAGTCTTAAAAGGTGTGGTTTCCTGGATCATGATTCTTGGTTTAGTACTCGAGTCAATTTGCATTCACTTTAGCTCTAGCAATACAGTTGATAACTCAAGATCCAAAACTGCAAACACTAGTGGACTCCTTATCACAAGGCAGTTCTTTACTTTTTATCTATAGGCATGTACACTAAAGTTAGCTATATGTTCCACACAGCCTGCCATTGACCATATAGAATGTTAGCTGTATGTCTTGCATAGTGTGCCCATGGGCCACACAGAATGTGAATTGATAGAAAGACAATCACCTTACCTCATTGATAAGAAAGTTAATTAATGGTTGAGGTGAGGAAAATATAGTGGTAACAGATTTTAAAGGCTGTTCCACACTGAGGGACTAGTTAGAGATTCACTGATCCTCTCCCCCCTTCCCCAGTAAAATGGTCATTCTTTTGAGCACATTACAAAATGCAGAGAATTAAGTATTTTTTCGAAAAGTTATTTAAAAATGTGAAGCTCCGTTGGGTAAAATGGAAGTAGAACTGATATACCTTATAGCGGGAAATTTATCTTCGTGATTTTTGTGGTTAGAATAAAACCACAAATGTTTAATTTTATGGTTTGAGACGGTGCCGAGCTGTAAACCAACGAATTTTTTTCTATGAATAAATTTGATTATCGAAAACCACGAAGATATTTCTCCTTGAAAATTTCCTGCTATACAGTACTCTATGAGTTATAGCTAATAGTGACCTACTGACCTCTAGATACACCAGTAATGATACTGCTGTAATTAATATATGAGCATCATTAATCTTGCAGACACTCTCATTCGGACTATTGAGTTGCAGTCATCTCTAAGGGCTAATGTGAAGGTCGTCTCAAATTATCTGGAATTTGATGAAAGTGGTGTGGCCACTGGTTTTTCTGAACCAACCATTACTAGCAGCAATAAAGGGAACTCCTCTGAACAATTCACTGCTCTTCATAGGGAGTTTAAGGTGAGCCCTATTGGATAAGATGGTGGGTGGAGCCATTTCATAGCCCAAGGGGAAGTAAATTTTAGTTTCTTAATGGAATAAGCAACATTATGTAATTACTACTGTTGTTGTTGTTTGTTGTTGTGCTACACTTGTTGTCTGTTAGGCAAGAAGCAACATTATGTAATTACATACTGTTGTTTGTTGTTGGTTCTACACTTGTTGGTCTATTTGTTAGGGAAGAAGCAATGTGATTCTAATGGGAGATTCGTTGAACGATCCCAACATGACAGGAGGGATGGAAGATGAACCAGAAAACTTAATCAAGATAGGATACCTCAATCATAATGTAATAAATCATCAAACTAACCAAGGATGCAGCTATTTTTATTCTTTCCTTCATTTCCACAGGTTGAGCAGCTCCTTCCAATCTATTATAATCTTTATGACATCATTTTGACAGGAGATGGGGACTTTACCCCTATTAATCAAATCCTTGAATGTGTGCTCAATTAACCATACCTATCATAATGTAACAGTTAAACAGAGGTTCTTGATATGAAAAACTCTGACAGAGTGCAAAAAAAAAAAAAAAAAAAAAAGACAAAAAAGTAAGAAGAAGGGAGAAGACAACACCATGTTCAATTCTTCCTGAGAACTATGTAGAAACAACCATTCTGCCACATTGGAAGCATTGTATAGTTTTTCTTAAGTTTACAGCTGACTGAAGGATGAAATTCTTATGAAAATCTCTTTGCACTGAAGACTTATTCAAAGATTGGGAGATTCTCAGACAACCAAAAGTGGGTGGGAGTGAATTAAGGCATGATTTTCTGCATAAATGTCCAGGGATACATAGCTACGCTAGTTACAAAAACTGAGGTTACAACACGCGACGAACGTAGTCAGATATTTCTGTAGAATCTTGTATTTGCAGGCATTTTTCCATAGTGGATGCTAAACAGGAACTTCCCAGCTCCCAATATCACAAAAACATAAATCAGTCCTATCAGAGCCAGTAACAGTACAACAAACATGAGAGCAGATTTCCATCCTTTAGGAATGAATCTCGACTGTTGAAGGTGCTGGGCTGATTTGAACCTACCGCCACGAGATCTCGAGCGGATAGCACTTCGGTGTTCTTCATTCTTACCCAACTGTCTCCTGTAGCTGTCCACAGGATTTCTAAAGGCATTACCGCCACCGCCTGAATAAAATTTTTTACCCATTGTTGACAAACGAGTAGTTGCCGGGAACTTTGACCTGAAGAAGGACTTTGACCTCTAATAAGTTGCTATGTAGTTACACAGTAATAATTTCCCTTGCTTTGTTTGAAGTTTCATTGTATGATAATACTTTCATGCAGAGTTGCATCTGTCTTATTAGGATGAAGAGAAAGTGGAGTGTTGAATATGTTTTAGAAGAAGGATGTCTGAGAAATTCTAGAGGCATAGCAATTGTGAATCTTTGTGGCACTAATCCCTGTGTCTTCTTTACAAGAACAGAGCCTCTAACACTTTCACTTCCATTATTGATTTTAAGTAGCTAGCTAGTGACTGAAATTGGGACAATGAATCAATAACAAAGACATAATGGTTTCTTTCATAGGTTGGAATCATTATTGTGCTTAAATTCTTCTACAAATTGAGCACTTACAATGAAGCAGGCTATGGATGCATAGAAAGTATACTATTCTCGGTGCCATGGAAGAAAACTCATTAGCTATATTTGATGAAGCATCAAAGCTAGGAAAAGACATCCATGGAAATACCTTTGCCCTGGAAAAAACAAGAATCATATGCACAGAAGAAATACATCAGTCAAAAAATAACATGTTTTTATCACATTACTATTAATGAGCTAAAGGAATTTTTAAATACAGCCAAAGCTATAGGAATACTAAAACTACTTTCCAAGAAAGTAAACAATTTCTTTTTCTTGTAGCAGTTCATTATTATAAAGATGCTTTACCTCATTCTGTCATGTTCCCAGAATGTGGCTTTGAAAATGGGTTCTGGAGCTGGTGGATGCTTTGTCTGCATGTGACAAAGTCACATTTCTCAACATTAAAGTCAAACTTGCTTTGACAGTCCCCGTAACATCTTGTGAAGTTTCAGTCAACTTAAAAACCATGTTGTTCCACAATGACTTCAGAAAGACTAAGTGGGCTTAGTGCTAATGAAGCTGAAAAGAAAAGAAAATGGTTGTCCATTTTAATCATGCATCCATGTGAACGATTATAGCTATTTTATTACAAAAAGCCTATATTAATTATATTTCATAGCTATAAAACTCTTATTTCAGAAACCTATGCAATCACTCACATGCAACCCCCTGTAATTTTCTGGATCCAATATATACCCTACGCCCCTGCGCGAACAACGGAGGCCGGCTCTAGCTAGCTCTAGCTAGCTAGGATCGGAGCCGGCCACGCACACACCACCACCTATAGCTAGCTAGCTATGCTAGAGGCGCGCGGCCGCCGTGTCTCTGTAGACTGTACTGACCTACGTGAATTGAATTAGGGAGCCAGGAGATCTAATTAAAATGGCGTTGCAAGAGAAAGAACTCATAAAAGAGGAACCAAGGAGGGAACTCTGGAGGGAATTCACAAAGGAGAATGAACTCAGAGAAGAAACTCTTAGAAGGGGGTATGAATTCAGATTAGAGGAACTCAAGCGGGAGAATGAACTCAGAGAAGAAACGCTTAGAAGGGAACTCAAGAGAGAGAATGAACTCAGAGAAGAAAAACTCAAGAGGGAGAATGAAGTCAGAGAAGAAAAACTCAAGAGGGAGAATGAAGTCAGAGAAGAAAAACTCAAGAGGGAGAATGAAGTCAGAGAAGAAAAACTCAAGAGGGAGAATGAACTCAGAGAAGAAAAACTCAAGAGGGAGAATGAAGTCAGAGAAGAGGAACTCAGGAGGGAGAAAGTGGAACTCAAGAGGGAAAATGAAGTCAGAGTAGAGGAACTCAGGAAGGAGTTGAAGGAGCAGTTTGAAATATTTAAAAAGCAGAAACTCATGAGTAAGTTTAGCTACAGAATGTGTTTGACTATAAATAAAAACTGCTGCATAGGGTAAAAACCAAGTCACTAACTTGGACAGTATTCTTCTGTTTCTTCCTACTAGTTTAATTTTGACTTGAATAAATATCCGGTTGCTAAATTGAGGTTCCACTTCATTCACTACCATTTATTGAGTGTCATCATGACCTTCACACTTTACATGTTGAACATCTATCTCAACCGTGACTGTTTTTTATGCAGATACTGATGACTGTAAAGAAAGTCTTGGTGAAGGTACATAAATAATGGCTTGGGTAGTGGTGAGTGTAAAGATTAGATGAGTGAGTAGTGGTTAGTGTGAAGAAGAAAGGTTCTGGAGTTAGTGTTGATTGCACCATTGCAGTAAACAAATTCCAACAGAACTTGGGGCACATTATGCTAGACAAGATTGATGATAGAAACTATATACAAGCATGTAAATATGTAATCTTACATAGCTAAGTCGTTACTGTGTTGACTTTTAATATGTGGTATCTACTTATCCACAAAAAAGTGAGAGCCTTCATCATTCATTGCAGCTTGTTATTTCATTATTTCACTTGTCCCCCTTAGAAAAGGGAAGCATCAGCAGTTTAGCGAATTCAAAGAGCAAAGACGAGATCTTCCTTCAACAACCAATTTATGCCCATTGGTTTGCTTTATCCTTGTATGATTTACAATGTCATTTATGGGCACAGCTACAAAATGGAAGCAAAGTGTTGACTGGGGAATTTTTTTGGTACATCATATGAGATCAACAGTGATGTTTTAAAGGAAAAAAGTGAATTGATTAAGAGAGTTGCTCATCCAGATCAATATCCCTTCCTTTCATATGGATTACATAAAGATGAGGATATCAGTTCGTGTGAAATGACGTATTCTGCTTTGTACTCTTCTGCCCTCACCAGGTTAATTCCTCTGGAGAGTGGTGCTGAAATTACACATCAAGGTCCAGTGCGAAAAAAGCCTAGAACCTCGGGTAATCCAGAAACAGCTGACTTGTTAGGATATCGAATATCTGATAAAAGGCCAGCACAGAATGTGTTTGTGTCAGATCTGAAAAAACAAATCTCCCCTTAGCTGAAAAGGAAACTGCTCTTTACGCTAAATTTGCTTCTATGAGTAGAGATAAGTCTCCAGAAAAATGCTGTTTGATTATGGGATTGGCTGCAACTACTGAAATGGCTACTTTGTGGCTTTATGTCTTGGCAGAAAAATGTCTATGGGCTCTTTGTATTATAAAGGACATACCCTGGAATGAGCTTCTACTTGCCGTTACAAGTATAGCTATCACAAGCCTCTGCAATAGTCCAGTGATTTATAGAGCGTTGAAAACTCCTGTTCCATTTAAAGAGGTGATTCCTATGAAAAATAATGCTCATTGCAGAGTATTTTTGGACAAGAAGAGCAATGAGATTATCAAAGTGTTTTGTCGGAGTGATGATATTTGTATTAGTAATGTTGATTTGATGATGCAAATAGGCATTCCGGTGACCACGAAGGATTTGACTGTGGATGGTGAGTATTTTTATATAAAGTACCCATTCTATCCTGGTGACAATAAGCCCAAGACTCTGAAGCAGTTTCGTGGAATAGTTAGTATGCTGGACAAAGTTCACAAAGCTGGATATGTACATTGCGATGTCCGCATACCCAATCTTATTTTTGGAAAGAATGGAACAGACAGCTATCTAATTGATTATGACCTGGCTAGAAAGAACAAAGTTGGTCGTTATCCTCATGGATATAATTCTAATGAGATCTTACGTCATCCAGATGCAGAGGAAACACGTCTTGTAAATCAGAAACATGATCGACATTCCTAAAGTTAATTTTGCGTAATTATTTTGGATGCAAAGCAAAAGATATTGTTGAAAGGCTTGACACTGATGAACCACTTTCAGAAATTTCTAGTTCACTGGTTTAATTTTTTGTGCTGTTATTTGTCTGATTGGTCATGTGATGTTCCCAGTTCATTCTCTTGGCCATTAATTTTAATAATAATTAGCTGGTACCTGATATTGATACCAGCTGGGGTATAGAGAGCTTAATTTGGCAGTGCTGTCTTTTTGGCAGTGCTGTCTTTAAGGGGTGTGGTAGATACACCCCTATAATTACATGTTACTCTTAGAAGTTCAACGCTTCACCCGATATGATCCAGTGAGGTTGTGAGTATAATAATATATAGTAATTATTAGGTACGGGGGGGTTTCTCATGTAAGACTTCACTTGGATGATGAATTCAAAAGTTCTCAGAGATTATTGTACACTTGACCATAATTAGAGACTAGTGGGCACATAATAAAGCAGAAGGCTCAGTGTTTTCTCTCTAAAATAATACTTGGAGTTTCTTCCTGGGTTTGGTACAGGAACAGCATTAGTAGCAGTCTTCTCAGTTTTTGCTTGTCCATCTTGCAATTATTATCCACCACTTCATTATACCATAGTGTTATCCCTTTCAGTACAATTTTTGAATTTACGACTAAGGCCCTCACTAGGGGACAACCTATTGTTGTACACAACATATAAATTAGTCTAAATCTCCCAAAACCAATGTCTAGACATGAACACTTTTTTCAAGGTAGGTAGCCAAGAATCTCCTTCCCGCCGGTCCAACATCAGAGAACACAACGGCTTCGATGCCGACGTTCGAAGGTTGGTAGCATGGTGCCGACAGGGTCTGAGTGATGAAGATGAAAAGTGTGTCAAATTACAACACTTTTTAGGGATCGAGTGAAAGTAACTCCCGGCCGTACGCTAACAGTCTTAAAGGTCAAAGTTCCCGGTAGTTATGGGGAAGCTCTTTATAAAGCACACCTTAATTAAGTGTGGGCGTTTATACTATGAGCCACACCCCTATGATTATACAAAAATTCACTCAAATTATTTGCAAATTAATTCTTGCTACTACAAGATGATGATCATGTACTGCTAAGTGCAGTTGATAGTAGAGACTAAATTACTCCTTTTTAGTGAAGGGAGACCTTCTGTGAACTATAATACAGCACAACAAAAACAACAACAACAACAGCACAATAGAATAAAACAACATGATTCCCAGTGTTTTGATGGAGAAGACAAATGGAATGGTATCACAGGTCTTATTTGGCATATCTTTGTGTCCAGAGTTTTGCTGTTTGGTCATGTTTCTCACGTTCTGTTATGTACTGCCTTGCAATGCTGCCCACCAGAGGATCTTCTATAGAAAACAATAATTATGGCATAGTATTAAGAATGGTAGTGATAGAGATCTAGAGAAAGGGCTCTTTCTCCATGTAACAGTAGAGATTAAATTACATCACTGTCAACTGTTATTAAACCCTAGCCCCACCTACCCCTAGCCCATAGCAAATATTAATTGACAATGATGTAATGAATAATCTGTTACATGGAGGAGCCAGAAAAAGGGGTGTATTTGGAGTGGGTTTCTATTTTTTTACATTCTACACAGACAAAACAGACAAACCAGCAGGACTTGTAATCAGGAACCAGGATGGTGCTCTCTATTTAGAAGTAAAGTTCTATTTCTGAGAATGCATGTATTTGCTGTTTGTGCGTATGTGAACCAGAAGTACCTTTAATCAGAAACATGCATAGCACTAATTAGAGGGATGCCTTCCTTTTAGGGGTAAAGTTCTATACCCTAGCTGTTCTCATTCAGCCATATTTAATTATAATTAAACACCATTTTTATTTCAGGAGCTGCCAGAGTTAGACTGAACATACCTGGGTTACAGTTCTGTAACAAGACTGTAAGAGATAGTAACAGCTTGCCTACATTCAGGGCAGGAGTCCACTGGTCCTGTAGTATATCCAAACAGACCATTCCCTGTAATTGTAATACAACAAATACTTATAATAGTGACTATACCACAAAACAACAGCACTACTCTAATATAAACTGGCCATAAAGCTTATGCCATGTATTCATAGGATCTCCCAGGCCAAAACTAACACTGTAGCTGTGTTCTTAAGCCAAATAGTTGACCTCACCAAGCCTGACACTGCCAAAGAGTAACAAATGGCACTGTGACTAAAGCAGGAGAGAAGGATGGAACTTCCTTGAACATATTTTGACTGAGACACTGACTATGGGAGAGATATATAAGTCCCATTGTGACCATCCTCTAAGGGAAGGGAGAAAGGAACTAGTAAGATATGGCTAGACACTCCTAGGAAGTAGAGGATATGGCTAATGTATGGCAACAATTCTAATATACCCCATTTAGCAGCTATAGGTCTTGATAATAGTAAGCCTTAGAATTGTTACACAAGCCACTACTATAGAAGCCACTTCTGGTGGTAAGGGTGTTGAGTAGTTTACACCAGTTAACTTCTAATCTGGTGAAAATGGTTACAACTTTTAAAAAACCAGATAAGCCAGCCCAAACACACAAATATTTGCAGAGTAGACACAACCTAGGTGGAGTTACTAGGAAAAGACCACCACTACCAAGGACGTGACACCACCTCCTACAAACCTAGACCAAGTATTTGACTTATCCCTGGGAGAAGACTTAATATCTACACCACATACAAATATTATTGCTAGGAGAACACTTAATACTTACACCTCATATTAATATTCTCCCTGGGAGGTTAGTATTATCCCTGTACTGAACACCTACACCTCATATTCCATGGAAAAAACTATACTATTATATTGTCCCTGGGAGAACACTGAATGTACACCTTTCATACCAGAATATCCACACCTCTCACCTGACTGTTGATGTTGCAGTGGTATATTCTAGTCTTGAATAGGATCTGTGCATGAAATTGTGTACATGAGAGTGAGACATAGTAACACAGTGAATGAATATTTGTACAAACTCATACATTTTATGGACAATTTCACTACCTATTACTTTCCCGTCTTCTCTCATGAACTCCCCTGTGGGATAATCAGCCCACACTAACACAGATAGAGTAGATAGAACTTGCACTCTCATATATAATAAGACAGTCTGACTGTGGACACCCTCTATTCCTACCCACTGTCTTTATGTAGCTGTACACCATAAAGAGGTGTTTAATAATTCCCCTTAAAAAATAACTCTAGCTGGGAAGATCCTGAGAAGGGCAAGCAGGTGTCCACAAGAGACCATAATGTTGTATATCATTAATTCTCTGTATAGTTAGTTAGGAAAGTCTCCAGAAGGCCATAATTCAGGGAGTGGAGGTGAGCACCTATTTCTACAATGGAATGGCATCCCTAATGCTGTTCTACCATTAAACATTTAATTCTAGCAAACCCTATGAAGAACCCTGGACCCTGAGGTAGGTTAGGGAGTTCAAAGAGGTTGAAGCTCCACCCACACTGTCAGATCACTATTCACTCACCTTAGGAGGCTTGAAGGGGTAATCGGAAGGAAATTTTAAGTCCAACACAAAGGTACCTCCCTCATATGCTGAACAGGAAGGTCCTTTGATGGTTGCCACCCATTCATAGAGGTTATCTCCTTTAGGACCAGCCCTACAAGGGGAAAGAGTGAAAAAAATCCTTGATTTGCTTGATTTTTTATGAATTTTTTTGGTGGGGTCAAATTTCATAGCTATTACTGATCTCAGCTAACAGAGCAACCTCAAAAGGAACTGTGACACTGTATAGCTGCTATATGACTACTTTGATTGTTACATAGCATTTCCAAATCTAGGATATGGATATTTTTTTCAGTAAACTACTATACAGAGATAGTTTTAGTCAATACACAAATGTGTACTGTGCTCCTTTATCTTCCCTCTACAAACACCATCAAAATCACCACTAAGAACTAGCCAAGTTCTGACTCTGTTTCAACATAGTACATTTAAGGAGAATGCTCAGTTTACAAGAAAATTGGTGGTGAAGTTCTGTATGGCCCAGCTACTCTGAGAAGCCTGAGTGGGTATCTATATTAGTCCACTGATACCCTCTCATGTTAGGAGAACAAACCCTTTGTGTACATAAGAGTTTTATTGCCAAGTACACAGGAGTATAATATGTGTTTTGGTTATGCGCTGACACTCTCTGGGTGTCCAAAGAATAGAGATATTCATGTACATGTTTCTGGTTATAAAATTCACTAGAGTTTTATTCATGCCACATAAAGGAATAATATAAGAGACATCTTATGTAATATGACCCAGAGTCACTCACTAGCCTATAGTGGGTGCTGTTTTACTGTTTTCTCTGTGATTCCTTTGTATGAATTGCATGAGTGGCTCATTAAGTATGAGAGCTACTGTTTGGCTAAGTGATATAATGGCAGAATGCGGTCAGAGCCATACATGAATGGTTTTGATGTATTGAGCAATGACAACTCTTAGGGTGTATGTAGGTGAAGCCTTCAGAGTGATAAACCAAACTGAATGTACATAATGCTGTTGTGGGGACTAACTTTATTGTCTCCTCTGCTAGAGGTACATGCATGTTTGTCTTGAATCTAGAAAATAGGGACTCTTACAGAATAGCCATGTAATGATCTAGACACGGTGACCATGTACTTAGTGAAGGAGTGATCTTTAGAGAGTAGTTATGGAAACCAAGTGAAACTACTAGGGAGTTAGCTTCAAAACAAGGTACATAAGACCAGCAATTAATACCTCTCACAAGTTCTACAGATTCCCAATATACAGGTTCCTCTGTATAAACATGCCACCTCCGTATAATAGCCAACTTAGTCAAATAAACCACATCCCATGCTAAGTCAAGGCCAGTGGTCACCTTTGTAACAGCCAACACACAGTCAACATTGTAATCAACAGAATAAACTCACTGGCAGTTTGGAGGAGGGTTTAGTGCCATATCTGCCATCTCTTTCTGTAGCCTGTGAGAGAGAAAATGTTATTTAACTTGTCTTTATGTGTTAGCTGTCTAGAGGAGATGATGTTCTCAAGTTAAACTCTCCATAAATAGCTAGGTGTCACAGGGAAACGAATCTTAACACACCTAGCCAGGAGAGAACGCCAGGTTGTGCGCGACCTTAATGTGCTCAGCCTGGCTGGCTAGCTAACTATTATGGAGAGGACTTGCCTCTTAATGCTGGTGTTATTACCCTCTTTGCTCATCTCGGTATCACAAACTTCACTCTCTCAGCCCTAGGTTTTCCTGCGCCGTTCTTACAGCCTTCCGACACATATAGTATACCAATCACCATCACCAAACAACAGCTCTCTCGATTGCTTTTAGGGTGGGAGTGGTCAAACAATAACAAACTAAAATCAGCTGTATAAACGCTCGCGCGAGCGGTGACGCTTTTAGATGGATAGGACCCGGTAGTTTACGAGACGCCGTAAAGTGGTGTGGGCGCGGTTGGTGGGCGGACGCGATCACATGTTTTTGGGTGGAAGGGAAATTCCGTGAGGAATGCTGACCGGCTAATTCTTCGGTATCATGGGGGGAGTAGAATCGCATTTCAACAACCTCCTCGTGGAGGGGAAGGACGAAGAAGCTATTAAGTTGTGGGAAGAAAATTTTGAACTGCAGGCTAAGCACCATCCTAACTCTCAAATTAAAGCCAGTCCGTTTCGTGACACACCTCTTCACTGCGCTGTCCGATTTGAGATGAAGAAGATGGTGCAAGAATTTCTCTCCAGGGGAGGGGACCCCTTTGTTATGAATGGAAATGGGGAAACTCCTCTTCACATTGTCTGCAGAGCTTCTAAAATCAGCTCTCGTAGAGCCAAGAAAAGGGCCGAGTTGCTTCAACTGTTATTGGATAAGGTCCCCAAGGAAGAACAGTATGAGTTGATTGGGAATACTTCAGCTAGAAGTAACGGTGTGGTATCGAGATCAATGAAAGAGGAGAGAAAAAGGGAAGAGAAGAAGTTATGTATGCAAGCTTCTCTAGGAGATAACATTAGAATGATGACAGATAGAGATGCACATCAACTAGGGACAAGAGATAGAGTAAGAAAATGAATCTTAGAATGCATATTATGCATGTTTTGGGTGTGCGTGGGGAGGCTTAGTGGTAGTGAGTTTTGTGTTGGTGATACTATAACATCACCTCTAACCCAGGAGAAGGAAACTGCTGTCGAGTGAAGGTGGGGAGGAATCCCAAGATGTCTCTCCCCTCTGTGTAATCCATGTCTATCATCTCTATAATTATATGTTTTAGGCTAGGAACACTCCGCTTCACCTTGCAGCTGCATCTGGCCTACTGGAATGTGTTGAGGTAGGTTACTGAGTGCATGCACTGTCATTATAGTTGCTCACATACACGTTCTTTCTCCTCTCCTCAACAGTTGCTGGTAGCACATGATGCCCCTCTTTTCATTCATAATGTGGCTGACCTGACACCCTGTGATGTTGCATGGAAAGCCAAGGAGATTGTCATTGCTAAGCAACTAGAATCCATCATGGTTTTAGATGTAAATTGCAGTAATAATATTATACAATATCATGTTTTATAACATTACAAATAGAGGTAGGTTCCTGGGTTTACTTATTATATTCATGATGTTGTCAGCTCTAATTCCACAGTATCCCTATTATAATAATTATTCAGAGTGATGTGGGTAGAAATTGTGAGGCCAAGCCAATCAAAAGAGCACGTAACAAGGTAAAGGATAGCATAAATTATAAATTCACAAGTAAATATTATCTTCTATAACTCTTCTCTTTAAAGAATAACCCTCTCATTTTCTACTTTTCTATCTATAATATTAACCCTTTCCTAGAGAATAACCCTCTATACTACTCTATCTACACACAACTAAAGAATAATAACCCTTTCTTTCTACCTTCTCATTTTCTACTCTTTCCATCTATAATATTAACCCTCTCCTAGCTAGAGAATAACCCTCTATTCTACTCTATCTACCCTCTACTAAAGATTAATAACCCTTTCTTTCTACCCTAGCTCTCATTTTCTACTGTACAAGTATTAACCCTCTCTTCTTTATAGATAATCCTTTCTTTCTATATTATAGACATTTCACAATACTCATACTCTGAAGGGGTTAAGACAGGATATAGTCACTAACATAGCCAAAAAGCTGCAGGTAAATTACTGTGATGTAACATAGATGATGATGTAATGATGATGTAATGGTGTTTCAAGGAGGGTACATACAAGTCTACTGGTTTTCCACTTTTGTAATGGTGACATGTTTCAATGACAGCCATAATTCATTGAAATGGAGACAAAAGTCCATAGAAACAGTCTTTTTGGTTACTAGGTAAAATTGCAACTTGGCAACTTCAAAAACCACCAGATTTGTCAAGGGCCAGGGCTAGGGCTAGGGCTGGCTAGGGTCAGTTCTTATAGTAGTGGTGAAAGTTGGAATTCACCTGTCACAATTCTCCTAGCAGAATTTTTGACAAGCAAAGGAATTGAAGCTGGATGAGTATAGGTCGTCATGTAGTGAGCATATGAGCTCCACATATCCACTACATGGTTACCTGCAGCTGATAAAAGATACTCCATTGTAGCTTAATAATTCATGTGATAGCCCAACGATGCCTGATTTAGTTGAATTAGGCATAAAATTGAGCAGAATAAAAGGACAGGACTATTCCAAAAATGATAACAAAATTTTGATTAGACTATTCCTAAACCAGTATAGTTCGTAATGATATTAAGGTTTGTAGTACAGTAGAACCTCCTTTATCCGGACTCCCAAGATGCGGGCACCTCCTTCAACCGGGCAGCTATATCTGGAACTTTGACTTTCAATAATACATATGTAATAACATGTGGGCATGGTTCAATGTCCATACTGAGCATGTGCATGGCATACTACTATGGCAAGCAAAAGGAAAAGAATGGAGACTAAGAAACAAACCAAATCATAATAATAATTAATATCAGAGTTGAAACAAAAGCATGCAAAGTAACCAGCACTAACCACCAAGGAACAAAAAACAAAAGCAACCAGAAAACAAAACAAACCCACAGTAGTTCTTTATAAAAAGAACTCAATTCAATACAGGACAATGTCTATGAAAGTAAAACAAAAACAAAACATGAAAGAAAGTCAGAGGGGTCCACAGTTAATATTTTTTTTTTTTGTAATACATAGGGTTCATAACATTACATCTTCCTTTATTCTGCTGTAGGGCAAATCAGAAGGCACCCTAATATAAGGGAGGTTCTACTGTATTATTGTACTATGTTCTAGTACCATAATAGTAGAATTACTTCCAGATACAACCCTCTAAAGGGCCTCCAAAAATTCTGACCCTTTTTCAAAAGAATAAGGGACAACTTGTGTTATATGTAAGGTGCCAGCACAACACCCCTCACTAAGAGATCACTGGAATGTTTTGCTACCCTCTGATAAGGACGCTAGGAAAAGACCTGACATTTTGTTGTTTATGTAGCCATTCTCTTAGAATATTTTCAGTGGGTGATCTATGAATATCGTTAACTGTATGTGCCTGTTGTAATTTTATTGTCTTCCTATAATAATCATGGTACATGATTTGGGGGTCATGTAGTGTTATGTAACCCCACCTAATAGGCTATGAATATCATTATAGCATTTTTTACATTCCAGATTACCGATTTCTCAGCTCAAGCATTGCTCATGACTTATGGTAAGTTAATCATCTGTTATTTCCTCCTACACTCTTGATCTTAATCTTGAAGTTGACCACTGAGTTTGAAAATTAATAACCCCCTGAAGTTAGAAACTGAATAATAACCCTGAACTTGAAAATCAACACCCTTAAACTTGAGAAAATACTACATTAGTAACCCCCTGAACTTGAGATAATAACCCCCTGAACTTGAGAAAATGACCCTCTGAACAATAATAACCCCCTGAACTTTTAAGAAATATTAATAACCCCTTGAACTGAGATAATATCTAGAGAAAATATCCCCCTGAACAATGTTTGAACTAATAACCCCCTGAACTTAAGAAATATTAATAACCCCCTGAACTTGAACCTCCTGAACAATACCCCCTGAACTTGAAAAATAGTAGCCACTAAACTCGAAAAATGATCCTCCTTTCCCCAAACTTAAAAAATAGTAACCCCTTGAAACCAGAATAAGCCCTTCTGGAACTAAATGAGATTCATTATCATGACAGTGATTTTACACTAAAGGTTGGTCCGAGGAGCTGCTCACAGAGGCATGGAGTTCCGACAGAGCCACAGCATGTGAGAGAGCCGGCATTAGCCTGGAATCTGTGACCCAAGAAGAAGGGAGTCTTGAAAATGGTGCTAGTCCTTACTCATCACTTACCCTCAGAAATGTAATTTTGGGACCCCTGTAGAAAGAATAGTGGTGGGTGGAGTTTAGACCACATTGAAGTTAATATCATACATTTGTTGGGACCACCCATAACTGGAAGTTCCCTTGAAGATACAGGGACACACTGTGCCTTAACTACCCTAGGGAAGTGTCCATTGAAGACATAGGGACCCACTATGCCTTAACTACCCTAGGGAAGTGTCCATTGGAGACACAGAGACCTACTATGCCTTAACTACCCTAGGGAAGTGTCCATAGAAGATACAGGGACCCACTATGTATTAACTACCCTAGGGAAATGTCCATTGAAGACATAGGGACCCATTATGCCTTAACTACCCTAGGGAAGTGTCCATTGAAGACACAGGGACCCACTATGCCTTAACTATCCTAGGGAAGTGTCCATTGAAGAGACACAGGGACCCACTATGCCTTAACTATCCTAGGGAAGTGTCCATTGAAGACACAGGGACCCACTATGCCTTAACTACCCTAGGGAAGTGTCCATAGAAGATACAGGGACCCACTATGTATTAACTACCCTAGGGAAATGTCCATTGAAGACATAGGGACCCATTATGCCTTAACTACCCTAGGGAAGTGTCCATTGAAGACACAGGGACCCACTATGCCTTAACTATCCTAGGGAAGTGTCCATTGAAGAGACACAGGGACCCACTATGCCTTAACTATGTGTCCATTGAAGACACAGGGACCCACTATGCCTTAACTACCCTAGGGAAGAGTCCATTGAAGACATAGGGACCCACTATGCCTTAACTATCCTAGGGAAGTGTCCATTGAAGACATAGGGACCCACTATGCCTTAACTACCCTAGGGAAGAGTCCATTGAAGACACAGGGACCCACTATGCCTTAACTACCCTAGGGAAGAGTCCATTGAAGACACAGGGACCCACTATGCCTTAACTACCCTAGAGAAGTAGTCTGATTACCCTAGGGAATTATCATGTTTAACTCCTTTGTGTCTAGTGTGAGATATGTTATGAAGAAATCAATCCCCAGGAGAAAGTTAGTGTTCCATGTCAGCACAATTTCTGTGAGAGTTGTTGGAAAATGTAAGGAATATTAAACAACAACAACAACAACAACAATAACAACTACAATATTCACAGGTATATTGAGAACCAAATCAGTGAAGGTGGAGGTAAAGAAATCAGATGTCCAGCTCACCAGTGCTTTAAAATAGTACCTGATGTATGTTTTTATAAACTCATCTCATCACAGATAGCTTGTATTGTAACCAATCTCACATCTTCATTAAGGAGGGATCCTTATTTCTGGGGTAGTTTTTATACGAATTTCTATGTAGCTGGGAAGGTGTGCAGTGTCCTCATTAAGGAGGTGTCCTTATTTCAGGGGTAGTTTATACACATCTCTATGTAGCTGGGAAGGTGTGCAGTGTCCTCATTAAGGAGGTGTCCTTATTTCAGGGGTAGTTTATACACATCTCTATGTAGCTGGGAAGGTGTGCAGTGTCCTCATTAAGGAGGTGTCCTTATTTCAGGGATAGTTTATACACATCTCTATGTAGCTGGGAAGGTGTGCAGTGTCCTCATTTAAGGAGGTGTCCTTATTTCAGGGATAGTTTATACACATCTCTATGTAGCTGGGAAGGTGTGCAGTGTCCTCATTTAAGGAGGTGTCCTTATTTCAGGGATAGTTTATACACATCTCTATGTAGCTGGGAAGGTGTGCAGTGTCCTCATTAAGGAGGTGTCCTTATTTCAGGGGTAGTTTATACACATCTCTATGTAGCTGGGAAGGTGTGCAGTGTCCTCATTTAAGGAGGTGTCCTTATTTCAGGGGTAGTTTATACACATCTTTATGTAACTGGGAAGGTATGTAGTTTCCTCATTAAGGAGGTGTCCTTATTTCAGGGGTAGTTTATACACATCTCTATGTAGCTGGGAAGGTGTGCAGTGTCCTCATTAAGGAGGTGTCCTTATTTCAGGGGTAGTTTATACACATCTCTATGTAGCTGGGAAGGTGTGCAGTGTCCTCATTAAGGAGGTGTCCTTATTTCAGGGGTAGTTTATACACATCTCTATGTAGCTGGGAAGGTGTGCAGTGTCCTCACTAAGGAGGTGTCCTTATTTCAGGGGTAGTTTATACACATCTCTATGTAGCTGGGAAGGTGTGCAGTGTCCTCATTAAGGAGGTGTCTTTATTTCGGGGGTAGTTTATACACATCTCTATGTAGCTGGGAAGGTGTGCAGTGTCCTCATTAAGGAGGTGTCCTTATTTCAGGGGTAGTTTATACACATCTCTATGTAGCTGGGAAGTGTCCTCAGTGTTTGTATAGTATAACAAATATTTTATTTCTTGAAACAGAAAGTGATAGCAAGGTTAGTTTCAGAGGCTCAGATGGACAAGTATACTGACCTGACCATCAAGCAGTTCGTAGACAGTTCAGCTGACATCAGATGGTGTCCATACCCTGACTGCGGATATGCCGTCTGTATTAGAAGGGAGGATTCAAAGGAAGAAAGCAAGGCCACAGGTGGGGCTTGTACAAATAAGCTTACACCTGGAGAGAATGTTGAGTGCGGACAGGGTCACGGATTCTGTTGGTGAGTTTAAAGGTCAGATATGGGCTAAGCCTATTGCACAAAGTTCAAAGTTCATTTTTCAGCATAAAAGAGAACTAAGTAAGTAATGATTAAATTGGATTCCCTATTAGACTATATTCCATATATCAGAGCTAAAGTGTATTATTTGGAATTTCAGGCATTGTTTAAAGGATCCTCATCAACCCTGTAGCTGTGAGCTCTGGGAAAAGTGGAAGAATATAGTGATCACAAATATCTCAGGTTAGATAATGAACGAATGAATGAATGAATGAATGAATGAATGAATGAATGAATGAACGAACGAACAAACAAACAAACAAACAAACAAACAAACAAACAAACAGTAATAATAATACTAATAATAATAGTACATAGTAATAGTGGCTGTAGTAGTAGGATAATTATTAATAATTGTTTTCAGAGGAAGACAAGGATAAAATTGCCAGAGAAGCTCAAGCCAATGCACATTGGATAATAAGAAATACAAAACCATGTCCTAACTGCCAGTAAGTCATGTCCTAATAAGTCAGTCCTAACTGCCAGTAAGAGAATCTATTTAGCCTCTGTGAACCATGTCCTGACTAATAAAATTCTGTCCTAACTTTGAGTGTCATTCTTAGTATTGTAATCTTGTTAAATCCATGGTGATCGAACAACTTTTAATTGTGTTGGATCATAACTTCCTGCAGATCTCCCATTCAGAAGGATGAAGGGTGTAATCACATGACTTGTAAAAAGGTACATTTTATAATTATAATCACGTTACCCCCCTCCCTGTCTGCTGAGTCCCTCACAGCTGAGTGATGCTAAGTACAGCTAACTGTACAGTGATAGTGCAGGCCTATAGATAGTATCCAAAAACCATTGTTGTTTAGTTAGTAGTTTTGGACTATTAGTTAGTTTTCAGTTAGTTATTGGAATCTTACAACATTTTAGTATAGTTTTAGTTAGTTACAAGAGCCTGGTATTTCTTTTAGTGTAGTTTTAGTTACAAGAGCCTGATATTTCTTTTAGTTTAGTTTTAGTTAGTTACAAGAGCCTAGCGTTAGTTTAGTTCTAGTTAGTTACAAGACCATGGTAGCTATTTTGGGGCAATCAACTTATACAATCATAGTTTAAGTTAGTTGGAAATGTAATTTTTTGCTTCCATGGGATGAATGCTGCTTGTTAACTACAAACATTAATACAATAATTATCAGCTGGAGGTGTGCTCAACTAATATTAGATTCAACCTCTGCTCTCGTTAGTTTTAGTTTAGTTTTTGGTGCAATATGATGTAAATAGTTTAGTTATAGTTTTGGCAAGTAAGTGAACTACAGTTTAGTTTAGTTTTAGTAGTGAAGAAATTACTGAACTATTATCCATTTTAGTTTTAGTTTTAGTTAACTAATACAACAGTGCCAAAAACTGCCAGGTCATCTGCAGTATCCTGCCAGGTTACCTGGAGTATCCTGCCAGTATTATGTTTTGGGAACAGAGAAGTTGTTCTGGAGTTATTTGAGGCTTAAGGGACTTTATAATTGTTTTTTTTTTGATTGGATATCCCTTTACCATATCTCGGGTTATTTTTTACTGTTGCTTTATCTATGATTTCCATGAAAATTAAGTGAAAAATCAACAATAATATTATAATATAAATAAATAGTTTATCATACATCTTATAATATTATATATTAAGATGATAACTCTATTTAGTCATAATAAAACTCATTGGGTCATAACTGAGATTAGTGCAAATAACTGAAGTTATGTTATTTACTATGTATAGTGTCGACATAATTTCTGCTGGGTGTGTCTGGATCCTTGGAGACTTCATAGCCACAGGACTGGAGGCTATTTTACGTGAGCCATGATTATAGAATAGAGATGGTCTGCTTATACAGTGGAACCTGAATATAGTGGTCACCCTTGGGACACAACCAGTTGGCTGTTATACAGAGATGATTTGCTTATACAGTGGAACCTGTATATAGTGGTCACCCTTGGGACACAACCAGTTGGCTGTTATACAGAGGTGGTCTGCTTATACAGTGGAACCTGTAATAGTGGTCACCCTTGGGACACAACCAGTTGGCTGTTATACAGAGGTGGTCTGCTCATACAGTGGAACCTGTAATAGTGGTCACCCTTGGGACACAACCAGTTGGCTGTTATACAGAGGTGGTCTGCTCATACAGTGGAACCTGTAATAGTGGTCACCCTTGGGACACAACCAGTTGGCTGTTATACAGAGGTGGTCTGCTCATACAGTGGAACCTGTAATAGTGGTCACCCTTGGGACACAACCAGTTGGCTGTTATACAGAGGTGGTCTGCTCATACAGTGGAACCTGTAATAGTGGTCACCCTTGGGACACAACCAGTTGGCTGTTATACAGAGGTGGTCTGCTCATACAGTGGAACCTGTAATAGTGGTCACCCTTGGGACACAACCAGTTGGCTGTTATACAGAGGTGGTCTGCTTATACAATGGAACCTGTATGTATAGTGATAAACCTTGGTACACCTAACCTATTACACCACAGCTACTATACTAACCTATTATTCCTGTTGGTACACAGCTGTAATCGTTGGAATGTACAGGCAAGAGCAGATAAAGATGTAGAAAAGGCTCGGAGTACAATGGAAAAAGAGTATGTCAATAAGGCATATCAAGATCTTGAGACTCAGCACTCGAAGTTTGAACATTATCATGAACGCTACAACAACCACTTGCAGAGTCTAGATGTAAGTGAATGCAAGTGAATAGGAGGTCTCTTCTTATGTAATATACATTTTCATCTTCTATTTTCAGATCGAGATTAAGTTACTGCAAGAGTCACAAGCAAAACTCAGAGAAATGGAGCGAATAGGAAATGCTCTAGATAAAAAAAGTATGTTCTCTCTGTTCTTATTACACTCTGATACAAAAATACTTTTTTCCTACATAATTATTACACTTTTACTACTCCTGAATTAAGGACAAGAACAGTTCCAAGGTCCCAATGTGTCCTCTATAGAGAGGTTCCACTGTACTATTGCCTCTGAATTAAGGATAACCTCTATATAAAGGACAGTTTCCAAGGTCCCAATGTGTCCTCTATAGAGAGGTTCCACTGTACTATTGCCTCTGAATTAAGGACAACCTCTATATAAAGGACAGTTTCCAAGGTCCCAATGTGTCCTTTATAAAGAGGTTCCACTGTACTATTGCCTCTGAATTAAGGACAACCTCTATATAAAGGACAGTTTCCAAGGTCCCAATGTGTCCTCTATAGAGAGGTTCCACTGTACTATTGCCTCTGAATTAAGGACAACCTCTATATAAAGGACAGTTTCCAAGGTCCCAATGTGTCCTTTATAGAGAGGTTCCACTGTACTATTGCCTCTGAATTAAGGATAACCTCTATATAAAGGACAGTTTCCAAGGTCCCAATGTGTCCTCTATAGAGAGGTTCCACTGTACTATTGCCTCTGAATTAAGGACAACCTCTATATAAAGGACAGTTTCCAAGGTCCCAATGTGTCCTTTATAGAGAGGTTCCACTGTACTATTACCTCTGAATTCTATACAAAGAACAGTTTCCAAGGTCCAATGTGTCCTTCATAGAGAGGTTGCATTGTACTACTATTACCTCTGAATTAAGGACGGCCTTTATAATATAATGTTTCCAAGGTCTCAATGTGTCCTTTAAAATGTTTATCCCTTTTCCATAATCTAGTGGCTCTTGTCCGAGCCAAGGTACTAATTGATTCATTGGATTCTACTGAAGAGATCGATGCTGAAGAATTTGCTGACAATGCATGCCGCTCCTTCCCACACCTCAAAGGAAACTTCTTAGATGACATTTTTCGAGCTCTCCTTCACGCTAGAAGGATCCTTGCAGCTTCTTACTGTATAGGGTATTTCATTCCAGAAGAGAAACCTGATGTTTTACAGGCACACGACACCCTTCAGGGAAAACTAGAGAGTGCTGTCGAAACACTCTCTCAGATGGTGAACAGAGAATACCTCCTCACACCTCAACATGCGATGAGTGAAGCTGCTCACAATGTGGAGTTTCTTTGCGAGGAGTATCTGCTTGAGATGCAAGAGGTTGCTATGCTGACTGGACGGATGGTGATGGGAATTGAGGATGAAGAACGGAGAATTGAGAGGGAGAGGGAGAGAGAAAGAGAGAGAGCACAGAGGCTTCCATCACCACCGACTCTCGAAGAGCTATTGTTTTTAGACCATCTTATGAGATTGATGGATGGAAATGGTCGATTGCATATATTCATGCCTCCACAGGGACAACACTGACTATAATAATAAGTTATAGGTAACTGTAATTGCATTATTGATTAAAATAACAATATTATACTTTACTCACATCTAGCGAATCTGATTAGTGTGGGTTTATGAACCCACACTTTTTTTTTCTTTTTCTGCTATATACATGCATGGTAATTAACTCATTTCCGGTTATCATTCCCCTTTGAGAAGTGAACAGTGAACAGGGGTCTGGTGACACTGATATATAGTACCCAGGGTCAGATCCAGAATTTTTGAAGGTGGGGGGGGGGGGCTAACTGGCACTAAGTGTTATTAACATTCATGGTAGCTACAGTGTCAATGAACATATTAATTGCTAAAAGTGTTACATCATTTTTATGACTTGCATGTCTAGCTCTCACAGTGTCATAAGTACTGTTATATAACACTAGGAATATACAAATATTATCATTAACCCCCCCCCCCCAAGATACTATCACATTATGTTGAGAATGGCACTTGTGGAAATAATGATCATGTGGATGGTGCATATGTTGAACTGTTTTCTATCAGAGATCCTTAGTGCACACCTATTACAGTGGAGGTCATACTAAATGATGTTCCTGTTACAATGGAAGTGGATACAGGAGCATCTACTACCATTATCAATCACTCAACCTTTCAGCGAATTAGGCAGAGTAGTGGAGTGGACCTACAACCCTCTGGAATATGTTTGAAGACCTACACTGGCCAGACTATCCCCATCATGGGCTGTGCAACGGTACGAGCCAGGTATGAAAAAAGACAGGTGGCTGTGGTAGCACAGCTGGTTACAGGGGATGGGCCTAACCTTTTAGGCAGGGATTGGCTTCAAAAGCTGGAGGTGGACCTAGGCTCTATTCATGCAATGGTGTTAGATAAACAAACACCTCTGGCAGACATTCTAGACAAGCACTCTAAAGTATTCTCTGATAAATTAGGATGCATGCAAGGCTTAGAAGTGCACCTGGATGCAGATGACAAGGTCAAGCCTAAGTTCCACAAACCCAGACCAGTACCCTTTACACTTAAGGGAAAAGGTTGAAGCTGAACTGAACAGGTTACAGGGTTTAAAAATAATTTCTCCAGTCAAAACTGCCAGATGGGCAGCTCCTATAGTGCCAGTACTAAAGAAAAATGGTCATATTCGTGTATGTGGGGACTATAAAGTCACAGCTAATAAAGCCTTACTTACTGAATCCTATCCCCTCCCAAGAGTGGATGAATTAGTTGCAGCTCTGGCTGGAGGCAAAACTTTCACTAAACTTGACCTATCTAATGCATATTTGCAGTTACCATTGGATGAACCATCTAAAGAGTATCTTGTTATTAACACTCATAAAGGTCTCTTTAAGTACAACAGGTTGCCTTTTGGTGTGAGTTCTACTCCAGCAATATTCCAGCGGCACATGGACACACTTCTACAAGGCCTGCCTGGAGTCTCTGTCTATATCGATGATGTACTTGTTATGGGTCGAACAGCTGAAGAACACATTCGTAACCTGGACTCTGTGCTTGGCAGACTAGAGGAAGCTGGACTACACCTTAACAGACATAAATGTACTTTCATGCAACCTCGTATAGAGTATCTGGGACACATAATTGATGAAGAAGGTCGGCATCCTACAGCTGAGAAGGTTCAAGCAATTCAGGAAGCAACAGATCCTAAGGATGTTACACAACTTCGTTCCTTCTTAGGTATTCTCACTTACTATGGGAAATTCCTCCCAAATCTCTCAAACCTCTCTATGACTTGCTGGGCAAGGATAAAAAGTGGATCTGGGGTGATAAGCAGAAGGAAGCATTCCAAGCAGCCAAGGAAGCATTACAGGCTGATTCACTTATTGTACATTTTGATCCCATGAAGTCACTTGTACTTGCTTGTGACGCATCTGACTATGGTATCGGAGCTGTACTTTCACATATTATGGAAGATGGACAGGAGCGTCCAATTGCCTACACATCTCGAACTCTGAATGCAGCTGAGAAACGCTACTCTCAGTTGGACAAAGAAGCACTTGCAATAGTGTCAGGGGTAAAAAAGTTCCATAATTACATCTATGGGAGACACTTCACAATTCAGTCTGACCACCTACCTCTCTCCTACCTGTTCAATGAGCAGAAAGGCATCCCACAGTTAGCATCTGCTCGTATGCAGAGATGGGCTCTCATGCTTTCAGCCTATCATTACAGTATTCGTTACAAACCATTGATGATCCTCTCTCCTTACCTGACAGCTCTGGAGGAACACCACCTCAAGGAGATCCTACATCACTGCAGGATCCAATATCAGAATGCGAGGATCCACCTCCTCAATCACGGGAGTCACCACACCCATCACCCCCACCTTCCAATCCAAATCCCACTTCAACAGTTAGGAGGTCATCACGACAAAAGACTAAGCCTAACTACTATGGTCACTAATGATAGCTTGAAAGCTAAGAGGGGGGAGGTGTGGTAAACAGGAAACTATGTAATTATCAGTAATCATTAATTTGTGACATAATGATTATATTAAAGTGTGTACACTTTTATTGATTTTTAGTTGTACATTTTATGTCATTGAATAATAGTTGATAAATTGTGGAGAATTGCTAACTGTCTAGGGTGCTACATCACCCTTGAGACACAACCAGTTGGCTGTTATACAGAGGTGGTCTGCTCATACAGTGGAACCTGTAATAGTGGTCACCCTTGGGACACAACCAGTTGGCTGTTATACAGAGGTTGTCTGCTCATACAGTGGAACCTGTAATAGTGGTCACCCTTGGGACACAACCAGTTGGCTGTTATACAGAGGTGGTCTGCTTATACAGTGGAACCTGTATGTATAGTGATAAACCTTGGTACACCTAACCTATTACACCACAGCTACTATACTAACCTATTATTCCTGTTGGTACACAGCTGTAATTGTTGGAATGTACAGATAAAGATGTAGAAAAATCTCGGAGTACAATGGAAAAAGAGTATGGGCAAAGTCCAAAAGCTTGTGTAACTTCCCATACAAGAGTTGTTCACTGCACTGCCAAGCTACAAAGTTTGTTTTAGCTATTTCATTGTTGTTCTGCTCTCTTCAAATCTTCTCAGGCTTGTCCCTCTAGCTAACTTGGTCAAACATTATTTTCCACAAATCTCACTAAGAAAAGTAAAATCAACAATTTAAGTATAGGCTATGTAATAGTGAGTTGCCTGAGATTCATCTGCAATGGTAACTCTCTATAGAATATACAGGGAAAAAATAACATTATGTCACACCTGTGAAGTCAGAAGCATGGCAGGAAGAGTTCAGCTCATCGTGATAATAACTAGATAAAATAATAATTATGTCACACCTAGTCAGAAGCATGGCAGGAAGAGTTCAGCTCAGCTCATCGGTAACTCTCTATAGAATATACAGGAAAAAATAACATTATCTCACGCCGGTGAAAAACGAAGTCAGAAGCATGACAGGAAGAGTTCAGCTCAGCGGGTGATGTAATCATGACTAATGCCCCTGTAAGTACGTAGAAGCTAGATAGCTATGTGTTAGGTAAGTTTTTAGACTTTGTGACTACACTCTATGTGACTATGCTCTATATCTATGTTAAATGACTGACTACAATTAGTCTGATAAAATATTAATGCTCTATGACTAATATCTTGTCCACGACTACAGGCACTGTGACTACGCAGGACTCCTTCCTACACAAACTTACCGTCCATCTTTTTGACCTCGCTTTAACAAAAAAAGACCTCTGGGCCGGAAAGGGGGTGTGCAATTTTCTGATAATGACGCCATTGTCCTCACCCTGAACCCCTAGCACCAACCGTGTATATATCTTATTCATTTTGTTTTGTATTGGCTACCTTTCCTTCATAGTTTGTTGTATTATTACAAGATTTGATCTGCAACTGTGTAGCTAGTACGTGAAGGTTTAACTCCTCCTTCTTGATGTTGTATAGTATAAGCTGTGATATTAACCACACACCATCAAACAGCTAACATCTTGCGTCTCCCAAGCAATGGCAGAGAAGGTGAGTGGTGAGTGGCTGATCCAAAAAATTATTAAAAGGGGGTGACTTTTAATTTTCGTACACGAAAATGTGTGAATTTGGGGTTGCCATGCCCACTTATTTCCTGGTTTCCAGTACTCAATAGATATTCAAGAATTTTGTGATAAATTTAAACAACTGCACTCTAGAAAAATGACTAATATTAGCAATAGTAGTTTTCTTGTTGCTGATACGTACCAATGTCTAATTATTTTTCATGAAAATTATGAATATTAAGTGGAGGGAGGTGACATGTCACCCTATTCACTCCCCTAGATCAGCTCCTGGTGGTATGTTAGTATCAGTAAGTACTGCTTGCTGCAGAGCCAAAGGTCAATTCTGAGGCTAATTTAATGTAATTATAGTGTTTCAAAGAATGAATACGTATTATACACTGGCAGTCAAAACAAAGTGCTCAAAGAACTAAATCTAAGTTGTTATATATACCAAGGAACAAACTTTAGGGCAAAAATTGATACTAATGGTTACTGTCACAGATAGCCTGAACAAGTGTCCACAACAAGAGAGAGATCAAAGATTTTTAAAATGTCTTTGCTATGATACACATGAAGTTTATAATAGTTACTTACGTAGATGATACATAATTTTGATTGGATGATGAATAAAAATAAGTTTCTATACGTGTTTACTTTTCTTGTTGCCTGTATCCAATGAAAATAAGTGTCTTAATCATGCTTCTGGCTAAATAATATGTCCTTGATTAATATACCATTACACTCATACTATTACAGTTATGTACTATAATATTTTGTAGTACATAATTGAAGGATACACAGTAACATGGTATAATTTTTACATGGATACTGCATGTACATGTCTTGTAGGTGATGGTGATGTAATATGGACATGTTAAAAATTGTTTGAAGGAAACTGCTGCTTTATAAGTTTTAAACTTATGCCTATGGCAAAAAGGTGTAGAATTAGCATTGAATGGAGAGGAAAAATTGTCATAATTGTCTGAAGAAGGTCATACTCAGAGACATATTGCTGCTAGAATTGGTTGTAGACAACAAGGTGTGTGCAAAGTTCTTAAAAAGAACCAGTTGTAGGCTTAGTGGTAAATAAAATGTTCTTGGGGGGGAAAAGAAAAACAATTTACCGCACTGAAAATATCGAATCAATTCCTAGGATCAAGCCTGAAGTAAATAAAGAGTATGAAGAATGGCTGGTGAAAAGTTTAATGATCAATGTGTTATAGGATAATGGTATGGGGATGTATGCACTCTACTGGGGTGGATTTTTTGGCAAATGTTGAAGAGAGGCTTAATGGGGATGCTTACATTGATTTGCTTGGGAACTATGATTCCTAGTGTCTATATATTGTCACTACCTGGTACAGATCTTTCAACAGGATAATGTGCCCTACAATACTGCATAATGGCAGCATGTTATTTCACTGGCAAGTACAACTCTCACTGGTCTAGATCTGTTGGTATACTCTGAGTAGAGCATCGAATAATTTTTAGAAGGGCCAGGCCCCCCCAATAAAAATATTTGGGAGTGGGGCACTGGCCTCTCTGGCCTCCATGGTTCCTACTCCAGTGATTAGTCTACTTCTGTTTGTGCTCTTGGTTTAGCTTTGCAAAGGTGATGAAATTGAATGTGAATTTAAGTTCATAGTCTGAGTGCATAGCCTGTATTATTATTTGAGGGGCCAGGCCCCCCACTATTCAAGATTGGGGTGGGGGTTTTCCTACTCCCCTGTGTGTAGCCATAGTTAGCTAGCTCTGTCCTAACCTCCTAGGCTGTTGTGCATTATTATTTAGTCTACAGTAGCTAGTTCTAGTAGCTAAAGTGTAGCCAGCAGCTAGCTGAACATGCCTGAGATAATATTATAACAAAGAGTTTAGCTAGCTTTTATGTATCTCCTATATAGCTAGTCTATATAGCTATACTATCTGTGTTTATGAGTGTGAAATTTGTGGTTCTTTTCAGATAAAAAACTCCAAGAAAAGAATTGAAGAATTGAAAGAGGCGAGCTTGTGTGTGTTGTTAGTAAACCTTCCAAACTCTCACATCACTGATACTGGTAACAACATATCAATACATTGGCCCAAATTTATAGTATTGTAAGGTACAACTAGGCCTCTCATGTACTGCATGAAGGTGGTGTGCAGTGATGGAAGGTTTAGTAATGGGTACTGTATATATTAGTATAATTTATAGTATTGTAAGGTGCAACTAGGCCTCTCATGTACTGCATGAAAGTGGTGTGCAGTGATGGAAGGTTTAGTAATGGGTACTGTATATATTAGTATAATTTATAGTATTGTAAGGTGCAACTAGGCCTCTCATGTACTGCATGAAGGTGGTGTGCAGTGATGGAAGGTTTAGTAATGGGTACTGTGCCGGTGTTTAGTTTTTTTGGCTATTACATAAAAACAATAATTGTGGGAAGTGGTTGGTTCTCTCAGAGCCAGTCATGTATGTGTTCTCTGTCTTTGGAGTCAGTAGGTCCCTTGCTGTGCATGTGGTAGGTGTGTTTGCCGGTCCAAGATGGCCGTCTTTTGTGTGTGTGTTAGCATTGCTTCACCTTCCTCACAGGAGAAGGCATGGTATCAGCGGAAAATAAAGGATTATAAAGAGGTAAGTGACGAGTATAGTATAAGAGTGGTGCATGTAGCCCATTCTATACCTGATGTGTGTGTTCTTTGTGTGCAGTATATAGCTAGTCGTCAGAGTGGGATAGAGGATCCCAACACTAGTGAGGAGAGGAGGAGGCAATGGCTAAAGAATGCAATGCAGGTATCGGAGATCTATATCCAGCACTATAAACTACAGATAGATAAATGTGAGACAGAAATAAAGCAGATAACTGCCATAGAAAATAAAGGTGAGTCCATAATTTTATTATTATATAATAATAGCTAATAAATTTTGAATAATGGTGTAATAATATAATAATAAAAAATAATTCATTAACATGTTACTATTTTTAGAACTAATTAGCTAAAGTTTAAAAGTAGATGAAACTTTAACTGGCCGTAACTTTAGACTGGGATGAGAATCATGAGATATGTGCCTGGATATATAATTATAGGAAATCGGGTAGAATGTGGCAAACACAATAATTGGCTACATGTATAGCACTAACTAATAAAACATAACTATTGTTTTTTATCTAAGCTCTGACAAAGTTTGAAGCTCAAGTGCTCAGTAGAAGGGCTATAAGTGTCAGAAGTGAGGGGGGTCAGGCTAGCTGGCAGGCTTAGTCCAGAGACAGTTGCTATGCATGCTTTTAGCCCATGTATATAGTGGCGGTAAATGCCAGCTAAAGATCTTCACTGAAGCTGTAGTCTCCTTTCCTTTCTTGTCACTTGATCGAGGTCAGAAGCAATGAAGTTTGCTATCTCCTTCAACTACTGATGGAGAGAAGGGTGAGACTGGATGGTAGCCGTTTCAAGAGCTGTTGCTGGTGTGCCAGGTGCAATAGTATGCTTGTGGAATTATACAATAAACAGAGCAGTTGCAGGTCAGTCCTAGCAACACCTTTGATGTCAATTTTCTTAGTTTTTAATGAACTAAACTTAACTTGTTGGGCAGCATTCAGGGCTGTAGCTCTAAGACAGTACTAGCTGTAGCATTGAAAGTTGGAGTTCAGAACTTTCGGGCATCTGAGAGCCTGCAGATAAGATAGAAATTTTAATACCCCTGTTTTGCTCGATTTTCCTATAAATGGTCACATATAGACTTCAAACAAATTGCATTCTACTAGGAAATATTTTTCTTTCTGCCTATACAACTCATCTCTAGTTCAGTCAGTTAGTTACATGATAAGTGTGTATTTGTTACATTTGTAAAGGGCATATTTGTCAGTGTTTTACACTGAGTGGTTATGTCATCTAGAATATCTATGTGATAGTATAGGAGGGGTCCTCTCCAGACTTTAGAAAGGTACTTCTCCACTCAGTACTCTACTTGAGCTAGTAATTCCAGTAGAGAGTCACTTATAGAGAACAGGCAGTGTTATTAAGGGTACCATTATAGTAGAAATGTTATATCTAAGACGTTGTAAGAATCCATGTCATTGTCAGATCATTGTGAAGAAGTATAAAGTCCTACCACCAGATTACAATACTTCAAAGGCCAAAAAATATGACTGTCCAGACTTTGACCTCTTAACTGGAATAGTGGGTCCTCATAATTATTAGGTCATAACCCCTTGCCCAGTGGGTTATGTGACATACCCAAACACTATCAGTGAAAAGTGTGTAGGCAGTCACATGACCAAGCATCAGCTTACAGTATATAGTATAATATATTAGTAGGTTAACCCACTGCCTCATCTCTCTCAAATCAAAACTCACTTCTCTGTCATAAAGTCATCATGTTCCGGTTCTTGAACTCCTGTACCTGGTAAGAGTAGATTTAAAGAAGCATTGTTTCAATGTCATTGAACTTCAGAAAACTTCTTGCTTGCCATCTCACTATAAGTGCTTGATTAGTGCCTGCTACTACACAATAATTTAGCTAGCTAGCTAAGCATGTACACATACCAACACATGCAATCTTCTGCACGTGCCATAAAATAAGGGGCTTTGGTCGACCCTCGAACACCCCTGGGTACGGGCCTGATGCATGTACATGTAACTGTGTGCTATATAATATACACGACACACAATGAAGTGTTACTATACTATACAGTGGACCTCTATTCCAGACACCTTGGAACTAATTAAACTGTTCTGATTAGAGGGATGACCTAATTTTAGGGAGTGAAGTTACTAGGGTATCATCTGGGTTGGAATGGAGGAGTTCCATTATATTCAGAGGTGTACTCATATCAGTGGGTATGAATGGATGGTTTCCACTGCATACCAGCTAACATACCTATGTGATAGCATGTATTATTGTATCACATAATCTGCATGTATTTGTACGTGATGTAATGATATTCATGATCCAAACTAGATTCCTTAGTTCTACACAATGGCATTCCATAATAGTGTATGTGGTCACATATTGAACTCTCTCATCTCTTCTTTATAGCATGTTCGAGTGTAAAGAATCGTCTTGGTTTCGATAAGGCCATGAGTCTCATCAAGGTGATTTATTATGCATTGAGGTGTATAATGTTTGGCTTTGCTGGAGTAGGCAAAAGCCATACTCTCGCACTTATACTAGGCGAGAACCCTCCTTCCACACGTGTCAGCACAGCCTGCGCTAAAACGCCTGTACGAACTGTTGCCATAACTAGAATCGGAGTGGATGGGAAGCAGCTCATGAGAATTGATGTGGATGATTACTCTGACATGATGATGAAGACAGCCAAGAATTATATCGCTGAATCTTTGCCTACTGGTCCAATAGCAGGGATTCAGAGATTTATCCGTAAGGCCGTCAATGCACCAGCCATACCAACTGATGAAGTGGAGAAGGATCTGATAACACGTTTCTATAAACCAGATGAGGATGTAAAGGTACTAGATGGTCAGATTGTTGGTGAGATGAGTGACTGCGGTGGACAGCCTCAATTTTTAGAGATTTTACCAAAATTCATCGACAACCTTTCCCTTGGTATACTGGTGACCGATCTCAGCCAGCGTTTTGACGATTATCCAATGAATTACTACTACAATGAGGAGGGGGAATCTGTTGGGGAAGGAGTCAAGTCCACACTCACCAACGAGCAGATCATACGTCTTTGCTTGAGGATGATCGTCTCAAAGTCTCAGGGAGACCGGCGTGTTAAGGTCATATTTGTAGGCACCCACAGAGACGAGGAGCACAAGTGCACTGAGACAAGAGAGGAAAAGAATCGCAAGTTAAAGGATATGGTGAAATCTCTTGGTTTGAGAGAGAATGTTATCTATAGGAATAAAGACGAGCTTATCTATGCCCTCAATACCAAGAATCCTGAGGAAGTCGATCACCTCACAGCTGGAGAACTGAGGGAGGTGATAATGGATGAGTCCAATACTATAACTGTCGATATCCCTCTCAATTACTATGGTGTGGAACTCACTCTGCAAAACATGGTACAAGAATCCGATCAGATCGCATTTCACAAATCTGAAATTTTACCTCAAGTCTCTAACTATCACATCACCGAGGAGTCTCTAAAGGATGCTTTGAGATTCCTTCATGAGATGAAGCTAGTTTTTTACTTTGAAGAAGAGTTTCCCAATGTTGTGATCGGACATCCTCAGTCTGTCCTCAACAAGCTTACCGAGTTAGTGGCATATCACATTCAGTTGACCACCAACCCCGAGATGCAGAGAAATTTGTATGGGATGTGGAAGAAGTTCAGCCAGTGTGGTATCCTCAGCATTGAGTGCCTGAAGAAGTTTCCAGCTCACTATGTGGATGGGGTGTTTTCTCCTGCCGATATGATGAGGCTGTTTGTGAAGCTGTTTATAGTTTCAGAGGTGAATGAAGGAGAGTATTTGATGCCCTGTGTCTTGAAGGTAGACAAGCTTACCAGCTGTAATCCAGAGCCCAACACCCAGAGCGTCCCACCCATGGTCCTACACTTTACAAAGGGTTCACCAAGGTATGGAGTCTACTGTGGGACAATCTGCCACCTCATCACTGTAAATGAGTGGAAGCTTTTTGAAGACCCCCACACAGGAGAGTTTTCCAACATCACTAGAAATAGTGTCCATTTCTCGCTTCCAGGCTATCGAGGAAACTGCAAAGTCACCATCAATGACCCCTTAGACAACTTCTTTCTAATAACTCTACACGTGCCCCCTGATGTTCCATCATATGCCAAAACTGTATCCCAAATGTGTTTGAAGGTTTACCACACTCTTGTGAGTGCAATCAATGAAGCTACTAAGAAGCTCAACTATACACTGGACAACCCTGTGGTGTCCTTCCTGTGTGAGGAGCACAAGTCCTCTTCCCTCCATCCAGCAACTATTTCTGAAATAGGTGATGAATTGTTGTGTACAAAAGACCACACCTCTGGAGGGCCATTGACTGCACAGCACAGGATCTGGCTCGGAGGTATGTATACATAATATTATATATCTATTATGTCAGTGTTGATTATCCTGTATCATATATTTAGACCCCATACTTCCTCCATCTCCTCACCTCACCCTATCACAACCTGAAAAACCTCTCTCCATCAGTAAGTGATAGATACATGTGAGTGGAATGATCCTTACCAATTATTTTTTTTAGAAAACAAGCCTCTTCTCTATCAATTGAAGTATCTGAAGGTGGGTGACAGCAAATTTACGATTATTGATAAAGTGGCCACTAAATGGAAGGATATGGCTTATGCTCTGAGGTTTGAAGATCATGTGGTTGAGAACATTGAGCATGACACTCAGGGGAAAAGCTGTGTAGAGGCTTGTCATTTGACTTTCCGTACTTGGCTGAAAGAGGAGGCATGTCATGTCACATGGGAGAGGTTGATAGAAGCTCTTAATGACATTGAATTGGGGACACTTGCTTCAGAATTGAAAGCATCATTTAATTCATGACAAGTATTTTGTTTATTGCTCTTCCTAAAAATTTATATTGTTATAATTAGCTATTATATCTTACAAACTGAGAGATACAACTGCTGAATTTATAATAAATAATAAATTTTTGGTTTCAAGTTTTGGGAACTCCTGATGCGCACCCCAGCCTGGTATGTACTTCTATTCTCCTCCATTTCTGAGGTAACCATAGCCTGGAATCCATTACAGAGGTGTGGGATCGGTTATAGAGAGAGCCTTCACTATCTATAGGCCACATCCCTAGCCCCTAATTAGGTAGTGGTAGTGGTTGTGGTACTCTTTGAAATAGCTAAGGTGTGTGTGAAGTCCGGTCACAACTTTACATACCTGGCAAAAAGAGTTGGGGTGGGGGGATATTGTGTCACATGATGGAAGCTCTTATCAGAGAAGCGATAAGTGGTTGTGAAAAGTTGCACAGATGAATAGGCCCTGCCATATATTATTCCGGCATAATTTTGAGAATAATAGACCTTTGTATATATATAGCATAATAGAATAATTCGAAAGTTTGGGGGAATAATTAGCTGAATTGGCAGGCTATTGTTTTTTGGATCCATTTAGCAGGGATGGACAACAGTAATACCTATACATAGTAACAATCTTTACATGTAGCTAGTAGCTTAGTAATTTACTAGAACTTGCACTTCTTGCCTGCTGGCAGATGCTTATCTAATGCTTAATTAATTACATGCTCTATAGTGGCAATCTCTTCTGAAGATATTATTCCAGTTCAAGAGGAAGAAGAACCTCCTGAATAGATTAGAAAATCTTAGAACAATCCATGTAAGGGAGTAAAGGTGCCACTTCTTTTAAACAACAGAAAGTTTCATTCTCTTCCTATAATATTATATAGAATTAAATTATTTCCTTATCAGCATTTTTCTACCAATAAAAGTAAACTCTAACTCTTGTGATGCATGCAGAGAATTCCTGTCCCTGAAAAAAAGGTGTAATTGCCTTTCATGTTAAAGTCTGCTAAGCATCAGGCAGGTTTAGAGCATCTAGTGTCAAAAGACAAAAGGGATAGGAACATATGTAGTAGAGATGTTGAAGAATTAGAATAATAGCCTTTCTTGCTGGAATAATCAGAGGTTTGGGGTAATAGTTAATTGCTAACTTTTTGAGAATAAAAGATTTGGCAGTGCCTACAGATGAAGCTGTATCAACTGTATTGGAGTCTTCACCACTACTCAATGACATAATTGCAGAAACTGTTGAGAGTTGGTTACTGTCATCACTATACAGTGTAACCTTAATTCCCCAGACTTATAGTTATTATACTATCCAGAATTACTTGATGAGCACAATTCATTGATTCACTTACCTGGTTTTCTTAAGGGACAATAACCAAAATCAATTCATAATTATTTTGGGCTGTAGATGGCTAAATAAAGAATGTTCTTTCCACTGAGGTCCCATTCTCACTCAGATATAGCTAATAATAATAAATTTTCCCACTATTGGGTTTATAAATATCTGCTAGCTATCTGTCATGTAGCTATGTGCAATTATTTTACTGCGTAAAGACATGTAGCTATACTGTATGTTAGATTGTCTATATTATTTTATGCAAGATCATCAGAAAATTAGCTAAAAAAATTATTATTATTATTATTATTATTATTATTATTATTATTATTATTATTATTATTATTATTATTATTATTATTATTATTATTATTATTATTATTATTATTATTATTATTATTATTATTATTATTATTATTATTATTATTATTATTATTATTATTATTATTATTACTACTACTACTACTACTACTACTACTACTACTACTACTACTACTACTACTACTACTACTAGCTACTATTAAAAAAGGAATTATTCATCAAGCTCTTGTGCTTAAATAGCGTAAGCTTGTGTAAGTTTGTGTTAGTTTTAATAGCTAGATTACCATCACATTAGCTACATGAAGTTACTATCTACATAGAAGAGGTTCAGTAGCTGTAATAATAGCTATTAGTTATTGTCATAAGTCAATAATTGAAAGAACTATACACAAAATTTAGTTTATAGCATAGCTAGTAGGCTTGCAGGAAGTTTAACAATCTAATAGATGAGAGAAAGGAGGTGGAATTATAATAATTATGGCTAATTTCTAACTTACCCAGAAAGATAGGACTAGACCAAGCACCATTTATGGAAGCTGTCCTTGCCCTCACCTTAAAAAGTAATGGATTATGTGTAGTACATGATATTAAATGTGAATCACACATTTACATAAACACATCAATATGGACTGTACTAAACCATACATATTGGATATTCTACCATACCTGGACTGTAACATTCCCTTCTCCAGTTGGCAAGTCTTCTCTCTTTACAACATGAAAGAACTCATCTCTTTCCTTACTGACTATTACATCAGTGTTTCCAGGAAGAGAGAAGGAGACTTGATACCCAGTAATCACTCCATAAGCTATAGGTGGAGCCTTCCACACAATCACCGAGCAGAAAGAGGCCACTGAACGAGGAGCTTGTGCACCTGCAGTTCATTGAATTGACTTCAAGACAGCATCTAGAATTCTCTAGAACTCTAGCGCCCCCCCCCCCCCCCCCCACTTCTTTAGACCCATGATTCCCTCCTTTCCTCTTTCATTCAGATGTGTGACTAAGTTGATGGTGTTTCAGAATGTTTCTCTCTATAACTAATAGGAGGACCCCAACGCTGGAATAACCCAGACGAGATACTGGAAGAAATCAGACTAAACTACAGGATGATGTTGACTGGTCTCTGAGACATACGTAAGTCTCCAGTGGTTGCAGACACTTCACATTTCTTCTGCTTCTCATTGGGATCTTGATCACTCACTCCATTATGCACTGTAACTCTTATGGTGTAGTTGGTAAGAGGTCTCAGATTTGATATACTGTACTGCAGAGAATAAGAGCTTCTGACAAAAGGTATGAGGTTGTGTTTCGTGAAGTTTTCTGGCATATCTTGATCACTATAGTGGATGTTGTAATAGTAATCAGTCCTCCCTGTGATTAAGGGTCTCTCCCACATGACAGTGATGGTATTGGCTCTTGTATTCCTTTGATTGATCCTCAAGTTGCGACACGCCGAGGGAGACCCTGTGAGAAACAAGAAAAAGTTCTATAGAAATTGGCCATGGCTTTTGTGTAGCTAGATTAGGTTGACAATAACTCCATTGTTTACCAGTGCTTCAAAAAGTGTAGTTAGTCTTCTATAATTAACATGACAAGTAGTCAAGGTCTAGTTTAGAAGCATTTTTGTCTTTAGATAGCTATAAACTCATTGGGATTTTTATCTTGATGATCAGATGAGCTTTTAATAGCTTCTAAAATTAATTACCTGCTGAAGTTTAGCTATCACTTTAAATATTTAATAGCTTAACATCACTGGACACACACTGTATAGAGGGTGTGTCATACAGACTGTGCATTTTATCACAGCGGGATAGCCTTATGTGCTAGGCAGTGTCCAGGTGGTTAACACTCAGCTTCAAAATCCTAGTCTAGTGAGTATCCTAGCAATAACACTCTGTTTCTTCATAACATTATACTTAGATCTAGCATTATTCTCACAGAGCATGCTCAGTAACATGACCTATAGCTACTATTAGCTATGTATAATACTAACTGTTAATCAGCTTACTAGAGCATTGAATGTGCTCGTTTTCCAATTGACTCCTGAAGAATCCCTGTAGACAGTCACATGACTTACTGCCTTGTGTAGTACTGGTACTATATAAGGGACATCTCTGACACACAGTGTTCCCAAGTGATGTCCTCGCTATGTATGTATTAACAGCACAAACTGCAAGGATGATTATTATCAAACAGTGCATCTTAGAAAAGTTATAGTAAAAACACACTTTGAATTGTAAAATTTGTGGCTGTCATAACTTGCAGCGGTGTTTCTAGAGCTGGTGATGTCAGGTTACCAGCACATATGTATTTTGTCTTAGTAGTGGCTCTCAAAGGGTTAAATGTTAAGTTGGATGTTGAACTAAGACTATTGTGTACTGTTGTTATGAAGACTCCATCCCCAGAAGTCACTGGTTGGTAATCTCTGTCAAACCATTTGGCCGTAGGCATGTTAGTTAATCCGAGGCTGGTCTCAGATATGGTACAGCTCATGGTGAACTCTGAACCAGCTACTGCATTCCATGGTATAATAACAGTAGCTGAAATAGGATCTGAAGGGACTATAAATTTATTTTGTAAGTTATTATTATCATGATATATATTTCCTATATACCTGTGACAGTGATCAACAATGTCTTGTTAGATAGTGTTCCATTGAAAAATTCATCATTTCTGGTTATAAAACAGATGAATTCTGATCCATGACTGTCACTAACTGGATTTAGTGCTAACGTGAGATGTTGCACAGATGTTGCACAGATGTAGCACTGACTAACAACCCCCCTTCATTATTACGCCACTCTATCCTCTCCACTACACCAGAGTCACTGGAACAAGTAGCTGTAGCACGATTCCCCACAGTGAAGGGCAAGGGGTCACTAATGATGATAACACCTGGATGTTGTAAGCAGTTATAAACAGTTCTACAGAAAGGTCATTGTGAATAAGCTACCATTGAGCTCCAAGGTACTTGTACTCCTGGATATGTTAGTGGTTCCATCTCTCACTTGACATGTGAAATTGCCAACAAAGTTAGAGTAGTCTCTGCTGGAGAGTGTGTGCTGATAAGTAGCTGATACAGTATCCATTATAGTCTGAGTCTGAGAGAAGAGCGAACTGTTTCTACTGATCTTTACTCCATTTCTAAGCCAAGTGACTGAGTCCACAGGTCCTCCACTAGATGTGCATGTCAGAGTCATAGATATACGGTCATACTTAAGAGAGACAATGACAGGGGCACCTGAAGACAGAGGATAGAATTTTAGGTGTTCTATTCATAATTAAACAAGGAATTCACACAGTACCTAAATTAACTCCAATATATATTTCTCTGACCACTCCATCATTATCAGGCACTTTACAGGTAAACAATCCAATCTGTCCTGCTTCATTGTTCCTGTGATTGAGGAGTACAGCACTGTGACTTCTATTTATATAGAATGCTGTGCTAGAATTGGTGGGAACAGATCCATCTGGCAATACCCACAGGCCACGTTCCATGTCTCCTGTATCATCTGATCGACAGCAGTTGACAGAGTCAGTGAGGCAGAAAAGAGCATTGTTATTTTCCCCAATGTTAGCCACAGCAACCACACTGTTATTAGGGTAGAGTTCACCATTCAGGTAAAACTCAACAGCTACAGAAAGAAGCAAGTAGCCATTAACTATAGCTATATCCTCTACATGTAGTCACCACTAACCTTCAGGTGCTTCAGTTACTGCTGTAAGTGTGGCTGGCGGTCCATACAGAAGTGGTGGCTGGAGAGTTAAGTTAATGTGTGTAGCATATACTTGGAATGTATAGTTGGTCATTGGAATGAGTCCACTGGCTGTGAATATTCTGTTATCAACACCTGTGACCCCTACCCTCCTCTCAGTGGGGTATGAGGTGGGGCCATACGACACATAGTACCCATGGATATCAGTATTTCCCATACATGGTATATTTCTCCATATTATAGTTAAACTTGTAGAGGAGTTGATAGAAGCAGTATCCACTATGAGACCACTTGGAGCAGGTGGGGCTGAAATGAAATACACTAGTCTTTATTACATAATGTTTTGGTAGCTAGCTAACTTGTACAGGAAGACTGTAATAAAATTATTCTATTTGTTAAACCCTTTAAAAAGTGAAATAGAAATTTTTTAAGGGATGGCCCTTGGTACAATAATCATACAAATCATCATCATTATTATTATAGTGTACCAGATATTGGGGTAGTTCCTACTCTGGTGATTGTTGGCAGACTCTCTCCTCCCTGTTTTCTAGCTGTAATGGATATGGTATAGTCACTGTTCTTCTCCAGTCCATAGATAATGTATTCTCTCCTTGAGCCATGTACATACACAACATATGGAGATCTAGAGACTGCACATTCTCTGATTGTGTAGTAGTATCTAATTATATACCAGTCCACTGGTGTAGCGGATTCATTCCATCTGAGCCTGATAGAGGTGGATGAGTTCAAGTGAGAACTCACGATAATAGGAGAAAGAATAGCTATGAAATGCAGTAATTACAGTTTAGACAAGATACTAACTGAATGTGAGTTACTTACAAGTGCAAACAGTATTGTTCCAATAGTATCCTTGGTTACAAGTACAGGTAATTCTCCCAAAAGCTTTAGTGTACTTAGTGTTAGAGTCGCTGCAGTCAGTATTAGTAGTACATTGAATTTCTAAAGGGAAGAAAATGGGAATAAGTGACCTAACCGACCAAATCCTCTACCCTTCACAACTCCTAAACTTAGAGCATAATTACCTGTACTTATTTCTTTATATGTAGTGGTTGTGGTCGTGTGGCAAACACTTGTGGGTATATAGTTAGGTTATTAGCTACACATAGGTGTTGAGGTAATTTAAGAGATTGAGTGTTTGAATGTTTTGGAATAATATACATATACCAAAGGAATTTGTGTGTATGATTGACATCTTAGCATTGATAGCTATCTTTATTGTAACATTATGAGCTCTACAAATGTGATCTTCTGGAGAGCTATGAAGGAACACAGGCCTAAATAGCCACTCAATCACTTGCACACAGACAGGTGACTCTGACTGGGTGACTCACACAGATCATAGGATTGCATGTGGTTAATGAATGATGAATGTGGTTTGACTAGATCAGCAGTGATCAACCAGTATTACACACGTATTATTATGGTAAAGTTCAGTAAACACACACAACACATGCACAAAGAAGTACTGTAGCTACAGCTCTACCAAAGTAATGAAACTTGTGTTTATGTATTATTGTATATGCTATTGTATGAGCTCTAGAAATAACAACTGCATGGTGGTGTAAGCATTTTTGATTTTTTTTATTGGAGGGGGGGGGGGGGGAGTGTGTTAGTATTATAGCTAGTTATAATGGCGGCGTAGCTAGCCAGATAAAATACAAAAGGATTGTCTTCTTTGGCTGGCTGATATAAAAAGAGAGGCATTTTCTTGTAAGTTGAGTTTATCTAGGCATGGATCATGGTTATCCATTCTATTTTTAGGAGGGGGAGAAATGCTCCCCCACCTCATTATCTTTTTTTGTGCCCCCTCTGCTCCCCTATTCCTATACTATTATTCTTTATACTCACCTCCTGATGATATAATATTTATACTGGCAGTGTGATTTATTGTACTGTCTATATCAGGTATTACACAGATAAAGACTCCAATTGGTGACATAACATTATTCCTGCGGTTCAAACGAACTTGTTGAGTATGGCGAGTCCTATAAAAGTTAGTATCAGTGTTGAGAATTCTAGTTCCATCAGTACTCAACCACTCCCCTCTACTTCCTCCATCAGCAGTTCTACAGCAGTTAGTGTTGACATTGGTAGTGACACACACAAGAGAGGACCCAGGATCACTAGAGGTAGCACTTCCAATATCAGTGATGAGTATAGTATCACCAGGTAGATATCCAGTACCATTCAAGGTGAAATATAAGCCTGTGCTGGGAGGATCTGTAACTACAAACACAGATAATAATTGGTCATTAACTAACTAGCTAAGCTTCTTGCCACAAAAATAATAGTTGTGTTCCATTAGCTTAATTAAAAGATTTATTCAGTGTAAAACTACCTTGGCTGTGAACACACACAGTAGTTACACTCCATCCTAACATTATTATAAAGAGTAGACGTAGCATCTTCCTCATCAGGAATCGTTTGTGGGTGGAGTTATTATAGCTATCTACTATTGGCTAATCCGTAAATTATCTCAATCTGTGATGTCGTTTACCTTTTCAATTTTTTTACTTATGGTGGTCGTATAAAGGTTGGTTTGATATATTGTTTTTAAATCAACTAGCTAAGTGTATTTGCACACATCAAAAGATACCAAAATGTAGTGTTTTTTTTTACTCTATCTCCTTAATTAAATGAAGATGAGAGTGGAATGACTCCTGAGAAGTTACACCAAGAGAAGTAGAGAAACTTTGTAGATGGTTGGAAACCAAGTTCAGCAGCAGCTCAAGTGATGATGAATGGCCATTTAGCACTTCAACCAGGAGCTAGAGGTTATAGTAAACATTGTTAGTAGTTAGCTTGGTACAGATGCACAGTATATTATTATACTAGCTGGGTATATGTTCACTATGAGCCAGGTTCACGAATAGGGTATTCTGGAGCTGTCAGTTTAGGGATTTTGCAGAAAAAGGTTTTAACTTTAGTACATGCTTCTGTAGGTGGGATTCCACGAGCACTATATGGACATTTGTACTCTGCAGTGCCATAATGATTATGACTAACACTTCCATCTTCAATTAAATCATCAGGACTGCATGCTAAGTGTGGCCTCTCACTACTGATGATCAATCCTCTTGTGAGTACAATCAATGAAGCTACTAAGAAGCTCAACTACACACTGGACAACCCTGTGGTGTCCTTCCTGTGTGAGGAGCACAAGTCCTCTTCTCTCCATCCAGCAACTATTTCTGAAATAGGTGATGAATTGTTGTGTACAAAAGACCGCACCTCTGGAGGGTCGTTGACTGCACAGCACAGGATCTGGCTCGGAGGTATGTATATATTATATTATCTATTATGTCAGTATTGATTATCCTGTATCATATATTTAGACCCCTTACTTCCTCCATCTCCTCACTTCACCCTATCACAACCTGAACAACCTCTCTCCATCAGTTAGTGATAGATACATGTTAGTGCAATGACCCTTACCACTTATTTTTTTAGAAAAACAAGCCTCTTCTTCATCAATTGAAGTGTCTGAAGGTGGGCGACAGCAAATTTACATAGAGTGGCTGCTAGATGGAAGGACATGGCTTATGCTCTGAGGTTTGAAGATCATGTGGTTGAGAACATTGAGCACGACACTCAGGGGAAGGGGTGTGTAGAGGCTTGTCATTTGACTTTCCGTACTTGGCTGAAAGAGGAGGCATATCATGTCACATGGGAGAGGTTGATAGAAGCTCTTAATGACATTGAATTGGGGACAATGGCTTCAGAATTGGAAGCATCATTTAATTCATGACAAGTATTATAATAATTTGTTTATTGTTTCTATATTCCATATCATTCATGTTTTTTTTTTAAACTTATATCTTACAAACTGAGAAATATAACTGCTGAAATTTTTTGTTTCAAGTTTCAGGAACTCCTGATTCGATTAGGTAATGATAGTAATATCAAAGGGGTGTGGTATTGTCAGTCTGAGGGTGTGTGGAGTTTGGTCATGACTTTCCATTCCTCGCTAGAAGGGGTTGGTGGAGGCATGTGATGTCACATGATGGGAGCTCTTATCAGAAGTGATTGTGGTTTACTAAATCGCACACTTCTTGCTTGACCACATCCAATTAGCTGCCAATTTTGTCTGTTGTGCTTTTTAGAGTTCTCATCTACATGAGAAGTTAAAATACATTTTGTGGATCATAGAAATTTATATAGCTAGTAGGTAGCTATGAGAGTGTCATTTTAAAATTAATTACTTGCACTTGACAATGCTAAAATAGTGCAAATTAGTCATGAAAAGTGGCACAGATGAAGCTGTACTAACAGTACTGGAGTCTATATCACTACTTAATGGCAAACAATTATTAATAACTTCACATTTGGAAGCTGTTGAATCATAGGAGTTGGGATTTTTTACATCTATTGTAACTGTCATCACTATACAGTGTAACCTCAAGTACCCAGAACTTGCGTACTATCCAGAATCTCCATTGTTTAGAAAATAGCTAGAAAGATAGAAGTATGTATATCTATCCAGTTAAATGTGTGTTTCTTCTCCTGTATAGTAATATAATCTCTAACGTAATTGAGTGTTAGCATTAAAGACATACCGTTGTGTTTAGGTTAGAAAGAGTCATGCTAGCTGCTACTTCTGGTATACTATGAATAAGAAATACACATGGTAGATACTTGATATTTTATGAGCACACTTCAGTGATCCTCATTAATTCACTTAGCTATCTGGTTTCCTTAAAGGAATGAACCAAATTTGGGCTGTAGATGGCTAAATGTTCTTTCCACTGAGGTCCCATTCTTGCTCAGAATTGAAATCTTTCCCTCTAAATATAATTGTAAAGTCTATGCTTCATAGCTATCTGTCATGTAGATATGTGTAATTTTTTCACTATTTAAAAACATGTAGCTACGTATACTGTATGTTGGATTGTCTTAAGAAGGTTACTTCATCAGATACACAAGAAAATTATTATTTATTGTTGTTATTGTTATTATTGTTATTATCACTACTACTACTACTAGCTACTATTGTGAATTATTCATCAAGCTCTTGTGCTTAAATTGTGTAAGTTTGTGAGCTAGATTACCTTCAGATTAGCTACATGAAGTTACTATCTACATAGAAGAGGTTCAGTAGCTGTAATAGTAGCTATTAGTTATTGTCATAAGTAAATAATTGAAAGAACTATACACATAGTTTAGTTTATAGCATAGCTAGTAGGCTTGCAGGAAGTTTAACAATCTAATAGATGAGAGAAAGGAGGTGGAATTATAATAATTATGGCTAATTTCTAACTTACCCAGAAAGATAGGACTAGACCAAGCGCCATTTATGGAAGCTGTCCTTGCCCTCACCTTAAAAAGTAATGGATTATGTGTAGTACGTGATATTAAATGTGAATCACACATTTACATAAACACATCAATATGGACTGTAATAAAATTGGATATTCTACCATACCTGGACTGTAACATTCCCTTCTCCAGTTGGCAAATCTTCTCTCTTTACAACATGAAAGAACTCATCTCTCTCCTTACTGACTATTACATCATCAGTGTTTCCAGGAAGAGAGAAGGAGACTTGATACCCAGTAATCACTCCATAAGCTATAGGTGGAGCCTTCCACACAATCACTGAGCAGAAAGAGGCCACTGAACGAGGAGCTTGTGCACCTGCAGTTCATTGAATTGACTTCAAGACAGCATCTAGAATTCTAACCCACCCCCCCCATACACACACACACACACACTCCTCTAGACCCATGATTCCCTCCTTTCCTCTTTATTCAGATGTGTGACTAAGTTGATGGTGTTTCAGAAAGTTTCTCTCTACAATGACCTACACTATAATAAGTTATACTAACAGTTAATCAGCTTATTGAATGTGCTCATTTTCTAACTGACTCCTGAAGAATCCCCGCAGACAGTCACATGACTTACTGCCTTGTGTAGTACTGGTACTATATAAGGGACATCTCTGACACACAGTGTTCCCAAGTGATATCCTTGCTATGTACGTACTGACAGCACAATCTGCAAGGACAATTATTATCAAACAGTGCATCTTAGAAAAGTTATAGTAAAAACACACTTTGAATTGTGAAATTTGAGGCTGTCATAACTTGCAGCGGTGTTTCTAGAGCTGGTGATGTCAGGTTACAGTAGTAGTAGTATAGTAGTGGCTCTCAAAGGGTTAAATGTTAAGTTGGATGTTGAGCTAAGATTATTGAGAGTTGTTGTTATGGACTCCATCCCCAGAAGTCACTGGGGATGAATCTCTACGAAGCCATTTGGCCTTGGGCATGTTAGTTAATCCGAAGATGGTCTCAGATACGGTACAGCTCATGGTGAACTCTGAACCAGCCACTGCATTCCATGGTATAATAACAGTAGCTGAAATAGGATCTGAAGGAACTATAAATTAATTTTGTAAGTTATATTTATCATGATATATATTTCCTATATACCTGTGACAGTGATCAACAGTGTCTGATTAGAGAGTGTTCCATTGAAGAATTCATCATTTCTAGTTATAAAACAGATGAATTCTGATCCATGAACTTCGAGACTGTCATTAACTGGATCTAGTGCTAATGTAAGGTTCTGCACAGATGTAGCACTAGCTAACAATCCCCCTTCATTATTATGCCACTCTATCCTCTCCACTACACCAGAGTCACTGGAACAAGTAGCTGTAGCATGATTCCCCACAGTGAAGGGCAAGGGGTCACTAATGATGACAACACCTGGATGTTGTAAACATTTATAAACAGTTCTACAGAAAGGTCATTGTGAATATTAATGGCTACCATTAAGCTCCAAAGTCCTTGTACTCCTGGATATGTTAATGGTTCCATCTCTCACTTCACATGTGAAATTGCCAACCAAGTTAGAGTAGTCCCTGCTGGAGAGGGTGTGCTGATAAGCAGTAGCTGATACAGCATCTGTAATAGTCTGAGTCTGAGAGAACAGTGAACTGTTTCTACAGATCTTTACTCCATCTCTAAGCCAAGTGACTGAGTCTACAGGTCCTCCACTAGATATGCATGTCAGAGTCATAGATGTACGGTCATACTTAAGAGAGACAATGACAGTGGCACCTGAAGACAAAAGGTTCGAATTTTTAGGTGTTCTATTCATAATTCAACAAGGAATTCTCAGTACCTAAATTAACTCCAATATATATTTCTCTGACCACTCCATCCTTATCAGGCACTTTACAGGTAAACAATCCAATCTGTCCTACTGTGTTGTTCCTATGACAGCACTGGGACTTCTATTTGCATACAATGCTGTGCCAGAATGGATCCATCTGGCAATACCCACAGGCCACGTTCCACACTTCCTGTATCATCTGATCGACAGCAGTTGACAGAGTCAGTGAGGCAGAAAAGAGCATCAGTATCTTCTCCAATGTTAGCCATAGCGACTACACTGTTATTAGGGTAGAGTTCACCATTCAGGTAAAACTCAACAGCTACAGAATGAAGCATAGCTATCTCTACATGTAGTCCTCACTAACCTTCAGGTTCTTTAGTTACTGCAGTAAGTGTGGCTGGTGGTCCATACAGAAGTGGTGGCTGGAGAGTTAAGTCAATGTGGGTAGCATATACTTGGAATGTATAGTTGGTCATTGGGATGAGTCCACTTGCAGTGAATACTCTATTATCAACACCTGTGACCCCTCCCCTCCTCTCAGTGGGGTATGAGGTGGGGCCATACGACACATAGTACCTGTGGATATCAGCATTTATGTCCATATATTTCTCCATATTATAGTAAAACTTGTAGGGGAGTTAATAGAAGCAATGTCTACCATGAGACCACTTGGAGCAGGTGGGACTGAAATGAAATACATTATAACTAACTAGTCTTAACTACATAATGTATTGGTAGCTAGCTAACTTGTACAGGAAGACCATCATAAAATTATTCTTTTTGGTAAAACATTGTAAAGTGAAATAGTGATTTTTTAAGGGATTGCCCTTGGTACAATAATCAAATACATGACATACATGACATTGTATAGCTATAATCTACCATTATTATAATGTACCAGCCATTGTGGTAGTTCCTACTTTGGTGATTGTTGGCAGACTCTCTCCTCCCTGTTTTTTAGCTGTAATGGATATGGTATAGTCACCATTCTTTTCCAGTCCATAGAGAGTGTATTCTCTCCATGAGTCATATATATACACAACATGCGGAGATCTAAGACTTCTAGAGACTGCACATTCTCTGATTGTGTAGTAGTATCTAATTATATAACAGTCCACTGGTGTAGCAGATTCATTCCTCCATCTGAGCCTGATGGAGGTGGATGAGTTAAAGTGAGAGCTCAGAATAGTAGGAGAGGGAATGTCTGTGAAATGACAATTATTATACAGTTTAGACAAGATACTAACTGAATGTGAGTTACTTACCAGTGTTAACAGTATCATTCCAGTAGTATCCTTGGTTACAAGTACACTCAAAAGCTTTAGTGTACTTAGCATTAGAGTCACTGCAGTCAGCATTAGGAATTTCTATAGGGAGGACAATGGGAATAAGTGGCCTAAGTGGCCAAATCCTCTACCCTTCCTAAACTTATCTATTGCAATAAGCTTCATAGCTATGTAGTGGTTCAGGCAGAATTTTTAATGTAATTATTGTGGTCTTGTTGTAAAAACTTGTGGGTATAATTACACTATAAGCTATACCAAAGGAATAAAACTTGTGACCATTGTTATTATGGTTTATTGTAATGTGGTAGGCACTGTATAAGCTCTACTAATTTGAATATGATCGTTTGGGGAAGCATGGGCCTAAGTAGCTACTAGGCAAATCTCATTGATAGCACTTAGACAGAACTTAGGGGTGGGTGACTGACTGAGTGACCAGACAGGTTAACTCAGATTGCATGTAGTTAATCATGAAAGAATGATGATTTGACTAGTCACCAATATGACAGATCAGAAATGATCAACATGTACATATAATAGAGCCTCCAACCACACGGATCTGATTTTTCATGGATTTACACCTATAAATAGGGTCTACGGAAATTGATTCAATTTATATGGAGGTATTATATAGCTAGCTAATAGAACAGCTGTGAAATAACATTGTCCAGAGGCTTAAAGAGTTCATATTCCTCAAAACAGGTGATAAAAACAGTAAGTATATATTTATTGTCAGTTAATTCATGATATTTGTTTACTGGTGCATTGTTATTAAATTTTATATAGCTATAGCTTGTTCCAGTGTCTCCTATCAAACACTATATGATAGCTAAGACTCTCAATTCTAGCTCACAGTCTAGTCTATTTTTTATCATTACTAATCACAAGATACCTGCACATGTAGGTGTGTGTCTTATAACAATAATAATGATGCAGGTCATTAAACTAGCTAGCTCTAAGGAACTTGCTGCAATTTTTGTACTGAAGTTATTCACTTCAAGTTGGAGGTTTTGTAATATAATATGGTAAAGTTCAGTAAACACATGCCACACATAGCTATACAAAGACGTACTGTTCCACCATTAAAGCTATACCAAAACTTGTGTATATGTGTTATTGAAGAAGCTATTGTATGAGCTCTACAAATACAATATCTCTTGAGTATCATACCTAACTATATTATTATTATCCACAGAGAGGTTTCTATGTCACGAAGTACAGCATATACATCACCACTCCTGCACAAGGTTAATCATAATTATACTTACTACTAATAATAAACAAACAAACAAATAAACAAACAAACACAAAATTTATATTTATAAAAAATGTACATTTTCCAGATGAAAGTTGGTAAAATGCACTGTAAATTAGTACCTGTTATCTAGCAAGTTAGTAAACTAGGCAACACACCAGCTATAAGTCAATATACTAATCCAGCTATAAGTTAGTAAACTAGGCAACACACCAGCTATAAGTCAATACAGTAGAACCTCACTAGCTTGAATAGCCGCGTACCAAGGATTACAATTTTTGTGTCAGTGAAGAATCAACTATGTACACTATTTTTTACCAATGTACTTAAAAGCCATTTTCTAAGCTGAATAGCTACAGTATTTAGCTACAGTCACATGTTGTTAAAGCATGCAAAGGTACTAATGGTTTTACACCTATTGTTGCAGTTGTGACTGCTTTATCATTGTACATGTACATTGCTCTTATAGAATAGTTTGAACTTTGACCCCTTGCATGCCACTGTTCAACTTGGAGAGGGTTTAACTTAGGTTAGCGAGGTTTCACTGTATTCTTATTGTATATTACAGTAATCTAATTATATTATATTGAATATTACAGGTATATTACAGATGTAACTAATAGTAATGATGTAATGTAAGAAATTTACACATACGTAGAAGCACCCGTTTTTTGGCTCCTTCTTAATTGTACCATTGCTATGGGCTAGGGCTAGAGTTAGGGTTAGATGCAGTACCATAACAATAGTACAATGCTGTAATCTGAATCTGTTACATGGAGCCAGTTTTTTGCTTAATAATTATCTAGGTTAATGCTCACATAGCATTATTAATACAATTATTTTTCTCTCAATGTTGATGAGTGAATCCTCACTGCTGTTGTTGTATATAAGCTAAAAGCATCTGCATTAACCTAAAGAAAGTAGTCCTTAAAAATGAAGTTGTTTGTCTTTGGAGGTCATATAATATCTGTATATCTCTCCTTACCTGTTTTTTTTCTATGTAAGCAGAGATGTGTGCTGCAGTTTTTGAGGTTTCTGCATCCTACATAGATAGAATTCACTCTAGCTATACAGCTAGTTATTATATCACAAGTTACTTTGAATGCACTTTATTATAATCATTTTCTAGTGTATATTTAACCTTTACAGTTATGCATGATAAAAATATTCCCATGCATGCTGCACCTGGCCTATATCTAGCTATAACTACCTCACTTACTCAAAATAGGGATAGGTACATTTTTAATATTAACAAAGAATATGCTCAGCAATTACCAGGATTTTTTTGTACTCCATGGGGCTAGAAGGTTTAGTTATATGACAGTTGAAGTTTGATCTACTGTCATTAATAATGGATCCAGCACTAACATGAGTTCCTGTATAGGTGTAGTGTTGATTAAAGAGTTCCCTTTACTATCAAACCACTTTATCTTATCACACCAGATGGACTTAAACAAGTAGCTGTAGCACGACTTCCCAAAGTGAGAGACATTAAGGGGTCACTAAGGATGACAATATCTGGATATTATAATATATATACATGTTTAAGTTAGGAAATATGATGTAAACCTCTAACCCTTTTGCTCCCAAAAGAGTGTAATTTTACACACTTTTCAACCGTCCGTTACTCGGACCCCGTCGGCACCAGGACGTCCTCCTGCCGCCAACCTTTGACTGTCGGCATCGGAAGTCAGAACAATGGGTTGTGGTCCGTCAGTTCTCAGATGTTTGACCACAGGGAGGAGCTGCCTTTGATCTTCCTTTGATGTTCGCTTTATATGGACTTTAAAAAAAAAAAATGAAAAGAAAAGGAGAGTGGCATAGTGCATGGGGCAGTGCCGTAGAGGATCGTCGGTGTGAGAGAGGCCATAAGCAGGCCAGCAAGAGTCTCCAAGGAGCTCATTCTTTCTGCCTTGATCTGCTAGCCGCCAGCATGACGTCACGCTAACCTGCGCGACCTTTTGCTGCCTGGGGCGCCGGCACCTAGTGACGACCAATGCCAAATCCAAAAAAAATCGAAAATTAGTGTAGCGAAAGGGTTAAGTTCCTTGGTTTTTTCATTACTGTGTCATTTATTATACAGGTGAAATTAGTCAGAGCAATTCAGGGCTTTTAGATTATGCTCATATGTAGCTGATGTAGTGTACTTTGAGAGTGTGAAAAAATTTCATTCTTAGCAAATTATTACTTCATCTTTTTTCCAAACGACATCATCCACAGCCCACAGGTCTTCCACTTGATTCAGAGTCTTAGATTCAGGGACATACTCAAGTGAAGTTATGACAGGAGTACCTGCAAACAGGGGAAATTGAGGAGGTTCTTCATTACAGTAACACAAATATACCATTCACTCCAATATATATCTTCCTATTCACTCCATTCCTATCAAGCACTCTACAGGTGAACAATCCAGTGGGTCCTACTGCATTGCTCCTGCGATTATGGAGGACAGCATTGTGACTTATATTTGTATAGAATCCTCTTGTGCTGTCATTGGAGACAGATGATTCATTTGGGAATATCCACGGATCTTCATGTTCTTCAATATCAGAGCCACCACACTGTTATTGGGATAAATTTTGTCATCCAGGAAGAATTGGAGAACTGTGGGAAGACAGTAGTACTGTAATGTGATAATATAGCTAATGTCTCTGAGAATGAGGTAGGTGAAAAAGCCAGCAAGACTCATTGAGTTATACAATATCACATTCCTCTACAGTGGAACTTCTCCATTCCACCCTTGAAATGAGGACACCTCTGCATACATTGGAACTCCTCTATTGCAACCCCCTGAAATAAGGACTTCTCTGTATACAGTGGAACTCCTCTATTATAACCTCCTCAAGTGAGGACACCTCTGCATACATCTATTCCAACCCCCTGAAATGAGGACACCTCTGTATACAAATCCCCTGAAATGAGAAATTTAAAGCCTTATATTAATGATGTTCGGATAGCTTGTTCATTAATATTCATCACTCCCTGAAATGAGACCTCCTCTCTAATTTACCCAATGGTGCTTAGAAAATAGAAATTTTACTAGTTACCAGTACAGTTCATCACGTCTCAGCATTACTCACAGCCTCACAGTACAGTTCCTACTGTCTCAGTATTACCAGTGCAGACACTGTCTCAGTATTACTCACAGCCTCACAGTACAGTTCACACTGTCTCAGTATTCCTCACAGCCTCACTGCTAAGCATAATGTTTATTACAGACCTTCATTTGCTAAGGTTTCTGTAGTGATTATAGCTGATGGTCCAAAGCGGAATGTAGGATTTGAGGCACTGTTTTCAATATGGATGGCAGACACTTGAAAGGTATAGTTTGTCCTGGGCATGAGTCCACTGGCTTTAAAGAATTCTTTGTCAGATCCTGTGATGTCTTTTCTCCTCTTAGTGGGGTATAACGTTGGGTAATATGATACGTAGTAGTACCCATGGATATCACCATTTCTGTCTACACATGGTACACTTCCCCATTTGATGGTAATACTAGAGGAGGTGGTATGAGAGGCGTCCACAGAGATACCACTCGGAGCACCAGAGGGGGCTGAAATATGGTACAATATTATTACAAAGTACTAGTAGAATGTATGCACCAGCTTGTAAAGTAGTTTCTGTGATGGCAGCTGGCTGGCTGTCTCCTGCACTATTTTGGACAACAATGGAGATGCTATACTCTTGCAGTCCCATAAGAATATATTGTATTGCAGAGGCATTCACCCATAGAGATTCAATGTGGCAATTTGTATCAGAGCTTTCCTTCAAAATTAGAGCATCAATACAGCTATGATTATGGCAGCCAATGACCGTGTAGGAGTACTTGATGAGGTATTGGATTCCAATATGCCTAAAGAAGGCTTGTTCTAGTTGAGTGTGATATACTCAGCAATGGTCGTGGACCACAGGCCAGTGGGGGGAGAGGGAGGAACTATGTTATTACAGAATTATTATAGATGCAAAAGATAATAGTCTCTGCCATTAGCTCTATAGATATCTTGATAGCTATCTTGATAGCTATTGAATAAACTAATATAAATCAAAGTGGTTTCTAACCACAAATCAAGGATGTCAGTCTACAGTCACTATATCACATCACTATAGGAGATGTATTATACCCACTCAGTGGCGGATCCAGGGGAGGGGCTTTGGGGGCTGAAGCCCCCCCCCCTCCAAGTTAATGATATTCATAAATATCATTTGTACATTCCTTAGTGTTTATGTATAATAATAACTGTATTGATGATACTGTGAGAGCTAGACATGCAAGTCATAAAAATGATGTAACATACTTTTAGCAATTAACGTGTTTATTGACACTGTACCATGAATGTTTAGCAGGGGTGTAGGCAGGGGGGCAGGGGGGGGGGGGGTTGGGGGGGCTTAAGTCCTCCCAGATTTTAAAAAAATTATAATATCAGGCTCTGGCTTAATTCTTTAGTTATTATTTAATTGCATAATTATTATGATGTGCATTGTAGTGGTTTGGTAAACAGTATTCAACCATGACAGTAGCTAATGGTTAACAGGTAAGCATGGTAACATTGTAACAGCTGCTTAGAATTGACTCATATCCTAATTGCTAGTAGCTGGTACCATGTCTGTGAATCTAAGTTAGTGGTTTAGCATATCCTTTAAAGTCAGATGAATCATTCAATGAATTTAAGGCCAGCTAGCTATCAGCCTGAGGTTTTTTCGATCAAAAATATAGTGATGTTGAAGATGTTTCAGTATAGAATCCACTATCTTCAATAGAGCCTGGCCTATCCTTCTGTACATAGCTATTAAAACAGTAATTACGTATTTGAATATTACTCTAATTTGCTCTCTTACACCTCTTGGATTTTTTGCTTCTGCACTTCATGCAGGAGGGGGCATATCCCCCTTCCGCACTCTCCCCCTTGAGCTGAATTGCAGCTCTTTTGTCTTTATCTTATTAGTCCCCCTAGTCCTAAAAAGTTGTATACACCCCAGCTTAGTGCCAAGCTTCATCCATGAGACTTGTCTTCCTTACTTAGCTAGCATGCTGCTGCAGTTGTAGCACATCTAGCTATACCATATAAACCTTTAACTGGTTTTTTTTATGTGCAATAATTAATATTCTCTTCATAATCACAATATCATCAGATTGTAGTTTAGCACCTGGCTGGGGGGGGAGGGGGGGGAGCAGGTCCTTCCATATTCATATGTAGTTAGCCCCGCCCCTTCCAAAATTCTGGATCTGCCCCTGCCACTTATGAGTAGCCCTTTAACATTATTTGACATTAAAATGACTGTTAAAAGCTTTGAACAGTATAGCTACATTATATTTTAATATGTAGTCATGGTAAAACTACATAAAAGATTAAGTCATTGAAGATGAAAAGAAAGGAGGAGGAATGGACTATTGTTAATCTAACTGAGCTATGGTTGGTACATGAGGTTCCAATATAATACAAAACAAAAGTCTATTGTGTTCACTTCTCACTATAACTCTCTACATACTTAAAATTCCAAGTGTGTGGTAATAAATAGCTCCAATTCAAAGCACTGCTAAGTATAGAGTATATAAGAAGGGCTAGGGTTAGGGAATAAGGATTTGATAGGGCTAGGTTTAGGTCTAGGTAGGTCTTTGGCTCATTTTTTGAACAAGTAAATTTTAGCTAGCTGCTACTGCTGCTGTTATTTTAAGCTAAAAGCTAAAAGCCTCTGCATTTAACCTAGAGAAAGTAGGTCTATCTGTCCTTAAAAATGGAGTTGTTTGCCTTTTGGAGGTCAAATAATATTTGTCTAGGAAAAATGAAATATGCTGCACATGCCTCTAGCTATATAGCCTGACCTGAATAGTTGTATATAAACAGAGATGGGTGGAGCAATTTTTGAGAAAATGCAAGATTTAAAGAGCTATAATTTACAATTAATGTTCTCTCTAATCTGTACCTTAGCTATTATGCTATTATACAGCCATCTACAAGTGGGATATCACAATAAAGGGGGAGACCACTGGGTATGTCAGACTCAATGCATACTTGTCACACCATTGCTTACTATAATAGCTACATGCAGTCACCGATATTAATAGGCTATTATTAACTAGTCCTGAAAGAGTATTAGCTAACAGGAGTAAAGCTTTAATCTCATACAATGGTATTAATATTAATACATCCTACATAGAATTCACTCTAAACAGCTTAGTTAGTATAGTATTATATATACCATTAGATCCCCAAGTTACTTTACTTTGTTGTAATCATTTTGGGTGCTTCTATGTGTAAATTCCTTACATTAGCTACATCATTACTATTACATCCTGTAATATACCTATAACAAGATTACTGTAATATACTATAATAAACAATAAGAATACTGTAAGGAAATTTACACATAGAAGCACCCCTCATTTTCTAGTGTATAGCTAATTATTAACCTTTACAGTTATGCATACTTCCATGCATATTGCACCTGGCCTATATGATACCCAAGATAGATACATTTTTAATTTCAACAAAGAATTATTATGCTGAGAACAAAATGAACTATATCTGTCTGCATGTATATACTTATTAACTGAACATTAGCAATAGTGTATGTGGACTAGCTAGCTAAATAAGCAGCTAAATTTTTTTTTCTCGTTATGTGAAGTTAAAGGAAGAAGTATTGTTTGAGCTGGAGAGACATAGAGAGTTAACTATCTGCAGGTTTGAAAATTTACAAAGAAAAAATGATTCAGGAGATAGTGAAGTTAAGTATCAAAAACTTACTCAGTGATTATGGAGCAGATCATTCATCAACTCTGGAATTTGTCCTTGCACGCATCTTCATGAATAATATGTAATTATTATTATCAAACAAGAAACAAACTGATAGTAATCAAATTTCTATGTTATCACAGATTTAGGAAACTGAGGAGTGGACTTGCTTTTTAAGCATATCACCAGTACAAAAAAAAAAACATTGAAAAGTTCCATCCTTTGGCTGCCTATTTGTCCAAATAGAACAAGCTACAGGTTACCCCACCCCTTAACTGAAGTCATACCTGTAGAAAATAATATTGAAAATATGCCTCAAAAACTAACCCTCTATGTAACCTTCCTTCCCATGTGCTTATAGGAATATATGCTATCTATATTAGCACTATACAGTAAGTAATGAGTTAGAAGATGTCCTCTCTCTATATACATTGGGTTCTAAAGAACCCCCAGCCTGGCACCCCCCTAGCAACCACCCCCTCCTTCCTGTTGGTATAGCTAATTAGATAGTTGCATGTTTGTATCTTGATACTCCTAAACTATAAATGAAATGGAACAGGTCTACTATTCCTCATAGTGAGAGGTTAAGAGAACTAGATAGTAATTTTTGGGGGGGTTCTTTATCAGAGGTTTCACTGTAGATCAAACACACACAAGTGAGTTGATGAAACTTCAAGAAGCTTGTTCCTAATCTGCTTTATAGCTACTTACCTAGAGTGATATTCTCTATTTCACATTTCTGACCACTCACTCCATATATCATTTCTACTCTTATGGTGTAGTTAATGTTGTGTTCCAGATTTGTAACGTTGTAATATACAGAAGAAGAATTATCCTCAATAGCCAAAGAGTTGTGTCTTATGAAAAGTTCTGGTTGATCCTGGCGACTATAATAGACATTATAGTAGTAATGTTGTCCTTCAGTCATCCACATTATGGTGACGATATTGTTATGCATATTATGAACTTTCAATAAGGTACAATTAAAAATAGGTGCTGAAAAGTAGGACATAATAATTATAGTCATTTTAAATTGTTTTATTGTTAATATTTGTAGCTAGCTGTAGCAAGACACCTCACAGTGAGGGGTATAAGGGGTCACTAAGAATGACAATATCTGGATATTACAAATAGTTCATAGCGATAGCTATACATGTTTAAGATATGATGCAAACCTTTAGGTTCCATGGTTTTTTTTTTTCATTACTGTTTCCATCTGTGTCATTTATTATACAGATAAAATTTCCCACAAAGTCAGCAATTCAGGGCCTTTAGACAATGCTCATATGTAGCTGATGTAGTGTCTCTTATACATTGTGAGTGTGAAAAAATTTCATACTATTACTCCATCTTTTTTCAAATGACATCATCTACAGGTCCTCCATGCTACATTATTATTATTATTATTATTATTATTATTATTATTATTATTATTATTATTATTATTATTATTATTATTATTATTATTATTATTATTATTATTATTATTATTATTATTATTATTATTATTATTATTATTATTATTATTATTATTATTATTATTATTATTATTATTATTATTATTATTATTATTATTATTATTATTATTATTATTATTATTATTATTATTATTATTATTAAATTATTTATAATGCTAACTGCCTTCTGAATGTATATGCAAAAAATTGGTCTATTCAATAGCTGTTGAGATACAGAGCTAATGTTAGCTTTTTGCAACTATAGCTACAAAGATGCTTTTCATGATTCCAAAAGATGTCCACAGGGAAGTATAGCTTCACTTTTGCCTGTAACCATGGATACACTGGGGATGGATACACTTGTAGAGGAGGTATAGCTATATAACATAGACATGTTGTCAGGTGTGTCTTAAAATATCGTAGGTGTGATCTCTCCTACTGTTAATGTACATTTCTGCATGACTTAGAACAAGGTCTTAACTTTACTCCCAGGAATGTTTCTGCAGGTAGCATTGGAGCTACAGTTGTTAGTGCCAGCAGTGCATTCATTAATATCTAGAAATAAGACAATGTAATGCTTATAGAACTGCATATACGTAGCTATAGTCAGTGCAGTGCTGTTTTGACATTGATTGTACTCCTTCTGACCTCATGACTCACTTCCTATTAGTAGTGAGTTATTTCTAATACTTTAAGTTCACTAAACTACATACCATTACAAGTGTGTCCATCCCCAGTGTATCCTTGGTTACAGGCACAAGTGGTAAAGCCATCAGAGGTTTTGATACAGTACCACAGTTTAAAGTACACATCATGTCTATAGTAGCTATTTGTAGCAAATTCCATAGCTAGTTAGTTTCATGACATGCAACAGTAAAAGACATCATGAATTAACTGACAATAAACAAACTTTGCTTTGAGGAATATGAACTGTTTGACAACTATTTAAGCCTCTGAACAATGTTATTTCACAGCAGTTAGCTAGCTATAGTTCAATCTCTCAATTCTTCCATATAATTTCCATATTCAATACTTATAGGTAGCTATAAGTCGGTGTAAGGTTGGAGACTCTCTTATTATAGCTAATTGTTATTTAGTTCTTGCTGTTATTGTTCCTCACACAAAGAAAACATGTTTTATTACGACCATTTGAAGCTGTATGACATTTATAATTAGTGGGATAGTTTCCCAAGGAACTCATTACAACTTGTAAGTGCTCTAATAACAGAAAACACTGGAAGAATTTTCTGCTCTAGCACAGGCCCAAATCCTACACCTTTCCTCAGAGATTTCATATTCCATGCAAAAATAATAAGAGATCAAGTGCAGGTATCAAAGCTGTGCAGTGCACTACTCTACTGATTGTCAAAGTTTTTTTGTTTATTTCCTTATCAGTGTATACTTTAACTCAATTTCTTCCTGTTGTTAATTTGGTTCAAAGACTATTTGAGCTTTTGAAGTAGATTCTTAGCTACCTGTGAAGTAAATGAAATTGGAGCAGAATATACTTACGTTCAGCTTGTAGTGTTATTCTAGCAAAACGGGGCTCTTTGTTTTTTTCTATATCAGGCACAACACAAGTAAATGTTCCAACTGGTGATAATGTGTTAGCCTTTCGGTTTAAACGAACTTGCTGATTATGGCGAGTTCTATAAAAGTCTCTTTCTGGAGAGTTGTATATCTTCTTACAGAAAGTGTCGAACCACTCTCCTCTACTTCCTCCATCAGCAGTTCTACAGCAGTTAGTGTTGACATTGGTAGTGACACACACAAGAGAGGACCCAGGATCACTAGAGTTAGCACTTCCAATATCAGTGATGAGTATAGTATCACCAGGTAGATATACCTTACCATTCAAGGTGAAATATAAGCCCGTGCTCGGAGGAGCTGCACGTAAATAATAATCATATTGGCTTTAATAATACACATAGCTACAGTGTAACCTCTGAATAAAGGACACATTGGGATCAGGTATACTGTCCCTTGTAGTACAGTGGAATCTCTGAATAAAGGACACATTGGGATCAGGTTGTATACTGTTCCCTGTAGGGAAGAAGTTCTTATCTCTTGGAGGTAAATTTTTAAGAGTGGTTCTACTGTAGACTGTAATTATTATAATCTTTCCAGTATTACAATATGTACATTTGCAACCTTCATAGCTAATATACAAAATTAATCATTGAACAATATCATTCCACTATCAAAACAGTATTATTATTATTATTGTTGTTGTTGCTGTTGTTATTATTACTACTAATGCTTATTATTATTATTGTTGTTGTTGTTGTTGTTGTTGTTATTATTATTGTTGTTGTTGTTGCTGCTGCTGTTGTTATTATTACTACTACTATACTAATGCTTATTATTATTATTATTATTATTATTATTATTATTATTATTATTATTATTATTATTATTATTATTATTATTATTATTATTATTATTATTATTATTATTATTATTATTATTATTATTATTATTATTATTATTATTATTATTATTATTATTATTATTATTATTATTATTATTATTATTATTATTATTATTATTATTATTATTATTATTATTATTATTATTATTGTGTCCTTGTTATTATCTTGCTAATATAATAGCTAGTATAAAATTACCTCGTTCACGAGCAACACTCCATCCTATCATCACAGAGAATAGACCCAGGAGAATGGCCATTTTTGCCAACATCTCAAACTGTCACTTAAAATATTGCAGTAAATCCTTTAGTGGGTCTTGAAAGATAATCGTTCCCTCTATAGCTATTAAGATAAAAGAAAATGTGATCAGTAAATAAGATCCTCTTTGTAAAAGAAATTGTTGCTAATTACAATAACTATAGTCTTACTGAAACGACTAGATCCAAATTCCAAGTGCAGAACAGAAACTTCAAAGCTTGTTTACTATTACAAGATTTCTCTTCACTGCAACTGCTCTGAATGCATTATAAATCAAAGTGGTTTCTAACCACAACTTCCCCAATTCAAGGATTTCAGTCTACAGTCCATTGACAGCTACCACATCACTGGAGGAGATGTATTATACCCACTTATGACTCATGAGTGTCTTTTTAACATCAAAGTGACTGTTAAAAGCTTTGAAGAGTATAGCCACATTATAGTTTTTAAAAACATATTATGTAGTCATGGTAAGACTACTATAGTAAAGATTAAGTCATTGGAGATCAAAAGAAAGGAGGAGGGAAAATAGAAGACTAGGGATATCTGATCAATCTAATTGAGGCAAGGTTGGTACTATAGGCTTTGACAAAATTTGCTTTTTTTTAACCTATTTTGCTTTGCTTTTATGCTCAATAAATTTACCCATTTTGCTTCTCTGGTTCACCCATTTTGCTCATTTTTTGCTATTTCTTTTTTGCAATTAAAGAGTATTATTATTATATTGTAGCATAACAGAGAGTTCTAAGTAGTCCTCCAAAGATGACTGCCGCTGAGCTGTGAATTGTTGTAAGATTGAGAAAACTCTTTCTACCCAGCCAAAGGTGGCTGTACTAAGAGAACCAGTCTGACAAGCCAATTGCTTTAGAACTCTCTAGTAATTTAGCAGGAAGTGAACTTGTTCTTTCCCCATTTTGCTTTTTTTGAGCAAATTGACAGCCCATTTTGCAAGAATTGCTTCGTTCTTCTGGCTGCCCATTTTGCTCAAATTTTGCTGAGCAAATTTTGTCAAGGCCTACAGTGGAACCTCCCAATAAGGGACAACTTGGGATGAGGCACTTTGTCCCTTGTTCAGAGGTTGTCCTCTCTTAGAGGTTAACCCGTTTTTCACTTTTATTGTGTTTAATATGCAAGTACAGACCATGGTGAAGTGTAAAATGATTATTGTAATGATCCCTTTGAGTGAAACTGCATCAGATTTAGGAGTGGTGGAAATTCATTCCTATGTGAGGGGCTACCACATTTATATGGACCTTTGGGATGCACAAGTAGGACAAGAGCTGCCTACCGTTAAAGCATGAACCAGACAACAGTGAAGACAGCCATGTGTTGAATGAAGATTTGATTGTTGGCCATGTTCCCTACAATTTAGCTCCTGTTGTAGAAATGTTTCTGAGGAGAGAAGTGAACACAGGCTTTGCGGAAGTAACTGGCAGCAGGGTGAATCGAGGAGCTGGCTACAGTACCATTCAAGGTGAAATATAAGCCTGTGCTGGAAGGAGCTGTAACTACAAACACAGAAAAAGTAATCATTAGCTAAGCTTCTAGCTAAAAAAAATAATAGTTGCGTTCCTTTAGCTTAACTAAAAGGTTTATTCAGTGTAAAACTACCTTGGCTGTGAACACACACAGTAGTTACACTCCATCCTAATAGTACTAGACGTAGCAGCATCTTCATCCGCATGTGGGAGGAGTTATTAGCTTCACTCTCCTGTGGTCAATCATTTTTTACTTAATGAAAATCATCATCATTACCTAGCAAAAACTTTTTGAATAAAAATGCTCATATAGCTAGCATTATTCATACAATTTTCTCTGGTGATTTTTTCTATGTAAGCAGAGAAGGGTGATGCAGTTTTTGAGGTTCCTGTATATAGCTGTGTAAGATCCCAAGAATAATTAATTTTGTTCTGTTATCTGCAAAAAGTATATCACCTGAAGGCATTGGTGTGGTAATGGGTGAGGGGAGACCACTGGGTGTGGATTTAAGGCTCTATGGAAACTAGAGTTACAACTAAAACACATGCAGCCATTAGCATTGTGTTCATGCAGTCATTACATGCATACTTTTCACACTACTTTTTGCAGCAACCACATGTAGTTATTAAACACAGGTTATTAACTAGAATATATTATATCACTGAAGGTAGATTAGCTAACTGAAGCATTAAGACCAAAATTCACTCTTTATAGCTAGTTATATACACCATTAGATCCCCAAGTTACTTAGAATGCACTTTATAAGTTTATAGCTAATTAACCTTTACAGTTATGCATACTCCCATGCATACTGCACCTGGTCTATATCTAGCTATAGCTACCTCACTTACACAAGATAAGAATTTCAGCAAGAATATTATGCTGAGAACAAAATGAACTATTATCTGTCTGCATGTACTTATGAACTAAACATTGACAATAGCTACATATGTGGACTAGCTATAGCAAAGCAGCTAAATTATTATCGTTTCTACTACTACATATGTGAAGTTAAAGGAAGAAGTATTGTTTGAGCTGGAGAGACATAGTGAGTTAACAATCTGCAGGTTTGAAAATTTAATGATTCAGGAGATAGTGAAGTTAAATATCAAACTTACTCAGTGATTGTGGAGCAGACCATTCACCATAAACTGTGGAATCAATCCTTGCACGAACCTTCATGAATTATTATTATCACACAAGAAACAAAGAAATAAAACTGGTATTTTATCTAGCTATGTTGTCAGTGACAGAGGCGGATAAAGGAAACTGAGGAGTGGACTATCAAGATACAAACATGCAACTAACTAACAGCAACAGTGACATCATTTAGCTATACCAGCAGGAGGGAGGGAGATTGCCAGGGGTGGTTGCCAGGGGGGTTGTATTGAGGTTGCAAAGAGGGGTTGCCAGGCTGGGTAATTTTTGGGAGGGTTCTTTATTAGAGGTTCTACTGTAGATCAAACACACATGAGTGAGTTGAAACTTCAAGAAGCTTGAATACAGATATTCCTAATCTGCTTTATAGCCACTTACCTAGAGTGATATTCTCTATTTTCCTCCTTTCGTGGATCTTGATCACTCACTTCATTTATCACTTCAAATGGTGTAGTTAATGTTGTGTCTGAGATTTGTAACGTCATACTATATGGAAGAAGATTTATCCACACTGCTGTGTTTTATGAAAAGTTCTGGTTGATCTTGGGGACTATAATAGACATTATAGCTGGTAGTAATCTAGTCTGCCAGTGATCAAAAGAAATTCCCACATTATGGTGAAGGTATTACAATACACTTGGTCAATTGTCAACGATCAACATTCAGAAGGAGGTGCTGAAAGTAAGATACAACTACGTATTACTATAGTCATATTGTTTTATATTAATCATTCAATTGATAACTATCATAGTTAATATCCATAACTAGTACCCCATAACACAAGAGAACTGCATTTTGGGACCCTAAAACACACTCCTAGAGCTCAACTCAGTTATCTTGAGTTATAGAATCATGAGAGAGTATCTAGCTAGAATTGATGGAGAGATATTTTAAGTGTCCAATCATAATTATGACTCCACATTAATATAAAGAACTTCTTTATGAGAAAATAAAATTGTAGCTACTATATAGAATTATGTGAGGCCCAGGAATCTAGAGATAAAATGAATTGCTTAAGGTCCAATCACAGTTTACAAGTTCACTCTACTGCAAATACACTCACTAGTACAATTCTGCAGGTGTCCGAAAGTGCATTCACATGATTTACTGCCTTGTGAAGTACTGATACTAAAGAGGGGACATGGGCAGCAAACAGACTATATACTTTCCAATATCACAAACTGCAATAAAGATAGTGCTGAGAAAATTGTCTAATCGTTAACTAGAAACAGACCTTCAATTGTGAATTTTGTGACCTTTGTAACTTGTATTGGAGTTTCTTTAACTGGTGATGTCAGGTTACCAGCACATATTATGTATTCTGTCTCAGTAGTGGCTCTCAAAGGGTTGTGTACTGTGATTCCATCATCTCCAGAGGTCACTGGTTGGTGGTCAATATTTAGCCATTTAGCAGTGGGTCTGTTGGATATGGTTTAAGATATTATACAGATGAGGGTGAACTCTGAACCAGCCACTGCATTCCATGGTTTGATGACAGTAGCTGAACTAGGATCTGAAGGAACTGGAACACAAACAATAATCAAGTAATTAGTGAGCTATGAAACTTCATATCCTTAAATTTGGCAGTGATTACCCGGTCCTTATACTCTGGATCCATGGGGCTAGAAGGCTTATAGTTAGTTATATGAAGTTTGATCCACTGTCATTAACTGGATCTAGCACTAACATGAGTTCCTGCATAGATGTAGTATTGATTAACGAGTTCCCTTTACTATCAAACCACTTTATCTCATTTGCCATGCCAGATGGACTTAAACAAGTAGCTGTAGCATGACTTCCCACCGTGAGAGGCATTAAGGGGTCACGATATCTGGATATTATAAATAGCTTATATATAATAATATGTTGAAGATAGGACAAACCTTCAAGTTCCATGGTTTTTTCATTACTATTTCCATCTGTGTCATTTACTATACAGGTGAAATTTCCCACAAAGTCAGAGCAATTTGGGGTCTTTAGATTATACTCATATGTAGCTGATGTTATACTTTGAGAGTGTGAAAATATTTCATTCTTAGCTAATTATTACTTCATCTTTTATCCAAACGACATCATCCACAGGTCTTCCACTTGCTTCAGAGTCTTAGATTCAGGGACATACTCAAGTGCAGTAATGACTGGGGTACCTGCAAACAGGGGAAATTGAGGAAACTCTCCATTACAGTAACACAGATATACCTAAATTCACTCCAATATATATCTTCCTATTCACTCCATTCCTATCAAGCACTCCGCAGGTGAACAATCCAGTGGGTCCTACTGCATTGTTCCTGCGATTAAGGAGCATTGTGACTTCAATTTGTATAGACTCCTCTTGTGCAGTCATTGGAGACAGATGATTTATTTGGGAATATCCATAGGTTGTCGTGTTGTTTAATATCAAAGTCATTGAGGCAGAAAAGAGAATTTCTGCCTTCTCCAATGTCAATTGAAGCCACCACACTGTTATTGGCATAAATTTTGTCATCCAGGAAGAATCAAAGAACTGTGGGAAAACAGTAGTACTATAATGTGATAATATACCTAATGTCTCTGAGAATGAGGTAGGTGAAAAAGCCAGCAAGACTCACTGAGTTATATAATATCACATTCCTCTACAGTGGAACTTCTCCATTCCACCCTTGAAATGAGGACACCTCTGTATACATTGGAACTCCTCTATTCCAACACCCTGAAATAAGGACACCTCTGTATAGAGTGGAACTCCTCTATTCCAACCCCCTGAAATGAGGACACCTCTGTATATATACAGTGGAATTAATCCCCTGAAATGAGAAATTTAAAGTCTTATATTAATGATGCTTGGATTAATATTCATCACTCCCTGAAATGAGACCTCCTCTCTAATTTATCCAAAGGTGCTTAGATTCCACGATTCCACTGAACATAACAGTTACCAGTACAGTTCATCCTGTCTCAGCATTACTCACAGCCTCACAGTGCAGTTCACACTCTTATTCTCATAGCCTCACAGTACAGTTCTCACTCACAGCCTCACAGTACAGTTCACACTGTCTCAGCATTACTCACAGCCTCACAGTACAGTTCACACTGTCTCAGTATTACTCACAGCCTCACAGTGCAGTTCACACTGTCTCAGTATTACTCACAACTTCATTGCTAAGCATAATGTTTATTACAGATCTTCATTTGCTAAGGTTTCTGTAGTGATTGTAGCTGATGGTCCAAAGAGAAATGTAGGATTTGAGGCACTGTTTTCAATATGGATGGCAGACACTTGAAAGGTATAGTTTGTCCTGGGCATGAGTCTACTGGCTTTAAAGAATTCTTTGTCAGATCCTGTGATGTCTTTAGTGGGGTATAACGTTGGGTAATATGATACATAGTACCCATGGATATCACCATTTCTGTCTACACATGGTACACTTCCCCATTTGATGGTAACACTAGAGGAGGTGGTGTGAGAGGTGTCCACAGAGATACCACTCGGAGCACCAGAGGGGGCTGAAATAAGGTACAATAATATTATTACAAAGTACTAGTTTAATTAAAGAATGTACGCACCAGCTTGTAAAGTAGTTTCTGTTATGACAGCTGGCTGACTGTTTCCTGCACTATTTTGGACAACAATGGAGATGCTATACTCTTGCAGTCCCGTAAGAATATATTGTGTTGCAGAGGCATCCACCCATAGAGATTCAATGTGGCAATTTGTATCAGAGCTTTCCTTCAAAATTAGAGCATCAATACAGCTATGATTATGGCAGCCAATGACCGTGTAGGAGTACTTGATGAGGTAGGATTCCAACATGCCTGAAGAAGGTTTGTTCCAGTGAAGTGTGATACACTCAGCAATGGCAGTGGACCACAGGCCAGTGGGGGGAGAGGGAGGAGCTATATCATTACAGAATTATTATAGATAACAATCTCTGCCATTAGCTCTATATCTCGATAGCTATTGAATAGACTAATATGAATCAAAGTGGTTTCTAACCACAAATCAAGGATGTCAGTCTACAGTCACTATATCACATCACTATAAGAGATGATTATACCCACTTATGAGTATCCCTTTAACATTATTTGACATTAAAGTGACTGTTAAAAGCTTTGAACAGTATAGCTACATTATATTTTAATATGTAGTCATGGTAAAACTACATAAAAGATTAAGTCATTGAAGATGAAAAGAAAGGAGGAGGAATGGACTATTGTTAATCTAACTGAGCTATGGTTGGTACATGAGGTTCCAATATAATACAAAACAAAAGTCTATTGTGTTCACTTCTCACTTGTCAGATATATAACTTTCTACATACTTAAAATTCCAAGTGTGTGGTAATATAGCTCCAATTCAAAGCAGTGCTAAGTATAGAGTAAGACAAGGGCTAGGCCTAGGGCTAGGGCTAAGGAATAAGGATATGACGGGGCTATGTTTAGGTCTAGGTAGGTCTTAGGCTCATTTTCTGAACAACAAGTAATTTTAGCTAGCTGCTATTGCTGCTGCTAAAAGCTAAAAGCCTCTGCATTTAACCTAGGCTAGGTCTACCTGTCCTTAAAAATGGAGTTGTTTGCCTTTTGGAGGTCAAATAATATTTGCCTAGGAAAAATGAAATCTGCTGCACATGCCTCTAACTATAATATAGCCTGACCTGAATAGTTGTATATAAACAGAGATGGGTGTGGTACAATTTTTGAGAAAATACAAGTTTCTGTAGCTGTATTGTAATAATAATTACAGTAAAATTCTAAGAGCAATTTGTTCTCTCTCTAATCTGTATCTTAGCTATTATACAGCCATCTACAAGTAGGATATCACAATAAAGGGGGAGACCACTGGGTGTGTCAGACTCAATGCATAGCTATTTATCACCTCACTGTTTACTATAATAGCTACATGCATGTATTATTATAGATAGTAATAGGCTATTATTAACTAGTCCTGAAAGAGTATTAGCTAACAGGAGTAAAGCTTTAATCTCATATAATGGTATTAATATTAATACATCCTACATAGAATTCACTCTAAACAGCTTAGTTAGTATAGTATTATATATACCATTAGATCCCCAAGTTACTTTACTTTGTTGTAATCATTTTGGGTGCTTCTATGTGTAAATTCCTTACATTAGCTACATCATTACTATTACATCTGTAATATACCTATAACAAGATTACTGTAATATACTATAATAAACAATAAGAATACTGTAAGGAAATTTACACATAGAAGCACCCCTCATTTTCTAGTGTATAGCTAATTATTAACCTTTACAGTTATGCATACTTCCATGCATATTGCACCTGGCCTATATGATACCCAAGATAGATACATTTTTAATTTCAACAAAGAATTATTATGCTGAGAACAAAATGAACTATATCTGTCTGCATGTATATACTTATTAACTGAACATTAACAATATGTATGTGGACTAGCTAGCTAGCTAGCTAAGCAGCTAAATTATTTCTCATTATGTGAAGTTAAAGGAAGAAGTATTGTTTGAGCTGGAGAGACATAGGGTGTTAACAATCTGCAGGTTTGAAAATTTACAAAGAAAAAATGATTGAGGAGATAGCAAAGTTAGGTATCAAAAACTTACTCAGTGATTGTAGAGCAGATCATTCACCATCAACTCTAGAATCTATACTTGTACACACCTTGCTTTTCATGCAAGAAACAAAGAAATATATCATCTATGTTATCAGTGGCAGAGGCAGATATAGGAAACTAAAGAGTGGACTATATATCAAGATACAAACATGCAATTATCTAACAGCAACAATGACATCATTTTAGCTATACCAACAGGAGAAAGGGAGATTATCAGGGATGGCTGCCAGGGGGGGTTACATGGGTGGTTGCAAAGAAGGGTTGCCAGGCTGGATAATTTTTGGGAGGGTTCTTTATCAGAGGTTCTACTGTAGATCAAACACACATGAGTGAGCTGATGAAACTTCAAGAAGCTTGAGTACAGATATTCCTAATCTTGGCTATATAGCTAATTACCTAAGAGTGATATTCTCTATTTCACATTTCTTCTCCTCCTTTTGGGGATCTTGATCACTCACTCCATTTATCACTTCAACTCTTATGGTATAGTTAATGCCATATCTCAGATTTGTAACGTTGTACTTTATGGAAGAAGATTTATCCTCAATAGGCATACTGTTGTGTTTTCTGAAACGTTCTGGTTGATCTTGTTGACTATAATAGACATTATAGTAGCAATCTGGTCTACCAGTGATTAAGGGAATATCCCACATAATGGTAACGGCATTACAATACTCTTGATCAATTTTCAGTGAGCAACATTCAGAAGGAGGTGCTGAAAGTAAGATACAACTATTACTATAGTCATATTGTTTTATATTTGTTAATATTTGTAGCTAGCTGTAGCAAGACACCTCACAGTGAGGGGTATAAGGAGTCACTAAGGATGACAATATCTGGATATTACAAATAGTTCATAGCTATAGCTATACATGTTTAAGATAGGAAATATGATGCAAAACTTTAGGTTCCATGGTTTTTTTTTCATTACTGTTTCCATCTGTGTCATTTATTATACAGATAAAATTTCCCACAAAGTCAGCAATTCAGGGCCTTTAGACAATGCTCATATGTAGCTGATGTAGTGTCTCTTATACATTGTGAGTGTGAAAAAATTTCGTACTATTACTCCATCTTTTTTTCCAATGACATCATCTACAGGTCCTCCACTTAGCTACATTATTATTATTATTATTATTATTATTATTATTATTATTATTATTATTATTATTATTATTATTATTATTATTATTATTATTATTATTATTATTATTATTATTATTATTATTATTATTATTATTATTATTATTATTATTATTATTATTATTATTATTATTATTATTATTATTATTATTATTATTATTATTATTATTATTATTATTATTATTATTATTATTATTATTATTATTATTATTATTATTATTATTATTATTATTATTATTATTATTATTATTATTATTATTATTATTATTATTATTATTATTATTATTATTATTATTATTATTATTATTATTATTATTATTATTATTATTATTATTATTATTATTATTATTATTATTATTATTATTATTATTACTATTATTATTAAATTATTTATAATGCTAACTGCCTTCTGAATGTATATGCAAAAAATTGGTCTATTCAATAGCTGTCGAGATATAGAGCTAATGTTAGCTTTTTGCAACTATAGCTACAAAGATGCTTTTCATGATTCCAAAAGATGTCCACAGGGAAGTATAGCTTCACTTTTGCCTGTAACCATGGATACACTGGGGATGGATACACTTGTAGAGGAGGTATAGCTATATAACATAGACATGTTGTCAGGTGTGTCTTAAAATATCGTAGGTGTGATCTCTCCTACTGTTAATGTACATTTCTGCATGACTTAGAACAAGGTCTTAACTTTACTCCCAGGAATGTTTCTGCAGGTAGCATTGGAGCTACAGTTGTTAGTGCCAGCAGTGCATTCATTAATATCTAGAAATAAGACAATGTAATGCTTATAGAACTGCATATACGTAGCTATAGTCAGTGCAGTGCTGTTTTGACATTGATTGTACTCCTTCTGACCTCATGACTCACTTCCTATTAGTAGTGAGTTATTTCTAATACTTTAAGTTCACTAAGCTACATACCATTACAAGTGTGTCCATCCCCAGTGTATCCTTGGTTACAGGCACAAGTGGTAAAGCCATCAGAGGTTTTGATACAGTTACCATTAGTACCACAGTTTAAAGTACACATCATGTCTATAGTAGCTCATTTGTAGCAAATTCCATAGCTAGTTAGTTTCATGACATGCAACAGTAAAAGACATCATGAATTAACTGACAATAAACAAACTTTGCTTTGAGGAATATGAACTGTTTGACAACTATTTAAGCCTCTGAACAATGTTATTTCACAGCAGTTAGCTAGCTATAGTTCAATCTCTCAATTCTTCCATATAATTTCCATATTCAATACTTATAGGTAGCTATAAGTCGGTGTAAGGTTGGAGACTCTCTTATTATAGCTAATTGTTATTTAGTTCTTGCTGTTATTGTTCCTCACACAAAGAAAACATGTTTTATTACGACCATTTGAAGCTGTATGACATTTATAATTAGTGGGATAGTTTCCCAAGGAACTCATTACAACTTGTAAGTGCTCTAATAACAGAAAACACTGGAAGAATTTTCTGCTCTAGCACAGGCCCAAATCCTACACCTTTCCTCAGAGATTTCATATTCCATGCAAAAATAATAAGAGATCAAGTGCAGGTATCAAAGCTGTGCAGTGCACTACTCTACTGATTGTCAAAGTTTTTTTGTTTATTTCCTTATCAGTGTATACTTTAACTCAATTTCTTCCTGTTGTTAATTTGGTTCAAAGACTATTTGAGCTTTTGAAGTAGATTCTTAGCTACCTGTGAAGTAAATGAAATTGGAGCAGAATATACTTACGTTCAGCTTGTAGTGTTATTCTAGCAAAACGGGGCTCTTTGTTTTTTTCTATATCAGGCACAACACAAGTAAATGTTCCAACTGGTGATAATGTGTTAGCCTTTCGGTTTAAACGAACTTGCTGATTATGGCGAGTTCTATAAAAGTCTCTTTCTGGAGAGTTGTATATCTTCTTACAGAAAGTGTCGAACCACTCTCCTCTACTTCCTCCATCAGCAGTTCTACAGCAGTTAGTGTTGACATTGGTAGTGACACACACAAGAGAGGACCCAGGATCACTAGAGTTAGCACTTCCAATATCAGTGATGAGTATAGTATCACCAGGTAGATATACCTTACCATTCAAGGTGAAATATAAGCCCGTGCTCGGAGGAGCTGCACGTAAATAATAATCATATTGGCTTTAATAATACACATAGCTACAGTGTAACCTCTGAATAAAGGACACATTGGGATCAGGTATACTGTCCCTTGTAGTACAGTGGAATCTCTGAATAAAGGACACATTGGGATCAGGTTGTATACTGTTCCCTGTAGGGAAGAAGTTCTTATCTCTTGGAGGTAAATTTTTAAGAGTGGTTCTACTGTAGACTGTAATTATTATAATCTTTCCAGTATTACAATATGTACATTTGCTACCTTCATAGCTAATATACAAAATTAATCATTGAACAATATCATTCCACTATCAAAACAGTATTATTATTATTGTTGTTGTTGTTGCTGTTGTTATTATTACTACTAATGCTTATTATTATTATTGTTGTTGTTGTTGTTGTTGTTGTTATTGTTATTATTGTTGTTGTTGTTGCTGCTGCTGTTGTTATTATTACTACTACTATACTAATGCTTATTATTATTATTATTATTATTATTATTATTATTATTATTATTATTGTGTCCTTGTTATTATCTTGCTAATATAATAGCTAGTATAAAATTACCTCGTTCACGAGCAACACTCCATCCTATCATCACAGAGAATAGACCCAGGAGAATGGCCATTTTTGCCAACATCTCAAACTGTCACTTAAAATATTGCAGTAAATCCTTTAGTGGGTCTTGAAAGATAATCGTTCCCTCTATAGCTATTAAGATAAAAGAAAATGTGATCAGTAAATAAGATCCTCTTTGTAAAAGAAATTGTTGCTAATTACAATAACTATAGTCTTACTGAAACGACTAGATCCAAATTCCAAGTGCAGAACAGAAACTTCAAAGCTTGTTTACTATTACAAGATTTCTCTTCACTGCAACTGCTCTGAATGCATTATAAATCAAAGTGGTTTCTAACCACAACTTCCCCAATTCAAGGATTTCAGTCTACAGTCCATTGACAGCTACCACATCACTGGAGGAGATGTATTATACCCACTTATGAGTGTCTTTTTAACATCAAAGTGACTGTTAAAAGCTTTGAAGAGTATAGCCACATTATAGTTTTTAAAAACATATTATGTAGTCATGGTAAGACTATAGTAAAGATTAAGTCATTGGAGATCAAAAGAAAGGAGGAGGGAAAATAGAAGACTAGGGATATCTGATCAATCTAATTGAGGCAAGGTTGGTACTATAGGCTTTGACAAAATTTGCTTTTTTTTTACCTACTTTGCTTTGCTTTTATGCTCAATAAATTTACCCATTTTGCTTCTCTGGTTCACCCATTTTGCTCATTTTTCTATTTCTTTTTTGCAATTAAAGAGTATTATTATTATATTGTAGCATAACAGAGAGTTCTAAGTAGTCCTCCAAAGATGACTGCCGCTGAGCTGTGAATTGTTGTAAGATTGAGAAAACTCTTTCTACCCAGCCAAAGGTGGCTGTACTAAGAGAACCAGTCTGACAAGCCAATTGCTTTAGAACTCTCTAGTAATTTAGCAGGAAGTGAACTTGTTCTTTCCCCATTTTGCTTTTTTTGAGCAAATTGACAGCCCATTTTGCAAGAATTGCTTCGTTCTTCTGGCTGCCCATTTTGCTCAAATTTTGCTGAGCAAATTTTGTCAAGGCCTACAGTGGAACCTCCCAATAAGGGACAACTTGGGATGAGGCACTTTGTCCCTTGTTCAGAGGTTGGAGGTTAACCCGTTTTTCACTTTTATTGTGTTTAATATGCAAGTACAGACCATGGTGAAGTGTAAAATGATTATTGTAATGATCCCTTTGAGTGAAACTGCATCAGATTTAGGAGTGGTGGAAATTCATTCCTATGTGAGGGGCTACCACATTTATATGGACCTTTGGGATGCACAAATAGGACAAGAGCTGCCTACCGTTAAAGCATGAACCAGACAACAGTGAAGACAGCCATGCAGTAGCTGAGTTGAATGAAGATTTGATTGTTGGCCATGTTCCCTACAATTTAGCTCCTGTTGTAGAAATGTTTCTGAGGAGAGAAGTGAACACAGGCTTTGCAGAAGTAACTGGCAGCAGGGTGAATCGAGGAGCTGGCTACAGTACCATTCAAGGTGAAATATAAGCCTGTGCTGGAAGGAGTTGTAACTACAAACACAGAAAAAGTAATCATTAGCTAAGCTTCTAGCTAAAAAAAATAATAGTTGCGTTCCTTTAGCTTAACTAAAAGGTTTATTCAGTGTAAAACTACCTTGGCTGTGAACACACACAGTAGTTACACTCCATCCTAATAATACTAGACGTAGCAGCATCTTCATCCGCATGTGGGAGGAGTTATTAGCTTCACTCTCCTGTGGTCAATCATTTTTTACTTAATGAAAATCATCATCATTACCTAGCAAAAACTTTCTGAATAAAAATGCTCATATAGCTAGCATTATTCATACAATTTTCTCTGGTGATTTTTTCTATGTAAGCAGAGAAGGGTGATGCAGTTTTTGAGGTTTCTGTATATAGCTGTGTAAGATCCCAAGAATAATTAATTTTGTTCTGTTATACAGGTATCTGCAAAAAGTATATCACCTGAAGGCATTGGTGTGGTAATGGGTGAGGGGAGACCACTGGGTGTGTCAGACTCAGGATTTAAGGCTCTATGGAAACTAGAGTTACAACTAAAACACATGCAGCCATTAGCATTGTGTTCATGCAGTCATTACATGCATACTTTTCACACTACTTTTTGCAGCAACCACATGTAGTTATTAAACACAGGTTATTAACTAGAATATATTATATCACTGAAGGTAGATTAGCTAACTGAAGCATTAAGACCAAAATTCACTCTTTATAGCTAGTTATATACACCATTAGATCCCCAAGTTACTTAGAATGCACTTTATAAGTTTATAGCTAATTAACCTTTACAGTTATGCATACTCCCATGCATACTGCACCTGGTCTATATCTAGCTATAGCTACCTCACTTACACAAGATAAGAATTTCAGCAAGAATATTATGCTGAGAACAAAATGAACTATTATCTGTCTGCATGTACTTATGAACTAAACATTGACAATAGCTACATATGTGGACTAGCTATAGCAAAGCAGCTAAATTATTCTCGTTTCTACTACTACATATGTGAAGTTAAAGGAAGAAGTATTGTTTGAGCTGGAGAGACATAGTGAGTTAACAATCTGCAGGTTTGAAAATTTAATGATTCAGGAGATAGTGAAGTTAAATATCAAACTTACTCAGTGATTGTGGAGCAGACCATTCACCATAAACTGTGGAATCAATCCTTGCACGAACCTTCATGAATTATTATTATCACACAAGAAACAAAGAAATAAAACTGGTATTTTATCTAGCTATGTTGTCAGTGACAGAGGCGGATAAAGGAAACTGAGGAGTGGACTATCAAGATACAAACATGCAACTAACTAACAGCAACAGTGACATCATTTAGCTATACCAGCAGGAGGGAGGGAGATTGCCAGGGGTGGTTGCCAGGGGGGTTGTATTGAGGTTGCAAAGAGGGGTTGCCAGGCTGGGTAATTTTTGGGAGGGTTCTTTATTAGAGGTTCTACTGTAGATCAAACACACATGAGTGAGTTGAAACTTCAAGAAGCTTGAATACAGATATTCCTAATCTGCTTTATAGCCACTTACCTAGAGTGATATTCTCTATTTTCCTCCTTTCATGGATCTTGATCACTCACTTCATTTATCACTTCAAATGGTGTAGTTAATGTTGTGTCTGAGATTTGTAACGTCATACTATATGGAAGAAGATTTATCCACACTGCTGTGTTTTATGAAAAGTTCTGGTTGATCTTGGGGACTATAATAGACATTATAGCTGGTAGTAATCTAGTCTGCCAGTGATCAAAAGAAATTCCCACATTATGGTGAAGGTATTACAATACACTTGGTCAATTGTCAACGATCAACATTCAGAAGGAGGTGCTGAAAGTAAGATACAACTACGTATTACTATAGTCATATTGTTTTATATTAATCATTCAATTGATAACTATCATAGTTAATATCCATAACTAGTACCCCATAACACAAGAGAACTGCATTTTGGGACCCTAAAACACACTCCTAGAGCTCAACTCAGTTATCTTGAGTTATAGAATCATGAGAGAGTATCTAGCTAGAATTGATGGAGAGATATTTTAAGTGTCCAATCATAATTATGACTCCACATTAATATAAAGAACTTCTTTATGAGAAAATAAAATTGTAGCTACTATATAGAATTATGTGAGGCCCAGGAATCTAGAGATAAAATGAATTGCTTAAGGTCCAATCACACAAGTTTACAAGTTCACTCTACTGCAAATACACTCACTAGTACAATTCTGCAGGTGTCCGAAAGTGCATTCACATGATTTACTGCCTTGTGAAGTACTGATACTAAAGAGGGGACATGGGCAGCAAACAGACTATATACTTTCCAATATCACAAACTGCAATAAAGATAGTGCTGAGAAAATTGTCTAATAGTTAACTAGAAACAGACCTTCAATTGTGAATTTTGTGACCTTTGTAACTTGTATTGGAGTTTCTTTAACTGGTGATGTCAGGTTACCAGCACATATTATGTATTCTGTCTCAGTAGTGGCTCTCAAAGGGTTGTGTACTGTGATTCCATCATCTCCAGAGGTCACTGGTTGGTGGTCAATATTTAGCCATTTAGCAGTGGGTCTGTTGGATATGGTTTAAGATATTATACAGATGAGGGTGAACTCTGAACCAGCCACTGCATTCCATGGTTTGATGACAGTAGCTGAACTAGGATCTGAAGGAACTGGAACACAAACAATAATCAAGTAATTAGTTAGCTATGAAACTTCATATCCTTAAATTTGGCAGTGATTACCCGGTCCTTATACTCTGGATCCATGGGGCTAGAAGGCTTATAGTTAGTTATATGAAGTTTGATCCACTGTCATTAACTGGATCTAGCACTAACATGAGTTCCTGCATAGATGTAGTATTGATTAACGAGTTCCCTTTACTATCAAACCACTTTATCTCATTTGCCATGCCAGATGGACTTAAACAAGTAACTGTAGCATGACTTCCCACCGTGAGAGGCATTAAGGGGTCACAATATCTGGATATTATAAATAGCTTATATATAATAATATGTTGAAGATAGGACAAACCTTCAAGTTCCATGGTTTTTTCATTACTATTTCCATCTGTGTCATTTACTATACAGGTGAAATTTCCCACAAAGTCAGAGCAATTTGGGGTCTTTAGATTATACTCATATGTAGCTGATGTTATACTTTGAGAGTGTGAAAATATTTCATTCTTAGTTAATTATTACTTCATCTTTTATCCAAACGACATCATCCACAGGTCTTCCACTTGATTCACAGTCTTAGATTCAGGGACATACTCAAGTGCAGTAATGACTGGGGTACCTGCAAACAGGGGAAATTGAGGAAACTCTCCATTACAGTAACACCTAAATTCACTCCAATATAATATATCTTCCTATTCACTCCATTCCTATCAAGCACTCCGCAGGTGAACAATCCAGTGGGTCCTACTGCATTGCTCCTGCGATTAAGGAGCATTGTGACTTCAATTTGTATAGACTCCTCTTGTGCAGTCATTGGAGACAGATGATTTATTTGGGAATATCTCGTGTTGTTTAATATCAAAGTCATTGAGGCAGAAAAGAGAATTTCTGCCTTCTCCAATGTCAATTGAAGCCACCACACTGTTATTGGGATAGATTTTGTCATCCAGGAAGAATCAAAGAACTGTGGGAAAACAGTAGTACTATAATGTGATAATATAGCTAATGTCTCTGAGAATGAGGTAGGTGAAAAAGCCAGCAAGACTCACTGAGTTATATAATATCACATTCCTCTACAGTGGAACTTCTCCATTCCACCCTTGAAATGAGGACACCTCTGTATACATTGGAACTCCTCTATTCCAACACCCTGAATTAAGGACACCTCTGTATAGAGTGGAACTCCTCTATTCCAACACCCTGAAATGAGGACACCTCTGTATATATACAGTGGAACTAATCCCCTGAAATGAGAAATTTAAAGTCTTATATTAATGATGCTTGGATAGCTTGTTCATTAATATTCATCACTCCCTGAAATGAGACCTCCTCTCTAATTTATCCAAAGGTGCTTAGATTCCACGATTCCACTGAACATAACAGTTACCAGTGCAGTTCATCCTGTCTCAGCATTACTCACAGCCTCACAGTGCAGTTCACACTCTTATTCTCATAGCCTCACAGTACAGTTCTCACTCATTATTACTCACAGCCTCACAGTACAGTTCACACTGTCTCAGCATTACTCACAGCCTCACAGTGCAGTTCACACTGTCTCAGTATTACTCACAACTTCATTGCTAAGCATAATGTTTATTACAGACCTTCATTTGCTAAGGTTTCTGTAGTGATTGTAGCTGATGGTCCAAAGAGAAATGTAGGATTTGAGGCACTGTTTTCAATATGGATGGCAGACACTTGAAAGGTATAGTTTGTCCTGGGCATGAGTCTACTGGCTTTAAAGAATTCTTTGTCAGATCCTGTGATGTCTTTAGTGGGGTATAACGTTGGGTAATATGATACATAGTACCCATGGATATCACCATTTCTGTCTACACATGGTACACTTCCCCATTTGATGGTAACACTAGAGGAGGTGGTGTGAGAGGTGTCCACAGAGATACCACTCTGAGCACCAGAGGGGGCTGAAATAAGGTACAATAATATTATTACAAAGTACTAGTTTAATTAAAGAATGCACGCACCAGCTTGTAAAGTAGTTTCTGTTATGACAGCTGGCTGACTGTTTCCTGCACTATTTTGGACAACAATGGAGATGCTATACTCTTGCAGTCCCGTAAGAATATATTGTGTTGCAGAGGCATTCACCCGTAGAGATTCAATGTGGCAATTTGTATCAGAGCTTTCCTTCAAAATTAGAGCATCAATACAACTATGATTATGGCAGCCAATGACCGTGTAGGAGTACTTGATGAGGTAGGATTCCAACATGCCTGAAGAAGGTTTGTTCCAGTGAAGTGTGATACACTCAGCAATGGCAGTGGACCACAGGCCAGTGGGGGGAGAGGGAGGAGCTATATCATTACAGAATTATTATAGATAATAATCTCTGCCATTAGCTCTATATCTCGATAGCTATTGAATAGACTAATATGAATCAAAGTGGTTTCTAACCACAAATCAAGGATGTCAGTCTACAGTCACTATATCACATCACTATGATTATACCCACTTATGAGTATCCCTTTAACATTATTTGACATTAAAGTGACTGTTAAAAGCTTTGAACAGTATAGCTACATTATATTTTAATATGTAGTCATGGTAAAACTACATAAAAGATTAAGTCATTGAAGATGAAAAGAAAGGAGGAGGAATGGACTATTGTTAATCTAACTGAGCTATGGTTGGTACATGAGGTTCCAATATAATACAAAACAAAAGTCTATTGTGTTCACTTCTCACTTGTCAGATATATAACTTTCTACATACTTAAAATTCCAAGTGTGTGGTAATATAGCTCCAATTCAAAGCAGTGCTAAGTATAGAGTAAGACAAGGGCTAGGCCTAGGGCTAGGGCTAAGGAATAAGGATATAACGGGGCTATGTTTAGGTCTAGGTAGGTCTTAGGCTCATTTTCTGAACAACAAGTAATTTTAGCTAGCTGCTATTGCTGCTGCTAAAAGCTAAAAGCCTCTGCATTTAACCTAGGCTAGGTCTACCTGTCCTTAAAAATGGAGTTGTTTGCCTTTTGGAGGTCAAATAATATTTGCCTAGGAAAAATGAAATCTGCTGCACATGCCTCTAACTATAATATAGCCTGACCTGAATAGTTGTATATAAACAGAGATGGGTGTGGTACAATTTTTGAGAAAATACAAGTTTCTGTAGCTGTATTGTAATAATAATTACAGTAAAATTCTAAGAGCAATTTGTTCTCTCTCTAATCTGTATCTTAGCTATTATACAGCCATCTACAAGTAGGATATCACAATAAAGGGGGAGACCACTGGGTATGTCAGACTCAATGCATAGCTATTTATCACCTCACTGTTTACTATAATAGCTACATGCATGTATTATTATAGATAGTAATAGGCTATTATTAACTAGTCCTGAAAGAGTATTAGCTAACAGGAGTAAAGCTTTAATCTCATACAATGGTATTAATATTAATACATCCTACATAGAATTCACTCTAAACAGCTTAGTTAGTATAGTATTATATATACCATTAGATCCCCAAGTTACTTTACTTTGTTGTAATCATTTTGGGTGCTTCTATGTGTAAATTCCTTACATTACATCATTACTATTACATCTGTAATATACCTATAACAAGATTACTGTAATATACTATAATAAACAATAAGAATACTGTAAGGAAATTTACACATAGAAGCACCCCTCATTTTCTAGTGTATAGCTAATTATTAACCTTTACAGTTATGCATACTTCCATGCATATTGCACCTGGCCTATATGATACCCAAGATAGATACATTTTTAATTTCAACAAAGAATTATTATGCTGAGAACAAAATGAACTATATCTGTCTGCATGTATATACTTATTAACTGAACATTAACAATATGTATGTGGACTAGCTAGCTAGCTAAGCAGCTAAATTATTTCTCATTATGTGAAGTTAAAGGAAGAAGTATTGTTTGAGCTGGAGAGACATAGGGTGTTAACAATCTGCAGGTTTGAAAATTTACAAAGAAAAAATGATTGAGGAGATAGCAAAGTTAGGTATCAAAAACTTACTCAGTGATTGTAGAGCAGATCATTCACCATCAACTCTAGAATCTATACTTGTACACACCTTGCTTTTCATGCAAGAAACAAAGAAATATATCATCTATGTTATCAGTGGCAGAGGCAGATATAGGAAACTAAAGAGTGGACTATATATCAAGATACAAACATGCAATTATCTAACAGCAACAATGACATCATTTTAGCTATACCAACAGGAGAAAGGGAGATTATCAGGGATGGCTGCCAGGGGGGGTTGCATGGGTGGTTGCAAAGAAGGGTTGCCAGGCTGGATAATTTTTGGGAGGGTTCTTTATCAGAGGTTCTACTGTAGATCAAACACACATGAGTGAGCTGATGAAACTTCAAGAAGCTTGAATACAGATATTCCTAATCTTGGCTATATAGCTAATTACCTAAGAGTGATATTCTCTATTTCACATTTCTTCTCCTCCTTTTGGGGATCTTGATCACTCACTCCATTTATCACTTCTACTCTTATGGTATAGTAAATGTCGTGTGTCAGATTTGTAACGTTGTACTTTATGGAAGAAGATTTATCCTCAATAGGCATACTGTTGTGTTTTCTGAAACGTTCTGGTTGATCTTGTTGACTATAATAGACATTATAGTAGCAATCTGGTCTACCAGTGATTAAGGGAATATCCCACATAATGGTAACGGCATTACAATACTCTTGATCAATTTTCAGTGAGCAATATTCAGAAGGAGGTGCTGAAAGTAAGATACAACTATTACTATAGTCATATTGTTTTATATTTGTTAATATTTGTAGCTAGCTGTAGCAAGACACCTCACAGTGAGGGGTATAAGGAGTCACTAAGGATGACAATATCTGGATATTACAAATAGTTCATAGCTATAGCTATACATGTTTAAGATAGGAAATATGATGCAAAACTTTAGGTTCCATGGTTGTTTTTTTTTATTACTGTTTCCATCTGTGTCATTTATTATACAGATAAAATTTCCCACAAAGTCAGCAATTCAGGGCCTTTAGACAATGCTCATATGTAGCTGATGTAGTGTCTCTTATACATTGTGAGTGTGAAAAAATTTCATACTATTACTCCATCTTTTTTTCCAATGACATCATCTACAGGTCCTCCACTTAGCTACATTATTATTATTATTATTATTATTATTATTATTATTATTATTATTATTATTATTATTATTATTATTATTATTATTTATAATGCTAACTGCCTTCTGAATGTATATGCAAAAAATTGGTCTATTCAATAGCTGTCGAGATATAGAGCTAATGTTAGCTTTTTGCAACTATAGCTACAAAGATGCTTTTCATGATTCCAAAAGATGTCCACAGGGAAGTATAGCTTCACTTTTGCCTGTAACCATGGATACACTGGGGATGGATACACTTGTAGAGGAGGTATAGCTATATAACATAGACATGTTGTCAGGTGTGTCTTAAAATATCGTAGGTGTGATCTCTCCTACTGTTAATGTACATTTCTGCATGACTTAGAACAAGGTCTTAACTTTACTCCCAGGAATGTTTCTGCAGGTAGCATTGGAGCTACAGTTGTTAGTGCCAGCAGTGCATTCATTAATATCTAGAAATAAGACAATGTAATGCTTATAGAACTGCATATACGTAGCTATAGTCAGTGCAGTGCTGTTTTGACATTGATTGTACTCCTTCTGACCTCATGACTCACTTCCTATTAGTAGTGAGTTATTTCTAATACTTTAAGTTCACTAAGCTACATACCATTACAAGTGTGTCCATCCCCAGTGTATCCTTGGTTACAGGCACAAGTGGTAAAGCCATCAGAGGTTTTGATACAGTTACCATTAGTACCACAGTTTAAAGTACACATCATGTCTATAGTAGCTCATTTGTAGCAAATTCCATAGCTAGTTAGTTTCATGACATGCAACAGTAAAAGACATCATGAATTAACTGACAATAAACAAACTTTGCTTTGAGGAATATGAACTGTTTGACAACTATTTAAGCCTCTGAACAATGTTATTTCACAGCAGTTAGCTAGCTATAGTTCAATCTCTCAATTCTTCCATATAATTTCCATATTCAATACTTATAGGTAGCTATAAGTCGGTGTAAGGTTGGAGACTCTCTTATTATAGCTAATTGTTATTTAGTTCTTGCTGTTATTGTTCCTCACACAAAGAAAACATGTTTTATTACGACCATTTGAAGCTGTATGACATTTATAATTAGTGGGATAGTTTCCCAAGGAACTCATTACAACTTGTAAGTGCTCTAATAACAGAAAACACTGGAAGAATTTTCTGCTCTAGCACAGGCCCAAATCCTACACCTTTCCTCAGAGATTTCATATTCCATGCAAAAATAATAAGAGATCAAGTGCAGGTATCAAAGCTGTGCAGTGCACTACTCTACTGATTGTCAAAGTTTTTTTGTTTATTTCCTTATCAGTGTATACTTTAACTCAATTTCTTCCTGTTGTTAATTTGGTTCAAAGACCATTTGAGCTTTTGAAGTAGATTCTTAGCTACCTGTGAAGTAAATGAAATTGGAGCAGAATATACTTACGTTCAGCTTGTAGTGTTATTCTAGCAAAATGGGGCTCTTTGTTTTTTTCTATATCAGGCACAACACAAGTAAATGTTCCAACTGGTGATAATGTGTTAGCCTTTCGGTTTAAACGAACTTGCTGATTATGGCGAGTTCTATAAAAGTCTCTTTCTGGAGAGTTGTATATCTTCTTACAGAAAGTGTCGAACCACTCTCCTCTACTTCCTCCATCAGCAGTTCTACAGCAGTTAGTGTTGACATTGGTAGTGACACACACAAGAGAGGACCCAGGACCACTAGAGTTAGCACTTCCAATATCAGTGATGAGTATAGTATCATCAGGTAGATATACATTACCATTCAAGGTGAAGTACAAGCCTTTGCTTGGAGGAGCTGCACGTAATAGTGATAATAATCACACTGGCTTTAATAATATATACATATAACTACAGTGGAATCTCTGAATAAAGAGACACACTGGGATCAAGTATACTGTCCCTTGTAGTACAGTGGAACCCTCTGAATTGAGATCAGGTTTACTGTCCCTTGTAGTACAGTGGAACCTCGGAATAAAGGGACATATTGGGATCAGGTCTACTGTCCCTTGTAGTAGAGTAGAACCTTTGAATAAAGGGACACATTGGGATCAGGTTTACTGTCCCTTGTAGTACAGTGGAATCTCTGAATAAAGGACACATTGGGATCAGGTTGTATGCTGTTCCTTGTAGGGAAGAAGTTCTTATCTCTTGGAGGTAAATTTTTAAGAGTAGTTCTACTGTAGACTGTAATTATTATAATCTTTCCAGTATTACAATATGTACATTTGCAACCTTCATAGCTAATATACAAAATTAATCATTGAACAATATCATTCCACTATCAAAACAGTATTATTATTATTATTGTTGTTGTTGCTGTTGTTATTATTACTACTAATGCTTATTATTATTATTGTTGTTGTTGTTGTTGTTGTTGTTGTTGCTGCTGCTGTTGTTATTATTACTACTACTATACTAATGCTTATTATTATTATTATTATTATTATTATTATTATTATTATTATTATTATTATTATTATTATTATTATTATTATTATTATTATTATTATTATTGTGTCCTTGTTATTATCTTGCTAATATAATAGCTAGTATAAAATTACCTCGTTCACGAGCAACACTCCATCCTATCATCACAGAGAATAGACCCAGGAGAATGGCCATTTTTGCCAACATCTCAAACTGTCACTTAAAATATTGCAGTAAATCCTTTAGTGGGTCTTGAAAGATAATCGTTCCCTCTATAGCTATTAAGATAAAAGAAAATGTGATCAGTAAATAAGATCCTTTTTGTAAAAAAAATTGCTGCTAATTACAATAACTATAGTCTCACTGAAACGACTAGATCCAAATTCCAAGTGCAGAACAGAAACTTCAAAGCTTGTTTTAAAATATAACTATTACAAGATTTCTCTTCACTGCAACTGCTCTGAATGCATTATAAATCAAAGTGGTTTCTAACCACAACTTCCCCAATTCAAGGATTTCAGTCTACAGTCCATTGACAGCTACCACATCACTGGAGGAGATGTATTATACCCACTTATGAGTGTCTTTTTAACATCAAAGTGACTGTTAAAAGCTTTGAAGAGTATAGCCACATTATAGTTTTTAAAAACATATTATGTAGTCATGGTAAGACTATAGTAAAGATTAAGTCATTGGAGATCAAAAGAAAGGAGGAGGGAAAATAGAAGACTAGGGATATCTGATCAATCTAATTGAGGCAAGGTTGGTGCTATAGGCTTTGACAAAATTTGCTTTTTTTTAACCTATTTTGCTTTGCTTTTATGCTCAATAAATTTACCCATTTTGCTTCTCTGGTTCACCCATTTTGCTCATTTTTTGCTATTTCTTTTTTGCAATTAAAGAGTATTATTATTATATTGTAGCATAACAGAGAGTTCTAAGTAGTCCTCCAAAGATGACTGCCGCTGAGCTGTGAATTGTTGTAAGATTGAGAAAACTCTTTCTACCCAGCCAAAGGTGGCTGTACTAAGAGAACCAGTCTGACAAGCCAATTGCTTTAGAACTCTCTAGTAATTTAGCAGGAAGTGAACTTGTTCTTTCCCCATTTTGCTTTTTTTGAGCAAATTGACAGCCCATTTTGCAAGAATTGCTTCGTTCTTCTGGCTGCCCATTTTGCTCAAATTTTGCTGAGCAAATTTTGTCAAGGCCTACAGTGGAACCTCCCAACAAGGGACAACTTGGGATGAGGCACTTTGTCCCTTGTTCAGAGGTTGTCCTCTCATAGAGGTTAACCCGTTTTTCACTTTTATTGTGTTTAATATGCAAGTACAGACCATGGTGAAGTGTAAAATGATTATTGTAATGATCCCTTTGAGTGAAACTGCATCAGATTTAGGAGTGGTGGAAATTCATTCCTATGTGAGGGGCTACCACATTTATATGGACCTTTGGGATGCACAAGTAGGACAAGAGCTGCCTACCGTTAAAGCATGAACCAGACAACAGTGAAGACAGCCATGCAGTAGCTGTGTTGAATGAAGATTTGATTGTTGGCCATGTTCCCTACAATTTAGCTCCTGTTGTAGAAATGTTTCTGAGGAGAGAAGTGAACACAGGCTTTGCGGAAGTAACTGGCAGCAGGGTGAATCGAGGAGCTGGCTACAGTACCATTCAAGGTGAAATATAAGCCTGTGCTGGAAGGAGCTGTAACTACAAACACAGAAAAAGTAATCATTAGCTAAGCTTCTAGCTAAAAAAAATAATAGTTGCGTTCCTTTAGCTTAACTAAAAGGTTTATTCAGTGTAAAACTACCTTGGCTGTGAACACACACAGTAGTTACACTCCATCCTAATAATACTAGACGTAGCAGCATCTTCATCCGCATGTGGGAGGAGTTATTAGCTTCACTCTCCTGTGGTCAATCATTTTTTACTTAATGAAAATCATCATCATTACCTAGCAAAAACTTTCTGAATAAAAATGCTCATATAGCTAGCATTATTCATACAATTTTCTCTGGTGATTTTTTCTATGTAAGCAGAGAAGGGTGATGCAGTTTTTGAGGTTCCTGTATATAGCTGTGTAAGATCCCAAGAATAATTAATTTTGTTCTGTTATACAGGTATCTGCAAAAAGTATATCACCTGAAGGCATTGGTGTGGTAATGGGTGAGGGGAGACCACTGGGTGTGTCAGACTCAGGATTTAAGGCTCTATGGAAACTAGAGTTACAACTAAAACACATGCAGCCATTAGCATTGTGTTCATGCAGTCATTACATGCATACTTTTCACACTACTTTTTGCAGCAACCACATGTAGTTATTAAACACAGGTTATTAACTAGAATATATTATATCACTGAAGGTAGATTAGCTAACTGAAGCATTAAGACCAAAATTCACTCTTTATAGCTAGTTATATACACCATTAGATCCCCAAGTTGCTTAGAATGCACTTTATAAGTTTATAGCTAATTAACCTTTACAGTTATGCATACTCCCATGCATACTGCACCTGGTCTATATCTAGCTATAGCTACCTCACTTACACAAGATAAGAATTTCAGCAAGAATATTATGCTGAGAACAAAATGAACTATTATCTGTCTGCATGTACTTATGAACTAAACATTGACAATAGCTACATATGTGGACTAGCTATAGCAAAGCAGCTAAATTATTATCGTTCCTACTACTACATATGTGAAGTTAAAGGAAGAAGTATTGTTTGAGCTGGAGAGACATAGTGAGTTAACAATCTGCAGGTTTGAAAATTTAATGATTCAGGAGATAGTGAAGTTAAATATCAAACTTACTCAGTGATTGTGGAGCAGACCATTCACCATAAACTGTGGAATCAATCCTTGCACGAACCTTCATGAATTATTATTATCACACAAGAAACAAAGAAATAAAACTGGTATTTTATCTAGCTATGTTGTCAGTGACAGAGGCGGATAAAGGAAACTGAGGAGTGGACTATCAAGATACAAACATGCAACTAACTAACAGCAACAGTGACATCATTTAGCTATACCAACAGGAGGGAGGGAGATTGCCAGGGGTGGTTGCCAGGGGGGTTGTATTGAGGTTGCAAAGAGGGGTTGCCAGGCTGGGTAATTTTTGGGAGGGTTCTTTATTAGAGGTTCTACTGTAGATCAAACACACATGAGTGAGTTGAAACTTCAAGAAGCTTGAATACAGATATTCCTAATCTGCTTTATAGCCACTTACCTAGAGTGATATTCTCTATTTTCCTCCTTTCGTGGATCTTGATCACTCACTTCATTTATCACTTCAAATGGTGTAGTTAATGTTGTGTCTGAGATTTGTAACGTCATACTATATGGAAGAAGATTTATCCACACTGCTGTGTTTTATGAAAAGTTCTGGTTGATCTTGGGGACTATAATAGACATTATAGCTGGTAGTAATCTAGTCTGCCAGTGATCAAAAGAAATTCCCACATTATGGTGAAGGTATTACAATACACTTGGTCAATTGTCAACGATCAACATTCAGAAGGAGGTGCTGAAAGTAAGATACAACTACGTACGTATTACTATAGTCATATTGTTTTATATTAATCATTCAATTGATAACTATCATAGTTAATATCCATAACTAGTACCCCATAACACAAGAGAACTGCATTTTGGGACCCTAAAACACACTCCTAGAGCTCAACTCAGTTATCTTGAGTTATAGAATCATGAGAGAGTATCTAGCTAGAATTGATGGAGAGATATTTTAAGTGTCCAATCATAATTATGACTCCACATTAATATAAAGAACTTCTTTATGAGAAAATAAAATTGTAGCTACTATAAAGAATTATGTGAGGCCCAGGAATCTAGAGATAAAATGAATTGCTTAAGGTCCAATCGCACAAGTTTACAAGTTCACTCTACTGCAAATACACTCACTAGTACAATTCTGCAGGTGTCCGAAAGTGCATTCACATGATTTACTGCCTTGTGAAGTACTGATACTAAAGAGGGGACATGGGCAGCAAACAGACTATATACTTTCCAATATCACAAACTGCAATAAAGATAGTGCTGAGAAAATTGTCTAATCGTTAACTAGAAACAGACCTTCAATTGTGAATTTTGTGACCTTTGTAACTTGTATTGGAGTTTCTTTAACTGGTGATGTCAGGTTACCAGCACATATGTATTCTGTCTCAGTAGTGGCTCTCAAAGGGTTGTGTACTGTGATTCCATCATCTCCAGAGGTCACTGGTTGGTGGTCAATATTTAGCCATTTAGCAGTGGGTCTGTTGGATATGGTTTAAGATATTATACAGATGAGGGTGAACTCTGAACCAGCCACTGCATTCCATGGTTTGATGACAGTAGCTGAACTAGGATCTGAAGGAACTGGAACACAAACAATAATCAAGTAATTAGTTAGCTATGAAACTTCATATCCTTAAATTTGGCAGTGATTACCCGGTCCTTATACTCTGGATCCATGGGGCTAGAAGGCTTATAGTTAGTTATATGAAGTTTGATCCACTGTCATTAACTGGATCTAGCACTAACATGAGTTCCTGCATAGATGTAGTATTGATTAACGAGTTCCCTTTACTATCAAACCACTTTATCTCATTTGCCATGCCAGATGGACTTAAACAAGTAGCTGTAGCATGACTTCCCACCGTGAGAGGCATTAAGGGGTCACGATATCTGGATATTATAAATAGCTTATATATAATAATATGTTGAAGATAGGACAAACCTTCAAGTTCCATGGTTTTTTCATTACTATTTCCATCTGTGTCCTTTACTATACAGGTGAAATTTCCCACAAAGTCAGAGCAATTTGGGGTCTTTAGATTATACTCATATGTAGCTGATGTTATACTTTGAGAGTGTGAAAATATTTCATTCTTAGCTAATTATTACTTCATCTTTTATCCAAACGACATCATCCACAGGTCTTCCACTTGCTTCAGAGTCTTAGATTCAGGGACATACTCAAGTGCAGTAATGACTGGGGTACCTGCAAACAGGGGAAATTGAGGAAACTCTCCATTACAGTAACACAGATATACCTAAATTCACTCCAATATATATCTTCCTATTCACTCCATTCCTATCAAGCACTCCGCAGGTGAACAATCCAGTGGGTCCTACTGCATTGCTCCTGCGATTAAGGAGCATTGTGACTTCAATTTGTATAGACTCCTCTTGTGCAGTCATTGGAGACAGATGATTTATTTGGGAATATCCATAGGTTGTCGTGTTGTTTAATATCAAAGTCATTGAGGCAGAAAAGAGAATTTCTGCCTTCTCCAATGTCAATTGAAGCCACCACACTGTTATTGGCATAAATTTTGTCATCCAGGAAGAATCAAAGAACTGTGGAAAAACAGTAGTACTATAATGTGATAATATACCTAATGTCTCTGAGAATGAGGTAGGTGAAAAAGCCAGCAAGACTCACTGAGTTATATAATATCACATTCCTCTACAGTGGAACTTCTCCATTCCACCCTTGAAATGAGGACACCTCTGTATACATTGGAACTCCTCTATTCCAACACCCTGAATTAAGGACACCTCTGTATAGAGTGGAACTCCTCTATTCCAACCCCCTGAAATGAGGACACCTCTGTATATATACAGTGGAACTAATCCCCTGAAATGAGAAATTTAAAGTCTTATATTAATGATGCTTGGATAGCTTGTTCATTAATATTCATCACTCCCTGAAATGAGACCTCCTCTCTAATTTATCCAAAGGTGCTTAGATTCCACGATTCCACTGAACATAACAGTTACCAGTACAGTTCATCCTGTCTCAGCATTACTCACAGCCTCACAGTGCAGTTCACACTCTTATTCTCATAGCCTCACAGTACAGTTCTCACTCACAGCCTCACAGTACAGTTCACACTGTCTCAGCATTACTCACAGCCTCACAGTACAGTTCACACTGTCTCAGTATTACTCACAGCCTCACAGTGCAGTTCACACTGTCTCAGTATTACTCACAACTTCATTGCTAAGCATAATGTTTATTACAGATCTTCATTTGCGGTTTCTGTAGTGATTGTAGCTGATGGTCCAAAGAGAAATGTAGGATTTGAGGCACTGTTTTCAATATGGATGGCAGACACTTGAAAGGTATAGTTTGTCCTGGGCATGAGTCTACTGGCTTTAAAGAATTCTTTGTCAGATCCTGTGATGTCTTTAGTGGGGTATAACGTTGGGTAATATGATACATAGTACCCATGGATATCACCATTTCTGTCTACACATGGTACACTTCCCCATTTGATGGTAACACTAGAGGAGGTGGTGTGAGAGGTGTCCACAGAGATACCACTCGGAGCACCAGAGGGGGCTGAAATAAGGTACAATAATATTATTACAAAGTACTAGTTTAATTAAAGAATGTACGCACCAGCTTGTAAAGTAGTTTCTGTTATGACAGCTGGCTGACTGTTTCCTGCACTATTTTGGACAACAATGGAGATGCTATACTCTTGCAGTCCCGTAAGAATATATTGTGTTGCAGAGGCATTCACCCGTAGAGATTCAATGTGGCAATTTGTATCAGAGCTTTCCTTCAAAATTAGAGCATCAATACAACTATGATTATGGCAGCCAATGACCGTGTAGGAGTACTTGATGAGGTAGGATTCCAACATGCCTGAAGAAGGTTTGTTCCAGTGAAGTGTGATACACTCAGCAATGGCAGTGGACCACAGGCCAGTGGGGGGAGAGGGAGGAGCTATATCATTACAGAATTATTATAGATAATAATCTCTGCCATTAGCTCTATATCTCGATAGCTATTGAATAGACTAATATGAATCAAAGTGGTTTCTAACCACAAATCAAGGATGTCAGTCTACAGTCACTATATCACATCACTATAAGAGATGATTATACCCACTTATGAGTATCCCTTTAACATTATTTGACATTAAAGTGACTGTTAAAAGCTTTGAACAGTATAGCTACATTATATTTTAATATGTAGTCATGGTAAAACTACATAAAAGATTAAGTCATTGAAGATGAAAAGAAAGGAGGAGGAATGGACTATTGTTAATCTAACTGAGCTATGGTTGGTACATGAGGTTCCAATATAATACAAAACAAAAGTCTATTGTGTTCACTTCTCACTTGTCAGATATATAACTTTCTACATACTTAAAATTCCAAGTGTGTGGTAATATAGCTCCAATTCAAAGCAGTGCTAAGTATAGAGTAAGACAAGGGCTAGGCCTAGGGCTAGGGCTAAGGAATAAGGCATATGACGGGGCTATGTTTAGGTCTAGGTAGGTCTTAGGCTCATTTTCTGAACAACAAGTAATTTTAGCTAGCTGCTATTGCTGCTGCTAAAAGCTAAAAGCCTCTGCATTTAACCTAGGCTAGGTCTACCTGTCCTTAAAAATGGAGTTGTTTGCCTTTTGGAGGTCAAATAATATTTGCCTAGGAAAAATGAAATCTGCTGCACATGCCTCTAACTATAATATAGCCTGACCTGAATAGTTGTATATAAACAGAGATGGGTGTGGTACAATTTTTGAGAAAATACAAGTTTCTGTAGCTGTATTGTAATAATAATTACAGTAAAATTCAAAGAGCAATTTGTTCTCTCTCTAATCTGTATCTTAGCTATTATACAGCCATCTACAAGTAGGATATCACAATAAAGGGGGAGACCACTGGGTGTGTCAGACTCAATGCATAGCTATTTATCACCTCACTGTTTACTATAATAGCTACATGCATGTATTATTATAGGCTATTATTAACTAGTCCTGAAAGAGTATTAGCTAACAGGAGTAAAGCTTTAATCTCATACAATGGTATTAATATTAATACATCCTACATAGAATTCACTCTAAACAGCTTAGTTATTATAGTATTATATATACCATTAGATCCCCAAGTTACTTTACTTTGTTGTAATCATTTTGGGTGCTTCTATTCTATGTGTAAATTCCTTACATTACATCATTACTATTACATCTGTAATATACCTATAACAAGATTACTGTAATATACTATAATAAACAATAAGAATACTGTAAGGAAATTTACACATAGAAGCACCCCTCATTTTCTAGTGTATAGCTAATTATTAACCTTTACAGTTATGCATACTTCCATGCATATTGCACCTGGCCTATATGATACCCAAGATAGATACATTTTTAATTTCAACAAAGAATTATTATGCTGAGAACAAAATGAACTATATCTGTCTGCATGTATATACTTATTAACTGAACATTAACAATATGTATGTGGACTAGCTAGCTAGCTAAGCAGCTAAATTATTTCTCATTATGTGAAGTTAAAGGAAGAAGTATTGTTTGAGCTGGAGAGACATAGGGTGTTAACAATCTGCAGGTTTGAAAATTTACAAAGAAAAAATGATTGAGGAGATAGCAAAGTTAGGTATCAAAAACTTACTCAGTGATTGTAGAGCAGATCATTCACCATCAACTCTAGAATCTATACTTACACACACCCTTTTCGTGCAAGAAACAAAGAAATATAACTGGTATTTCATCTATGTTATCAGTGGCAGAGGCAGATATAGGAAACTAAAGAGTGGACTATATATCAAGATACAAACATGCAACTATCTAACAGCAACAATGACATCATTTTAGCTATACCAACAGGAGAAAGGGAGATTATCAGGGATGGCTGCCAGGGGGGGTTGCATGGGTGGTTGCAAAGAAGGGTTGCCAGGCTGGATAATTTTTGGGAGGGTTCTTTATCAGAGGTTCTACTGTAGATCAAACACATATGAGTGAGTTGATGAAACTTCAAGAAGCTTGAGTACAGATATTCCTAATCTTGGCTATAATAATGTAGCTAATTACCTAGGAGTGATATTCTCTATTTCACATTTCTTCTCCTCCTTTTGGGGATCTTGATCACTCACTCCATTTATCACTTCAACTCTTATGGTATAGTAAATGTCGTGTGTCAGATTTGTAACGTTGTACTTTATAGAAGAAGATTTATCCTCAATAGGCATACTGTTGTGTTTTCTGAAACGTTCTGGTTGATCTTGTTGACTATAATAGACATTATAGTAGTAATCTGGTCTACCAGTGATTAAGGGAATATCCCACATAATGGTAACGGCATTACAATACTCTTGATCAATTTTCAGTGAGCAACATTCAGAAGGAGGTGCTGAAAGTAAGATACAACTATTACTATAGTCATATTGTTTTATATTTGATAACTATCAAATCATACTTAGTTGATATCTAGCTATAGCTAGTACCCCATAACACAGAGAACTGCATTATGGGACCCTAAAACACACTCTTAGAACTCAATTCAGTTAACATGAGTTATAGAATTGAATTGATGGAGAGATATTAGTGTCCAATCATAATAATGACTCCACAAATAATACAAAGAATTTCTTTATGACAAAATAAATTGTAGCTACTATAAAAACTTATTCGAGGCCCAGGAATCTAGAAATTGCTTAAGGTCAGATCACATGAGTTTACAAGTTCACTCTACTGCTAATACACTCACTAGTACAATTATGATGGTAAGTCTCTGCAGGGGCCCGAAAGTAGCCTCTCATGCATTCACATGATATACTGCCTGGTGAAGTACTGATACTAAAGAGGGGACATGGCCGGCACACAGAGTTATTAGATGATGTTCGAACTATATACTTTCCAATACTACAAACTGCAAAAATGATAGTGTTAAAAAAAACTGTCTAATCGTTAACTAGAAACAGACCTTCAATTGTGAAATTTGTGACCTTTGTAACTTGTATTGGAGTTTCTTGAGCTGGTGATGTCAGGTTACCAGCACATATGTATTCTGTCTCAGTAGTGGCTCTCAAAGGGTTAAAGGTTAAGTTGGATGTTGAGTTAGCATTGTGTACTGTGATTCCATCCCCAGAGGTCACTGGTTGGTAATCAAATTTTAGCCATTTAGCAGTGGGTCTGTTGGTTAGACCACGAATGGTTTCAGATATTATACAGATGAGGGTGAAATCTGAACCAGCCACTGCATTCCATGGTTTGATGACAGTGGCTGAAATAGGATTTGAAGGAACTGGAAAAACAATCAATAATCAAGTAATTAGTGAGCTATGAAACTTCATATTCTTACATTTGACAGCAATTACCAGGGTTTTTTTATACTCTGTGGACCTAGAAGGCTTAGTTATATGACAGGTGAAGTTTAATCCACTGTCGTTAACTGGATCCAGCACTAACATGAGTTCTTGCATAGATGTAGTACTGATTAACGAGTTCCCTTTACTATCAAACCACTCTATCTTATCTGCCAAACCAGATGGACTTAAACAAGTAGCTGTAGCACGACTACCCACAGTGAGAGGCATTAAGAGGTTACTAAGGATGACAATATCTGGATATTATAAATAGTTTATATATTATACATGTTGAAGATAGGAAATATGATGCAAACCTTTAAGTTCCATGGTTTTTTCATTACTGTTTCCATCTGTGTCCTTTACTATACAGGTGAAATTTCCCACAAAGTCAGAGTAATTTGGGGCCTTTAGATTATGCTCATATGTAGCTGATGTAGTGTTTCTTATACTTTGAGAGTGTGAAAAAGTTTCATTATTGACTATTATTCCATCTTTTTTCCAAATGACATCATCCACAGGTCCTCCACTTGATATACATTTCAGAGTCATGGATTCAGGGACATACTCAAGTGCAGTAATAACAGGAGTACCTGCAAATGGGGAATTGAGGAGATTCTCCATTACAGTAACACAGATATACCTAAATTCACTCCAATATATATCTTCCTATACACTCCATTCCCATCAAGCACTCTACAGGTGAACAATCCAGTGGGTCCTACTGCATTGCTCCTGCAATTAAGGAGGACAGCATTGTGACTTATATTTGTATAGAATCCTCTTGTGCTGTCATTAGAAACAGATGATTCATTTGGGAATATCCACGGATCTTCATGTTCTTCAATATCAGAGTTATTAAGGCAGAAAAGTGAATCTCTGCCTTCTCCAATGTTAATCAAAGCCACCACACTGTTATTGGGATAAATTTTGTCTTCCAGGAAGAATTGAAGAACTGTGGGAAAATAATGTGATAATGTCTCTGAGAATGAGGTAGCTATAGGTGAGAAAGCCAACAAGACTCACAACTATATCACCATTCCTCTATATAGAGTGGAACCTCTCTGACCCTTGAAATGAGGACATCTCTGTATACAGTGGAACTCTTCTATTCCAACCCCCTGAAATGAGGATATCAGTGGAACTCTTCAATTCCAACCACCTGAAATGACGATATCTCTGTATACAGTGGAACTCCTCTATTCCAATGAGGAAAGCCTTATATTAAGAATGCTTGGATATGTCCCAAATAACAGCTTGTTCGTTAACATTACCCACTCCCTGAAATGAGACCTCCTCTCTAATCTGGTCACTTTGATTTATCCAAAGGTGTCTAGAAAGTATAAGACCACTGTACATAATAGCTATCAGTATCATTCACCCTGTCATACTGATAGCATTAGTTATAGCCTGACAGTACAGTTCACACTGTCTCAGTATTACTCACAGCCTCACAGTAGAGTTCACACTGTCTCAGTATTACTCACAGCCTCACAGTACAGTTCACACTGTCTCAGTATTACTCACAGTACAGTTCACACTGTCTCAGTATTCCTCACAGCCTCACTGTTAAGCATAATGTTTATTACAGACCTTCATTCACTAAGGTTTCTGTAGTGATTGTAGCTGATGGTCCAAAGTGAAATGTAGGATTTGAGGCACTGTTTTCAATATGGATGGCAGACACTTGAAAGGTATAGTTTGTCCTGGGCATGAGTCTACTGGCTTTAAAGAATTCTTTGTCAGATCCTATGATGTCTTTTCTCCTCTTAGTGGGGTATAACGTTGGGTAATATGATATGTAGTACCCATGGATATCACCATTTCTGTCTACACATGGTACACTTCCCCATTTGATGGTAACACTAGAGGAGGTGGTGTGAGAGGTGTCCACAGAGATACCACTCGGAGCACCAGAGGGGGCTGAAATAAGGTACAATAATATTATTACAAAGTACTAGTTTAATGTACGCACCAGCTTGTAAAGTAGTTTCTGTTATGACAGCTGGCTGACTATCTCCTGCACTATTTCGGGCAACAATGGAGATGTAATAATTGCTATACTCTTGCAGTCCCATAAGAGTATATTGTGTTGCAGAGGCATCCACCAATTTAGATTCAATGTGGCAATTTGTATCAGAGCTTTCCTTCAAAATTAAAGCATCAATACAACTATGATTATGGCAGCCAATGACCGTGTAGGAGTACTTGATGAGGTATGATTCCAATATGCCTGAAGAAGGCGTGTTCCAGTTGAGTGTGATACACTCAGCAATGGCAGTGGACCATAGGCCAGTGGGGGGAGAGGGAGGAACTATATTATTACAGAATTATTATAGATGCAAAAGATAATAATCTCTGCCATTAGCTCTATATCTCAATAGCTATTGAATAGACAAATATACAATAAGAAGGCAATTAATAATAATAATAATAATAATATATATAATAAATAAATAAATAAATAAATAAATAAATAAATAAATAAATAAATAAATAAATAAATAAATAAATAAATAAATAAATAAATAAATAAATAAATAAATAAATAAATAAATAAATAAATAAATAAATAAATAAATAAATAAATAACGAATTTCAGATTCTATTTCAATACTCACTTTCATGAGCTATATTAAAAACATATCTCTCTTTCAGCTTTCCTTCACAGTATTAATTCACTATCAATATGTTATAGTTTTAAACTTAGATGTATGGAACACCTATCTTCAAATAATTCTATTCAATGATCTTAACCATTTTTACGGGTCTATTACCCTCTTTGATTGATCTTCTCCCCTTTCGTATTATTATTATTATTATTATTATTATTATTATTATTATTATTATTATTATTATTATTATTATTATTATTATTATTATTATTATTATTATTATTATTATTATTATTATTATTATTATTATTATTATTATTATTATTATTATTATTATTATTATTATTATTATTATTATTATTATTATTATTATTATTATTATTAGATGACAGAGAAGTTAAGACCAGGTTTTTTCTGTGTTCTAAGTCATGTAGAAATGTACACTAACAATAGGAGAGATCAAACTTGTGATATTTTAAGACACACCTGACAACATGTCTATATTATATAGCTATACCTCCTCTACAAGTATATCCATCCCCAGTGTAACCATGGTTACAGGCACAAGTGAAGCTCCCAGGAATGTTTCTGCAGATAGCATTGGAGCTACAGTTGTTAGTACCAGCGGTGCACTCATCAATATCTAGGAAGAGAACAGGGCAATAGTTACAGTTTAGATACCTATACTTACATACATACCTGTACAAGTGACTCCATCACTATTGTATCCTTGGTTACAGACACAGGTAAAGCCATCAGAGGTTTCGATACAGCTACCATTAGTACCACAGTGTAAAGTACACATTGTGTCTATTATAATGTACAGTTGAAATAAGAACTCTTTTCTCTCATGCTCTAGCTACCTATATACTCTCTATTACTGTTATAATAATAACTATGATATACTTATTAAAATCTATTAAAATCTATATTATAGCTAGCTACCACAATATTTATCATTATTATGGGAAAACATGTTTTATTACGACCATTTGAAGCTGCATGACATTTATAATTAGTGGGATAATTTCCCAAGGAACTCATTACAACTTGTAAGTGCTCTAATAAGAGGAAACACTGGAAGAATTTTCTGCTCTAGCACAGGCCCAAATCCTAGATTTTTCCTCAGAGATTTCATATTCCATGCAAAAATATAGGGATCAATTTGTGTGTATTAAGTCCTGCACTTGTCCTGGACAAGTGCAGGACAGGTCAGATATCAAGGCCATGCAGTGTCCTCTACTGATTGTGTTTGTTTTCCCCAGTGGCAAAAGTATACTTTCATTCATTAATTTCTTCCTGTTATTAATTTGACTCAAAGACTATTTGAGCTTTTGAAGTACTACCTGTGAAGTAAATATTGGAGCAGAACATACTTTCAGCTTGTAGTGTTATTCTGGCATAATGGAGCTCATTGCTATTTTCTATATTAGGCACAACACAAGTAAATGTTCCAACTGGTGATGATGTGTTAGCCCTTCGGTTTAAACGAACTTGCTGATTATGGCGAGTTCTATAAAAGCCGTTTTCTGGAGTGTTGTATATCTTCCTACAGAAAGTGTCGAACCACTCTCCTCTACTTCCTCCATCAGCAGTTCTACAACAGTTAGTGTTGACATTGGTAGTGACACACACAAGAGAGGACCCAGGACCACTAGAGTTAGCACTTCCAATATCAGTGATGAGTATAGTATCATCAGGTAGACATACATTACCATTCAAGGTGAAGTACAAGCCTTTGCTTGGAGGAGCTGCACGTAATAGTGATAATAATCACACTGGCTTTAATAATATATACATATAACTACAGTGGAATCTCTGAATAAAGAGACACACTGGGATCAAGTATACTGTCCCTTGTAGTACAGTGTAACCCTCTGAATTGAGATCAGGTTTACTGTCCCTTGTAGTACAGTGGAACCTCGGAATAAAGGGACATATTGGGATCAGGTCTACTGTCCCTTGTAGTAGAGTAGAACCTTTGAATAAAGGGACACATTGGGATCAGGTTTACTGTCCCTTGTAGTACAGTGGAATCTCTGAATAAAGGACACATTGGGATCAGGTTGTATACTGTTCCCTGTAGGGAAGAAGTTCTTATCTCTTGGAGGTAAATTTTTAAGAGTGGTTCTACTGTAGACTGTAATTATTATAATCTTTCCAGTATTACAATATGTACATTTGCAACCTTCATAGCTAATATACAAAATTAATCATTGAACAATATCATTCCACTATCAAAACAGTATTATTATTATTATTGTTGTTGTTGCTGTTGTTATTATTACCATTATTATTACTACTACTACTACTACGTATATTATTGTGTCCTTGTTACTATCTTACTAATATTATATATATTACCTTGTCCACAGACAACACTCCATCCTATCAACACAGAGAATAGACCCAGGAGAATGGCCATTTTTGCCAACATCTCAAACTGTCACTTAAAATATTGCAGTAAATCCTTTAGTGGGTCTTGAAAGATAATTGTTCCCTCTATAGCTATTAAGATAAAAGAAAACAAAAAGGATTCTCTTTGTTAAAAATAATTGTTGCTAATTACAATATATATTATTATAGTTTTGCTGAAATGACTAGATCCAAATATACCTTATTCCAAGTGCAGAACAAAACTTCTATGCTTGTTTTAAAATATAACTAGCTATTACAAGATTTCTCTTCACTGCAACTGCTCTGAAGCATTATAAATCAAAGTGGTTTCTAACCACAACTTCCCCTAATCAATGATGTCAGTCTCATTGACTGTATCACATCACTGTAGGAGTTGTATTGTACCAACTTAGATTACAACATTAAAGTGGCTGTTAAAAGCTTTGAACAGTATTATATTATTTTAAATGCATTTTTTATTATGTAATCATGGTTGGAGATCAAAAGAAAGGAGGAGGGAAAATAGAAGACTAGGGATATCTGATGAGGTTAGGTTGGTACATGAGGTTCCACTATAATACAAAATAATGTATACTCAAGGTCTATTGTGTTCACTTCTCAATTGTTAGATGTAACTTTAAAATTCCAAGTGTGTGTTGATTCTCTGGTAATAATATTATAGCTCCAATTCAAAGTAGTGCTAAGTACTCTATAGAGTATGACTAAGATTAGGGCTAGGGCTAGGGCTAGGGCTGGTTAGGTATAGGTAGGAGGGCTGCAGTCATAAGGAAAGTTTGGAAATGCCATGACTATACATCAAAACTATATACAACTCTTAGGCTCATCTTCTGAACAATAAGTAAGATTTTAGCTAGCTGCTACCTCTGTGGATATCAACAAACTGACAGTGAAACCAACCCCTGTATTCTGACTCCTTGAAATGAAGACAACCCTGTATTTAAGGACACTTGGATATATCCTGCCATATAACAATTATTAATACACAAACTTGTGTAGTTAACTGAACTTTATCCCCTGAAATAGAGCATTAGGAAACATTAATTTGTCCCAGGAGTGTATATAAGTGGAGAGTTCTCAATATTAATGATAATTGGAAACAGATAGAGATAATCAGCAATGGATTTTTAAAAATGCATTAAAGGAAGTTTAGTGATTGAGAGTTTTCCCACTTAAAGCCCTCATAGTTTACAAGCTAGACATGTCATACCTCATTACTCTTTAAGTATAGGGTGTGAGCAAATGTTGGTCTCTCCTTTTATATTTAAACAAAGTCTTGACACACCTTATGGGCTGAACAGACATTTTTTTTAGAAATTAGAAGCTCAAAATTACCATACTTGGTTTAACTACTTGTAGTTGCTTTGTACTGAAATTCATATTGTAATAAAATTCATTTTAACCATTCTGACACAATACAGTATGCAAGTGCGTATTTCTATTGGATTGAAGTCTCCACAAATCACACTTGTTCTTTTCCTACAAGGTTAAAATTAATGGCTAATTTTAATAGTTTTAGAGTAAATTATTATCATTAATAGTGTGGGTTGGGTAGTAAAGATAGATACCACTGTAACTATACACCACTAAACTTTACTAATAGGATATTAGATACCATAATACTATATCTGCTTTATACAATGAATACTAGTATTGGGTTGATACAACAGGTTATGAATATCCTTAACCGCTAACTACCTGTTGTGGGCAGCCCCACCCACCTTCTATTAATGCAAAGCTGCTAGCTAGAGATGTGCCCAGTTAAAGCAGACTAACATAGCTTCCAACTTCTCCAAGTGTCTGACCGGGACAAGCCACACCCATCAATTAAATCGTGCCAGCTATTATAATTCTATTAGCTAATGATTTTACAGTAGCTGGAAATTCATGGGACTTAATTACAAACATGTACTGTAGTAGCTAGCTTGAGCTATGTGATAGCCATGTAGTGCAAACACTGCAAAGTCAGCTCAATAGTTCAATTGGTCTCTTGCAGCCTGCCAGTCACTGTGTAAACTAATAATTAATAGCCCGTGGCCACAGCTGTCTGCCACTTCGCCTCCTGACCGGGACATTGAATAGGCAAGTTGTAGTCCGGGCGGGACACTCTAGCAGACTAGAATACCGGGACTGTCCCGGCCATTCCGGGACAGATGGAAGCTATGGACTAAACTACAGTCATTTTTTTTCTTCCTAATTAATTATTTTTGTCACATGTATACATTAATTGTTTCACATATACGGACATTTCACATATGCGGACTAGTGTTGGTCCCAAGGGTTCCGTATAAGTGAGGGTTTACTGTACTGTACTATACACTAACTCTAGCTAGTTACAAATCATTACTGTACACATAATTGCTATAAATTCATTCTGCAAATAGGAGGAGGGTCTTAGCTGGCTAATGGTTGTGCATATTTAGTAACTAATTTGTATCACAGGCACTAGTGGGTCAGACAAAGCTGTTTTCTGTCTCTACAGAAGTACCTATAATGTCGCAAATTAATTAGAAGAATTGGTGGACAGAATAGCAAGACATGCTCAGTTTCTTGTGTGTATGGTTAGTAATCAATTTGTATTACTGACAGTTGGTCAGACAAAAGACTGTTTTCCATCTATGACCGTCTATAGGAGCAATTTGTAAACTAGTTATGAAAATTGGTGAGCAGAATAGCAAGACACGCTCAGTTTCTTTTCCTATTAATTATGTGTGTATGGTTAATAATCAATTTGTATTACAGACATTAGTTGGTCAGACAAAGATTGTTTTCCGTCTACAGGAGCAATTTGCAATAATATTTAGTTAACAGAATGGCAAGACATGCTCAGTTTCTTATTAATGATGATGTCAAATCACTCTTTCACTGAGAAATTTGAAGAGTCAGATGATAAAGAGTCAAGACAAAAGGAATCTAGTTTCCCTTAACCAACAGATGTTAATAAAAGTTTAGCTTTCACCTTACAATAAATAAATTCACATCTTGAACCCTCACTACACTCACTACAAATTTTATTTACTATCACCAGATTAATAATTGTTGGTCAAAACAGCACTAGCTATGTCTTATAATATTATTACAGTGTCTAATAACCCCTTGAGTGACCCCAATTCTCTTCTCCCACTGGAAGCCAAATGTTCAGCCTTGACAACAGATATTTGAGAACCATTCACTCTAGTAATAGGTCCTTTAATTGCTGTTGAAATCCACAGTGAAGCCTCTTTATAAAGGACACAGTTTTGAAATTCCCTTTATATTTTCTTTAATTTTGAGGTAATACAATACATTGGTGTATTAGAGAGGACATGTGTTCTTTTATATGGAGGTTGCCCTTAATTCAGAGCACTTTTCAAAGGTTCCACTATAGTTAGCTAATTATACACTAAGTTAATAAAAATGGTAATTGATTCTATTACTGTGAGAGCCCACACTTAGTGAGATAGTTAATATGCACTTGGAGTGGCTACTGGAAGGAGGGAGTCTAGTAATTAGTATTGCAGAGGCAGTGGTGTCTAGGAATTTGGCACAATAACTTTATGTCTCTTTTTGCCAAAATGTTATCAGAAACCTCCATAATTGGACTCTTTCTTCATGTAACAGAATCAGATTACATCATTGTTAATTGTACTGACTATATATAGGGCTAGGGCTACAGTGCAGTACGTAATAGCGCAATTAACAATAATTATGATGTAATCTGATTAAAGAGTCCATAATTGCTTGTATATAGCTATGTACAGTCACACCCACAAAGGAGAGCTTTGAAGTTTGCATCTACTTGAAGTATATACTCCATTATTTTGCAATCTGATAATGGACCCTTCAAACTCTGTACCAAGCAAGGACAGCTAAAAATGTACATTAATTATTGTTATTTATATTATAATATAATATTATATACTTATATATTCCTCCAAGAACAGCCTCCCTACAAGAGATAGTAGACCTGATCTCAATGTGTCCTTTATTCAGAGGTTTCAACTATAAGGGACAGTAGAGCCTGATTCAAATGTGTCCTTTATCCAGAGGTTCCACCGTACTTACTACTAGGGACAGTAGATGTGATCCCAATGTGTCCTTTATTTAGATGTTCCACTGTAGGATGTTCCACTGTAGTTTACTACAAGAGACTTCCCAACAGATTCTACTGTAGGTTCACATGTACCACAGGGTGACAAGTTGCTATATGTACTTTGCAGATACATTAGTTGCAACTAGTTGCAACATCGATAAGAATCTAGCCAGTAAAATAAGCAGTATAATGATGACAATCAAGCAATTTTGTACATTGCACACTGAAAATTATTTTAATTAAAAGGATTTTAATATTACAATAATATTAATACAAAAATTACCATAAATTCAGCAGTGAGATTGTTATAAAAATTGGTAAAATTTCCCGCCAGTTAATGATTACAATAATTATATATAATTAGAGATAGTAGTTACAACTTTAGCTTTGTCGACAATTAGCTGGTTGTTCCACCCATCTTAAATCATTCTCGTTATCATCCCCCATGGGATCATCGTGTTGTCCAGCCACACCTACAACCACTGGATGCCTCACCTCTACTCCACCCCCTTCTTCAACACCCTGCCGGCCTGGGATCTCGACTGCTTCCTCCATAGCTAGTCTAAAGCCCATTCTCATTAACATGACTTCGAAAGGGTCCACTCCCATTCTGTGCTGGTTTTCTTTACTCATTTTAATCACATCCGAAACAACCCTAAAGTCCGATTCTGGAACCCCATTCCTTGGTTTTGGTTCCCATAACCTGACCACATTCTCTATTCCACTGGTTGCCATGAGGATGGATGTAGGATGCCATTGAATACAGTTCACAATAGAGCTGTCACCATGAAGAACTCTGACAAGATTACCACTCAATTTCTCCCAAATAAAGATATTGCCATCATCGCTTCCAGCTGCTATGTAGTTACCCTGCTCTCCAATAAAGACAGCTTCTTTGATGTCTGTATGTGTGTTGCAGTGGCCACAAAACCTGTTTTTGTAGTCGTAAACAGGCTGTTGTGGTGCCTGGAGTCTTTGATGGTTGCTTCTTCCATTAGTATGGAGTGCATGATAACTGGTGCTGCCATTTGAGGCTGTTCCATAGAAAATTTAAAATCAGTAAAACCACCAATTATTCAAACCCCCTGAAATGAGGACACCTCTATATAATAATAATAGTGGAACTCCTCTATTCCAACCCCCTGAAATGAGGACATCTCTGTACATGGTGAAACTCCTCTATTCCAACCCCCTGAAATGAAGACACCTCTGTATACAGTGGAACCCCTCTATTCAAACCCATGAAACCCCTCTATTCCAACCCAGGACACCTCTGTATACAGTGGAACTCCTCTATTCCAACACCCTGAAATGAGGACACCTCTGTATACAGTGGAACTCCTCTATTCCAACACCCTGAAATGAGGACACCTCTGTATACAGTGGAACTCCTCTATTCCAACACCCTGAAATGAGGACACCTCTGTATACAGTGGGACTCCTCTATTCCAACACCCTGAAATGAGGACACCTCTGTATACAGTGGAAACCCTCTATTCCAACACCTTGACACATCTGTGTGCAATGGAATTCCACTGTTCAAAAAAAAAATTATACGTAATAATAATTTATGTTCCATATAACATCCTCTGAAATGAGACCACCCCTCTAACAAGGGTACTTCTATTGATATCAAGGTGTCCAAAATAGAGGTTCTACTTCTATAGACTTTACAATGTCTAGACAATCAAGGTACATCATAACACCTTACATACCTGCTCCATGGACATCTTTCTTCACCTTTTCCAAGTCTTTAGTAGTTCTGGAGATAAACTTGCTATCGTTGGGATGATTGGATTTGTATTGGTTCAGGAGTCGCTGTGCCACCTCGCTCATTCCGAGGTCTATGAGACACTGTATCTGTCGTTGCTGGGATAACTTATACAAGGGAGAAAGAGAGAGAGAGGTTTCTATGTCACGAAGTGCAGCATATACATCACCACTCCTGCACAAGGTTAATCATAATTATATGTAATATGTACTAATAATAAACAAATAAACAAATAAACAAACAAACACAAAATTTATACTTGTAAAAAATGTACATTTTCCAGATGAAAGTTGGTAAAATGTACTGTAAATTAGTACCTGTGATCTAGCAAGTTAGTAAACTAGGCAACACACCAGCTATAAGTCAATATACTAATCCAGCTATAAGTTAGTAAACTGGGCAACACACCAGCTATAAGTCAATATACTAATCCAGCTATAAGTTAGTAAACTGGGCAACACACCAGCTATAAGTCAATAATACTAGCTATAAGTTAGTAAACTAGGCAACACACCAGCTATAAGTCAATACAGTAAAACCTCACTAGCTTGAATAGCCGCGTACCAAGGATTACAATTTTTGTTTAAGTTAGTGAAGAATCAACTATGTACATAGCTATTTTTTACCAATGTACTTAAAAGCCATTTTCTAAGCTGAATAGCTATAGTATTTAGCTACAGTCACATGTTCAGGTACATGTGGTTAAAGCATGCATAGGTACTAATGGTTTTACACCTATTGTTGCAGTTGTGGCTGCTTTATCATTGTACATGTACATTGCTCTTATAGAAAAGTCTGAACCTTGACCCCTTGCATGCCACTGTTCAACTTGGAGGGGGGTTGAAGTTTAAGTTAGTGAGGTTTCACTGTATATCAATCCAGATATAAGTTAGTAAACTAGGCAATATACTAATACACATGATCCAGCTATAAGTTAGTAAACTAGGCAATATACCAGTACACATGATCTAGCTATAAGTTAGTAAACTAGGCAATATACCAATACACATGATCCAGCTATAAGTTAGTAAACTAGGCAATATACCAATACACATGATCCAGCTATAAGTTAGTAAATTAGGCAATATACCAGTACACATGATCCAGTTATAAGTTAATAAACTAGGCAATATACCAGTTCCAGCTATAAGTTAGTAAATATTAGGCAATATACCAATACACATGATCTAGCTATAAGTTAGTAAATATTAGGCAATATACCAATACACATGATCCAGCTATAAGTTAGTAAATATTACCAATACACATGATCCAGCTATAAGTTAGTAAACTAGGCAATATACCAATACACATGATCCAGCTATAAGTTAGTAAATTAGGCAATATACCAATACACATGATCCAGCTATAAGTTAGTAAATATTAGGCAATATACCAATACACATGATCCAGCTATAAGTTAGTAAATATTACCAATACACATGATCCAGCTATAAGTTAGTAAACTAGGCAATATACCAATACACATGATCCAGCTATAAGTTAGTAAATTAGGCAATATACCAATACACATGATCCAGCTATAAGTTAGTAAATATTAGGCAATATACCAATACACATAATCCAGCTATAAGTTAGTAAACTAGGCAATATACCAATACACATGATCCAGCTATAAGTTAGTAAATTAGGCAATAAGTATATTTATAAGTTAGTAAACTAGGCAATATACTAATAATATGACCTTTGATATCATAGTAAACTATACTATCCTCAGAAAAGCATTCCAGTGTTATTAGGTATTACACTCTGCATAGTTGACAGGGTGTGGTTGACAGAGGGTGTGCCCATTCTTTTTTAACAGTTAAATCTTGTAAGACCCAATCTCCACCCAATCCAATGTCATCTACCATACTTTGCTTATAGAACATACAGCAAACACATAACTGGTAAGGGGTTAAACCTTATAAAACCACAGTAAGAATGGGAAAGTAATGAATACACTTTATTCCTGAACCATAACCATGGCTTACCACTTCCTTGAATATAGAGTAGTTCCCCTCAAGAAATAGAGAATATGCCAATGGGGACATCTACTAATAGCACTGTTTAATGAATACAGAGCTTCATTTAGCTTCTCTTCTTTATAAAAACTCTTTCCTTCTGTCTTTAGTCTCAATACTTCACTGTCAATATCTACCTCTTCTATAGGTTTCTTTGGTAAGGAACGAGGCTCTGATACAAACGGCATCAGTTTCATTCCCATGTCATTTACACAACTCAAATGCTTGCTGTAAGTTTGCAGAATGGGTTTGATTCTGGGTACAGAATTGGAATCCAACTTGTCAAATTCGTAAGTGATGGGATTCTGGTGATTAACAACATCGTACAGATATACTTGCTCTCCAGATAGATTAACAAGAAGCTCCCTGCCATCATTGCTAAATGTAAGATAAGTTGAGGCTACTGTACTGCTGGGGTGCCTTCTACTCAACTGAGGACTAGTTGAGCTATTTATATGACCAGGAGAAAATAGGGCTATGCAGCTAGGATCATTATGTGGCAACGAACTCCCTGAAGATCTCACAGTACAAAGACGAGCGTCGTATATCCTAGCATACGCATCTAATGCCCCAACGGCAATTTGCTCAGTTCGGACAGGGTTAATATCTATGCATTTGCATTGAGTGGAGTGATTTTGACCAATTCTGGAACCAATTCTTAGATCAATTATGACATTACGACAAGAGCCATCTCCATTACAGGCGTGAGGTTCCCGTGTGTCCAGTCTACGGACACACCCATCTTCAGAAGCTGACCAGCAAATATAAGGAGACTGAGGACATGTGGCTACACGCTTAATACGACCTTGGCTACAGCACCATACCTGAGTGGGCATTAAAAGGGTTATATGATGGACCCATGCTATTCTAATCCCCTAAATCAGTATAATATAGTGGAACACCTCGATTCTAACCCCCTGAAATCTGTATACTGTGGAATTCCTTTATTCCCTTGAAATGAGGACACCTCTGTATATAGTGGAACTCATCTATTCCTTTGAAATGAAGACACCTCTGGGAACTAGAATTGTAGCAAGTGATTAGCATTGATAGATTAGATACAGGTGTCTGGAATAAATGTTCCTGTATTAAGTTTTCCTAGCTAATGAAAAACAAAACAAAACAAAACAAAACAAAAACAACAACAACAACAAAAAACCACTAGAGCAGTTATTGGGTAGCCAAAAGTCATGTTATGCTCATCCAGTCCATACAGTAACATGAAGTTATATACATGACATATTATTATACACAATGATCTTAACCTGAGTCACACTATGTAAAGTCATGTTACTCTATAGTACTAGTACGTCAAGTTATGTCTATGAGTCTGTGACATACAAAGTGATTTTAATCACACTTATGTTATTTTACATTAACAAGAAGTTAGATATAACCTGAGTGGTGTCAAAAGAGGTGAGATCGTGTAACCGAACTTCGCCATCTTCAGATCCAGTTATGAGCAGCTTGTCACCACTAAATGGGAGAAACTGAAAGAGAAAGTACATATAGCTGTAGTTCCAGGCCAAAAATACAGGTGATGGAGAATGCACAAAGTATGTGTGACCACGCCCATCTTTTTACAGAGACCACACCCACTTTTACTGAACTAATGCTTACTAAGTGGTAAACGGAGAGTCCATCACTATATAATTATTAAATAGGGAAAGGACAAGTGTCATGTATGGAAGTAGTCCTTATTTCAGAGTATCCTCTATTAATGTTTAGTTGAATGTGTTCTCATTGCTAATCTAGACCATTTACATTTTTAATATTCAACAATGGAACAGATAATTAGATTACTATTATTATTCTCACCTTGACAGAAAATATGTTTCCAGTATGACCAGTTTGCATAGTGGCCATTGCTTTGTGTTGATAGGGGTCCCACAAGATAGCCGTAACATCATCAGAACCAGATGCTAGCAGACTAAAAGGAAAAAGAACTCTTCCATCAAAGATGTCTGTAGGAACTCTTTGTTTAAACATACCTCCCATCACTGTTCCACTGGAGACAGTTCACACAACCTTTATGTCCCTGAGGGGAGGAGGAAAGAATAACAACATCACTATATAGGAAGCTTATTACTAATTGGATACCTGCAGTTCACAAGAGTATCCAAGCCGCTCCACTAGAGAGGAGTGGCTATGTATGTGTTGGAATATTCTTCTCTGAAGAAAATCAGGTGTCTATATATAGTAACATTGTGAATGACATCACTGAAATTACTGAGTATATATAGAACAATCAATACAGTTAGATAGGTAAGTATGTATGTACATTCTGTAACATTCTCCTAACAATTGAACTTATTAAGTATCTGGACATGTTTCCCTAGCTACATAGAGATATGGTTAAGTCATTTTAATTCCAGAACTATGGACCACCTCCTACTGTGTACTCATACCAGAAGGTTGGAATAGAGAGATTCCACTGTATAATATAGAAGTGTCCTCCTTTCAGGGTGTTGCAATAGAGGGTATACAGAGGTATCCTCATTTCAGGGTGTTGGACTAGAGAGTATACAGAGGTATCCTCATTTCAGGGTGTTGGACTAGAGAGTATACAGAGGTATCCTCATTTCAGGGGGGTTGGAATAAAGGAATTCCACTGTATACAGAGGTGTTGAGGAGTTCTACTATATACAGAGGTGCCCTCATTTTAGGAGGTTGGAAGAGGAGTTCCACTGTATACAGTGGTCTCCCCATTTGAGATATACAAAACTGGATACCTTTTGACTAGGTCTTTCTTTAGCAACCCATATGAGCCATTTAACTAGTTCACTACAGTTATACAACAGCAGTAAAGCCGGCCATCTTTGTAGAACTATTGACTATAACTATACTCTACGCCACCAATAGATACTAAACACTTACCGAGTGGCTTCTGTAGGATATCAGCTCACACAAATTCGTCATGATCGTTATTGAGACACTGCCAACACGTAGTTGGTTGCTGAATGGAGCTAGTGTTTCAATATTTCTGTGTTGAGTAAAAGTGTAAATACATTCGTATAAATAGATAACATTCGGTTAGGATTTCAATTATGTATTCCTCTGTAAATATGCAATTGCCATAGGCCTATATTCGTATAAATAGACAACATTGGTTCATGAATATTTCAATATTGTGATGCCGTCATCGAATATACTCGTATAAATAGACAACATATTTTTATGAACCCGCCCAATTCACTGGTTACCAGGCAACCAATCAATGCCCCAAAAAAGATGTCTGATGCAGGAGATGAGCTTGAGGGCACCTTTGCGATCTTCTTCGCCGAGGGGGAAATTTTGACCAAACAAGGACATTACACCAAGGCTGTAGATTCATTTTCCAAGGTACCAGCGTAGATCATGCTTGTCAGTAGCTTGCTAGCCCGTTAGCTAGATCGAGTTGGTTGCAGAGCAAAGTGCTAAAACTAAGGGGTGAAAGCATTGGATAATAAACACTGTCACAAGAAACATTGAATGGGCTTGCCTCAATAAAGGTGGAATTGATATAACAGCATGCAACTCTGTCCTTTGAGATGAGTAATTCTTGAGAATAATATATATCTAGTTACTTTACTGATCTCAATAGGCTCTAGAATTCCAGCCCAATGAAAAGGCATGTTTAGTAGCCCGCTCCAAGTGCTACCTGCACCTCGGAGACACTGAATCTGCTCTGAAAGATGCAGAAGATTCTCTCAAAGAGAATGATAAATATCACAAAGGGCTTTTTCAGAAGGCCGAAGTCCTTTATGCTATGGGAGACTTTGAACATGCCCTAGTATTTTTTCATCGGGGACACAAGGTCCGACCGGAACTACACGAATTTATACTTGGAATCCAGAAGGCACAAGAGGCCATCAACAACTCAATAGGAAGTAAATAGAGCCTATTACCACATCTCTGCCTCAATAATGGTTATATCTTCATTTTCAGCACCAGCGGCCTGCAAGCTGGAAAAAATAGGAGATCTGAGCTTCTTTCATCAGCAGGACAGTCTAGTAGGTCATGTAGTAACTACAGGACAGTTATATAGTAGGACATGCATGTAGCAATAATAGGTCATACAGTAACTATAGGACAGTCTAGTAGGTCATGTAGTAACTACAGGACAGTTATATAGTAGGACATGCATGTAGCAATAATAGGTCATACAGTACATATAGGACAGTCTAGTAGGTCATGTAGTAACTACAGGACAGTCTAGTAGGTCATGTAGTAACTACAGGACAGTCTAGTAGGTCATGTAGTAACTACAGGACAGTTATATAGTAGGACATGCATGTAGCAATAATCGATCATGCAAGATAGTCTAATAGGTCATGTAGTAGCTATAGGACAGTTTATATAGTAGGACATGCATGTAGCAATAATAGTAACAATAGGACAGTTAATTAGGTCATGTGGTAACAGCAGGACACTCTAGTAGGTCATGTAGTCACAATGATCATTTCAGAGCAAGAAGAAGGCTAAGAGGTTGCTCAGGCCACAATTAGCTCAACAGAAGAAAGAAAGGAAACTTGTTGCCTCTGAGAGAACTGTAAAGGAAGTAAGCGTGTGAGATTTACGGTGTAAAGAAGTTAAGAAAGGATCTGTGCTCTTTGTGTTTGTTTTGTGTGTTGTGCAGTTGTTAGGAGAACTGTATTCTGATAGAGAGTACTTGGACAAGCTTATGGAAGATCCAAGTTAGTATTATTGTCAGTATAGTTCCTGGACTTCAATGATTAAACACTATGCAACACAGAAGAATCCCTCTATTCCAACCCCCTGAAATGAGGACACCTTTGTATACAGTGGAACTCAACACCCTGAAATGAGAACACCTCTGTATACAGTGGAACTCCTCTATTCCAATCCCCTGATGTGAGGACACCTCTGTATACAGTGGAACCCCTCTATTTTAGCCCCCTGAAATGGAACCCCTCTATTTTAACACCCTGAAATGAAGACACTCCTTAATAAGGTTACTCCCATAACAGTTTGTAATTTCTTTTTAGCTTTAGTGATAGGACAAAAGGACCACTCTATTTACAACGCAGTAGAAGAGGCTCTCATTTATCTGGACTCTCGAACTGAATTCTGGAGGCAACAGAATCCTATGTATGCTCGTAAGAGAGAGAAGGAACTCAAAAAATACAGACCCCCACCAACTAAGCCAAGACCGGTTGGATATCCTATTATTCCTATATTCCAAACCCCTGAAATGAGGACACCTCTGTATACCCTGGAACCTCTATTCCAATGAGGACACCTTTGTATACAGATTCCAATGAAGACACCTCTGTATACAGTGGAACCTCTATTCCAATCTCCAGAAATGAGGACACCTCTGTATACAGTGGAACCTCTATTCTAATCTCCTGAAATGAGGATACCTCTGTATACAGTGGAATTCCAATTCAGACACCTCCCTTATCTAATCCTTCTTCCTATTTCTATGTGTATTATTATAATCCTTGACCACTGGTCACCTTGGGTGGAGCTCCTCTAGTGAACCACACGAAATACATTCTCAAAACGCTAGAGGAAGTGGATAATTGTAAGTGGATAAACTGGTTCCCAATAAAGACTTCCCTTTACCTTACAATCTCATTTAGCTTTGGCCAATGGAGATGCAGAGACGAGTCTTCAACAGGCAAAGAAGCTCATGAAGATGGTAAAGGGTCTCTTTGACAAAGACCTACCAAACAAGCTGGAGTTTGTTGCTAGTCTCCATTCGTGCATCGGTAATGCTCACCTTGAGCTTGGAAATTCTAATAAAGCACTTGAACATCACCTCAAAGATCTAGAACTCGCCGAAGAACTGTGAGTTAAGTTGTTTGGCTCTTTCTCCTTGTAACATACAGATTACATTATTGTCAATGTACTGTACTGTATCTAACCCTCCTAGCCAGCCCATAGAATTAACAATGATGTAATCTGAATAATCCTGTTACATGGACAAGGAGCCAGTTGTTTAACGCTCAGGAGAGGCAAATTCTAACTAATGAACACTATATATAGCAGCTTTCACTGGGAGTGGTTTTGATTTGAGGGTGTGCAGTCTTTCCAAGAATTAGATTTGACAATTCTTTTGTATATAGCAACATGAGCAATGTGTTGTCTCCATTCAGATGATTCTGGTTAGAGAGGTGACCTCATTTTAGGCAATATTATCCTTATTACTGCAGAGAGTTGAGGGAAATCAGATCTCGTGCGCTGGACAATGTGGGTCGTGTGTATGCTGTGATGGGAGAATACAAGAACGCAGTTAAATAGTGAGATGGTATGATAATGTTTATCAGTTGTCTCACGGTTCTCTGTTTCAGTTGGACAATGAAACTTCCTCTGATTAGCACCTCCGAAGAGAGTGCGTGGTTGAATCATGAGCTGGGAAGATGTAGGATGGAGTTAGAGGATTATGATGAGGCAGTGAAATTAGGGGAGAAGTCATTTGAAGCTGCCACGGAGTGTGTTGATCATATGTGGCAGTTAAACGCTAGCATGCTCACTGCTCAAGCACAATGTAAGGAAAAGACAACACCATTCCAACACCCTGAAATGAGGACATTTCTGTATACAGTGGAACTCCTCTGTTCCAACATCCTCATTTCAGGGATGGAATAGAGGAGCTCCACTGTATACAGGGTGGACACCTCTTTATACAGTAGAACCCCCTATTCTAACTCCCTGAAATGAGGACACCTCTGTATACAGTGGAACCCCTCTATTCCAAACACCTGAAATGAGGACACCTCTGTATAGAACCTCTCTATTTCAATCCCCTGAAATGAGGACACAGTGGAACCCCTCTATTCCAAACACCTGAAATGAGGACACCTCTGTATACAGTGGAACCCCTCTATTCCAAACACCTGAAATGAGGACACCTCTGTATAGAACCTCTCTATTTCAATCCCCTGAAATGAGGACACCTCTGTATACAGTGGAACTATTTGAAATACATAAACATGTTATTTCTAATTTAGCAAAATTGAATGAGCCTGAAGCAGCTGCTCAATCTTATGAAAGAGCCCTTGACCTAGCCAAGTTCCTGGATGACGATGACACAGCATCAATAATAAAAAAGGCTTTGGATGAAATGACAGAAAAAATAATCGTAAATGCTGAAAATAAACAGAATGAATTGGAGGAGAGAAATGAAGAAAAAGAAGAGGATATGGATAAAGTGGAGAAGGAAGGAGAAAAGAAAGAAGAAGACGAACTGAAAGAAGGAGAAAAGAAAGAAGATGAACTGAAAGAAGATGAAGGAGAAGATGAACCAAAGGAAGGAGCAAAGAAAGAAGAAGATGAACTGAAGGAAGCAGAAAAGAAAGAAGAAGAACTGAAGGATGAAGAAAAGAATGAAAAAGGTGAACTAATGGAAGGAGAAAAGAAAGAAGATGAACTGAAAGAAGGAGAAAAGAATGAAGAAGACGAAGTGAAGGATGGAGAAAAAGATGAACAGAAGGATGTAGTAAAAGATGAAGATAAACCAAAGGAAGATCTAGAAGAAGACGATGGATAAGTAAAGAACGCATCAAGAATAATGATTAATAATAATTGTGATAAAACTGTGTACATTAAGTTTCACTGATATGGTAAAGGATATACAACAATATAAGGTTGTCGTTTATAGGATTAAGAAGATAAGGTTTTGGGAGATAACGACTACTTACCGAGTAATAATGCCTCCCTATATTGCTCCTGAGCTGAAACAGAGGATTGGTGTTTGGGGTCCTCCCACTTCTACTCTGGACTGGTGCGAGAGAAACTATATTTCTACACTATTTATAGCAGAACTATGTAAGTATAGATAGCACCTAGACATACCAATTCTATTCCATGCTCCTAGACATACCAATTCTATTCCATGCTCCTAGACATACCAATTCTATTCCATGCTCCTAGACATACCAATTCTATTCCATGCTCCTAGACATACCAATTCTATTCCATGCTCCTAGACATACCAATTCTATTCCATGCTCCTAGACATACCAATTCTATTCCATGCCTAAATTCTACTCCATATCATAGCTAGCTATGCCTTTTCCTCTGCTCTGTTCTGGACTATCATTTACATATCATATATAGTGGCTTTTTACATCTCCATTGATGTCTCTATGGCAATGCTGATGGCTAGACATGGCCATCAGTGAGATTTCTGTTTCACTTGTATCGATCTATTCAGGTCTAGGATATCTCCATTCACATCATCTATTCCATTCCCATCATCGAAAGATATCTATTCCATTCCCATCATTTAAGGATATCTATTCCATTCCCATCATCTAAAGATATCTATTCCATTCCCATCATTTAAGGATATCTATTCCATTGTCATCATCCAAGGATATCTATTCCATTCCCATTACCCATACCTATCATCTACTAACTATTCCCTAGGGAACTCACTCAGCAGTCTAGTGTTTGTGGTGCTGTCTTCAGTTGGACTGTGGTATACTCTGAAATATAACTGTGAGCTGCGTTATGTTCTGTGTTATGTGGGCCTCCTCAGTAAGTTGGTGTGTTGAGATATTTCATGCAGTGGTCATGTTTTTTGTTATGAAAGTTGTCGGTGTTGGTTCATTTCTCTTCCATGCCACACTGAAGCTCTCCATGCAAGTATAAAAAATGTTTTATTTTATATCTCACACTTTTATGTATTCTCCTCACTCCCTCTCTCCTCTCTCCCTCCCCCTCTCCCCTCTCCCTTCCTCTCTCCTCTCTCCCTTCCTCTCTCCTCTCTCCCTACGTCCCTCCTCTCTCCCTCCATCCCTCTTCTCTCCCTCCGTCCCTCCCTTTTCTCTTCCTCCGTCTCTCCTTTCTCCCTCCGTCCCTCCCTTTTCTCTCCCTCCATCTCTCCTCTCTCCCTCTGCTCTTCTCTCTCTCCCTTCTCCATCCATGCAGCTGTTGGATGAGATTCCAATGTTGATCCTTGCTGCACTCATGTTATTCACTCTGTAAGTGGATGACAAGTATCGATCTAGGAGTGTGTTGGGGAGTACAAAACCAAATGAACCTCTATTCTAACCCCCTGAAATGGGGACACCTCTATATACAGTATACTCTATTCGGGACACCCTGGGACAAATTGAAGTGTCCTGATTTAAGGAATGGTGCATAAAATTTTACCCACCACACTGTTATTTGGGACATATCCAAGTGTCCTTAATATTGCATGTTATAGGTTCCACTGTATACAGAGATATCCTCATTTTAGGGGGTTGGAATAGAGAATTCTCTGGCTTGATCTCTCAGTTTAGGATGCTATTTCTCTTTTTACTCTCTCCAGGCAAGAGATGGGTGGAGTCAGAGGTGTCTACACCTCATGGACTTACATCAAGTCTTTCTTTGTTCTAGCATACACCTCAACAGTCACACTAGTGAGAATAAAATGTGGTAAAGGGTAGACAATAATAAACTTGTTTCTTTACACAGGTGTATATCATTGTCAATGACCCTACATTTCACGAGGTAAGGGAGCTATCTCTAACCAATACAGTGGAACCTCCATTCTAGACACTTAGGACAAGTAGAGGTATTTCACTGCATACAGAGGTGTCCTCATTTCAGGGGGTTGGAATAGAGGAGTTTCACTGTATACAGAGGTGTCCTCATTTCAGGGGGTTGGATATAGTGTGGGTTTCACTGTATATGAAGGTGTCCTCATTTCAGGGGGTTGGAATAGAGGAGTTCTGCTGTATATAGAGATGTCCTCATTCAGGGGGTTGGATATAGTGTGGGTTCTACTGTATGATATTATGAATGTGGTTTTTTCTCCTACAGATTTCCTATGCTCTGATGGTTGTATTGATTGCTTACTTAGGATTCAGAAACTTGGGGTAATAACACTTTACGTGCTAGAGTGTATTTAACTCTCTGTTCTCTGCATTTATATTGTAGGAAATATGGGAAATGGAAATATTTGACGTTTGCACTCACATCATTCTTAACATACTCATTTGCTTTCGTGGTGTGGAACATAGATAACCGTTTCTGCCCGTCCATCAGGTAAATTCTTAGAGTTTTACCTTTGATTAAATTCTGATTCATTGGATGACATGTTCCACTGTATACAAGAGGTGTCCTCATTTCAGGGGGTTGGAATAGAGGAGTTCTACTGTATACAGAGGTGTCCTCATTTCAGGGTGTTGGAATAGAGGAGTTCTACTGTATACAGAGGTGTCCTTATTTCAGGGTGTTGGAATAGAGGAGTTCCACTGTATACAGAGGTGTCCTCATTTCAGGGGGTTGGAATAGAGGAGTTCCACTATATACGGAGGTGTCCTCATTTCAGGAGGTTGGAATAGAGGAGTTCCACTGTATACAAGAGGTGTCCTCATTTCAGGGGGTTGGAATAGAGGAGTTCCACTGTATATAGAGGTGTCCTCATTTCAGAGTGTTGGAATAGAGGAGTTCCACTGTATACAGAGGTGTCCTTATTTCAGGGTGTTGGAATAGAGGAGTTCCACTGTATACAGAGGTGTCCTCATTTCAGGGTGTTGGAATAGAGGAGTTCCACTGTATACAGAGGTGTCCTCTTTTCATTGGACATTGTATAGTAGAGTATTGTATAATACAGTAGTAGTAGTGTAGTATAGTGTAGTGTAGTATAGTGTAGTATAGTGTAGTAGTAGTGTAGTAGTAGTGTAGTATAGTGTAGTAGTAGTGTAGTATAGTGTAGTATAGTGTAGTGTAGTGTAGTATAGTGTAGTGTAGTGTAGTATAGTGTAGTATAGTGTAGTAGTAGTGTAGTAGTAGTGTAGTATAGTGTAGTGTAGCGTAGTATAGTGTAGTGTAGTGTAGTATAGTGTAGTGTAGTGTAGTATAGTGTAGTATAGTGTAGTATAGTGTAGTATAGTGTAGTGTAGTATAGTATAGTGTAGTATAGTGTAGTAGTAGTGTAGTATAGTGTAGTGTAGTGTAGTGTAGTATAGTGTAGTGTAGTGTAGTATATGGTGTATAGAATATCTGGATGTTGTGAACTTCTGGTTTTTTTTTCTTTTTTTTTTTCTTTTTTTTTTCAGAGAATTCCGATCTATTCACCCAATGTTTGGTGCTCTCTCTCAGTTCCATGCATGGTGGCACTGCCTGACAGCAACAGGCACATACATGCACTTGGTTTGCAGGTAATCACCATACCCTTATTGTCATATCACCCCACACTAAATACCCTTATTGTCATATCACCCCATATATCAGTCTAATATATAGGACACTCAGACCCTCCAAGATGGGCTACGAGAACTTCACGTAGCCATAAATTACACGTTGCAGATAATTAGAATCATTAACAAACTTCTTTAGTTTACCTGAGCACTCTCTCTCAAGGACTCAGGTTGCATGTCACTCAATTAAGGACATACAGATATCCCTACCACAGCTCACAGACACCCACAGTTGTGTGTGTGGAAATCTCGATTAACACTAATAGCCAAATCTCTTCCCTTTTACCTCTTAGATAGAGTTTCATTCGCAAAGAGAGAGTGTGTGATCGGCATCTGATGAATTAAAACATTATCTTTGTAACTTAATACTCTTGACAGTTCTAGGTTGAGAATGGAGCATCTTGGTCACCCCTGCCACATGAAGGTAAAGTTTAATCACTGTACACACACACACACACACACACACACACACACACACACACACACACACACACACACACACACACACACACACACACACACACACACACACACACAGAGAGAGAGAGAGAGAGAGAGAGAGAGAGAGAGAGAGAGAGAGAGAGAGAGAGACGCCAATACAGGTTGATAAAGCATTACTCCATTGCCAGGAGATTTAGAAGATTCCCTGGTGGAATGCTGTTGTTGTATATGTAAATAGATTGTTTTCCAATGAGGTGCCATTTCAGTGTTGCCAAATATTCCTCTCATTAATAATATCAACACACACACACACACACAACATACACTACACATACACAATACACACACACACAACATACACTACACATACACACACATATACACACACAATGCATACACCACATACACCACATACACCACACACACACATACACCACACTGCTGTATAGTTTGTGTTTGGAGTGATACCGTATATTGAAGTTCTCCAGAGAAGACCTTGAAGCTGCTCATTGTGAATTATTTTTTGCAGTTTATGAAATGTATTTTTATCAAATTCTTGATCTATATCACACTAATACCTGACCTGAGCCATAATTGGAACACTACCCCCTGAAATAAGGTGGAGCCCCTCTATTCCAAACCCCCTGAAATGAGGACACCTCTGTATACAGTGGAACTCCTCTATTCCACCCCCCTGAAATGAGGACACCTCTGTATACAGTGGAACTCCTCTATTCCAACCCATTGATGAAGACACCTCTCTCTAATCAGGACACTTTAATTTGACCCACTCAATGTATCTCCTTACAGTTAATTAGTTGTAATTCTCCAGAAGATATTTTCCCACAATTGTTCTTACATTATGCATTACCTGAGGTCAAGAAATCCAAGAAAAATTCTCCAGACTCACTCACCACATGAAATTACCAGCGGGACCACAATAGTAGATATTTAATTTGATTGTCTCCATAACCCACAACATAAGGCAATTTAATTACTCATTGTACTCCCCTATACTATTACCGCCGAGTATGTGGGTTGCCATGGAGTTGGTTGCAGTTCTGAGAGAATTTAAAGTGAAAAACAGGAAACCTGATATATGGTGGGTGGATAGGAATTAACCAAAAATGGCAAAAGAACAGTTTAAAGCCATGTCTGGGATTGTAGGTAACTTCAGCCACTTCAAAATTTTAGTCCATGTATGTACATGTATACTGTAGAAGCCCAAGCCTAGACACAGAGAGGTCATCCTTGGGTCACAGAGGTGGTCTGCTCATACAGTGGAACCTGTATATAGTGGCCACCCTTGGGACACAGCCAGTTGGCTGTTATACAGAGGTGGTCTGCTCATACAGTGGAACCTGTATATAGTGGTCACCCTTGGGACACAGCCAGTTGAAGTTTATATAGCGTGCTATTATAATTTTATAGAGTATTAATTTGAGTAATTGTGGTATATAGATACAATAAGTACAGACAATATAGAGATTATAATGTACAGCTAATCCTATCAGTGTTAATGTCTAATCCTGCATAAACAGAAAATAAGAGAGATCACTAATTTCAGAGGATTTAAGGAAGATCCTTACTTTGGGTGGTATTATAGGTATAGCTTGGCTTCTTGACTTTCCAATAGTTTGTACATGACCAGGTCCCCTCAACAGCTGCTCTGGGTGACCTCTTAGCAGCTGCTGGGAATGCATCAGCTGTTCTGGTGGGAAGGCTGGGATGAACAGACCTCCTGGAGAGGTATAATGAGTGGTGGTATCTGAAGGGATTTGGTCCATATGTTGTATTACAGGTCCACCTGCGTGGTTACAACACCAGCTGATAGTACAGTGGAACCTCTCTATAGAGGACACACTGGGACCTTGGAAACTGTCCTTTGTATAGAGGTTGTCCTTAATTCAGAGGTAATAGTACAGTGGAACCTCTCCATAAAGAACACATTTGGACCTTGGAAACTGTCCTTTATAATATGGAGGTTGTCCCTTTATAGAGAGGTTCCACTGTACTATACCTCTGAATTAAGGACAACCTCTATATAAAGGACAGTTTCCAAGGTTTCAATGTGTCGGAAGTGGAACCTCTCTATAAAGGAACCTCTCTATAAAAGTTCCACTAATAATAAACTACGTCAACCTTGAAGAGGTATGGGTTGCTGAGGTGCCATGTTAGGGGGATAGCCCATCAGCGAAATGTCGCCAGCTATTGGAGTGTGGGTGTGATGTGGGGGAGCAGTAAAATGAGGCGGAGGCACACCATCAGGCACGGGAGGAGTGCTGGTAGGGACTGGATTGGCTGACATGGGAACACCACTCATAGCTGCAGCCTGAAAGGAAGGGTTAAATGGATAATACAACTCATTTCAGGAGGTTGGAAAAGAAGTGGCTTCACTTCAAGGGGTTGGAATAGAAAAGTTTCACTGTATACAGAGGTGTACTCATTTAAGGAAGTTGGAATAGAGGAGTTCTACTGAATGCAGAGGTGTCCTCAGAGTTCTGTTGAATACAGAGGTGTCCTCATTTCAGGGGGTTGGAATAGAGTAGTTCCACTGTATACAGAGGTGACCTCATTTCAGGGGGTTGGAATAGAGGAGTTCCACTGTATACAGAGGTGTCCTCATTTCAGGGGGTTGGAATAGAGGAGTTCCACTGTATACAGAGGTGTCCTCATTTCGGGGGAGGGGGTTGGAATAGAGGAGTTCCACTGTATACAGAGGTGTCCTTGTTTCAGGAGGTTGGAATGGAGGAGTTCCAATGTGGTGTCCTTATTTCAGGAGATTGGGATAGAGGGATATATACCTGTTCTCTTCTCTGTTGTTGTTGCTGTTGTTGTTGTTGTTGTTGTTGTTGCTGTTGTTGTTGTTGTATACTCATCCATAATAGCTGCTGTGCCATAGCTGGATTCTGATACATCATAGCCTGCAAGTTCATCATTTCCTGGGCATTTCCTGCCACATTTCCATGAACCATGCCAATACCAGCCGATGCCACGGCAGCAGCCGCGAGGGAATCTTGCTGAAGCTGCAAGGTCTTCATCTGCTGAGTTAGCATTTCTTGATAGGTACGATCGGCAGCTGTTTGAGGGTTTGAAGCATCTAAAATTATTATTTGGTGTGAAAAATAGAATTATTGTACTTTGTACCTTGTTCTTCAGAATGACCACTCCCACCGGCCCCCTTCTGTTGCCGTTGACTGGAATATCTCTTCGGTTTTGACGTCACCTGACCTCCTCCCACATGATGAGGGTGTGACATAGGAGAGACAGTTTCTTTTTTCCCCTCCTCATCACCGACAGCACTCACAGTTTCAACCGATGAGGAATCTCCTACCACATCTTTATCTCTTCCCGCTCTTAGTGGGAGTCCGGGCTGGTCCTCTTCTTCTTGTGATTGGTTAATCTCAGAGGACACATCCTCAATTTTCTCTCTCTCTTGTGGGGTATCGTCCACATCCCCTTTGTCTAGAGGTTTAATTACCATTATGCCTTTACTGCCGGATTTAGGAGCAGGGTATTTCATTGGTCGATTTCCTGTTGATCGATTCCTTGTCTCGCCTACTTGGGGTGGAGGGTTATTGGAACCGACACGCCCTCTTCCTCTCGCCTTCCCCCTTTTATCCTGAGATTTAACGAGTTCTTTTTCTCTTGATAAGGAGAAAACCATCGATGTTTTCGCACCACTGCCAAACATAGTCCGGGGTGAAGTGTCCTTGGTCTCTCTAGAAGACTGATTTTGGGTCCCTGGGTCGCCAGAGGATGGTGGTTCCGTTTCTCTTGGAGGTGGGGATGAAGATGTTCTCTCACTATCTGTTCTGGGTACTTTGATAGTTACTGATTCAGTGGTACTTACTGGTGTAGCTAATGCAATAGTATTGGAGCCATTAACTGGTTTGTTGCCGTCAGTCTGTTCGGATGTTCGCTTTGGACCCCACTGAGTTGGGGGGAGTGGGTTTACACTGACATCTTCTGCCCCCCAATCTTCATAGGAGGTGGTGGACTGAAGAGAAGGCCATTCTTGAAATCTGAACAGAGAGAAGGAAAATGGATACATGCAGAAACTGAGATCAAGACAGGTTTCACTACAGTGACCTATATATAGAGGTGAGGGATGATTTGATTAGACAGGTTTCACTGTAGTAGTCTATATAGAGAGGTGGTCTTATTAAGGGGTGGTCTGATTAGACAGGTTTTGCTGCAGTGGTCTATATAGAGAGGTGGTCTTATTAAGGGGTGGTCTGATTAGACAGGTTTTGCTGCAGTGGTCTATATAGAGAGGTGGTCTGATTATGGAGTAGATGACTATCTCTAAGTGTCACATACTCCATCTCTTTTTCATTTTCTTTCTTTCTCTGTCTTCCTTGATCTGCATCTCCTTCTCTGTTACGCCTCCCTTCCCAACCTTCCTCTCTCTCTCTTCTTCCCCCATCCTCACCACGTCTCCTGTTCCAACCACCCTCCCTCCCTCCACCCTCACCATACCTCCTGTCCTCACGCCCCCAACCTTCCTTCCTCTCTACATGCCTTCTGTTTTCATGCCCCCAATCTTCCTCCCTCTCTTGTCTCCTGTATTCACGTCTCTGATCTTCTCTTCTCTCACCATGTCTTCTGTCTTCGTATCTCTGATCTCTTCTTCTCTCACCATGCCTCCTGTCTTCATATCTCTGATCTTCATTTCCCTCACCATGCCTCCTGTCTTCACGTCTCCGATCCTCTCCTCTCTCTTCACCCTCACCACGCCTCCTTTCTTCATGTCTCTGATCATCTCTTCTCTCACCATGCCTCCTGTCTTCATGTCTCTGATCATTTCTTCTCTCACCACGTTTCCTGTCTTCATGTCTGCGATCTTCTTCCCTCTCTCCACCCTCACCACGCCTCCTGTTATCACGTCCCTGACCTTCCTCCCTCTCTCCACCCTCACCACGCCTCCTGTTATCATGTCCCTGACCTTCCTCCCACTCTCCACTCTTATTACGCCTCCTATTCCTATATGTTTCACCTTCCTCCTCCTCCCACATCCTTCTTCTCCCACTACCACGCCTACCTCTCCTATTGTTCCTCTCCTCCCAATTCTGTCTACTAGCATCATTATGTTTCTCGTCTCTTCCCTCTTCATCCCAGTTCTGCTGCTGAGAAAACTCTCCAGATGAAGGATTCTCACTATAGTGGTCATTACAGTAAACACTAGTAATAAACAAACAACAGTCAACAAACAACAGTATACAAACAAATACAAACAACTATACAAACAACAGTCCACAAACAACTACATACAAATAACAGTCCACAAAAAACGTCAACAAACAACAGTCCACAAAAAAAACAGTCAACAAACAACTGTATACAAACAACCTTGTCTATATCTTTCCTACTTGATTATTTCACATGATTAGATGGACACTCACCGTCTATAGGACCGCCTCCCTCTTCCTCTGTCCCATTCATTCCTATTGCCACGCCTTCTCTGGTGCCAATTAGACCTATCTTTGTTGATATAACTCCCAAGGTTAACCCCTCTGTTCCTCCGGCCTCCTCTTCCTCCTCCACCTCCTCTCTGACTATAGAAATCATTAATATGAAACACATGATGAACACATATTCATAACTTACTCTCTGTCTTGCCAATACTTGGCATCCTAGAAAAAAAAAGCAAACTATTATATGCAATGTCCTCTATATCAGACTGTGACATGCAGTGTCCTCTATTATCAGACTGTGACATGCACAGTGTCCTCTATACCAGACTATGACATGCAGTGTCCTCTATACCAGACTATGACATGCACAGTGTCCTCTATACCAGACTACGACATGCACAGTGTCCTCTATACCAGACTATGACATGCAGTGTCCTCTATATCAGACTACGACATGCAGTGTCCTCTATATCAGACTACGACATGCACAGTGTCCTCTATACTATGACATGCAGTGTCCTCTATATCAGACTACGACATGCACAGTGTCCTCTATACCAGACTATGACATGCAGTGTCCTCTATATCAGACTACGACATGCACAGTGTCCTCTATACCAGACTACGACATGCACAGTGTCCTCTATATCAGACTACGACATGTACAGTGTCCTCTATACCAGACTATGACATGCACAGTGTCCTCTAGACCAGACTACAACATGCCTTTGATGTTTCTGGAGTAGTGGGGGACCACAAAATTCATATTCCAATGACCAGTCATTAAACTGTTCTTTTGATAGTTTGCCACAGGGTTGAGGCCTCAGAGTCTGTTCATTGAAACTATGGTCTACCTGAGGCCCTCACACTGAAACTATGGTCTACCTGAGGCCCTCAAAGTCTGTTCAATGAAACTATGGTCTACCCACATAATTGTCAGGGATTCACCCTCATTAGTATGCTGTGGACATCCCCACTTTGGGAAGTGACCATAAACTAACCACCTTAGAGTAATTAAGTTTTACAATTATTATTCTTAGACTTGAAGCTCTTCCTTTGATGGAGAAGTCTGTATTTTTGGCTGTGTTGTGGGCAGCTGTTGGGTTTCTATAGTAGTATAGTCTCCATTGTGGGTAGTAACCTTTACACTTCAAATGAGGCCATGTAAATATTCCCATTGTTATATTGTGTGAGGTCACTAATTACCGTCTAATTGTAATCTCTAATTGAATATCATCTCTATTTAGTAACATAACTCTTCAGTAATGCAACTCTAGTCTATCGAGTAATGCAACTCTAATCTCTAATTCAGTAATGCAACTCTAATCTCTAATTCAGCAATGCAACTCTAATCTCTAATCCAGTAATGTAACTCTAGTATTTAATTCAGTAATGCAACTCTAGTATTTAATTCAGTAATGCAACTCTAATCTCTAATTCAGTAATGCAACTCTAATCTCTAATTCAGTAATGCAACTCTAATTTAGTCTCTAATTCAGTAATGCAACTCTAATCTCTAATTCAGTAATGCAACTCTAATCTCTAATTCAGTAACATGACTCTCCCTAAATGAAGTGGTATTGAGATAGGTTTGTGCTAAACTTTGAAGGAGGTAGTGACTTTGAAAGAGAAATCTCTAAGGTTGAATGCAAGTAAGGGCATCAGTTCCAGCTGTCTTTATATTTCATCTTTATATTTCATCATTGAAATGCCACCATTTATTCCTCCTCCATAATCTCCTTAGTAGACTCCAGTAAATTATGCTGGGCATAATTGGGCATAATTGAGCATAATAGGGAGCTTCAACCATTATGGTTGGCATAGTTTGGAATTGATCATGACTGAATAGTACATGACCTAATTGTAGCTAGTTAGTTGAATTAGTCCTAATGGAGTTTTCCCGCTCTAATCCTGAGATTGAGAGTAGTATCAGCAGTGAATCATAAGTGAGAGCTCTTTAGTTCAACAAAAAAATAGGACTGCTTCATTGTTAAGTAGATTAAGAGCCCCTACTAAGTCTGATTTGTGTTGAAAAAGGACAATTTGTTCTAAAAAGTAGGGCATAATGGGTAGAATTCAGAGCATAATAGGGTTAGATTTTGAACAATGCTCCAAAGCATAATGGGCAAAAATTTGAGCATAATCTATTGGACTCTATTCCTTAGTAACCTAATCAACTCATAATACTAATCTCTAATCTTCCTAATTGCAGTCTCTAATTAGTTCTAATATCTAATTTAGTGAGCTAACTAATCTCCTATTTAGCATCCTAGCTCTAATCTCCTATTTAGCATTCTAGCTCTTTGAACCCTTATCCCTTATCCTTTCACACCCATTATTGTTTACCACGGACCAACAACCTCTCTTCCTGTTTAGATGTATCCACCATCAGCTAGAATAACACTAACCAGGATGTCTGAGGTTAGCTGATCAAAAATGATATAATCATTTATCTCTAGTGATGGTACAGGAAGCAACGGTCCTGTTCCCTAGCAACCCACACAGCCCTATTCTTTAAGAGAAAACTATTATTATTTCTCATTACCCTGTCTTTCTCTCTCTCTGTACGTGGGCCTTGTTGCTCTTCACTGTACAGGTCGTGGCTCCATCGGTCCACATCTGCACGCGTAAAGTGAGCATCCCTGTGAGAGTAAAGATAACTGTGTGATCCCAGTAATCACAGTGTAGATGATGTCATCATAGAGGGGTTTGTTAGTGAGGGGAAGGAGGGTGGTTTCTCTATGCAATTAGATATTACAAGGAAGGTTTCTTCTTCATTATAGGGGGGGAGGGGAAATAGGTGGGGCCAGATATTTAGGGGGTGGGGTCAGATACTTCTAATTGTAGCCCAACTGTAGGGCTAAATAGAGATGGCCTATATTGAGTGCTGAAGACCACAACAGAGATGACTTACAGAATCTCTTGTTTTTCCTCATCATCACCTTCTCTAGTGTCATGCTGAAAGAACTTTCCAGTTGTGGGGACAAACATTGGACTGTTCACTTCTTCCTGTCCATCCTAAGACAGATACCATATAACAGGGCAAGTGGATGGTGGATGAACCAGGGGTGGACTTGGAAAGGTGTGTGTGTGTGTGAGTGTGTTGTGGGGGGCGGGGGGGGGGGGGGGGGGGGAGAGGGGGAAATCATGCTTTTAAGGAAAGGGACCTAGTGGGTGGAACCAGGGTGAGGATGCATGTAGGAGGGATGATGTGATGAGATGATGAAACTTACTTCATCTTTGGGGGAATTCTCTTCTGTGTCCTGCCTAACCCCCTCATTCCATTCTTCTCCATCTACCTCTTCTTCCTCTTCATCACCACTCTCACCTTCCTCTTCCTCTTCATCACCACTCTCACCTTCCTCTTTTTCCTCCTCTTCCTCTGTATTCACATACTCTATATCCTCTTCCTCAGATTCTGAACTCTCTCCTCTCTTTCGTCTGTGACTGACCAAACCTCTCTTCTCACCCTCTGTGGGTGTGGCATAGCCCTCTTCCTCCTCACTGCTTCCACTGTTCATTCCCTGATCCATGCTCACATTCTCTTCATTTTCAGAGACCTGGTCAGCCACACCCATTTCACTAGAAGTTTGGTTGACCACACCCTCCTTATCTTCAGACACTTGATCAGCCACATCCATTTCACCAGAAGTTTTGTTGACCACACCCTCCTTATCTCCAGACACATCCACTTCACCAACAGAAGACTGGTCAGCCATAACCACATCATTTCCAGATGCTCGATTAGCCACACCTATTTCATCTCCTGGAGGGCAGTCTGAAGTAACAGTCTCGGGTACTCGATTAGCCACACCTATTTCAGCTCCGGGAGGGCAGTCTGAAGTAATAGTCTTGGATACTCGATTAGCCACACCTATTTCATCTCCGGGAGGGCAGTCTGAAGTAATAGTCTTGGATACTCGATTAGCCACACCTATTTCATCTCCGGGAGGGCAGTCTGAAGTAATAGTCTCCAATGTCTGATTTTCAGGACTTGTGGATTCTAAGGTATCACTGACAGCTGGAGGCTGGTTGGGTTCTAGTGGATTCATAACACAAAAATGATAGCTTATAAAGTTACCTTTAGCTGAGATAATGTGTCCTAGTTTCCAGAGTAGATCGGTCAGTAATTGGGTCACGCACACTGAGAGCTCAGTAACTGGGTCACACACACTGAGAACTCAGTAACTGGGTCACACACACTGAGAGATCAGTAACTGGACACTGTTAACACTGAGAGATCAGTAACTGGACACTAGTAACTGGGTCACACCAAGAGCTCAGTAACTGGGCCATGCACATTGAGAGATCAGTAACTGGGTCACGCACACTGAGAGATCAGTAACTGGACACTATTAACTGGGTCACACCGAGAGCTCAGTAACTGGGCCATGCACATTGAGAGATCAGTAACTGGGTCACGCACACTGAGAGCTCAGTAACTGGGCCATGCACACTGAGAGCTCAGTAACTGGGTCACGCACACTGAGAGCTCAGTAACCGGGTCGCGCACACTGAGAGCTCAGTAACCGGGTCACGCACACTGAGAGCTCAGTAACTGGGTCACACTGAGAGCTGAGTAACTGGGTCACACTGAGAGCTCAGTAACCGGGTCACGCACACTGAGAGCTGAGTAACTGGGTCACACTGAGAGCTGAGTAACTGGGTCACACTGAGAGCTCAGTAACTTTGGATGATTGTATGTGTAAATGTATTCTAATTGTATATTACAGTAATATTAGATATTGCAATCTTATTACATATAATTGCAGTAATCTTATATTACAGGTATATTTCAGTAATAATACTACGTAATGTAAGGAATTTACACATAAAAGCGCTCCCAACTGGTTGTCACTAATTTTAGCGACTGGCACACTAATAAAAAAACTCAAATTTTGTAACTAGGAACCCATTTCAATGTTTTAAGTCACTCTTAGCAATTGGGAACAAATTAGATTTCTTGACCAAAACAATAATACCAGTGTTGTTATGGCAACAGCTTCATAGTGCTTCTTTCAGTCTATTATAAGTTAGTCATCCCTCACCATCATTTTGGAGTTGTGCTTCTTGTCTGTTTTCAGGTAGATCAGACTTGCTCATTGCCTCAATTAGTGGACTCTTCTCCTTATCATCATCCACTTCCTTCGTTACTTGAGTTGAACCTTGTTCAGCTGCTTCAATCCCTTCTAGTGTGGTCTGGAGAACATCCACACCCTCAATCTTTGTCTGAGGGTCTCCTTCATTTTCATTCTGCTCCATTTCAACAGCTGTCCTAGAACCCTGTGTACAAATTAAACCATGTAGAATCCTGTGTATCATCTCAACCTTCAGACAATAATAGGTAAATATTGACAAATATCAGGTAATGTCAGGTAATATCAGGTAATAGTCAGGCCTTTTCAGTCTGACCAGATTTGTTTTTATACACAGTCTTAGTCTTTAACAAATGGTATGCACAAGAACTGGACACTTGAGTGTAATCTCTGTCTATAATCTGTCCTACTAATGAAGAGTAAACTCTGTCCTACTAGTGAAGTGCAATCTCTGTCCTACTAGTGAAGTGTAATCTCTGTCCTACTATTGAAGTGCAGTCTTTGTCCTACTATTGAAGTGTAATCTATGTCCTACTAGTGAAGTGTAAACTCTGTCCTATTAGTGAGGTGCAATCTCTGTCCTACTAGTGAAGTGTAATCTCTGTCCTACTAATGAAGTGTAATCTCTGTCCTACTAGTGAAGTGTAATCTCTGTCCTACTAGTGAAGTGTAATCTCTGTCCTACTAGTGAAGTGCAGTCTTTGTCCTACTATTGAAGTGTAATCTATGTCCTGCTAGTGAAGTGTAAACTCTGTCCTACTAGTGAAGTGTAAACTCTGTCCTACTATTGAAGTGTAATCTATGTCCTACTAATGAATTGTAATCACTGTCCTACTAGTGAAGTGTAAACTCTGTCCTACTAATGAAGAGTAATCTCTGTCCTACTAGTGAAGTGTAATCTCAGTCCTACTAGTGAAGTGCAATTTCTGTCCTACTATTTGGTATAACACAATTTTATCATTCAAGAGGTTGACCTGAAGGTATCAAGCTCACTTAATGCCACAGGGTAGTGTCTGAGGGTATTAGTCTATTTAAAGCACACCTTTGCTATCTCAAATAATTTTTACACCCATCGTTTACCTGTCATGCTTGAATTATTCAGGCTAGTCAGGACATACATGTTGCTACCTCCAACCACTCACCTCTTAACAGAATATAAAACACTACCTCGTATCTTCCCGCAAAGCAAGCAGCAGCAGAGACACAGTGGCTAGTAATATCCGAGGTAGCAAACAATGTAGTTTACGGGAAAATCCGAAAGTGTATTATTATATAAGGTGGCCTAGTGTGCCATTTCTACAGGTACTTAATTAAAGAGGCTGATAGGTTTTTAGTAAGTGGAGGTAGAAGGAGCAATTTGACCCTCTCCTCATTCGACTCTTGCCACATTCGCAAGCGAGAAGAGTAGTTTTATATACCAGTTGACCGGTGTCACATCTCTGACGCTTTCAAGTCCCTTAGCTAAGCTAACAGCCTGTATACCAAGTTGGTTTTTCTCTCCTACAACTGAACAACTCTATTTTTGAGTATATGATGTCCAGACAACAGCTTCAAGACTCTGAAGCAGCCGCTGTTCCCGACGAGGCGATGTTAGCCACAGTTCTCAACTATCTGAAAAATAAAGGCCTGAAGGTAAGAATTAACTTTAGCTTTTGAAGATAAAAATTTTAATATATTGCTCATACCCTGTATTAACCTTTCTCAGGGACTTCTTTTTACTGCCAAAGAAAGTGCTAAACTTGAACCTTCAAAAGGGTACAAGTTTTTTGGATAGAGGGTGGCCTTATTTTATCGGGTGGACTTAATATGTATACATAATCTGATATTTGGAGGGTGTCTCCATTTGGACTAGGTTGTCACTGTAAAGCCTTTACAATTGGGTGAAGTTTCTAGAAAATGTGTGACCACCACACCTACCTAATCATGTCTATATGTGTCCTTAAGTAGAATAAACTTTTTTTGATTAGATTTCACAGGAAGTCATGGTTATTCAGTAATAAACTTATTATTACTATTTCGGTAATAAACCTTGTGCTAAGTGTAAGAGCTTTTCTTTTTTAACCTTTAACTTTTACAATTTAAGTGTTTTCATGATGCCAAGTTAGTACTAGCTTTGAAAGTCTTTATAACTGTCAGTTGTTTAAAGTGGCCTCACCCACTCTCTTTCAAAGTCTAGTTCTTCTTGTGTCACTTAAGGAATCAATCAGAGAAATAGACCTTTTTTATCAACGAGTTTGTCGTTGCTATGTAGGCACAGATGCAATGGCATAAATTTTCTTTCTGTCACCATGTGTCCTTTAATAAAGAGGTTCCACTGTACTATTACCTCTGAATTAAGGACAACCTCTATATAAAAGACATTTTTCAAGATCCCAATGTGTCCTTTATAGAGAGGTTCCTCTGTACTATTACCTCTGAATTAAGCACAACCTCTAAATAAAGGACAGTTTCCAAGGTCCCACGGTGTCCTCCATAGAGAGGTTCCACTGTACTACTTAAGGACAACGAGCCATGATGATCCGATCAAATCCTTTATTTCTCTAACTGCTAGTTCAAAAGCTATAAAATTTGGCCAGGCTGCCTGTCGACATGTATCATTTTCTTCTCCTTACTCCTTCCTTGGTTCAGACATTATTCCCTGACTTTGATGTACAAGTACAATTATTAGTGTTGTGGTGGACAAGTTGTTGCCAAGGTTTCCACTGATACCTGTCTGCCAATTATTGTTATGTCAACTGAGGGTACTGGTATGGCTTGAACTGTGACAGGGTTGGGTGGAGCATAGTGATGTAATAGTAGTGACCTTGTATAAATGATCCCACTTCCTTCATTTGCAGCTTATAATCAGACATGTGTGTATAAGTATACTTGCAATATGTGCACGCATGCACCATATATGTACATGTTCTATAATTGTGTGCGTGCACCCAGATACACCTACATGTTCTATAATTATGTGCGTACACCCAGATACTTAAATTATGTACCCAGATACCTACATGTTCTATAATTATGTGTGTGTACCCAGATACCTACATGTTCTATAATTATGTACATGCACCTTATATGTACATGTTCTATAATTATGTGTGTGTACCCAGATACCTACATGTTCTATAATTATGTGTGTGTACCCAGATACCTACATGTTCTATAATTATGTACATGCACCTTATATGTACATGTTCTATAATTATGTGTGTGTACCCAGATACCTACATGTTCTATAATTATGTGCATGTACCTAGATACCTAAATGTTCTATAATTATGTGCATGACATGTACCTAGATACCTACAAGTTCTATAATTATGTGCATGACATGTACCCAGATACCCTCATCTTCTATAATTATGTGCATGCACCTAGATAACTACATGTTCTATGAATGGAAGACCAAAGATATGCCCTATTTATTATTTATACCTCCAATCATCGATATTTGTATGGTAACAGCAGATCCAGCCTCACACTAGGGAGTTGAGTGAGAGATTTCTATTGTATTTATGGAAGTCCAGTTACTTAGCAACCTTTGTATTTGACGACCCTTACCGAACACACTCCACCCCAACACTGCCTTGCACTCTTAGTATCCAAGTATATGTAATTACTCATCAATTTTTCTTGCAGGACACTGAAGTAGCCTTAAGGAAGGAGCTATCCAATCACATTGAAGATGATGCTACTTCGTTTCAGGTCTCAACAGGAGGACAAAGGTATGAGTTTATCTTAGCTCTTGTGTCTGATGGTAATCATTGTGTATATGCATTTGTACTCTATAGTGGCACAGAGCCGTTGAAATACGAGGAATCATACACCAGGTAAATCAACTATCTTATATTAGGAATGGGGTATAGTTTAAAGCCACTAGTAAGAAAGTATGCAGAGATAGTTGTGAGGTGGAGCTTAATAGTACAGTATGTCTGTTGGCAATATAATATATAGTGTTCTCCCTAGGAGAGTATGAAGGGATAGTGGTGAGGTGGAGTTTAGTAGTACAGTATATGTCTGTTAATAGTATAATATTATAGTGTTCTCCCTAGGAGAGTATGAAGGGATAGTGGTGAGGTGAAGTTTATATGTAATGTAATATACATTGTCCTCCCTGTGGAGGACTAGTGTGAGGTGAAATTTGGACTACATCAAAGCATTATATTAAACCACATTTGCATTTATCATTGAAACCATAAAACTTCATATTGAATTAGTCATTAACATTTTCTCTAATTAAGGTAAATAGAGGTATCTCATTGAGATACCTTCCTAGGCCCTTGGAGTGATGGTGTCCCTTAGATTGGGACACACATCGTATTTCTTCAGTCAGCTTTTTTTTTAAAGAGAAGCTCTTTCTCTCTATTTGAATTAGAAGTTTCTGAGTTTATTTCGTGCATAGCCAGGAAAAGGGGACACTGTACAGCTTAAGAGAAACATTACTCTCACATGAGACCACCAAGATTAACCTTTCTCTCTCTCCCTCTCTCTCTCTTTCTCTCTCTCCTGCAGCTCTGCTCCTTTCTCCCCCACTATATCCACTACAACAGCTTGTCCGCTGGCTAATGATAACTCCCCTGCTTCCAACCAGGCCTCGAAGCACTCCACCACAATCCCATTGATAGTTCCAAGCCTTCAAACTACCATCTTGAACTCCCAGGCCAACACAGACGTGGGAAAAGACGGTGATTGTTCTGAACCAACCACCCCTATCAGGAAATTCCCATCGCTCTTTCTTCCCAGCAGTGCAAGTAAGGCTCTTAATGTGGAGATGCCTAGTTCAGAGAGAGAGAATGGTTTGTTGACCACTGCTAATGCTGTTGTTTCTAGTTCTACACTCGACAAGAATCCATTATGGTTTCGCGATGCCATCACATCTACCAGCAGCAGTACTGACAACAATCTGCCATCCACCTCCATCAATAGACATTCGCCATCTCCTCCTTCTGTACACACCCCCATCTCCCTCACTCAGCCTTTCGGAGGCAGCACCATGATCATGCAAAATGCTCCGAATGCATCTGCTGTAAGTACAAGTGGAGTTTCTAATCTGACCATTCGTGCTCCTCTTATGTACCAACTGGCCGGTTCATCTTGTGTTAGCAATCCAATAATTGCTCCTATCTTGACAGTGCTGCCACCTACTTCAAATTTATTCAATCCATCGTGTTTATTCCTAGCGAATAACTCTTCCCAGACCACTAGCTCGAACTTTATCCAATCTCTTACTCCTAAAACATCTCCTCAGGTCAGCATGCCTCAGAATCAGTTTGTTGGAGGAGTATCTGTTGGAGGAGTATCTTCCAAAACATTGAATAAAGAAGCTTTCAATTCTGTCTCAGCTGAGCCGTCAACTGGTCAGCACATTCCTAACGAGATGTCATCACCTCTGAGTGGATTTCCATTGTATCCTCGCACTCTTGCCTCGATACTGCCATCTGAGCTCACTCCACAGCACCTGGAGCTGAAAGCATTTGCCGAAGACTTTAAAACGAGGAGAATAAGGTTGGGGTTCACACAGGGAGCTGTGGGTCAGTCTCTTGCCGAGAGAGGTTATAGCAACTTTGCCCAAAGCACTATCAGTCGTTTTGAACAGATGCAGCTTAGTCCATCCAATGCTGCTACTATTAGAGTTATTCTAGAGAAATGGCTCTTGGAAGCTGAAAGTCCTGAATCTGCCTCTTCTAGCTCATCCAACGTTGCTCCCGTAATGGCAGGCCGAAAGCGCAAGAAAAGGGCCGTCTTTACCCCTCAGACAAAATCCATTTTGGATGAATTTTTCACACAAAACCCACGCCCAAATCGCCATGTCATTGAGGACATTTCGCAAAAACTTGATCTTCTTCCCGAGGAAGTGAGAGTCTGGTTTTGCAACAAGAGGCAGAAATCGAAGTCATATCAGATTCCTGGTCACCGTTCATCCATTGAGCGTGACTCCAGTGATGCTTCTCCATCTTCTCCTCCTGTTCAGAATGATGGTGGCTTAACTCCAAAGAGAAGGACACCCTCACCACCAAAAACCTCCTTTACCATCGAGGAGCTCAGCAAGTCGTCCACCTATGGGAACACCACAGCCACGGTGTCCAGCCCTCTCCATCTCAGCAGTCCATCAATATCGCCCGTTGGATTGGTTACGTCCATCTCACAGTCCAAAGTCTTCCCAATGCTGTTTAACCCCAATGCTTCTCCTACGCCACTGCTGAATAACCCTTTGATGACCCAGTTTATTGTACCCCCTCAAGTATCTCAGACAAGAGCTTGAGGGTTATGCCTTGAACAATAAAATTATCCGACTTTAAATTATTATTATTTTTGTTTTGTTTTTATTTTTCACACAAAGTACAACTTGTACTGTTCCTAAAACAATCTTGAAATTTATTTTTTACTTAAAGTCCAACTTCTCCATGATTCCTGGATCAATTTAAATGATTTTTATCTTTTTTTTTTTTTTTGCTGTTTTTTGTTTTCCAAGCATTCAGTTACTATTCAGTTTTAAACTTGTCCATCATTTTGTTTTTGGATGAATCAAACGCTGCCAATCTGTGTATAATAAATGAGATTGTCTGAAGCTAAAATAAACCACTAAAATTAGTTACTCACTAAAATTGCCCACTAAATTAATTACCCACTAAAATTACCCACTAAAAATTAAAATATTACCCACTAAAATTATCTTCTATCTAATCACTCCACTAGTGGAATCTGGTGAATGGCTGGCACATTATCTCTCTTATCATCATGGATTCTTAACTACTAATTTTCTATTAACTATGCTCTAATTAAGACACCTGGTGACTACATTTAGAGGCAGTCTAGCCCCACAATACTGTGCATTCTTTCTAGAGACTTACGAAGAATTCAAAGGATTGATGTAACCCCCCTTAACCTGCGAAATATATTATGCTCACAGGTGTCTATACATATACATATGTAGAGTGTTAGGAAGTACTAATATGTGTGATAACATGATAGATGAGATTCTCTCCCCATTATATATATTAGCCTGGGGTTATTACCATGCCCCACCCAATACCCCACCCAATGCCCCACCCCTTATTAGTGTAGTTAGTTATTGCTAGTTGTAATCGTATGATTAACCCCTCCCTCTTTTCCCCCACACACACTTAGGCTTGTGGAATTTGTGGACCAATCACTGGATATGTTTAGGGTAAGTTAAATCTCTTACATTCTGGAAACATTTGAAGTAGCCTGATTATAGAGGTGTCCTCATTCTAAGGGATTGGAATAGAGGAGTTCCACCATATACAGAGGTGTCCTCATTTCAGGGGTTGGAATAGAGAAGTTCCACTGTATACAGAGGTGTCCTCACTTCAGGGGTTGGAATAGAGGAGTTCAACTGTATACAGAGGTGTCCTCATTTCAGAATGTTGGAATAGAGGAGTTCCACTATATTATACAGAGGTGTCCTCACTTCAGGAGAGGAGTTCAACTGTATATAGAGGTGTCCTTATTTCAGAATGTTGGAATAGAGGAGTTCCACTCATTTCAATATAGTTCATGCCAAAGGCATGGGATTCACTACTATAGTCTATAAGGACGCATTGAAACCTTAAATAATTTTTCTTTGTTCTTTTCAGAGTGAACTATCTCTTTTGTTGTATCCTGTCTTTGTTCATCTATATATTGACCTAGTGTTAGGAGGACACTCCCAGCAAGGTACATATACTCTCCTATAATGCAGGACATTAGCTGGTAAGACATTGGCTGTCCTGTAATAGCAGTAGGACCTTAATTTTCAGGATATTAGATGTCCTATAGCAGCAGGACATTAGCTGTTCTATAGCAGTAGGACATTAGTACAAGATTATACTGTCCTATAGCATTAAAAGTGGATAGGATTCAGTAACTTACCAGCTAAAACTGCAGGAATTTCTTATTCTTCTATATCAGACAATAATGACAGTGTCCTCAGCCTCTCCACCTCCATTTTCTGTTTCTTTTCTTTATACAGCTCAGCTGTTCTTTTCTCACTTCCACCATAAACAGGAGACATTTTATGAAGAAGAGCTTTTGAGGCTTAAAAGCATAACCACCTTCCAACAGATGATAAAGAATGAGTTGTTTGAGACCTTCAGGTATCCTACAGTGAAAACTTGTTGGAATAGAGGGGTAGAAATGTCCTCATTTTAGGTAGTTGGAATAGAAGGGTTCCATTATATACAGAAATGTCCTCGTTTTAGGGAGTTGGAATAGAAGGGTTCCACTGAGAGGTGTCCACATTTCAGGGAGTTGGAATAGAAGGGTTCCACTGTATACAGAGGTGTCCTCATTTCAGGGAGGTGGAATAGAGGAGTTCCACTGTATATAGAAACATTCTCATTTCAGGGGGTTGGATTAGAGGAGTTCCACTATCTCCAGCATAGACCACTTTTATTAAAGTGTATAGAGTTATGACTGTGTTTGTTCATAACATTGTCTCTGTTCTGCAGAAAGAATAAATTTACTGTGAGGATTTCAAACGATTCCTTTCAGTGTCTTGTTAAACATCTACAGGTCAGTCGAATTAATTTCATATTTGGTACTGGAATGATCCCAAGCAATTCCATCTTGCAGGTCAACCAACAGATGCTTATCCTCAACATTATCAACCAGTTCTTGGATCTTGATGGTAACTATCACTTATTCCTCTTAACTAGTAATGAAGAAGTAACTCTGCCGAGCGCTCCCTAACTGTCCTATGAGCATAATTATAACATACTTTTGAGGCTATAGAAAAGTGTTCATAATATTATTAAATTTATAAACAGACTAACACACACTGATTACTAGATAGCGTGCATGTTTAACACAGACTAACATACAGACTAACACACACTGATTACTAGATAGTGTGCATGTTTAACACAGACTAACATACAGACTAACACACAACTGATTACTAGATAGTGTGCATGTCTAACACAGACTAACATAGACTAACACACACTGATTACTAGATATTGTGCATGTTTAACACAGACTGATATAGATAGCATGCATGTGTAATACATCTAACCAACACTGCTATAGATAGTGTGCATGTGTAACACACATGTTTAACAGGACTAAACTGAATGCAAGGAGACTAACTGCTCTAGCTATAAGCCCTAGTCTATTTTTGTTGTCTAAATTTTCATGGGGTCTCAATACCTTACATGTAAATTAACTACACAAAATTTTAGGCACAAAAATTGCATAGTAATTACATATTAATTTTACATGATATTAACATATTTTCTTGAGACAAATTTTTCACACAAAAATTAATTACACAAAATTATTTAGACACAAATTTTTCCCACATTTTTTTTTTTTAAATTAGTATTTGATGGGACTCCACGGACCAGAATTGACATTCAAGCTACTGTGGGAGCTCTTGATGGAGAAGCATCTTCCAAAGGTGTGTGACCACAGATTATATTTTGGGATATTAAGGGACTGATTGTATGACAGATTCTATGTATAATATAGAGTACAATGCAATGCCACTGCACATCTGTATTACTGTGAAACATACTCTATCCACAACATTAAACAATACTGTATCCATCCATAGCAATGCCATGGCATTTGTGTATCCATAGTAATGCCATGGTATTGTTGCATTGTAATTTATTAGGCTAGTGATACCGTTGTCATAGCTATAAAGGGGAAATTGTTCTTTATGCTATGTCTGTATACTCCCATAGCCAATAAAGCTAAGATTCTCTATGGAATACCAAGAGATCCCGACCTAACACTAGCCCTGGCCCAAATGGAGGAGGAAGAGAATGAGAAAAGCACCGAAGATGAGAAACCTAAGGTCAGGCCAGTTCATAATACTTTGTGAAGTGGTCCCTTTTCCTAGATCCACTCATATAATAATGTTAATGAGTTGGTCCATGATCTTTATTTCATATTTTTTATAAGGTTGAAATAGAAGGGTTCTATTGTATACAGGGGTATCCTCAGGAGGAGGGGGGGAGGTTGAAGGTTGAATGGGTTCCACTGCATAAAGAAGAGCACTCATTTCAGGGGGTTTGAATAAGTGTGTTCCATGATGTAGAAATCAAGGTGACCTCAGCTCCATAGATGGGAATAATGACTAATAATAATATTATTATTATTATATAATAATAATAATATTTTATAATAATATTATATTATAATAATTTATTTATTATTATTTTGTTATATATAATTATTTGTTATTATTAGAAAAAGAAAATGAAGAAGGATCCTCTTGGTCTCTATTCAGGTACTCTATGTGTCCCATTCCTAATTTTGGATCTAATATTATTACATTCATTCACTTATAGGTAAGAAAGGGAAGACCACCAACATTCCCAATGCTCCACCCCTTAATCGCATTCCTATTCCAAAATTGTTAGTTCCAAAACATGTCCATCTTTCCTTTTCAAATCTTCTGTATTATTTTTTTGTAGGAGAGAGTGTGAACAAGCTGCTAAGTACATAGCATTCAAGGAGTCAGCCAAATGTGTGCCTCTTGGTCCTAACAGCCTACCCTCTATCTGCATGTATACACTTATCAACACATGTGATGGGTATGTCATGGGTAGAACACACTCCCTGAAGGACACCTCTGTATACTATTCTAACCCCCTGAAATGAGGACACCTCTGTATACAGTGGAACCCCCTCCATTCCAACCCCCTGAAATGAGGACACATCTGTATACAGTGGAACCCTCTCCATTCCAACCCTCCCACCCAAACCTGTTCACTCCGACATTCTATGGAAGCCCAAGCAATAAATACTGAATTGAGGACACTTCTAGTGGAACTTCTCTACTCCAACCACATGAAATGAGGACACCTGTGTAGTGTTACATTGGCATTTGGTGAACATGTTTTTAACTCACCAAAGCAAAATCTTGTTCGTACAACTTAACAGATAATCTTATATCCTAATTCTTTATTCCTTAAAGGTTGAATGCAGTCAGCATTTCTGAAGATTCCACCCTCCTCTCTGGATCTTTTAATGACTCTGTTGTGCGTTTGTGGACTCTGACCCCTAAGAAACTCTTCCCTCTCAAATCTCCTTCTCAGATGCAGATGATTACCCTGTCAGCAGGTAACTCTTTCACAGTTACCTCACCCCTTCCACAGTTAATGGATCACAAATACATAGTGTTATGTTTTCTCTTGCAGAAGACGTTGCTGAGCGTATTGTCGATGCCAGGTACTTAAATAATAAGGACATAATGAGACCTATTATAGAGGTTGTCCTTAATGCTAATAGTACAGTGGAACCTCTCATTTGTACCTTAGAAGCTGTTCTTTATACAGAGTTCAAAGGTAATTAGAGCCTCTCTATAAAGTATGCATTAGCACCTTGGAAATTGTCCTTTACATAGAAGTTGTTAATTCAGAGGTAATAGTACAGTGTAACCTACACATTGGGTCCTTGGAAGTATTGTATAATTATATAGAAGTGTTTTCCTAATCGTTTGAGCTAATTTTTGTTTAGCTCCAGCTGTGAAGTTCGGTCACTTACTGGGCACAGTGGGCCAGTGTATGCTACATCATTTAATCCTGACAACACCTTCCTCATATCTGGCTCTGAGGATGGCACAGGTGAGTCTTTCAGAGTGTCCTTTCAGATATTTCACTACACTATATTGTTATTACTTGTAGTGAGATTGTGGAGTCTTCAGACATACTCTGCGCTGGTGTGTTTTAAAGGTCACAATTACCCTGTCTGGGATGTGGAGTTCAGGTATACTTTGCCTGTTAGTGGCTTCCTTCATTTCACTGTGTCTTTCTTTCACACTGCTCTCTAGTCCTCTTGGTTTCTTCTTTGTGAGTGGATCACATGACAGGACTCTTCGTGTGTGGAGCACAGATCATTTTCAGCCAGTCAGAATCATTGCTGGTCATCTTAGTGATGTTGAAGTAATGGATACACAGTGATATCTTTAGAATATTTTAGGTCTCTGTGTCTTCAATGGACACTTCCCTATGGTAGTTAAGGCATAGTGGATCCCTGTGTCTTCAATAGACACTTCTCTAGGGTAGTTAAGGCATAATGGATCCCTGTGTATTCACTGGACACTTCCCTAGGGTAGTTAAGGCATAAGAGATCCATAGTCTTCAATCTGAAGGTATTTACATAATGAGTTTCTGTTCTACAATCCCCTTTGATTTATACTTAGGGTGGAGCTTAAATGCTTTGAATGTGGTCTGAAGCTCATTTCTATTCTCTCTTCTAAGGAGAATTTGAGGAAGGTTATATTTTTTCTCCTTCCCTCTTTAGTGCTGCAAGTTTCATCCTAATGGTAACTATGTGGCCACTGGATCATGTGATCGAAGCATACGTCTATGGGATATATTGAAAGGGCAGTGTGTCAGAATACTCACAGGTCACAAGGTACAAAAATACATCAGGGCAATCAGAATACTGAAGTATGTCCATAGAACACAACCTGTGAAGAGGGATCAGGAGTTCTAGTGCTTATAAAATTGAAATAATAGGTGTTAATTGATCTTTCATTTTCTATAGGGAGCTATACAAGCACTCAGTTTCTCACCAGATGGAAAATATTTAGCATCTTCAGGTGAATAGTCAATCACTCAGCCTTTCCACTAGGTTACTTCATTTATCATTCCATAGGAGTCGATTGTCGAATATTGATCTGGGATCTAGGTTCTGCCTCTCAAGTGTGTGAGCTGAAAGGTCACTCAGATACTGTCTATCAGTTGGCTTTTAGCAGAGATGGAACTATACTGGCCTCAGGTGGTCTGGACAATTGTGTGAAATTATGGAATGTTAGCTATTTTGAAGAGAGTGCAAAGAACATGGATCAAGTCAAATGGTTTGTTTGTTTTTTGTTTGATTGTTTGTTTGTTCCATTGCTTTTCTCCCGTGTGTGATATAGTCTACTGGGGAACTATCATACAAAGACTACTGCAATTCACTGTCTTCACTTCACTAGAAAGAACCTCTTATTAGCCTCTGGACCTTTCATTTAGTAGATAATATTATTCTAGATTATTCATTATAAAATTAATACATTAATACTAATACGCATGCGCTTAGTGTGTAATGAACTGGCTAGATATACATGCTGCTATCTTATTAAGCAATTGGAGTTCCTATAATAATATAATACACGTAGCGATAGCTATTATATTTCTAAACCTGCATGGATAATTGATTGAGCTTCTGAATAAGTTCTGAGCAATAATAGTGATTATGTCAGAATGTCGAAATATCCCAACTCTTATGAATTCAACAGCTTCCATTGTGAAATCATATTGTGAATGTCATTAAAGCAGTATTATAGACTCCAGTACAGTTGGTACAGCTTCATCTGTGCCACTTTTCATTGTCAAGTATAAGTACAGTAGGGTGTCAGTTATCCGGACAGGTTGGGACCAGAAGGTGTCCGGATAACTGAAATTTCTGGATAACTGAAGTCATTGTACACCAATGTACACATACATACGTGTACATATTGAAAGTACATAAAAGTGTAATGTTGAATGTATTAGTCATGTCTGCAGTGCATGGAATCACTGATTTTTGTCATTTTTTGTGTTTCGTATCTCTTCTTCACTGCTCCCATGAAATGGCCATTAATTAATTACACTGTACTACCTGTTCTGGTTAACTGAAGTTCTAGATAACTGGAGTCCGGATAACTGACATCCTACTGTAGTAAATTAATTTTAACATTACACTTACTATATAATAAAACCTAAAATTTCTATAAAACCCACAAATATTTTGATTTCCTCTTGTAGATGAGACAATCTAATTGGGTGAGGTCAAGCAATAAAGTAAACCACAACCACTTCCATTTACAAGGCTAAACCTATAATATATTATTATGATAGGTGCCCATCAATTATTATGTATAGCTATAATATTATATTGACATGAAATGCACCGCAAGTTCGACTAGCTATAGATATATTATATATATATATATTATAGTCATAACAGGACTCCACACACACCTTACCTCAAACTGCCACACCCCTCTGATATTAATTATATTACATAATCACATAAGGAGTTAATTCCATTACAATTATTATTGTGTTGTTATATATGATATCAATTTATATACAACTTAATAAAATACCATGAATAATTTTAGTAATGACAGTTATAAATGGAATATAAAAATTTAATATTTCAGGAAGAACATTAAAATACTTGTCATGAATTAAATGATGCTTCTAATTCTGAAGCCAATGTCCCCAATTCAATGTCATTAAGAGCTTCTATCAACCTCTCCCATGTGACATGACATGCCTCCTCTTTCAGCCAAGTACGGAGAGTCAAATGACAAGCCTCTACACACCCCTTCCCCTGAGTGTCGTGCTCAATGTTCTCAACAACATGATCTTCAAACCTCAGAGCATAAGCCATATCCTTCCACTTAGCAGCCACTTTATCGATAATCGTAAATTTGCTATCACCCACCTTCAGATACTTCAATTGATAGAGAAGAGGCTTGTTTTCTAAAAAAAAAAAAAAATTAATAAGAATTATTGCACTCACATGTATCAATCAATCACTTACTGATGGAGAGAGGTTGTTCAGGTTGTGATAGGGTGAGGTGAGGAGATGGAGGAAGTAAGGGGTCTAAATACATGATGCAGGATAATCAACGCTGACATATAATATGTATACATACCTCTAAGCCAGACCTTGTGCTGTGCAGTTCAATGGCCCTCCACGAATGAGGTCTTTGGTACACAACAATTCATCACCCATTTCAGAAATAGATGCTGGATGAAGGGAATAGGACTTGTGCTCCTCACACAGGAAGGACACTACAGGCCCATCCAATGTGTAGTTGAGCTTCTCAGTGGCTTCATTGATTGCACTAACCAGAGTGTGGCGAACCTTCAAACACATTCGGGATACGGTTTCGGCATACAATGGAACATCATGAGGCAAAAATAGTTGTCAAAGGGGTCGTTGATGGTGACCTTGCAGTTTCCTCGATAGCCTGGAAGCGAGAAATGGACACTATTTCTAGTGATATTGGAAAACTCTCCTGTGTGGGGGTCTTTAAACAGCTTCCACTCGTTTACAGTGATGAGGTGGCAGATGGTCCCACAGTAGACTCCGTACCTTGGTGCACCCTTGGTAAAGTGCAGGACCATGGGTGGGACGCTCTGGGTCTCAGGCTCTGAATTACAGCTGGTAAGCTTGTCTACCTTCAAGACACAGGGCATCAAATACTCTCCTTTATTCACCTCTGAAACTATAAATAGCTTAACAAAGAGCCTCATCATATCGGCAGGAGAAAACATGCCATCCACATAGTGGGCTGGGAACTTCTTCAGGCACTCAATGCTGAGGATACCACACTGGATAAACTTCTTCCATATCCCAGACAAATTTCTCTGCATCTCAGGGTTGGTGGTCAACTGGATGTGATATGCCACCAACTCCGTCAGCTTGTTGAGGACAGACTGAGGATGTCCGATAATGACGTTGGGGAACTCTTCTTCAAAGTAAAAGACTAGCTTCATCTCATGAAGGAATCTCAGAGCCTCCTTCAGAGACTCCTCAGTGATGTGATAGTGGGAGACTCTAGGTAAAATTTCAGATTCATGAAATGCAATCTGATCAGATTCTTGCACCATGTTATGCAGAGTGAGCTCCACTCCATAGTAGTTGACAGGGATACTGACAGTTGCAGCATTGGACTTGTCCATTATCACCTCCCTCAGTTCTCCAGCTGTGAGGTGGTCAACTTCCTCAGGATTCTTGGTATTGAGGGCATAGATAAGCTCGTCTTTATTCCTATAGATGACATTCTCTCTCAAACCAAGAGATTTCACCATATCCTTTAACTTGCGATTCTTTTCCTCTCTTGTCTCAGTGCACTTGTGCTCCTCGTCTCTGTGGGTGCCTACAAATATGACCTTGACATGCTTGTCTCCCTGGGACTTTGAGACGATCATCCTCAGGCAAAGACGTATGATCTGCTCATTGGTAAGTGTGGACTTGACTCCTTCCCCAACAGATTCCCCCTCCTTATTGTAGTAGTAGTTCATTGGATAGTCATCAAAACGCTGGCTGAGATCGGTCACCAGAATACCAAGGGAAAGGTTGTCAATGAATTTTGGTAAAATCTCTAAAAATTGAGGCTGTCCACCGCAGTCACTAATCTCACCAACAATTTGACCATTTAGTACCTTTGTATCCTTGTCTGGTTTGTAGAAACGTGTTATCAGATCCTTCTCTACTTCATCACTTGGCATGGCTGGTGCATTGATGGCCTTACGAAAAAATCTCTGAATCCCTGCTATTGGACCAGTAGGCATAGATGCAGCAATATAATCCTTGGCGGTCTTCATCATCATGTCAGAGTAATCGTCCACATTAATTCTCGTCAGCTGCTTCCCATCTACTCCAATTCTGGTTATGGCAACAGCTCTTACAGGCGTTTCAACACAGGCTGTACTGACACGTGTGGAAGGAGGATTCTCGCCTAGTATAAGTGCAAGAGCATGGCTTTTGCCTACTCCAGCAAAGCCAAACATTATGCACCTCAATGCATAATAAATCACCTTGATGAGACTCATGGCCTTATCGAAACCATATCGATTCTTTACACTTGAACATGCTATAAAGGAGAGATGAGAGAGTTCCATCATCCCTCAGTGGAAACCCTTCATTTCAACCCACTGATATGAGGATACCTCTATAAAAAGTGGTAACCCTCCACTGATATGCAGATATCCCTTCATTCCAAACACCAGATAGCTGAGAGGATACCTCTGTAAATAGTGAACCCCCCTCCACTGATATGAATGAGGATATATCTTAAACTCTCTATTCCAGCCACTTGAAATGAAGACACCTCTGTATTGAGAACACTTTGAATAACAGCTTGTGTATAAATAGAACTTCACTTTCTGAAATGAGGTCATGCCTCTAATCTGAACATTTAATTTTGTTCCAAGGTGTCTGGAATAGAGGTTCTCTAATAGTATAGTAATAATTCACTGTGTCATGTATTATACAGCACACAATTACATGCACATAGCTACATAATTATATTATATTATATTATATTATATTATATTATTAATAATATATTATATAAATGTACCTTACATGTAAAAACAAGTGTAGAAGGTGTATGTTGTTTTGATGGATTGTTCTTTTGTGGACCCCCCACCTAATCTTTATGTAAAAGAAACCTACTTAGCAGCTCTCTACATACATTGAGAGGCTAACTATTACCTCATGCTCAATACTTAGGTACTGTTAGGGTGTGAGGGTTAAGATGGAGAATAAAAAAAAATTCCTAGTCTGAAAGAGAAAGCTCCACTGGATCTTACAGGTAAGTGCATGTAATTCCGAGCCTTAGCTTTTTATGGGCATGTTTGTTATACTGTGCCTTCTCAAAAGTTTTCTTCTATAATTATTGTGCTCTATATACATGTAGTGAAAATCACAGGAAGTTTAAACAACATCAAGTGGTAGCAAATTTCTTTTCCTGTGGTTCTCTTAGCATCACTAAACACCCAAACACAACCTTTACCAAGATCATAACAGTGAGACCTATAATAAATTATATAACCCTTAATTCAGTTGAGCATGTGGCCACTATAGCTTGTTAATGGAATCTTTTTCTTAGTGCTTGACAACTACATAGCAACATTATTCCTGTTTGTGGTATGTGATTTTAAATGCATTAGGTCTTGAGAGTGACCTGTTGCATGTGGCATTGTGCAGCAGGAAAGATAAAAGTAGATGGTCAAAGTTCAGCGAAAAAAGACCATTTGTAGCTGCTGGAGCTTTAATTTTAAGGACCCGCAGCTTGTTTACAGAGGCTTACCATAAACTAGCCTGAAGTTTTTTTTAAGATCTGGTGTGGGGAATGAGAAAGTAGCCTACTTATTCTGCTATAAGATGGTATCAAACTCTAACTGGGTAAATTTTCTGCGGGAGAGTGCTGCTCACATAAGCAAGTTGATAATTAAATTGGTACATTAAATAGCAGAGTATACATAAGTTAATTTATTTGTTCCTATTTTTAGCTTAGGTATAATATCAGGGCATACCAGAATTAGTCTTTGTATAGCATTAGGGATATTGCTATAATTTAGAATTAAAATGTAGTTAAATTTTGAGGTGTTTAAAACCCTCTGACTTCCTCATGCATATAATTATATATATGCAATAATTAATCTACACTGTATGCAGTGAGCATATCTCATTGACTTAGTTAATATAATTGCTTACACAGCTACCCTCATAGGCTCTATTACAGGGTATAGCCTAGTGGAGCTGTAGTCCAATACCCCATGCTGACATTTTTTTCACAGTTAAAGTTTGTAAACTTTGCATTAGCTAGACTGTTTTTTGTTAAAGATTAAGCAACTTTTCTGGCTAAGAAGGTTTGAACAATAATTCATAAGCTAATGAATGAACTAACGCCATCTTTTTTACACCTTACTGTATGAGGCTGTAAAGGAAGCCTTTTTGTGCTTCACACCCATAGTAATTTGACACCTAATTAGCCCTTAAGGCCTACTAAGATCATCCAAAGCCTATTTTTAAACTTTACCTCTTCAAGGAGGCTATAAAAGCTTCTGAAATTAAGAAGCTATAGGTGGGGACGGGGGTGGAGTGAGCTAATGCACCTAACTCTTATACAAGGACAAGGGCAGTGAACCTTATGGAACTATGTTTTGTGGTAAACTGCATTCCTGAAGCTTAGACCAAGACTTTTTCAGAGACTGAATGATCCTGCAGTTGTCTACTATCACAGTTTTAGCAAGTTATGGAAGAAGAGCTTTGCAACAGAGAAATGGAACTTAAGAGCTTCTCTCTCTGAGGAACATAGGCAGACAGAGAGAGGTAAAGGTAGAGAAGGAGGAGAGTAGAGATGTCTGCTGCAAAGGAGAGAGAGAAACAAGGAAAGATGAGGACAAATGGGAGAAGAAGAAGGGGACAGGAAAAGAGAAAGGGTAAGGAGGAGAGAACAAATGGGAGAAGAGAGGGACAGGGAAAGAGAAATAAATGGTTAGGGAGGAGGAGAGAACAAATGGAAAAAAGAAGAGAGGAACATGGGGAAGAGAAAGGGTGAGGAGGAGAAGAAAGAGCAGCAGCTACTAGTCTACCTGGGGCCTATGACAAGTGTTTGTCAGCATTGCCAGGCATTGAATTTCCCCAGTGAATCCCTTAAATGCTGTCACAATGGGAAGGTCAGCCTGCCACCACTTTGTGACTACCCTTCACCACTGATGGACTTTTTCACTGGCAGCAATACTGCAGAGTCTAGCAACTTCCAGGACAACATCAGGAGTACAACAGTGCCTTCTCCTTTACTTCATTTGTCCTTTGAGATTATTAGCTACATTATACACCAAGTGCCACTGTGTGGCAGGTACTTGCTAGTGTGGTATAAATATTCAATCTTTTAATACTGTCACTGGAATAACTTCCTGGGAGACCCTACAAAGCCAGACAAGAACCATCTTTAACTGTTGACTGGCTACTAAAAAACCATATGTGCAGAAGTTTTTAAAGGAAATATGAACTGTAATTTCCTGAAACTTGATCTATCTGAGTTGTGTATGTAGTGTGAATGGGTCCCAAAAGGTAACAAGCTCCTTGGTAACTAAATATGCTGCTTGCTAGGGACTGGCAATGACATGGTAAAACACCCATGAACCTTTACTTTTTAACTGGTTTAAGCAAGTAAAAACTTGTAGAAATAACAGACACCAGCTGAATATTTTACTGGTCTCTGAGGTATGAATTTATGTGTTTGGGTCTGTCACATGACCCAGGGGCTATCACTGTGTGTGGACTTAATAGAAGACCCACTATCTCAGTTAAGGGGTCAAAGTCTGGACATATAGGTGAGTCATATTCTTTAGCCTTTAAATCTGATAGTAGCTAGGACTTAATACTTCTTCACAATGATCTAACAATGACATGAATTTTCACAACTTCCTATATACAACATTTGAATTTTAGTGATACCCTTAATAACACTACCTGTTCTCTATAAGTGGTACTCTACTGTATTTACCAGCTCAAATAGAGTACTGAGTGGAGAAGCAACCCTTCTAAAACCTGGAGAGGACCCCTCCTATACTACCACATAGCTGACATCACCACTCAGAGTAAGACACTAACATTTACAAATGTAACCATCATAATAACTGACAGACTACAGATGGGAAGAACTAATTCAGTATGGCCTGCTTAATCCTAAGAGTAGTAACATGTCAATTATATTCATTAATTATTTCATCATCATTCAAAGTTTCTTAATATGGACTCACCTTTATTTTCTATCTGCTTTATTTCTGTCTCACATCTATTCATCTGTAGTTTACTGTTCTGGATATCTCTCTCATATTCTTGCACCTCATTCTTTAGCCATTTTCTCTTCATTTCATTAGTATTGAAATCCTCTATCTCACTCTGATAACTAGCTCTCCACTGCACACAAAGAACAGATGTCAGGTATAGAATGGGCTACACCCCTCTCGTCATACTACACTCATCACTTACTCCTTCATAAGTATTTATCCCTCTCTGCCACTCAGCCTTCTCCTGTGTGGAGAGAGAGGTGAAGCAGTGTTAACACACATACAAAAGACAGCCATCTGATAGTGTTGAGCTCTGAACACTCAAACTACACCAATTTCACATGGCATATAGGTCAAACCAATTTATGCTGACTCATCACTTTTTGGCCAAACCTAAACAGGAGTCTAGGAGGTGTGTCCATCAATTTTGATTTGCTTGATTAAAAGCTCATTATTATTTGCTTGATCACAAAAAATAGCTATTGAAGATAACTTAACAGAATATTGTCAGTAGTATCATAAAGGCTGCTGCTAATAAAACGACTAGCTAATATGTAGTTTTTTTGTTGCTGATACCCATATGAAAATTATGAATATCATTAAAATTAAGAGGAGGGGTGTGTGACCTGTCACCCTATTCGCACCCCCCTGGATCAGCCCCTGTGGCTGGAGGTACTTAATCAACGTGAAAGTAAAGTAGCTGTTACTAAACCTTCCATAACTACACACCACCTTATCTATTACATGCCACCCATGAAAGACATATTGTACCTCAATAGAGCCAATGTATTGATATGTTACCAGTATCAGTGATGTGAAAGTTTGGAAGGTTTACTAACAACACACACAGGCTCACCTCTTTCAATTCTTCTATTCTTTTCTTGGGGTTCTTTTTCTAAAAAAAAATTACATTCACAAACACAGATAGTAGATATATTAAGAGAAGCTAGCTAAACTGTCAAAACTCTACCTAAATGCTTTGTTACATCTCAACCCCTCTAAGGCATATTCAGCTAGCTGCTAACTAGCTACACTTTAGCTACTAGAACTAGCTGTTCAGGGTTGGTGCGCTCACCAGCTAGGAATTATTTAAAAAAAAAAGATGATTTAACATCTCTATATCACTATTCTCACCTTCTCTGCCATTGTTAGGAGAAAGAACGTCTACAATATATCCAAGTTTTGACTTGTAATACAAGTACGAAATGGCATCCGGTTAACCCGCTATTCTGCACTATCTACGTACGTACCGTTCGGCAGTTACCATTGAGCATGCTCGTAACCTTTGACCTTCGTGCTTGGCCGACTTTGTAACTGCTCAATAACTAGGGCAGACCTCTGACACTTCATAACATTCATCACTCTATCTTATGTAATCTATCACATTCTGTAAGAAAAAATCTCATGTCTACTATCAACCCAGAACCTTCACCTGTGGAGAAATGGGAGGATCTACAAGAATAGCTCAGTACTTCACCTCCATTAGCTGGCCAATCAGATACTAATTGTAGGCTTTAGGATTTTACAGACATGCTGCTTTCAAGTTATCAGCTTGTTAAAGTTCTGAAAACACCTCTCCTTGGTGCATTAAAGAAAGGTCTTGTGTATCATAGTGAACAATTGGTTTATCTTGACCCTGAAAAAATTCATGACCTTTGAACTGCCAAGGAACATTGCCATCTTGGTGCACATGACCATTACATGACCATTACATGACCAGACCAGACATATACGCCCTATCTGGGCATGCTCAGCAAAATTTGAGTATAAACAACTATGGTTAAAACTGGAGAAACATTCCACCTGAGCGACTAAATGGTATTCCACCAAACATACTTGAAAAAATGTCACCTGGATCAAAGTCTGGAACAAAAAAGAAAGTTCTCCTGTTATTTTAAGCTGTATTTATTTAAATTAACTTACCCATATCAACCATCTCTTTCATATCAAGTCCATTGTCATAACGTGATCGTTTCCTGGAGTCAGATAGAACAGAATATGCTCACTCACTTCCTTGAAAATTCGCTCCTCCTCTTCCCTCACAGAATCTTCTGTATTAGAATGTCTATCAGGATGATGTAACAATGCACACTTTCGATATGCCTTCTTTATCTCTTCTCCAGTGGCAGTTCTGCTCAGTCCCAGAATTTTATAATAATCCTTTCTTTTGGCTAGTTTTTGTAAGTGCTTTGCTTCTCTCAAAGTACCACTCTAAAGAAAACCATTATAGACCGTGAGGCTGAAATTGTAGACCTTAAGACTGAAATTGTAGTCCTTGAGAAAAAATGTGAAGTTTATCTTAGTAAGGTTATGGATGACAAGGTGAATGATGAGAATAAAAAATTATTTAAAGGTATCCTTGAAAGTAAAGAAAAGGAAATATTGGCTATCAGAGAGCTGAAATTAAGGAGAGAGCAAGGGAAATATCAACTATACAACAGGAAATATTGACTATATGGCAGACTACAGTTGCTACTACTGCACCTCTCAGCAAAAGGAGTAAGTATATTATTGTATGTACCTTACCCACACCAGTACACTGTGCACACTGGAAGGCACACTGTTAGCCATACGAGTACACTGTGCACGCTAGACAGGCACACTGTATGAACTTTACCCATGCAAGTACACTGTGCACACTAGACACACACACTGTATATACTTTACCCATGCGAGTACACTGTGCACACTAGACAGGTACACTGTATGTACTTTACCCACACCGAGTACACTGTGCACACTAGACGGGTACACTGTATGTGTCTTAGCCACACGAGTACACTGTTCGCACTAGACAGGTATACTTTACCCATACGAGTACACTGTGCACACTAGACAGGCACACTGTATGTTAGGCTAGACTGATTCCCAGACAGGACCCAAACTACAAGACTATTGTAAAAGTATGTCAGTTCATGGTCTGATCAGCTGTTAGGATTAATGTCATTGTGCAGGAAGAGTAACGAGACCATTATCTCTCACTGACAGTGCTTCTGTAATTGCCAAAAAACCATGGGAGATGAAGTTTATTGAGAAGAGACCTTTGTGTCATCATTGGTTGGCACTCCAGTTATGTAATGCATTTTGTTCAGCACCAGAGCAATTAGCAGATAAGCGGTTGAAAGAAATTTGTTGTGAAATTGGGGATGTTTCCTTCTTGGTGAGAAGGGAATGCATTGAAGAAGCAAAAAAAAAATACCTTAAAGAATATGCCTATTGGTAATTTTGGCATCAGGAGCAGTGAAGAATTAAACTCGGCAGAGCTGTCCTTCTCATCTCTTTTTGCCAGGGAACTAGATAGATTTCTGTTAACAATTTTTCAGGATGGTGCTTGCTTACATCAAGGACCACTCAAAAAAAGCCCAAGCATCGTTGTAACCCAGAAGCTGCAGATTGGTACGTTACAAGATTTGACGATGAAGGTTTACCATGTGAAGTCTTGATGGTAGGTGATGGAAAACTTGATGATTTTAACAAGGCCATTGTGGAAACGGCTTGCTGTGGCAATAGTGCCTTAAATGAGTGGCACGAATCTGAATTATGCCTATTTACTCTAGGCTTGCCTCTTTGCCTATCTATTAAATAGATGTCAGTTATTAAATTATATTTACTGGGAGATGAAGTGATGAAGTTGTCAAGGGAAAGTATGAAGACGAGGCACTATACTTTACACTATATGTTACTTATTGAGAAAACAAGGTATTCCTAGCAATGAACCTCTACTGACCCTATCCCATCAGCTGACTTAAAATTAATACCACTAACAGAAGGAAACACCAGTCGTGTTTTCGTGTTTTTTAGATGAAGCCTAAAATGAAGTGTGGAAATATTTTTCTGCTGTCAACGGTTATCCTTATAAGGTTTATTATGAACTAATGGAAGAGATGGGGATAAATGGCCTTAATAATTAAGGAAACTATTGGTGATACTACCATTAAGGGTGATAGCAACCCAAAGACCTGGAAAGATTTTAAAGGCGTGTGTGAAATGTTAAAGGAGATGCATGAGTTAGGATACTGTCATGGTGACGTTCGAAATAATAACATTGTGTTCAATGGAATTTCTACTCACCTCATTGATTTTGACCTCTCTGGTAAGGTTGGTCAGAAATACCCCGCTGGGTATCGTGGCTACTCAAAAAAATTTCCAATGCATTGTGCCAAAGCTGTTGGCAGGTGCAAAAATGGAAAAGATACATGATTTACATTCTCTTGAGTATATTATTAAACATTCTATCACATTGTCAGAAACAGAGGGGAAGAGGAGCTAACTTGCTTAACAAGGTACTCACAATAAAAATTAACTCTATAATGCAAAGTAGCTACCTACCATGTTTTTGTGTGTGTTTGAATAACTGATTTTGTTTATTGTTAACAATGACACAGAAATATCCCTACTTTCTCTACAGTAAAAATTGAGTGTGTGGGTGACACACTAAAAGTGTACCACGCACCCTAGGTATGTTTGGCTTCTGTACACAACCATCATAAATTAGGTGTGGTTTACACACCTACATAAGATGTTGGCAGGATCGATGACCATCACCTTAGCTGGCTTACTATAATGTGTACAGTTATTAGAAGAATTTCCATCTCTTTGAACATAAATATTGCAATAAGATGATCTAGAATTTTTTATTGAAAAGTTCCATCTTTTACCTACTTACTATCTAAATATGGAGTTTACAAGTGTTTCCATAGCAACACTTAACACTTACCTGAGGCTATAGTATGCTGACAATTATTATAATACTCCTCCTTCCCTCTCTCCCAGGGCCTCTAATTGAAGCTTCTGGAGTTGTTTCTCCTACAAGCCAACTCCTCCCCTCTCCACTGGCAGCAATAGTCAGTGTAATGTGGTGTAATGCAGTGTAATGCAGTGTAATGCAGCATTAATGCAATGTTTTATAGCATTAATGTTAAGCACTGTAACGCAAGATGGTTAATCTTTACTTCCAGGTCTCTCTCTGTCAGCAGTTTGTTGAGAGGGCTGTGTCTCTACTGAAGAAACAGAATATTGTATTGGGGTCTCCCATATCTACTCTCAGTTGCGGTCCTTAGTGAACTTTGATGGGTTTTATCTGGAGAGTGAACCTTGTCTGGTGTACAATGACCTTGAGATCCAGTCTTCTGTGAGTGAGATTAATAAGATTACTAAGAAGACTTACTAAAATTACTATTTAATGATTAAATTCGTTGTTAAGATTACTGAGATAAAATAATTGTGAAAAGAAATTCAGTACACGCCCAATATGATACTGGTCAAACTGGTTGGGTCCCATTCCATCTTACAGATCCTACTTTGTATTTCCAAGATAAGATGGTGAGTAATGTGTGAATTAAACCAGTAGGCCATTAGAGAAGCTAGTCGTTGCTACTGTGTCCTCCTTCCATTCCTCCCCTGCTAAAGAGAGATATACCCTTTATTGTCCCATTCCTCTTCTACGATATGAGGTGTGGTCCTCAGCAAGGGTAGGGTTATTTTATGGGGGTGTGGTTTTCAGTGTGTGTCACATGTTGTGGTTATTCTAGGTCTGTACTATCAATGTGTATTAACAAGACAGTAGAGAATGTCATAGAACTGAAGAACAAGTGAGTCAGACCCTGTAATTATGAATAATATGACAGTAAGAATGCTGACACACCTATTTTCTCCTTTAGATGGAGCATGTGGTTGATGGCTAAGAGCTGCAACCTCACAGTTGGTCAGAACAAGGTCAAGGCACACAATAAAAACATTATTATTGTACTGTAGGTTAAAAAAATTTTATTGAAAAGTTTCATCCTTTACCTAACTACTATCCAGTGTTTCCATAGCACCACTTAACCTGAGGCTATACTTGACCATTAATATATACTTCTCCTCCCTCCTCTTGGGGCCTCACCATTAATATATACTCCTCCCGTGGCCTCCTAGTGAACCTTCCAAACCTCTTGTCTCCTAGGTCACCACCAGTACCTCTGTAAAACTAAAGTGGGCAGTGCCAGACATGGATGTGGGTGTGCGTGTACTCTCCTATCAAATAGAGATGCTTCAGGATGGTTTTGACCAATGGCAGCCCATTGTCCAACAGCCAAGAAACTACTTTGTGGTGAAGACATTAGAACCAAGCACTTCTTATTGGTTCTGAGTCTCTGCTGTCAAGTATGGGTTTAGTCCTCCGAGTGAGCAGACAGACCTGGTGGTCACAAAGGGAAAGGGGCTACTTAACTCATCACCAAACTATCAGCTGAAGTTAAAGGTAAGTCCAATGAAAGATCTTTTACTGAAGAAAGGGTCAGGAGGAGATGAATGAGATGTCTCCTGTGGGTAGGGAGATCTCCTGAGGGTGGGAGGATCTCCTGAGGGTAGGGATCTTCTCTCCTGAGGGCTAAGGTAAGGGGAATATCCTGAGGAGAGAGGGATCTCCCAAGGGTAGATGGGGAGTGGTCTATTAATGAACTGTCATTGTAGAGAGCCAGGAAGATGAACTATGGCTGCAGACTTGATGTTTTGATGATGGTGGTGTGTACTGCCACAAAGGTCAGTATATCTACATGTGTATATCAGATCAACAGTATACTTCGCAGGTTTATTTAAGGATTTAGAAAATTCTTGTACATAATACAGCCAACTATATAGCACAAGCAGTCAACCTATTTCATAGACTTATTATACAGTTAGTTTGCCAATAGAAATAATAATTTTGCTAGTTACAGCCACCTTCAAATATTTGCTAGTTGGTATCCAGTCCCTTTGAAACTTTCAATATTAAATTTATAGTTTTATTTTTATATTGAAGCCTTATCAAAATCTCCTTGTCACACCAGATAACTGAATTAAATGAGGATCACTGGAACGTGCTCATAAAACTGTACCAAGTAGCTATCTTGTGTTCTTGTTCATAGTATTAAAAGTAGTGAAAGGACTCCTAACAAACTCTTTAATCCCAACTATAAGGTAACGTTTATTAACGGGTACAAAATTTAGCGGTTCTGTGCTTTGAGGCATTTAACTGGTACAAATATTAGCTATTTTGACTTTATTAGCTATAGCATACAGATAATTATACACCATCAGTTCAAGGTGTTAATATTTTATACATAACAGCTTTTCTCCACCTCTTTAATGTTTATAATAATTATAGTGACCTCCTTCAGTTGAAAAAATAAGTGCAGACATTGACCAATCATTGTGCATGTAATGGTTTGGTCAATCTGACATCAACATCAATATCTTCAACAAACCATTCCAATAAGCAGGCTAGCTACAATAATAATCATACGATCCTCTGGTGACCTTTGACCCCATTGACCTTTAATTTGATAGAGTTTAATATTAACGAAAAATTGAAAATCGCTAAAATTCACTAAAATGAGTACTCATTTATAAACGTTACCTTAAGGTATACTGGAAAAGAAACACACACTCAACTGGCTAGATATACATGTTGCTATCTAATTAAGTAATTTGAGTTGCTATAGTTAATATAGCAATTTCTAAACCGATAATTAATTGAGGTTCTGAATAATAAGTTCTGAGTAATAATAACAATATGATAGTGATGACAGTTATATCTAATGAATGTAAAAATATCCTAACTCTTATGAATTCAACAGCTTCCAATTGTGAAATCTCAATTAAATGTTATTAAGCAGTGGCATAGACTCTAGTACAGTTGGTACAGCTTCATCTGTGCCACTTTTCATGACTATTATAGCTGATTCACACTATTTTAGCATTGTCAAGTATAAATAATTAATTTTAACATTACACACTGATAGCAAAATTTTCTATGACCACCTTCTCATGTAGCTGACAGCACACCAGACAAAATTGGCAGCTAATTGGGTGTGGTCAAGCAGGAAGTGTGATTTAGTAAACCACAACCACTTTCATTTACAAAGCTAAACCTCTGATATAATAATTATGGGTACTCATCAATATTGACATTGCCTCCAGTTCTAGCTATTAAAAGTCATAACAAGATTTCACACACACCTTACCTCAAACTATATACCACACTCCTCTGATATTACTATTATTACATAATCACATCAGGAGCTTAAAAATTATTAGAAATTCAGTGGTTGTATCTCTAAGTTTGTAAGAAATCCAACTTTTAAAAAACCATGAATATAATATATTTATAGCTAGTAATGACAGTTATAAAATATATTTCAGGAAGAAAAATAAACAAATTATTATAATATTTGTCATGAATTAAATGATGCTTCCAATTCTGAAGCCAATGTCCCCAATTCAATGTCATTAAGATCTTCTATCAACCTCTCCCATGTGACATGACACACCTCCTCTTTAAGCCAAGTACGGAGAGTCAAATGACAAGCCTCTACACACCCCTTCCCCTGAGTGTTGTGCTCAATGTTCTCAACCACATGATCTTCAAATCTCAGAGCATAAGCCATATCCTTCCACTTAGCAGCCACTTTATCAATAATCATAAATTTGCTATTGCCCACTTTCAAACACTTCAATTGATAGAGAAGAGGCTTGTTATCTAAAAAAATATGATAAGGGTTATTGCACTCACATGTATCAATCACTTACTGATGGAGAGAGGTTGTTCAGGTTGTGATAGGATGAGTTGGGGAGATGGAGGAAGTAAGGGGTCTAAATACATGATACAGGATAATCAACCACTGACTTAATAGATATTATATGTATAACATACCTCCGAGCCAGACCTTGTGCTGTGCAGTCAATGACCCTCCATGGGTGAGGTCTTTGGAACAGATTAGTTCACTACCAACTTTTGACATAGTCGCAGGATGGAGGGAAGAGGACATGTGTTCCTCACACAGGAAGGACACTATAGGTCTGTCTGGTATGTAGTTGAGCTTCTCAGTGGCTTCATCGATTGCACTAATGAGGGTGCTACGAATTTCCATGCACATTTGAGATACAGTTTCATCATAAAATGGAACATCATGAGGTACGTGTAGAGTGACTAGAAAAAAGTTGTCAAAGGTGTCATTGATGGTGACCTTACAGTTTCCTTGGTAACCTGGAAGTGAGAAATGGACGCTATTTCTAGTGATGTTGGCAAACTCTTGTGTGGGGATCTTTAAACAGCTTCCACCCGTTTACAGTGATGAGGTGGCAGATGGTCCCACAGTAGACTCCGTACCTTGGTGCACCATTTGTAAAGTACAGGACCATGGGTGGGACACTCTGGGTTTCGGGCTCTGAATTACAGCTGGTAAGCCTGTCTACCTTCAAGACGCATGGCATTAAATACTCCCCTTCATTCACCTCTGAAACTATAAACAGCTTCACAAAGAGCTTCATCATATCAGCAGGAGAAAATACGCCATCCACATAGTGAGCTGGAAACTTCTTCAGACACTCAATGCTGAGGATACCACACTGGCTGAACTTCTTCCACATCCCAGACAAATTTCTCTGTATCTTGGGGTTGGTGGTAAGCTGGATGTGACATGCCACCAATTCGGTCAGCTTGTTGAGGACGGACTGAGGATGTCCGATCACAACATTGGGGAACTTTTCTTCAAAGTAAAAGACTAGCTTCATCTCGTGAAGGAATCTCAGAGCCTCCTTCAGAGACTCCTCGGTAATGTGATAGTGGGAGACTCGAGGTAAAATTTTAGATTCATGAAATGCGATCTGATCAGATTCTTGTACCATGTTTTGCAGAGTGAGCTCCACACCATAGTAGTCGACAGGGATATGGACAGTTATGGCATTGGACTCATCCATTATCACCCCCCTCAGTTCTCCAGCCGTGATGTGGTCAACTTCCTCTGGGTTCTTGGCATTGAGGGCATAGATAAGCTCGTCTTTATTCCTATAGATGACATTCTCTTCCAGACCCAGAGATTTCACCATATCCTTTAGCTTGCAATTCTTTTCCTCTCTAGTCTCAGTGCACTTGTACTCCTCGTCTCTGTGGGTGCCAACAAATATGACTTTGACACACCTGTCTTTCTGAGACTTTGAGACGATCATCCTCATGTAAAGACGTATGATCTGTTCGTTGGTGAGTGTGGACTTGACTCCTTCCCCGACAGACTTCCCCTCCTCATTGTAATAGTAGTTTATTGGATAGTCATCAAAACGCTGGCTGAGATCGGTCACCAGTATACCAAGGGAAAGGTTATTGATGAATTTAGGCAGAATCTCTAAAAATTGAGGCTGTCCACCACAGTCACTCATCTCACCAACAATCTGACCATTTAGTACCTTTACATCCTCATCTGGCTTATAGAAACGTGTTATCAGATCCTTTTCCACTTCATCAGTTGGTATGGCTGGTGCATTGATGGCCTTACGAAAAAATCTCTGAATTCCTGCTATGGGACCAGTAGGCAAGGATGCATTGACAATATCCTTGACATAATCCTTGGCTGTCTTCATCATCATGTCAGAGTAACCGTCCACATTAATTCTCTTGATCATGAGCTGCTTCCCATTGCACCTCAAGTTCTAACTATAAATGTATAGTCATAACAGGACTCCACACACACCTTACCTCAAACTACCACACCCCTCTTGTAGCATTATTATTTGTAGTATACACACACAACACTGAGTATTTATGATTCATGCATTTCCTGTACAATTAATTATGACTAATCATGACATACAAGAAATCATCACCTGATCAAGAGAACACATGTCGAATAATAAATTTGGAATACTAGCTGGATTATAATACTGGTCTAATATCTCAGGCAAATATTACATGGTGTCAGAGGTGGGATGGATAGGCTTCACTACCCTGAAACTCTTTCCTACCAAGGAAACATCTCAGAGAACTGGAGGAAGTGGAAACAAGGCCTGGAACTCTACTTCATTGCTTCTGGAATTAGTGACAAAGCAGAAGAGACCAAAGCTGCCATATTTCTTCACCTAGCAGGGCAAGATGCCCGTGAAGTGTTCAACACCTTCATGTGGGAAACTATAGGTGATGACAAGAAAGTAGACAAAATAATCGAAAAGTTTGAATCCTACTGCACACCACGAAAGAATATCACTTGGGAAAGGCATGTATTCAACAGCAGAAACCAAAAACAAGGTGAAACTATCGACCAATACACAACTGAACTACGAAGCAAGGCCAAGTCTTGTGAATTTGGAACACTCACAGACAGCCTGATACGAGACCGTATTGTGTGTGGTATACTAAGTGACCAGACACGAAGCCGCTTGTTGAAGGAGGCTAATCTCACATTGCAAGGTGCTATAGACATATGCAGAGCAGATGAAACCACCTCCACTCGAATGAAATCACTGGCAACAGCATCAACCAATGAACACATCCCGGATAGTGAGGACGTTGACCTCAATCTTCTCAACAAACACCGAAAGCCTTGGCAACCAGAAGACAAAAAAGGTCGGCAACCAGAAGACAGACCAAACCGAAGATATGAATGCAGAAGGTGTGGAGGAAGACACCCCCCACATCGCTGATGGCGTAGAATGCCACAAATGTGGACGAAGGAACCATTTTGCTAGAGTCTGCCGCTCAAGACAACAGAAGGGACGACCAAAGTTGCATGAACTTGAACATGACAGCTCCAGTGAGGACAACATGGTTATAGCCACTATCAATGGAGGAGCAACAAAGAAAGATTGGCAAACTACAATCAAGGTAAATGAACGTGACATCACTTTCAAAATTGATACTGGAGCACAGTGCAACGTCATGTCAAAAGAAAGTTATGACAAGGTTAGCCAACAACCACTCAGGAAGTCCACGGCCAAATTAGTAACGTTTGGAGGACACCAAATAAACCCACTTGGAAGGGCAGTCATGCTATGTGAGCACAAGAACAAATACATGTCAGTTGAATTTCAAATACTTGAGAGAGTGTCAAATGTCCTTGGGTTAAAAACAAGCACTGAGATGAAACTCGTGAAACGTATTGAAAGTATCACTGAGGACATCCTGAGTAAACACACTGACACATTTACAGGACTGGGTTGTATCACGGGAGTGACACACCACATCAAAGTTGACCCCAACTACAAACCAGTAGTCCACCCCCCTCGAAAAGTCCCAGTAACCCTTCGCTCAAAGGTGAAAGATGAACTCGAGCGAATGGAGAGACTGAATGTCATCGAAAGAGTCCACAAACCAACTGACTGGGTAAACAGCATGGTGACCATAGTGAAACCAAACGGCAAATTACGCATATGTATAGATCCCCTGCACCTGAACCAAGCTATCAAGCGAGAATACTACCCAATGAAGACAATCGAGGAAGTTGCAACACGCATGCCAAATGCCAAAGTGTTCTCAGTTCTGGATGCAAGCTCTGGATTTTGGCAGGTCAAGCTGGATCACGATAGTGCAGAGCTATGTACCTTCAACACTCCCTTTGGGAGGTACATGTTCAAGAGACTCCCATTCGGCATCTCATCAGCTCAAGATGTGTTCCAATCAGTCATGTCTGAAATGTTTGAGGACATAGACGGTGTTGAAGTCATAGTAGATGACATACTAATATGGGGAGAGAATGAGAAACAACATGACACTAGGCTCAAACAAGTCCTAAATCGTGCAAAACAGCGCAACCTAAAACTCAACAGGGAAAAGAGCCAAATCAAACTCAACCAAATCAGCTACATTGGCCACATCCTCGGACATGATGGATTGAAACCAGACCCCAAAAAGGTCAAGGCCATAGTGAACATGAAGCCACCAACAGACAAGGAAGAGTTACAAAGGTTCCTTGGAATGATGACATACCTCACAAAATTCATCCCAAACTTCTCTCAGGTAGCAGCACCCCTTAGGGTCCTATTAGAGAAGAATACCGAATGGCACTGGACACAGAAACAGGAAACTAGCTTTGAGAGCTTAAAGAGGATGATTACCAACAGTCCAGTACTAAAGTTCTTTGACCCCAAAAAGCCCACTAGAGTATCTGTTGACGCAAGCTCGAAAGGAATAGGAGCAGTTCTCCTGCAAGATCAATACCCTATAGCATATGCTTCAAAACCACTGACAACCTGCCAACAAAATTATGCTCAAATTGAAAAAGAAATGCTAGCCATTGTATTTGGATGCGTTAAATTCCATGACTACATTTATGGGCTGCCGAATATCCATGTAGAAACAGACCACAAACCCCTGGAGAGCATCCTGAAAAAACCTCTGCACCTGGCACCAGCCCGCTTACAGAGGATGATCATGTCAATCCAGAAATACCAGATCACAGTCCAATACAGACCGGAACTTCTGATAGCAGACACTTTATCTAGAGCCCCATTACCAGAACCGGCAAATGAACTGGAGTTCAAACAGTATGATATAAATGTGTTACACACACTGCCCATTACAGAGTCAAAGCTAAAACAAATACAGGACAAGACCAAAGAAGACAAAGCATTGCAGGATTTAATGGTAACAGTACACAACGGTTGGCCACCAAACAAAACAGATGCTCCCATAGGGGCTAAACCATTCTGGAATTACCGTGATGAGATCTCCCATCACCATGGGATCCTTTTCAAAGGACAAAAAGTGATCATACCTACCTGCATGCGTACAGAGATGCTACAAATTATTCACGGCTCACACCTTGGCATAGAGAAATGTAAACGAAGAGCAAGAGATGTCATTTATTGGCTTGGGATGAACTCACAGATCGAAGACACAGTCTCAAACTGCCAAGTATGTTCCACATACCAGAAAAGCAACACAAAAGAACCCCTACTCCCCCACAATGTCCCATACCGCCCATGGGCAAAGGTTGGAGCAGACCTGTGTGAGTTGCGAGGACGGAACTGCTTGATTTTGGTTGATTATTATTCCAACTTCATTGAAGTGGACTACCTGAAGGAAACAACAAGTGAGCAAGTAATCACGTGATGTAAATCCCAATTTGCACGCCATGGCATTCCCGACATTTTCTTTACAGACAATGGGCCACAATTCTCTAGTGACAAATTTCGGAAATTCGCAACCACTTATCAATTTGAACACAACACAAGCAGCCCATACTATCCCCAGTCAAATGGAAAAGCAGAAAAAGCAGTACAAACTGTCAAGAACATCCTGAAAAAAGCTCTTTACGATGGACGTGACCCCTACCTTGCCTTGCTTGACCTCCGCAACACTCCAGTAAATGATAAGATTGGATCACCAGCACAACAACTGATGGGAAGAAGAACAAAAACACTTCTACCAACGACCAAAAGGCTGCTCCTACCCAAAACTATTCAAGCTTCCACAGTCCGAAGCAACATAGCACTACAGCAGCAACGACAAAAACACTACTATGACAGATGCTCTAAACCTCTCCCACAACTTAACATCGGAGACAATGTAAGAGTCCAAGGAAATAATGAATGGAAACCTGCCATAGTAACTGGAACATCACCAAACCCACGGTCATATGCCGTGACCACAACTGAAGGACAAACTATTCGAAGAAACAGAAAACACCTCAGAAAATCCCAAACTGAATATGACAACGATGACACTGAGTTAAATGAAAGGGATGAAGAAGAGAAAGCTGAAATAGAACAAAAAAGTACTGAAAATGGTCAAGAAACTGGCTCCAAGAACACTGGCACCCCACCTGAAACTCCTCAGTTAAGGCGATCTGGCAGATCAGTCACAAAGCCTGATTACTATGCTAACTCGTATACCTTACGATTCTAAAGGTACAATCAACTATCCCTTTAGTTATAGAGGGAAGGATGTAGCATTATTATTTGTAGTATACACACACAATACTGAGGATTCATGCATTTCCTGTACAATTAATTATGACTAATCATGACATACAAGAAATCATCACCTGATCAAGAGAACACATGTCGAATAATAAATTTGGAATACTAGCTGGATTATAATACTGGTCTAATATCTCAGGCAAATATTACACCTCTGATATTAATTATTACATAATCACATCAGGAGTTCCCAAAACTTAATTACAGTATTGTAAATTCAGTGGTTGTTATAAGATATCAATTTATTATACAACTTAATAAAAAAAAACATGAATATTTAGTAAAGACATTTATATAAAAATTTAATATTATTATTTCAGGAAGAACTTCATTACAATAATATTTGTCATGAATTAAATGATGCTTCCAATTCTGAAGCCAATGTCCCCAATTCAATGTCATTAAGAGCTTCTATCAACCTCTCCCATGTGACATGACATGTCTCCTCTTTCAGCCAAGTACAAAAAGTCAAATGACAAGCCTCTACACACCCCTTCCCCTGAGTGTCATGCTCAATGTTCTCAACAACATGATCTTCAAACCTCAGAGCATAAGCCACATCCTTCCATTTAGTGGCCACTTTATCGATAATCATAAATTTGCTGTCACCCACCTTCAGATACTTCAATTGATAGAGAAGAGGTTTGTTTTCTAAAAAAAATAAGTGGTAAGGATCATTACACTCACATGTATCAATCAATCACTTACTGATGGAGAGAGGTTGTTCAGGTCGTGATAGGGTGAGGTGAGGAGATGGAGGAAGTAAGGGGTCTAAATACATGATACAGGATAATCAACACTGACATATAATATGTATACATACCTCCAAGCCAGACCTTGTGCTGTGCAGTCAATGGCCCTCCACAAATCAGGTCTTTGGTACACAACAATTCATCACCTATTTCAGAAATAGTTGCTGGATGGAGGGAAGAGGACACATGCTCCTCACACAGGAAGGACACTACAGGCTCATCTGGTGTGTAGTTTAGCTTCTCAGTGGCTTCATTGATTGCACTCACAAGAGTGTGACGAACCTTTGAACACATTCGAGATACAGTTTCGGCATATGATGGAACATCATGAGGAATGTGTAGAGTGACTAGAAAAAAGTTGTCAAAGGGGTCGTTGATGGTGACCTTGCAGTTTCCTCGATAGCTTGGAAGTGAGAAATGGACACTATTTCTAGTGATGTTGGAAAACACTCCTGTGTTAGGGTGTTCAAAAAGCTCCCACCCATTTATAGTGATGACATGGCAGATAGTTAAACAGTAGACTCCATATCTTGATGCACTCTTTGTAAAGTACAGGACCATGGGTGGGACACTCTGGGTCTCGGGCTCTGGATTACAGCTGGTTGGATTGTCTACTTTCAAGACACAGGGCATCAAATACTCCCCTTCATTTACCTCTGAAACTAAAAACAGCTTCACAAAGAGACTCATCATATCAGCAGGAGAAAACACGCCATCCACATAGTGTGCTGGAAACTTCTTCAGACACTCAATGCTGAGGATACCACACTGGCTAAACTTCTTCCACATCCCAGACAAATTTCTCTGCATCTCTGGGTTGGTGGTCAGCTGAATGTGATAAGCCACCAACTCAGTCAGTTTGTTGAGAACAGACTGAGGATGTCCAATCACTACATCAGGGAACTCTTTTTCAAAGTAAAACACTAGTTTCATCTCATGAAGGAATCTCAGAGCCTCCTTCAAAGATTCCTCGGTGATGTGATAATGGGCAACTTGAGGTAAAATGTTAGATTCATGAAATGCAATCTGATTGGATTCTTGCACCATATTTTGCAGAGTGAGCTCCACTCCATAGTAGTTGACAGGGATATGGACAGTTACAGCATTGGACTCATCCGTTATCACCTCTCTCAGTTCTCCAGCTGTGAGGTGGTCAACTTCCTCGGGGTTCTTGGCATTGAGGGCATAGATAAGCTCGTCTTTATTCCTATAGATGACGTTCTTTTCCAGACCCAGAGATTTCACCATATCCATTAACTTGTGATTCTTATCCTCTCTAGTCTCAGTGCACTTGTACTCCTCATCTCTGTGGGTGCCGATAAATATAACCTTGACACACCTGTCTTTCTGAGACTTTGAGACAATCATCCTCAAGCAAAGACGTATGATCTGCTCGTTGGTGAGTGTGGACTTGACTCCTTCCCCAACAGATTCCCCCTCCTTATTGTAGTAGTAATTCATAGGATAGTCATCAAAACGCTGGCTGAGATCGGTCACCAGTATACCAAGGGAAAGGTTGTCGATGAATTTAGGCAGAATCTCTAAAAATTGAGGCTGTCCACCACAGTCACTCATCTCACCAACAATCTGACCATTTAGTACCTTTACATCCTCATCTGGCTTATAGAAACGTGTTATCAGATCCTTTTCCACTTTATCAGTTGGTATGGCTGGTGCGTTGACGGCCTTACGGATAAATCTCTGCATCCCAGCTATTGGACCAGTAGGCAAAGATTCAGCGATATAATTCTTGGCTGTCTTCATCATCATGTCCGAGTAATTGTCCACATTAATTCTTGTGAGCTGCTTCCCATCCACTCCCATTCTGGTCATGATAACAGCTTGTACAGGCATCTCAGCACAGGCTGTACTGACACGTGTGGAAGGAGGATTCTCACCTAGTATAAGTGCGAGAGTATGGCTTTTGCCTACTCCAGCAAAGCCAAACATTATACACCTCAATGCATAATAAATCACCTTGATGAGACTCATGGCCTTATCGAAACCAAGACGATTCTTTACACTCGAACATGCTATAAAGGAGATATCAGAGAGTTCCATATGTGGCCACATACACTACAACATGAGTTATTATGGAATGCCATTGTGTAATCTAGTTTAGATCATGAATATCATTACAACATAATTATATAAACACATGCAGACATGCAGATTATGTGATGCAATAATATATGCTATCACATAGGTATGCTAGCTGACATCATCAACCACAGTGGAACCTTCCATTTCAATCCCCTGGTATGAGGATACCTCTGGGAACCCCTCTATTCCAACCCACTGATAGGAGGACACCTCTGTATGTGGAAATTTTCCATTCCAACCCCTTCATGTGAAGACACTTTTATGGCACTTTGAATGTCTAAATAACAGCTTGTGTATAAATAGAACTTTACTCTCTGAAATGGGCTCGCCCCTCAAATTAGAATTGTTCAGAATAGAGGTTCACTATAGTATAATAACACTTCATTGTGTGCCATGTATATTATACTACAGCAAACAGTTACATGTACATAGCTACAAGTATAGATGGTGTTCGGATGAATTGTGAATCGAGTCTACTCAGCAGATCTCTACATACATTGAGAGGATAATGATAAATCTTACCACATGCTCAACAATCAACACCTGCTTAGGTACTGTTACCACAAGCAAACCCAACAAATTCCGAAGACACAGTATTAACCTAAACCTAGTCTTGTTCAAAGGCTCCACTGGATCTTACAGGTAAGTACATGTCATTCCAACCCTTATAATAATTATACCTTTCTATATGGGCAAGGCTAGGAATGTTTGCCTTTTTGCAAGTTTTCTTCTATAAAAATAATTTGCATGCAGTGAAATCTTCTAGCTACATACACTTTTCACTGATAAATCATGACATGTTTGTGTATATTGGGATTATCACTGGGTGGACTTAATATGAGGACCACTTTAAGAGGTAAAAGTCTGGACAGATGGGTTAGTCATAATTATTATTATTTAGCCTTTGAAGTATGGTAAGACTTAATACTATGACCATCTTTGGCTAACTAGTTCTAGAAGTAGTAACATGTTAATTATATTCAATTATGAATTATTTTTAATATCGCCATCATCATTAAAAATTTATTAGGTACTTAAAATATGAACTCACCATTTTCTGTTTCTATTAGCTTTATTTCTGTCTCATATCTATCTATCTGTAGTTTATAGTCCTTGATATATCTCTCATATTCCTGTACTTTCTTCTTTAGTTCTTTCCTCTTTACGTTACTAGTGATGGGATCCTCTTTCTTAATCAGACATCTAGTTATATACTGCACACAAGAACACACACCAGGTATAGAATGGGCTACATGCACCATTCTCATCACACCACTACTACACTCATCACATACCTCTTCATAAGACTTCATCCATCTCTGCAACATTACCTTCTCCTGTGAGGAGAGAGAGAAATGGTGAAACAATGCTAACACACACATAAGATGGCCATCTGGCACACCCTACCACCACACAGCACATAGGTATAGGAAACAGGGGCTGGAGCCCCCTTAGTTTTTCAGCTTATCTCAAGTACTACTTTTCCATGCCACATGACAATGATGTCATTTTGAAACTGACATTTGCCCCAGATTACACCAGAATTTGTCTCAGAGCATGCAATTTTTCAAAATTTTCCGAGGAGCATGTCCCTTAGAAAGCACTGTGCTTTGCACAGCAACAGAGCCTCCCTAATCCAAAATAACTTCCTATGTCTATGCAGCAAGAGACGTATACTGACTTCACACAGTAAAGCATCCTCTATGGACACTCAAACTACACCCATTTCACATGGCACACAGGTCCAAAGTGATTTACATATAAAGACTCTGCATTTTTTGGTCAAACATAAACAGGGGTCATGCTCAGATACTGAAGTCACCAAACTTGGAATATAATATGTGAAATTTCACACCTTGAAAAGGCGTGGCCTAAGAAAACTCACACCTTCACTGCTGCATGGTGCTCCAGTTGACTGCCATTTCTTAAAAAAATTATTTTTACGAGCACAATCACTACCAGGCACCCCCTTTTTATATGGGACTTCTCGAACTAAAAATAAAATTTTAACTATATTTTGCTAAAGTGGTTGGGAGACTACTGCTATATGGTCATGTGGTCCTGCAGGCTGCAGTCCATCCCTTTATCTTTGATTTTTATCCCCACATTAAACAGGCCTTCAGTACATGGGTACAGTACAGGTGCCAGAGGTGGTGGGAGGTTGTGGCTGAAGGCACTGAACCAACATGAGCATAGCAGTTGTAACTAATTTCATCACTGCACACTGCCTTCATCTATTACATGCAGCACATGAGAGACCTATTGTACCTTACAATACTATAAATATGGGCCAATGTATTGATATGTTATCAGTATCAGTGATGTGAGAGTTTGGAAGGTTTACTAACAAACACACACAAGGTCACCTCTTTCAGTTCTTCAATTCTTTTCTTGGGGCTCTTTACCTGAAAAAACCCACAAATTTCACACTCATTTCACACTAGACATAGCTAGATACTAGGAGATACATACAAGCTATATAGCTAAATGGTCAAAACTTCAGCTAAATGCTTTGTTACATCTCAACTCCCATCAGGCACGTTCAGCTAGCTGCTAGCTACACTGAACTAGCTACTGTAGACTAGATAACAAGGCCAGTGTTAATGATGTTCTTGTTTCTGGTCAGGATTTGCCTTCAGGGTGGCCAGTGATTATTATTCATTATGTCATTATTATGAAAGGATATTCTGCCATGGCAGTACAGAATATTCTGTGTAGTTTAGCAAAGTCATCTTCATGTAGAAAACTATCTAGGTTCTGAAGTAGCAGCTAGCAAGCAGCTAGCAGCTAAAACGAAGCTATAGTAAACTAAGGTCAATTACTCTTATAATAATACAATAACGTGAATAATGATAACGGTGTCAATTTCCAATGCGGCGGTGACCAGAAACAGGAATGTCATTAACACTGGCCTAGCTAGCTTTGGAGATCAGGACAGAGCTAGCTCACTACGGCTATACAAATACAGTGAGCGCACCACCACACTTAGTGACTATTATCAATAACATAGATATATCTATATCAATAGTTCTCTGCAGCAGCAGCAACAGATATAGCTGTTAGGGTTGGCGCGTCCACTTCTAGAGAAATTAATTATGCAAAAGATGATTTGATCTACCACTCACCTTCTCTGCCATAGCTGGGAGAAAGAGCGTCTACAAGTGAAGATGTTCACCGTTAACCAGCGTGTGGCTAAGCTAAATCTAGTTAATACTAATCATGAGTGGGTGGAACGTGGGGAGTGTTACAACTAATTGATAGCTTGTTGTCCCTGCATCACCCATGAAATCACTTGGCCTAATTTTAGAGAATCATGATCTGCACCCATAATGCGTTGAATTAAGCTAGTGAAGACCAGGTAGGTTGCATTAAGGGGAAAGCGCTAGGGTGAACATTATAGCTAGCTTCCTTCATGCAGGAGAGGTCATATTTCCTTCACATGTCCTCACTGTCAAGTTAGCTAATACCCCTGGGCCCTTATTCAAGACAAAAATTAAGTGTGAGTACTGGTCCACCGCTATAGTATGTTTATAAGAACTAAATACACTCTCTCACTTTCTTCTTTCCTAAAGACCCTGACCAACTATATCTATTGTATCTGTTTTCCAAGTTCAAGGCCAAGAACCTCTCTATGTAAGAAATGAAGAAGTTCCCACCATCAACCTGTCCCTCAAGAATATAGCCCTCCTTATGTGAGTGATAGGATATTCTAATATCTGTTGGATCATGGTGCAGTACAGTAACTACCATGAGGGGTTTCCTGTTGGGCCTTCAAAACTATAAAAATACAGGAGAGATGAGTTTGTGAGCCAGTAGCTGATGCTGCTCTTAAATTCACACCTGATTATTAGTTTCCACATGACCTCTTCCTTTCCATACTCTGTAGCTCACACACTGGAAGACTGATACATGTGTGGTCATTTTTGGTGGACGATATATATGACTTCAGTATTGTTACCTAGTAAGAGGACTAGAGCTGGCTGGCCATGTTGGATGAACTGGATGTGAGCTATTTATACTGCATACAAACTTTATGTGGGTCTATTCAAGGTATGAACTATCTGATAGAGAACAGATCATCCACTCCAATATTAACACATGACCATTAGTGGCAGTGCTGAATTAATTCGCTGGACCTTTCCTCTGTACTATTAGCCAGCATTAATTATTATTAAACACCAGACCAAACAGCATATCCATCTGAGATAGGAGATAAGGGAACCTATATGTATCCACAAGTAGGGGGAGTCTTAGTATTTCCTATCTCAGGGATTTCCCATCCTGAGGTTTGTCGAGGAGAAGACTTCCTCTAGTAAGAACCCCAGTGACTCCTGAGTACATATGGAGATGTAATTAGCTACCTGTATGGTTGGAATGTACTAGATAGAATTTAATTAATGATCTGGAAGAGTAGTAGCAAGAATGACTGATTCTGATTTAGTTCAAGGCTAGAATCTGCTATAGCCCACAAACACCTAGGAATGTCCACATTAGACTAATAATATTGTTCTATATTATTTCAATATGTTCAGGAATAATAATGACCTCCTCATTCATTGTTGTGTTAAGGTAATTGACTGTATATAATATTATAATTATAGAGAGAAAAAAACTCTTTAAGGAATATCTGTACTGTTACCACTTACTCTATGGCAGCTGCCTAATCTAGGATACACGACTTTGTCATGCTCACTTTTTACATCTGTTTCAACGAATTTGCTATACTAGCATAAAGTCATTCAGCAGTAGCAGAAAAGTAACAAAAATTGTGTGTAATAGCTGATAGACTTCACTAAACATTATATTGTTGCTCTCAATATGGAGTTCAAAATACCGAGAGCTGCATTAAGAGCATTCAAGAATGCATTTGCTGATCTTTTAAGTTGAGCATCTATACCAGACACTTTCAGTAGTTGTGCTTTCATGATTGACTCCTTGTGGGAATAAGAATTTACATCTTAAATTACTCGTGAGATTTTTTCCAATGATTAAATCCACCACAACACATGGCATTATCATCACTAGTGATGTCATTGTGGTTTTATTCTTGCTTTACCATGTAACATTATATTAGGTCTGTTATTAAGATGTTAATAGGTCTATACTGCTTTTGAAATGAATGTGAAAGAAAGAATAGAGAGGTAAGTTTTGTAACTACATCAATATGCAGGTGCATTAATCATAGTAATGAAGCTCATGACCTTGGGCCCCCTCTTTAAAAATCTAGGGAGGACCACAATGTGCCACCATGGTTCCCCTGCTTCCAGCACCTATGTATTTGTTTATAAGATGCATCATCACTCTATATCACTCTGATGACACACCTGACTTTACAGTTAAGCTGCTATTAGATGTGTTTGTGTTAATCTTAACAAAGAATACTTTCAGTTATGTTTTGTGATTACTTTCAGATTTACTCTGATGACACACCTGGCTTTACAGATAATCTTTTATATGTTTACCTTAAGAAGAGCATTTGCAGTAGGTATGTGGTGAATATGTAGCTATACTTTCAGATTTGTAGTAGGGGGTATGCTCATTCACTTTACTCGAACAATAACTTATAAAAATTAATACAAAATAACCATGCATACAAACATACATACACATATACATGCACAAACGTGTCCTCATTTCAAGGGGTTGGAATAAAGAAGCTCCACTATATACGGAGGTGTCTTCATTTCAAGAGGTTAATATGGACGAGTTTTACTGTATACAGAGGTGTCCTTGTTTCAAGAGGTTTTATAATAGAGTAGTTCCACTATTTCCAAGTATATAGAGTCATGACTGATTCTATATAAGAGTCGGTGTTTGTTCATTATCACTCTCTGTTCTGTAGAAAGAATAAATTTACTGTGAGGATTTCAAACGTCCGTGTCTTGTTTCACATCTACAGGTAAGTCAAATTAATTACATATGGTACTCGAATGCTCCCATGTAGCTAATTCCATCTTGCAGGTCAACCAACAGATGCTTACCCTCAACATTATCAACCAGTTCTTGGATCTTGATGGTAACTATCTCTTATTCCTCTTAACTAGCAATGAAAAAGTAACTCTGCCGAGCGCCTCTAACTGTCCTATGAGATAACATACTTTTGATGCTATAGAAACTAATATGGCTTTTATATTTAAACTAATCTGGTTGGAAAATAATGCTGATTCCTGTTGACTATTATATGAAGTAGCTCTGTTAAGGGTCCTATCAGCATGATTAAGCATATTTTTGATGGTATAAAAGTGTTCGTAATACGACCTGTCTAAATTAACTATGCTGGCATTTTTTTGAGAATAATTGGTATGAACTAGCATTTGCTAGCATTTTAGGTGGAATTTATCAATATTTTGGGAATTTTATGATTAAACACTACAGAAGTGTGGTTTCACACACACACACACACACACACACACACACACAGGCTGACACATCATTGTCAGCAATGACTTAGTCAAAAGTTAGTATTATGCCTTTGCAAGTAACATTGAAGAACCTTGTATTTTCTCTTTTCTTGATTCTGATTTAATGCTAAGTACTTAACAACAGCCAAGGTCATTTTCACTAAGTTAAAATGGTAGGAGAAACATGAGCATGGTCTCCCTCACTGGTCCCAGGCATGCAGGACTGTTTTGCTTGTGCAGCCATCTCCTGCTACCGCAGAAAGTATTTTATTGTCTAACTGTTTTACAAATATGTTCATTGGAGGACTACTTCAGCAATACAGTTCTAATTAGCTAGCTTGTAAAAAATTAATATTGATTTTTATTGTCACATATTTGAAAAGAATAATAGGTGATTTGGCAAGAATTATAGGCTGACTTCATAAGAATTATAGGAACTTACCAGAGAATTATAGCATTTTAGGCAAAAAATCTGGCATAATTTAGACAGGCCTACACTGATTTCTTTACACTATATTATGTTTACAGACTAGATTTCTCTACACTATAAATAGTAGGCATGTATAACAGACTATATTTCTTCACACTATAGAAGTAAGGTATAGCACACACACATAATATGCATATACTAACACACACTGATTTCTTTACCAATGTGAATTTTAGATGGTATGCATGTGTAACAGGACTAAACTGAATGCCAAGGTACTAACTTCTCTAGCTACAAGTAATAGAAAAAATTTTTATCCTAAATAAAAGTGGGTATGTAGGGTTGCCAGTAAACATTTTCTTGCAGCCAACAAATCCCTACATTAACTGCCAAAGATCCACTGTACAATGGCTTAGCTATATAAAGCTAAGAAGAGGTTTTATATAAAGTAAGCTGCTATGAGGAGATATAAGTTACTGGTACCAAAGAAGCAGTTAATGTAGGGATTTGTTGGCTGCAAGAAAATGTTTACTGGCAACCCTACATACCCACTTTTATTTAGGATAAAAAATTTTTTCTATTACTTGTTTGCATTCCTTTTTTTTAGAGCAGGTAGCTAGCTTGTATAACTCTAGAGCAACAATTCAACTGCAGTATCACAAACACAAAATCTCCACCACAGCCTCTTTAGCTACACCTTGCCAATTAGCTACTAACATTCAAGTTTTCAATGTTTTGTATGTAAAAGTATGAATAGTTTTAAGTTACTAAGTACCCCCACACAGGTGTTTGTGTAGTTACATTTTTGCCAACATGTATATAGCTAGATACATCCTTTCATTTAAGTTGCATTCCCATTAGCATCAGAGTACACTAGCTCTGACCCCAGGCTATGAGATGGGGACCAAAGAATGCATGGTAGCCTAACCCTGAACAATTTCACCTTCAGTCATCAGGCTACACCATGCAACATGTACTTGATGCCAATGGTGGGAAGCACTCAGTTACTACTAGTGGCTTAAGGTCTTTGTTGTGCTGTACACAGTGCACTCATTATTAGCCATAACCACCAGTGCAGCATCAATGGCTGAACCACCAATGCAGCATCTAGCTCACCTGAAGAAAAGGAAGAGGAGAGTCCTTTTCCAGGCTGCAACAGTGCAACACAACAGTTATAGGAGCTAGCAACTTCCTCAATCTCCTTGCTCTCGTTCAACTGTGTCAGGAGGTGTTGCTGCTGCGGTTGCTGCTGCTGGGTGACAAGTGGTGACTTCACCTGATAAGGTGTCATTGGCATCATTGGTAATGCAGGCTTGGTCACTTCAGTATACTGTTGGGTACCAACTGGTGTGACTCCATAGAGGTAGCTATAGCTAGCTAGAGTAAAACACAACACTGACTGTAGATGTGATCTGAACACTATAGAGCTGTCCCATGAAGTAGAAGCAGAACAGTCAACTTCAGACATCTGCAACATTAGACACGGAGCCCTGACGGAGGAGAGATAACTGTTCACACGACCCTTTACCGACAATAATGTCAACCTCCCATTAAGTAGTAGTGAATTCTAAACTAACTCTAGGTACAGCTAAACAGAAAACAAACAGCAAAAGATCAGCCTAGAGGTGCCGCTCTATCTATTGGTATCAAACTTGTTGAGCCTACTATAGCCAGTTCTTCAGTACACTCATCTTATGATGATTATTATTACGTTGTAAACGTCCTAGGTACAGTAAAATCATTACCACAAATCATTACATGTTTGAAATAGGTGAGGGTGTATTGATAACTAATGATGCTTAAGGGTTATATACCCTATTATGCAGCCTGAATCAAATAAAAAGAGTATAAGCTAACAGCTCTCGAGATCACCTCAGCCAGTTAGGAACTGGCTAGCTATATCTATAGGTAGGGAAGTATTCCTGGTTCCTTTGCCTTTAGGTCTAAAGGATTGACCACCATGAATACAGGTATATTTCAGTTGATAGTATTTCAGTGTTGGACTGAGGTGTCTGTCAGTTCTCTTCCGAGCTGCCTCAGTTGTTCTCGCTTCACTCTTCCAAAACTTTGAGTATGTATTAGCTTCAAAGGACTTCAATGTCCTTTCAAGTTCCTCATAGGAGCTAAAACTAACTCCTAATCCAAAGACTAGCTCTTCAGTAGACTTCCTCGCCATGCTGACAATGGTCCGGCTAAAAGATCAAAGTACATTGCCGGGTGGGAGGATCTACAATTGAAAGTCGAACAGCCCAGTACTTCACCACCTCCATGAACTGGCCGGCCAATCAGATGCTTTGAACCCAATTGTAGGCTTTAGGATTTTATAGACACGCTACTTTGTTATCGGCTTGCTAAAGTGCTGAACTCTCCTTTGTGCATTAAAGAAAGGTCTTGGGTTTCATAGTGAACAGTTGGTTTAACATTATATTCTTGACCCTGTTACTTATCCATGTAACATATTCAGATTACATCATTGTCAATTGTACTATTGCTAGGGGTAGGGCTAGGGTTAGATACAGTTACAATAACAATTGACAATGATGTAATCTCAACTGTTACATGGAAAAAGAGACCTTGACCCTGAAAAATTTCATGACCTTTGAACTGCCAAGGAACATTGCCATCTTGGTGCACATGACCATCACATAACTAACAGATCGACCAACTGCATCACATGACCAGACATGCCCTATCTGGGCATGCTCAGCAAAAATTTGAGTATAAACAACTATGGTTTGATTAAAACTGAAAAAACATTCCACCTGAGCGACTAAATGGCATTCCACCAAACATACTTGAAAAAATGTCACTCGGATCAATGTCTGAAACAAAAAAGAAAGTTATCCTGTTATTTTAAGCTGCAATTATTTAAATTAACTTACCCATATCAACCATCTCCTCCATATCTTGTCCATTGTCATAACGTGATCGTTTCCTGGAGTCAGATAGAACAGAATATGCTTCACTCACTTCCTTGAAAATTCGCTCTTCCTCTTCCCTCACAGAATCCTCTGCATTAGAATGTCTATCAGGATGATGTAACAATGCACACTTTCGATATGCCTTCTTTATCTCTTCTCCAGTGGCAGTTCTGCTCAGTCCCAGAATTTTATAATAATCCTTTCTTTTGGCTAGTTTTTGTAAGTGCTTTGCTTCTCTCAAAGTTGCTTTGTTTTCTGCCGTTTGATTTCTTTGAAATACAAACTCACAATCACGTACGGCTTTATCGTGATCTCCCTGTTCTTGATACCTGCACATAACAATGAGTCAATATTGTTCAAATTATGAGTGACTAACAGTTTAGCTCTTCGCTGATAAGCACGGATATAATCAGGATCCAATTTAATGGCTTCGTTGCAGTCTTCAATGGCCTCTTCTAGTTTCCCTATCTGAATTCATGAACTTTAAACTCTGCAAAGCACCAGTTATGTGACAAACCTTTGATCCCACCAGAGCTCTGTTGCAATACAATTTGGCATTGGTAAAACAGTTAAGTGGGTCTATCTCTAGAGCTTCGCTGTATGTTCTATATGCTTCTTGATGTCTCCCTTGTCTGAAATGCATGTTACCTTCCTCTTTCTTCCTCAAAAGGAGTTTAGATTGCTAAAAGACGTAAAATCATGCATAAGTATTCATTGCTTTTGAACTCTGTGAACCTTTAGAGCAATTCGTGACTTTGAATGATCAGGGTCTACTCTTAAGGCGTGCTGAAAGAATTGTGTGGCTCTGTCCGGCACATCTTGGTAATAATAGCACATTGCTTTCACATAAAGAGCATTGGCATTGTTACCATCAAACTTCAACAGATCACTACAAAATAGAGAGTAGAGAATTCATACCTCCCCCTGGGTGTTATCTAGGGGATGGGTGTGGGGCATGTGTGAGGCCCCTCCCCTAATTTTTAACTGGGTATAGTAGTTACTAGCCACATAACATGGCCAGCATCATCGCCGCTCTAACAACATTTACAAGATCATTATAAAACTGTTAAAACAGTAAATTTCCCTATAGGTTATCAGTCATGCATAATGTCATTATGGGATTACTGTACTATGGGAAAGTGGGCATGGTTGCAAATACCACCAACTCCAATTCCTAGATATAACCAATTAAGTGAATTACTTTGAAATGACGTGAGCTGCATTGTAGTCTTTGGAGAAGACGAAAGCTTCAGCAAGTTTTGTACGAAAAGCATTACACTGTGGAGCCTCCTCTAAGCACTTCTGTAACATCACCACAGCCTACAAAAATGTTATCTGATCCATAACTGAAGGTAGAATCAAACACACAAACCTTGTGATATTGTTTCTTTTCCAAAGCAAGATCGGCACTGGCAAGGTCTCCTAGGACAGATTTTGAGACCTCCAATTCAGCTAATGCTTGCTTGTTCCTTTTCTCCACAGACAAAACCTTATTGTAATAATCAATTGAGAGAGAAGGGTTACCGAGCATTAAATGGCATTTTGCTGCCCGTAGATAACCCTACGAGAATAAAGAAGGGTATATTATACATACCACCATATAAACTATCCCTACGAACTTTGGTATATGATTCATCTAATTTAATAGCTTGTGTACAGTCATCTAGGGCAGAAGCAAAGTCCTCCAACATCATCAAGGCTGCTGATCGATTGCTCCAGTAAGTGGCACAGTTAGGATTATGAAAGATGGCTTTTGTGTAACTGTCACAAGCATCCTGATACCTCCCTGCCTTGTACGCAGCATTTCCTTTCAGTTTATGCTCCTCAGCTAGCCTATAAGAATACATATCACTATAATAATGCTAATGTATTGTCTACAGGACAGTTCTCTTCGCTCATGCAACATCACAGGCAACAACAACTAACTGGCCATGTAATACCTTGAGTAGCACCTTAGATATTGGGTGCTTCTATGTATAAATTTCCTTACAGTATTCTTATTGTATATTATGGTATAATATTACAGTAATCTGAATATTACAGGTATACATATTATTATTATTACAGATGAAATAGTAATGATGTAATGTAAGGAATTTACACACCTAGCTATTATTCTATTGACAATTCTGGGTGTCGTCATTTCAGGTGGTAATAGAGGAGTTTAACTGTAAAAAGAGGTGTTTTCATTTCAGGGGGTATAATAGGGGAGTTCCACTGTATACAGAGGTAATAATAAGTAATCTATTATTGAATATTACAGGATGTAATAGTAATGATGTAATGTAAGGAGTTTACACATAGAAGCAATATAATACAATATCTGTTAGAGTTATTATTATAGTTATTGCTAAATGATTATTAGGAATAGTACAGTAGCCAGCTATCAGTTGTTCCCTTACAGTATTCTTATTGTATATTATGGCATATTATAGTATTCTTATTATGTAATATTATTTGAATATTACAGGTATATTACAGATGAAATAGTAAGGAATTTACACACCCTAGCTATTATTCTATTGACAATTCTGTCATCCCTAGACCAATTTTTACATGACTTGTGACTATGAAATACCCCATCCACAATAAACACCAAGTTGTTATAGAGCACACCATACAACACTAGTGTACACTCAGGTAGTGTTATAACCACAGATTACCAAGGCAATAGAACACACAATCATCTGAGATTAAGGCTGAGTATTGGATAAGTAACTGTAGATGAATTTCTTTAAGTAAGGCAGTGGACTAGCTTTGCCCTCAGACCACACAAGACTACTCAAGATCCATAAGGCTGTATTCTGGTTTGTAACTGTGTTCCACACTCCTTATTAGTTTATATCATAGAAGATGGAGTGGTTTATTCTCGGCATATTTACATACAACCCAAGTTCTGCCCGAGCGTGTCTTTTTCATACAGCAGAACACCACCCCAAAATAACATCACACTTAGGGCGCTGCTTAGCTTCTACAAGCTAGTCGGCTTTACGTCTACTCTACAGTTAATTAATTTTCTCCTTACTCCGCATCAAGCTCTGGAGAACTGCTATCACACTCCATCTTTGTAAGCTCCTTCTCCATCATAGCCGCCATTGATTCTCGATCGTAATATCACGTGGTAGAAACCCTCTTTTATTTTATTATAATTATAATAATAATTATTATTATATTATTATTAAAAATTATGATGTCATGCACGTGCGTACACACCCCACGGATGTGGGGGCGGGGTTAGGGCCGATAAGCAGTTGTATAAGTTGGGTTAGGGGCCAGGGCAAGAATCCCACACTAGCTAAATAGTTAGGTTCTTGCCTGTCATGTAGTTACGAACTAAGAGAATCTTTCTCTGGTGTTTTACTTGCACTATTTCAACAGGTATTATTTCACAGTAGAAACTGCAAGCCTATTTTATCTTTTAACTTGCAAGTGGGCTGAGGTGAGGGGTTTCCAAATTCAACAGTCTTCGATACAAAATACCTAGGTTATCAATGATTCTAACATATTAATTAATGACTAGAGATAAGATTTCTTTTGATCTCGCACATTCATAATAATTCTTTGGGTTATTTTATTCTTAGAACAGTTCCATCTTCATCAGCCTTTGTAAAAAAAAAATTATAATTATTTATCTATCAATTGTTCACAATTAATGTTTCACACAAGCATCTCACTCTTCTAAATGAAATTACAAATTTAATTTCTACTCAACTAGGCATAGGTTTTCACATAGATAAACAAGAAAGATAACTTTCTCCTTTATTTTCAATAGGGATAGTATTATACACACATCATATTTGAGTTTAGAACTCCACCTAGTCAAACAGAAACTAGCCCCATCCAGAATTAGTCCAGTGACTGGAGTTACCCCTCTAGATTGTAAAACATAGCTATAACTATACATAGCTAGCTATTTTGCATTGATTATATATTAACAGTTTCACATGTATAGATCTAATGTCACATATGCATCCTTTAGAACAGGAGTGGCAGAACAGTCGTTGCCTGACAAATAGCTATAATTCTAAGCCATTCTTCTACTTTGCCTCCTGTTCAATTTGTAAGAGGAGCTCTGTGTGTGTGTGTGTGTGTGTGTGTGTGTGTGTGTGTGTGTGTGTGTGTGTGTGTGTGTGTGTGTGTGTGTGTGTGTGTGTGTAGGAGAGAAGGGGTTTAGTATTATTGTTATTATGAATTCCAGTTTGTACCTTTCATGCAGCAACTGTCAGGTCATGCACCAGGAATTGGTGTCATTGAAATAAATCCAGCAGGGATACTAAAATTGTAGGTGTCTTTAATCAATGAACTGCAATACAAAACTGGAATGATGGGCCACTGGAATGGTGGACTGGAATGGTAGAATGGACTGGACCAGAGTACTTACACCTTATCAAGTGGATGGTGTCAACATAGCACATGAAGTTGTGAAGTTGAACAATGGTTACTTCTTTGCATTTAAAGCTTGACTTTGTAGTTTCTTATGAAGGATTATTGTAACTAGGTCTCTTGTTACTGAGTCCTTGGCTTTATAGCAACATACTCATTGTAGCTGGTACTGCCAGTTGTTCAAAGTGAGTCTTAAAATTTCGAAGAAGTGACTGTCATTGCAACTGACCTGAGTCTTAATGGAGGGAGTTATGGGTATTGTGGCATTAGTAAGAACTAATGTATCATAGGTGGAAGAACCATGGGGGCAGTGGGGGCACTTGCCCCCATTCTAAATTTAATGACATCATAATTAAATACACAACTAATTGGATATTTTCCAACGTCTTACCGGGACAAGCCACACCCATCAATTAAATCGTGCCACACCCTCTATGAATATTATTATAATTCTATTGCTAATGTTTAGCTAATAATTTTTACAGCAGCTGGAAATTCATGCGACTTAATTACAATTACATGTAACTGTGTAACTTGAGCTAGCTAGCTATGTGACAGCCATGCATGCAGTGCAAAGTCAGCTTATATAGTTCAATTGGCCTCTTAGGTACTAGCTATGTAAAAATATAGTGGCCACAGTTTCTGCCTCTTCACCTCCTGGCTGGGACATGTGTACACTGCTGATGGACTAGTATGCTAGATTTGTACAGTACTGATGGACTACTAGACAGAGGGGATAGGAAGATGTTTTAAGTAGCTATGTGGGACTCCAGTGAAAGACAGGTGGTTTTTCAACACCTATGGGTGGCTACACTATAAAGTGGTCTAATAAGGCAAGTAGTCTTTTAAATAAATGCAAAGGTCTTATAATCCAAAGACTACTGTACCACATGCAACAGGACCTTATAGTTCAGTGTACTGTATCAAGAGGACCCCAGCCCCCATAGCCCCCATAGGAAATTGTAAGTGTATTCATACTACTGTCAGCAATTTTTGTGTGATCATGTGAACCTCCTACTCCACCATTTAAAGTGGCAGTTTGGCCACCTCAATTGTATGCTTCCTTCAAACAGTAACCTCCTGTGTACTGCCCAGGGTTTGAGTGTTGTTGCTGCCCTTGAATTTAGTTTGTATATTGCAATTAAAGCCCTTGCTGTGCTGACAAGGTCAGTCGGTATACATGTAGGGTTTAAAGTCCTAGTAGCTGCATAATGAGATAAATAGTAGTCATTGCATTAATGGGTATTTGACAAGTGAGTGAAGACCCGTACTAATAGGAAAAGGTGTCTTTAGCCCTGCTATAACTAGTCATAAAACAGATTATAAGACTCATCCTCAACTGTTCATATTTAGAAAGGGTTCTTTACCCATAGATTGGTTAAGTACCTTAACCCTATCCCTCCCCACCTATCCAAAAGTTTTACTCTTTAACCCTATCTCTCCCCACTCCTCTGAGAATTTTTTCTCTTTAACTCTATCCCTCCCCTTTTCTCCGATATCTGCAGTTGCATGATGCTAGCATGATCCAAGACATGGATATTGATAAAAGAAACCTCATCATCTATGACAGGATAACGGGAACTAAGTTTGTCCTGCGTGCAGCTAAGACAGTTGATCAGGGACATGTGGCTGACCCAATCCTGTCTACTCATTCAACAGGCAAAGAAAGCCATCTCTAACCAGTTGGCTGCACGTTCAGGAGTACATCAGAACCCACTGAATTGGCTAGGGCAGCAAGCTTCTCTCGGAAAGCCATGTTTCGGAAGGAGAGGGAGGAATCAAAGAGGAAGGTGAAGAGACCTAGCTCATCCACTGGAGTCCATGAAAATCCAGAGGAGATGATGAGGATTTGCTCAGTAAACTGCGATGTTTCAGTATTTCTTTTCTGTATTTTGGTGTAAATTCTCAGTAATCTATTGGTGATGATAGTATTATTTACAGGTTTCACCAGGTACAGAGTACATTGTGATGGAGTGTATTGTTCTAGAGGGAGAGGATGACCTCACGTTGGAACCAGGAGATGTTGTCCAACTTGTGAAGGCCAACTGTATCAGACACACCCCTCGTACGTGTCTGTACCATGGACAAGAACAAACTGGAGGGATGCATCCCTTCAAGTTACCTCCGGAGAAGGGACTCCATCAAGGGAACCTGCATGGAAAGTAAGATCTAGGACACCTAATGTCTAGCCACACCCCTCATCTTTTTTTCTTTAAACTTTTAGGTACTCCAAAATTCACAATGCATCCAGCGGACCTTGACCTCCGAGTAGGCTCCATGGCAGCATTGAGTTGTTCTTTCAATGGGTACCCTGCTCCTTCGGTGATTTGGAGGCACGACCATGAAATCCTGTTGTCGGAGGAACATGGTAAGATAATGTTGTGTAGGACATCCAGTGTGCTGGAACTCAACAAGTTTGAATGTGACGATGAAGGAAGTTACATCACAAACTGCATGGGCAGTGACTCCACCACTACGACCCTAACATTGCATGGTACGTATAGGTTACATCACCGTCACATGATTGTACCCTATCCAAGTAAACTCCTTTCTATTTGGTATCCCCATTTCTGTCTATTCCTAAATTGTATATCTCTTTCAAACACTTTCAGTCCATCTCAGATTAGTTTAACAAGGCCTTGGGGCATTCACACAGGAATTAAACCACACCCCTTTTTCTCTTGGGGCATTCACACAAGAATTAAACCACACCCCTTTTATTTTCCCTTGGGGCATTCACACAGGAATTAAACCACACCCCTTTTATTTTCTGGTAGGCAAAAAAAATCCCTAGAGAAGTAATAATAATAATTTTCATCTCTGAGCATAAGTATTGCAATGAGATGATCTATTATTATAAGTTAAAGAATATTTATTGAAAAGTTCCATCCTTTACCTACTATCCAAATATACAAGTGTTTCCATAGCAACACTTGACACTTACCTGAGGCTATAGGCAATCATTACTTATTATATTTCTCCCAGGGCCTCCCCTCTCTGCTGGCAGGATCATCGGCTCCTCCACTGTCTCTACCAGTATTCCACCAGGCTACAGCAGGTGTAGTTGAGCTACTATGGAAATTCAAAGTGAATGCTAAATCTAGGTTTGGTGAGTGCTATAGAAATAACAAACCTCTCTTCTGATGACTTGAATATCCAGGCATGCCTAAAAAGAATTTTCTCCTTTGGAAGTGTCTGTACTTGGATAAAGTAGAAACTGGGGAAGAGGAAGATATGTGATGAGGGAACTTACATAGCATCTTTACAATATACCATTGACAGCTGAAGGCAGACTGAACAGGTGACCCTAGTCAAGATGCTGTGGAGTCTTTGGCCTAGCATGTCTGATCATAGCCACAAGGCAGCTCAGTTTTTGGACATGTTGCCCAATTCCACTCCTCAAGTACTACAGATGGTGCAATAGTCTATGTAATGCAGCATTAGTGTTGATGGTGTAATGCAATATGCAATGTTTTATAGCATTAATGTTAATGGTGTTAAGCACTGTAATGCAAGATGGTTAATCTTTACTTCCAGGCCTCTCTCTGTCAGCAGTTTGTTGAGAGGGCTGTGTCTCTACTGAAGAAACAGAATATTCCACTGGGATATTACCCAAACTCCCACATCTACTCTCAGTTACGGTCCTTAGTGGACTTTGATGGGTTTTATCCAGAGAGTGAACCTTGAACCTTGTCTGGTGTACAATGACCCTGAGATCTAGTCTTCTGTGAGTGAGATTACTAATTCATTATTGAGATTACTGAGATGATTTACTAAAATTACTAGTTAACTCATTGTTAAGATTACTGAGATAAAATAATTGTGAAGATGAGATTACAGAGATAATAATTTTTTCTGGTTCAGATGCTGAAATTTCAGTCAGTGAAGTCAGAAATTCAGTACACGCCCAATATGATACTGGTCAAACTGGTTGGGTCCCATTCCATCTCACAGATCCTACTTTGTATTTCCATAAGATGGTGAGTAATGTGTGGATTAAACCAGCAGGCCATTAGAGAAGCTGGTTGTTGCTACTGTGTAATCCTTCCATTCATCCCCTGCTAAAGAGAGATATACCCTTTACTGTCCCATCCCTCTTCTACGATAGGTGGTGTGGTCCTCAGCAAGGGTGCGGTTATTTTATGGGGGTGTGGTTTTCAGTGTGTCACATGTTGTGGTTATCCTAGGTCCGTACTATCAATGTAACAACAGGACAGTAGAGAATGTCATAAAACTGAAGAACAAGTGAGTCAGACCCTGTAATTAGGAATAATATGACGACGGTAAGAATACTGACACACTTATTTTCTCCTTTAGACGGAGCATGTGGTTGATGGCTAAGAGCTGCAACCTCACAGCTGGTCAGAACGAGGTCAAGGTACACAATAAAAACATGATATTATTGTACAGTGGAACCTCTCTAACTCGAACACTTTGGGACCAGAGGGTGTTCGAGTTAGTGAAATGTTCGAGTTATAGAATGAATTTATATTAATTAATATATACTCCCCCTCCCTCCTCCCAGGACCTCACCATTAATATATACTCCCCCTCCCTCCTCCCAGGACCTCACCATTAATATATACTCCCCCTCCCTCCTCTCAGGACCTCACCATTAATATATACTCCCCCTCCCCCCTCTCAGGGCCTCACCATTAATATATACTCCCCCTCCCTCCTCTCAGGGCCTCACCTTTAATATATACTCCCCCTCCCTCCTCTCAGGGCCTCACCATTAATATATACTCCCCCTCCCTCCTCTCAGGACCTCACCATTAATATATACTCCCCCTCCCTCCTCTCAGGACCTCACCTTTAATATATACTCCCTCTCCCTCCTCTCAGGACCTCACCATTAATATATACTCCCCCTCCCTCCTCTAAGGACCTCACCATTAATATATATTACCTTCACAGAGAGCTAGCTCAGCCACACCCGCCTATGTATTCATGTCCCCCCCCCCCCCCCCCCCCCAAGACTAGAATAGGAACATATTATCTGGTGTGTGTGCATCTCTAGAGCTTTTATTCATGTGTTGTGGTTAGGTAAATGTTGATCAGCTCATTTTGTTAGTCCTACATGTAAAATGAACAGTCTTGGTCATTTTTGGACTTAAGAGGAGACTTGAATAGACCATAAGAAAGCTCTTTAAAAAGATTTTAGTAAAGCTTCTGGAGATAAGTATGGCCTAGGGCTAGCCATCTGTGAAGTAACTTTTATGGTAGACACTAATTATTGGTTTTATACACTAGATTATTAGACAACTTCTAGCCAATTCATGACCTTTGTACTTTTGTATCACCCAATTCATAATTTTTATACTTTCAAGTATGTTCTTCTGGTGCTGTGGTAAAGGGTCTCCATACTTACAAAGCTGCATTATATACTTGTAAGTGGGTAAAGGGTAGTCATGTCTATGTAGTCATGTTTGTAGTAGGAGCAATTAAGTGGGTAAAGGGTAGTTATATACATATGCACATAGAAGATGCATGATTGTATGCTTATTATAAATAACCTTGATCATCTCCTTAGTGGTACCTTGTGCTCTGTCAGATGTTAACACAATCATCCTCGGCAGTTATAACTCTGCCCTCATCTCCTGGCTCCCTCCAGCTGTAGATGACCACACCCCTCTCTCCAAGTACCTACTGGAAAGGCGTAGAGTGGAGTTTGAAGGGTGGGAGGAAGTCTCGTCTGATATTGATGGAGCTGCTCATGTGGTAGACGACCTTTTACCTGGTGTGGCATACATGTTTAGGGTCTCGACAATTAATGAGTCGGAAGGGGTCCAACCAGTGAACCCTCGGAACCTGTCACCATAGAGACTGGTCTTGACTATGATTCAGATAGTCCGACTTTCGACCTAGTTCATGTGAAGACAACTTAGTTTCATTTGGAATACCTTGTTGAAGAAGAGATCAGCAGGTAAACACTCAACTATATGGATAAAGTGGAACCTCAACACCTTTAAACTGTATTCTGTATTTTGCCAGGGTCAAATTCTTCATAGTGATAGAGAAGCACAGATTATGTGTATGCTGCCAAGATTGTTGAAGATAACCTAGATCTCAGAGGAGAGGCCCTGCAAGAACTGGATCATGAGAGAGTTAATGCATCCTCGAATAGTGGCTTTAGAACTAATAATAACATGTACAGTACAGGTCAACATCATTGACATACTTAATATGTACATGATATCAATGTTACACACTTCCTATCAGCTGATTTTTATTATGTGGACAAAGCCATCAGATAGTGACCATCCTGAAGCTAGGGGAGGCAGTGTTAAATCAGGGAGAGGACTGATCCATCAATGTCTGACTGAGGGAGGACAACAGACAAGCACACATGCACCACAATCTCATATGACCCACTAGCTACAACAACCCCCACCCACCACATTCCACCCACTCATGATTAGCATTACCTTTTAACCACACACCGTCTAACGTCAGAGTCAGACATCTTGTATCACCCAGCAATGGCAGAGAAGGTGAGTGGTGGTGTATATGTTAAATCATCTCCTGTTTTTATAACACCCAGCTAGTGAGCGCGCCAACCCTGAACAGCTGCCTTATAGTATCAGCAAGAACTGCTGCTGCAGAGCTAGCTATAAAGTAGCACTCCATTCAGTGTGGTGGTGCGCTGACTGTATATGTGTAGCCATAGTTAGCTAGCTCTGTCCTGACCTCCTAGGCTGTTGTGTATTATTATCTAGTCTACAGTAGCTAGTTCTAGTAGCTAAAGTGTAGCTAGCAGCTAGCTGAACATGGCCTGAGGGGAGTTGAGATGTAGCAAAGCGTTTAGCTGTAGTTTTAAGAGTTTAGCTAGCTTGTATGTATCTCCTAGTATCTATGTCTATACTATCTGTGTTTATGAGTGTGAAATTTGTGGTTCTTTTCAGACAAAGAACCCCAAGAAAAGTATTGAATACTGGGAAAAGGTGAGCTTGTGTGTGTTGTTAGTAAACCTTCCAAACTCTCACATCACTGATACTGGTAACATATGAATACATTGGCTCATATTTATAGTATTGTAAGGTATAATAGACCTCTCATGCACTGCATGTAATAGATGAAGGTAGTGTCCAGTGATGGAAGGTTTAGTATCAGCTTCTATGCTTTCCTTATGGTTTGGTGCCTCCAACCACACCCTCCCACCACCTCCGGCACCTGTACTGTACCCATGTACTGAAGGTCTATTATTAATGTGGGGGTAAAAATCAAAGATTGAAGGATGGACTGTAGGACCACATGACCTTGTAGTAGTAGTCTCCAAGGTATTGGCCTCCAAGTTTAGAGGACACACCTCCTTCAGTGTCCGAGCACGACCCCTGTTCATGTTAGACCAAAAAGTGCTGAGTCAGCATTAATTGGTTTTGACCCCCTGTGCCGTGTGAAATGGGTGTGGTTTGGGTGTCTGTAACCCAGATGACCTTGTAGAGGATAGTTTACTGTATATGTTCTCTGTGTTTGGAGTCAGTAGGTCCCTTGCTGTGCGTGTGGTATGGTGTGTTAGTCGGACCAAGATGGCCGTCTTTTGTGTGTGTGTTAGCATTGCTTCACCTTCTCTCTCTCTTCTCACAGGAGAAGGCAAGGCGTCAGAGAGAGATAAAGGGTTTGGAAGCGGTAAGTGATGAGTGTAGTAGTGGTATGATGAGAGTGGTGCATGTAGCCTATTCTATACCTGGTGTGTGTTCTTTGTGTGCAGTCTATAGCTAGTTGTCAGAGTGAGATAGAGTATCCCAACATTAGTGAGGAGTGGAGGGAAGTGCTAAAGAATAATGTGAAGAGATGGGAGAGCTCTATCCACTACTATAAACAACAGATAAATCACTGTGAGACAGAAATAAAGCAGATTATAGAAAATAAAGGTGAGTCCATAATTTAAGTAGCTAATAAATTTTGAATGATGATGTAATAATTATTATGATGTAATGTAATAATAAAAAAATAATTCATGAATATAATTAACATGTTACTATTTTTAGAACTAATTAGCTAAAGTTTAAAAGTAGGTGAAACTTTAACTGGCCATAACTTTAGACTGGAATGAGATATAGACTTCAAACAAATTGCATTCTACTAGGAAAAATTTGTTCTTTCTGTCTATATGACTCATCTTTAGTGCAGTCTATCAGTTATAGGATAAGTGTGTATTTGATACACTTGTAAAGGGGATATTTGTCAATGTCTTCCACTGAGAGGTTATAATATCTATGTGATAGTATAGGAGGGGTCCTCTCCAGACTTTAGAAAGGTACTTCTCTACTCAGTACTCTACTTGAGCTAGTAATTCCAGTAGAGAGTCACTTATAGAGACTAGGCAGTGTTATTAAGGGTCCCATTATAGTAGAAATGTTATATCTAAGAGGTTGTTAGAATCCATGTCATTGTCAGATCATTGTTAAGAGGTATTCGTCCTCTTTTTCATTTGACTTACCCAAACACATATGATTTATGAATGAAAGGTGTATGCATTCACATGACCAAGCATCAGCTAACAGTATATAGTATTAGCACTTCCTCATCTCTCTCCAATTCATACCTCAGAGACCAGTAAACATTCAGCTGTTGTCTGTTAGTAATTATTTCTACAAGTTATTACATTCCTAAACCAGTTAAACTTGTTTAAAGGTTAAAGGTTATACAGGTCTCACTGTTTTTATCCTGGTAAAGGTTGTGTTTAGTGATGCTAAGATATAATTATGAACCACAGGAGAAGAAATTACCACTTGATGTTGTTTAAACCTTCTAGTTAATTTCATGTAGAAGATTTCACTACATGTATATAAAGCATGTGTGATAGATTACTGTTTTATTAATACTTAGGCCGAGGAGGTATATAGATATATGAATCAAAGTCTTTAATCTGCACACTGACACAAATTCTATCACTATACTTCAACTAAAATCAAAGTTCACACACACAGCATGAGGTCTCTTGCCTCACGTGACACACACAATTAATTAGCTACTCCCTGTTATTAGTTGTTCTGATAGCCTGCTTGTTTCCAGGCTTAACTGTCTGTCAGGGAGGTATGTTTGTTGGTGACTCCATGACACTCCACCCTTCCTCCAAAGAACGGCTGCTGTTGGTGTGGGGCTTCATTCATTTCCCATGCTTGTCGACTAAGACCATCCGCATTTGCATTCAGTCGTCCTGGACGATGCGTAACAACAAAGTTGTATGGCTGCAAGGTAAGTGCCCATCTGGTTAGTCAACTTGACTCATCCTTTAGTTTGTCTAAACATCAAACATCTGTGATCAGTCTGAACCCGGAAGGGGACACCTGTCAAGTAAACTCTGAAATGTTTGACTGCTTCAACCACTGCTAAACACTCTTGTTCAGCAGTGGCATATCTTGTTTCTCTTGGTAGTAGCTGTCTACTAAAGTAGGCCACTGGACGTTCTACCTGCTGGTCATCCTGTTGACTAAGCACAGCCGCAATGCCAACACTCGAGGCATCCGTCTGTAGAATAAAGACTTTATCAGGATCAGGGCTACAAAGCACCAAATCTGACGCAAGTATCCCCTTGACCTGTTGGAAGGCGGTTTCAGCTGCTATTGTCCACTTAACTTTATCTGGTAGGTCTTTCTTGGTGAGATTAGTGAGGGGGGCTGTTATTTCAGCAAAATTGGGGATGAAACGGCGATAATAGCCTGCCAAACCCAAAAAGGCTCTGACATCCTTCTTTTTCTGGGGCTAGGCAAATTGTTGTACTGCTCTTATCTTTCCTTCTAGTGGCCGGATTTGTCCTTTCCCTACTCTGTGACCCAGGAATGAACACTCATTCATGCCTAACTGACATTTTCCGAGTTTAACAGTTAGGCCATGTTGTTTCAGCCTTTGCAAAACTTCTGTGATGTGATTCAGATGTTCAGGCCAACTTTGACTGAAGATAACTGTGTCATCTAGGTATGCTGCAGTGAATGTTGAGATGTCTGCCAGTATTCCATTCATCAGTCTCTGGAAAGTGGCAGGAGCTCCTACTAGGCCAAAAGGCATTGTGAGGAATTCATACTTCCCAAAAGGTGCCGTTTTTTGTTGAGAGTTCAGGTGGACAGGGACTTGCCAGTATCCTTTTGTGAGATCAAGTGTGGTAATATATTCTGCACTGCCTAAACCATTGAGGAGGTCATCAATCCTTGGCATTGGGAATGGGTCGGGACGGGTAACTTTGTTGAGACGTCGATAATCGACACAAAGTCTAAGTGTACCATCTCGCTTTGGGACAAGTACAATAGGTGAAGTCCAAGGACTGGTAGATGGTTTTATGATACCAGCTTGCAATAACTGCTTTATCTCTCCTCGTACTGTTGACTTTGGTAGTCGATAAGGAGGGAGGTGTACTGGACTAGCATCACCTGTCACAATCTCAATGCTTGTTGTTTCAGTTCTTCCTGGTTCATCTTGGAAAACTGTCTTGAATCTGCTGATAATATTTTGGAAGTCGGCTTGTTGCTGTACAGATAAATCTGGGTTGATGATGATATCTCCTTCTGCTCCATCAGTCCAAGTCACAATGTCATCTGCTGTGCCATCATCAAGCTCTGCTTGTTCCACCATCAGACATTCTGCTGTTGGATTATGCCATTGAGCAAGCATATTAATGTGAAATATCCTTCTCTGTCACTCATACACACTTCATATGTTACGTCCGTTATTTTCTTGGTTATGACATAAGGTCCTTGCCACTCTGCTAATAACTTGTTTTTTCGAGCTGGCAACAATACTAGAACTTGCTCACCTACTGTGAAAGATCTTGCAGGGGCTGCCTTGTCATACCAAAGTTTCATATCAGATTTTGCTTTCTTCTCATGTTGACCTGCCAGTTTGTGTACTTCATTCAACCTCTGTTGGATCTTCTGTACATATGCAATAACACTTTCTGGCTCAGCTGTTTTGTCTTCCCAAGTCTCCTTGAGCAAGTCTAGAGGCCCTCTGACTGGTCTGCCATAAATCATTTCAAAGGGGGAATACCCTGTTGTTTCGTTCGGCACCTCTCGGTATGCAAAAAGTAGATATGGGACTGCCTTGTCCCATTGGTTATCAAATTTCTGCATGACTTTTCGAAGCATACTTTTGAGTGTGGAGTTGAAACGTTCGACCATCCCATCCGTTTGTGGATGATATGGAGATGTCTTGATCGATTTGATCTTCAATAGTTGATAGAAGTCCTGCATCACTTTGCTGACAAAATTAGCTCCACAATCTGTAAGTATCTCATTTGGGAAGCCAACTCTACTGAAAACTCCCATCAGTGCATCCACCACTGAACAACTATCAATCTTTTTGAGAGGAATAGCTTCTGGATACCTGGTACAGTAATCCATGATCACTAGCAGGTACCGGTACCCTACCTTGGATCGTGGCAGTGGTCCTACCAAATCCATTGCAATTCTTTCGAATGGTTTGCCTACCACTGGGAGGGGCATGAGAGGGGATTTGCAATGCTGGTGTCTGGCTACACGCTGACATTCTGGGCATCTCCTGCACAATTCTGCTACCTCATTGTAGACACCTGGCCAGAAGAAACGTCTTAGTATTCGAAATAAAGTCTTTTTTCTGCCCATGTGACTAGCCATTGGGATTTGATGAGCTGTCTCCAACACAGGTGTTCTATAGGACGAGGGTAGTACCAGTTGCTCACATTCCTCCTGCTGCTTGCCCTTCTTCACCCCTCAATATACTAAATTGTTTTTGATCAAGAACCCTCCCTCATTTCTCCTGGCTTGTTTACATATATCAGTGAGAGTGGGGTCCTCTTGCTGAGCTCTACACAGTTTGTCTGTCCCTTGATTCTGCAAGTCAGGTCCTGTCACAATTGAGGAATGCTGCTGTCTCTCTGCACGTTTCTGGCTCCTGCTGAGGTGAGTATCACTCTGCTAGCCTTTGGTGGGGTAAACAGTTCATCATCAAAATCTGGTAGTGGATTGTCGGTGATATCTGCTGAAGTGACTATCTGCTGATACTTTTCATCATCTTGTTGGATTTCTCCGTTACTGTTGACTATTTCAGCCTCGTCATGTCTCTGCTGCATCCATGGGGTGATCTCTGCCTCACTTTGTTGGTCAGTTAACTGCTCTGCTTCATGTTCTGACTGTTTGCACTTTGTCTGAGCTCTGGTTTGGACTGCTCCAACGTATTGCTGATCTCTCAGGTGGTCACCAAGGTTCTACAAGAAGGGAATATCTCTCCCTAAAAGTGCATCATATTGCAGATCTTCCTGAACTCCCACTTCAAGCTTCACCTGTTGACCTCCCACATCAACAGTGACATCAGCCAAGGGCAGATCTCTTGGTGGACCACTGAAAGGTACAAATCTGATGTATTTCTTTAACCTGGTTGATCCTGGTACCCATCTGCTATTGACAATTGTTCTCACCGCTCCAGTGTCAACTAACATTTCATTGACTACTCTTCCTTCTATACGTCCTTCACACAACAAAGGCTTTATCTTCTCTGACACTGAGTTTATCTGGTGCTCCCTTTTGGGACATACTGAAGCATAATGACCGTAATTGTTACATTGAAAACATCTGGGGCCCAATGCAGCATCAAACTTTGGTTTCATCCATGGCCTGGTTTCTTTGCCTGAAGTACGTATTCTTAAGGTGGAACCTTTCTCTGCTGGCTCCTTAGAATTCTGAGAAGTTCCTGTCGTTTGAAATTTCTGTTCCTGAAAATTCCGTTTAGTCTGGTCTCTGTTCTCCAATCTTTGACTCTGCTTTCTGTACTGCTGCTGCTCTTGCTGATGGCCATGATTGCAGAGATAGGTGTCAGCGAATGATGCAGCTTCCTCCAAAGTTCCTGGCTTCTTATCTTTAACACAACCAGCTAAGTGAGGGGGCATGTGACTTAATAGTAGTTCCATCTCATATAAATTTGCCAGTGCTTCTCTTGTCACTGCTTCTTGGCTCCATTGCTTGTGCAAGTGTCCAATCTTGCATGAAAAGGTAGCCCATGACTCACTCTGCTGCTTTCTCAAACTGTCAAGTTTTCTCCGGTACGTATCTCTTGATATGTGAAACCTTTTCAATATCTTACTCTTCAAACAGTAACACCATATAACACTGAGTAACCTTATTAACACCATTTGATCATTGACAGGTGGAGTTGTGGCATCATTGGGTGCAGGAAATGGTCCTATCTACTATTCAGGCATTCATTGCACTGGATTTGAGTATGACCTTCACCTACTGTGCTAACTACAGCCACCTCATAGAGCAGTGCACTCATGCAATGGATGTAGGGGTCAGAGGTCAACCTGGATTAGGTAAGACATCTACTAATTCATTATACAGAGTTGAACAATGAAGCCTTCTTCATCACCTAACTCAGTGTTACTATGCTGCATTAGCGGTGATAATTCAGGTAGTAAGGGGTTAAAAATACCCTATAGAGATAATCCAACACTGTGGTCTGTAGTCCATGGTGATCTTTACCTAATGCTCTCTATTCACGCAATGTTTGTTTGTTTGATTATCTGTTTGTTAGTTCAATTGGAGCACCTCCAGTAATAACCCTGCAGCCACTAACAGATAGTTTAGGGGTGTGGTCTAATGTGACGCTGATCTGTGAGGCTTCAGGGTTTCTTGCTCCTGCCTTCATCACAATTAATGGTGAGATGGTTATTATATACATAGCTACATGTATTGGGTCCTTGTTCTCCTCCCTCTTCTCCAAAAAGTAAAACCCTAGTAATCCCGTGATATACTAATGTTTATAAACCCTAGTAATCCTGTGATTTACTAATGTTTTAAACCCTAGCAATCCTGTGATTTACCAGCTGTGTGGTTGATAGTAATCTTGTATTATTACAGATAATAATTATCAGGGACTACTGCACTCCCTATGTAGGGTTGAGAGGACAAAGGTCATAGAATAGTACAAAATAAAACTTTCAATAACTCTGCAAAATCTGGTTAGAATCTTCTAAAATCCCTCCCCAGGACAGAAAGCTAAGGGCTTCTTGTCTAATAATGTTGAAGTTGACTGTTCTGCTTCTACTCCCTTGGATAGCTCTATAGTGTTGTGTTTTACTCTAGCTAGCTACTGTTGTGTTGTGCTGTTGCAGCCTGGAAAGGGACTCTCCTCTGGCGAGCTAGATGTGGTTCAGCCATTGATGCTGTGCTGGTGGTTATGGCTAATATTGAGTGCACTGTGTACAGAGCAACAAAGACCCTAAGCCACTGTAGTAACCGAGTGCTTCCCACCATTGGCACCAAGTACATGTTGCATGGTGGAGCCTGATGACTGAAGGTGAAATTGTTCACTATTCTCAAGGGTTAGGCTATCATGCATTCTTTGGTCCCCATCTCATAGCCTGGGGTCATAGCTTGGGGTCATAGCTTGGGGTCAGAGCAAGTGTACTCTGATGCTAACAGGAATGCAATTTAAATTAAAGGATGTATCTAGCTATATACATGTTGGCAAAAATGTAACTACACAAACACTTGTGTGGGGGTATTTAGTAACTTAAAACTAACATTGAAAACTTGAATGTTAGTAGCTAATTGGCAAGGTGTAGCTAAAGAGGCTGTGGTGGAGATTTTGTGTTTGTGATACTGCAGTTGAATTGTTGCTCTAGAGTTATACAAGCTAGCTACCTGCTCTAATAAAAAAAGGAATGCAAACAAGTAATAGGAAAAAAATTTACCCTAAATAAAAATGGGTATGTAGGGTTGCCAGTAAACATTTTCTTACAGCAAACAAATCCCTACATTAACTGCTTCTTTGGTACCAGTAACTTATAGCTCCTCATAGCAGTTTACTTCATTTACAACCTCTTCTTAGCTTTATATAGCTAGCTAAGCCATTGTACAGTGGCTCTTTGGCAGTTAATGTAGGCATTTGTTTGCTGTAAGAAAATGTTTTGTACTGGCAACCCTACATACCTATTTTTATTTAGGGTAAATTTTTTTCCTATTACTTGTGTAGATATCTTGTGTGTGTGTGTGTAGATAGTGTTTGTGGGTACAGACGACTCAGCACTTCCCTACTATTATTATTTGAGTTTTCCTATTATGTATTGGTATAGGGATAGTGTTTGGGGTGTGGTTGGGGTGGAGTTAGTCAGGAAGGTGTCACTTTTGAAGGTTGATGAGTATAGGAACCATATCCTACGCTAATCCCATCCCATGTTCCTATATATGTGTGGAGCCCTGTGTTGGTCCATGAAGTGTCTGACTGGCTGGGATGTATTGGTAAGAGACTTGTACCAACTGTATCCAGGGGAGTCAGGGTATTTTATCAGAGGCTCTGGACTATAGACATTCCTTTATCTTGCAGCTACTTTAGAATAATCTCTAATATTTTACTATAATAAACACACAGGTCAGAGTACACTCATCAGTCTGTTCAGAGAACATTGGAGACAATCTTTGTTTATTTTTGTTGTTATTGTTATTGTTTACATGATTATTACAATTATCACTTCTTAGACACCACACAATAATAATATTATTTTTAAAAACCAGAAACGAAATGGTAAAGGGTCACCTCGTCAGAAAATCTATCAGTTGTGCACGTTTTGCTAACATCATGCATGGCAGTTGTCATCTCTCCTTTGGTGAGTGTATAACAGATTTTTGTCATCTCTCCTTTGGTGAGTGTATAACAAATTTTGCCAAGTGTTTAGTGTGTGTGTGTGTTGGTTGCTGCTCTCATTTGTATGTTTCTTTTAGCTACTGTAGCTAGAGCTAGGGATAGCAAGGTGTGGGTGTGATTGTGTCAACATTGTGTATGCCTGTCCAGTAAGAGGTTAGCTAGCTGTCTAAAGGGACATGTAAAGAGAGGGTGTGATCCAATAATGTGTTGTTACGTGATTGCAGAGTGGTGAAGTAACAGTTATTTCATCAGATTCATCTTCAGGTGGTGAAATTGGACTATGACCCAGTCAAGAAAAAAACACGAAAATTGTAAGTGTATTCACACTACTGTCAGCAATTTTTGTGTGATCATGTGAACCTCCTACTCCACCAATTTAAAGTGGCAGTTTGGCCACCTCAATTGTATGCTTCCTTCAAACAGTAACCTCCTGTGTACTGCCCAGGGTTTGAGTGTTGTTACTGCCCTTGAATTTAGTTTTCTATATTCCAATTAAAGCCCCTTGCTGTGCTGACAAGGTCAGTCTGTATACATGTAGGGTTCAAAGTCCTAGTAGCTGCATAATGAGATAAATAGTAGTCATTGCATTAATGGGTATTTGACAAGTGAGTGAAGACCCGTACTAATGGGAAAAGGTGTCTTTAGCCCTGCTATTCCTCACTGCAGAGAATAATGTAATCAAGCAATTCAACATATCTGAAGAATGGCAAGCAACGCCCAGCTTCTCGTGGGTGTGGTATTACTAGAGCCATCTGTGAAGAAGGTAAGGAGTTTGTATGGTAGGAGGATATGATGAGACGACAGGGTTGGGAGTATGACAAAGGGGGAGGGGGAATATGATGAGGTATGGGGTGTGTGAGGTGGGAATATGAAGTGTGGGGTGGGTGAGGTGGGAATATGATGAGGTGTAGGGTGTGTGAGGTGGGAATATGTTGAGATGGGTGATGAGGTGTGGTGTGTGATAGTGGGGTATGTGATGGAGTGTGGATGTGTGGGAGGATTTTATTTACTTGTTTGTATTCCTTCTGTACATTGTTTTCACTTCTAGTTGTTCGTCCCTGTTATGATGGTGAACTCTGGTTCCTGAATACAACTTCTAACGTAGACCTATACCCATACCAGTATGGTGGTTGAGATTACTTTAGGGTGTTCAGTGGTGGAGTGGAGGTATGTCACAATGGGACGTTTGCAGCTCTGTGTAGTGAAGGTTTAGAGCCCAGAGAAGCTGGTATTGCTTGTGGACACTTTGTATATAATGATCCTTACTATAGTAAGTATACTGGATCATATTTACAGACCGTGGGCCCTTAATTAATGTGCAGGTGTGCATAGTCTAATGTGGGATAGAGTATAATAGTATAGGAGACCTATTCTTGAGGTGAGCTGTTTATTTGAGTAGGTTGGGTTGTTACTTGAATAGATTGGACTTCTGTTTAAGTCAACTGTGTTGTTATTTGAGTGAATTGGGTAGTTATTTGAGTGTATTGGGTTGTTATTTGAGTGTATTGGGTTGTTATTTGAGTGTATTGGGTTGCTATTTGAGTGTATTGGGTTGCTATTTGAGTGTATTGGGTTGTTATTTGAGTGTATTGGGTTGTTATTTGAGTGTATTGGGTTGTTATTTGAGTGAACTGGGTTGTTATTTGAGTGTATTGGGTTGTTATTTGAGTGTATTGGGTTGTTATTTGAGTGTATTGGGTTGTTATTTGAGTGTATTGGGTTGTTATTTGAGTGTATAGGGTGTTGAATGTAATACTATGCTCTCTATAAGAACACAATAGCTAATTTTAGTTAAATGATCATCTATCTTTAACTTGTAGTGGCTCAATATCTGGAATAGTCTGGTTGGTCTGGGGATGTTGTCACCTGCAGAAATGGTTCAAATTTCCTAAGCTGTGAAAATGCTACAACTTGTGATTGTCCTAACCTGTCAGAAGTGGCAGCTGTGACATGCACTGAAGGTATGTACACAGAGTAATAATGTCCCTGATCAGGAAAGGTGTCCTGATTTGCAGCTAATATGATATCTTTGAGTCTACACTGTAACCCCTCTATTCCAGCCCCCTGTAATAAGGACAAGTATTCACTGGAACCCCTCTATTCCAGCCCCCTGTAATAAGGACAAGTATTCACTGGAACCCCTCTATTCCAGCCTCCTGTAATAAGGACAAGTATTCACTGGAACCCCTCTATTCCAGCCCCCTGTAATAAGGACAAGTATTCACTGGAACCCCTCTATTCCAGCCCCCTGTAATAAGGACAAGTATTCACTGGAACCCCTCTATTCCAGTCCCCTGTAGTGAGGATGGCCCTGTACTTACTCCTGGAAATAAGACCCACTCCTCTGATCAGGGATTATGTCACAATCAACATTTATCTGTTAGTAGATGGTCTGATGATGCCAGAGTGGACATGTGTCTGAAACAGATTTGATGTTAGAAAGTTGTCCTGGGAGATGGGGGAGGGGCAGTAAAGAATACAAAGGGGAGAGTGCCACACACCCTCTCCGAATTGAAACCAGTGGAGATTAAATAGGACATTCCCTCTGATGTAGTTTTGTGGTGTAGTTAATACAAGTAACACTAATTTATGTAGTGAGTTACACTATTAACACTATTATGGACATTGAGTAACACCATATAACACTGAGTAACCTTATTAACACCATTTGATCATTGACAGGTGGAGTTATGGCATCATTGGGTGCAGGAAATGGTCCTATCTACTATTCAGGCATTCATTGCACTGGATTTAAGTATGACCTTCACCTACTGTGCTAACTACAGCCACCTCAGAGCAGTGCACTCATGCAATGGATGTAGGGGTCAGAGGTCAATCTGGATTAGGTAGTAATTCATATAGAACAACAGATCATGACCTTTTCTGAGGGAGCAACTGTTATTGTAGGCAGTAAGTTGTGGTATATAGAAGACATGTGATTGTTGTGTAGAATATTAGAGAAAAACAATAAACAATTTGGTATATAAATAGTCCCACTATAGAGTAAAATATTAGGGTAGATATTGTACACTTTAGAATATAATATTCTACACTTTAGAGTAAGATACTATGGAATAAGATATTATAGAATAGCACTTTATTTTAGAGGAGCTCAACTTTAGAGAATAGGTCATCCCGAAGCTTTTCATGAAACAACTTTCACCAGGTCAGAGGTCAGCTAAATGGAGATTAGTTTCAAGAGCAAAAGTTTGGCAGATCTTTCTTAATTCGTGAAAAACGGGAAAGTTGAGTTCCTCCAAAATATAGTGCTCTACAGTATACATTATGGAGTATAGTAATATTGAGTAAGATATTCCATTAATAATGAGTTTTTGTCTATGATGACCATTTCCAAACAGGATTGCCCACCCACGATGTTCTCTATTAGTGACAATTATTATGCAGGAGCTGTCTCACCTCCACTAATAACCCTGCAGCCCGTAACAGATAGTTTAGGGGTGTGGTCTAATGTGACGCTGATCTGTGAGACTTCAGGGTTTCCTGCTCCTGCCTTCATCACAATTAATGGTGAGATGGTTATTATATACATAGCCACATGTATTGGGTCCTTGTTCTCCTTCTCCCTCTTCTCTAAAAAGTAAAACCCTAGTAATCCAGTGATTAACTAATGTTTGTAAACCCTGGTAATCCCGTGATATACTAATGTTTGTTAACCCTGGTAATCCTGTGATTTACTAATGTTTGTAATCCTAGTAATCTACTAATGTTTGTAAACCCTAGTAATCCTGTGATTTACTAATGTTTGTAATCCTAGTAATCTACTAATGTTTGTAAACCCTGGTAATCCTGTGATTTACTAATGTTTGAACCCTAGTAATCCAGTGATTTACTAATGTTTTAATCCTGGTAATCCTGTGATTTACTAATGTTTGTAAACCCTGGTAATGTTTATTATTACAACAATATTCTGGACTTGCCAGACTTTGGTGTTAAATACAGATCATGGCATCCATTTATTCCTAGCTATAGGCATTGTTATGTTTAGAAGCACAGACAAGAATTATAGAGTTAAAATAAAAATAGAGGAGTAGAATAGAGGAGTTCCACTGTATACAGAGGTGTCCTCATTTCAGGGTGTTGGAATAGAGGAGTTCCACTCTATACAGAGGTGTCCTCATTTCAGGGTGTTAAAATAGTGGAGTATGCTGTATACAGAGGTGTCCTCATTTCAGGGTGTTAGAATAGAGGAGTTCCACTCTATACAGAGGTGTCCTCATTTCAGGGAAGAGTTCCACTGTATACAGAGGTGTCCTCATTTCAGGGTGTTGGAATAGAGGAGTTCCACTGTATACAGAGGTGTCCTCATTTCAGGGAGTTAGAATAGAAGAGTTCCACTGTATACAGAGGTGTCCTCATTTCAGGGTGTTAGAATAGAGGAGTTCCACTCTATACAGAGGTGTCCTCATTTCAGGGTGTTAAAATAGTGGAGTATGCTGTATACAGAGGTGTCCTCATTTCAGGGTGTTAGAATAGAGGAGTTCCACTCTATACAGAGGTGTCCTCATTTCAGGGTGTTGGAATAGAGGAGTTCCACTCTATACAGAGGTGTCCTCATTTCAGGGTGTTGGAATAGAGGAGTTCCACTCTATACAGAGGTGTCCTCATTTCAGGGAAGAGTTCCACTGTATACAGAGGTGTCCTCATTTCAGGGTGTTGGAATAGAGGAGTTCCACTGTATACAGAGGTGTCCTCATTTCAGGGTGTTGGAATAGAGGAGTTCCACTGTATACAGAGGTGTCCTCATTTCAGGGGGTTGGAATAGAGGAGTTCCACTGTATACAGAGGTGTCCTCATTTCAGGGTGTTGGAATAGAGGAGTTCCACTGTATACAGAGGTGTCCTCATTTCAGGGGGTTGTAATAGAGGAGTTCCACTGTATACAGAAGTGACCTCATTTCAGGGTGTTGGAATAGAGGAGTTCCACTGTATACAGAGGTGTCCTCATTTCAGGGTGTTGTAATAGAGGAGTTCCACTGTATACAGAAGTGACCTCATTTCAGGGTGTTGGAATAGAGGAGTTCCACATGTCCTCATTTCAAAGTGTTTTAGCCTCCATCCACACAGATATATCTTTTTTTAGGGATTTACACTTATAAATACGGAATGTGAGAAATTTATTTAGTGAGATTGAACTAGCTAGCTAACTGCTGTGAAATAACATCGTCTTTTTGCTTAAAGAGTTGTCCATATTCCTCAAAGCAGGTGATAAGTCTGTTTATTGTAAGTTAATTCATGTTGTTTATTTACTGGTGCATTGCTCCTTCCAGTGTTCCTTTAGGCACTAAGACAGTGTTACCAGATTTAGGGAATTGTCCCCAGATTAAGGGAATTTTTGTGGTGTTTAGGGACCAGGATTGTTTAGTTAGGGATTTTTTTTAAATTCTGAGCATGCCCAGATGGGGCATGTCTGGTCTGGTCATGTGCAGTCTGTATACAATTTGGTGCATTTTCCTGGTTCAGACATGTGCAAGAAGGCATGGCAGCTCATTTTCAAGCAGTGTTACTAAACACCCACTCCAATTAAGGGAAATTTAGGGAAATTTTTTCTTGAGGGTAGGGAATTTGCATCTAATGAATCTGGTAACACCTAGCTCACAGTCTAGTCTATTTTTTATCCTTATCAATCACAAGATACCTGCACACGTAGGTGTGTGTCTTATAACAATAATAATGATTAGAATGATGGGGGTCATTAAACTAGCTAGCTCTAAGGAATTTGCTACAAAAATACGGAAAGTGAGCAATTTTTATACTGAAGTTATTCACTTCAAGTTGGAGGCTCTGTAATAGAGGAGTTCCACTATATACAGAAGTGTCTTCATTTCAGGAAGTTTAAATAGATAAGTTCCAAGTGTCCTCATTTCTGGATGTAAAATAGATTGACTGTGTTAGAAATAGTAATGCTCCACTTAAACAGTAAGGATACCTTAAACAACTCTCTTCCTAGCTGATAACATCCTACAGTGGAACCTCTAAAAACGAACCCTCTAACGAGCGAATTACCTCTCACCAGCGAACTTTCAGAATGCCCCCGAGCAACTCCCATAGAAAATGTACAGCAGATCACCTCTTAAAGCGAATACCTCTGAACTCCGAATAGTGAACACTAGCTTAGCACCAGTGCACTCTAGCAATGATAAACTGACCTCTAAAAGTGAACGAGAAGCCACACCCATTTCAAATTAAATGGAATTTAGATAGTGTATTAATAATAAGGCCAAGGCTGAAGTCAAAGTGCCAGTTTGTTTAGCGGTGGCAATGACTAGGAAATCGAGTTTATGGAACAACTAAGTAGTGGAAGTGATGCACAGGAGCAAGAAGTAGAAGAATGTGCTCAAGAGTGTAGGGAGATGGATGAAAAACCCAAGACAACAGTGAAAAATTTTATAATGCACTAGATAATGTTAAACTGTTTCTGGAGAACCATGGATTCCATCAAGAAGCTGGCATAATCAGCTAAGTTGGAGATGCTATATAGCATGTGCCCATGTAAAGTCATTAAAAGCAAGCTACTTTTTTTGATTATAAGTATGACCCCCAATTTGTTATGAAATTCCAGTGTCATTAAATTAATATAGCCACAAGAATGTACAGCTATGAATAAATGAAATCATTATACACTATACATGTAATTGGGAGCAGTAGCATGATAAAAATGGGAAACCTCTGAAAGCAAACAACCTCTGAATAGTGAACAGAGTGGCCTGGTCCCAAATTGTTCTCTCTTCGGAGGTTCCACTGTATAAATATTGAATGAAGGTGAAAATTACCTCATTTCCTCTTTGTTTCTCTACTCTAGGTATCTCTATACCTTGCATTTTGGGAGGAGAAAGAGTAATATTGAACCTTTTCTTCTTCTCTAAAGAGTCCAGCTCACCAGCTCTCCAACAGAGGACAAGATTAATACTATACACATCTAGCTAGTATACTAGTCAATCATTATACAGTATACAATAATAACATGTACAGTACAGGTCAACATCATTGACATACTTAATATGTACATGATATCAATGTTACACTTCCTATCAGATGATTTTTATTATGTGGACAAAGCCATCAGATAGTGACCATCCTGAAGCTAGGGGAGGCAGTGTTAAATCAGGGAGAGGACTGATCCATCAATGTCTGACTGAGGGAGGACGACAGACAAGCACACATGCACCACAATCTCATTTCAGTTCAGGGTAATGACCCACTGGCTACAACAACCCCCACCCACCACATTCCACCCACTCATAATTAGCATTACCTTTAGGCCACACACCGTCCAACGTCTGAGTCAGACTCTTGTATCGCCCAGCAATGGCAGAGAAGGTGAGTGATGGTGTAGATGTTAAATCTCCTGTTTTTATAATTCCCAGCTAGTGAGCGCGCCAACCCTGAACAGCTGCCTTATAGTATCAGCAAGAACTGCTGCAGAGCTAGCTATAAAGTAGAACTCCATTCAGTGTGGTGGTGCGCTGACTGTATATGTGTAGCCATAGTTAGCTAGCTCTGTCCTGACCTCCTAGGCTGTTGTGTATTATTATCTAGTCTACAGTAGCTAGTTCTAGTAGCTAAAGTGTAGCTAGCAGCTAGCTGAACATGGCCCGAGGGGAGTTGCAGGGGCGGATCCAGGGGGGGTTCGACTGCATTCGTTCGAACCCCCCTTTTTTCTAACTATCAAAGCTCTTCAATACCTCTTAGAAGTCCTCGGAACTCCAGATCTCCCACACTACAAAGCAGATCTCAAGTCATCATTGCTAGTAGACTTGTACTTTGTACCTAGCCAGCTGGCCTGTTGCCATAGCAGCAGCCAGTTATTAGTCTAACTAGTCACATGGACATTTTCATCAATTTTTTTTGCTAACGTAGCGTTTTTCCTTGTGCCTGCCAGTTGTTGTCATGTCTCAGAGTCGTCAAAGGAAGCTTGATTCATTCTTTTCTCAATCAGTGTAAGTCTTAACGTGTCTGTATGACTAGAGTCAGTGATCTAGCTAATGCAACTAGTGTAGAGAGCACTGCACTGGTTGAAACTTGTTTGGTTTTTGGTTATAGCAAATGTCGGAAGACAAGTGAAGCCGCTAGTTCCCCCCAACCATCAGGATCTGCTGGCCCCAAATCTGGTGAGGAAATTCCTTTGCCTCACTCTAGTGAGATCGAGATGCCACCGATTCAGTCATCACCTGTCGATATTGAGGCTATCAATATGCCATCCATCCAGTCAATCATTTTCAGAGATCAAGACAGCCGAGTTGAACGTAGTGTCAGCATCATCTCTCTCTGCACTTGTTCCTCCCACTAGTCCTGAATCTCTTAGTCTCGGTAATGCATGTGCTAGTAGTGTTAGTGAGCATGATAGTGGCTTAGTCTATAATCCTGGTGAGGAGTCTAGTGTTTGCATTGATGGATGTGTAGTACATTCAATGCCTCAAGCTAGAGTTTGTAAGTTATCACCTGAAAAAAGTACTCTCTGCTAACAAATCACTTTAAGCCTGAACCCACTTATAAATTTCCTACCCTTGGATGGCTGTAATAGAGCATGCCAACATAAATACTTAGATAATTCTCATTTTATATATAGCGATGGTATATATTGTTTGTCTTGTGTTCTTTTTGCTGATTCCTAAGATTTGGGACAATTTGTGCGTGAGAAATTTAACCAACTGGACACAAAAAGTGTCAGGTTTGCTTCACACAATTCAAAGAAGTACCACCATTGCTCAGTGCCTAAAATATAGTACCATCACTGCCCAATTGGGCAATGATAAATCAGAATTGGGCAGCATTGCAATTGGGTAGTGACAAACACTGGTTTGATTGACACAAGCTCTAGCTAGTACTGCAGCAACTCAATATTAACCACATCCTTAATCCTCCTCCCACACTAGTACATTATAATTAATAATTTCTTCTCTACCCAAAGTCAAATTTTAAATTGTTCATGAGCTTTTATTAGCATGTGGAGTTTATTAAGCAATTAATTGGGCAGTGATAATTTTATCTAATTTTAGGCACTGCCATTGCTTCCAAACTAATGAATCTGGTACCTTCTGTAATAGCTAGTGAAATTCTATGAGGAAGATTTGCCTTGGTTGCAATTGAGATTTTGAGGTGAAAGGCTAAGTGGGAGGGACAAAGTGCAGAGGATCGGCCATCATCATTGAGGAAGGCCATTGAGAATTCCCCAATATCCACACACTGTTGCCCTTGGGCTGTACACTTCCCATCACTTCCTGTGAAAATGAACAGGCTAATAGTACACTTAAGAAACTAAAAACATTTTTATGTAGTTCTATGCAGGTCAGATTGTCATCTCTAGCTTTAATGCATGTTCATTATGATTTACCTGTAGATTTGGATGATGTTATTAGTAAATTTAAATTAAAATGTAATAGAAGAATTAGTTTATAGGATTAGTCATTCAATTTTTATTCTCATCAACCACTAAATTTTATTCTCATCATTGTCCATTACCTATCAACATGATCAATCGATCCCATGGAAGTAGTAATTAGTGGGTGTGGCTAAAGCAAAAAATTTTCCACGCTGGCGTATAAGCTCTTTTCACTATCCCTGCAAAAAAAGAACCCCCCTTTTTAAAATCCTAGATCCGCCCCTGAGTTGAGATGTAGCAAATCGTTTAGCTGTAGTTTTGAGAGTTTAGCTAGCTTGTATGTATCTCCTAATATCTATGTCTACACTATCTGTGTTTATGAGTGTGAAATTTGTGGTTCTTTTCAGACAAAGAACCCCAAGAAAAGAATTGAAGAATTGAAAGAGGTGAGCTTGTGTGTGTTGTTAGTAAACCTTCCAAACTCTCACATCACTGATACTGGTAACATATCAATACATTGGCTCATATTTATAGTATTGTAAGGTACAATAGACCTCTCATGCACTGCATGTAATAGATGAGGGTAGTGTGCAGTGATGGAAGGTTTAGTAACAGCTACTATGATTTCATGTTTGTTTGGTGCCTCCAGCCACACCCTCCCACCACCTCCGGCACCTGTACTGTACCCATGTACTGAAGGTCTATTATTAATGTGGGGGTAAAAATCAAAGATTGAAGGATGGACTGTAGGACCACATGACCTTGTAGTAGTAGTCTCCAAGGTATTGGCCTCCAAGTTTAGGGGCCACACCTCCTTCAGTGTCCGAGTACGACCCCTGTTCAGGTTAGACCAAAAAGTGCTGAGTCAGCATTAATTGTTTTTGACCCTTGTGCCATGTGAAATGGGTGTGGTTTGAGTGTCCATAACTCAGATGACCTTGTAGAGGATAGTTTACTGTATATGTTCTCTGTGTTTGGAGTCAGTAGGTCCCTTGCTGTGTGTGTGGTATGGTGTGTTTGTCGGTCCAAGATGTCCGTCTTTTGTGTGTGTGTTAGCATTGCTTCACCTTCTCTCTCTCTCCTCACAGGAGAAGGCAAAGTATCAGAGAGGGATAAAGGGTTGGGAAGAGGTAAGTGATGAGTGTAGTAGTGGTATGATGAGAGTGGTGCATGTAGCCCATCTATACCTGGTGTGTGTTCTTTGTGTGCAGTATATAGCTAGTTGGCAGAGTGAGATAGAGGATCCCAACACTAGTGAGGAGTGGAGGGAAAGGCTAAAGAATAATGTGAAGTATTGGGAGAGCACTATCCAGAACTATAAACAACAGATAAATCACTATGAGACAGAAATAAAGCAGATTATAGAAAATAAAGGTGAGTCCATAATTTAAGTAGCTAATAAATTTTGAATGATGATGTAATAATTATTATGATGTAATGTAATAATAAAAAAATAATTCATGAATATAATTAACATGTTACTATTTTTAGAACTAATTAGCTAAAGTTTAAAAGTAGGTGAAACTTTAGCTGGCCATAACTTTAGACTGGAATGAGATATAGACTTCAAACAAATTGCATTCTACTAGGAAAAATTTGTTCTTTCTGTCTATACAACTTATCTCTAGTACAGTCTATCAGTTATAGGATAAGTGTGTATTTGTTACATTTGTAAAGGGGATATTTGTCAATGTCTTCCACTGAGAGGTTATGTCAGCTAGAATATCTATGAGATAGTATAGGAGGGGTCTTCTCCAGACTTTAGAAAGGTACTTCTCCACTCAGTACTCTACTTGAGCTTGTAATTCCAGTAGAGAGTCATTTATAGAGAAGAGGCAGTGTTATTAAGGGTCCCATTATAGTAGAAATGTTGTATCTAAGAGGTTGTTAGAATCCATGTCATTGTCAGATCATTGTGAAGAAGTATTAACTACCAGATATACTTCAAAGGCCAAAGAATAGGACTCACCTATCTGTCCAGACTTTGACCCCTTAACTGGGATAGTGGGTCCTCATTAAGTCCACATAGGGATATCCCCTTTGTCATGTGACATACCCAAACACATATAAAAAGTGTATGCAGTCACATGACCAAGCATCAGCTAACAGTATATAGTATTAGCACTTCCTCATCTCTCTCCAATTCATACCTCAGAGACCAGTAAACATTCAGCTGTTGTCTGTTAGTAATTATTTCTACAAGTTATTACATTCCTAAACCAGTTAAACCTGTTTAAAGGTTATAGGTTATACAGGTCTCACTGTCTTTATCCTGGTAAAGGTTGTGTTTTAGTGTTTAGTGATGCTAAGATATAATTATGAACCACAGGAGAAGAAATCACCACTTGATGTTGTTTAAACCTTCCAGTTAATTTCATGTAGAAGATTTCACTACATGCATATAAAGCATGATAATTATTATACTGGCAAGAAGGCCCAGTATAACCCAGCTGCCGTCTTGCCTGGGTTTATCACTCTGTTCCCTGTCCTCAAAGACCAGGTATTGCTATATGTGTGTCATGGAAGCCAGACAGCCAGCTAGCAACTAGTTTGCACTACACCTCTAAGTCACTGGTTGACATTTCTATTAGCTCCATTTGTTGTTTCATTACAAAACACTTTACAAAGTTTTAGTAGAAGTGTTTAAATGTAACATTGTAACCACACCTCCATGGTTGATAATACTGATTATAAAATTATCTAGTGTAATATAATTGTTCACTTTTTGGCATGACATCACTAAAATTACAGGGTTGGTCGGTCAGGGTGTGGACTTTATCCTTGAAATAGACTTTTTAAGGAATTCAGTGTGTTCTAATCCAGGAGGAGTTTGTTATGTTTTCTTGAACCCTCACACCCTTTCTGGTAACAGTACCTAAGCAAGTGTTAATTATTGAGCATGTGGTAAGATTTATCCTCTCAAAGTATGTAGAGATCTGCTGAGTAGACTCTTTTAAATAGGGAGTAGGTGTGGTTTCATAAGAGGGCAATCCATCAGAACATCATCTGTACTTGTATTTACATGTAAGGTACATGTATATATGTATGTATATACATGTAACTGTGTGCTGTATAATATACATGACACACAATGAAGTGTTACTATACTATAGAGTGGACCTCTATTCCAGACACCTTGGAACAAAATTAAACTGGAAGGTCATTTTTTAAAGAGGTGTCCTCATATCATGAGGTTGGAATATACAGAGGTATTCTCTTGTCAGATGATTTAAATGGAGGGGTATCTGCATATTAGTGTATACAATATCAGGGTGTTGGAATGGAGGGTTTCCACTGTGAGTGATTATGTCACCTAATATACATGTGTTAATTTGTAAGCTTCTGACAGACATACATGATTCTTCTAATAAGATTTTAAATAGACCATCTTAATTATAAGCTTGAGGGCATGTTTGTGTTTACTAATTTTGTTGTTTAGAGAGTCCTGAATATTAATTAAGTTAGCAACAGACTGTTTAAAGCCACAAGATGACATAATTTTACTAACTTATACCAACTTCAGTTATGTTTCTACTCTGAGTACATAGACTCCAGAGAGGGATGGCCTCATTTCAGGGGATGAAGTTCTATTAATGTTAATACATGAACTATCCAAGTGTCCTTAATAGAGAGGTGTCATTAGACTCTAGTGCCAGTCACATAATATGTGACAGGATCTGGGAAAAACAGTAATATCATGCAAAAATTCAAAATTGAGTTAAGCATACTACGTTATAGGTCAAAGCCTAAGGGACAAAATGATATCTCTCTTGAGGCTATAACTTACCTAGAAACAGCACTACGCTCCGTTGACTTGCACTACTCTCTAGGCGTCATAAAAGCTGAGCAGTGAAAAAATGCTACAATAAACAAAACTGCACTGCAGGCTTAATAATTCCGTATACTATTACGTAGAGGTAGATCCGTGTAACCCATTACGTCATTTTCAATTATTTACCTCGAGATGTTCAAGAAAGAAAGTGAGGCGTTAGTGCTCCATTTTTTTTTACCTTTCTAGCTGCTGTTACTGCATCACTCTGCTTACAGAGGTGTCAAAAACTTTAATAAACATGAGTAGGTAAGTTTGTAGCTTTAGCTAGAAAGTTTAGTCAGCGTAGCTCATGTTTTATTTTTTGTTTGTGTAGCTGTCTTGCGCTACCAACTTCTTGACTCAAGGCCAAGAATTGAAGGTTATTAGCCTGGTGGCAGACCAGGCTGCTCTGCTGGCTGAAAAACAGCACTAGTGCTAGTTGTAGTAGATATTGTATTTTATGTATTACTATTATAATCAAGGGAAAATCCTGTTAAGCTCCGTGCACGTAGCAATTTAAATAATCTTCAATGGAGGTCACTTACTTCTAACTGCCCGCTTGGGTACTTACAGTAGTCAGATAAGGTTCAAATTTGGTAGACAGCTAGCCAAAAGATCAAACTTCATGTTGAGCAAGAAAAAAAATTTACAAAAATAAAATTAAAATTTAACTAAAAAAATTAATATTAAATAATTAACTTCCGCGCGATATTACTGATTTTCCCAAATCCTGTCACATATAATATCTGAGGTTCCACTGTACTTGTATTTACATGTAAGTTACATGTAGTACATGTATATGACATGACACATTACCATACAGTGGACCTCTATTCTACTCACCTTGGAAGAAATTAGGTGACCTCATTTCAGGGAGTAAAGTTCTACTTCTACACAAGCTGTTATTTGGGACATTCCAAGTCTCCTCAATGTATCTTCATTTCAAATGGCTGGAATAGAGGGGTTCTATAGTCTGTTCACGTTCACCTTGCACCTGGAAGTGCTGCACGTACAATGGAATGCAAGCGGATGCTCTTAATTGCATGTTTTTGGTTATGACGTACGTGTATATCACGTGTTCCGCACAAATAAAAGTTCCCGCGCATCCCGCACGAAGTTTGCCAGCTGTTTTTGGTAAGAAACATGGCTTGCAAAGGAAAGCATGTAAGGTCAGACACAAAGGCTGTTGTTTGCAACGTTTATGATTACTTTGAAAGAGAGAGCAAGAAGAACAAGAAGATCCATCAAGGAATTGTGAAGCTGAAGAAGAAGACAGTGGATGCTACCGGATTAAGTAAGCGTACTGTTGAGTTTGTTATAGAAGTGGGAGGGTCTAGTTCTAGTGAAGATGACCACAGCTCTGATGGGCTTAGCAATGATAGCTCCAGTGTCTCTTCAGATAGTGATTGAGAGGAATGTTTTAACGGAGAAGTGTTTGAGTTCTCATTCTGTAGGTATGTCAAAGATCTGTGCCTGTCCAAGGGTGCCTGTTGAAGATTTTTGCCAGTTCAGATGATCAGGATGTTTTGGGATAACCTGCAATGAATGCAGTAACACTTCATCATGATGTTTTCTCACTGCAGTGTATCAATTCCAAGTCAAAGAGCAACAACAAAGACCAATAACAACATTATCCTTGCACGCAATTATTTTGATTTCTATGCGCGCGGTTGACGTCATGAATTAACACATTCCTTGTGGTGGCTGGTATGCCCATAGAGATATATGGGCTCTGCCGGTTGAGCCGTTTCCACTGATTTTATTCTGTAATGCTATATTTGGATGTTTCCGGGTTTTTAAGCTGAGCAGAATGGTGTTTGAATCATATTCATAGCTAAAAGTACCAGGAAGTTATTCAAGGTCAAAGTGGTGCAAGGTGAACGTGAACAGAGGTATCCTCATATTGGAATGGAGGGTTTCCACTGTGAGTGATGTCAGCTAACATACCTATGTGATAGCATGTATTATTGTATCACATAATCTACATGTGTTTGTATGTGTTTTAATGATATTCATGATCCAAACTAGATTCCACACAATGGCATTCCATAATAACTCATGTTATAGTGTATGTGGTCACATATGGAACTCTCTCGTCTCTCCTTTATAGCATGTTCGAGTATAAAGAATCGTCTTGGTTTCAATAAGGCCATGAGTCTCATCAAGGTGATTTATTATGCATTGAGGTGTATAATGTTTGGCTTTGCTGGAGCAGGCAAGAGCCATACTCTCGCACTTATATTAGGTGAGAATCCTCCTTCCACACGTGTCAGCACAGCCTGTGCCAAAGCGCCTGTACGAGCTGTTGCCATGACTAGAATCGGAGTGGAAGGGAAGCAGCTCAAAAGAATTAATGTGGACGATTACTCTGACATGATGATGAAGACCGCCAAGGATTATGTTGCCGAATCTATTCCTACAGGTCCAATAGCAGGAATTCAGAGATTTATTCGTAAGACCGTCAACGCACCAGCTGTACCAACTGATGAAGTGGAGAAGGATCTGATAACACGTTTCTATAAACCAGATGAGGATGTAAAGGTACTAGATGGTCAGATTGTTGGTGAGATGAGTGACTGCGGTGGACAGCCTCAATTTTTAGAGATTCTGCCTAAATTCATCGACAACCTTTCCCTTGGTATACTGGTGACCGATCTCAGCCAGCGTTTTGATGAATATCCTATGAACTACTACTACAACGAGGAGGGGGAATCTGTCGGGGAAGGAGTCAAGTCCACACTCACCAATGAGCAGATCATACGTCTCTGCTTGAGGATGATCGTCTCAAAGTCTCAGAAAGACAGGCGTGTCAAGGTCTTATTTGTCGGCACCCACAGAGATGAGGAGTACAAGTGCACTGAGACAAGAGAAGAAAAGAATCGCAAGCTAATAGATATGGTGAAATTCTTTGGTCTGGAAGAGAATGTCATCTATAGGAATAAATACGAACTTATCTATGCCCTCAATGCCAAGAACCCTGAGGAAGTCGACCACCTCACAGCTGGAGAACTGAGGGAGGTGATAATGGACCAGTCCAATGCTGTAACTGTCAGTATCCCTGTCAACTACTATGGAGTGGAGCTCACTCTGCAAAACATGGTACAAGAATCTGATCAGATTGCATTTCACGAATCTGAAATTTTACCTCGAGTAGCTCATTATCACATCACCAAGGAGTCTCTGAAGGAGGCTCTGAGATTTCTTCATGAGATGAAGCTAGTCTTTTACTTTGAAGAAGAGTTCCCCAATGTTGTGATTGGACATCCTCAGTCCGTCCTCAACAAGCTTACCGAGTTAGTGGCATATCACATCCAGCTTACCACCAACCCTAAGAAGCAGAGAAATTTGTATGGGATGTGGAAGAAGTTTAGCCAGTGTGGTATCCTCAGCATCGAGTGTCTGAAGAAGTTTCCAGCCCACTATGTGGATGGGGTGTTTTCTCCTGCCGATATGATGAGGCTCTTTGTGAAGCTGTTTATAGTTTCAGAGGTGAATGAAGGGGAGTATTTGATGCCATGCGTCTTGAAGGTAGACATGCTTACCAGCTGTAATCCAGAGCCCGAGACCCAGAGCGTCCCACCCATGGTCCTGCACTTTACAAATGGTGTACCAAGATACGGAGTCTACTGTGGGACCATCTGCCACCTCATCACTGTAAGCAAGTGGGAGCTGTTTAAAGACCCCCACACAGGAGAGTATGCCAACATCACTAGAAATAGTGTCCATTTCTCGCTTCCAGGCTATCGAGGAAATTGCAAGGTCACCATCAATGACCCCTTCGACAACTTTTTTTTAGTCTCTCTACACGTTCCACCTGATGTTCCATCATATGCTGAAACTGTATCTCGAATGTGTTTTAAGGTTCGTCACACTCTGGTGAGTGCAATCAACATAGCCACTGAGAAGCTCAACTACACACCGGACGAGCCTGTAGTGTCCTTCTTGTGTGAGGAGCACATGTCCTCTTCCTTCCATCCAGCAACTATTTCTGAAATAGGTGATGAATTGTTGTGTACCAAAGACCGCACCCATGGAGGGTCATTGACTACACGGCACAGGGTCTGGCTGAGAGGTATGGAAGTGAAGAGTGTGAGGTTTTAGTTTTACTTCTTCTTTCTTTCTGTAGACCCAACCTCTCCTCAATCTCCACCTCTTGATCTCATCTCACCTCAACCTTCACAGACTCCCTCTATTGGTAAGGGGTCAAAAATAGTATTTTGCAAGCAGTTGTGTGCATACTAGCCCCCAAATGTATGAAAACCCTTTACCTAATATATTTTACATTTATACTATGCAGCCCAATGCACCAGAAAAGTTTGTGATACTTCAGTAGACACCACAGCCTCTTCACTCCCTGACCTCACTCCACCACCACAGACTGAAAACATTCCGTCTATGAGTAAGTGGTCAATAGTGACATTACTTGTGAACATACTTTATGTCATCTGCAGGTGACACGCCTCTCCTTCATCAGTTAGAGTGTTTAATGGTTGGCAGCTACCAGTTGAAGATTGTAGATCAAATGAGTTCCAAGTGGAAAGAAATGGCTCTTGCTCTGAAATTTGATCATAATGTCATGGAAAGTATCGCATACAACACTCGTAACGATAACTGTGAAGAATCCTGTCGTCAGATGTTTAGTCGGTGGTTGAAGGGGGAGGCAGGTCAGCCAATTACGTGGGAGAGACTTATAATAGCACTGAATGACATTAAATATGGAACTCTGGCTTCTGAACTTACACTATCACTATCACCCTAAAATTGTTGTTGTTATTATTTGTTTGTATTTTGTTTAGTTTTTCTATAATAATTATTTCTTCTGAGGAAACACGAGATAATTGAGTTTCACAGAACAAGGAGGAAGGTGGCTCTTTCTCCATTAGGGGTTGGTGGATTATGCTCAATTTTTAATCATGCTATTCCAGCAATGCTCATCATTTCAGCATTATGCTAGCAAAGTGCTTCTATTATACCACTGTTGTATTCGTTAACTAAAACTAAAACTGAAATGGATAATAGTTCACTAATTTCTTCACTACTAAAACTAAACTAAACTGTAGTTCACTTACTTGCCAAAACTATAACTAAACTATTTACATCATATTGCACCAAAAACTAAACTAAAACTAACAGAGCAGAGGTTGAATCTAATATTAGTTGAGCACACCTCCAGCTGATAATTATTGTATTAATGTTTGTAGTTAACAAGCATGCAGCATTCATCCCATGGAAGCAAAAAATTACATTTCCAACTAACTTAAACTATGATTGTATAAGTTGATTGCCCCAAAATAGCTACCATGGTCTTGTAACTAACTAGAACTAAACTAATGCTAGGCTCTTGTAACTAACTGAAACTAAACTAAAAGAAATACCAGGCTCTTGTAACTAACTAAAACTATACTAAAATGTTGTAAGATTCCAATAACTAACTTAAAACTAACTAATAGTCCAAAACTACTAACTAAACAACAATATATTATACTCACTATTATATGACACTAGCTAAGTGGGCAGTGGCAGTGTGCACAAAGAAAGCAGAATATCCTGTCACATAATCACTGCTTTTAATCATGTGACATGTCACATGTATGACCACAGCTAGAGTTGCCGACTCTGGTGATTCAGCTATAGTGATTTGGAAACTACTGACTTAGACATGGAGTGAAATTCATATAGTAATGGACTTAATCTCTAGAAGATTATATTGAACTGTCATTATGTGTATTACATTACATCATTACTATTATACCTGTAATATTCAATAATATTACTGTAATATACCATACAATAAGATTACTGTAATATACCATCATAATATACAATAAGAATACTGTAAGGAAATTTACACATAGCTAGAAGAACTCGTATCCTGGACTTTTGTCATAGCTATAATTATTTTAGTTAGTTATCCTGTTAATAATCAATCATGATGTTATTGCTAGAAATAAAACTATTTCTTTTTAGATGGTGAAGTCAGTGATAATGATGATAGGATTCTGCTCCTTTTAGATAATGCATAACTCCATACTGTACCTTACTACTGACTCTTCTACTGTTCATCATTCACTATTATTGTACATTGTGACATCAAGCAATAGAGCTATCTTCTATTATTATTCCTTATCTAATAGTATGTAAACAGCTGTTGTTATTATCATGGAGTCACTACTCACTAGTTATTTCTCCAGGTAAATAACTAGTTAGTATACAACAATGATTATAGATAGTGAAATGCTAGCTATACACACAACCCACAGTTACATATCATTCTCTTCATACAACAAAAGCTGAGAGAAATTTTGTGTTTCTTTTCCTAAGTTACTATTCTACACACAACTGGTTTGCTCTCTGGTTATATAATATCTACCTGGATGCCCAGAGGGGAAATAAACATATATTATTATGATAAATAATATAAGCTTGATTTTATTCACTGAACAGATTTCTTCTTGAGGATCCATCCTTGAGGACTTACTTGCAACAAAGCCCCAACCCATAAGAAAGAAACACTGAACAGTGCAATAAAGACACCAGTTTATCACAGTGTTTAACAAGAGTTTGACAAAGTATTGCAATATATGGCACACTATAACAATGCCAACTTCAGTTTCAAATCCCAGTAGACTCGTTTAAGTTGCTGGATTCCACCAATTTGTATGGCCTTATTTTGGAACTAGCCTTGTTAGTTTAATTAATCACTAAGGGCCATATTTGGCCATCTCTGTAAGATTCACTACAGGGGCGGATCCAGGATTTTGAAAAGGGTGGGGGGCAATGATATCTCTAAGGTGGATCTCAGGATTTTGGATAGTTGAGGGAGGGGAGGCCCTTGAGAGCTGAACTTGCTCTTTCAACAGTTACCAGAATTATTGTAAGATATGAAACATTGTGCAGATAGAGGAGTAACCAGGAATTTTTACATACTCAGGCAGGAGATAGGGTTGGGATTTGTGGCCACATAGTGCAGGAAGTGCACCATCTAGGGGTGTCTGGGGGCATGCCCCCCCAGTAAATTTCTGTATTTTAGACTTCTTTGATTCAATCTGGTGGCATTTCAGGCTGTCTAATAGGCACCCACATGCACTATGTTAAGAACTTGATAACACAACTGTAAGATGTCCTTTTCAGCTGAGCTGAATCTTTTGAGGATATTCTCTCTAGGAACATCCATATCTCAGTTCAACTCAGAAAATTCGTTGACACAATGTTCAATAAAGGATAATAAATATTCCTATGTTGAAGTATGCTTCAGCACTGTAACTACAGACAGAGTTGTCAGTTAACTGTTGCATAATTTAATGCATTAGTTTTACAATAGCAAAAATCTACTGAGGCTTGCCTCAGTTGCCTCTACAGTAGCTACTCTTATGTTGTGGTGATATTTTGGATATGATTTAGGAGAAAAATTTTCAGAAAGTGAGGTAAGAAGTCCTTCAGATAGAATCTTCAAACTTCTTGAATTTGTACAACACAGAGGTGCTAGCTATCATCCTCAGTCTGTAGCAACAACTAAACTTTTGTTGGAATGATCTAACAAATTTAATGGTCTGTGTCATTATCAGCTACTGGGATGTTTTTTATTCCAGGTATGTTGAATAGGCTCTGTTTACAAAGTACAAGCTATGCTATAACCCCACACTAGGCTCATCTAATTAGCATTTAATGAATATTACTATTTACATGTAAAGTGTAAGCTACAATAATTTTTTACACTGTTTGTGGCCAAGCTACACAAAACAATGTCACAAGGTGTTGAAAAGGGGGGGGGGGGCAATTGCCCCCTTTGCCCCCCCCCCCCCCCCCTGATCCGACTCTGCACTATACTAGAGTTTAAGAATATTTCTTCGTGTGAATTTAGGATTTAAATGTTATATTCCTCTTGTTTTTCTCCTTACATAGTCCTTCATTTCAGATGGTTTCCCTTCAACTTCTGCTAGCTATTTTAACCCTTTAAAAGGATACACATGTACATATCAGTCAAGACTCTGGTATGAGGGAATAGTTAATTGAACCCACTATAAATATTATAACCCAAGTGAAGTTGCATCATAAAACATCTTTGAAATGAACATTTTTAGATTTACAAATAAAAATCTATGCTTATTAATAGTTTGCCCTCTAGCTATAAAATATTATCATAAAGACATTCCTAAGCCTCTAGTTCCTGTGAAATGACAATCACTTGTGGCTGGACCAATTTTTTTAGAGGTGTATGTTGTAATCAATGTTCATAATGAATTTTCTGCTTGTCCTTTTGTGATGGAAAATTAAATCCTCTGATAACGTATTTTTAACTCCATGGAGAGATCTAATATCTTGACAATATGACGACAGTTGTCAGTAAATTACAAATCTTGTCGTTTTGTATATTTCCTCTTATTTTCTTTACAAGGACATTCGCATTATCATAGAATACGTAAGTATCCAGTGAATTTTGCAAGGTTGACACAGGTTGAAATTAAAATAGTCTGAAAATGTTCGTTAATGGATATTCCATTATGTGCCACTCAGTATTTCTATGAAGTCAGAGAAGATAATATGAATAGGTGTAACACCACCTTTGTTTTGAATTGTCTTGGGTGTTCATATTCGTAGATTCCCATTTTGAGCCAGTCTCGTCCAGGTATGGTTGTTTTAAGCCCAAGTAGAGGTACATCTTCAATTTTTGACCGATATGCACTTACAAGCCTGTCAATTGGATTCTGGTACATCATGAATTTGTAGTAACCTCTTGTTATCTTCGCTCTTTCTGTTTGATTCTTTGCTTCCATAGAAGAGCTCATTATGGCCAGTAAATCTGTTATGACTGCCAATTATATTCAGCATGTTCTTTTTGATGGCACCTGCATGGAAATTGTATAAATGGTAGAGGGAGCTATGAGGCTAGGCCATTGTATTACAGTGGGAATCTTTTACCAGACTCAGCTAATATTATGGCAGATAGAGGTAGGGCACTAAGAGAGTTTGGTAGGGCATATGCCCTAAATGCCCCTATGTAGCTACGCCACTGGAACAGAATGGTGTCTAGTGTTATATGGAATTCATTACCACTTTTTATGAAAAAAAAAGAACATGCTCTTTGAAGTTGTGCATCCAACTTTGAGTACATAACCCTACTCTCATCATTGATGAGCAACTGTCTAGGAATAATCTCATTTTGACTTCTCTTTTAAGTTACAAAATTTCTCTACTTGCTCCTGCTGGAACTAGAGCAAAAATAAATGTTACCATTCTCTAGAATAATAATAATATTTATTATAGCTACTTTATTCCCACTATTAAATTACAACTATTCATTCATCATTATGAAATTTTCTACCAGAAAATAACAATAATTTTTTTTAATATTATTATTATTACAAGCATCGATGTAGATACTTTCACAATCTGCTCTTCAAAATTGCCAAATTTAATGTCTTATAAATAGAATATAAATTAGTAGCTGTTAATAATAGTGATGTATAAAGTTACATACTACCTTTACAGGAGGTGTACACAATTCTATAGCACCTAGGTCTTGAATGATCTTGTCATTGTCACACATAGGAAATAGTTTCACTGTAGATAAAGCTTTCTTAATTAGAATATAAACAAGGTGCCACAATAAGAATAGCTTTTAACCAGACATCTACCTGTAAAGATTCTAGAGCGGTTCAGGTAATGTGAATACAGCATTATCACCAGTAATACTAATAATATTATCTCAAACCAGTAGAGGATTCTAGAGAGGTTCAGGTAATGTGAATACAGCATTATCACTAGTAATACTAATAATATTACCTCAAACCAGTAGAGGATTCTAGAGAGGTTCAGGTAATGTGAATACAGCATTATCACTAGTAATACTAATAATATTACCTCAAACCAGTAGAGGATTCTAGAGAGGTTCAGGTAATGTGAATACAGCATTATCACTAGTAATACTAATAATATTACCTCAAACCAGTAGAGGATTCTAGAGAGGTTCAGGTAATGTGAATACAGCATTATCACTAGTAATACTAATAATATTATCTCAAACCAGTAGAGGATTCTAGAGAGTTGGCTACTCCATGTAACATTTATATTCAGATTACATCATTGTCAATTGTACTATTGCTATGGGTTACGGCTAGGGCTTAGATAGAGTACAATAACAATATATAACACACAATTGACAATGATATAATCTGAATGATATTATGTTACATGGAGAGAAAGAACCAGAGAGTGACTGTACTACTTTCTCTTTTTGAAGAATGGTCATCTCCTGATAGTGGTCAAGTTTTGTCACACCTTGTACTGATGCATATGCTGTATCACATAGTGGACAAAATTTGCAAACATTAAGCTTCTTCATTTTTATCTAGAAAATTGTAAGCTGACCTGAAATGAGGACATCACTGTATAAAGTGGAACTCCTCTATTCCAACCCCCTGAAATGAGGACATCTCTGTATAAAGTGGAACTCCAACCCCCTGAAATGAGGACACCTCTGTATAAAGTGGAACTCTTCTAGTATTCCAACACCCTGAAATGAGGACACCTCTGTATACAGTGGAACTCCTCTATTCCAACACCCTGAAATGAGGACACCTCTGTATACAGTGGAACTCCTCTATTCCAACACCCTGAAATGAGAACATCTCTGTATACAGTGGAACTCCTCTATTCCAACCCTCTGAAATGAGGACACCTCTGTATACAGTGGAGACCTCCAAGTGTCTTATAAGTGGTTTCTTCATTTCATGAGGGCTGGAATAGAGGGGTTCCATATAGCTACAGCTGTGATGCTAGTCAAGGTCAGCAGCCTACAACCTTTAGTGTTGGCATAACTTTTGATATTAGATGAACTGTGAAACTACATAGAGTGTATTGATGTTTTGTAAGTTCAGGAAAATTGTTTATGTTTTAGAAATGACATAGCCAGCCTGGCAGCCTCAGTATATTTCCATTGCTTAAACGGGGCATCTCTGCATTACAGGTGGCCATTGTTATGCCACCATAGTTTATATTTATGGATATTTAGGTCAAGAATTAGGTGATTTGGGTTGAGATGGAAAATTATTAAGGTCACTAGAGAACATCATGTTTGCCAACTTCCAGCCAACATTATTGCATTAATTGTCCACTAATAATGACTGATCCTAAGGCTCTGCAGGATAGTAACTTACTTGTGTTGCTGGTTCAATAATTATAGCTAGTGTTTTTACCAGAGATCAAGCCACCAGAGGACCTTGGAAAACTATTATTACTCTAGGAGACATTCATTAATATATTATTTTAAACTTGATTTTAAATTTTTAATCTCTTGTTACCTCACACCTTTCTTACCAAAGAAGAAATATCTAATAAGAATTATAATGGGACCTTGTAGTTAGTTATAGCCATGGTGGATTCTGCACAGTTGGACCTCCAAATACCCAAACATTAAACACTCTCCAATTATGAGTGATACTGGTAACATATCAATGTATTGGCCCATTATTATTTATAGGTACAATAGGCCTCTCATGGGCTACATGTAATAGATGAAGGTGTGGTGTGCAGTGATAGTATCAGCTGCTATGCTTTCATGTTTGTTTGGTGCCTTCAGCCACACCCTCCCACCACCTCCAGCACCTGTAGTACTGTACCCATGTACTGAAGGCCTGTTATTAATGTGGGGGTAAAAATCGGATGGAATGCACGAACACATGACCTTATAGCAGTAGTCTCCCGTATAGTTTAGTGGACACACCTCCTTCAGTACCCGAGCATGACCCCTTGACCAAAAAGGGATGAGTCAGCATAAATTGTTTCCCCCCTATGTACCGTGTGAAATGGGTGTGGTTTGAGTGTCCATAACCCAGATGACCTTGAAGAAGATAGTTTATTGTATATGTTCTCTGTGTTTTGAGTCAGTAGCTATGTCCCTTGTTGTGTGTGTGGTAGGGTAGTTTGTTGGTCCAAGATGGCCGTCTTTTGTGTGTGTGTTAATATGAGGAAACTCCGTACAGCAATGTTAGCAGTTTACCAAGGATAGTGATGTCTGATGTTTTAATAATAACAATGTTATTATTTAAATATAGAAGATAAGAAGGACACTTTTACAGGAACCGATTTTGAACAAAAACTGACTAAAATGCTGATTATACTCCATAGAAATAAATAAAATGACCAATTAAAATAACTAACCAATGAAAATTTGATATAATCCTTCAGGATAAAATTAATAATGTTAATATAATGCTTCACAATGTGCTGAAGTTGCTCTTTCCACGGTAGCAACAGTTACTGGAGCCAATTGACAAGATTGTGGCAATAGTTTAAGGAGAAAAAAATCAGAAAGTGATGTAGAAACTAGAAAGTCCAATGTTAAACTTCCGAATTTGCTGAACTAAACTGAATATAACATAAAGTTATCAGTGTGGGCAATTAATGTTTACAAGGGGTCACTTGAGAAACCTGAGTTGGCCACACCAACAATAACTTGAACTTTAATTTCCCCACATCAAATTGAGATTAGTTGCTACTAGGAAGTGCATCGCTACATAAATAAAAATGTCAATCTTTTCAAAATAAAAGCAACACTGCCATATTGTGTGCACACAGCAAAAAAGGAGACCTATTTTTTATTTATTGTGATATCCTAACATTATAATTACTATCTTGTGGTACTTTTATAATATTCATGAACTAGTTCTTTGATCCTGTGTATAAATAGAGACACTAAGCACTCATAGTTCAGTTGTCAATATTGTCATTCTAGTTGTTGTAATCTATAAAACTAACTGCATGCTATCTTGGAACATTACATTTATGTTCTAAATTACCTAACCTCAAATGGGCCAGGCAGGGACAGCCAATGGGCAGATGTGGCCAAGAATGAGCCAGGTCTGCTGAAAATGCCAGGCTCTCTATCTCATTCTAATGAATATTCACATGTAAAGTGTATGTTGTCTAAATCATTGCATTGCACAGATAGCAGCCACACACAAAACTGTGTTTGTTATGCCACGACATATTGAAAAGGAGGGGAGGGGTAATTGTCCTCTTTGCCCCTCCCCTTCCCATCCACCTCTTACCTGTTATCATACTTTTATGACAATAATGAGTCCATGATTACTGAAGGAAATCCACTTAAAACTTTTAAATTCTGTGTATTAGAATAAATACCTTCTAATGCATCCCTATAGGTGAATTCCCTATTTATATCTGATCTGTTGGTCCAGGAGCAATTTGTGATGTAGCAGAAAGGGGGTGGAGAAAAGATTTGACTTTCAATTTGAGAGGTTTTACTGTGCTGCAATTAGGAGGATAGATATTTTACAGGACTCACATGTCCTTGTAATTGAGCAAAATGTCATACACTACTGTAACCAACTAATAGCACAGTTAACTAACATGAGCAACAATACCAAGATATATAACACACTATCTATTTCAGTCCACGTTGATGACACTATAATAACATGTTACCTATTTGTAATAAGTTGTGCCACTTCTTTCCTCCATTTCACTTTCATACAGGAATGTCTCTGTCAATATTGCTTTCCCAAAACTTGATGACAATGTCAACAGTTATTGAGTACAGTTATGTTTATGTTTCAACTTAAAGATTGCAATGTAAACTCATAATAGTCACTGCACCACCTGTGTTGATGTTACTATAGCAGAGCCTAGCTAACAATCTCAAGTCCTCCAGATAGCTATGTACTGCACAAAATACCCTCTAGAGCAAACCCCATTCGCTAATGCCATAACCAATGTGTGCACAACACACGCATGCGCACACACACACACTCCAATAATAATAACTGTTTTCTTGGATCCATGCACATAATATGCCTATAATTAATATTCTCCATAAACCTACACACACATAATCATAGATTGAAGCTGAAGCATACACATTTGTTAAAGCATTTTAGTTGAAACAGAAATATGCATAGTTTATTCAAGTTTTACTTCATTATTAATATTAAAGAAAATTACATGTACCTAGTGTCCATGAAGGAAATTTGATTGAAATTTGGAAGGAAAGTTGAAGTTTCATTTCCTGGAGCTGAAATTATCAGAATATTATTATGATGTTTAAGTAATGTAGAATTAATATCTTCACATTCTACACTACGGACAAGTGGGAAATATCATTTTTAAACCAGTGGAGGACACTTCAGGAACTCCTCTATTCTAAACATCTCTATCATAACCCCATGTAGTGAAATTACTTCTGGACATTCCCCTTCACATGTGGACACTTCTGGAACCTCTCTCTTCCATCAGAATAAAATGAGGACACCTCAGTAATCCTTCTGTTTCAAACACAAGTCACTTTTGGACACCCTCTATTCCTAACCTTGAAAGAAAAAGGCCACAACCAAACTTTGTACCATGTATAGGGTACAAAGATAATGCTTGGGTAAGAACTCCATATCTTTATCTGGTAGAGTACTTCAGTAGTAACACATAATCAGTAATTCCTATTATACTCCATATGGAGAGGATCTTAACCTTGAACCTGGAAAACAGAGACGATAGATATATGTAGTTGGTAAGTGGACCAGTGCTCACACTTGATTTTTGCCTTGAGCAAAGGCATCAATAGTTAGTCACAGTAGCTAGTGGTAGCTGGGTCTTGCTATATATATAGAACAAGTTACATAAGATGCTGTGTGAACTATTGTACATACACTTGTTGAGATTACATCTTTGTTGCTTTAAAAAAAGTTACAGTGAGGACATGTGTGGGAAATATGACCTCTCCTGCATGAAGGACTCTCCTGCATGAAGGAAGCTAGCTATCTATAAAGGGTGATCACCCTAGTCTCCCCCTTAACCCTTTAATTACAATGTACCTGATCTGCACTAGCTTAATTCAATGCATTGTAGCAGCACATTATCACATCCTACAGGAACTTCATGGAGATGACTGATCCATCAATGTCAGGCTGACTGAGGACAACAGACAAGCACACGTGTACAGCAATCGTCTATTGAATTTATTTCAGGGGGTGATGCAGGGAACCACAAGGATATGCAACGCCCCCACATTCCACCGACTCATTACCTTTTACAGTAACATCTTGTAAAATGGCAGAGAAGGTGAGTAGTGATGTTAAATCATCTCCTGTTATGTTTTTTTTATAATTCCCAGCTAGTGAGCGCGCCAACCCTGAACAGCGCTGCCTTATAGTATCAGCAAGAGAACTGCTGCAGAGCTAGCTAGCTATAAAGTAGCACTCCAGGAAGTGTGGTGGTGCGCTGACTGTATAAATGTGTAGTCATAGTTAGCTAGCTCTGTCCTGACCTCCTAGGCTGTTGTGCATTATTATCTAGTCTACAGTAGCTAGTTCTATTAGCTAAAGTGTAGCTAGCAGCTAGCTGAACATGCCTGAGGTTGAGCTAGAGTTTTGAGAGTTTAGCTAGCTTGTATGTATCTCCTAGTATCTATGTCTATACTATCTGTGTTTATGAGTTTGAAATTTGTGGTTCTCTTCAGGTAAAGAACCCCAAGAAAGAATTGAAAGAGGTGAGCTTGTGTGTGTTGTTAGTAAACCTTCCAACACTGTTACTGGTAGCATATCAATACATAGGCTCATATTAGTATTGTAAGGTACAATAGGCCTCTTATGTTCTGCATGTAATAGGTGAAGGTAGTGTGCAGTGATGGAAGGTTTAGTAACAACTGCTATGCTTTCCTGTTGGTTTGGTGCCTCCAGCCACACCCTCCCACCACCTCTGGCACCTGTACTGTACCCATGTACTGAAGGCCTGTTATTAATGTGGGAATAAATATCAAAGATAAAGGGATGGACTGTAAGACCACATGACCTCATAGCAGTAGTCTCCAGTATATTATCCTCCAAGTTTAGTGGGTTTTTTTGCCTGTGTGTCGTGTGAAATGGGTGTGGTTTGAGTGTCCATAACCCAGATGATCTTGTAGAGGATAGTTTACTGTGGAGTCAGTAGGTTCCTTGATGTGTGTGTGGTAGGGTGTGTTTGTCAGTCCAAGATAGCCGTCTTGTGTGTGTGTTCTCTCTCCTCACAGGAGAAGGCAGAGTATCAGAGAGAGATAAAGACTTATGAAGAGGTAAGTGATGAGTGTAGTAGTGGTATGATGAGAGTGGTACATTTAGCCCATTCTATACCTGGTGTGGGTTCTTTGTGTGTAGGTGATAGCTATATATCAGAATGAGATAGAGGATCCCAACACTATTGAGGAGTGGAGGGAAGAGCTAAAGATTGAGGTGCAGAGATGTGAAAGCTTTATCCAGAACAATAAACTACAGATAGATAGATGTGAGACAGAAATAAAGCAGATAAAAACCGAAAAAGGTGAGTCCATAATTTAAGTAGCTAATAATTTTTGAATGATGATGTAATAATTATTATGATGTAATGTAATAATAAAAAAAAATTATTTAACTTCAAACAAATATTGCATTCTACTAGGAAAAATTTGTTCTTTCTGTCTATACAACTCATCTCTAGTGCAGTCTGTCAGTTATAGGATAAGTGTGTATTTGTTACATTTGTATATGGGATATTTGTCTGTCTTACAGCTAGAATATCTAACAACTATTGACCACCAGATTACCATACTTCAAAGGCCAAAGAATAAGACTTACCTATTTGTCTAGACTTCAGCCCCTTAACTGGGACAATGGAACCTCATATTAAGTCCACACAGTGATGCCCCCTTTGTCATGTGACATTATCAAACACACATTAGATGAAGTCATGATTTATCAGTGAAAAGTGTAGGCAGTCACATGACCAAGCATCCACTAACAGTATGTAGTATTAGCCCACTTCCTCATCTCTGTCCTACCTTAGAGACCACCACAGGTTGTAAACATTCAGCTGGTGTCTGTTAATAATTATTTCTACAAGTTGTTATATTCTGTGTACTGTAGTTTTATGGTATTGTGGGACTGTATCCTATGAATCTATGTTTCTACATGTCTGTGTGACATGTCAGTCATCACATGTTGGATTTGTGAGCCACGTACTATAAATACCTACCCACTACTGCAAAATATCACAAACCAGTGTAGACAAAGCCTGCTAATGCTATTGTGGCAGAAACCACACCAAAATATTCCTAACAAGATGAATAGTGGGTCTAAGTCCAGTTAGTCTCTCCTGCAGGACTATCACGGGTACAGGGAGAGAGGTAACTATTACAAGGTTTCTTTATTGTGAATAATGCTCTGATGTCATATAGTCCCATACAAAGTATTTCTTGACACCACCCACTATAGCTAGTTCATTGGTACTGTTCTATTCTCCCATGTAGTTCTTGAAGCATGCTCCAGTGTGACCAATCGAGATGATTTTGATAGAGCCATGCTTAAGTGCATCATGGAGTATTGTGCTAAGAGGTTAGCCATGTTTGGCTACACAGGCTCTGGAAAAACTCATACCCTGAAAATGATTCTTGGTGAATTTCTGCCTCTCTTGCGTGTTAGCACAGCCTGTGCCAGCACACCTGTACGAGCCATGAACTTAACCAGGATTGGGGTAGAAGGAGAAGAATTCAGGAGAATCGACACGGAACAGTACTCTGACTTTGTGATGAAGACAGCAAAGGCTTACATCGAAAAGACCATGCCCACTGGTCCCATACAAGGGATACGGAGATTACTTCGTAAGGCCATCCACACACCTACAAAGCCAACCGAGGAGGTGGAAAGGGATCTGCTAACACGTTTTCATAAACCTGATGAAGACATAAAGATACTAAATGGGCAGACTGTTGCTGAGATGGCCGACTGTGGTGGGCAGCCTCAACTTCTGGAAATTCTGCCGAGGTTCCTTGATGGAATCTCTCTTGGCATACTGGTTATCGATCTCAGCCAGTGTTTTGACGACTATCCAATTAATTGCTACTATAACGAGAAAGGAGAGCCGGTTGGAGAAGGAGTCAGGTCCACACTTATCAACGAGCAGATCATACATCTATTCTTGCAGATGATCGTTTCACTGTCTCAAGATGGCAATCATGTCAAGGTCTTGTTTGTCGGCACCCACAGGGACGAGGAATACAAGAGCACCGAGACTAGAGATGAGAAGAATCGAAAGTTAAAGAAGATAGTGGAATCCTTGGGTCTTGAAAAGAGCATCATCTACAGGAATCATCACGAGATTATCTTTGCCCTCAACGCCAAGGACCCAGAGGACATTGACTATCACACAGTTAGAGAGCTGAGGGAGGTGATAATGGATGAGTCTAATACCGTAGCCGTCCAAATTCCAGTCAACTACCATTGTGTGGAGCTTACTCTACAGAAGATGGTACAAGAATCTAGTCAGATTGCATTTCATGAATCTGAAATACTTCCACGAGTTGTCCAATACCACATTACCAAGGAGTCTCTGAAGGATGCTCTAAGATTCCTTCACGAGATGAAGCTGGTCTTTTATTTCGAAGAAGAGTTTCCCGATGTCGTGATTGGACATCCTCAGTCCGTCCTCAACAAGCTGACTGAGTTAGTGGCATATCACATTCAGCTGACAAACAACCCCGAGATGCAGAGAATATTGGATGAAAAATGGAAGAAGTTCGGCCATTGCGGTATTCTTAGCATCAAGTGCCTGAAGAAGTTTCCAGCCCACTATGTGGATGGCATTTTTTCTCCTGCTGATATGATGAAGCTCTTTGTGAAGCTGTTCATAGTTTCACAGGTGAATGAAGGGGAGTATTTGATGCCCTGTATTTTGAAGGTAGATATGCTTACCAGCTGTAACCCAGAGCCCGAGACCCAGAGTGTCCCACCCATGGTCCTTCACTTTACAAATGGTGCACCAAGGTACGGAGTCTACTGTGGGACCATCTGCCACCTCATTACTGTAAGCAAGTGGAAGCTGTTTAAAGACCCCCAGACAGGAGAGTTTTCCAACATCACTAGAAATAGCGTCCATTTCTCTCTTCCAGGCTATCGAGGAAACTGCAAGGTCACCATCAACGACCCCTTCGACAACTTCTTTCTAGTCACTCTACACATTCCTCCTGATGTTTTATCGTACACCAAAACTGTATCTCGAATGAGTTTGAAGGTTCGCCATGCTCTTGTGAGTGCAATCAATGAAGCCACTGAGAAGCTCAACTACACACCGGACGAGCCTGTAGTGTCCTTCCTGTGTGAGGAGCACATGTCCTCTTCCCTCCATCCAGCAACTATTTCTGAAATAGGTGATGAATTGCTGTGTACCAAACACCTCACTCATGGAGGCTCATTGACTGCACGGCACATGGTCTGGCTGAGAGGTATAGAAGTGAACAGTATGAGGTGTTAGTTTTCAGTTTTCCCTTTTTTTCTGTAGACCCATCCTTTCCTCAGTCTCTACCCCTAAATTTCACCCACCCACAGACTTCCTCCATTGGTAAGGGGTCACTAATAGAAGAGTTATATATACTCTCATCTAAATGTATGAAGACCCTTTATTTAATTTGTTCCACTTGCATTTTATAGCCCAATGTGTCAAAAAGTCTGACCTTACTGAGAGAACTCCTTCTATCGGTAAGGTGTCATTAGTGACATTATTCATGAATTTAATTACTGTTTTCTGCAGGTGACGTGCCCCTCCTCTACCAGCTGGAGTATTTAAAGGTTGGCAGTAACCAGTTCAAGATAATAAATGAAATCTGTTACAAGTGGAAAGTAATGGCCTATGCCCTGGAATTTCATCATAATCTTGTGGGAAGGATTGAATATGACACTCAGATGAAGGGCTGTGTGGAATCCTGTCGTGAAGTATTCAGTCTATGGTTGGATGGGGAAGGATGTCAGCCTGTTTCCTGGAATAGATTGATAACTGCACTGAATGTGATTGAATTTGGAACCTTAGCTTCTAAACTTCATCAGTCACTATCTTAAATCCCTTCATTAAAAATAATATTATTGTTATAGCTAATAACATTTAAAAAAAAAAAAGAAAATATCATGAATCAACAATTAGCTCCTATAATAATAATATCCTGGATAACAGTGAGATCACACCCATCATTTCACTGAGCGCATTTCACTGAGATGTTTCATGGCTATTGGACCTTGTCATTGAAGAAGAGGATGACTGAGCTCTTAGATATGGCCCTTCTGGTGATGAGCTATATACATTGGACCAAAATTCAAATTTTTCTACTTGTCAAATAATGTAGGATAAAATTAATGCAATCTTGAACATGAACATTGACTTTCATCCAAATATCCTATAGCTACTGTTCATTAACATGTGCTATTCTCTATATACCCGGCACAAGGTTTTCAGCATACAATGTCATGTATTCTCTCAGAAAGAATTTCTCAGGTATTAATAGTCATAGGTAGAAAGGAACATTAGGTCAACAAGAACCCACAGGATAGCTATCTGATTTCATTTAAGGCAAGAAAAAGTTAACCTAATGTCTGTTTTCTACCTGTGACTAGCTACCACGATTATTATTATTATTATCTAAACCAATATTCTCTGATATTTTAAAATGTAGTTTTTATGAGGGAATACAGTTCTTTGCATGAGTTATTGAATGGTTTTATCATTGATAGCTAGCTACTGTACTAGCTATTACTATATTCATAATAATCTTTTAACAATAACTATAATAATAACTCTAACAGATATTGTATCCTGGGGTGCTTCTATGAGTATTACATTACATCATTACTATTACATCTGTAATATTCAATAATATTACTGTAATATACCATACAATAAGAATACTGTAAGGAAATATACACATAGAAGAACTCGTATCCTGGACTTTTGTCATAGCTATAATTATTTTAGTTATCCTGTTAATAAATCAATCATGCTGTCATTGCTAGAAATAAAACTATCTCTTTTTAGATGGTGAAGTCGGTGATAATGATGATAGGATTCTGCCCCTTTTAGATAACGCATAACTCCATACTGTACCTTACTACTGACTCTATCTACTGTTCATCATTCACTATTATTATACATTGTGATATCAAGCTATAGAGCTATCTTCTATTATTATTCCCTATCTAATAGTATGTAAACAGCTGTTGTTATTATCATGGAGTCAGTTATTTCTCCAGGTAAATAGCTAGTTAGTATACAACAATGATTATAGATAGTGAAATGCTAGCTATACACACAACCCACAGTTACATATCATTCTCTTCATACAACAAAAGCTGAGAGAAATTTTGTCTTTCTTTTCCTAAGCTACTATTCTACACACAACTGGTTTGCTCTCTGATTATAATATCTACCTGGATGCCCAGAGGGGTAATAAACATACATTTAAATATAAGCTTGATTTTATTCACTGAACAGATTTCTTCTTGAGGATCCATCCTTGAGGACTTACTTGCAACAAAGCCCAACCCATAAGAAAGAAATTGGATTCACTGAACATGCAGTGCAATAAAGACACCAGTTTATCACAGTGTTTTCACAGTGTTAATGTAATAAAGTATTTGACAAAGTGGCCAGTTTTTATGGCAATCAGTTAACAAGAGTTTAACAAAGTGTTGGAATTATGGCACACTAACAATGCCAACTCCAGTTTCAAATCCCAGTTTTAGTTGCTGGATTCCACCAATTTGTATGGCCTATTTTGGAACTAGTCTTGTTAGTTTAATTAACCACTAAGAACCATTATTATTTGGCCATCTCTGTAAGATTTACTATAGAGTTTAAGAGAGTGAATTATAGAAATGCAATTATCAACTATCAATATTCCTCTTGTTTTTCTCCTCCCTACATAGTCCTTCATTTCCCCAGAGATGGTTTCCCTCCAATTTAGCTTCTGCTAGCTATTTTGAAAGGATATACATGTACATATCAGTCAATACTCTGCTATAAGGGAATAGCTAATTGAACCCACTATAAATATTAGCTATAAACCAAGTGAAGTTGCATAATAAAACATCTTTGAAATAGATTTACAAATAAAAATTTATGTGCTTATTAATAGTTTGACCTATAGCTATACAATATTATCATAAAGACATTCCTAAGCCTCTAGTTCCTGTGAAATGACAATCACTTGTGGCTGGACCAATAATCAATGTTATTTTTAGAGATGTATGTTGTAATCAATGTTCATAATGAATTTTCTGCTTGTTTTTTTTTGTGATGGAAAATTAAATCCTCTGATAACATATTTTTAACTCCATGGAGAGATCTTTGAAATATCTTGACAATATGTCGGCAGTTGTCAGTCGATTTCAAATCTTGTTGTTTTGTAAGTAAGTCATAATAACTATTTCTTCTTATATTTTATGAGGACATTCACATCATCATAAAAAGTATCGAAATTCCCATAATAATTGTAATGTATTTTGCAAGGTTGACACAGGTTGAAATAGTCCGAAAATGTTCATCAATGAATATTCCACCAAGTATTCTACGAAGTCAGAGAAGCTAATATGAATAGGTGTAACACCACCTTTACCTTTCCAAGTTTTGAATTGTCTTGGGTGTTTGTATTCGTAGATTCCCATTTTGAGCCTGTTTCCTTCGGGTAAGGTTGTTTTAAGCCTAAGCAGAGATACATCTTCAATTTTTAACCGATATGCACTTACAAGCCTGTCAATTGGATTCTGGTATTATACATCATGAATTTGTAGTAATCTCTTGTTATCTTCTCTCTTTATCTTTGTTTCTTTGCTTCCATAGAAGAGCTCAATATGGCCCTCAATAAATCTGATTCATAATGACTTTCAGCATGTTCTTTTTGATGGCACCTGCATGTAAAAATGGTAGAGGGAGCTATGAGGTCAGATCAGTGTATTACACTTGACACTGGGACAAATTAAAGTGTTTTATTAGAGGGGCTGCCTCATATCAAGGAATTTAATGTTAATACAAAAGCTAATAAAAATATTCTTTTATCTTCATTGGTAAAGAGAGATCCCATGCACTGTACTGTACATGGTTGGAATAAGATCCCATGCACTGTACTGTACATGGTTGGAATAGAGAGATCCCATGCACTGTACTGTACATGGTTGGAATAGAGAGATCCCATGCACTGTACTGTACAATGTTGTAATAGAGAGATCCCATGCACTGTACTGTACATGGTTGGAATAGAGAGATCCCATGCACTGTACTGTACAATGTTGTAATAGAGAGATCCCATGCACTGTACTGTAGATGGTTGAAGAGTTGCAATAATTATTACAAGGATGACATGCAAAGATGTCCTTTGGAAAAGAAGAAACCTCTTTCTAAAGATGCCCTATATTATAGCTAATTCTTTTCCTTTCCTATGGAAGTATCATACAACTATTCAGGACAGTACTGGACTTGATCTGTCTACACAGAGTGCTTTTTGTGTACATTGTCCATACAAACTTTATCCTTTTAAGGCTAATGTGACTAAAGTCCCTGAAGTCCATTCTGATACTTGGTAACTATTTGGAGGTCTAGGCCAGGGATTTAACAGTAGGAAAACACATACTTAAGGTATCCATACTTCTTATCCATAGATACATACCTAGAGTATACGTATCTATACTCCTTATCAATGATAGTTACATACCTATGTAGGGTATTCATACTCCTTATCAATGATAGATACATACCTAGGGTATTCATGTCCTTATTAATGAGACAGAATGAGTATCCATGCTCCTTCAGAATAGATATATACATACCTATAGAGTGTTCATGTTCCTTATTAATGAGACAGAATAGATATAATTATACTTACCTAGAGTGTCCATGCTCCTTATTAATGAGACAAAACAGATATATCCATACCTAGGGTATTCATGCTCCTTATTAATGAGAGAGAATAGATATCTAGAGTGTCCATGCTCCTTATTAATGAGACAAAATAGATATACATACCTAGAGTGTTCGTGCTCCTTATTAATGAGACAGAATAGATATATACATACCTAGAGTATCCATGCTCCTTATTAATGAGACAGAATAGATATATACATACCTAGAGTATTCATGCTCCTTATTAAAGAGACAGAATACATACCTAGAGTATTCATGCTGTATTACAGGGCCTCCAAAGTCCAATGATAGTAGTGATGTGGACCAGAGGGCAGAATCTGTTGATATACACTATATTGACATTATTCTGCTGACTTTGATGAGATCGAGTGGTAACCAAATCATACTTGGTAGGGAGATTATTTTGACCTTGCCAAAGGATAAGGAAGGACCACATGGCTCCTTGATGTCAAGGAGCTCATAAATAGGTGAAAACACTGTAGAATATGAAGATTCCCAGTTTTTCTGGAAATTTTAACATGAAAAAGTGACTCTCTTCTAAAGAGTCATAGGTTCATGATCAGGAGCATAGATACTCTAAAAATATATAATCTATTCTGTCTCATTAATAAGGATAAATTTCCAAATAACAGTTGCAAATAGCTAGGTACGTAGCTATGTTAGTCAATGTGCACTGCTTGGATTACACTAGATTACTTACAAATAGCTAGCTAACTACCAATAAAATACTACTAACTTGAGTTACAAATAAAAATTATTTTGTACATATATAGTGTGTACAAAGACTTCCTCCAGCCAAATGGGTTTAATGCTGCCATGTTCCCTATTAGGAGATACATACATACCTAAGAGGATTACTAATACTAATAATATTACCTCAAACCAGTAGAGGATTCTAGAGAGGTTCAGGTAATGTAAATACAGCATTATCACTAGTAATACTAATAATAATAATATTACCTCAAACCAGTAGAGGATTCTAGAGAGGTTCAGGTAATGTACGTAAATACAGCATTATCACTAGTAATACTAATAATATTACCTCAAACCAGTAGAGGATTCTAGAGAGGTTGAGGTAATGTGAATACGGCACTATCACTAGTAATACTAATAATATTACCTCAAACCAGTAGAAGATTTCTAGAGATAGTAACTTACTTGTGTTGCTGGTTCAATAATTATAGCTAGTGTTTTTACCAGAGATCAAGCCACCAGAGGACCTTGGACAATACAAAAATAAGATAAAACTACTATTACTAAGGGGACATTCATTAATATGTTTAACTTTTAAATTTAAACTTTGTCTTGTTATCTCACATATTTCTTACCAAAGCTATGGAAAGAAGGAATAGCTAATAAGAGAATTATAATGGGACATTGTAGTTAGTTATGGCCATGGTGGATTCTGCACAGTTGGACCTACTAATACCCAAACATTAAAATTATAGCTAGTAAGTGTAGAATTTTTAGTAGCTAAAAATGAAAATTGAGGCCTAATTTTTGTAATAAGTTATGTATGGATGGGTCCTGGTCTTCTCTTCATAGAGAGTACTATTACACTCTCCAATTATGACGCTAGTTCAAGTTACTTTCTACATTCAGTGAGGAACAGACGATCACCTGAATACTATGGAGAAAGGGTACCTTGGTGAACATAATAATATCAATGTACCCTAGTGAACTTGTAGCAGTGAGGAACAGAGGATCACCTGAACACTATGGAGAAAGGGTACCTTGGTGAACATGTATCAATGTACCCTAGTGAACTTGTAGCAGTGAGGAACAGAGGATCACCTGAATACTATGGAGAAAGGGTACCTTGGTGAACATAATAATATCAATGTACCCTAGTGAACTTGTAGCAGTGGATCACCTGAACACTATGGAGAAAGGGTACCTTGGTGAACATGTATCAATGTACCCTAGTGAACTTGTAGCTACGTCATTTTGTGTAGTAATTTACTTTTCTTTTTGTGTCATCAGTGCAGTGTAATTATGTATGTATGTGAGTCTGTGATTTCACTTAGTCATCACTCACACTGTCTTAGTCATCATATCACACCTCACACATAGACTTTATCATGGTTAACACTTCATGCCACATGCAGAGTCGTCATCGTCATACTAAAAATGTAGTACTGCAGTGGAGTAGGAATGGGGGGGGCCAGGGGGGGCATGGCCCCCCCAACTTTTCTGACAGAGGGGCCTGCCCCCCCCCCCCCAACTTGGCTGACTAGGTAGCTTAATGCAGTGCTGTTAAAGCCAATTGCTTTAATTAGCAGCAACAAATTGATAACTTCATACTGGTACTAACTTGGTAATCGTTCAGAATCACCCTTAGAGCTAGACACAGGAGGGTAGTGAGAGAAGATTGCCTTTTCTAATCAGGGGGTAGACAACTTTTTAGGACGGGGGGGGGGGGGGGGGGGGGCTAATAAGATAAAGACAAAAGGGGGAGGGTGCGGGAGGGGGATTTGCCTCCTCCTGCAGAGGCAAAAAATTTGCTTCAAAATCCAAGAGGTGTAAGAGAACAAATTAGAGTAATATTCAAAATATGTACACAAGTATAGGCTAGGCTCTATTTCATAGTGGATTCTGCACTGAAACATCTTCAACATCACTTTAAGATAATACACTGATCAAATATTATTAGCTCAGTTCAGGCTGACTACTGGCTAATTCAAAATGATAGCTGGCATTGGATGATTCACCTGGCTTTAAAGGAGTGCTAAACCACTATCTTAGAGATTGACAGACATGGTACTAGCTACATACTAGCAATTAGGCTAATAGTCAAGCAAGTTCTCTAAGCACAATGTTGCCATACTTACCTGTTAACCACTACTGTTATGGTTGAATACTGTTTACCAAACCACTACAATGCACAACATATGCAGTTTACAATAATAATAATAATAATAATAATAATAATAATTAAGCCAGAGCCTGATATTATCTAGTTAATCTCATATTAAAAATCTGGGGAGGCTTAAGCCCCCCAAGCCTCCCTATTGTCTACACCCCTGTTCTTAGATGCCATTTTGACTAGCTATATATACCAATCCTACCATGTGCTCAGCTCTACACTGGGCAGGGCAAGTCTTGCATGCTCAGTTTATAGCTTGATTAAAGCAGAATTGTTTACTATAGTGATTTATTAAGCTTAGACTTGAGTACTGAAGTTGCCACTGAGATTGATAAAGGAACCAGTAGTACTGCAGATGATAATGAATCAGAAACTCAAATTAGCCCAGCATACCTTTACTTCTATTGAGTGTTTTTATTGTAAAGAATATTTTCAGGCAATTGATTTGGTGAAAGCTGCTCTGGAAAAGCGATTTATCCAAAAAAATTTTCTTATTGCTCAAAAGATTGAAAAATGCTTATAGAAAGTGCTAATGGAAGAGTGCTCATGATTCAGAAATTATTATAGCAAAGATATCAATTTCCAATAATAGATTTGCAAATGCTTCTAAATCTACTCCATTGAATGGCATTCCTAAACGGCAGGTAGCTAACTCTGATTTCTACTATTTGTGATGTGTTTAATGAAACTTCAACTTTGAAAATGCTGTTATCTGAAGTGCACAAGGTACAGAAAATCTACCTAACTATTCCTATAGCTAATGCTGAAAAATGCTTTTCTGCTCTTAAGAGGATAAAGACTTACCTTTGCAGTTTAATGACAGAAGAGTGCCTTAAAAACTGCATGATTCTTCATGTTCACAGAGAAAAAAAAATGACCAACATAATTTAGAAGCAATAGCTAAAGAATTCATTAATGACAGAAGAAAGTTTTATTTTGGCAATTTTAAGCTAGCATCATCAATTGTTTATGACCTACTTGCTTAGCTTTATACTAGGTGTGAGTACGCCAGTCTGGCCCCCCCCCCCCAACATTTTTTTCATTCCTACTCCACTGTACTGGTAATAGCTAACTTATAAATAGTTCTGCATTTTCTAGAGTAAGTGTCCTCTTCAAGTTAAGTCATACATCTACCTGTCGCATGACTGATACTTTCCTCCACCTGTCTTCTGAGAGTAAGTGTATAGCTATACTGGTTACATAAAGACAGATAACCTTCATACTGGGTTTATAGTGACAGATAACCTTCATACTGGGTGCATAGTGATATATACTTAGCTATAGCTATAGGACCAGCTACAGCACAGAAGGGGTGGACATTAAAACCTCAGCCACTACTAGGTTACCCCAATTTCAAAAATGGAGGAGGGATTGGAAACGTAATTGAATTGCTATGCTAGGTCACTGCGGATCCTTGCCACACCTGCTCACACTCCAGATAAGGTCAAAAAAGTCAATAAGGGCTATAATATATTTGCTCTCTGAACTCTATTTGATATGGTACTGACTATTCCTTCTTACATCCTGTAAGCTGTTACTCTGAAATGAACCTGATGTTTACTACTTTTTTCACAGATTTTATGATGGATTTGCCAAGTGAGGAGCAACTGGAACAGCCACTGGAGTGGCAGCGACTGGAGATTGAGAGGCAGCAACTGGAGAATGATAAGGAGCAACGACAGCATGAGATGGAGATGCTGCGACTTCAGCTGCAAATGCAAACTGCACGTAAGTGGGTCTGGCAATTTTTTTCCTAATAATGTGTTAGGCTCTGAGAAAGTTTTGAAGCAATTAGAATGTTTTTATCCTTAGTACTGCATAGGCGGCAGAATAGATGGACAGGGGGAGCAATTGCCCCTCCCCCCCCCCCCCCAATATCCATGCCAAGTAGCTATTTCAACTGTGAAACCATAATGAAAATATCAGAATGTGACACATTTGCTGATCAAATAGCTAGCTATAATGGCCTTACTGAGTTACATGTCTAAAAGAAGTCATAATGAGTTCCCTAGAAGTTCCATAAACTTGATTTAAAAGAAATTGCCTCTATTTTTATATCAGTTAATGAAAGAAGATAATCTTTTTTGGTAAATTTTGAATAATTGTTATTTTAACTGGCTAGCTACCTAATAAAGTATAATACTCACCCCCACCCCACCCCCACTTATGGTACTACTACTCAAGTCAATAAAAAAGTACAGGCACCTCTTAAGATGTTATACCATCTCAGCATCTGTTAAGGAACATTCACAATCATTGGCAGATCAAGTAGTCTAGTAGTTTAAGCTCTAAAAGGGACCAAGTCGTGTTGTTCTTACACACTACAATGTAATATGTAGCAGTTTACACTGGTAGTGGAGGGCTACTCTCTTGTTTGGGAACATAACATGGATTAGGACAATATTTTAGAATCCATGCTAATTGGACATCTTTCTCCTTTCACTGGGCAGTGTCATACCTAGCTAGGATGGAAATTTAAAAAAAATTATGGAAGAAATGCTTTATTAGTGATGAGAGTTTATCAAAATGTTTTATTGTATATAGTGCATAATTATTGTTCTTTACTTGAGAAAAATCATATAGCTAATAGTTCTCTTTAGAGCAGCACACATTACGTATCTGAAATTAAAGCCTGCTCTGTCTAGTGCAGCAAGACTATTTGAATAGCATGAACGTTAGAAGTATGGCAAATTCATTATTAATTTATCTGAAATTTAAACATGTAGCTAGCTACATGTAATTAGCTATAATATTATAGCTAGCTAGCTACTTATCAGGCTTTAGGATGTGTGAACAATTTTAGCCCTAGTCCTTACTCTAATTGATGGCTGTTTATTTATTGTAATCATAGTCTAGCAGGTGCAGCAGTACCAAGCAGCATGTCTCATGTACGAGAATCTTCTCACATGAATATGCTACATCATGCATTAATCATGACTATAGGATTATTTGAATGGCCTTTAAAGTCCGAAAAAAAAAAGATTATGGACTTATTAATAACTGAATCTCTATAGCCACACACAGACATTGATATTCTGTCACATGCAACAATAATGCCATGTTTCCTCTACTCTAGGTATCTCTATACCTTGCATTTTGGGAGGAGAAAGAGTAATATTGCACCTTTTCTTCTCTAAGGACAGCTCATCAGCTCTTCAACAGAGGACAAGATTAATACTATACACATCTAGCTAGTATACTAGTCAATCATTATACAGTATACAATAATAACATTTACAGTACAGGTCAACATCATTAATATGTACATGATATCAATGTTGCACTTCCTATCAGCTGATTTTTATTATGTGGACAAAGCCATCAGATAGTGACCATCCTGAAGCTAGGGGAGGCAGTATTAAATCGGGGAGATGACTGATCCATCAATGTCTGACTGAGGGAGGACAACAGACAAGCACACATGCACCACAATCTCATATCAGTTCAGGGCAATGACCCACTAGCTACAAAAAACCCCGCCCACCAATTTCCACCCACTCATGAATAGTATTACCTTTTAGCACCCTAAGACATTTTGTAGACGTTCTTTCTCCCAGCAATGGCAGAGAAGGTGAGTGGTGATGTAGATGTTAAATTGTCTCCTTTAATTCCCAGCTAGTGAGCGCGCCAACCCTCAACAGCTGCCTTATAGTATCAGCAAGAACTGCTGCAGAGCTAGCTATAAAGCAGCACTCAACCTAGAAATGTCATTTGTAGTGAGATTCAAGCTAATTTAGAGCGAGATTAGTCAGTTTGGAGTGAAATATGTTTTTCAAATTCATAAAAAATATATTTCGTGCTTTATCTATTGTTTCACAGTTAAATGTTCTTTGTTGTATGCTGCTGTTGCTTTCTTGGCATCAACTAGTAAAGTATCAGTAGGCTTCCATTTCAAAGGGTTTAATATATGAGTCTTTACAGTAATTTATGAGGAAGGACTCATTCGTCCTATTACAGGAGGGGTGGGTTGGGGGGGGGGGGGGTAGGAAGATGATTTTAGGTAGGGGTGCTGCAATTACAATGGGTGGGGGGGCAATTATTTAAGGCTATAATTATCATAAAAAGACCAACAAAAATATTAATATTATGAAAGCTTTCAAAAGTAATTAAGGTGGCAGTTACCCTTGGAAAACAATTCGCATGTTAATATGTCAAACATTACCCTCGCTAATATTAATTTTTTATGCGGGTGGTGTTGGACGTTTGTCCATAATTAAATTTGTCGGCTAGCATAATTCACTAGCAAAAAATGAATCCAAGTTTCTCTTATTTACAAAAGAAGGCCAGCCTCTACATCCGTGATTTTTTTCTACTTCTTGTCTACACTATCTCTGGTGCAGGGACGGATGGATGGATATTCATCAGATATGAAATTTCAATTTTTTAAAATTAATTAAAGATGGACAAATAGATTAAAAATGCTGTTACTTGGTTTTGGAATGTTTTAAGGGGTAATGCATCCGTCCCCACAAATTGTCTATGTAGACAATAGTACAGAGCTCATAGAAATCGGGGACTCTTCTTGAATTTGTAAATAGTAAGTTTTTAGTGTTCATACAGATCTAAATGTAACTCTGTGCTACCTTATAGCTTGCCCTTCTCTTGATACTATAAGATGAAGCAAGGAAAGCAGATCATTTTGATATCAAATATATAGTATAAATATCAATTTTAGCATTTTTAATAAATTTTTAAAAGTGATATACGTATATTATGCATCCCCGGATTAACCGTGGAGTAACCGCCACCTTAACTCTTTTTTGAAATAAATCTATTAATAGACAATATGTATGTAAATCAAGTTTGTCCTTGTGAATATACAACATATTCAACCTACAATTATCATTGTGCTTCTGAGTATGTTTTAAGCATCCATAAAGAAGAAAAGACCTCTCTGCTGTTTCGCTTGCAACAGTTTTTAAGAGGAAAAGTAACATTCTCATTAACTTGTCAATTTCTGTAAGCATTTTCTTATAAACATTTTGCATTGCATCAGCAACTGTTTGAGTATTAATCACTTTCTAGATGGACACTGAGTCACTATAATTATGTTGTTTTAATCATATTGGGAAGCATTGAGAGTTGGTGCTTTAGACAAGTACAGTTTTCAAAATACCTTGAAACTGTCACTGATCATTAATTACCAAGTTTTCAATAATAGTCAGGCAGCTTAGCAGCAAATTTTCATGAAATGGGAACAGAGCGGAAAAAATTTTCAAGTCCTTGTACCTTTAGCTTTGCTTTTACGATAGGATCCAATCAGAGTCGGATCCAGGTGGGGGGGAAGGGGGGGGCAAAAGGGACAATTGCCCCCCCCCTTTTCAACACCTTATGGCGTAGTTAGTTTTGTGTAGCTGTTCCACAAACAGTGTAATTTACACTTTACATGTGAAATGCTAATTAGATAGAGCCTTTGGGCTTTGTAAACAGAGCCTATTGAAAAATTTCCCAGAGTAGTGGATAATGGCATAGACTATTTGCTATATCATTCAAACAAGTTTACTCATTGAGAAGCAGCTACAGACCGAGGGTGATAACACCTCTGTGTTGTACAAATTCAAGAAGTTTAAAGTTTCTATCTGAAGGACTCAATTTCTGAAACAATATCACCACAACATAGGAGTAGCTACTGTAGAGACTACTGAGACACTTGCCTCAGTATATTTTTTGCTATTGTAAAACTAGCTAATGCATTTTAAAAATTTTGATGCAACAGTTAACTGACAATTCTGTCTTGGAGTAGATCAACTATGAGTGTAGAAAGGTTATGTGGTCTTGCTCTTCTTTACATATGGATGACAAAAGATTCAGCTCAGCTGGAAATCATTGGATATCTTACAGTCAAGCAAAATTTATTAGTGTCATCAAGTTCTTAACATAGTACATGTGGGTGCCTATTAGACAGTCTGAAATGCCACCAGAGAGGTCTAAAATACAAAAATTTCCTGGTGGTGCATGCCCCCAGACCCCCCTAAATGGTATACTTTCTGCACTATGTGGTCACAAATGACAAATCTCAACCGTATCTCCTGCCTCAGTATGTAAAAATTCCTGGCTACTCCTTAACTGTTGCTACAGTTGAAAGAGCAAATTCAGCCCTCAAATGCCTCCCCTCCCCCCACTATAAAAAAACCTGAGATCCACCTTAAGGATATCATTGCCCCCCCCTTCAAAATCCTGGATCCGCCACTGCCAATCAATCATGGAATATAAATTTTCATGAATTCTTTAGATATTTTGTTTCCAAAATGCAAAATACGCTGTGCGCGAAATTTAATTTTTTCGTGATACATAGAGAATATAATAATAGCGAAAATTATAAATGCAGAAATAAAAAATAAAAGGCAGTGGAGTGACTTTCTGAGAGATGAAGCTAACAAGACAGAGCTTTTTGGTTTTCTCAAGTAGTCTCTTTCAATTATCCAGAATGTAAGATAGTAGCTACAATATTATAACTTCTGGTACTGAAGTACTTACAAAAGGTTGTGATCAACAAATGACGTTAGCATGTGATCACAAAGAGTTAGACAATAGACTATTGGTCCACATTACAGATGCCTAGGACTAGGGCTAGTGCTAAAAGAATGGTCGCAACAACTGTTTCAACTTGCTTTCTTTGACTTGCCAATTTTTCCCCTTTTATTCTTCTCAAAAAGTTAGTAATTTTTCCTCCCAAACCTCTGATTATTGCAAAAAAAGGCTATTATTCCATCAAAATAACTATGTTCCTATACTTTTTGCCTTTATAGATGCTCTAAACCCTGATACTTAGCAGACTAACATGAAAGGCAATTACACATTTTTTCAGGACAGAAATTTTCTGCATGCATCACAAAAGATTGGTAGAAAAATGCTGATTTAAAACTAACTTTGTGGTTCAAAAGAAGTGGCACCTTTGACTCCCTTACATGGACTGGTCTGTACTTTTCTATACATGCTAAATCAGATTCTCTTGGGCATTTCAATCTATAATTATAGGAGGCAAACAACAGGTTCTTCAACTATCCTACAATTATTCTATTATGCTTCAAAGGTCTATTATTCTCAAAATAATATTATGCTGGAATATGGCAGGGCCTAATCCCAATGTTAATAGCTATTTGGGTGGCTTTTGAGGCAAACATTTTTTATACTGATACATTAATTCTCTCTCTACCCTTCTAAGTGAAGACAAATCTTCAGTATTCCATAGCTTCACACCACATCTACCTTCTTTGGAAGAAGGAAAATAATCAATTAGGAAGCCTGGAGATTTAACCAGTACATTAACGGCCATGGCAATAAATCCCTTTGTGTCTATCACTGAGGACTCACCCTGAGTCTAGCATCATGGGCTTGGAGTTGGGGTGAGTGTACAACTTCTTAGATACCAGTTTGGACCACTCTTGAAGCAGCGAGGCAAGCTTGCATAGAACTTATAAAATGTAACTGCAAGAGCAGCAGAGGCTGTGGGGGTAGGTGTAGCTGCCAACTGGACTAGCAATGAAATTAATTGTAAATGTAATTTTTCGCTATTAAAATTTTTGCTATACAAATTTTATGGAACACGAAAATAAAATATTTCGTGTATATAGCAATTGCACTTTAGAATAATAATTTCTTGCTCCAATTTGACATAGGAAAGAATTCTGCAGTGGATCCTATCTTCAAATCATTATTTGCTTCAGTAAGAATAACTGTACAAAGTTGGGCACTTTTGTCCAGTGCGTCCCCATAATCTTGCTAAGCTACCTGACTATAATGGATGCTTCAACGGAAAGCCATTTTGGGGAAAACTTAATTATTGTATATGCCAAGTCATACACAACTGTCGTTGCATTGTGCAGCAAAGCACATTGCCTTGATCATTAATAAAATTTTGATTTACTTAAGGTCGGCAAATTTCACTTTTCAGTGTGCTGGCATAGCTATAGAGCAGAATATTCTGTCTTAAGTTGTGCACACGCTTATTCAAGGATATTTAGTATACCATCCAGGCTGTATTTGGACATGTTTGCCTGGTCTATGACTGCTCTAGCTACTCCTTATAATCATAGATATTTGCAGTGGATGATAGGGAACAATACAACAAGGACATTCACATGGAGCAAATTTTCCCTTCATTCCTCAACTTCATGGCCTTGGGGATTCAAATCTGTTTCATTGCTAAGAAAGTTAAATTTGATCATCAGGACACACACTGGTTGCTTCACAGTTGGCTGAACTTGATTCATTTACAGTGACTATAGCTTAGACATGGCATTTGATCATGGTTGCTTATGACCATGATGCCAGGATGTTACATTAATTTACACATAATTGTACATCATGTTAACAGATTGAAGGGATGGACAGCTCCTTCTCCATGTAACAGATTAAATCATTGTCAATTGTACTATTGCTATGGGCTATATACTAGGGTTAGGTATAGCAGTGCCTAAAATATAGTACTATCACTGACCAATTGGGCAATGATAAATCAGAATTAGGCAGTGGTAAATTGCAATTGGGTACACTGGTTTCACACAAGCTCTAGTTCAATCTCCCAGTACTGCAACTCAACATTAACACACATCCTGTTTTTACACAATGTTCTAAATATTCTTCTCTACCCAAAGTCAATGTTCTAACTTGTTCATGTGCTGTTAATAGTATGTGAATTTTTTTTCTATATTAGGCAGTGATAATTTTATCTAATTTTAGGCACTGAGGTATAGTACAATAACAATAGTACACAATTGACAATGATGTACAATCTATCTCTACTGTTACATGGAGAAGAACCACAAGTACACAAGTCAACTGGAACAAACTTGAATAAAGGGGTGCTGTCAAAAAAATGTATGCCATTGGTACAGCCACAAAAAAATACATAGGGGTGCTGCAGCATAAAAAAACTAGGGATGCTACAGCACCCTTTGAACCTCCCTTTCCTAACCCCCTGCTATATTAAATTTTGTTTTGTAAGTAGCTAGCTGCTCCAGATAAAGGAGGATGGGGCCCCCTCTCAGACTCACTCTCAGCCATTTTACAAAGCGGCAGCTGCCTGTCTGTTAGATAATCAGTCAAGCATGCTATATGCTGTATTGTGGTTTGCAAGATGCTTGCTAGAGGCAAAGCTGCATGGTAGCTAAGACCTAAACTATTAATTTCTGTGGCCAACATCTATTGTACCTAGCCTTCATGCACCAACCTGCAACTGTAAATAGCTAATAACTGTGTTGTGTGAAAGAGTGAGTCAAGAACTAAAAGCTTGAGGTTAAAAAAGAGTGAGATTGGGGACCTTTGGAGTGAGAAAGTGAGATTTGCTATAAAAGCTTGAGTCTCAAACCAAAATAGTGAGAGTTGAGAGGTGAGAGGTCTGCAGCTAGCTGAAGATGCCTGACCCTGAGGGGAGGGGAAATGTAGCAAAGCGTTTAGCTGAGAGTTTAGCTAGCTTGTTTGTATCTCCTAGTATCTATGTCTATACTATCTGTGTTTATGAGTGTGAAATTTGTGGTTCTTTTCAGATAAAGAACCCCAAGAAAGGAATCGAAGAATTGAAAGAGGTGAGCTTGTGTGTGTTGTTAGTAAACCTTCCAAACTCTCACATCACTGATACCGGTAACATATCAATACATTGGCTCATATTTATAGTATTGTAAGGTACAATAGGTCTCTCATGCGCTGCATGTAATAGATGGAGGTACTGTGCAGTGATGGAAGGTTTAGTATCAGCGGCTATGCCTTCATGCTTGTTCAGTGCCTTCAGCCACACCCTCCCACCACCTCCAGCACCTGTACTGTACCCATGTACTGAATTAATGTGAAGGTAAAAATCAAAAATAGAGGGATGGACTGTAGGACGACATGACCTTATAGTTGTGGTCTCCAAGGTATTAACCTCCAAATTTAGGGGACACACACACGATCCCTGTTCAGGTTAGACCAAAAAGTGTCGAGTCAGCATTAATTGTTTTTGGCTCATGTGCCGTGTGAAATGGGTGTGGTTTGAGTGTTCGTAACCAAGATGACCTTGTAGAAGATAGTTTACTGTATATGTTCTCTGTGTTTAGAGTCAGTAGGTCTCTTGCTGTGATGTAGTAGGGCGTGTTTGTCGGTCCAAGATGGCCGTCTTTTGTGTGTATTAGCATAGCTTCACCTTCTCTCTCTCTCCTCACAGGAAAAGGCAGAGCGTCAGAGAGTGATAAAGTATTATGAAGAGGTAAGTGATGAGTGTAGTAGTGGTATGATGAGAGTGGTGCATGTAGCCCATTCTATGTGTTCTTTGTGTGCAGTATATAGCTAGTTGGCAGAGTGAGATAGAGGATCCAAACACTAGTGAGGAGAGGAGGAAAGAAGTAAAGAATGGGTTACAAGCATGGGAGAGCATTATCCAGGACTATAAACGACAGTTAGATAAATGTGTAAAGCAGATTATAGGTGAGTCCATAATTTAAGTAGCTAATAAATTTTGAATGATGATGTAATAATTATTATGATATAATGTATTAATAGTAAAAAAATAATTCATGAATATAATTAACATGTTACTATTTTTAGAACTAATTAGCAGTTTAAAAGTAGGTGAAACTTTAACTGGCCATAACTTTAGACTGGAATGAGATATAGACTTCAAACAAATTGCATTCTACTAGGAAAAATTTGTTCTTTCTGTCTATATAACTCATCTCTAGTGCAGTATGTCAGTTATAGGATAAGTGTGTATTTATTACATTTGTAAAGGGGATATTGGTCAGTATCTTCCACTGAGAGGTTATGTCAGCTAGAATATGTATGTCATAGTATAGGAGGGGTCCTCTCCAGACTTTAGAAAGGTACTTCTCCACTTAGTACTCTACTTGAGCTAGTAATTACAGTAGAAAGTCAACAGGCAGTGTTATTAAGGATCCCATTATAGTAGAAATGTTGTATTTAAGAGGTTGTTAGAATCCATAGATCATTGTCAACCACCAGATTACCATACTTCAAAGACCAAAGAATAGGACTCACCTATCTGTCCAGACTTTAACTCCTTAACTGGGTTAGAGGGTCCTCATATTGAGTCCACACAGTTATAACCCCTGGCCCAGTGGGTCATGTGACATACTCTAACACATGTTAAATGAAGTCATGATTTAAAGTGTATGCATTCACATAACCAAGCGTCAGCTTATAATATATAGTATTAATCGGTCGGTTAACCCACTCTTCCTCATCTCTCTATTTCATACCTCAGACACCAGTAAACATTCAACTGTTGTCTGTTAGTAATTATTTCTACAAGTTATTACATTCCTAAACCAGTTAAACCTGTGTAAGGTTATACAGTTCTCACTGTTTTGATCTTGGTAAACAAACGTTTCTAGTCATAGAAATAGAAAGGTGAGGCTTGTAAGGACATGCACTTACCAGTGAGATCCACTCGCGCCTTCTCTTTCCTTGGGCATGGCTAGGAATATTTGTTATTCTACGTCTTCTTGGTAGTCTTCTTTTCAATGCTTTTTAGTTCTAAGACAACTCGGTTAACTTTTCTGGGCATCCTCAGCAAATGATTCATCAGGTTCATCACCTCTTCAGTATTTGCTAGAGCATCACTTTATGATGACCATTCTCACCTGTACTTTGCCCTGACTCTAGTTACTGCTGTATAGGGGTGGAGTATTAATTTGAGGTGTCTTGGCTTACATTGAACATGGAGTAAAGGTTTATGAGAGTAGAGCTGATAGTGTGTATTAATGGCCAGAGTTGTGATGTTGCTAGCAGACAGTATATTACACCCACAGATCCTAGTGACCTCACATGACATGTGTACAACCTCCTCTATTAAGAATAGATGGCAACTACACATTAATACAGAGGTGTCCTCAATTTAGGGGTTTGTAATAGAGGGGTTCTACTGTGGTGCCTGTCCCATAGGTTTCATGTTCCACTGTACTTGTATTTCCATATAAGGTACATGTAGTAAATATAGCTATGTATAATTATACATGTAACTCTGTACTGTATGTAGATAGCTACTACACATGAAGTAGTACTACTATACATATTACACTCCACCAGACACCTTGCAACAACTTAAACTGTGAGAGGGGTAGCCTCATTTGAGGAAGTAAAGTTCTATTACTGTTAATACACCAGCTGACATATTAAAGTGTCCTCAGTACAGAAGGGTCTTCATGGCAGGGTTTTTAAATATAGTAGTTCCACTGTATATAGAGCTGTCCTCATATGAGGAGGCTTTTGTTCCCAGACATTTTACACTAGTGTGGAATATTCCCAGACTATCCATCCTAGGTGCATAGTGTCCCCCTTCACTCCCCATCTCTGCTTCAAAGTCAAGTTTATTTAAATGCTGCTACATGAGGGTTTCTCCCAGAAAAAATGTAGAGCAGTAACACCCCAAGACACACCTAAAACCACACCCATCATATGCAACCATACAGTAGAATTTTGAACTCTCTACCTCTCAATTAAAGTAGCAATCATTATGGACCAGTATCAATACATGTACGTGATAGCCAGTATCAGTACATGTACGTGATGGCCAGTATCAGTACATGTACGTAATAGCCAGTATCATTGCTGTTGTATGTTGTAGTTAATAGTATGTCTTTGTAATGATCTTGCTTTGTTTCTGAAACAGAAAGTGAAGATAGTCTGGAACTTGATGATAATGAAAGAAGGAGAATAGTAAGTGATCTAATATTAATCAGTAGAATACAATGGAACATGTCACCTCTGAGACTATACACAATTACTCCAGTGCCTTTATAGTCAATCAATTTTTACAGATCCTTCAGTAGATTATAGTTTACATGGACTATTTATGATAGTTTAATGGCCACTCTATGCAATGCACTTATGTAGGAATACATGCTACATGTTTATACATTATCAACAACCTTCAATGTGTCAGACAATGTTTACATGAAGAAGGTCAACTAGTCATAATGGTACCTAGTGGCTATATAATATATAAGGGGGTCCAATGGGGTTGATTTTGATTTTCTTTAAAAAATTGTTACTCCCTTATAGTTTAAGATATATGTTTGAAACTTTGCAAGGTGTTTACCAATAGATTGAACAGCATTATAGCAGAGTTGTAGGGGTCTCCTCTGAACTCAGCATGGATTAGTGTGGAATCATCATTATCTCCAAGGACAGTCATATATAAAGCAGTGTTTACTTTGTGTCTTCAAAATTTACCATATGGGTAACTACCAGTATGAAGCATGGGACCACATTGAGTTTTTGTGAATGCTGTGATTATATGATTTTTAAATTATTTTTTCCCCAATTTTCGGTACTACTTTAGTAATGTTTGGACCTATTTACATCCTACTGGTTTAAAATTACAAACTAAGAACTTCATCCCGTAGATCTCATTGAGAGGAATCAGAATATATATAATATGACTCATTTATTCCAAATATGAAGCTAGGAAGATCGTCCTAGTGCCAAAAAAACTACTTTCGGGAAAAGCTATTTTTAATAATTATAGCAGTTCAAAGGTTGAACAAAAAGAAGGTCTACATACCAGCTATGTTAGCCAGCTGACAGTAATCACCTGTTATCATTGGGCACCACATGGAGGTATAGCTGGATTTTGCCCGACAACACATAGGACACACAAGGCACAAGATGTTCACCAACTGCATGCTAGGCATAACACAGTCAACAATAACACAAAAGACATAAATATGGATGTGTAACTAACAACTCTACTGAAGAGATCCTCATGGAACTCAACAGGCCCAACCACCACACTCTTTACACACACTGCTTCAAACAAGGCTCCAAGTACGTGACATCATGTAATAATGTAATTCGTGTGGTTTCATTGGTCCGCGCATCTAGATCAAAGGTTTTATGACTTCAATGCTCGGATCAGCTGAACATGCTAGAAAAAAAGTAAAATCAAGAACATTGTGGTACTGAGATGATGTAATAGATATTCTATTTACAAGTAAAAAATTTAAACGTTTCTGACTAGCGATTGTCAACTTATGAGATTTTTAGTGCCAGAAGAGGTTCCTCAGTGAAATCCAAGTAAGAGCTGCTTGTAGAGGGGTGACTATAACTCACTTTATTGGTGTGTGTGTGTCTAACGGGAGTATTTAAATGTTGTATTATGAATTGTAATGCTATTACAATAATAAAACTGGAAAAAAATATCTTTTGATAATATTTCTACATATTGGACCCCCTATATAATCTCGTAGTGGTTACTAACATTACAACAATGCCACTTCAGAGCAGGATCCTTTGTAGGAATAACCTTCCAATATGCATTATAGCACTGTTTACTGTCCCTAATAGTTTACACTATAGGATAATGTTATGTAACTATTTTCCAGGCAACTTCAAGGAGCAGCAGCTCATTTTTAAAGAGATATTTTTAAGTGACCATAACCTTCATTTCTAACACAAACTTTTAGTTTCAAAAGATTCTTTAGTTCAAGAGCTCTCTAATGGAATACACAATTTTAGTTATGTGCAAGTATATATGAAGAATTCTGTCCTTTATCACTAACCACTCTGCATAGCTATCTTCTTCAACAATATTGGGCATGTATGTACTAAAATGATTTGTCCAAATGTTTTCAAACTTGAAAGACAAGAAGTAGTTAGCATGTAATGGCATAGTTAGAGTAAAGAAATCTTAAAAATAATATATGGGTTGTCCCCCCTGTATGGCTAGAGTTCCTTCAATAGTGATGTTAGACTAGAATCTAGTGGTGTTAAACCTTCAGTCTAATATCTGTTGTCTAATAATATAGGTTGGTTCACTTGTGAGGTGGACTCTAAGAAAGGTTCCACTGTAATATGCCATGTAACTAAAAATAGAGATTCTGTGCACATACACAACCATGTACACTAATCCAGCCAACGTGTTTATCTCTAGTCCTTACCTTTAACTTTTCTAGTTTGATGAAGCTATGCGTTTTGGCCACATTGACGTTACCATCATCAAGATTCTGATAGTAGGAGCAGGAGGTGTGGGTAAATCCTGTTTGTTGAGGTTTCTCTGTGACCTTCCCATCCCGGACATGTACAACAGTACAACTCTCATCAATGCAGCCCAGAGAGTCAAGTGCAAGAGAGTACGCACTAGTGAAGACAATTCAAGTGAGGAGATTGTATGGGAGTTAGTAGGAGCTGAAAAATTAAAGTCTGTTCTTGCTGATGCTATTAAATCAAGAGCTACAAAAAACGTATCTCCTAAAGAGGTCCTATCACCATCAAATGTAGGTTCTCTGCAAAGTTCTGATCCTAAATCTACACAAACAAGTTCTTTAGAGAGCATAAGTGAAGTTGTAGGCCTCCTTAAATATAAAGGGGGTAAATTGTTTAGTGTAACATGGATCTATTTGGTAGATAGTGGCGGCCAGCCTCAGTTCCATGAGCTCCTCACAGCCTTTGTAAAGAATGCTACTTTAGGTATCTTTGTCTTTAATCTCTGTGAGCAGTTGGATGATAAACCAGAGATTAAATACTACAAAAACGGTCAACCATGTGGTGAGTCTTACAAATTCCCTCTGAGTCACAAGGAGATCTTTCAGCACTGTGTCCAGACAATATCCTCCCTTTGTCCCATTAATTGCTCCCTCCCCTCCACTGAGACGGAGGAATCCTCCACTGCCTCCATTGAGACAGAGGAAACTACTATCACTTCTGAGTGTATTAAACCTGACATTCTTGTTGTGGGCACTCATAGAGAAGAAGAAGGTAAAAGTAAAGAGCCACGTGAAGAAAAGGAAGAGAAGCTTAAGGAAATTTTGCAACCTTTTGATGCTGGCATTATTTCAAATGATGGTAAATATATATTTCCTATTGATAGTATTTCCAGAAGTTATTCAGATAAGGATGTACGAGACAAGATTCGTAGAGGAATAGTAAAAGCCGTCAAGCCTTTTTGTAAAACAGTATTACCTTTACAATACTATGCTTTAGAACTGGAACTAGAGTTGCAGGCAAAGAAGGAAAATCGTGATGTGATCAGCTTTGAGCGTTGTTTTAGAGAGATAGGTCCCTCTCTGAAGTTTAGTCGAAAGACTTTTTTAGCAGCTATACAACACCTTGACGAGCTCAACCTGATTCTCTACTTCAAATCTCAGGCACCAGATGTAATATTCACCAATCCCAACACATTGCTGGATAAAGTAGGTGAAATTGTAGAGAAGAGCTACATTTGGAGGGGAGAGGTTCCTTCCACTGAAGACCAGTGGGTTTCAAACGAATCTGTTTTACTTGTTAAGCAAGGTGAAGTGACTTTAGAGGTGCTCAAAAGCTTTGAGAGTAGTTATGTAGAAGGATTATTTGATCACATAACTTTAACAAGAATTCTAGCTCATCTTTTTGTCCTTCTACCGATATCCAAAGATAAATATTTTATGCCAGCCTTGTTAGATTTTAGTGAAGATCTGTTATCACCAACCAAAGACTACTTTGCAGTTTCTTTTCCTAGTAATGCTCCCATGGGTCTGTTCTCTTCCTCAGTAGTATGCCTACTATCAAATTATAAATGGGAAGAAATGAACACTCCGGGCTATTTATTCCGTAATTCCCTGAGCTTCAAAGTTGACACTATTGCTCAAGTCACCTTACTCGATAGAAGAACTCACTTTGAAGTTCATATGAAAATTGAAGATTGCTTCAAGAAAGTCTTACCTAAATTGAGAGCCAAGGTTCGTAAAGATGTAATCAATGCAGTTAATGAAGTCAAGAAGGCTCGTCACTTGTATAATCTTGAGTATTCTTCTAAATGCTTTTGCTGTCCATGTTCAAGTTCTTCTCCTCATCTAGCTGAATACAAGTTTTCAGACGTTATAGATGACTTCATACTTGATTGTACCAAGAATGGAAGATCCTTTTCAGTAGAGGACTGGCACAAAGAATGGTTGACAGAGGATGTCACAATAGAAAAAGGAGGTAAATTTTTGTATTAGCAAGAACACAGGTAAAGCCAAACCTTTGTACCATTTTTTCAGGACCAGAGCCCACCAAGTACAGAGCTAACACACAGGTAGAGTTAATCTAATAGATGTGTCCTCATTACATGTATATTTATACTGTTGATAGCTTCCACAGCCTTCGTCATCAGACCATTCCCCTGTGTTACCAGGTACATATATAATTGTAATGATTCTAGTCAATAATTCATTCAAGAGGTACATGTTATTAAAAAAAACCAACTTCATAGGGTCTTGTATTCAGGAGTTGTGGTATATATCCCTGTGGTATTTAATCTGAACCCTTTGCAGAGGCAGCAGAAGCTGATTGTAGGTGGTCAGGCCCACCCCCTCCCTGCCCACTATAGCTAATTAGACTAGGCACTTGAACTATAGGAGCATGAAACAGAATAATATCATAGAGAGAGTGTTCTAGATATAATAGCTATATTATAGTTGACATGTTGTTCAATCACTGAAACTGCAGCTGAAAAAATCAACGATCAAAATGCACGCATGAGTAAATTTTAATCATGACGACCATTACCTACAATGTTTAGCTAAAAAGTGGTCAGGTTTTTGCCTGACCAGCCGGACCGGTTCCGCCGCCCCTGCTTTGTGATAATTATAGGTAGTGTTCATAGGGGCTTGCATTCAGGAGTTATTATGTTGGGTATATGACCCTGTGGTATTTAATCTGAACCCTTTGTGATAACTATTAGGTAGGGATCTCACACTTGTCAATGTAAAGACTTTTTTGAAAAAAGAAGATTTTGCAGCTAACAGGGCTGAAGATCTTGGTGAATATTTAGGGATTAAATCAGGAAGACTCTCAGATCTCAAGACGAAGAGTGGTGGTGATCCTGATAGACTTTTAAGTAGTGTCATTACAGAATGGTTGAATAATGACAGTGAAAAATCCTGGCAGAAGCTGGCTACAGCTCTGAAGCAATGTGACTATTCACTGATTGCTAAGAAGATAGCTCCACAAGAAGGTATGCATGAATTTCATATCATTAAGAGTGTGAGGTATAATCCTTTACACACCTTTTATTCTCCACCATTCAGCTGTGTTAGTAATTATTGGGAGCCCATTAAATGAATAGTTGCCAGGAGATTAAGAGAACTACATGTCCTTTTGACAGTGTGTTACAGTATCATGAGGTGTTCTAAATAGTTTACTGTAGCTATATACTATGATTAGATGAAGGGGAATTGATTACTTTGAGCTATTTTGTAGTTAGCTATAATATTATATAGTAGAGATGTTAAATATTTTAATATTGGATAATGTATTGAAGTATTCATACAATGTTGAATCAAGAAGTTTGTGTAACCATTTTTCTTAAAATTGTACAGAATCAGAACCCACCAAGTACAGAGCTAACACACAGGTACAGTTAATCTAATAGATAAATGGTATGTGTCCTCATTACATGTATATTTATACTGCTGATAGCTACCACAGCCTTCATCATCAGACCATTCCCCTGTGTTACCAGGTATATAGTTGTAATGGTAATGTAAATCTTCTATTCCATTAGAAACCAAGGTCCGTGTTAGTATAAAACCAACTCTATAAGGGGGTTCATTCAGGAGTTATGATTATAGTTTTCACTAGAGAATGATCGCATTCAATATTCATGACAGTTTTGATCATTAGAGCAATGATAATAAATGAGCTTCTAAATGCATATAAACTGCTGTGTATATCTGTGTATAGCAGTTTTAAACTATTTTGGTTCTGAATAAAACTACTTGTAAAGAACTAGTGGTTATGAGGTTCTACTTTTGCTTTCACACTATCCCCCTCCCCCCACAATACCTCCTTTCTCCTGTATTATTCCTACTAGTCGGCTTTGTGGCCCAATAAGAGTCCCATTTGTGGGGGTTTAGCGCTCTATTACCAAATCTCTTCCCTCTACTCCAAACAGAAATTTCTGTATGAATCCCTGAGAGCTATAGCTGTACTACCAGGTACATAGTTGTAATTATGGTCAAAAAATCATTTAATAGCTACATGTTAAAACCAACTTCATAGGAGCTTGTATTCAGGAGTTATTATGTTGGGTATATGACCCTGTAGTATTTAATCTGAACCCTTTGTGATAACTATTAGGTGATGATCTCACACTTGTCAATGTAAAGACTTTTTTGAAAGAAGAAGATTTTCCAGCAAACAGGGCTGAAGATCTTGGTGAATATTTAGACATTAAACCAGAAAGAATCGCAACTCTCAGGCAGACGAGTGGTGGTGATCCTGATAGATTGTTAAGTAAAGTCATTACAGAATGGTTTGATAATTCTTGGCAGAGGTTGGCTAAAGCTATGAAGCACTGTGATCGTTCACAGATGACTACAAACATAGCTCCACAAGAAGGTATGCAGGAATTTTCTATTATTGAGAGTGTGAGGTATAGCCCTCTGTACATTTTTTCCACCATGACAATGACAACTGTATTAATAATTCTTGGAAGTCCAATTTAGTTGACAATACAATAGAACCCTTATATTCCAACCCCCTGAAATGAGGACACCTCTGTATTGGGGACACTTAAATATATCCCATATAACAGCTTTTGTATTATCATTAATGGATCCTGTGGTACACATTACAGAGAGACTTATTATGAGACCACAGAGATAATGGCAGATTACTTATATTATTGCTAATGCTGATGTAGATATAAAGGAACATGAAAGTCATCCACCATCACCTTCTGTAAAGCCAAAAGAAAGATACAAGTTTAAAGGTACGATTTAATGTTAACTGGTAGCAAGTCTGAGAATTTAGTAAAATTTAAAGAGTTAGCAAGTTATAGAATTTGAGTAGCTGCATATCTGGTATAGTACACACACTATATAGAGCCACTTTCAGTATTGTATAAACTTAGAAATTGAAAATTGCAGAGACTGTCTCTCAGCAGCAAGAAGGGCTTAGGAAGAGACCACAGAGATCATGGCAGAATCAGATACAAGATACCCATCTTGTGCCATTACTTGATAGCAATAAAGAAAGGGAGACTATTAGGGACGATGAAGGTCATGAAAGGCTGGAGGAAAAAGATAAGTTTAGAGGTGAGATTTAATATTAACTGGTGAGTTAGTGTTTGGGGTGTAGTTGGGATGGAGTTAGTCAGGAAGGTGTCACTTTTGAGTATAGGAACCATATCCTATGCTAATCCCATCCCATGTTCCTATATATATGTGGAGCCCTGTGTTGGTACATGAAGTGTCTCACTGGCTGGGATGTATTGAGAGACTTGTACCAACTGTATCCAGGAGAGTCAGGGTATTTTATCAGAGGCTCTGGACTATAAACATTCCTTTTTCTTGCAGCTACTCTCTAATATTTTGCTATAATAAACACACAGGTCAGAGTACATTCATCAATTTGTTCAGAGAACATTGGAAACAATGTTTGTTTATTTTTGCTGTTATTGTTATTGTTTACATGATTATTACAATTATCACTTGTTAGACACCACACAATAATAATAATAATATTATTATTATTAATATTATTTAAAAGAAACCAGAAACGAAATGGTAAAGGGTCATCGCGTTAAAAAATCTATCAGTCGGCATGCGCAACATTATGGCAGGTGTCATCTCCTCTTTGGTGATCGAGTGTATAACTTGGCTAGAAAAGTAAGATTTTGCAAAGTGTTTGGTGTGTGTATAATATGTTGATTGCTGCTCATTTGTATGTTTCGTTTAGCCACTGTAGCTAGAGCTAGGGATAGCAAGGTGTGGGTGTGATTGTGTCAACATTGTGTATGCCTGTCCAGTAAGAGGTTAGCTAGCTGTCTAAAGGGACATGTAAAGAAAGGAAGATTGAGGGTGTGATGCAATAATGTGTTGCTACATGATTGCAGAGTGGTGAAGTAACAGTTATTTCTTCATCTTCAGATGGTGAATTTGGACTATGAGCCAGTCAAGAAAAAAAAACACGAAAAGGGTAGCTTCATGAAAAGATATAGTTTTGTTGAGCATACTACACCATACATAGTATGGCTTCTTAGCTTTGATGTGGTATATTGATGGTTTTCAGTACAAATAGAAAATAGTCCCCTGACATAGGTATGGCAGGGGCACTGGGGGTATGTGCTCCCCACCCACTCAATCTGACAAAATGGATTGCAGGTTGGTTGAGGGAATCAAGGTCCTATTCAAGCAACAACTTAAAGTTAGCTGATGAATAGGCAGTTTACATGAGTCCTTATTGACTCCCTATACCTAGTATAGACATTTGCATTTGTGGCCTATTGTGTCTCTCTCGATGCATGTAGCAGCTGCTCAGTATTAGCTAGAGCTAGGTACAATGGCTGATAGTGAAGGTCAAAGGCATCCGGTGCTAAAAAAGTAAGTAGCCTTCTAGGATTGTTTTCACAATCTACTATTTTCACCTATAAACTTCTCAGCAATGTCTAAAATGTCTAACTGATCAGTTTTATCTCGGTGTACGTACATGACCATCAAATTGTTTAGCCTGCTTGAATATCATGGCTAGCTTCTTCTATATCACTTTCAGGCTCTCTGGCCGAAGAGTCACACTTAGTAGAAGAAAAGCATTTGTGACTAATTAAAAGTGGGTGTAGTCACTCAAAATTTTTGCCGGCACACAGAGGAATCTAGAAATAGTTTATAATGCCCGTAATCCTCAGATGGTGGTGGTTTTCTTTGTGAAGTTGTAGTAGGTTCAACACCTTCAGCCGTATGTATTGACTTCCAAACGGCAGTTACAGAATTTGTTTACTTTTTGTTGTAAGCCAGAAAATTTCCGCAATCCTTGGTGTAGATGCTACCTTCCAACTTGGTGATTTTTATGTCACACTAATGACCTACCATAATCCTAGTTTGATTAATCCATGTACTGGAAAGCTCCCTGTATTTATAGGTGCTGCACTCCTACATATGCAGCGACACTTTGAAGATTATCACACTATCTTTTCTTACCTTCTATAGCGCGAACCACGACTATCGGCCTTGAAAGCTTACAGTGCTGATGGTGAGGGAGCTCTGGTGAGTGCTCTTCAAGCTTGCTTCAAAGATTCTACAGGGCTTCATTGTATTGTTCACAAACAGAGGAATTTGGAGGAACACTTTAAGGCAGCTTCATTCAGTGCTCGGAAGGAGGTCCTATCTGACATATTTTGTGTTCAGGATGGTGACGTTTTCAGTACTGGTTTAGTTGACTCTAAAAATAAGGAAGCCTTCCACAAGGATCTTCTGCAGCTCCAGCAGCGATTGGTTCCTGTTTGTTTGTTTTTTCAACAGGTTTAATAAGGAGCAAGCGGACACCTTCAAAAGGTATGTGATTACTGATGTGTGTGAGCTTGCTCTATTGAGGTCTCCACCTGAACACTATACTAATGAAAGTGTGGTGAAAAAATGGGTGGGCTTTACCAAGAGTTTATAGAAGTGGTGACTTCAACTTGGGTAGGGGGTTGGAGACTGTAAAATTGGGGGCGTGGCTTAGAGGACCTCCCTCTGTAGAATTTCTTGATCTACTGCAGAAGATGGATGAGAGAAATTTATCAGCAATATAAAGATGAAATATCATGTTTGTAGGTCCGGCCATAATTTTAAATTCCAGCCAGTGTCCATGGAGTCATGTCCACCTTTGCTATAAGGTATATGTACCTAAGGTTTCTGGAACAATGTTGTGTCCAGGCAAAGAAATTTAGACTCTGTAAAATTACACCCCTCCCCTTAAATATACAAGCCACCATAGGACTGTTTGATGGACATTTGTCTAATGAAAGCAACCTTGATAGGACTAGGTCAGCCATTAATTTATCTCACCTACCTCTTCTCTTATATAATGTCATGAAAATCATGGGACGGTAACTCCTGAATTGAGACAGAATGTCCAACTTCACCTTGAACTTGTCCATTTGAGAAGATAAATATGTCCAGTGTGTGTGGTAGTAAAACTGCACTGAAGTGGGAGTAGTTGTTTTGTATGTGGGTAGAGCAGTGGCCGGCTATAGGACAGCATGATCATTAAATATTACATTACATCATAAGTTTTTACTGCACAACAATTCCCCCCTCAGTTTACAGGATAGACTAGAGAATAATATCCAGAAGAGGGTTGAATCTGTGGAGATGTGGTCAAATAAGTTTAGTTCAGAACACAGGCTGAAGGTAACCAGTAGCCGGCAGTTATTTCTAACTCTGCTACGTATTCTATGTTCCTCAATTGTATGCTTCCCTCAAAGAGTAACCTCCTGTGTACTGGCCAGGGTTTGAGTGTTGTTGCTGCCCTTGAATTTAGTTTTCTATATTCCAATTAAAGCCCTTGCTGTGCTGACAAGGTCAGTCGGTATACATGTAGGGTTCAAAGTCCTAGTAGCTGCATAATGAGATAAATAGTAGTCATTGCATTAATGGGTATTTGACAAGTGAGTGAAGACCCGTACTAATGGGAAAAGGTGTCTTTAGCCCTGCTATAACTAGTCATAAAACAGATTATAAGACTCATCCTCAACTGTTCATATTTATAAAGGGTTCTTTACCCATAGATTGGTTAAGTACCTTAACCCTATCCTCCCCACCTATCCAAAAGTTTTACTCTTTAACCCTATCTCTCCCCACTCCTCTGAGAATTTTTTCTCTTTAACTCTATCCCTCCCCTTTTCTCCGATATCTGCAGTTGCATGATGCTAGCATGATCCAAGACATGGATATTGATAAAAGAAACCTCATCGTCTATGACATGATAACGGGAATTAAGTTAGTCCTGCGTGCAGCTAAGACAGTTGATCAGGGACATGTGGCTGACCCAATCCTGTCTCCTTATTCAACAGGCAAAGAAAGCCATCTCTAACCAGTTGGCTGCACGTTCCAGGAGTACATCAGAACCCACTGAATTGGCTAGGGCAGCAAGCTTCTCTCGGAAAGCCATGTTTCGGAAGGAGAGGGAGGAATCAAAGAGGAAGGTGAAGAGACCTAGCTCATCCACTGGAGTCCATGAAAATCCAGAGGAGATGATGAGGATTTGCTCAGTAAACTGCGATGTTTCAGTATTTCTTTTCTGTATTTTGTTGTAAATTCTCAGTAATCTATTGGTGATGATGGTATTATTTACAGGTTCCACCAGGTACAGAGTACATTGTGATGGAGTGTATTGTTCTAGAGGGAGAGGATGACCTCACGTTGGAACCAGGAGACGTGGTCCAACTTGTGAAGGCCAACTGTATCAGACACACCCCTCGTACGTGTCTGTACCATGGACAAGAACAAACTGGAGGGATGCATCCCTTCAAGTTACCTCCGGAGAAGGGACTCCATCAAGGGAACCTGCATGGAAAGTAAGATCTAGGACACCTAATGTCTAGCCACACCCCTCTAGGTGAGCATCTTTTTTTCTTTAAACTTTTAGGTACTCCAAAATTCACAATGCATCCAGCGGACCTTGACCTCCGAGTAGGCTCCATGGCAGCATTGAGTTGTTCTTTCAATGGGTACCCTGCTCCTTCGGTGATTTGGAGGCACGACCATGAAATCCTGTTGTCGGAGGAACATGGTAAGATAATGTCGTGTAGGACATCCAGTGTGCTGGAACTCAACAAGTTGGAATGTGACGATGAAGGAAGTTACATCATAAACTGCATGGGCAGTGACTCCACCACTACGACCCTAACATTGCATGGTACGTATAGGTTACATCACTGTCACATGATTGTACCCTATCCAAGTAAACTCCTTTCTATTTGGTATCCCCATTTCTGTCTATTCCTAAATTGTATATCTCTTTCAAACACTTTCAGTCCATCTCAGATTAGTTTAACAAGGCCTTGGGGCATTCACACAGGAATTAAACCACACCCCTTTTTCTCTTGGGGCATTCACACAGGAATTAAACCACACCCCTTTTATTTTCTGGTAGGCAAAAAAAAAATCCCTAGAGAAGTAATAATAATAATTTTCATCTCTGAGCATAAGTATTGCAATGAGATGATCTATTATTATAAGTTAAAGAATATTTATTGAAAAGTTCCATCCTTTACCTACTATCCAAATATACAAGTGTTTCCATAGCAACACTTGACACTTACCTGAGGCTATAGACAATCATTACTTATTATATTCCTTCCAGGGCCTCCCCTCTCTGCTGGCAGGATCATCGGCTCCTCCACTGTCTCTACCAGTATTCCACCCGGCTACAGCAGGTGTAGTTGAGCTACTATGGAAATTCAAAGTGAATGCTAAAGCTAGGTTTGGTGAGTGCTATAGAAATAACAAACCTCTCTTCTGATGACTTGAATATCCAGGCATGCCCAAAAAGAATTTTCTCCTTTGGAAGTGTCTGTACTTGGATAAAGTAGAAACTGGGGAAGAGGAAGATATGTGATGAGGGAACTTACATAGCATCTTTACAATATACCATTGACAGCTGAAGGCAGACTGAACAGGTGACCCTAGTCAAGATGCTGTGGAGTCTTTGGCCTAGCATGTCTGATCATAGCCACAAGGCAGCTCAGTTTTTGGACATGTTGCCCAATTCCACTCCTCAAGTACTACAGAAGGTGCAATAGTCTATGTAATGCAGCATTAGTGTTGATGGTGTAATGCAATATGCAATGTTTTATAGCATTAATGTTAATGGTGTAACACAATGTAATGCAAGATGGTTAATCTTTACTTCCAGGCCTCTCTCTGTCAGCAGTTTGTTGAGAGGGCTGTGTCTCTACTGAAGAAACAGAATATTCCACTGGGATATTACCCAAACTCCCACATCTACTCTCAGTTACGGTCCTTAGTGGACTTTGATGGGTTTTATCCAGAGAGTGAACCTTGAACCTTGTCTGGTGTACAATGACCCTGAGATCCAGTCTTCTGTGAGTGAGATTACTAATTCATTATTGAGATTACTGAGATGATTTACTAGTAAACTCATTGTTAAGATTACTGAGATAAAATAATTGTGAAGATGAGATTACAGAGATGATAATTTTTTCTGGTTCAGATGCTGAAATTTCAGTCAGTGAAGTCAGAAATTCAGTACACGCCCAATATGATACTGGTCAAACTGGTTGGGTCCCATTCCATCTCACAGATCCTACTTTGTATTTCCATAAGATGGTGAGTAATGTGTGGATTAAACCAGCAGGCCATTAGAGAAGCTGGTTGTTGCTACTGTGTAATCCTTCCATTCATCCCCTGCTAAAGAGAGATATACCCTTTACTGTCCCATCCCTCTTCTACGATAGGTGGTGTGGTCCTCAGCAAGGGTGCGGTTATTTTATGGGGGTGTGGTTTTCAGTGTGTCACATGTTGTGGTTATCCTAGGTCCGTACTATCAATGTAACAACAGGACAGTAGAGAATGTCATAAAACTGAAGAACAAGTGGGTCAGACCCTGTAATTAGGAATAATATGACGGTTAGAATACTAACACACTTATTTTCTCCTTTAGACGGAGCATGTGGTTGATGGCTAAGAGCTGCAACCTCACAGCTGGTCAGAACGAGGTCAAGGTACACAATAAAAACATGATATTATTGTACAGTGGAACCTCTCTAACTCGAACACTTTGGGACCAGAGGGTGTTCGAGTTAGTGAAATGTTCGAGTTATAGAATGAATTAATATTAATTAATATAAACTCCCCCTCCCTCCTCTCAGGACCTCACCCCCCCCCCCCCCCCCCTCCTCCCAGGACCTCACCATTAATATATACTCCCCCTCCCTCCTCTCAGGACCTCACCATTAATATATACCCCCCCTCCCTCCTCCCAGGACCTCACCATTAATATATACTCCCCCTCCCTCCTCTCAGGGCCTCACCATTAATATATACTCCCCCTCCCTCCTCTAAGGACCTCACCATTAATATATATTACCTTCACAGAGAGCTAGCTCAGCCACACCCACCTATGTATTCATGTCCCCCCCAAGACTAGAATAGGAACATATTCAAAGGATTCCTATCACCTGGTATCTGGTGTGTGTGCATTAACATCTCTAGAGCTTTTATTCACGTGTTGTGGTTAGGTAAATGTTGATCAGCTCGTCAACATTTTGTTAGTCCTACATGTAAAATGAACAGTCTTGGTCATTTTTGGACTTAAGAGGAGACTTGAATAGACCATAAGAAAGCTCTTTAAAAAGATTTTAGTAAAGCTTCTGGAGATAAGTATGGCCTAGGGCTAGCCATCTGTGAAGTAACTTTTGTGGTAGACAATAATTATTGGTTTTATACACTAGATTATTAGACAACCTCTAGCCAATTCATGACCTTTGTACTTTTGTATCACCCAATTCATAATTTTTATATTTCAAGTATGTTCTTCTGGTGCTGTGGTAAAGGGTCTCCATACTTACAAAGCTGCATTATATACTTGTAAGTGGGTAAAGGGTAGTCATGTCTATGTAGTCATGTTTGTAGTAGGAGCAATTAAGTGGGTAAAGGGTAGTTATATACATATGCACATAGAAGATGCATGATTGTATGCTTATTATAAATAACCTTGATCATCTCCTTAGTGGTACCTTGTGCTCTGTCAGATGTTAACACAGTCATCCTCGGCAGTTATAACTCTGCCCTCATCTCCTGGCTCCCTCCAGCTGTAGATGACCACACCCCTATCTCCAAGTACCTACAAGAAAGGCGTAGAGTGGAGTTTGAAGGGTGGGAGGAAGTCTCGTCTGATATTGATGGAGCTGCTCATGTGGTAGATGACCTTTTACCTGGTGTGGCATACATGTTTAGGGTCTCGACAATTAATGAGTCGGAAGGGGTCCAACCAGTGAACCCTCGGAACCTGTCACCATAGAGACTGGTCTTGACTATGATTCAGATAGTCTGACTTTCGACCTAGTTCATGTGAAGACAACTTAGTTTCATTTGGAATACCTTGTTGAAGAAGAGATCAGCAGGTAAACACTCAACTATATGGATAAAGTGGAACCTCAACACCTTTAAACTGTACTCTGTATTTTGCCAGGGTCAAATTCTTCATAGTGATAGAGAAGCACAGATTATGTGTATCCTGCCAAGATTTTCAGTGTTGAAGATAACCTAGATCTCAGAGGAGAGGCCCTGCAAGAACTGGATCATGAGAGAGTTAACAAATCCTCGAATAGTGGCTTTAGAACTAATAACATGTACAGTACAGGTCAACATCATTGACATACTTAATATGTACATGATATCAATGTTACACTTCCTATCAGCTGATTTTTATTATGTGGACAAAGCCATCAGATAGTGACCATCCTGAAGCTAGGGGAGGCAGTGTTAAATCGGGGAGATGACTGATCCATCAATGTCTGACTGAGGGAGGACAACAGACAAGCACACATGCACCACAATCTCATTTCAGTTCAGGCTAATGATCCACAACCCCCACCCACCACAATCCACCCACTCATGATTAGCATTACCTTTTAACCACACACCGTCTAACGTCAGAGTCAGACATCTTGTATCGCCCATAGTAATGGCAGAGAAGGTGAGTGGTGGTGTATATGTTAAATCATCTCCTGTTTTTATAACTCCCAGCTAGTGAGCGCGCCAACCCTGAACAGCTGCCTTATAGTATCAGCAAGAACTGCTGCTGCAGAGCTAGCTATAAAGTAGCACTCCATTCAGTGTGGTGGTGCGCTGACTGTATATGTGTAGCCATAGTTAGCTAGCTCTGTCCTGACCTCCTAGGCTGTTGTGTATTATTATCTAGTCTACAGTAGCTAGTTCTAGTAGCTAAAGTGTAGCTAGCAGCTAGCTGAACATGGCCCGAGGGGAGTTGAGATGTAGCAAAGCGTTTAGCTGTAGTTTTGAGAGTTTAGCTAGCTTGTATGTATCTCCTAGTATCTATGTCTATACTATCTGTGTTTATGAGTGTGAAATTTGTGGTTCTTTTCAGATAAAGAACCCCAAGCAAAGAATTGAAGAATTAAAAGAGGTGAGCTTGTGTGTGTTGTTAGTAAACCTTCCAAACTCTCACATCACTGATACTGGTAACATATTAATACATTGGCTCATATTTATAGTATTGTAAGGTACAATAGACCTCTCATGCACTGCATGTAATAGATGAAGGTAGTGTGCAGTGATGGAAGGTTTAGTATCAGCTTCTATGCTTTCCTTATGGTTCAGTGCCTCCAACCACACCCTCCTACCACCTCCGGCACCTGTACTGTACCCATGTACGGAAGGTCTATTATTAATGTGGGGGTAAAAATCAAAGATTGAAGGATGGACTGTAGGACCACATGACCTTGTAGTAGTAGTCTCCAAGGTATTGGCCTCCAAGTTTAGGGGCCACACCTCCTTCAGTGTCCGAGTACGACCCCTGTTCAGGTTAGACCAAAAAGTGCTGAGTCAGCATTAATTGTTTTTGACCCCTGTGCCGTGTGAAATGGGTGTGGTTTGAGTGTCCATAACCCAGATGACCTTGTAGAGGATAGTTTACTGTATATGTTCTCTTTGTTTGGAGTCAGTAGGTCCCTTGCTGTGCGTGTGGTAGGGTGTGTTTGTCGGTCCAAGATGGCCGTCTTTTGTGTGTGTGTTAGCATTGCTTAACCTTCTCTCTCTCTCCTCACAGGTGAAGGCAGAGTGTCAGAGAGAGATAAAGGATTGTGAAGGGGTAAGTGATGAGTGTAGTAGTGGTATGATGAGAGTGGTGCATGTAGCCCATTCTATACCTGGTGTGTGTTCTTTGTGTGCAGGTGATAGCTAGTCGTCAGAGTGAGATAGAGGATCCCAACACTAGTGAGGAGAGGAGGGAAGTGCTAAAGAATAGTGTGAAGATATGGGAGAGCCTTATCCAGGACTATAAACAACAGATAAATCACTGTGATACAGAAATAAAGCAGATTATAGAAAATAAAGGTGAGTCCATAATTTAAGTAGCTAATAAATTTTGAATGATGATGTAATAATTATTATGATGTAATGTAATAATAAAAAAATAATTCATGAATATAATTAACATGTTACTATTTTTAGAACTAATTAGCTAAAGTTTAAAAGTAGGTGAAACTTTAACTGGCCATAACTTTAGACTGGAATGAGATATAGACTTCAAACAAATTGCATTCTACTAGGAAAAATTTGTTATTTCTGTCTATATAACTCATCTCTAGTGCAGTCTATCAGTTATAGGATAAGTGTGTATTTGCTACATTTGTAAAGGGGATATTTGTCAATGTCTTCCACTGAGAGGTTATGTCAGGTAGAATATCTATGTGATAGTATAGGAGGGGTCCTCTCCAGCATTTAAAAAGGTACTTCTCCACTCTGTACTCTACTTGAGCTAGTAATTCCAGTAGAGAGTCACTTATAGAGAAGAGGCAGTGTTACTAAGGATACCATTATAGTAGAAATGTTATATCTAAGAGGTTGTTCAAATCCATGTCATTGTCAGATCATTGTGAAGAAGTATTAACCACCAGATTACCATACTTCAAAGGCCAAAGAATAGGACTCACCTATCTGTCCAGACTTTAACCCCTTAACTGGGATAGTGGGTCCTCATATTAAGTCCACATAGGGATATCCCTTTTGTCATACCCAAACACATATAAAAAGTGTATGCAGTCACATGACCAAGCATCAGCTAACAGTATATAGTATTAGCACTTCCTCATCTCTCTCCAATTCATACCTCAGAGACCAGTAAACATTCAGCTGTTGTCTGTTAGTAATTATTTCTACAAATTATCACATTCCTAAACCAGTTAAACCTGTTTAAAGGTTATACAGGTCTCACTGTTTTTATCCATGTAAAGGTTGTGTTTTAGTGTTTAGTGATGCTAAGATATAATTATGAACCACAGGAGAAGAAATCACCACTTGATGTTGTTTAAACCTTCCAGTTAATTTCATGTAGAAGATTTGACTACATGCATATAAAGCATGATAATTCTGACAAGAAGGCACAGTGTAGCAAACATTCCTAGCCTTGCCCATAGAAAGATAAGGCTTGGAAGGACATGCACTTACCAGTGAGATCCAGTGGAGCCTTCTCTTTCATTGGGAAAGGCTAGGAATGTTTGTTATTCTGTGTCTTCTTGCTAGTCTTCTTTTCAATGCTTTTTAAATTCTAAGACAACTCAGTTAACTTTGCTAGACATCCTCAGCAATATCTCCTCCCTACCACCCAATGATTCATCAGGTTCATCACCTCTTCAGTATTTGCTAGAGCATCACTTTGTGACGACCATTCTAACCTGTACTTTGCCCTGGCTCTAGTTACTGCTGTAGAGGGATGGAGTATTAATTTGAGGTGTCTTGGCTTAGCATACAATACATTGAACGTGGAGTAAAGGTTTATGAGAGTAGAGCTGATAGCGTGTATTAATGGCCAGAGTTGCGATTTTGCTTGCTGACAGTATGTTACACCCACAGATCCTAGGGACCATACATGACATGTATGTAACCTCCTCTGTTAGGAGTAGTTGACGACTACACATTAATACAGAGGTGTCCTCAATTTAGGGGTTTGTAATAGAGGGTTTCTACTGTGGTGCCTGTGCCATAGGGTTCATGTTCCACTGTACTTGTATTTCCATATAAGGTACATGTAGTAAATATAGCTATGTATAATTATACATGTAACTCTGTACTGTATGTAGATAGCTACTACACATGAAGTAGTACTACTATACATATTATACTCCACCAGACACCTTGCAACAACTTAAACTGTGAGAGGGGTAGCCTCATTTGAGGAAGTGAAGTTCTATTACTGTTAATACACAAGCTGACATATTAAAGTGTCCTCAGTACAGAGGGGTCTTAATTGCAGTGTTTTTAAATATAGTAGTTCCACTGTATATAGAGCTGTCCTCATATGAGGGGGCTTTTGTTCCCAGACATTCTACACTAGTGTGGAATGTTCCCAGACTATCCATCCTAGGTGCAGTATCCTATAGTGTCCCCCTTCATTCCCCATCCCTGCTTCAAAGTCAAGTTTATTTAAATGCTGCTACATGAGGGTTTCTTCTGGATAAAATATAGAACAGTAACACCCCAAAACACACCTAAAACCACACCCATCATATGCAGCCATACAGTAGAATATTTGAACTCTCTACCTCTCAATTGATGTAGCAATCATTATGGATCAGTATCGATACATGTACGTGATGGCCAGTATCAGTACATGTACGTGATGGCCAGTATCAGTACATGTACGTGATGGCCAGTATCAGTACATGTACGTGATGGCCAGTATCAGTACATGTACGTGATGGCCAGTATCAGTACATGTACGTGATGGCCAGTATCAGTACATGTACGTGATGGCCAGTATCAGTACATGTACGTGATGGCCAGTATCAGTACATGTACGTGATGGCCAGTATCAGTACATGTACGTGATGGCCAGTATCAGTACATGTACGTGATAGACAGTATCAATAAATGTACGTGATAGCCAGTATCAGTACATGTACGTGATGGCCAGTATCAATACATGTACGTGATGGTCGGTATCAATACATGTACGTGATGGCCGGTATCAATACATGTACGTGATGGCCGGTATCAATACATGTACGTGATAGCCAGTATCAGTACATGTACATGATAGCCAGTATCAATACATGTACGTGATGGCCGGTATCAATACATGTACATGATGGCCGGTATCAATACATGTACGTAATAGCCAGTATCATTGCTGCTGTATGTTGTGGTTAATAGTATGTCTTTGTAATGATCTTGTTTTGTTTCTGGAACAGAAAGTGAAGATAGTCTGGAACTTAATGATAATGAAAGAAGGAGAATAGTAAGTGATCTAATATTAATCAGTAGAATAGAATGGAACATGTCACCTCTGAGACTATACACAATTACTTCAGTGCCTTTATAGTCAGTTTTTACAGACCCTTCAGTAGATTATAGTTTACATGGACTATTTATGATAGTTTAATGGCCACTCTATGCAATGCACTTATGTAGGAATACATGCTACATGTTTATACATTATCAACAACCTTCAATGTGTCAGACAATGTTTACATGAAGAAGGTCAACTAGTCATAATGGTACCTAGTGGCTATATAATCTTGTAGTGGTTACTAACAATACAACAATACCACTTCAGAGCAGGAGTCTTTCTAGGAATAACCTTCCAATATGCATTATAGCACTGTTTACTGTCCCTAATAGTTTACACTATAGGGTAATGTTATGTAACTACCAAAAGATTTTACAGGCAACTTCAAGGAGCAGCAGCTCATTTTTAAAGAGATATTTTTAAGTGACCATAACTTTCATTTCTAACACAAAGTTTTAGTATCAAAAGATTCTTTAGTTCAAGAGCTCTCTAATGGAATACACAATTTTATTTATGTGCAAGTATATATGAAGAATTCTGTCCTTTATCACTAACCACTCTGCATAGCTATCTTCTTCAACAATATTAGACATGTATGTACTATAATTTGAAAATGACTTGTCCAAATGTTTTCAAACTTGAAAGACAAGAAGTAGTTAGCATGTAATGGCATAGTTAGAGTAAAGAAATCTTAAAAATAATATATGGGTTGTCCCCCCTGTATGGCTAGAGTTCCTTCAATAGTGATGTTAGATTAGAATCTAGTGGTGTTGAACCTTCAGTCTAATATCTGTTGTCTTATAATAATATAGGTTGGTTCACTTGTGAGGTGGACTCTAAGAAAGGTTCCACTGTAATATGCCATGTAACTAAAAATAGAGATTCTGTGCACATACACAATCATGTACACTAATCCAGCCAACATGTTTATCTCTAGTCCTTACCTTTAACTTTTCTAGTTTGATGAAGCTATGCGTTTTGGCCACATTGACGTTACCATTATCAAGATTCTGATAGTAGGAGCAGGAGGTGTGGGTAAATCCTGTTTGTTGAGGTTTCTCTGTGACCTTCCCATCCCGGATACGTACGACAGTACAACTCTCATCAATGCAGCCCAGAGAGTCAAGTGCAAGAGAGTACGCACTAGTGAAGACGATTCAAGTGAGGAGATTGTATGGGAGTTAGTAGGAGCTGAAAAATTAAAGTCTGTTCTTGCTGATGCTATTAAATCTAGAGTTGCAAAAGCCTTATCTCCTGAAGAGGTCCTATCACCATCAAATGTAGGTTCTCTGCAAAGTTCTGAGCTTGATTTTACACAAACCAGTTCTTTAGAGAGCATAAGTGAAGTTGTAGGCCTCCTTAAATATAAAGGGGGTAAATTGTTTAGTGTAACATGGATCTACTTGGTAGATAGCGGCGGCCAGCCTCAGTTCCATGAGCTCCTCACAGCCTTTGTAAGGAATGCTACTTTAGGTATCTTTGTCTTTAATCTCTCTGAGCAGCTGGATGATAAACCAGAGATTAAATACTACAAAAACGGTCAACCATGTGGTAAATCTTACAAATTCCCTCTTAGCCACAAGGAGATCTTTCAGCACTGTGTTCAGACAATCTCCTCTCTTTGCCCCATTAATCACTCCCTCTCCTCCACTGAGACGGAGGAACCCTCCACTGCCTCCATTGAAACAGAGGAAACTACTGTCACTTCCAAGTTTATTAAACCTGACATTCTTGTTGTGGGCACTCATAGAGAGGAAGAAGGTAAAAGTAAAGAATCACGTAAAGAAAAGGAAGAGAAGCTTAAGGAAATTTTGCAACCATATGATGATGCTGGTCTTATTTCAAATGATGGTAAATATATATTTGCCATTGATAGTATTTCCAGAAGTGATTCAGATAAGGATGTACGAGACAAGATTCGTAGAGGAATAGTAAAAGCCGTCAAGCCTTTTTGTAAAACAGCATTACCTTTACAATACTATGCTTTAGAACTGGAACTAGAGCTGCAGGCAAAGAAGGAAAAGCATGATGTGATCAGCTTTGAGCGTTGTTTTAGAGAGATAGGTACCTCTCTGAAGTTTAGTCGAAAGACTTTCTTAGCAGCTATACAACACCTTGACGAGCTCAACCTGATTCTCTACTTCAAATCTCAGGCACCAGATGTAATATTCACCAATCCCAACACATTGCTAGATAAAGTAGGTGAAATCGTAGAGAAGAGCTACATTTGGAGAGGAAAGGTTCCTTCCCATGAAGACCAGTGGGTTTCAAACGAATCTGTTTTTCTTGTTAAACGAGGTGAAGTGACTTTAGAGGTGCTTAAAAGCTTTGAGAGTAGTTATGTAGAAGGATTATTTGATCACAATACTTTAACGAGAATTCTAACTCATCTTTTTGTCCTTCTACCAATATCCAAAGATAAATATTTTATGCCAGCCTTGTTAGACGTTAGTGAAGATCTAACATCACCAACTGAAGACTACTTTGCAGTTTCTTTTTCTGGTAATGCTCCCATGGGTCTGTTCTCTTCCTCAGTAGTATGCCTACTATCTAAATATAAATGGGAAGAAATGAACACTCCAGGCTATTTATTTCGTAACTCCCTGACCTTCAAAGTAGGCATAGCTCAAGTCACCTTACTCGATAGAAGGACACACTTTGAAGTGCATATCAAAATTGGAAGTGGTTTCAAGAAAGCCTTACCTAAATTGAGAGCCAGTATCCGTGAATATGTAATCAATGCGGTTAATGAAGTCAAGAAGGCTCGTCACTTGTATAATCTTGAGTTTTCCGTTGAATGGTTTTGCTGTCCATGTTCAAGTTCTCCTCCTCATCTAGCTGAATACAAGTTTTCAGAAGATATAGATGACTTCATACTTGATTGTACCAAGGATGGAGGATCCTTTCCAGTAGAGGACTGGCACAAAGAATGGTTGGGTATTTGCTCTCCCTCTATGGAGGATGTCACAATAGAAAAAGAAGGTAAATCAATCACTTCTTTTATTGGCAGGAACTCGGGCAAAGTCAAACCTTTACAGTTAGTTAACGTGTAGTTAAGATAATATGTAGGAGGATTGAGGGTCAGTTCGAGGGTTACAGAACTTTTCCTTGAGGTACATGAACTACATGTCCTTTTGATGTTGTGTTACAGCATCATCAGAATAGTTGAGGTGTTCTAAATGGTTTACTGTATATACCATAGGATTAGAATATTTGAGGTGTTCTAAATGGTTTACTGTATACACCATAGGATTAGAATATTTGAGGTGTTCTAAATGGTTTACTGTATATACCATAGGATTAGAATATTTGAGGTGTTCTAAATGGTTTACTGTACATACCATAGGATTAGAATATTTGAGGTGTTCTAAATGATTTACTGTATATACCATAGGATTAGAATATTTGAGGTGTTCTAAATGGTTTACTGTACATACCATAGGATTAGAATATTTGAGGTGTTCTAAATGGTTTACTGTACATACCATAGGATTAGAATATTTGAGGTGTTCTAAATGGTTTACTGTATATACCATAGGATTAGAATAGGTGAGGTGTTCTAAATGGTTTACTGTACATACCATAGGATTAGAATAGGTGAGGTGTTCTAAATGGTTTACTGTACATTAGAATATTTGAGGTGTTCTAAATGGTTTACTGTACATACCATAGGATTAGAATATTTGAGGTGTTCTAAATGGTTTACTGTATATACCATAGGATTAGAATATTTGAGGTGTTCTAAATGGTTTACTGTATATACCATAGGATTAGAATATTTGAGGTGTTCTAAATGGTTTACTGTATATACCATAGGATTAGAATATTTGAGGTGTTCTAAAAGGTTTACTGTATACACCATAGGATTAGAATATTTGAGGTGTTCTAAACGGTTTACTGTACATACCATAGGATTAGAATATTTGAGGTGTTCTAAATGGTTTACTGTATATACCATAGGATTAGAATATTTGAGGTGTTCTAAATGGTTTACTGTACATACCATAGGATTAGGTATTCTAAATGGTTTACTGTATATACCATAGGATTAGAATAGTTGAGGTGTTCTAAATGGTTTACTGTATATACCATAGGATTAGAATAGTTGAGGTGTTCTAAATGGTTTACTGTATATACCATAGGATTAGAATATTTGAGGTGTTCTAAATGGTTTACACAATAGGATTAGAATGTTCTAAATGGTTTACTGCTAGTACAAAACCAACTTCATCGAGGGAGGGGGAGGGGTTACAATCAGGATTTATGAAGTTTGGTATTAACCCTGTCAGGATCTGGTATATTATGTTTAACCCTTTTTGATAACTATTAGGTAGTGAACTCACACTTCACAATATAAAAGCTTTCTTGAGTGATAAAGATTTTCCAGCAGGCAATGCTGAAGAGCTTGGTGTATATTTAGGCATTCAACCAGGAAGAATCTACACTCTCAAGAAGGATAGTGGTGGTGATTCTGATATATTGTTAAGTAATGTCATTACAGAATGGTTGAATAATGACAGTGGAAAATCCTGGCAGAAGCTGGCCACAGCTCTGAAGAACTGTAATTATTCACTGATAGCTAAGAAGATAGCTCCACAAGAAGGTAAGCATGAATTTCACATTATTGATAGTGTGAGGTATAACACACCTTTTATTCCCCACCATACAGCTGTGTTAATAATTATTGGGAGCCCATTAAATGAATAGTTGCCAGGAGATTAAGAGAACTACATGTCCTTTTGACAGTGTGTTACAGTATCATGAGGTGTTCTAAATGGTTTACTCTATATACCATAGGATTAGAATATTTGAGGTGTTCTAAATGGTTTACTATATATACCATAGGATTAGAATATTTGAGGTGTTCTAAATGGTTTACTGTATATACCATAGGATTAGAATATTTGAGGTGTTCTAAATGGTTTACTGTATATACCATAGGATTAGAATAGTTGAGGTGTTCTAAATGGTTTACTGTATACACCATAGGATAATGGTTTACTGTATACACCATAGGATTAGAATATTTGAGGTGTTCTAAATGGTTTACTCTATATACCATAGGATTAGAATATTTGAGGTGTTCTAAATGGTTTACTGTATATACCATAGGATTAGAATATTGGAAGTGTTCTATTATATAGTAGAGATGTTAATTTTAAGATAGGATGATGTATTGAAGTACCGTATTTGCTGAAATTTTCGTTGTTGTTTTAATTTCGGATGTTACTTTTATTACGAAATTTAAAAAGTTGAATAATTGGAGATGCACAGCAGCATGCTGGGCTCCCTAGGCTCTTCCGAAATTAAAACAACATGAAAATTTGAAAAATGAATTATTAAGTAATGAAAATTTCAGGAAATACAGTATCATTATTCATACAATGTTGAATCAAGAAGTTTGTGTGACCATTTATCTTTAAATTGTACCAGAATTAACATCAAACTATATTTTGGTTGGGAGAGCACTCTCCACCCCTTCCCCCCTTTTTACTGTTCCAGGGTCCCTGCGCCCAGTTGGACGTAAGCAACAACACAAATAATAATAACATGAACATAAACACTTGCAGTATATATAGTACAAACTGGTTTTAATAAATGCAGGTTCGTCTAGGACCCGTAGTGTACCATACCCTCACAGTGAGGCTCCTAGCTCAAAACGCCCTAAACTCTGTTGACAGTGCAGGCAAGTATTAACTACTGTACATCTCATCATGTTCTTCTCTCTAGAATTGTGGTCCAACAATAATATCTAGCTCTCTAATTTCTTCACCCATCAATAAAATATCCTCTAAACTTATTTGTTGTGTGGTGAGGCCATTACTAGTGTGAACTAGCAATATGATAATAATACATTGTATACTATATATAGCTACATGTCTCTAATATTATATAGAGCACTCAACCCTTTGAGTTCACCTATATTAATATAGGGATAGTATTTGGGGTGTGGTTGGGGTGGAGTTAGTCAGGAAGGTGTCACTTTTGAAGGTTGATGAGTATAGGAACCATATCCTACGCTAATCCCATCCCATGTTCCTATATATATGTGGAGCCCTGTGTTGGTCCATGAAGTGTCTCACTGGCTGGGAGGTAGCAGTAAGAGACTTGTACCAACTGTATCCAGAGGAGTCAGGGTATTTTATCAGAGGCTCTGGACTATAGACATTCCTTTTTCTTGCAGCTACTTTAGAATAATCTCTAATATTTTACTATAATAAACACACAGGTCAGAGTACATTCATCAGTCTGTTCAGAGAACATTGGAGACAATCTTTGTTTATTTTTGTTGTTATTGTTATTGTTATTGTTATTGTTTACATGATTATTACAATTATCACTTGTTAGACACCACACAATAATAATAATGTTATTTTTAGAAACCAGAAACGAAATGGTAAAGGGTCACCGCATCAACAAATCCATGAGTGCGCACACGTTTTGCAAACATCATGCATGGCAGGTGTCATCTCTCCTTTGGTGAGTGTATAACAGATTTTGCCAAGTGTTTTGTGTGTGTGTATGTTGATTGCTGCTCATTTGTATGTTTCTTTTAGCTACTGTAGCTAGAGATAGCAAGGTGTGGGTGTGATTGTGTCAGCTTTGTGTATGCCTGTCCAGTAAGAGGTTAGCTAGCTGTCTAAAGGGACATGTAAAGAAAGGAAGATTGAGGGTGTGATCCAATAATGTGTTGCTACATGATTGCAGAGTGGTGAAGTAACAGTTATTTCATCTTCAGATGGTGAATTTGGACTATGAGCCAGTCAAGAAAAAAAACCATGAAAATTGTAAGTCAAGCCATACTATAGCATTGCTGTGTCAGCAGTTTTTGTGAGATCATGTGATTCTCCTACTCTACTGTAAAGTGGCAGTTGGGCCACATGGCATAGAATCACATGCTAGACGACAGGCAAAGGGTGGGGCTAAATTAGATTGAAAATACTTTTTTGCATGTTGTGGTTTCCTTTAGAATAGATGGCCTCATTTTAAAGGCTCTAAGACAGATTTTTCTTGTAAAGCTTAACTGATTTGTTGTGAAAAACATGGCAATGCTGGGTCTAGTTCTCTAACTTCAGTACCAAGGTGGTTGTTAAGCGTAGGAGCTGGTAGGTCTGCTCAATAAGAAAAAAGGCACCTCACAGTAAACATTCCCTTAACAGGAGGAGTATTTTTAATTTTGTGGGCAGGGCTTACTGTTGCTTAAATATACAAACCACCATAGAACTGTTTGATGGACATCTGTCTAATGAAACCAACCTTGATAGGACTAGGTCAGCCACGTTCTCTATGTTCTATGTTTCCCTCAAATAGTAACCTGTGTACTGCCCAGGGTTTGAGTGTTGTTGCTGCCCTTGAATTTAGTTTGTATATTCCAATTAAAGCCCCTTGCTGTGCTGACAAGGTCAGTCGGTATACATGTAGGGTTCAAAGTCCTAGTAGCTGCATAATGAGATAAATAGTAGTCATTGGTATTTGACAAGTGAGTGAAGACCCGTACTAATGGGGAAAGGTGTCTTTAGCCCTGCTATTCCTCACTGCAGAGAATAATGTAATCAAGCAATTCCCCATATCTGCGAAATGGTGAGCGACGCCCGGCTTCTCATCGGTGTGGTATTGCTGGTGCCATCTGTGAAGAAGGTAAGGAGTTGGTAAGGTAAGAGGATATTATGTGACGACAGGGTGGGGAGTATGACTGAGGATAGGGGGACTATGATGAGGTATATGGTGTGTGAGGTGGGACTATGATGAGTTATGGGGTGTGTGAGGTAGGTATATGATGAGGTATGGGGTGTGTGAGGTGGGAATATGATGAGGTGTGGGGTGTGTGAGGTGGGAATGTGATGAGGTGTGGGGTGTGTGGGGTGGTAATATGATGAGGTGTGGGGTGTGTGAGGTGGGAATATGATGAGATGGGTGATGAGGTGGGGTGATGTGATGGAGTGTGGATGTGTGGGAGGATTTTATTTACTTGTTTGTATTCCTTCTGTACATTGTTTTCACTTCTAGTTGTTTGTCCCTGTTATGATGGCGAACTCTGGTTCCAAAATACAACTTCTAACGTAGACCAATACACATACCAGTATGGTGGTCGAGATTACTTTAGGGTGTTCAGTGGTGGAGTGGAGGTGTGTCACAATGGGATGTTTGCAGCTCTGTGTAGTGAAGGTTTAGGGCCCAGAGAAGCTGGTATTGCTTGTGGACACTTTGTATATAATGATCCTTACTATAGTAAGTATACTGGATCATATTTACAGACAGTGGGCCCTTAATTAATGTGCAGGTGTGCATAGTCTAATGTGGGATAGAGTATAATAGTATAGGAGACCTATCCTTGAGGTGAGCTGTTTATTTGAGTAGGTTGGATTGTTACAACTTCTGTTTAAGTCAGCTGTGTTGCTATTTGAGTGAATTGGGCTGTTATTTGAGTGTATTGGGTTGTTATTTGAGTGTATTGTGTTGTTATTTGAGTGTATTGTGTTGTTATTTGAGTGTATTGTGTTGTTATTTGAGTGTATTGTGTTGTTATTTGAGTGTATTGGGTTGTTATTTGAGTGTATTGTGTTGTTATTTGAGTGTATTGGGTTGTTATTTGAGTGTTATTTGAGTGTATTGGGTTGTTATTTGAGTGTATTGGGTTGTTATTTGAGTGTATAGGGTGTTGAATGTAATACTATGCTCTCTTTAAGAACACAATAGCTAATTTTAGTTAAATGATCATCTATCTTTAACTTGTAGTGGCTCAATATCTGGAATAGTCTGGTTGGTCTGGGGATGTAGTCACCTGCAGAAATGGTTCAAATTTCCTAAGCTGTGAAAATGCTACAACTTGTGATTGTCCTAACCTGTCAGAAGTGGCAGCTGTGACATGCACTGAAGGTATGTACACCACAAAGAGTAATAATGTGTAGCTAATATGATTTCTTTGAGTCTACACTGTAACCCCTCTATTCCAGCCCCCTGTAATAAGGACAAGTATTCACTGGAACCCCTCTATTCCAGCCCCCTGTAATAAGGACAAGTATTCACTGGAACCCCTCTATTCCAGCCCCCTGTAATAAGGACAAGTATTCACTGGAACCCCTCTATTCCAGTCCCCTGTAATAAGGACAAGTATTCACTGGAACCCCTCTATTCCAGCCCCCTGTAATGAGGACAGCCCTGTACTTACTCCTGGAAATAAGACCACTCCTCTGATCAGGGATTATGTCATTATTTTTTTTTAATTCATTTTTTAGTGGGGAGGGGATACTGTATAGCTGGGTAATTTTTGAGGGGAAATATGTTTGTGGTTTTCAATAATCAAATTTATTTGTGGAAAATAATTCATTGGTTTACAGCTCAGTGCCCACTCATTTAAACCATAAAATTAAAAGTTGGTGGGTAAAACATTCCTGGTTTTATTCTAACCACGAAAACCAGGAAGATATTATTAGTTGTGAGGGGATATATATATATTTAGTGGAGAGAAGGGGAGAGCTTAAGTTAGTGGGTAAGAGGATTGTAATTTTACAAGCACCTTACAAGAATACATATATTCAATTTAACCCTCTATATAGTCAACCTTGTGAAATTTAACCCCCTATATAGCCATTGTGGTGTAATCTAATTCATATCAGGTCAGAGGTCAGCTAAATGGAGATTAGTTTCAAGAGCAAAAGTTTGGCAGATCTTTCTTAATTCATGAAAAACGGGAAAGTTTAGTTCCTCCAAAATATAGCGCTCTACAGTATACATTATGGAGTATAGTAATATTGAGTAAGATATTCCATTAATAATGAGTTTTTGTCTATGATGACCATTTCCAAACAAGATTGCCCAACCACGATGTTCTCTATTAGTGACAATTATTTTGCAGGAGCTGTCTCACCTCCAGTAATAACCATGCAGACCGTAACAGATAGTTTAGGGGTGTGGTCTAATGTGACGCTGAGTTGTGAGGCTTCAGGGTTTCTGCTCCTGCCTTCATCACAATTAATGGTGAGATGGTTATTATATACATAGCTACATGTATTGGGTCCTTGTTCTCCTCCCTCTTCTCCAAAAAGTAAAACCCTAGTAATCCCATGATTTACTAATGTTTGTAAACCCTGGTAATCCTGTGATTTACTAATGTTTGTAAATCCTGGTAATCTTGTGGTTAACTAATGTTTGTAAACCCTGGTAATCCTGTGATTTACTGATGTTTGTAAACCCTGGCAATACACTAATGTTTGTAAACCCTGGTAATCCTGTAATTTACCAGCTGTATGGTGGTTAGTGATCTTGTGATATTATATGTCAGTTCATTGTACAATTCCAATTCAGGTGTATTGGAATATAGGAGTCCCACTGTATACAGAGGTGTCCTCATTTCAGAGAGTTGGAATAGAGGGTGTTTCACTATACAGAGCTGTCCTCATTTCACAAGGTTAGTTTTAGCAAATACTGAAGAGGTGATGAACCTTGGATGGTAGGGAGGAGATATTTCTAAGGATGTCCAGCAAAGTTCAAAGGGGGTTCGAGTTCCACTTAATACAAAGGTGTCCTCAATTCAAGGGTTTGGAATAGAGGAGTTCCACTGTATACGGAGTTGTCCTCATTTCAGTGGGTTAGAATAGAGGAGTTCCACTATACATAGGTGTCCTCACTTCTAGGGGTTGTAATAGAGGAGTTTCACTGTATACAGAGGTGTCCTCATTTCAAGGTGTGTAACAGAGGAGTTCCACTGTATACAGAGGTGTCCTAATTTCAAGGGGTTGGAATAGAGGAGTTCCACTGTATACAGAGGTGTTCTCATTTCAGGGGGTTAGAATAGAGGAGAGTTGTCCTCATTTCAGGGGGTTGGAATAGAAGGGTTTCATTGTATGCAGAGTTTTAAAAGGGTTAAAATAGAGGGGTGCCACTGTAAATCGAGGTGTCCTCATTTAAGGGTGTTATAATAGAGGAGTTTCAAGTGTCCTCATTTTAGGATATAGAATAGACTTATTGTGTTAGAAGTAGTAAAGCTCCACTTAAACAGGAAGGATACCTTTAATAAACAAGCTGATAACATCCTATAAATATTAAAGGAAGGTGAAAATTGCCTCATTTCCTCTTTGTTTCCTCTACTCTAGGTATCTCTATACCTTGCATTTTGGGAGGAGAAAGAATAATATTGCACCTTTTCTTCTTCTCTAAAGAAGAGTCCAGCTCACCAGCTCTCCAACAGAGGACAAGATTAATACTATACACATCTAGCTAGTATACTAGTCAATCATTATACAGTATACAATAATAACATGTACAGTACAGGTCAACATCATTGACATACTTAATATGTACATGATATCAATGTTACACTTCCTATCAGCTGATTTTTATTATGTGGACAAAGCCATCAGATAGTGACCATCCTGAAGCTAGGGGAGGCAGTGTTAAATCAGGGAGAGGACTGATCCATCAATGTCTGACTGAGGGAGGACAACAGACAAGTACACATGCACCACAATCTCATTTCAGTTCAGGCTAATGATCCACAACCTCCACCCACCACATTCCACCCACTCATGATTAGCATTACCTTTTGGCCACACACCTTCTAACGTCAGAGTCAGACATCTTGTATCGCCCAGCAATGGCAGAGAAGGTGAGTGGTGGTGTATATGTTAAATCATCTCCTGTTTTTATAACACCCAGCTAGTGAGCGCGCCAACCCTGAACAGCTGCCTTATAGTATCAGCAAGAACTGCTGCTGCAGAGCTAGCTATAAAGTAGAACTCCATTCAGTGTGTTGGTGCGCTGACTGTATATGTGTAGCCATAGTTAGCTAGCTCTGTCCTGACCTCCTAGGCTGTTGTGTATTATTATCTAGTCTACAGTAGCTAGTTCTAGTAGCTAAAGTGTGTAGCTAGCAGCTAGCTGAACATGGCCCGAGGGGAGTTGAGATGTAACAAAGCGTTTAGCTGTAGTTTTGAGAGTTTAGCTAGCTTGTATGTATCTCCTAGTATCTATGTCTATACTATCTGTGTTTATGAGTGTGAAATTTGTGGTTCTTTTCAGACAAAGAACCCCAAGAAAAGTATTGATTACTGGGAAAAGGTGAGCTTGTGTGTGTTGTTAGTAAACCTTCCAAACTCTCACATCACTGATACTGGTAACATATCAATACATTGGCTCATATTTATAGTATTGTAAGGTACAATAGACCTCTCATGCACTGCATGTAATAGATGAAGGCAGTGTGCAGTGATGGAAGGTTTAGTATCAGCTGCTATGCCTTCATGTTTGTTTGGTGCCTCCAGCCACGCCCTCCCACCACCTCCGGCACCTGTACTGTACCCATGTACTGAAGGTCTATTATTAATGTGGGGGTAAAAATCAAAGATAGAGGGATGGACTGTAGGACCACATGACCTTGTAGTAGAGGTCTCCAAGGTATTAGCCTCCAAGTTCAGGGGCCACACCTCCTTCAGTGTCCGAGCACGACCCCTGTTCAGGTTAGACCAAAAAGTGCTGAGTCAGCATTAACTGGTTTTTACCCCTATGCCGTGTGAAATGGGTGTGGTTTGAGTGTCGATGACCTTGTAGAGGATAGTTTACTGTATATGTTCTCTGTGTTTGGAGTCAGTAGGTCCCTTGCTGTGCGTGTGGTAGGGTGTGTTTGTCGGTCCAAGATGGCCGTCTTTTGTGTGTGTGTTAGCATTGCTTCACCTTCTCTCTCTCTCCTCACAGGAGAAGGCATGGTGTCAGAGAGGGATAAAGGGTTGTGAAGGGGTAAGTGATGAGTGTAGTAGTGGTATGATGAGAGTGGTGCATGTAGCCCATTCTATACCTGGTGTGTGTTCTTTGTGTGCAGAGAATAGCTAGTTGGCAGAGTGGGATAGAGGATCCCAACATTAGTGAGGAGATGAGGGAAGGGCTAAAGAATATTGTGAAGATATGTGAGAGCCGTATCCAGGACTATAAACAACAGATAAATCACTGTGATACAAAAATAAAGCAGATAGAAAATAAAGGTGAGTCCATAATTTAAGTAGCTAATAAATTTTGAATGATGATGTAATAATTATTATGATGTAATGTAATAATAAAAAAATAATTCATGAATATAATTAACATGTTACTATTTTTAGAACTAATTAGCTAAAGTTTAAAAGTAGGTGAAACTTTAACTGGCCATAACTTTAGACTGGAATGAGATATAGACTTCAAACAAATTGCATTCTACTAGTAAAAATTTGTTCTTTCTGTCTATACAACTCATCTCTAGTGCAGTCTATCAGTTATAGGATAAGTGTGTATTTGTTACATTTGTAAAGGGGATATTTGTCAATGTCTTCCACTGAGAGGTTATGTCAGCTAGAATATCTATGTGATAGTATATGAGGGGTCCTCTCCAGACTTTAGAAAGGTACTTCTCCACTCAGTACTCTACTTGAGCTAGTAATTCCAGTAGAGAGTCACTTATAGAGACTAGGCAGTGTTATTAAGGGTCCCATTATAGTGGAAATGTTATATCTAAGAGGTTGTTCAAATCCATGTCATTGTCAGATCATTGTGAAGAAGTATTAACCCTCTTTTTCATGTGACTTACCCAAACACATATCATGATTTATGAATGAAAGGTGTATGCAGTCACATGACCAAGCATCAGCTAACAGTATATAGTATTAGCACTTCCTCATCTCTCTCCAATTCATACCTCAGAGACCAGTAAACATTCAGCTGTTGTCTGTTAGTAATTATTTCTACAAGTTATTACATTCCTAAACCAGTTAAACCTGTTTAAAGGTTAAAGGTTATACAGTTTTTATCCTGGTAAAGGTTGTGTTTTAGTGTTTAGTGATGCTAAGATATAATTATGAACCACAGGAGAAGAAATTACCACTTGATGTTGTTTAAACCTTCCAGTTAATTTCATGTAGAAGATTTCACTACATGCATATAAAGCATGATAATTATTATACTGGCAAGAAGGCCCAGTATAACCCAGCTACTGCCATCTTGCCTGGGTTTATCACTCTGTTCCCTGTCCTCAAAGACCAGGTATTGTCCTGGAAGCCAGACAGCCAGCTGGCAACTAGTTTACACTACACCTCTAAGTCACTGGTTGACATTTCTATTAGCTCCATTTGTTGTTTCATTACAAAACACTTTACAAAGTTTTAGTAGAAGTGTTAAAATGTAACATTGTAACCACACCTCCATGGTTGATAATACTGATTATAAAATTATCTAGTGTAATATAATTGTTCACTTTATGGCATGACATCACTAAAATTACAGGGTTGGTCGGTCAGGGTGTGGACTTTGTACTTGAATATATAGACTTTTTAAAGGAATACAGTGTGTTCTAATCCAGGGGGAGTTTGTTATTTTTGCTTGAACCCTCACACCCTTTCTGGTAACAGGACCTAAGCAAGTGTTAATTATTGAGCATGTGGTAAGATTTATCCTCTCAAAGTATGTAGAGATCTGCTGAGTAGACTCTTTTAAATAGGGAGTAGGTGTGGTTTCATAAGAGGGCAATCAATCCATCAGAACATCATCTGTACTTGTATTTACATGTAAGGTACATGTATATATGTATGTATATACATGTAACTGTGTGCTGTATAATATTATACATGACACACAATGAAGTGTTACTATACTATACAGTGGACCTCTATTCCAGACACCTTGGAACAAAATTAAATGTATTAGGGGGATGACCTCATTTCCAGGATAGTGGGATAGTGGATCCTTATAATTATGAAGTACGTATACATGGTGTTACTCCTTGGTCATATGACATACCCTAACGCATGTTATATGAAGTCATGATTAATCAGTGAAACGTGTAGGCAGTCACATGACCAAGCATCAGCTAATGGTGAATATTATTATTAGACTAACCCACTTCCTCATCACTAGAGACCACCACAGGATGTAAACATTCAGCTTACATATATTCTGTGTACTGTAGTTTTATGGTATTGTGGCTAATGGGACTGTATCCTATGAATCTTATGTTCATATTGTGACAGTGTACATCACATGTTGTGTGTGTGTAAACCACATACTATAAATGTCTTTGTTTTAGCTAGGAATTAGTTGACTTATCATCCTACTAATTCTTTGTGGCCATATTTTGTCCTTTGTCCCAGTGGATTTACACAATGTCTAGTTGTAGTGAGATTCTCTAGCCTTTAACACAATGTCAATACTGGAAAGATGTTTGATTCACTACTGCCAATAGCTACCACAAACTAGTGTAGACAAAGTCTGCTAATGTTATAGTGGCAGAAACCACCCCAAAAATTTCCCTAACAAGATGAATAGTGTGTCTAAGTCCAGTTAGTCTCTCCTGCAGGACTATCAAGGTGACAGGGAGAGAGGTAACTATTACAAGGTTTCTTTATTGAGACTAATGCTGTGATGTCATATAGTTCCATACAAAGTATTTCTTGACACCACCCACTATAGCTAGTTCATTGGTACTGTTCTCTTCTCCCTTGAAGCATGCTCCAGTGTGACCAATCGAGACGATTTTGATAGAGCCATGCTTAAGTGCATCATGGAGTATTGTGCTAAGAGGTTAGCCATGTTTGGCTACACAGGCTCTGGAAAAACTCATACCCTGAAAATGATTCTTGGTGAATTTCTGCCTCTCTTGCGTGTTAGCACAGCCTGTGCCAGCACACCCGTACGAGCCATGAACTTAACCAGGATTGGGGTAGAAGGAGAGGAATTCAGGAGAATCGACACAGAACAGTACTCTGACTTTGTTATGAAGTCAGCAAAGGCTTACATCGAAAAGACCATGCCTACTGGTCCCATACAAGGGATGCGAAGATTACTTCGTAAGGTCGTCCACACACCTACCAAGCCAACTGAGGAGGTAGAAAGGGATCTGTTAACACGTTTTCACAAACCTGATGAAGACATAAAGCTACTGAACGGGCAGACTATAGCCGAGATGGCCGACTGTGGTGGGCAGCCTCAACTTCTGGAGATTTTGCCAAGATTTCTTGATGGAATCTCACTTGGCATACTGGTAATCGATCTCAGCCAGTGTTTTGACAACTATCCAATTAATTGCTACTACAACGAGAAAGGAGAGCCGGTCGGAGAAGGAGTCAGGTCCACACTCACCAACGAGCAGATCATACGTCTATTCTTGCAGATGATTGTCTCACTGTCTCAAGGAGGCAATCATGTCAAGGTCTTGTTTGTCGGCACCCACAGGGACGAGGAATACAAGAGCACCGAGACTAGAGAGGAGAAGAATCGAAAGCTAAAGAAGATAGTGGAATCGTTGGATCTTGAAAAGAGCATCATCTACAGGAATCATCACGAGATTATCTTTGCCCTCAACGCCAAGGACCCAGAGGAAATTGACTTTCACACAGTTAGAGAGTTGAGGGAGGTGATAATGGACGAGTCCAGTGCTGTAGCCGTCCAAATTCCGGTCAACTACCATTGTGTGGAGCTTACTCTACAGAAGATGGTACAAGAATCTAGTCAGATTGCATTTCATGAATCTGAAATACTTCCACGAGTTGTCCAATATCACATCACCGAGGAGTCTCTGAAAGGTGCTCTGAGATTCCTTCACGAGATGAAGTTGGTCTTTTATTTCGAAGAAGAGTTTCCCGATGTCGTGATCGGACATCCTCAGTCCGTCCTCAATAAGCTGACAGAGTTAGTGGCATATCACATTCATCTGACCACCAACCTCGAGATGCAGGGAATATTGGACGAAAAGTGGAAGAAGTACAGCCAGTGTGGTATCCTCAGCATCGAGTGCCTGAAGAAGTTCCCAGCCCACTATGTGGATGGCGTGTTTTCTCCTGCCGATATGATGAGGCTCTTTGTGAAGCTGTTTATAGTTTCAGAGGTGAATGAAGGGGAGTATTTAATGCCATGTGTCTTGAAGGTAGACATGCTTAACAGCTGTAATCCAGAGCCCGAGACCCAGAGCGTCCCACCCATGGTCCTGCACTTTACAAAGGGTGCACCAAGGTACGGAGTCTACTGTGGGACCATCTGCCACGTCATCACTGTAAACGGGTGGAAGCTTTTTAAAGACCCCCACACAGTAGAGTATGCCAACATCACTAGAAATAGTGTCCATTTCTCACTTCCAGGCTATCGAGGAAATTGCAAGGTCACCATCAACGACCCCTTTGACAACTTTTTTATAGTCTCTCTACACGTTCCACCTGATGTTCCATCGTATGCTGAAACTGTATCTCGAATGTGTTTTAAGGTTCGTCACACTCTGGTGAGTGCAATCAACATAGCCACTGAGAAGCTCAACTACACACCGGACGAGCCTGTAGTGTCCTTCTTGTGTGAGGAGCACATGTCCTCTTCCTTCCATCCAGCAACTATTTCTGAAATAGGTGATGAATTGTTGTGTACCAAAGACCGCACCCCTGGAGGGTCATTGACTGCACAGCACAGGGTCTGGTTGAGAGGTATGGAAGTGAACAGTATGTGATGTTAGTTTTCAGTTTTTCCTTCTTTTCTGTAGACCCATCCTCTCTTCAGTCTCCATTTTTATACCTCGCCCATCCCCAACTCCCACAGACTCCCTCTATAGGTAAGGAGTCAATAGTATTACATGCAGTTATGCATACTTGGACCCAAATGTATGAAACCCTTTACCTAATATTACACTTACACTATGTAGTTCAATGCACCAGAAAGGTTTGTGATACTTCACTAGACTCAGCCTCTCCACTCCCTGACCTCACTCCACCACCACAGACTGAAAGGATTCCGTCTATGAGTAAGTGGTCAATAGTGACATTACTTGTGAACATACTTTATGTCATCTGCAGGTGACACGCCTCTCCTTCATCAGTTAGAGTGTTTAAAGGTTGGCAGTGACCAGTTGAAGATTGTAGATCAAATGAGTTCCAAGTGGAAAGAAATGGCTCTTGCTCTGAAATTTGATCATAATGTCATGGAAAGGATCGCATACAACACTCATCATGATGGCTGTGAAGAATCCTGTCGTCAGATGTTTAGTCGGTGGTTGAAGGGGGAGGCAGGTCAGCCAATTACGTGGGAGAGACTTATAATAGCACTGAATGACATTAAATATGGAACTCTGGCTTCTGAACTTACACTATCACTATCACCCTAAAATTGTTGTTGTTATTATTTGTTTGTATTTTGTTTAGTTTTTCTATAATAATTATTTCTTCTGAGGAAACACGAGATAATTGAGTTTCAGAACAAGGAGGAAGGTGGCTCTTTCTCCATTAGGGGTTGGTGGATTATGCTCAATTTTTAATCATGCTATTCCAGCAATGCTCATCATTTCAGCATTTATGCTAGCAAAGTGCTTCTATTATACTCACTATTATGTGACACTAGCTAAGTGGGCAGTGGCAGTGTGCACAAAGAAAGCAGAATATCCTGTCACATGATCACTGCTTTTAATCATGTGACATGTCACATGTATGACCACAGCTAGTTGCTGACTCTGGTGATTCAGCTATAGTGATTTGGAAACTACTGACTTAGACATGGAGGGAAACTCATATAGTAATGGACTTAATCTCTAGAAGATTATATTGAACTGTCATTATGTGTATTACATTACATCATTACTATTATACCTGTAATATACAATAATATACAATATACCATCATAATATACAATAAGATTACTGTAATATACCATCATAATATACAATAAGAATACTGTAATATACCATCATAATATACAATAAGAATACTGTAATATACCATCATAATATACAATAAGATTACTGTAATATACCATCATAATATACAATAAGAATACTGTAATATTATACCATCATAATATACAATAAGAATACTGTAATATACCATCATAATATAAGATTACTGTAATATACCATCATAATATACAATAAGAATACTGTAAGGAAATATACACATAGAAGAACTCGTATCCTGGACTTTTGTCATAGCTATAATTATTTTAGTTAGTTATCCTGTTAATAAATCAATCATGCTGTTATTGCTAGAAATAAAACTATCTCTTTTTAGATGGTGAAGTCGGTGATAATGATGATAGGATTCTGCCCCTTTTAGATAACGCATAACTCCATACTGTACCTTACTACTGACTCTATCTACTGTTCATCATTCACTATTATTGTGCATTGTGACATCAAGCTATAGAGCTATCTTCTATTATTATTCCCTATCTAATAGTATGTAAACAGCTGTTGTTATTATCATGGAGTCACTACTCACTAGTTATTTCTCCAGGTAAATAGCTAGTTAGTATACAACAATGATTATAGATAGTGAAATGCTAGCTATACACACAACCCACAGTTACATATCATTCTCTTCATACAACAAAAGCTGAGAGAAATTTTGTCTTTCTTTTCCTAAGCTACTATTCTACACACAACTGGTTTGCTCTCTGATTATAATGTCTACCTTGATGCCCAGAGGGGTAATAAACATACATTATGATAATTAAGCTTGATTTTCTTCACTGAACAGATTTCTTTTTGAGGATCCATCCTTGAGGGCTTACTTGCAACAAAGCCCAACCCATAAGAAAGAAATTGGATTCACTGAACAGTGCAATAAAGACACCAGTTTATCACAGTGTTTTCACAGTGTTAATGTAATAAAGTATTTGACAAAGTGGCCAGTTTTTATGGCAATCAGTTAACAAGAGTTTGGCAAAGTGTTGCAATATATGGCACACTATAAGAATGCCTACTTCAGTTTCAAATCCCAGTAGATTCGTTTTGGTTGCTGGATTCCACCAATTTGTATGGCCTTATTTTGGAACTAGTCTTGTTAGTTTAATTAACCACTAAGGTCCATATTTGGCCATCTCTGTAAGATTCACTATAATTATAGAGTGAATTTAAGAATATTTCTTTGCATGTGTGAATTCAGGATTTATATTATAGGAACGATCATCAACTATCAATGTTTTCCTCCTCCCTACATAGTCCTTCATTTCCTCAGAGATGGTTTCCCTCCAACTTCTGCTATTTCTTTAAAAGGATATACACATGTACATATCAGTCAAGACTCTGGTATAAGGGAATAGCTAATTGAACCCACTATAAATATAAACCGAGTAAAGTTGCATCATGAAACACATCTTTGAAATAGATTTACAAATGAAAGTTAAATATGTATCTATGTGCTTATTAATAGTTTGACCTATAGCTATACAATATTATTCCTAAGCCTCTAGTTCCTGTGGAATGACAATCACTTGTGGCTGGACCAATAATCAATGTGATGTATGTTGTAATGTTCATAATGAATTTTCTGCTTGTCCTTTTGTGATGGAAAAATGGAACAATAAAACATTAAAATGGATGGAGAGATCTTTGAAATATCTTGACAATAATAAGTTGGCAGTTGTCAGTTTCTTTTCGTTTTCTACACACACACACACACACACACACACACACACACACACACACACACACACACACACACGCACGCACGCACGCACGCACGCACGCACGCACGCACGCACGCACGCACGCACACACACACACACACACACACACACACACACACACACACACACACACACACACACACACACACACACACCTCCTCTATATAATTATGCAAGTACGACGTGTACATGCAGCGGATTGGTGTATATGTACTTAATTGAAGCGTGGGCATACTCAAGGTGTAGAAGGCGATATCCTTCCCCCACAATAACGGCACTGTCCAGAGACTTAGACAGCTTTGTCTTCAGTGCCTCCAAGTATAAGCATATTTATATGCAAAAGTCAAGGTCAATAAGCAAGTAAGCAAATTTGTGACAAAAAAATATAAGCAAAAAGTGACCTCTGACCTATAGCACTGATTGAAATTAGTGAATATTTGGTACATTTAGCTACTGGCCACACCTGCTAGAGCTACAGCATAGCTACATATGGGCATTTAGGGCACATGCTCTACCAAACTCTCTTAGTGCCTTACCACTATCTACCATAATTTTAGCTAATAATAATAATACTGAATGAATTCATAATAATCATACATTACATGTGTACTAGGGCCAAAATAAGCAAAAATTGTTTATTTTGGTATGCATATCTAAAGTAACTACTTGGAGGCTCTGCTTGTATTTTACTTGCTGGTAGGTCTACAGAAATTTTGGTAGAAAAGACTAGCAAGCTATCTATAACTTTAATATTTATAGCTAGCCTGTTACTGGTCAACCGCCCGCGTGGGAACATACTTTTTCAAAGCAGCTTTTGGGACGAAGATTCAACCCCACATTAGTGTCCATGTACAATAATACGCCCATCATGTTGTCCTATATAGCAAGACTAGTTATGTCCCCAGATACCACTACTGTCACTAGCCTCTGCTCAAGGCAAAAATCAACCGCTCCAGTGTTCGGTATAAGTATAGTTCCTTAGACTACACTCCCTAGAGACACTGACCAACTATATTTATCGTCTCTGTTTCCATCTCTGCATGTTCCTTTGAAATCACTGCCTCTATCCCTCCACCCTGAGTAGGTTTTATACAGGTATAATAATGTAATAGATTGTATAAAAGAGAAATAAATTAACTTTTAGACTATTTTAATGAGAATAATCTGAAGAAAAAGATTTTCTGTGTGATGGTGAGTTACTTCCAGTGCTCTCCATGCTGTCTGATCCTCGTCTTCTAGTGATGGGAGATGATCCTGTTGATTCCCTCCGCCTGTGCAAGGGACTGGAATTACTCTCAGTTGAGGACCTCCTCCCACTGTTGTTCCCTAGCAACCAGCGATGACGCAGACATTGCTGAGCTGTGGGTCGTCTTCGAGGGTTCCTCACCAAACAACTAGATACAAAGTCTCTGCATTCTACAGAAAGATTCAAAAGTTCCTTTTTGTTTAAATCAACTGATGCAGACATGATGGCAGATATGGTAGCTTCTTCTGTGTCTCTCAGAAAAGGTGACCTGCCACTCACCCTGAGATGATAACAATAACAAAGAAAGAATTAAAGTCCACACATTCTCTCAAGTCATGTGACTTACATGTGACAGGCTATGACTCCAGCACTCCATATATCAGCCCCAGTAGTGAGTGGCTGGAGGTTCACAGCTTCAGGGGCTAGAAACTCCACCCCACAATTGTCCAGATTAGTCAGCTGGTTTCCTGTCTCAATGTATCGTGCAGTTCCTAATCCACCTATTTTCAGGTCCCCAAAACCAACCGTTAGAAAAATATTGTCCGGCTAGAGAGGGAGGTGGAAGAAGATAAGAAATTTAATGCAGTCACTTTAACATTGACATTAGAGTCCCGGGTCACTTCATTAATATACTTAGTGTCCCGGGTCACTTCATCAATATACTTAGTGTCCCGGGTCACTTATTTACTTTGTGTCCTATTCTTACCGTAAGGTTGACATGGATGACTCTAGACTCGTGAAGATAGTGGAGTCCCTCCATCAGTTTCCTCGTTAGTCTAGTGGAGATGTATTCAGTCAGCACTGTATGGGACTCCACATAGTCAGATAGATTACCACCACCAAGGCTGTGTGATACAGAGGTATCATATCAAAATCCCTCTAACAATGTACACACTCCTTCCTCCTGAACCCTCTAACCATGTACACCCTCCCTCCTCCTGAACCCTCAAACCATGTACACCCTCCCTCCTCCTGAACCCTATAACCATGTACACCCTCCCTCCTCCTGAACCCTATAACCATGTACACCCTCCTTCCTCCTGAACCCTATAACTATGTACACCCTCCCTCCTCCTGAACCCTATAACCATGTACATCCTCCTTCCTCCTGAACCCTATAACCATGTACACCCTCCTTCCTCCTGAACCCTATAACCATGTACACCTCCTTCCTACTGAACCCTATAACCATGTATACCTTCCCTCCTCCTGAACCCTATAACCATGTACACCCTCCCTACTCCTGAACCCTATAACTATGTACACATAACCCCTCTTTCTGAACACTAGCTCCATCGCTGCCCACTTCACACCTGTGCCACACCCACTTACTATTCCTGGATGAGTACGATCTTGTCTTCATTATCAAATGCGTCCTCAAGAGTCACTATTCGAGGATGCGTTAACTCCCTCATGATCTCCAGTTCTTGTAGGGCCTCTCCTCTGAGATCTAGGTTATTTTCAACACTGAAAATCTTGGCAGCATACACATAATCTGTGCTTCTCTCTTTGCACTTCATCACTGTGGAGAATTTGCCCCTGGGTAAACACAGAGTACAGTTTGAAGGTGTTGGAATAGAGAGGTTCCACTTTATTCATATAGCTGAGTGCTTACCTGCTGATCTCTTCTTCAACAAGGTATTCCAAATCAAATGAAGTTGTCTTCACACGAACTTGGTCAAAAGTCGGACTATCTGAATCATAGCCAAGACCAGTCTCTATGGTGACAGGTTCCGAGGGTTCACTGGCTGGACCCCTTCCGACCTCATTAATTGCTGAGACTCTAAACATGTATGCCACACCAGGTAAAAGGTCGTCTACCACATGAGCAGCTCCATCAATATCAGACGAGACTTCCTCCCACCCTTCAAACTCCACTCTACGCCTTTCCAGTAGGTACTTGGAGATAGGGGCGTGGCCATCTACAGCTGGAGGGAGCCAGGAGATGAGGGCAGAGTTATAACTGCCGAGGATGATTGTGTTAACATCAGATGGAGCACAAGGTACCACTAAGGAATACAATCAGATGATCAAGGCTAAGCATACATCTTCTATCCTACAATTACCCTTTACCCACTTTATTGTTCCTACTTTATAGTATATAGACATGACCACCACTTATTGGCTGCTACATACACATGACTACCCTTTACCTACTTACTGAGAACAGTTAGCTGGCAAGTGGATTGTACAGAGCCAAGACTATTGACTGCGGAACACACGTACACACCCTCATCCTCACACTTGACCTCAGAGATGGTCAGTGAGGTCACACCTCCACTAAGTTCTACCACCCTCCTTCGAAGGGACATCTTCACCTCCCCATGACCCTCGTGTTCCCACATGACAGATGGAATAGGAGAGCCAGAAACATGGAACTGGAGTGTGACTGAAGATCCTTTGTGGCCAGTGACATGAGATGGGCCATCGAAGAGTCTAGGAGGGTCTATAACAGAACACTAATAATATTAGTAGAATAGTGGGTGTGGCACTGACCTTCATTTCTTGCCTGCTCCTCAAAGTCTGGTGGCGTGGGACTGAAACAGTTCATTGAATGAGGACCATATACCGTAGTGTCATCCACAGCAACTGATGAAGTCTGAAGAAGCCATAAAATAATTGTATTAAGCTGAACTGCAAAGTACTGCATATAATGCAGCTTTGTAAGTATGGAAACCCTTTACCACAGCACCAGAAGAACATACTTCAGCTCAAGTAAGTACAAAGGTTATGAATTGGGTGGTACAAAAGTACAAAGGTCATGAATTGGCCTAATAACCTAGTGTATAAGTTTACCATAAAAGTTACTTATCTTCACAGATGGCTACCTTGGCCATACTTATCTCCAGAAGCTTTACCAAAATTTAGCTTTCTTTAAAGAGCTTTTAGTGGGGATATGAATAGATGACCATAGGTGGGTGTGGCTGAGCTAGCTCTTGTGAAGGTAATTTAGTTTTTTTATGACAAAAAAGCCCAAGCCATGTGTATCAGTATATGTGACATTTACTAGTTCTAATCAGTCACATGATCCACTCACATGCCATTTACTAGTTCTAATCAGTCACATGATCCACTCACATGCCATTTACTAGCTCTAATCAGTCACATGATCCACTCACATGCCATTTACCAGCTCTAATCAGTCACATGATCCACTCACATGCCATTTACTAGCTCTAATCAGTCACATGATCCACTCACATGCCATTTACTAGCTCTAATCAGTCACATGATCCACTCACATGCCATTTACTAGCTCTAATCAGTCACATGATCCACTCACATGCCATTTACTAGCTCTAATCAGTCACATGATCCACTCACATGCCATTTACTAGCTCTAATCAGTCACATGATCCACTCACATGCCATTTACTAGCTCTAATCAGTCACATGATCCACTCACATGCCATTTACTAGTTCTAATCAGTCACATGATCCACTCTCATGCCATTTACTAGCTCTAATCAGTCACATGATCCACTCACATGCCATATACTAGCTCTAATCAGTCACATGATCCACTCACATGCCATTTCCTACGTGCAATGAAGGATTTAAGTTGTGATATGTCCAACTTTGCCATGGGCCATGGTGAGCCGGTACGTTCCGTTACATTCCCCAACATCTTGATCCATGAATGCCCAAATGCATTAGAAGCACTCATACGAAAACTATAGAGAGTAAGGGCAAAGAGAGAGAGAGAGAGTAAGGAGGAGTGAGGGTAAAGAGAGAGAGTAAGGAGGAGAGTGAGGGTAAAGAGAGAGAGTAAGGAGGAGAGTGAGGGTAAAGAGAGAGAGTGAGGAGGAGTGAGGGTAAAGGGACAGTAAGGAAGGAGAAAAGAAATCATAAGTGCATTCTGTGGTTTTCAGCACTTACTCTGGTGATTTCTGAAGGAGAGCTGAAATGAAGTCTTTTGCTTCTTGAGAAATGTTATCAAATTGCTGATTGAAGAAGCTGTAACGAGCATCTTTTATCCTCTCTACGACAGCTTGAATGTTCTCAGTGAAAAATGGAGACAATCCACTTAACCTATGATAAACAGAATGCTTATCACATGACTTAAAGGCCCTATCACATGACTTTATTTACATGACATAGGTAAGGACTCCGATGCTCCACATGTCAGCTGTTAGAGTGGGTGTGTCCTGGTTGACAATCTCTGGTGCAGAGAACTCCACAGACGAGGCAAAGAGAGGTGTTGACTCGTTTAATGAAAGGTCACGCGAAGTACCGAAATCTATGACCTTGATTCGTCCCAGGGACAATAATATATTCTCGGGCTACAGGAAGATGAAAACATTACTCTGTCAAAGATCATATGGTCATGTGACATGGCATTATGTCATGTGACTCACTCTGATGTCCAAATGAGCTATCTTGAGTTTGTGTAGAGTATCCACTGCAGAGAGAAGCTGTGAGAGGTAACCAACAGCAATGGCTTCTGTTAAGTTGTTTTCGGTCACTATAGTCTCCAATAGTTCTCCACTGGTAACCCTGGGGAGGTGGGAGGTGAGGGTTCATTAATTCCTATGGGTAGATGGGAAGTGAGGGTTCATTATTTCCTATGGGGAGGTGGGTGGTGAGGGTTCATTATTTCCTATGGGGAGGTGGGTGGTGAGGGTTCATTATTTCCTATGGGGAGGTGGGTGGTGAGGGTTCATTATTTCCTATGGGGAGGTGGGTGGTGAGGGGTCATTATTCCTATGTGGAGGTGGGTGGTGAGGGTTCATTATTTCCTATGGGGAGGTGGGTGGTGAGGGGTCATTATTTCCTATGGGGAGGTGGGTGGTGAGGGGTCATTATTTCCTATGTGGAGGTGGGTGGTGAGGGGTCATTATTCCTATGTGGAGGTGGGTGGTGAGGGGTCATTATTCCTATGTGGAGGTGGGTGGTGAGGGGTCATTATTCCTATGTGGAGGTGGGTGGTGAGGGGTCATTAATTCCTATGTGGAGGTGGGTGGTGAGGGGTCATTATTCCTATGGGGAGGTGGGTGGTGAGGGGTCATTATTCCTATGTTGAGGTGGGTGGTGAGGGGTCATTATTTCCTATGGGGAGGTGGGTGGTGAGGGGTCATTATTCCTATGGGGAGGTGGGTGGTGAGGGGTCATTATTTCCTATGGGGAGGTGGGTGGTGAGGGGTCATTATTTCCTATGGGGAGGTGGGTGGTGAGGGGTCATTATTCCTATGTGGAGGTGGGTGGTGAGGGGTCATTATTCCTATGTGGAGGTGGGTGGTGAGGGGTCATTATTCCTATGTGGAGGTGGGTGGTGAGGGGTCATTATTTCCTATGGGGAGGTGGGTGGTGAGGGGTCATTATTCCTATGTGGAGGTGGGTGGTGAGGGGTCATTATTTCTTATGGGGAGGTGGGTGGTGAGGGGTCATTATTCCTATGGGGAGGTGGGTGGTGAGGGGTCATTATTCCTATGTGGAGGTGGGTGGTGAGGGGTCATTATTTCCTATGTGGAGGTGGGTGGTGAGGGGTCATTATTTCCTATGGGGAGGTGGGTGGTGAGGGGTCATTATTCCTATGGGGATGTGGGTGGAGGGGTCATTAATTCCTATAGGGTGGGAATGAGGGTGGGTGGGAGGGGTGAGGTGGTGAGGAGTAAACCTACAGTTCCGTGATGATAATTAGATTTCTTCCTCTCTCAAACGCTCCTTCAAACTCAAGCAGGTAAGGAGATTTTCCACGTATTCTCTGCAGAATTTCAACCTCTTTCCGAATCCAAGCTTTCTTTCGGCTGCGAAGTCTGACAAATTTAGCAGCATACTGAAGACCAGTTTGTCTGTGGTGACAGCCATGGACTATACCGAAACGACCTCTACATTATTACAGGTATACTAATAATATACTGAGAAGTATACTAATTAATTTCCTGACATACACATGTAGATATACTGACCTTCCTAATTCCTCAGGCATGATGTCATACGCTGAACTGACAGAACCTCTTCTAATGAAAGGATGTCTCACATCCTCAACACCAAGTTCATCTTCCTGGTTCTCTACAATGACAGATTAATAATAAGAGACCACTCCCCCTCTACCCTCAGGAGATCTCCCACCATCAGGATATCCCCCACCCTCAGGAGATCCCCCCACCCTCAGGAGATCACCCCCACCCTCAGGAGATCCCCCCACCCTCAGGAAATCCATCCCCCACTCATCACCTCCTGACCCCTTCTTCAGTAAAGATCTTCCGTTGGACTTACCTTTAACTTCAGCTGATAAATTAGATTTCTTGAAGCTTGGTGATGAGTTAAGTAGCCCCTTCCCCTTTGTGACCACCAGGTCTGTCTGCTCACTCGGGGGACTAAACCCATACTCGTTGACGGCAGAGACTCGGAACCGATAAGAAGTGCTTGGTTCTAGTGTCTTCACCACAAAGTAGTTTCTTGGCTGTTGGACGATGGGCTGCCATTGGTCAAAACCATCTTGAAGCATCTCTATTTGATAGGAGAGGACAGGCACACCCCCATCCATGTCTGGCACCGCCCACTTTAGTTTTACAGAGGTACTGGTGACCTTGGAGACAAGAGGTTTGGAAGGTTCACTAGGAGGTCCTGGGAGGAGAGAGTGTATATTAATAGAAGCCAGCATATGTACAGCAACAAGGTTAGCCTTGGGTAAGTGTTAAGTGGTGCTATGGAAACACTTGTAAACTCCATATTTGGATAGTAGGTAGGTAAAGGATGGAAATTTTCGTTAGGGGAATTGACCATTATTTCTCTATTTAATTTTTTGGCCTACCAGAAAGAAATGGGCGTGGTTTTGGGCTGTTAATTCCTGTGTGAATGCCCAAAGACCTTGTTTTCACTAATCTTAGATGAACTGAAAGGATTTGAACCTATGCACTGAGATATAGGATAGGTAGAGATGCAGATATGATTATACCAAATAGGGCAACTCAACAATCATGTAACAGTCATGTGATACCCATGTGATCTATATATGTACCATGCAATGTTAGGGTCATAGTGGTGGAGTCACTGCCCATGCAGTTTGTGATGTAACAGGAGTATCTTCCTTCATCGTCATATTCCAACTTGTTGAGTTCCAGCACACTGGATGTCCCACACGACATTATTTTACGACGTTCCTCCGACAACAGAATCTCATGGTCACGCCTCCAAATCACCGAAGGAGCAGGGTACCCATTGAAAGAACAACTGATGGCTGCCATGGAGCCCACTCGGAGGTCAAGGTCCGCTGGATGCATCGTGAATTTTGGAGTACCTAACAGTTCAAAGAAACAAGATGCTCACCTAGAGGGGTGTGGCTAGTGGGTGTGACTAGACATTAGGAGTCCTAGATCTTACTTTCCATGCAGGTCCCCTTAATGGAGTCCCTTCTCCGGAGGTAACTTGAAGGGATGCATCCCTCCAGTTTGTTCTCGTCCATGGTACGGACACGTACCAGGGGTGCATCAGGTACAGTGGCCCTCACCAGTTGGACCACGTCCCCTGGTTCCAATGTGAGGTCATCCTCTCCCTCTAGAACAATACACTCCATCACAACGTACTCTGTACCTGGTGGAACCTGCAAATAATACCATCATCACCAATAGATTACTGAGAATTTCCAACAAAATACAAAAAAAATGAAACATTGCAGGTAGATTACTGATAAGTTTACTGAGCAAATCCTCACCATATCCTCTGCATTTTCACGGACTCCAGTGGATGAGCTAGGTCTCTTCACCTTCCTCTTTGATCCCTCCCTCTCCTTCCGAAACATGGCTTTCCGAGAGAAGCTCGCTGCCCTAGCCAATTCAGTGGGCTCTGATGTACTCCTAGAACGTGCAGCCAACTGGTTAGAGATGTCTTTCTTCGCCTGTTGAATGAGAAGACAGGATTTGGTCAGCCACATGTCCCTGGTCACTGTCTTAGCTGCACGCAGGACAAACTTAGTTCCCGTTATCATGTCATAGACGATGAGGTTTCGTTTATCGATATCCATGTCTTGGATCATGCTAGCATCATGCAACTGCAGATCAGAGGAGTGGGGAGGGATAGGGTTAAAGAGTAAAATTCTCGGAAGTGGTGGGGAGGGATAGGGTTAAAAAGTACAATTCTCTCACTCATCCCACAACAGTTAATCTCCATTGCTGCCTTGTGATAGGTGGAGACAAAGATAATACATAATCTTATACCATTCCTGATTAGCTAAGAGCTCTAAGTGAGGGGGAGGAGTGAGGGAGAGGATGGAGAGGAGGAAGAGAGAGAGGAGGGGAGGGTTAGCCCCTCTCATGAATTGATTCTTGTATTACTAATACCACAGCCAACTGGTGAGCGTCTGTACATACTTGTGAGTAATGATTTCACCTGAGGTCTGACATCTACTCAAATCAAGACAATCCTTTATAAGCTACCAGTGAAATCACCTAAATGTCTTTGATAACCCCTTTAATTAACCCCTTAATTAACCCCTTAATTGTCTCTTCATAATTAATTCACTCAACTGACCAAGATCTGTTCCTTGATGGCATAAACTTCACTTTCTTCTTTTCTCCTTCTCTTGGTGATGAGGAGAGCTCGTTGGAAGAGGAAGACACGCCTCTCCTTAGATATCTGACGGTTACTTTCCTGACTCAGAAACAGATCCTGTAAAACGAGTCCTCCGAACTTTTCATTCCTGTCTAGACCTTCAATTAAACTGAGGTGGATGGCATTGTTTGCTTGTGTTGAGATGCTACGAGTTACTTCTAAACCTTTATCGATGTTCCCAGTGGAAAGTCCCGCTTTGATGCTACAAGAGAGAGAAAATCAGTAGTGTGTCTTCAATGGACACTTCCCTAGGGTAGTTAAGGCATAGTGGGTCCCTGTGTCTTCAACAGACACTTCCCTAGGATAGTTAAGGCATAGTGGGTCCCTACGTCTTCAATGGACATTTTCCCTGAAACTCCACCTCCTAACTATTCCCTTCATGCAGGACAAACACTAGTGAGAAATTTTAACAGAGAGATTGATGAAAACATGAAGTGTTCACCTGTACTTGTGGAAGTCTGACAGGAGTAACCCGTACTTGGTAATTCTCTGAACGGGTAGAATCAGATAGTCAGGGAGTTTCTGTCGGTCCTTGAGATCTGCTCTCAGTTCTTCAAAGTAGCCAAAGAACTCGTGATAAATGTCATCTGAAGATGCCTTGTTCTTGCAGTAGGCTACATATAGTTTCAATTCCTCCTTGCAGTCGATAAAGACATCACCTAGTTTCGTGGGGTCTGACTCACTCTCGAGGAGTTTAGGTAGAAGTGTACTATGGGGGAAGGAATACAGGGAGTGGTCCATATGTCAGTGTAGTTGGTAAAGGGAGTGGTTTCTATGTTGGTGTGGTTAATAAGGGGAGTGGTCACTACGTGGGTGTGGTGGGTACAAGGAAGTGGTCACTGATAAGCATACTTACTTTTTGTGAAACAAAGGGGGAGTGGTCACTGATAGGCCTACTTTTGTGAAACAAAGGGGGAGTGGTCACTAATAGGCATACTTTTTGTGAAACAAAGGGGGAGTGGTCACTAATAGGCATACTTTTTGTGAAACAAAGGGGGAGTGGTCACTAATAGGCATACTTTTTGTGAAACAAAGGGGGAGTCGTCCCTGATATATATACACTTACTTTTTGTGAAACAAATAGATATCGTCAAGGTTACCAAACAATGTGTTCCTCAGAGCACAAAGAGGCTTTGGTGCCGAATCACCATCAACCTCCGGATCATAATTCTAGAGAAGATGATTGTTATTGATATTGACCAATGAAATGAGCTAGAACTGACCATTAGACAGAAGTGGAGTTTGTCCACGTAATCTTGTTCCGTCTTGGAGAGTTCAGAGAGAACATATCTACAGCCAACACATAAAATAAGGGGGGAGGGGTCTATTTCATTTAAAACACACCTCCTTCTCTCTTCTGCATCCAATCTTCGTTCTTCGTCATCATATTTCTCCAAAACCTCTGGAGAAAACAAAGAACTCCGGTCCGATGCTTCAGTGGGTGTGTCACTGTCCTCCGAGGATGAAAGATGGCGAAACCGAGGGGAAGGTGATTGGTTGGGACGAGAGTAGCCCTGGTTATCATATGGATGGAGATAGGCTGTTGGAACCCAGCCTTCCATGGAGACTCGAGACAGGGGCTTGACGAGACACCACTCATTACGAGAAGTGTCCAACACTTCAACTATCTCTCCTTCATTGACAGTGAGCATACCGGGCTCCGTGGCAACATAATTAGCCAGTACAACCCACTGTGAGGTGGTTGGAGGTGTCTATATGATAGAGGATAGTGGAATCATTATTGAGTCATCACAGACTGTTCCCACATAAACTCTCTCTTCTTCCTCCCTTTCTTCCTCCCTCCCTCCCTCCCTCCCTCCCTCCCTCTCCCTCTCTCTCTCTCTCTCTCTCTCTCTCTTCCTCTCTCTTCCTCTCTCTTCCTCTCTCTTCCTCTCTCTTCTCCTCTTTCTCCCTCCCTCCCACAGACTATAGCTAGAATACTCACCACTCGAATACGAGGGCCCATAGAGTGATGTCGCATGACCACGCCTCCACCTCTACTAGAAGAGACAATAGAAGAGTCCAAGATATCTTCTCTGATGTCTGGAAGGGAAGGATACACATAACGACTCGGTCTCTTACGTAAAGAGAGAACACGGCCCAACAACATCAGTAATCTCAAAGAATACAGCTAGTATAACTAACTTCTACACTCTACTATGTCATCATAGCTAGCTAGAAGGAGACATCCGCCATCTTTACTAATTGGCAGGTTTAAAAGACCTGAGGTTAGTGACTGGATATGGGCAGACTTTCTAACACCACAGCAAAATCAGAAGCAGCTGGACTGGTGTTGCCATGGAGATAGACTGAACAAAGAAAATGTGTAAATGAAGGAAGATTCTGTGCTAATGGATTGAGAGTTCATAAGTATTTACCCACTGTCTTCACCAAATACTTCTGTATAATACATACATGCAAGGCAACACAGAGTTAACTATAGTGATCAATAACCCTCTAGTCTACACATTCAAGGTAACATGGGGGTTAACTGGCAATCCTCTTGTCATTCAAGCAACATGGGGTTAGCTAATAACCCTCTCATCTACACATTCAAGGCAATATGGGGTTAAATGATAATCCTCTTGTCTACATAATATTCATGATAACATGGGGCTAGCTGTAATGATCAAATAACCCTTTAGTCTTCAAGGGTTAACTGTTAATCCGGGTCCTTCTATGTGTAAATTTCCTTACAGTATTCTTATAGTATATTACAGTAATCTTATTTTATAGTCAGTAATCTTACTATATTATTGATTACAAGTATATTACAAATGACGTAATGTCGAGGATTTACAAATAGAATCACCCATTAATCCACTTTGTGTACTCATTCAAGACAACAGGGGGGGGGGGGGGGTTTGGTTGGTTGGTTGGTTGGTGTGGCTGTATCAAGGCGGGATTACTAACCTGGGTGTGGCTATAACAAGGTGGGATTAGTTTACTAACTAGGGTGTGGCTGAGGGGTTAGTTTACTAACCTGGGTATGGCTATAACAAGGCGGGGTTAGTTTACTAACCTGGGTGTGGCTATAACAAGGTGGGGTTAGTTTACTAACTAGGGTGTGGCTGTAACAAGGAGGGGTTAGCTTACTAACCTGGGTGTGGCTGTAACAAGGCAGCTAGTATCCATCCTTCCACTGAAGGAAGAGAATCATCCTCATCAGGTATGGTTTTCACCAACCACCAGTCACTTCTCCTGGAGTCCAGCACCTTCAGGGGCTGATCCTTTATGACACTCACTTGTTCAGGACACTTGGCCTCCACCTCCATCACTGCCACATACAGCATCTGGATACTAAACATCTGAAAAAGAGTAAAGAAAGAAAGAATAAAGGAGAGAGGTCTGGTTCTCTTACCCCTTGCAATTGGGCTTCAGAGGGCTCCTGAGGGGTTTGTCCGGAGGGGGTGAGGAATGGTGCCTTGTACAGTTTCCTCCGCTGAGCACTGATCTCTGAGGGACTCTTATTTCTAAAAACAAATGACATCATTGTTTATAAAGGTAACAAAACAACAAAACATATGACATCATTGTTTGTAAAAATATGACATCACTGTTTATAAAGGCAGTAAAAAACAAAACATATGACATCATTGTTTATAAAGATAATAACAACAAACAGATGACACTGTAAAGAGAAGTACATAACTCACCTCATCATGATGCTAGCTAGTTCCCCCGTTACATCCTGAAACGGATCAGGGGGTGGTGACAATGGACCTTCGATGATATGCTGTTCTAGATAATTGGCAGGGACCCACCCTTGACTCTCACTCTCCGAGGAGACCACCAACCACCAGTCATCTCGAGAATCATCCAAAACCTGCCCAAAATACGTATCCTAATTTATTACCAGACACCATACCATAAACTGTTCCCACTAGACCACTTCAGAAACACTTGTAGAGTACACACCAGTTATGTTCTGCCCACATAATGGCCTAGTCTCCTAGACCATTTATATAGTACACACCAGTTATGTTCTGCCCACATAATGGCCTAGTTCCCTATGTACCAAATAAATCCACAGAGTAAAAATCTACAACTCTCAGTCAGAGAATGTGTACAGGATTATTTCAGAGTCTGAATGAGTCAAAACCTTTAATAGCATCACCTCAAAAATGGTTAAATAGGATATTAACCCACTTTTCCTTGATGGAAGGTGATCCCAGGTTATACCTCCTCCCAATAACATTATCTCAAGACTGAGGAGTAACTTTTGCCCAGGAAGGGAAAATCCCAGGGTGTCCCCCCCCCCCATTCTTACCGCTGACTAGACTAGATTAGTTCCCGCGAAGGGTCCATCATGTACTTATGCTTACCTGAACACACTGTCCCGCCCTCAGGGAAATGTTTGATTCTTCTATTGCAACAAAGTCTGCTATGGCTATGAAGACCTCGACGGGGTCAAAGTCCTCCAGAGATGTCTCAGTTGCCTATAGAAAAACAAGGTCATGTGAAAGTCATGTGATCTATCTGCACACATGCCTTCACTGTGGCCCATTGGAGCTGACTCAGCTCCCCTCTCTGTCGAACTTCCTGCAAATGAGGTGGATAGGCGGGGTCTATCTTGATCTGGGGAATGTTGGGCTGCGACATGGTCAACATAGGAATCTGGTAGAGAGAAGAAAGATGGTAAGGTGTGGTGGAGCAAGGTTAGGGGTATGTGGTGAAGTGAAGTAAGGGGTGTGTGGTGAAGTGAAGTAAGGGGTGTGTGGTGGAGTGAGGGGATGGTATGTGGAGTGAGGTGAGGGGTGTGTGGTGGAGTGAGGGGATGGTATGTGGTGGAGTAAGGTTAGGGGTATGTGGCGGAGTGAAGAGAGGGTATGTGGCGGAGTGAGGTGAGGGGTGTGTGGTGGAGTGAGGGAATGGTGTGTGGTGGAGTGCGGTAAGGGGTGTGTGGTGGAGTGAGGGGAGGGGATGTGGCGGAGTGAGGGAGGGGGTGTGGCAGAGTGAGGGGAGGGGGTGTAGTAGAGCGAGGAGAGGGTGTGTGGTATAGTGAGGGGAGGGGTGTGGCAGAGTGAGGGGAGGGGTGTGAGAAGGATGAAGAGTTTGAACTGACATACCATCATTGGATTATAGCCCAGGAATTTACTGGGCGTGGCAGCTGGTGTTACCACAGGACTAAAGGACGTGGGGAGACTCTGAAGAGACGATGACAAGGGTCCCCCCTTGAAGCTGAACTTTATCTTTCCCCGACCAAACCCACTTCCTATGGGAGGAAGAGAGGGACTACGAGAAGAACTACGGTCCCCTAAGGTGAGACTATTTCCATCATGTTCTGAGAAGCTATCTGTGAGTGCCTTCCCTGAATGTTCCTCACCGACTGCAGGAGGTGGAGGAGTTAAAGGAAGAGGTGGTGGGAGTGGTTGATGGGAGGAGTCAACATGACTTGAGTCCACAGCATGAATTGGGGATGATAGTTCCTGTCCAGTTGTCTCTTCTGAACACACCTCCCTGTCCTCTGACCCTTTGGGCTTAAGATCCACATTTGTGAAATCAGTTTGGTCTTCTTCTTTACTTCCTCCAGTGCCCTGAGGGACTTCCTGTCCTGTCTCTGCTTCAAACTGTTCATGTTGTGTGGATTGGCTCTCACCTGCTTCATCAAGGGCAACTAGACCACACCCACTCAGTTTGGAGGCGTGTTTTCCCAAACTCTTGGAAGATTGCCTACTAACATCTATACAATTCACACAATTAGGTAAAGGGTAGACAGCATTATACAGAGACTCTTACTTGATTTAGCTACTCGTAAACAATGAGCAGGGACAAATCCTTCTACTTGCTCCTCCCCAGGCGACTGTGGGAGTGTCAGGACAAGCCACGCCCCCTTTCCACTCATATCTAACACCTCCACTAACTGCCCTTCTTTCACAGTTAGAAAATCATCATCAGGACCAGATAAATGTTCGGCTACTACAACATACACATCCTCTACATCCTGGAGGAGGGGAGGAGAGGAAAGGAGAGGAGAAGAAAGGGGAGGGGAGGAGAGGAGAGGAGAAGAAAGGGGAGGGGAGGAGAGGAGAAGAAAGCGGAGGGGAGGAAAGGAGAGGAGAGGGGAGGAGAAGAAAGGGGAGGGGAGGAGACATTAGGAGAGGGTTCACTTGGTAAGTTACATACCTCTTCAGGTTGGAATTTTCCTTTACTGGAGAAGGATGCCAAGTGGACATCGGTTAGGGGAGGAGCTGGAATAGAAGAGGTAGTGGAGGAGGTAGAACTAATCAGAGAAGATCTAACTCTGGCACTGTTGACAGGAAGGGAGGAGAGAGAAGGAGAGGGAAGCTATATTATCAGACTGGTACTGTTGATACGACTAGCTATAGTGCTATAACTAGCCTTTAACTAACTCATTACATACAGCTCTCACTATAATCCCAACTAGACTTACTCTCTCCTTTCACTCTTGCTCAGGTCAAGTGCCACTCCACCACTGTGCACGCTGCTTGCTTCACCAGACTCCGCCCTCCTCTTGCGTCTCATGGAGAGTCTATTACGAAACGAGGATGTTCTCTTCAGCTCCCCCTCCTCAGGTTTTGACAAAGCTGAGGACTTTATAAACGGCCGAAAAAATGGTGGAAGAGGCATCTCTTCCTCATCCACAAGAACACCTGGAGGGGTGTGTGTGTGGAGTAAGTCATGTGATAGTCATGTGATGCCCTTACCCCGGGATATGTTTCTTTTCTGTAGGATGGGCCAGATTTCCTGAAGCCACACCTTCTTAACTAGTAGGGGCTGGTAGAGAGGCTGGAGAGAGGTATGATCATTACCAGGTGAAGAGTATAGTATTTAGCATTCACATACTTCCAAGACAAATAGATTCTCTGGGTCTAATCTTCCTTCACAGAGAGCAAATCTTTCCTCATGAGTCTTGTACGTCTCCAATAAGTGCATATCTGCAGTCTGAGGAGAAGATATGTGAGACACAGAGATAAACAGATATTAGAAGGGGGAGTGGCAGGTCTGTTCATACCTCTAAGGCTTCATAGAACTCAAGGTAAGTACTTTCCTTCCTTCTTTCTTCCTTACGAGTGCGTGCAAACACTACTTTACTTGGATGGAGAAACACAGACATAGTGTGGACCTTTCGCTTCTTCCCTCGGGTCGTATAGACCAGGAACTGATCTCGACAGACCATCTGACCATCAGATAGCATATCGGGAGCACCACAGAGTTTGCTCAGACCAATAGCATTATCTACCTCCCTCAATAGCTGTGTCATCAACTTCAGGACATCCTGCAATGACATTATTGCTGACACCAGTAACACTATACTTGACACTACTGACACCAGTAACCCATTACTTGACACTGGTAACACTATTCTTGACAGCACTAACACTGGTAATACTATACTTGACACTACTGACACCAGTAACCCATTACTTGACACTGGTAACACTATTCTTGACAGCACTAACACTGGTAATACTATACTTGACACTACTGAGTCCAGTAACCCTATATTACTTGAACCACTGCACTGGTAACACTATATTTGATAACATTAACACACCTTGACCAAGCGAACTCCATGAAGATACTGTTTCTGAGCACAATAACACATATCTTTGAACTGTTCTACACGTTGAAGAAGTGTTTCCACCGGCTGACAGAAATGTCCCACTATACCGAGTTCATCCTCAATCTCTCGCTGTTTGTCGGTGAAGAAAGAGCCTCCGTAATCTGTCAAAATCTTCAAACCCTGTTCCATATTTGCTAAGAATGGGACATAATACTTGAACTCATTCCAATTCTCAATGAACGAGTTACATACGCCCTCCAAGGAGTCCTCGTGTGCAGACAATTCTTCACACAGTCTCCTGCAAACACAAAATAACAATACAATTCTTCAGCATTGATAAAGATGGAACAGTTTAAACAAGAACATAACATGATTACAATCTTAAGGCTGGTTCATATCTCCACGTAAGACTTCGTGTCACGTTAGGTTGCATCGCTTGGCTAGGATGTGAACATGAAAAACGTGTACGCAGTGCTTTGAAACGCAACGCAATGGGCTGCCATGCAATGATAGAAAAGATTTCTATTCTTGCAGTGGGATAGCACACGTTTGACCAATCACGTGTCAAGTAGTTCTTTTTCTATGCATTCTCTTTCTTCTTCTTTGCTGATATAGTGTGACTATGAGCAAAAATCGAAGTCTGTCCCTTCCCAGTCTCATATTGCATTGTAGGCAGAGCTAGTTAGAGCATGCAAGATAGCCCCTCCCTCACATGCATGCTCCAGCGCCCTCACGTGTACTCACACATAGGTGTACATGATTATACGCAAAGTTTAGAGTTGCATCACGTCTTGCTACATGACGCAAGGCTCTGCGTTAAGATGTGAACCAGCCTTTAACCTCAGGATTTAATTTCACATGACCTTTGAGACATTGTTACCTTTGGAAAACACAGAGCTGGTCTATGTTGGCGAAAATCTTTTCCTCAGATCCCTGAAGGAAACTGGGTGTGTGTGGTGAATTGATGAGGTGAATCTTGTATGTCCCCTTCAGTATCTCAAGGGAATGCAAGTGACGATGCTCCAACAACACCACCTCTGATAACACCCTGGTTAAGCTCCTGAGAGGGCGTGGTTTTATAGCCCATTCACCATCCACTTCATTCTCATTCCAGTTCTCGTGCTCAAACCTATCCAGTTCTAACTCACCAAGCAAACTGGAACCAGAATCAGACAAGGTACTTGCAACTGATTCAGCATCACCATCGTTAAAGACGTCAGAGGTGTGGCTTGATTCGCTGTAGTACCCTGAGGGAGGAGGGGGGCGTGGAGGAGGTGAATGAGAGGGTGACAGGTCTAATAGATTTGGGAGAGATGGTCTCGGAGGACTTATGACTCTTAAAGTTTGAGACTCCTGGGTTCCACTATCATTGAGAGGCTTGGAGGTGTGGTTACTAGTGGTGTGATCCTCACAGGTGCGGCCTTTTGGGGTGTGGTCTTTAGGGGTGTGGTTTTTGGAAGGGTGATCCTTGAAGGTTATAGATGAGTTTAGAGTTGTTGATGCAACTTTGGATGTCACTTTCCATTCCGGAGATTTCAGATTGGAGTCTGTACAGTCTTGGCTTTTGGATTGGGAATCAAACATGTTCCTGAGAGTTGATACCTTCCCCTTAAGGAAACTCCGCCCCTTCTCCTTACCATGTGACAGTGGTACATCCCTGGAAGGGGAAATATCCTTTGTCTGAGAGGGAGGAGTGGTCATCACTTCCTTTTTATCTACAACTACTTCTTCAGTCAAATCACCATTTTGGTTTGCAACTTCAGCACTGATACTTGCTGAGTCAGCATTCTGGTCTGCTGAGTCAGCTGGTAGGTCGACATTTATAGTAATGACCTGTTTTTTAGGTGGGGCGTGGTCTTTAATTACAGTCCTTATGATAGTGGGGGCAGTGTTCAGACGAGATCTTGTTTCAGATGGCGGAGCCACAGGAGGTGGAAGAGTGGATGCAGCAGAGACATTAACTGGGGCAGGAGTCGTAGTGGAGAGCTGTGATTCTGGTGCTGATATCTTCCTTTGAGGTGAAACCTCTTCGGCACTAGATTCCCTTTTTAGCCTCAGACTGGAAGATTTTGGAGTCCACACGTACACATCAGCAGTTTGTGCTGTGAGATACTCTATCTCACTGCTCTCAAATAGCTTCTTAATGTCTTCTATCTTCCTGCTTCTCTCTGCCTTGGAGAGAGCTCTGTTCTTCTTCCTCAAGGGCACACCTGGAGCACTTGATGGTGGCTGCTTCTCCATCTCCGTTGTGTTATTGTTTGGAAAATCACGAGATTCGCCCTTTTTTAGGACAATGTTGGTGGGTTTGGTACGTTGTCTAGGTCCAAAACTGGTTCCAAGTTCCTGGATTGGGACTGTGTCCTCTTTGCTTCTTTCGTTCAGAGCTGCAACTTTTTCCTTCACAGCACTTCCCTTCTGGCCCTTGGCCCCACCCACTTTCCCCACTGGCCACAATACATTGACAGTAGTACTCCTCCCCACAGAACTCAGCATCTGATCACTCGGCCTAGCCTTGTCCGTAACAACTTCTGTTCCACCCTGCTTTATGGTGTCCATATGGGATACGTGGCCGTGTTCCCCCAGAGGAGATTTTAGATTCCCCTTGGTCATAGCTAGCGTTGGAGAGATTGGACTAATGGAACGTTGAGTCCGTAGAGAGGGCATTTGCTCGGATGAGAGTCGTCTTTTCTCAAAAGCATCTTTATATGAAGTAAACTGAGCCTCGAGTGAAGAAATGGTTTCGTTGATGGCCACTTCACTGGCAGAAGTTGAGTTACTACGTGTGATGCTCACCTTTTTCTGTCGCTTGTCCTTACTTGTCTGTGGTTTTGTAGCAAGAGAGGTGCAGAGAGTTCTTCCTTTATGGCGGAGGTTGGTGAAACGAGAGGAGATGCTGGTGATCTTGAGGTGACTGGGTAAATCCTTGCCCGTGTGACTACCACAATGTCCAATAGCTTTCTCCATGTCACAAGTCAACTACATTCAAACATAATTATGTTGTTGAATGCACCAGCATTATAGATAATAATAATCTGATGGCATATGGTATACTGATAATATACTGATGGTATACAGATGGCATACTGATGATATACTGATCACATATGGATGGTATACAGATGGCATACTGATGGTATACTGATGATATACTGATGGTATACTGATGGTATACTGATGATATACAGATGGTATACAGATGGTATTCTAATGGTTTACAGACCTCTTTGGCAATGCAATAGAATTCTACTGTGGCCTCTAGCAATTTCTTTCTTTCCTCGAAACGAGACTCGAAGTTAGTGTGAAGGTTTGTGACGGTATTGGTCAACTCTCCCAGTTCTGGAGTATTAGGGTGAGAATGACTCTGCATCTCTTTACTCTTGGCCAGCAGAGAAGTTACCTCTGATGCAGTTCGCTGTTAGAAAAAAATAAATGTTTCTTAGCCCCACCCCTTACAGTGTGTCATAATATACCTCTGCCCTTATCTGGAACTCGTGATGTTCTGTTAGCAGGTCTTCTGCCGTCTCCAAAGATGTCCCGATGTCAGTGTGGTTTTGCAGGAAGAGTTCAGCTGATTCACGTAACCACAAGCAGATCTAATAGAGGAGGTATTCAGTATTAATATAAACCACTCCTTCTTTCTCTTATCCTAGCTCTCTCTCCTGTCTTCCTTCTCACATTCATCTCTCTCCTGTCACACACACAGTCCACCCTCTCTGTTACCACTCTTTCTCTCTCTCTCTTCCATCCTTCCCTCATCTTCTCTCTCTCTCTCTCTCTTCCCAACTATATACCTGATCACCGTTCAGCTTCACCACTTGCCAGTCCACTATCTCTACAAGCTGCTTCTCCTTCTCCTTCCATTGGTTCAATAGATCAAGACCACGCCCCTCTAGGTCCCCCAAATCTACGGCAACTGAGGTACATGCCCCACCCACTCCAAGCTTTGGACCACCTCGACTGCACAAGATGGCAGAGGTAATAGTCAAGAACGACTCACCTACAGGGAGGAGAGGAGAGAGAGGAGAGGGAGGAGAGGGAGGAGAGGAAGGGATAAGAAGTAAACTTCAAGTGTGAGGATTCTAATGATCAGACTGACCTAACTCCTTCACCAGGTCATAGTCCTTCCTCAGTTGCTCAGCCAATGGCCGACCATCTTCCAACAGTTCTTGAGCTACATCCAAAGCCATATCTCCAGAAATGTCCTCACTCAACTTGCCTTCTAGAGAGAGAAGACTGCTGTCCACCTACAGGTCACATGACATCAATCAACATATCACGCCACACCCCCCTAAGGGTCATTCTATCTCAGGGTGAAGTGAGAACAAACTATTTCTGACCTCTTACCTCTTTATAGAGCTTACAGAACTGAGCAAAGATATGGAGAACTTTGGAAGACTGGATCAAACTGTCTTTCCGACTCTTAACTCGATCTGACACCACTTGACACAGTTGATCAATGGATTGCACTAAGAGCGGAGCGTGAGGGCGCAGCTCGATCAGCAATTCTATAACACGTTCCACCTTACGACAAGTTGGTTCCAACTTAACGAGGAATTCATCATACTGGTTCTTGACAGCAAGTGCATCATCAGAATTGTCGTGGAATTGTGAATGAGATAGAACAAACGATTCATATTCCGACTCTAGCCACTCCAGATACTAAATAAAGAGGTGTTCATTATATAGAAAAGAATACATTAGGAATAGCCTAAGGCTAAGCTAACGCTATGTACTTATTGTATTGACATTAATTCTATTAGATGCACACCCAATGCCTACAGTCTTGCACTCTCACCTCATAAGCTTCTTCTTCCAGTTCACTGTATTTGTCAGAGTCCCTCCTACTGACTCCACCCATTTTAGTGACCTTTTTGACCTCATTGCTGGATGACACTAAATGAACATGGGTCTTGGCCACACCCCTGTCAGTAGATGTATCAAGAGGAGTGTCACTTTTTGAACCAGACGACTCCAGTTCTCTGCTAGAGGGTGTGGTTTCATCACGACCACTATAGCTAAGAGATGTGTCATTATCTCGCCATGACAACTGCCATGCCTCCTCCCACGCTTCGTTGATTTTCTTCCTTTCTTCCTCCAAATGAGAGATCTGGTCGCTAATCTTGATGACGGGGTTGTCTGGATCGAGGGGGGACTTGTTGAATATTTCCACCAACCCCTTTCCATGATGTAGCGCCGACTCAAACAACTCGTCCAGTTCTCGCTTAAACTGGATGAGTGAGTTTAGATAGGGACTTCCCCCTTCGTCGAAAATGGCCTGAGCTGACATGGCAGATGTCAGGTACAAAGTTCGATCACGAATCTGCAGAAATAAAGTACAAAGTACAGTGGCGAGACATGTCCTGGAATGTGTTTACTGAGAATAGAATGCCAACTTCTGTCACAACAAACCAACCATTCCAGACTTGGTGATTTGTACCTTAACTCTTGAACTCTGACCTGTTCTGTGGAAGTGTGAAAAGTATGTGCCATGGTCAGAACCGTGCCTCTATTCTGAACTCGTTGGAGAAACTTGTCCCACACTGCCTTGAGGCTATCTGTTTTCTTCACCAAGTCTGACCTGAAGCCAGTGATGACTGCCTCTGTCTCACTCGCTGATGAAACCAGTTCATCCACTTGCTCACTGAACTCCTTTGCTTCTTCGTGGAACTCCCTGAAACTAAGGAGCTGTTTTTTAATGGTTTCCTTACTGTCTCCCATGCTAGAGAAGATGGGAAGCTTCTTCAAACCACTTCTTTGTAGCCACAGTAGAACCTGAAGACAGATAGTATTCTATTTAGTAACACCCATCAACATTCTATTTAGTAACACCACCCATCACTGACACCCATCACTATTCTATTTAGTAACACTCATCAGTATTCTGTATCTTAGATTTTTGATATATAAATTGAAAAAGTGATTATCTATGAAAAATATACTCCAACCTTCCCCCCCCCCCACCCCCTCCAGGGATCTGGCTAAATATTGCACCCCCCATATTAGCTGACAGACCATTTCAATTCTCTTCTCGAACTGGCAGTAAGTGATGAATTCTCTGAGTAATTGTTCTTGTTGAGGTAGAATCCCTTCCACTTCTGTGAACCTCTTCTCCAGACTCTGTAGTTTATCTTCAAGGTAACTCCGAGATTTCTGCACTTGCTCATTTGGGGACTGAAATTCTTCTCCGGGAAGAATTGGACGTCCCAGTCGGTCAAAGAGAGAATGACCAGCAGCTGTATGGATGGAGGTATACAACACATGGTCAGCCGGCTAGTCTATCACACAACATTGTGGATGTAATAATAGAGAACAGACACTCTGAGGTCTATATTGTTGTTCTAAGAACATAATGCAAAATCATTTTTCACTTCTTACCCAAGCATTCCTGTGTAATCTGGAAAAGGTTGTCCTTTCTCTCTGCTATGTCGGACAGCGTCTTCTCTATCAGTTCAGGAGTCTTGGGGAGTTCATGAAGTGGTTTCATCCACTCATTGAAACTCGACAACACCTGACAAAGAACATACATCACCTCATATTGGTGGTAAAATAGGGGGGTGATGGTAAAATAGGTAAGGTATACTTGATGGTAAGGTGTGGTTCACATAAAATACAACTATAGGTGTGATGACAAAACACTAGGCCTGCTGCTGTACTTTGATGCAATACAGCAATGCTTTGATGTGGTCTGAAACTCCACCCCATCACTAATACGTTCACTTACTTCTTCTGAGAGACTGTGGAAGCGATGAGCTACCTTTAACCTGTCTTCCACTTCAGATGCCCCCGTAGATAGCTTATCCCAACAAGAGGTGTGGTTTGCAAGAAGGATAGAGTTTGACTCTAACTTTAACTGGAATGACCGGCGACTTTTCTCAGCAGCTGATATTAGGCCACACCCATATTTATATGATTTCTGGTGGAAAAAAGATACTTAGCCAAGACATCTTCATTCCCCCCCCCCCCTCACACCCCACAAACCTTTGCTGTCTCCATGAACTTATTGTGGTCGAGGATCAGTTGGTCTACAGCTGCCACAGAGTTTCCGATGTCCCCATATGTGGTGGATAACTGGTTACACATGTATTCTAGCCAGTTTGTCTCCTGAAAAACATCACATGATTACATAACATGACACAACAGTCACATGATCACACCAATCTATCCCATGGCATGACACAACACTGTCACATGATCACACCACTATCACATGACATGACACAACACTGTCACATGATCACATACACAGCACTGTCACACGATCACATGACACGACACAACAACATAATCACATGACATGACACAACACAGTCACTGCTCACCTGTTTAGCATCCTTCTCACAAGCATCGATTTGCTTGAGCTGTTCTGCCTGGACCTTCCTGGCCTCTGCAAGCTGTCCCAGACGTCTTCGATGATTGTCGACTTCATCAGTGATTCTCTTCACGTGACTAATCCCCATGGAGTAGTCTGGGTGTGTTCCATGATGGTTCCCTGCTTCCTCCCCTCCTCTGCCGGCAGACTGATTTGCTGCAGTTGCCATCAACTCCGTGAGGGTTCCTGCTTCCTCCAGCACGACATCTCCTATCTGACGAAGCTGCTGTATCAACTGCTCTTGAGACTCCATCTCTTTTACCCCAAACTCCACCCCTTCTTGTTGGAGCACTTTGATGACTACCTTGCACTGTTCCCTCCATTGACTCAAACTCGTGTGGAGACGCATCGAAGTCTCAATAATGTCTCGACGAGCTGACATTTTGGATTCAAACTTTGTGAATTTAGAGCTAAGCTTGGAAACTACTTTCTGCATCGATTCTGCTGCAAAGTGCCGCTCTCCGGAATATCGATCAGCATTACGACGCAGCTGAGTCAGCATATTATACTGGAACTAAAACAAGACAGCGAGGGTTATCACCCACCCTTCCTGTCCCCTCCCCCTGGCTAGCCCCACCCTCCTGTCCCCTCCCCCTGGCTAGCCCCATCTCCTCCTGTCCCCATCCACTTACCCTTGCTTTAGCCTCAACCTTCTCGTGCTGGTCCAACAAGGACTGAACACTCTCAATCGACATGCCAATGTCTGTCTGCACTGCCAACATGTCGTCCCCTCTCGTTCTCAGCCAACCCCTTACCTTCTGTACAGACTTCTCAAAACCCTGTAGCTGGATGCTCTGTTCGAGAGAGTTCTTCCGCTCTTTCCAGAGTTCCTCTAATTGGACCTGCCGCTGCCCGATCTTGTCTAGGAGACGTTTTATAATGGCCACTGCGTTGATTTTGTCTGGAGTCATTCCTGTGGCAGATTCATCTCTTCCCTAAAATAACATAACATCTTCTCATTCCAATGACCAATACTTGCCACACCCACCCACTTGCCACACCCATCTCTCCTACTCCCTCCCACCCACATGCCACACTCACCTACCCATGCAACACCCACCTCTCACAATCCTATCTCCACCCACTTGTCACACCAACCTCTCCCTACTCCCAATACTCCGCTTCCTCCCATCTTACCCCACACACAGACCACACCCACCTACAATACCCGTCTCCTTCCAACCCACTCACCCTCTCCAGGGTCCTCAGGAGGTCATTTCCCTTGCGTATAGCATCCTGAGGTGCTCTCTTCACCATGTCCTGGAGGGGAAGATGATGTTTGAGCTGTTCGTCCACAGAGTCAGCCTCCGAGCTCTCTTGTTCCATTCGGATCTGCTGTTCTATGTGCATGTTGTGCTCCATCAAAGCATTGAACAGGGAGATGAAGTGTTCAAGGTCCTGCAAAATGAAGTAGGTAAAGGGTCAACAAACTAACAGACAATACTTAATAGCTGTCATAGTGTTTCAGTATTGTATTAGATAATTGATGGTGTGGTGGTCCCCAGGAGACAAATTGGCTAGACTATAATCATATAACCAGCTATCTACATGCATGAGGACACTGTAAACTCCAACAGAGTCCAGCCAGAGTGAAATCATCATGTAGAAACTTCCAAACCATTTTACATACATCACAGCAAGTCTCTCCTTTCTTGTATTGAAGAGTTAGAAGAGAATGACTGACTGATTCTTATACTCGACAAGTTTCCTTGATTAGAATCATCATTCTATTCTATTTCATAACACTATTAGAGACATGATTCTATTATTAGACATTATTCTATTACATAACGAGACATGATTCTATTTAGAGACATTATTCTATTATATAATATTATTAGAGTCATGATTTTATCATGCAACACTACCTTATTGTCTGAAACAGAAACCTAACTGATTATAGTTAGACAAATTGGTTGTAATTTCAAGCTCTACTTGGAGCCCATTGATATAATGACAGTGATGAGAACATACTATATATAGCCAGCATAGGTAAGTGGTTCTAACCATTTTTATACACACACACAAAAACAAAAATGTTCCCCTCCCCTCTCCCTGAATGGAGACATCCAAAGGAGACATGGATGTAAACATGCAGCCTGGAATGAATGGACTTGTTGGTAACAAAACATTCCCACAATGAGGTGACAGGATTAGAGACAGACTACACCAGCTAACACATATTTAACAATCAACTACAGAGAGCTTGAGAGAGGAGTCTCCTGTTTAAGAGACACTCTTTCACTGCCCATACTTAAAATATAATAAAAAGTGCTCCTTTTAAGTCAGCCACAAACTTCAGCATTTTCTCAACTTGTACTTCAGTAGGCACTTTAGTTTCCATAGTAACCCCATTAACATCTCTATGGGTACCCCAGTACACACACACACTATTATCCAGGTAGCCACAGAGTACATGAAAGTTTGCAAGATCATAAGATGGATTGCCAAACATCTTATTCAAGTCCTTTCATCTCTCCATCTCTAATTACAAGTATTTAGAATCTTGCCTTCCTCAGTAATACCAGTGACAAGACAAAACAACATTACAACCACTTACATGCTATAGGGATCACTATAGGACACATGACACCAACTATAATGATATGGAACTATGTCCTCTTGTAGACAAGAACCTCACAGGTTACCTATGTATACATCGGTTAGAAAGGTGAGACTCTCCTACTAGACCAATTACCACACCCACTAGGCCAATTGCCACATCCACTAGAACCAACTACTACTAGACCCAAATGCCACTCCCACTAGACCAACTTTCTCGTCATTTTGAGTTATATTCTGGTACCTGTCTGAGACTGAGCCATTGCTCGTGGTTGTAGGGGAGGAATCCCCCCAGGTCACTAGTCAGCTGACTGCCATCCACATGCCGAGTCAGCTTCTCCACAGCTGAGAGTTTGACGGTCTGAGGAAATACCAAAATTACAAAGATAATATCCAAAGAGTATCCTAGTGTACACTAAAATATATAGATAATATCCAAAGAGTATCCTAGTGTATAAAGATTATCTCCTAGTGGCATTAAAGCATGCTCTCACAATATAAACCACACCTTCCTATTTAGCCCCTCCCCTTCACCACACCCACCGTAAACTCTAGCTTGGATTTTTCTTTGTTGTGACCCCTACTGCTCTGCTGTTTCTGCCAGAACTGTCCCGGCTGCACGATGTAGGCCACGTGGATCTGTCCTGGTAACACCTCCTAGATATTCACACGCATATCATGTGAGAGTGGGTCGGTAGTCATGTGACTCACCTGTATAGCCCTGAGGATGAGTTTAGTGCTGGACCAAGAAGAATTCCGAGCATCGACTATCACACTAAATCCATACTCGCGCACATCCATGCTATAGGAATGGGAATAGAAACAGCACTACATTCACATTATTGGAATGAGAACAGAAACGGCATTAAATCCACTCTATTGGAATGGGAACAGAAACAGCATTAAATCCATACTATTGGAATGGGAATATTATTAAAATGGATATATAGCATTGCTAATGGAATCCAATTCCTGTTAAACTTACGCAGGTATGCAGGCAAGGTACTGGACCACCCTGCGTACAGAATCCCGTTGGTAGGTATAGCCCTTCGGCTGAGATGGAAACGTGATAATAGATTGCCCCTGCTTGTCACGCCCACCAGAAAGTATGGCCACTCCTTCCCGTAGGAGTGAAAGAATTTCAGCAGCAGACGTGGGGTAGTTGGCTGAGGAGGAAGATGGAAAGACATGTAATCCCAGTTAGGAAGACGACCATCTCTGATGTACATTTATAGTGAGTGTTTGTAAATGATTTGTACTCTATGACCTTTATTTTCTCTAAATGGGCTGTTTGTGAGTCCGTTTTGGCCAGGATACATACCATTAAAACCACCTGATAAATACATATCTGACATACAACACACTGCCCCCTCAGCTCTACCCAATGCACATACCATAGCCCTGTCCAATGCACACACCCCAGCCCTGCCCAACGTACACCCCAGCCCTGTCCAATGCACACACCCCAGCCCTGTCCAACGCACACACCCCAGCCCTGCCCAACACACACCCCAGCCCTGTCCACACATTACAGCAGGCAAGGACCCATCCAATATCATTCTTGACTAACACATACACATATTTATTTGTACATATACACATCCCATCACAGCACATGGCTTAAAGAAAATAACTGTCAGTTATCTGTCCAGGTGTCTGGTAAGGAGCTCTTGGCAAGATATTTACACAAATCTTCTCTAATTCTCAAGGCAATGTGCAATAGGTGTCCCTAGGAAATGCGTAATAAGTGTATATGCATTAGGTGTCCCTAGGAAAGGTGCATTAGGTGTCCCTAGGAAAGGTGCATTAGGTGTCCCTGGGAAAGGTGCATTAGGTGTCCCTGGGAAAGGTGTATTAGGTGTCCCTAGGAAAGGTGTATTAGGTGTCCCTGGGAAAGGTGCATTAGGTGGAAAGGTGCATTAGGTGTCCCTAGGAAAGGTGCATTAGGTGTCCCTAGGAAATATGCATTAGGTGTCCCTAGGAAATATGCATTAGGTATCACTAGGAAATATGCATTAGGTATCCCAAGTTATCCCAAGGATTTAGATAAAAGGGGTGGATGTGCTTCAGTGATATATGTCCCATAAGGTTTGGGAGAGCTATCCAGCCTCCCCCATAATGCAATAATTCTCAACTAAACTTAATTAACGCACTCAGCCTGGCTCATATACCCTTTTAAAAAGATACACTCACTCAGAAGCAGAACTGTCTAAACACAACCTAATAAGGACAAGAACCTCTCCTTTGAAGTCACAGCTATCACAACACTGGCATATCAAGACTACACTAGCAGGTTAGAGTCTTCAGGGATCACTGGAGGTGGAGGATAACTGCCCAAGGACTTCTGCCCAGGACTTTGGCTATAGGGGAATAAAAGTTTCCAGGGTAACTGCATGTTTTCATTTGTAAAGTTATCAGGAGTTCTGAGTCTTCAATGGCCCAAAATATATGCCATATTAGCACGAGGAAGTGTCCTGGATAGAGTTAGGGAATCCTGAAACTAAGAAATGAATGGAACAGAACGTGTTTGTTGCACAACACTGTCTAAACTTATTAAGTTTGGTGTAGGAGTCCCACAAGATGGAATTGTAGTCTACACCAGTTTACATGGCATGGAAGTCATTTACAAGATCAGATACATGAATGGTATCCAACATTACATGGAGACTACAACCAAGAGCCAAGACAAGTGAAGAGGAACTAGAGCTAAATTGGCACTGCATGCAGACTAGTACCTACAGCATGTGGCAAGATAAATTTAGTAACTGGAATACTAGATGTGTACACCTAGAAACAACAGAGAGAGGCTGACAGTCATTCCAACACCACCTCTGTTTACATACACACGCTCACTGCCAGGGCTTCCAGTAGGGAAACTCTCAAACCTCCTCCCTTCCCACTGTACTCAACACCCACCTACCTCTGCCCAGTTGCAGGCTGAAGTCCCTGGGACTGGACAGCCATGTCATGCCAGACTAAAAACACAAACACCAGCCAAAAAGACAAACAAAACAAACAAACAATACACACACACACACACAAATATCACTGGCACATCTTACTGAATACCCATAAGGGTATACTATCAGAAGATACCTATTGGATATTACCTTCTACTTAAGGAAGAGACAACCATTTTATTGTTTCTGGACCTCTTCCAAGTTCAATATTATTTGTAATATTACAGAGCCTGTTTACTTACAATTAGAGTTGCAAATTTTCACAACATTTCTTGTAACCCATAAATAAAATGAACCTTGCACTCATACCTTCTTCTTTCTCCACTCCATTCATAGACCATGGAAACTTGCTTCCATCTCTAGGGGACACTACCTTTCCTCCCCTGGTATGGTCGTGGGTGGGGCTAGAATAAGGCTGGGCATGGCAGTGGGAGGGGTTAGGATAAGACTGTCCATTCGGACCTGTTAGATGATCATGACTGTGCCCAGATAAACCTGCCTGGCCGGTTGCCGCTGAAGAATCATATTGCACCAACAGGTCGTCAATTCGACCAGATGACTCTCCTGAAGTAGCCATCAACAATGTTTACTATCTAGCAGACTGTCTTGAGGTCAGGATGATGCCACAAACTAGCTGAGCTGGGCCAAGGCCATTGAATGCAATTAACACCTTTAAAAGCAGTTCCTGGTATCACTCCAACCAGCTAACCGCTCAATTCTCTGCATGGGAATCTCCACCGCTCATGAGCTGAGCTCGTTTTAACAGCAGCTGTTATAACCCGAGCCACTTAGCTATTAAATAAACTTCAATATGTTATTAATAGCTATATTGCTGTAGAGCATAGCTAGCCACTTATCTCACGACTAAGATCTGCAGTTAGCTGTTAACTATCATAGCTAGAGTTAGCTAGCTAAAGTTACATTTATTCCAACTCACTTTCCACAGAGTAACAGACTCTATGATGTAACACACTCTATGATCGGTTGAAAACAACACGGAGTTAGCTAAGTACACAAACACAGGGGAATCGCGCCGAATTAATATTCCCCAGAGAGATCAGATAATCACTACTGCAGCATCTGCAATCGTGATGTATTAGTCGACCGCCGCTTGGGGGTCGGGAGGAGGCGGAGGGGGGCCACACCTACTACCCCGCCCAAGATTATGACACACCTCCAAGAGCAAGTGGAGGAATTGCAAGTACTCGAGTCAGTGTACTCGTCGCCTGGGGAGTTTGAAATTGATGACGAGTCGTCTCATGAGCAAGCATTGGCTTATCTACAGCAACTCGCCCTTCACCCACCCAATGCTCTCTCGTGTAGGCTGCACATTCCAATTAATGCCCATCAAGACTCTGACGATGATGATGATGATGATGGTGAAGACTATGGATCTGGCTGTGTTGGTGCTGTTGCAGCAGTATGTCCCGTGCAGACACATATTAATGTATCTGTGAGGTTACCGTCCAGGTAGGATTAAGCATCGACAATTATTATTGGTTTTATGTTTAACGATCTTTACCAGTTACCCGGATTCTATCCCGGAAGTGTACCTTTATGCTGATGAACTGAAGAGATATTCCCAGGACAGACTGAACTCTGAACTCCAAACCTTCCTTAAAACTGTAGTACCAGGTGAAGCATGTCTTGTAGAGGTCATGGAATGGGTACGTGACAATGCTGCAAGTTTTTTCCCTGTTCAATACAGTTCAAGTCAGAAAATGGATCTGGAATCAAACACAGATGAAAGTCCAGACTCATATTTTTGTCGTATGTGGCTATACATGCATCACATCTACAGTAAAACTAAGAGACGAAACATTTTGGCTCTAGCAGATGAACTGAAGCTTACAGGATTCTGTCTCCCAGGGAAACCAGGTGTGGTGTGTGTAGAAGGAACAGTGAAAGACACCAGAGAGTTTTATAGTACCCTTAGGCGGTGGAATTGGAAGTCCATAACATGTCGGAAGAGGGAAGTGGAACCTGTTGACGTGGACTCGTCAAGAAAAGTGAAGGATTTTAGAGAAGTGTGTTTCGATGTGCACGGTCGTCAAAATCACATGGACATGGGACAGTTCCTCAGCTATCTCCAATCTCACAAGTTACAATACATGTTCAAGGAACTGTTTGGGGTGGAAGGTCACTCCACAGACTAACATGCATAATTAATAAATTATTATTATTATTATAGTGGTATATTGAGTGGTGAGAATTGATTGGGTCAAAGGTCAGATAGTTAGTCCAAACACTTCATAGTCCTCTATTGTGAAGTATTGTTCTCCTGGAGAGAGAGAGAGAGGGAGAGGGAGGGAGGGAGGGAGAGAGAGCATTAACATGTGAACCAGAGGAGAGGGTGAATGGTCATAAAGTTGAGAAATAGATTACCTGTGAATAGTCCAGGAGGTAAGGAGGAGTCACCGTATGAGTGACCGAGTTGTGAGTATGAATCCTCATTCTTATCGCACTCACTGCTCACAAATAGATCGGCACCGGAACCAAATATTGGGCCATTGCTGAAGAGGAGAATAATGCCATGGGTTAGGTGGTGCAGAATTACCTTGGATAAGGGTAATATGGGTAGGTAGTGTAGAAGTGAGTGGATAAGGGTAATATGGGTAGGTAGTGTAGAAGTGAGTGGATAAGGGTAATATGGGTAGGTAGTGTAGAAGTGAGTGGATAAGGGTAATATGGGTAGGTAGTGTAGAAGTGAGTGGATAAGGGTAATATGGGTAGGTAGTGTAGAAGTGAGTGGATAAGGGTAATATGGGTAGGTAGTGTAGAAGTGAGTGGATAAGGGTAATATGGGTAGGTAGTGTAGAAGTGAGTGGATAAGGGTAATATGGGTAGGTAGTGTAGAAGTGAGTGGATAAGGGTAATATGGGTAGGTAGTGTAGAAGTGAGTGGATAAGGGTAATATGGGTAGGTAGTGTAGAAGTGAGTGGATGAGGATAATGTAATGGGTAGATGGTGTAGAGGTGAGTCTTACCCAGGATGATTGTTAATGGCGTAAGAAGGCTGCTGGATGGGTAATTTGATGGGTTGAGTGTTGGGTGGACCCTGAAGGGAGTAGAGGAAGCAATTGTGGGAACTAGCAAACTTTCCTCTCTTAAACCGACTGCTCCAGCTAACATCTGAATACCCGCCAAATATACAACCTCCAGGTGTCTGACATGGGGAGAGGGAGGGAGAAGGAGGGGAGAGGGGGAAAGAGAGGGGAGAGGGGGAGGGAGGGGAGGGAAGACGGGGAAAGAGAGGATGGAGATTAAGGAACAGGAGGAGAAAAATGGCAGAACTAAATGATACCAGTACATAAAGCTAGAATCATGTTCGTTACCTTTATAACTGTGACGGTTGTCCCCTTATCGTCACACGAGGAATGGAAGTCCCGTGCACTGAATCCATCTCTGGATGCTCTATAAAGGAGAACCCACTCCATCGACTGGGAAGGGAGGTTCTGTTGGGAGTTCACAGGGTCAATCCTGAAGAAGAGAGACCATTTAGAACTGTATTTTCTGAACAAGTTTAAAATTCACCATTCCACTATCTGTAATTGCAAATCCAACTGTCCTTCCAATATTGCTGAGTCGGCAAATGGTTCTTGCGCACCTGCACGTGAGCTGGCCAGGCTACCCTCACTGCCATGCCCATTTCCATGCATGGCAGCATGACGATACCGAGCTAGCGTCATCTCCATCGACAGCAATCCAGTTGGCTCCACCTCCTTGGCAAATGTCTCACTGCTTATTTCCATGATTCTTACTTCTTCGAGAACACCTTGCAGAGCTTGTTTGACGAGGGCGCGGTCTTCCTCAGTCCAGAGGAGGACAGTTTGCTTGACCCCAGCATTATGTTGACCCCATTCGACCACTGCATGCCACACCTCTTCCTCAGGAATCGTCAGCTATAAGATAAAAATGCTTCACTGGTGAAGATTAAGAAGTTTTCAAGTGAAAACCTACTAGAGAACTATTTACCTAAACAGTATGTAAACATGTTGGAATATCCTCTGAACCTTGACCCCCTAGGGAGCCTTTTAAAAAAAATTATTATTGTAGTTACTGGCGATGTGTGGGTGGAAATCAAATGTTTGATACTGACACACAAGTGGGTGTACATGCAAACACTCTCTCTCACACACCACACCCACACCCTATTATTGCTTACAGTGGAATGAATAGGGATAACTCCATACAAAGGAAAGGACACTTTTCTATACTTCATTCTATTATTATTAAGGACAGCCTCTATTGTATAAAAGACAGTTTCCAAGGTCCTAATGTGTCCTTTATAGAGAGGTTCCACTATATATTACCTCTGAATTAAGGACAACCTCTATTGTATAAAGGACAGTTTCCATGGTCCCAATGTGTCCTTTATAGAGAGGTTCCACTATATATTACCTCTGAATTAAGGACAGCCTCTATTGTATAAAGGACAGTTTCCATGGTCCCAATGTGTCCTTTATAGAGAAGTTCCACTATATATTACCTCTGAATTAAGGACAACCTCTATATAAAAGACAGTTTCCAAGGTCTCAATGTGTCCTTTATAGAGAGGTTCCACTATATATTACCTCTGAATTAAGGACAACCTCTATATAAAAGACAGTTTCCAAGGTCTCAATGTGTCCTTTATAGAGAGGTTCCACTATATATTACCTCTGAATTAAGTACAGCCTCTATAGACACATTGGATACTGTCCTTTATATAGAGGTTGTACTATTTTAAAGGTCCTCCTGTTCTAAACCCCATGGCATAATGACTGCATCTCACCTTGTTACTAGAAATGATGCCAATAAACATATCTTTGGGCAAATCTAGAAACCCCTTGCCCTGGAAGACAGCTCGTGTGTGAGATATGACATACGACCAACTCTCCTGCACTATCTGTTTCAGAGCGTGCTTCAATGATTCGTCTTTGCAACTCTTCATAAGTGATGATGCGCCTACTAATGTCTGACAGACAGTCTCTGGAGTCAGGTGACTGGTCACGTGACGCGTGAGGTAAGATTGGAGGAGAGGAAGTCCAAACTCTGCACAGACTTGGAGTAAACTGAAAGGGGCATCATTATGGAGGGAAACCTAAAGGGTAATCATGGAATATGGATAAGGATAAAGATAAGGGTAATCATGAAATATGGATAAGGATAAAGATAAGGATAATCATGGAATATGGATAAGGATAAAGATAAGGGTAATCATGAAATATGGATAAGGATAAAGATAAGGATAATCATGGAATATGGATAAGGATAAAGATAAGGGTAATCATGGAATATGGATAAGGATAAAGATATGGGTAGTCATGAAATATGGTGGCAGTGGCTATTAGAGAGAGAGGTTATGAAGTGAAACCACAGGTTGAAACAGTGATTATCATTATCTAGAGCTGAAACTTTTAAATGAAGTTGGGAAATTTGAGTTCTGGAAAGAAAGCCATACTTTAACAGAACGGGTAATTATTTTGAAACTTAATACAGGAGACATACAGAAGAAAATCTAAAAGATTGAAACTTTGTCATTAACAAATAGAAATACACACATTCTTATTAACAAGATTCTGTAGCCAGGAAGCTAAGGTAAGAAACCTAATGCATATTTTATTATACAACAGGCATCTCTGTCATCCATCCATCCACACAAGTAAAAAGGCCCTGTCTATGGAATGTTGTTATGTACCGGGCACCATAACAATATCCTCTCTAATAGGAAGTGAAGGCTATAGAGCACTCATATCCCTGCCACACCTAGGACTCCCAATTATCCCTCAATACAATACAATAGTTTATATTTGCCCATAGAAGTGTCTGCAGCTATAGGTAATGTGGTCTATATTCTTATTATTAATACAACAATGAGCTATGCATGGAGCTGTTAAATAACTGCGTTGTCTTTGAAGTCTGGATTAGGACTAGTCCTAGTGTCTGCATTGGACATGGGCATTATGTCCTGGGATCAGGTCAAGGGTGACTTGCCAAAGGGCTAAGTTCATTGATAGAGTGTCTTTCTCTGGAAGTTGAATAATACTTAAGAAAGTTCTTTCTCTGTGCCTGCCTGCCTGCCTCCCTCCCAGCCCTGTTTCCTTCCATGATTTCTGCAGTTAAATAATTAACCTTGACCCAACACATTCATTTCTACAGAGTTCGAACTTGAGAAAAAAGTGTTTTTACACCTCAACATTTTCCCACACCTCAAGCCACTTACCTACAGCTCAGACCACCATTCAGTATCTAATACACTGAGCAGCTGGCCAGCTAGCTACAAAGCTAGGACAATTAACCAATTATGTTTTAAATTTGTAGCTCACCTTTCCTGTGTAAAGATACTGCACCACATCTCTCACAGCGGAGGCAGAGAAGTGTTTTCCCAGCTGAATGGTCAGTGGTGTCTTCTCAGGAGAGACCGGCTGCTTCAGACGTTTCTTAGACCTGTATCTGTCACATCTTGCAAGCACTATCAGCCTGTGAGCTGGTACAACCTCCTCCTCGATCAGAAAGTGGAGATCGGCGCTTGATCCGTCCTTTAATAAGTGATCCAAGTCGCTAAGCAAGCCTGCCAAGAGCCCATTATCTCTCGTCTCTTTAGATTGGAAGGAACCATCCCCGGTTAAATGGTGCTTGGCACTCTTAGAGGTAGACATTTAGTTTACTACGCTACTGACCCAAACACTTGTATGGCTGGCTAAGCTGTCATGTTTATGCCCTAGGCACGGGGGAGTAAGCCGTGAGGTAAGGTGTCGTCTTATTCACAAACTCATTTTAAAGACATCAAGATGATGAATAACTGGGCAGGATACATGGGAGATGAGGAAGGGTACAGGCAAGGTGCATGAGGGGAGCATGGGAGAAGAGTAAGGGTACATATATTACAGGTTCATGACAGGAAGGGAGATATAGTGGATGAGCTTATGCAAAACCAGGTTTATGAGATTAAACATGTTGTGGTTTTAACCATTTGTAGTTCAAAGTCCCCTCCTCCTCAACACTTCACACAAAATTAAGCACATGGCATTGATATGATGATCAGAGCATTGCTCAAGTTGTATGTACTTATGGAGTGTTCTGTCTAGATAAAATCTCCCATGTTAGCTCATAGCCACTCACAATTATTTGTATTCATACTGCAGAGCCCCACCCCCTCAAGTGCTCATATTGCAGAGCTCCTTCCCTCTCAAGAGCTCATACCCCCTCGAGAGCTCAGCTGCAAAGCCCCACCCCCTTCAAGAAGAGTTACAGAATAATGTGCTCAATAGTTGTTATAGAATACAGAGGACACAGCTTGCTGAAGTGCACAACATAACCATGACCCAGTTCATGCTACATACATACACCACATGGCATTCATACGACATGTGTTTACAAAAATAAAGTTAATTGATACGGCAGTGGTTGTGGGAGGACACAATGGAAATGAAGTGTCCCCCGTTTAATTAAACAGTCAGTACAAAAGTGGGTTTGACAGGTGGGTGTGGCAAAGTGAGTTACGTAGACAATACAAGGGAAGGCAATACAGATTACAAACTAAATGGAAAAATCAAGTTTCTCACAAGTTATAAGCAACATATATTGGATCGACTTCATCAGCCAGAAAGGAATCACGTAGATGTACACGCTGTTTCTCTCCCCGGGAGTTGACGGGAATGGTACCAGGATCCACTACCACCACAATACCAGTCACTAGCTGCTGTTCCTCTAGAAGAGCTGTGGTTATAACTGGCACCATGTCCAGAGCTTCCCTCTCCTCCCCACGGAGCTCCGCTACCACCACCAGCAGCTTGTTGGACGTGAACACAGCACTAGACAATTATATAGCACAGATGTTCAAACATTCCACATGGAGAATGGGCCCTTCAATAGACATGCAAGTGTGAGGTGAGCATTAACCTTGATGTGGTTTTAGAGGAGAGAGCACTGTATGATTACTGTGGTCATTACAGACATGCTTATTGCATGACTCAACTCAGCAACATTATCATCATATGTACATATAACATTACAGCAGTTATTGGCATGCATTCAATCAGGTGACAATGCCCAAAAGCAGTCATACATTATTGAATCTATTATGCATTCATACTTTTCCCACGAAACCAGACATGTTCATCTACCCATACATGTCTGGTACATGTACATCTAAATGTAATTTACATGTACCTGTACATGCCTGGCACATGTTGGCTAATGGACTGACCTCCCAATAATGTTTTTGTGCGACCTGACCACAGTTGCTTCAACGTCGGCTGGATGATGACGAAAACCTCGTATGCTCAAGGCCTCATCCAGAGATCCCACAACATAAAGGCTATCCAGCGAGATACCACTTCGATCAACCTTTTCAGACTTACTCATGAAACCAAGGTAACCCGTGCGGGCAAAGGTGGGACCACCTGCAGTAGAGAGAGTGGCCGAGAAGTGCTCACGTGATAGAACATCGCCTATCTCTTCTCGTAGGCCATAGTAACCGATACCGTTGTGGGGGCTACTCACCCAGATCTGGAGGAAAGAATAACATGATTGTTAGCAAGATACTACAAGATTTATGGTTGGACCAATCAAACCCCACAGTCACTCGTTTTAATCGATTGACTTTAGAATCCACATCATAACTCTCTCTGTACCCTGTCCCTTACCTCTCCAAGGTCAGTGTGGGCACATGGCACTTTGGTGTCAGGGTGTACCACCATGACATTAACACCAGGAAGGATTTTCCCACTCTCCATGAGACAGACAGAGTGAGGGGCACCTCGTTCCAGGACGACCACCCTATCTACCCTCAGGGCACGCTGATCAACGTATGCAGTTGAGAACTCCGGATGCTGAGGACCCTGTGAATACACGAAACAGAATGAACACACAAGCTGAGGTGAAGTCAGACTGTCAGAGGTTAACACCATCATTTACAGCGGTGTCACATGCATGGTTTATCCAGAACATGAATGTATAACATGTACTAGACATGCAAGTACCTGTAAACATATGATAGGATTGACTCTACAACCAAAGGAGGTTGAGATGGCGTGGCCGGGGAGCCCAAGAGGAGAGAAGAGGGTAGAGAAGGAGGTGAGGAGGGAGGTCCTGGGACGTTCCTCACTCACCACCACACACGTTCTTACAGAGGACAGATCAATGCCACGATTTTTCAGTATGTCAGTGCTACTGCCCAACTGCTGACAACAGTTATCCAGAATGGTATAGGACACATAGGTATCACGAACTACAAACAAGGAAATAATATTGTTATTATTATTATTATTATTATTATTATTAGTTGTTGTTGTTCTTCTTCTTCTATAGTATACTGCATTCAACTTTTGTATAGCTGCTAGCAATACTTCAACAACAACAACAACAACAACAACAACAACAACAACAACAACAACAACAACAAACAGAATGACTGACTTTTGTTAGCACTGAGTACATGTAGCCAGAGGCCAGGCATGGGCTCCACATCATAGGGACTCATCAGGTAGGAATGATGTCCGGAATAGACACTAAACAAAGAGAGGGGGGAAATATAACATCATTTCCTGAGGCATCAGAGGGGAGGAGTGAGGTTAGAGAGAGAATAAAGGGAGGGAGGGGCTGGAGGAAGAGGGAGGGGTTAAGGATTGGGGATGGAGGAGAGAAAATGGAATGAGGCTTGAGTGAAGAAGGGTTGGATGAGGGATAAATGGAGTGGGTTAGAGACATGGAAGTGAACTGGAGAAGGGACGAGTCTATTTATAGAGGAAACTTACGAAGACAAGACCCAGAGAATCAGTCCAAAGCCGGAGTAAGGATCAAGACAGAGCAATATTTCTCTCGATGGGTACAGCTCAGAGACAAACTTGTGTGCTCGACAGATATCAAGGATGGCTCCGTGAGATATCTGAAACAAAACACATTAGGTTGGCATTAATTAGAAAATAACCCTATCTGTACCTTGACCCCTGATAGCACACCAGTAGTTGATACACTGAAGTCTAGATAAGCTATCAGTTCGGATGTAGGCGGTTTGTAATAACGTTCCATTTTTCTCTTTGATAAATCTTCTGTCTCTACCATAGGAGGGAGGGTCTTGAAGTCGAGCATAGGCCCCGCCTCCTTGGACTTTAGTACTCTCATGACAGAATGGCAAGTTAGAATGGCACGAGAGTTACTAATCTCCACGGTCAGCTTCATGGTGGGCAGGCTCGCCGGAAGGTTTGTCAGAAGAGGTGGGCGGATCACCACCGGCACCAGACCCACATAGAGGCAGCCATAAAAGGCCACAATGAGCTCAATGCCTGGAGGGTACATGAGGGCCACATGGTCGCCAGAGTTAAACTTCAGTTTCTCCACGATAAACGCTCCGACACGTTCGGCTCTCTTGTGCAGGTTCAGAGAGTTGATGGACTTGAAGGAATGACCCTAAAGAGAGAGAGGTCACTATGAATTAAGAGGTACTAATTAGGGAATACCCTGTAATTACAATATTAATTAATCTCATCAGTAGCTATAAGATAAGGTTATATATATATCTCTATCCTACTATTGACCCTGTTGTCCAGGAGAGTGAAGAGCTGGTTGTCAGGTTGTGTCTGTGCTCTCCAGCGTAGGACATCTGACAGGAACTGAAACTGTCCTGCACCGTCAGCATCATCATACGGTATAACTGGATTATCCTTCGCCTCTGATACGCGGCCTGTCACCACATCACCGATACGCTGAACTGCATCAGACATCACTAAAGGAGATACAACATGTAATACACTACCAGATACAGATAGAAGAAGTGGGGCCACAGAGAGAGGAGGTGGGGTCACAGAGAGAGGAGGTGGGGTCACAGAGAGAGGAGGTGGGGTCACAGAGAGAGGAAGTGAGTGGAGGATTGTACTTATACAATGCTAGCTGAGTAAGGAGGCTGTTATGATGAGTAAGGTGAGAGGAGGGGTGGAGAGTGGGTAATGATCACATGCCACAGAATAGACCAAGCTACAGAGCTGACTAATTACTGGTCTTACTAGAATGTGGTTTTGGCAGAGGAAGGTTAGTGACACACTGGTGGGGACACATCAGTAAGTTTACAGGATGCAACGACCCATCAAGGAAGTGCTGCTTCGTCTCATGAACCTGGATCAACCCGTTGGCCCCACGAGGGAGTCTTCCGGCTGAGACCAACACTATCCCGTACACATTGACACCATGAATGCTCTCCACTGCCGGAACCACACTGTTCATCCACGAAAATGCTTCCTCGTCAGTACAGTTGGGTTTCTGCTCGGCGACCACAACAACTCTCTCTTCCCTCAGCACTGTGACAGAAAACACGGCAATTCTTCCTTTGTAGATGAAAGAGTGTGGCTCCACGGCCATGACCGTGGCAATCAAGTCCTCTGTGTTATGTCTCCTCCCTACTATGGGAATGAGTCCCTCTAGGGTACCACAGATGAATACTAATCCTCCTGACCCCACGAACCCCAAGAGACCACTGCGGACGTAATTCCCTGGGGTGACTGGCTGTTCTCGCTCATCAAGTGGCTGAACTCTGAAAAGGTTGGTACACAAGATAGGATTATTACATCCTGTCCCAGCAATTACTACTTTGTACCTCTTCCATCCTCACTCCTCCCAACCCCTCCCACTCCTTCCCTTCCCTCCTTTCCCCCTTCTGACCCCTCCCACTCTCCAACTCCTCTACTTACTTGAAGGTGTGTGTGGTTTTTCCCTGAAGTCCCCAGTAGCAACTGCCAGCTGCAGCACTCAGCACACATATCTCACCAATCTCATCAGTCTTGCAGATGATAGGAGAGGGGCCTATCCGAACCACAGTAATACGTGCCCCTGGCATTACTGTACCTACATCCTGTAAGGTCAGAGAGGTTATACTTCCTGGTTCTTCCACACGGACGACACCGTAACTTAAACCAGAGATGGACATAACACCACGTCCAGTTGAGGTGGAGGCAGTGGGCCTGTATACAATAAGAAAGAAAGAAGGAAAGGACTAAGGTCAAAGTCCTATTTACAACTGGTGGGGGCTTACATACAATTAGGAAGCAATAAGGATTTTAATGCTGGAATGGCGTTCACCACACACACAGTTAATAGACCTCCCATTAGCAGTGCTGCTTACATACATGCAATCAAAAATCAGGTGTTCTGGTTCACCACACAGCATCATACTTAACAGACATCCCATTTGTAACCATTTGTAATGTTCTTGGATCCAGATGAGATCAAAGTGATAGCAAGGGAAGCGTATCTCTGACTCTAGCCTATCTCCACCATTAGCCTATAGCCTATCTCTGACACTAGCCTATCTCTGATATTAGCCTATCTCTGACACTAGCCTATCTCTGACATTAGCCTATCTCTGATATTAGGCCCTAAGTATTGCTATAGGGTTCATGTAATGTGCCATAACTCAAGGAAGACTAAACCAACACACTCCCAGCTCTGACATTTCATGTGACATGTGTTGCACACAACAAGTAACATTATGCCTCATTAATTTTACTGCCGGACCTTTCATACTTCCTTGAGCTCTTCTTCCATGGAAGTATGAAAGGACGATGTGAGGTGGACTACATGTAAGCATTCAAATCTCTCATGGAAACATGGGTATAGAAGCCAACTACAAAGGAACCTCTCTATTCCCCACAACTTGAGACAAGTTGAACTGTCTTGTTATAGGAGTGGCCTTATTACAAGAAGTTCTCTCAATGCTAGCACACGGGCTGTTATTGGGGACACATCCTGGTGTCCTTAGTATAGATGTGTCCTCATTTCAGAGTGTTGGAATGGAGGAGTTCCACTGTATACAGAGAAGTCATCATTTCAGGGGGTTGGAATAGAGGAGTTCTACTGTATGCCTCCCTTTCTCTTTTAGCAGCCAGCCCTCCCTAAATGGATACATACCTCCTGACGGAGACAGTTAAGGTTTCTGGAGAACCTGCACAAGGACAAAGTGCTTCTCTCATCAAACCCTTCTGATGATAGGCCTCGAAAAACAGATCACTAGACGCCAGAGACCCTACACAAACAATAGAAAACATTCTCTACATCTCAATTAATTCACTAATCTATTCTCTGCTACTAAATAACTCTGCCAACTACATCACACTCTCTTGGACAGCCTGCACTGTCAGAGTAGAGACAGACACGAGAACCTTACCAACCAATACAGTCCACACAGAAAATTTAATGACCAATAGAGTCCATACAGACACATGTAACAGAGAATTTTACTGACCCGTAGAGTCCACAGACACATGTAACAGAGAATTTTACTGGCCAATAGATCATATTGTAGGAACTAATTTCTAACTCACAAGGGTTAGCTCCATCATCCAATAACAACATTCTGAGAGTTTCCAAATTCAAATCCTTCATCTCTTTATGATTGGCCAAGGAAATGCATCCACTGAGAGCCCTGGAAGAGCCAATGGCACAGGAAGCTTTGTGCTTGTGAACCATGTGAAGCCAGGCAGTAGGGAGAGTGGTCATCACATTTGGGGGAACATAGACGACATGTAGACCATTGTATGCAGCTGCCATTACACAGTGCCAAAGACCGATGGATCTCTTCGGATCTTCAGTACAAACAATAGTCTCCCCTAAAATAGAGAGACAGGGCGTATTCACATGTATTCACATGCATCCACATGTAATCACATGTATCATCCAATTTACATGTATCCACCATACAGCATGCACTACTCGACTCACTGCACTATAGTGACATGCAACACACAGACACACTACAGTGACATGCAACACACAGACACACTACAGTGACATGCAACACACAGACACACTACAATAACATGTAACATACAGAAGACACACAGGACAATTCTCACTACATTGCAGTAACATGTAATACATACAGACTAAACACCTCTCCACAAGTTACACTAACATGTAACACAGACAAAATACTTCTCACCACACTACAGAAACATGTAACCCACAGACACTGGACACCTCTCAATGATAATGTAATAAATATCCAACACAAGCCAAATGTCTCCTTAAAGACACTTTCAGCTACTGTAAGGAGGAGCCAGAGTGAGTGACTGACCTTCTCTATAGATACAGGCAGTAGTGAGGGACCGACAGTGAGTCAGGAGAGCCGACCTGGTCACCACAACACCCAATGCCGAACCATCCTTTGCTGACGAATACTGGACCACATAAAATATCAATATTAAAATAAAATTCTCATAACACACATACCTCGATATATGCAGGCGTGTCTGGTTGTGGGCGTGGTGGGGGAGTCCAGTCCTTGGGTGGCTTAGGAAGGTGCTCGGTCACAAACCAGGTGAGGCGTGGCCATCCCTTGAAGTGGATTATATGGTCTTTTCCCTCTTCTTTGGGTAGCCCCCTTGCAGTGGTCTCACTGGTCAGTGCCACAGTGATGTTAAGACTGCCCAGGAGAAACCCTATCTGCTGCCCACCAGGATCCTGTAACATAAGGAAGATTACAGTGGAATCTTCTTATCCCAAACCCCTGGAGTACACATCTGTATACACTAGAGCCCCTTTATTCCAATCCCAAAAAAATGAGGACACCTCTGTATACAGTGGAACTCCTCTACTACAGCAACAGCCCAAATATATAAAGTCCCACCTCCAAAATGAGGACTTCCCTATATAAAGACCACTCCCATATAACAGCAACAGCTGTGTGCTAATATTAATAGAACTTTACTCCCTGAAATAAGGACAGCCCTCTAATCAGGACACTTTAATTTGTCCCAAGGTGTCCAGAATAGAGATGTCTCACCGTATACAACACAAGTTGACGCTATATAGTAGTACTCACCTCTTTGGTAATGGGTGGTTCGATGGCGACAGGAATCACAGAGGCAAATATGCATCCATAAAACCCTATGACAAACTGAGATGGCTCGTCTGGTTTGAAAACGAGGGCAACTCTGTCTCCCGGTTTAACCAATTTCCCTCCTCCAAGTTTATTCAGCAAATAATAGGCAACTTTCTGTGACCGAATGGTCAGTTTACCTAAAAAATACAAGTTTTATCTTAGTTTCAGAACAATTACCACTAGAGAGTCAGTACACACTCCATTCTAGATGTGAGATCACAGATCAGTGGTGGAGAAATCCTATTTTGATTTCAATACAGCCATAGCAAAGGTTTTGAATGCATGACTTCACTCCCATATCTGAACCACCTCTACTTGGCATGTACCACTACTCAGACTTACTGTAGTTGGCTTGAACTTGCACTTTGCCGTTGTGTTCGACTACAGATATAGCCGGTTGCTTTGCTAGTGTGGTGCTGTGGTGAAGTATTGCAGCCTCTAAGTTCCTGTGCCAATCTTGTCGGCTCTCTAAAGGCACGCCCACAGCAGGTTGCATGGTGGGACCAACAGGATGGGGTGCATTAGGATCCTCAGGTGAGGCTAGGAAATTTAACAAAGATATACTGAAGCTGAGAGGGAATACTACATAACGAGCCATAGTGTAAACATTTCTATGTGTCATATTACCCTCTAGTCCAACCTCCTGAAATGAGGCACACCTCTGTATACAGTGGAACTCCTCTATTCCAACACCCTGAAATGAGGACACCTCTGTACACAGTGGATCTCCTCTATTCCAACACCCTGAAATGAGGACACCTCTGTATACAGTGGAACTCCTCTATTCCAACACCCTGAAATGAGGACACCTCTGTACACAGTGGATCTCCTCTATTCCAACACCCTGAAATGAGGACACCTCTGTATACAGTGGAACTCCTCTACTCCAACACCCTGAAATGAGGACACCTCTATATACAGTGGAACTCCTCTATTACAACATCCTGAAATGAGGATACCTCTGTATAGAGTGTAAACTCTCTATTACAACCTTTTGAAATGATATATACAGTGGAACCTCTCTATTCCAACCCCCATGAAATGAAGACATCTCTGTATACAGTGGAAACGTTCTATTCCAACTCCCTCTGTATACAATGGAACCCTTCCGTTCCAACACCCTGAAAATGAGGACAATATCTCTATATTAAAGACACTTGGAAATAACAGCTTATGTAATAGAACTTCATCCTTTGAAATGAGACCACCCACACTACTAATCAGGACACTTTCATTCGTCCCAAGGTATCAGGAATAGAGAGGTTATACTGAAATTTTAAAAATAACTAATTCCAAGAAATGCCACTAGAAAGCCTTGGCAGTTATAATACAGTCTCCTTACTGGCCTCCTCATCGTCATGATAATACTCCTCCACAGGACGACGGTTTTTTCGAGGACGTTTAAGAGTGTTCAATAGTTGTTGGATTTTGTGGGACACGCCCCCATGTGCACCCCCATGTGCACCCCCATGTGCACTATGGACAGGAGGGACAGAGACCATCCCAGGGGATTCACCCAACACTGTCTCCGGGCCCATATCCTGAGTAGCCCTGGCATCAGGACTGCCGAGGGTGTATCGCAGTGAGCCCATGTGAGACTGCCTATCGATAACAGTGGTAGGTGTAGGGCGTGTCTTGGAGTGAGTTTTTGGAGCAGTGGGCGGTGGGGAACCTCTAGGTGAGCTAGTGGGCTAAACAGACAGGAAACATGGAACTTAGTGAATGTCATTACATGCACAGTTGTTTAACCTGTACAGAACCTCATGAATATCATTACAAAGGTTAAGACAATTTACCATAGGGACTGTGCCTGGTGTAATGGCAGTGCCAATGACGGTGGCCGTAGCTGGGATGTCTGCTGGGGTGCCGGTTGTTGGAACAGATCCATTCTCATCGGTAACAAAACTAGTGGAGGGTGACAACACCGTGGGCTGAGGGAGGAAGTTACGTCGAGAAGACATGGGGACATCTTTTTGGTTCTCTAACTGTTTGGAAAGGGCAGCCTGTACAGCAGCTGCACGGGCACCTACAACATTATGCATATGTTCATACAGACAGCTATAACAAACCTTGAAGTTATTTTAAATGTTAAGTACATGTTTAAACAGACATTATATTGTATCACAATGCATACAAATAGTAGCCATTTTAAATGTTAAATCCATGCAGACAGACACTTAAACAAACATGGAGCTATTGTAAATGTCAACTACATGTGGCCGGGCACTTAATCAAACAGGGAGTCATTTTAAATGTCAACTACATGTGGCCGGGCATTTAATCAAACAGGGAGTAATTTTAAATGTCAACTACATGTGGCCGGCACTTAATCAAACATGGAGTCATGTTCCATGGACACTTACTAAATGCATGTTTTATTATAAATGCAAAGGTAGTTTAACCTTCTCCACAGTAAATCAACACGTTCATTCACCCACTCATCCCACATGGAAACAACATGTTACATAGTCGACAACATGAGCATAAAGTTTATACCCCATAAATTAGGGAAACTCTACACTGTTGTAGTTGGACCATGGACTCAATGGGCCATACATAATGAAGGATTATTAATTCACACTTGCATCAAACTGAGAACACACAATCACCACCAAACCACACACTCATGTGACAAACTACACTACACAACATGCTCCCACACAGTGCACTGAAGTGCCAAGGAAATCATATTATATACGCCCTACCAGTATACCAACTTTATATACCGTCTATAGGGAATTAGTCTATAGACAAAGCCTTTGGAGTATAGACCTTATGGGTTTGATAGTCAGTGGGAGGTGAACAATAAAGAGTACAAATGCTCCTACCACCTCCCACTCTCAAGTCAGCAAGCTGCCAGTCACCTGTCTGCAAAACAATGACCTCACCCTAACCAAAAGCAATTCCTTTGTAAGCTGTATCGCCCTGAATCTCTACAATACATTAAATACATATTATAATAACCCCTTTTCAGATGACTATGCATTAGTCCAGGACACCTTTCTCCATGATCAAAGGCAATTTCCAGCCACTGCCGGCTGTAGCATCAGACTCAGGTCTCACAAAATTCTTTGCTACATACCACTTGGCTGAGGATCAAACTCCCTCCACCTCAACTGACCCAAACTCACGTGATTCTGTTGTAGGCTGGTGTGTGTATGCATTCCCTGTAGGTGTGGCAATGTTCCTGACATAGTGGGCTGGTGATGATGCTCGTAAGTCACTGCCTTCTGCAGAGGGAATAGAATTTCATCTGTGAAGTCTTCATATTCTACATTATTACTTACCTGGCCTGTTCAAGTAAGGTGCCAGTATCTTTGCCTTCTTCTTTTCATAGCCCTTCTGCGTAATATCACCTGCATTTAATTTCTAAATAAAGCCCATCCATTGGATAATGTTGGCATCTTGGTAACTACAGGGTGTGAACAGAGTCACTCACTCAGTAACTAGACAACTAGCACACTGAGTGAGATAGAGCTCATTCAGCGGCTGTACCACCTTGCTTAACTACACAAAGTGTGACAGTCACTCGGGTGACTTGACCACTAGCAAAGAGGATTCATTCAGTGGCTGGATCACTTACCTAGCTACAACACAAGTATGCATAAGCTAAGACTGAATGCTTAGAAGTGCCAAGTGGATCTTAAGGCAGAGAGTTGTTCAGTTGCCATCAGTTTCCAAGCACTGTCTCTAATTGTTGTACCAAAGAAAACAAACAGACCTTTTAAACATAACACAAATGGCTCTCTTGACTCCCAGAGCATGAATGTGGATGACTCTAAAGTGCCACTATGAGATGCTAATTAGAAAAAAATTTGGTAACTATGACTCCAAAAAACAGTCAAAAAAAAAAAAAAAAAAAAAAAAATGGCTAGCTAGTCAGCTCAGCAACTTTTTGTTGATAATGAAAGCTAGAACTACCCAATACCTCTGCCCTGTTAGTTTTAATATTGTATGAAGTCCTTCATCAGGTTTCTCACCTAAACATTAGCTATGGCCTGCTAGTTAGAGCAATTATCTTACAATAAACTAACTTCCTACAATTCTCTGACAGCTAACCAGTGCACTATCCTACTTCTACAAAGTCAATGTTGGCAGATAGCTATATACATCAGTTAAGTAACTTGTCCCCTTTAGCTGTTGCTGGTACCACAGGCGCTGGCAGCAATGGTGGAGGCCTAGCTAACTAGCTACGAGCGCGCAGACAATAATGACACCTTCACTTAGCTCCTCGTCAAGTTCTTCTAGCCTCTCCCTAATCTCTGGGGGTAGCTGCAGGTCACCGGTAGCCATATTTCCTCAGCAGCAGACAATGAATCCACAGATGTGTTCTTCTCTCTCTCCTACTTTTGATAAAGGCAAGTAAGAGGCGGAGCAAAATGACGTCGTGCTCCCCACGTGAGTTTATCACATGACGTACATCCTACTTTTAGCTAGCTAGCTAGCTAGCGATTTTCTTCAGCATGCAAAGTACATGCGAGATTTGCAGCTAAGGGCTACTAGCTAGCTGCCGCAAATGGCTAAGCAAGGTTCGGAGGATATTGCTAGATTCTACTGCACCAAACACTCATGGCGTGGCAAGTATGTGACATAATTAAAACCTGCACATGTATGGGGGCCCGGAGGTAGTTAGCCATCCCATCATGTAATGGATGATAGAGTTTGCTTCACAGTGATGCATACGTGCATATAGTTAAACTATCTATTAATAATTCTTTAGAGATGCAATTGTAGCTTGGTGCATAATCCTCTAATATACTCCAAAAATGTCAGATATCCAACTCCTACTCATCAGTTATTCACAGGTCACCTATAGGTGCAAATGCTGGGAATGTTTTGTGCTACAGTCCCATACACTGAGAATAAGCTTGAAGGATAGTGATTCGTCAGGTCTTGCATGTTAATTTGCCCAGATGTGTCAGTTACTGTTTGTTGTTTACAAGTTTGGACACTGTTTTTTTTTTAGGTACAAGAGAGTGTTTTCCATCAGTACTAGTGCCATCGCAACTCTTAACCCTAACTCGCATGAAATCACCAACCAGGTATTTACCCCTTAACCAAACTATAATCACCTCGCTCTCTTCAACCAATATACTTCACCATAACTTCACACACACACTATACCATCACCACACCACATGCACACACACCACACCACATCACATCACATGCACACACAACACACATCACATGCACACACAACACACATCACATGCACACACACCACACCACATCACATCACATGCACACACAACACATCACATGCACCACACCACATCACATGCACACACAACACACCACTTCACACCACATCATATTCACCCACAACACGTGCACACACAGTGGACATATAGTGAGTTTGTGGACATTGTACCCAGCCCCAAGGCCTACAATGAGTTCATCATTTCCATGAAGAAAGGTACCACCTCCAACTTTACAACATGTCGAGTTATTGTGACCTTTGACCTTAGGCAAGAAAGTGCAGACTATGACCTTTTCCAGTGATTTTCGAGCTGATATACTCACTGAAGTGTTGGTAAGTCCCACTGAGACCACTTCTGTCTCTAAGTATGAACAATACCTCTACCTACACAGAAATTCAGTCCTCTGTTCACTAAGGGAAAACCAGACAAGGTATGGAAGTAGTAGTGGGAGAGGGGGAGGGGCAGTCATTACTGTATCTTGCTGATGGGATTGTTTGGGTGTAGAAATTTGATGTTGCTAAGTATCATTGGAGTGAGAGCAAAGTACGAGTGAAGCTATTGGTAAGTCTCACACAATATGGACAATATTTGCTGTCAATATACTCTCTCACCTCCTCCCTCTCTCCTGCCCTTTTCTCCTCTCCCTCCCCCCCCCTCCTCCTTATTCTCTCACTTCCCCCCTCTCTTCTCACCTTACTCTCTCCCCTCTCTCCCTTCCTTCGCTTTCTCCCTCCCCATCTAATGCTGGAAGGTCCGTCGATACTGTGTATCCCAGGTAAACCTGGCGGACACCCACTTGGTGGACTACGATTACAAGGATATTGAGTTCATGGCGAAGGTGAGCGGGTTAGAAGATGGTAAGATAAGCTGACGATAATGTTTCTTGCCTTGTGTGTCAGCTTTCAGACCACCCGGGAGCCTTCATCATCGCTACTAGTGGATACTCCAGACTGGTCAGTGAGATCATAAAGACCTGGGTAATGTGATGGATGTATTGAGTGAGGAGTGTCTCTCTTTCTGTATAGCATATGTTCTTTGCTGAGAAGAGAGATGATGTCATGCAAGCCATCCAGTTAGCCTCACAAGTCAATGTTGGATTGGATATATCGTGAGTCATAGCATCAGCCGTATACAGTGGAACACCTCTGTTTCAACTCATTGAAATGAGGACACCTCTGTATACAGTGGAACTCCTCTATTCCAACCCAGTGAAATGAGGGCACCTCTGTATACAGTGGAACTCCTCTATTCCGACACCCTGAAATGAGGACACCTCTGTATACAGTGGAACTCCTCTATTCCGACACCCTGAAATGAGGACACCTCTGCATACAGTGGAACTCCTCTATTCCCACCCAATGAAATGAGGAACCTCTTTATTAAGGACACTTGAACATGTCCCAAATAACATCTTGTGTATTAACGTTACTGGAACTTCACACTTGAGGTCACCCCTCTAATCAGGACACTTGAATTAGGTTCCTGGAATAGAGAGATTCCACTGTATGTAGCTCAATGTTGAATTCAAATTTTGCTGAACTGTTATTGTGTATTCAAAGGAGGAATTTTGTTTCAATACATGTTGCCATTGGCTACCCTACAACATAAGATATTTCATCAAATGCTTGCTTCGTTGTGTTTCATGTGTGTCTCTGTCTGTAGGATTCGCCGTGATCCATTCTCACATTCGGACTTCCTGAACAAACGTCTGGGGAAATACAGTGATGATGACTCCATAACCTCCATAACAGAGTTCACAGTACAGAAACACGGCACCAGACACCCGGTTGGTAAAGTATCATCAAGTAATAAAGTGTAATGTTGCATGTAATCTGTCGCAGGATCCTGTCCAGAGAATATTTGCTCTCTCGGAGAACTGTATTATTGATAGGGATCCCGGTACCTATCAGATAACATCCATTCACCCTCTCTGCAATGTGTGTAACTTAACAAGTGAAGTTCTAGTAATGTTAATACACAAGCTGTTAATTGGGACATATTCAAGTGTCCTTAACACAGAGGTGTCCTCATTTCAGGGTGTTGGAATAGAGGAGTTCCACTGTATATAGAAGTGTTCTCACTTCAGGGGTTTTGTTCCACTGTATACAGAGGTGTCTTCTATTCAGGGTGTTGGAAGAGAGGACTTCCACTGTATATAGAAGTGTTCTCACTTCAGGGGTTTTGTTCCACTGTATACAGAGGTGTCTTCTATTCAGGGTGTTGGAAGAGAGGACTTCCACTGTATATAGAAGTGTTCTCACTTCAGGGGTTTTGTTCCACTTTATACAGAGGTGTCTTCTATTCAGGGTGTTGGAAGAGAGGACTTCCACTGTATATAGAAGTGTTCTCACTTCAGGGGTTTTGTTCCACTTTATACAGAGGTGTCTTCTATTCAGGGTGTTGGAAGAGAGGACTTCCACTGTATATAGAAGTGTTCTCACTTCAGGGGTTTTGTTCCACTGTATACAGAGGTGTCTTCTATTCAGGGTGTTGGAAGAGAGGGATATAGTAGCAGTAGTCGTGTAACACAGTGAGTTGTTACCTTCCATCCCTTTTCCTCTACAGGTCTTTGCTCTAATTCGTTATTCCGACGACCCTCAGAAGTTCTCTATCGAATACTCTAATGGGAAGATATCTCGTTACACGGCCACTGACAGGTAAACTTTCCTTCTCTATCTAACAAGAACTTCATCCTCACCTACCCTAGAGATGCTCTGCTTTGCTCCATCCTGGATGGTGTGAGGGCCTCGGGAAACCGAGACATCTGTGTTAAAATGAGAAGTACTAGGCGTGGCCAACGTCTCGGACCCCTCCATCTTCCTGTCGAGGAAGAAGTGGAGAGCCAGTACCTCAAGTATTTAGTGAACTTACCACATGGTGTCAGCCTCTCTGAGGCAGTGGAGAGGTTTAATTCCAATGTAGCGTATAGCGGACTCCATCATGCCGTCACTCAGGAAGGATTGTTCACTGAAAACAAAGAGAAGCTGATTAATGGTGCACTCAATGCCCTCCTACTCAAGGAGGGAGATCAGACTACACTGCCTAACGTGGAACTCGAGGGGCAGTTCCATGCTCTCAGACGACTAGTGGCTTCCAAGGTGGGGTTTGAAGCCTTCACCAGTCTACCGAAGTGAGTTCCATATGTCTACAGCATGCATAACCGGCTGCATTATGTGTTGAATGTACTGTAGCTTTCGTGAGATTGTGGGAAAGAAAGTGGTAAAAGCTCTGAAGAGGAAAGACGACGGAATTAGTCACTCGTGTATTGATTTCCTCTGTACGCTCATGCAACCAATGCATGACAACTATGACCTCCACAGAGAGCAGCTGAACAAACGTTCCCTCCTCTCCAGCAAACCGTTCCTAGAAATGCTGCTCAAACCTCTCACAGAACATGTGGTAAGTGGGTGTGGTTGTCGGTCATGTGACCCATACAGTCACGTGACATTTTGTCGGTGTTAGAAACTAGGAACAGGTGCATTAGTGATCAGCGCACTCCTTGACTTCTTCACCTTCGCCATATGTCCACCTTATAGGTATGTGGTAGTCTACGAAGATAATTATTCTATTCCTGTTCCATCCTGCTGATTTCTATTCCATTCCAGTGAGACTACAGATGCCGATAAGTTTGACATGGTACTGGAATTGGTGGCCAGTATAGGTAGAGTCTTGTTCAAACTCTTTCAGCACCCTTCTCTGGCCATAGTCAAGGCAGCCGGCCTCATCATGAAGTCCATTATTGAGGTGGGCGTGTACAAATTCAGTATATTGACTGCCATAGTTATTTCACCATTTTTCTGTATATTACTCTTGCATACTACTCTGTATATTTCTCTTGCATACTACTCTGTATATTTCTCTTGCATACTACTCTGTATATTACTCTTGTATACTACTCCTATTCGTGTAGGAAGGTGACCAGGAGACAGCTGCTAAGATGCAGGAACTAGCACTAGCAGAGGGTGCTCTCCCCAGACACCTCCACACTGCCCTATTTACTGCTTCTGTAGACAACAGACTCCTAACTCACAGACAGCTGAGTAGACACTTGGTATCTCTCTGGGTGACTGGAAACCCTACAGCCACTGCCCTCCTGCACAGAATACTGGTAAGCACATTATTGATTTCTGATTCTTTTTAATGCACATTATTATTATTATTAAATGCCTACCATGCGTCCCTTAGCCTCTTGGACTTATACAATTCTTGGAATCTGATGAGCAAGTAAGCTGTTTGTACTCTGTACCTTACACTTTGACCTCTATTGTGTGTCCATCAGGTGCCTGAGAGTGATGTGGATCGTATGCACATCAGAGACAATTTAAAAGTGGTAACGGTGAGGGGAAAAAGTTATAAAGTGTATCTGCTTCCTCCCTTGATTTCTCCTACCTCTGACTCTCTCTCACCCTGCTCTGCCCCTCTATCACCCTGTCCTTCCCTGCCCTGCCCTGCCCTGCCCTGCCCTGTCTTCACCTTCCCTGCCCTACCCTACCCTATTCTACCCTAACCTAACCTCTCTCATCTCCTAATCTTTTGATGGTTTATAGACATTGTCCAAGAGAAGAGTTACCAAATTAGAACACACCCTCATTCACTGGCGAGCTCGGCTTCGATCCAAGCCCGAGAAGGACCCTGCCGGTGCCATGCCCATCACTCTTCGTAAGAGACGGCAGAACATTAAGAGTGATGATAACTGGAAACTATTCTATTACAAGTGAGAGGTCATGTGACCTGTGTAGCCACACCCAGATATGGTATTGTCTCTTTAGGTTCATGGAAGATCATGCCACATCATCGCTCATCTGGAACTACAAGGTACACACACACACACACACAGAGCACAACACACACAGAGCACAACACACACAGAGCACAACACACACAGAGCACAACACACACAGAGCACAACACACACAGCACAACAGACACACGCACACAGCACAACACGCACACGGCACAACACACACACAGCACAACACACACACACACACACACACACACACACACACACACACACACACACACACACACACACACACACACACACACACACACACACACACACACACAGCGAGGGTTCACTGCCACTTATAACGGAGACCACAACATTACCCTCTTCAATAGGAACACTTAGATGTGTCCCACAAACCCCAAAATAGGGCAAACCCTTTAATTATGGCACTTAATTAGTTAATAGTGGGAGGAGTTTCACTGGATATGTTCCTGGTTTGTCTATTCCATAGACTAGAGAGGAGTTGAGGGAAGCACTCGAGAACGAGATTAGGTCCTTCACTGTGGACAAGGTATATGTGTGTGGTTAGTATAGGTCTGATGGGGGATTACGTGATTGTCATGTGATGCACTGCAGGATCTGTGGGGTGACGTGGAGATATCTTGGAACCATGTCGAGTTTGAAGTTCGTTACGAAAGTCTCTCAGAGGAGATTAAGATAGGTATGCACTGCATGCCTGAGGGTATCTCTATTTAATGCCCATTAATTTGTTACCTAGGTGACTACTATCTCCGCCTCTTGCTCGATGAAGGTGGCGAAAAGACCAAATTTGTAAAACCGTAAGTCACTATGACTCCTCCCCCTATGCCACACACCCTCTTTTCCCTTCTCTGCCTCATTCCCTCTTCCTCCTCTGCCACACCCCTAACTCTCCTTGCAGGCAGGAGTTCTTCAACGACCTCTACCACAGGTTTCTGCTTTCCCCTAAGGCATCCATGAAAGCCATGTGCCTGCAGGCTATGGCCATTGTTTATGGCCATTGCTACGAGGAGATAGGACCTTTCAACGACACGGAGTACGTCATGAGGAAACTGGAGCAGGTAGGCAGACACCTTGTGCATGTGTCAAGGAAAGAGACGTTCTGTGTGTCATAAAAACGGGTTATTTTCACCGAGTTTGACAGAAATATGTATCTCTTAGACCTAATGCATAACTTACTAGTACAAGATAGTGACAACTCTCTCCCCCCTTTTCCCTCCCTTTTCCCTCCCTTTTCTCTCCCTCTACCTTCCCACTTCCCTCCTTCTCCCATCTCTCTCCCCTCCACTCCTTACAGTGCTCAGACAAGATGGAGAGAGATCGTCTCCTCATGTTCATAGACAAACTTCTCTACCACAAGAAAAACGTCAAACTGTTCCTAGATGCCAACGGAATACGAACACTGATTGACCTTATGACCTTGGCTCATTTACACACCACACGTGCGTACGTCCCCATGCAGACAGTAGCCATCGAGGCCTCTCCCGATCAAGCCCGAGACACAGAGAAGGAGTGGTACTACAGCAAGAAGGACAAGGAAAAAGATGGGCCCTACAGCTTCAAAGATGTAAGGGGTGTGGCTGTTAGCTTATGTGCCACTCCCACTTTTAGGAAGGTGTAGTATGGGGTCTCTCCTACTTTTATGGGGGTGTGGTCTTGATCTACGTTTCTCTCCCATTTTGTAGATGAAGGAGCTGTTTAGTGAAGGACACATCCATAACAAGGTCAGGTGCTGGGCACCTGGCATGGAGGGCTGGAAGCCACTGGACCAGATAGCTCAGTTGAAGTGGTACCTGGTCTCAACCGGGACAGCTCTCCTCAATGAGTCAGAGATTGCCATTATTATTCTCAACATGTTTATTCGTGTCTGCAGCTTCTACCCGACCAGGTAAGGGGGTTCAACCTGTCATCACCTGACCTACAATTGAACACCTCTATTACAACCCTCTGAACTGAGGATACCTCTGTATACAGTGGAACTCCTCTATTCCAACACCCTGAAATGAGGACACCTCTGTATACAGTGGAACTCCTCCATTCCAACAAATGAGGACACCTCTGTATACAGTGGAACTCCTCTATTCCAACCCCCTGAAATGAGGACACCTCTGTACACAGTGGAATTTCCCCTGAAATGAGGACACCTCTGTAGCGTGGTCTCCTCTAATCAGGACACTTTGATTTGCCTCGAGGTGTTTAGGAGTCAATACTAATGACAATTTATCTATTCAGAGATTCTGACAATGCCGTCATCCGACCTTTGCCCCGGGCCAAACGCATGCTCTCTGATGCAATTGCCATCCCTCACGTGGTACAGCTCTTGTTGACCTTTGACCCTACCTTGGTGGAGAAGGTGGTGACCCTGCTGAATGACATCATGAGGGACAACCCCTATCTCCCTCGGGTGTTTTCAACAGGCGTCTTCTTTTTCATCATGATGTACACTGGCTTCAACGTCCTCCCTATCGCTCACTTCCTCAAATATGCTCACACCAAGCAGTCCTTCAGACCAGATGAGGTTCGCACATATTCCCTACCCCCCTAAATTTATCATCTGTTATCCCCACCCCTTTCCACACACCCTGTATCTCCACCCCTTTCCACACCCCTTTATCTTTCCTCCCATTTGTCGTGACATGTTCATTTAGCAAAATACGTCTGACATCATGCAGAGGAGTATCCTTGGACAGCTTTTGCCTGAGGCCATGGTGTGCTTCCTAGAGAACCATGGTAAGCACACACACACACCACACTACACCACACCACATTACACACACACACACACACACACACAGGTCAGGGGTTCAGGGTTGAGGTTAGAGTTGTATCTGATGATGATCTGATATACATTATGCAGGAGCAGATAAGTTTAGTGAGACCTTTCTTGGTGAGTTTGACACGCCCGAGGCAATCTGGAACAATGAAATGCGACAGCTCATGATCCAGAAGATAGCCAGTCACATCTCTGACTTCACACCTCGGTTGCTTAGCAACACCAGGGCCACCTACCAGGTTCAACTGCTAGCCTGAGTTCACATGTGTATTTGGGGATGGAGGGGGGAGGGGGAAGAAGAAGGGCGTGGCTCACTCTGTACATGATCCATGTTTGAGAATACAGCTTCTCTGTCTACTAATAATTCACATTAGACTTACCTCCTTTGTAAAGGAAGAAGTGGGTTTGGAAAAGAACGGGGCTTGTTTTAACCATAATCCTTGATCTCTCCCTCTTTCTCTCTCCCTCCCCCTCTCTCCCTCCCCCCCCCCCCCTCCCCTCTGTCTCTCCAGTACTGTGCTATGCCAGTCATCCAGTATCCTCAATTGGAAAATGAACTTTTTTGTAATATATTCTATCTCCGTCATCTCTGTGACCAACAGCGCTTCCCAGACTGGCCAATTAAAGAACCCGTACGTTGTCATGTGACAGTCACCTGACCTTACTAAGTATTTTTCTGCTGACAGGTGAAGCTGTTGAAAGATGTTCTAGAGGAGTGGAAGAGGGAGGTTGATAAAAAACCTCCAGAGATGTCTGTAGATGAGGCTTATGACACTCTTGGCTTGAAGACAGGAGTTGGAGGGTAATGTATTGAGTAATATAAAACTCACAGACAAATATGATACAGTGGAACCTCGCTAATCCAACCCCCTGAAATGAGGACACCTCTGTATACAGTGGAACTTCACTAATCCAACACTCTGAAATGAGGACACCTCTGTCTTAAATAACAGCTTGTGTATTAACATTAGCCCTGAAATGAGACCACACCCACTTTATTTTGTTTCAAGGTGTCTGGAATAGTTCCCACTATATACACATTATGTGTACATATCATACTACTAGTAGTAGTAATGTACTCCCCTCCTCTCAGCCCCTCATCCCAGCTCCTCCTCCTCTCAACCCCTCCTCCCAGCCCCTCTCAACCCCTCCTCCCAGCCCCTCTCAACCCCTCCTCCCAGCCCATCTCAACACCTTCTCTCAGCCCCTCCCTCAACTAGTCTTTATGTGTGCACAGACATGAAGAAACTGTGATACGAAAGGCATACTTCAAGATGGCCCAGAAGTATCATCCGGACAAGAATCCTGATGGCCGGGTGAGTCCCTCATGACTGAGTCACATGACAGGATTGGTGACCTGATGTTCTCACATGTCCACAGGGCATATTCGAGGCAGTGAATAAGGCTTATGAGTTCTTGTGTTCTAAATCTGCTAAACGCATGGAGGGACCCGACCCTCATCGGATTGTCCTCCTCCTCAAGACCCAGTCTATCCTCTTCAAGAGATATGCTGACAGTAAGGCCTCTACTGTGTCTAAATAATGCACAGTAACCTCCAATTAATGCACACTACTAGTAATCTCTCCTATACAAACTCCTGAAAAGAAGACACCTCTATATACAGTGGAACCAATCTACTGAAATGAGGACACCTCTGTATACAGTGGAACTCCTCTATTCCAACACGAGGATGTCTAGTAAAAATTCTAAAACCATTTTGAAGTAGATTAAACACACGATTGAGTACTTTTCGTGTGTGCTTCAAAGATCACTTCCATGCAAGGACACAGAGTGTCCAATGAACAGACCCAGCATGATGGCACAACACATGCAATGAGTAGTCACAGTTCAGTGGGTGGGCATGTATTACTAGAGTGGAACCTCTCAATTCTGGACACCCTGCAACAGATTAAAGTGTATAATGATTTATACCTTGCACTCCACAGCTCTCCGACCGTATAAGTATGCCGGCTACCCAATGTTGATCACAACCATAAACCGAGAATCAAATGATGACGATCTCTTCTCCAAATCAGCAGCCATTCTCACAGCGGCCAGTGAAGTGGCCTTCCACACCATGAACACTAGTGCACTCAATGCGGAGGAACTGTGCAGAGACAACGGCATTGCAGTGAGTGTCATTTGTAAGTAAACTTGACAAGTTTCTCTACTTTCTCTTTCTTCTTTGCCTGGTACAGACCCTCCAGAGTGGCTTTTCTCGTTGTGTTAGTGTCCTCTCCTCTTCCAGCAAACAGGACGAAATGGCCGTGGAGGTCTGTACCCACATATGTCGCTGCTTTAGAGTCTCCGCCCAGTTTGAATCTTGCCGAGAAGCGATCATTGAGGTCCCAGCTATCATCAAGGATGTCTGTCGGGTACTCTACTACAAGGTTTGTGGGTGTGGTTTCAAGGACTCAACTTTTTTCAATTAAAATTTCAACCATGCTAATAACCCTTTCTCCTCCACCATAATATTAACCCTTTCTCTTCTGCTGTGCTAAAAGCCCTTACTTCTTTACTGTAACAATAACCCTCTCTCTTCTAGCATGCTAATGACCCATTCTTACCCATAACCCTTTCTTCTCTGCTATAGAACCTTCCTCGTCTCAACTGTGTAGCAGCTCAAACAGTGGCTTCCTTTGCCTGCGATGATTGGCTGCAGAATAACCTCCTCCATGCTGGAGTCCTATGGCATCTAATCCTCTTTGTCTTCAAGTATGATTACACCTTGGATGAGGGTGGGGTGGAAACCAGTGACGAATCTAACCAACAGGAAGTAGCCAATAACTTAGCACGTCTCTCCATTATTGCAGTGGCCAAGTTAGCTGGATTCAAACGTACGTATGCATGTCCATGCATGTGCATGCTGCATACATGTACATGTGATGTCATTGTTACACACCTATTTCATGCAGTTGGTTCTGAAGAGCCGACACCGGATAATCCTACCATACAGAATGTTATCCGTACACTGTTTACCCCTTACCTAACGAAGGCTATCTCTAGAAACCCTCCCAATGAGGTAATGGACTCACCCTTTATCCTGTCATGTGACTTATCATGTGACTTACTGTAGTTACTGAAGCTCCTGAACAGCAACACGGAGAATCCTTACCTCATTTGGGACAACAGGACTCGTGCAGAGCTCACTCAATACTTGGAAGAGCAACAAAAGAACATTATAAGGACGGTAAAACTTTCATTTCTTATAATTAGAGAGAGATTTGATGTTGCTGTCTATAGGGAGAGTGTGATATGACCTTTGGCGAAGGGTTCGTTTACTCGATACTAAGAGATGAACTCGTTGTGGGCGAGGTCTATGTACGAGTATACAATCTACAACCAACCTTTGTACTTGAGGTATGGTACGTATGTGACATCCTATTCTTGATCACTTTCTTTTCTTTTCTTCCTGTCGCAGGACTCGAAGGGTTTTGCTAATAATCTGCTGGACTTTATCGGGTCGAATGCCCAGTACCTCTACTCCTTAATGCAGATGACTTCATCGGATGTGGATACCAGCGGACAAGGACAACATGCTGATAGGCTGAAACATGTCGAGATGAGTCTGGAAGCTCTGTTTAATGTCATCCATAACAATGCTGGAGTTGAGCTCCAGTGCATAGGTCACTTCAAACTTTTGTTCTCACTTCTTAGAATCCAAGGAGCTGCCAGGCTACAGAATTTGGCCTTAAAGGTTGACTGTTTCTATTCCATTCTATTTTTTGTTTAATTCTCATTCTTCATTCTCATTCCAGGTCATTTCCAGTGTGACTGGGAATAAAAAATGCGTTTCTAACATTGCAGATGCTAATGTCCTTCAATATCTGTTGCTTGTTCTCTACATGCTGCCATCATGTGAGTGCTATGTTAATGGTATTGGTTGATCACATGACCTTGACCACACCCACAGCCCAGGAGTTGGTGTTGGAGGTTTTCCAGGCACTCACCTCAAACACACAGATAGTCAAGGAGAGTATTCTCAAGGGTATGTGGATTTGTTTGTGTTGTAAGATTACATGGATAGCACCTTATGAGATTCTCTTTAGTGGAACCCTCTGACTATACACACCTTAGTGGAACCCTCTGATTATACACACCCCCTGTAATTAATTACCCTCTCTAGTGGAACCCTCTGATTATACGCACCCTCTGTAATTAATTACCCTCTCTAGTGGAACCCTCTGATTATACACACCCTGTAATTAAATACCCTCTCTAGTAGAACCCTCTGATTATACAAACCCCCTGTACCCTCTCTAGTACAGTGAAGCCCTTTTATTGTAGACACCCCATGGGTTAATACTGTTTTTTTATATAACTATTGTTTAAAGGGTTAATGCTGGTTTTTAGTATAATCAAGGTAGAAAGGGTTAATGTTGGTTTTTCATATAATTAGTTTATAAAGGGTTAATTTTTCAGGTGCTCTAATATATCTACTTCACTTATTCTGCAACTCACAAAGCCCGACTGTTCGTGAGGAGACAGCATCTCTCTTTGCCAAGATGATCACAGACAAACTAGTAGGTCCCAAAGTACGCATCGTACTCTCCAAATTCCTTCCTCTCGTCTTCATGGATGCCATGAGGGACAACTCCGAGGCCTCTGTGCACATGTTTGAGAGTGAGTTTGTCATGTGACAGTGTGTGTGACCGTCATGTGACCCATCATAATCTCTGTGTGTAGATGCTCAGGAGAACCCTGAGTTGATCTGGAATGATGAAGCACGTGAGAAGGTGTCTGGTGTAGTAGCAAAGATGACAAAGGAGTGAGTAGAGAGAATGAAGGAGTGGTCATTGGGGGTTATTTGGGGAGTGGGTGTGGCCATTGGGGGTTATAGGGGAAGGGGCATTGGGGGAGTGGGTGGGGCTATTGGGGTTATAGGAGTAGGAGGGGCCATTGGGATCCAGTTGACTAGATGGAGTTCATTTTTAGGTTTTTTCTGAGGCAAAAGGAAGATCCTGAGATATCCTGGAAGGTAAGACCACACCCCTCATGTTGCCGCCCTACCCTCTACTTCTTTATTTCCTCCAGCTGCCGGAGGATTTTGCAGTGGTTTACTCTCAAGTTCAGGGGGAAGTTGTGGTGGGTGGAGTCTTCTTGAGGTTATTTATAGCCCAACCCACCTGGGTCCTGCGTAAACCGAAGGAATTTCTTATTGCACTGTTGGAAAAGTTTGGGAACCTGATCCAATCGGCCTCCCCAGATGTATGTATAGTGGCCACACCTACATTCACTAAGCATTGCTGTTTCTATGCTGTTTCTAGGGGGAGGAGCTTGAGACGGTTACTACTGCTTGCATGTGTCTGTTTACAGCTCAAAAGGCTCTTGCTGATCAGGTATGTGGGTACAAAGGTCAAGTAAGTGGGTACCAAGGGTCAAATATTGATACAAATGTCATGTATGTTAGGTGTATGGGTACAAAGGTCAATGGGTTGTCACACATGACATACCCACTTCCACTTCTAATAATAATGTTTTGGCCATATTATTTTTTTGGTTCTCATTCCAGGTTCCTCCTCTAGGTCACATTCCCAGGATACTTGCCCGGATGAAGGCTTCCAATGAGGCTATTCCTAAGTCGTGTGTTCAAGTGATAAATGTCCTGGCGGAGAGTGAGGTGCAAGATATGATGTGATTCTCCCATTCATAGCCTTTAGCCATGATTGTGTGTGTTCTTGCAGACATGTGTTCGTACTATGTCCAAATGTGACACAGTGGTGCCACTCATCTACGCCATGAAGAAGAGGCCCGACGCTGTCCACACTGCCGCTGAAACCATCAAGAAACTCTACGATCAGATGATTCCTGAACTTGTTGAGCAGGTATACAAGTTCTCTCAGACATGCCTGGGGTTATCTGTGAGCAAGAGAAGGCTTCCTTCCAGGGCTCCCCTATAGTACACCCTCAGCATAATAGTGAGGTGGAGCTTTAGAGCACACCAATAAACTCCACCCACATGCCACCCCACCCCACCCCATTATATTATAACGTATTTAGCACTGACCAATGATATTCCTTTATTTGTAGGCCATCAATGGTGAGCTCGTCCAGTTTCTGCTGGAGTTGTTGGAGAGTCCATTAACGGAATGTGACAAGCCATCGGCCACAAAAGCCCTCATTGCCGAGTCTCTCAAAGCCATGGCTAAGGATTTAGTCAACGGAGAGAGGGTAAGGAATAGGAATGGACCCACCTAAAATAGAATAGGAATGGGTTTGACTGTGGTAGAATGACTCGACTACAATGAATAGGAATGAACCCGACTGGTAGAATGGGAATGAACCATTGACCTATCATGATTTATTATGTCCAGGTGACAGAACTTTTGGACAAGTCCACTGTATGGAAGGCTTACAAGGATCAGAAGCATGACCTCTTCCTCACTGACACCTCCATATCTGGCTATCTGACTGGTCCAACAGGTGTTGCGGGTTATCTCACAGCTGGGACACCATCAAGTAACGCCCCCCTTAATGCCCCACCCCCTCTTGGTGGTCCTCCTGAGGACATCTCCCAGGATGATGAAGAGAACTAAATGACCTGTGTAATGTGGAATAGCCATGTGTCCTGTGTTTGTGTCTGTTATAGTATGCACCACAATCTTAGCTAAAGCTACATACATACAGGTATAATGTAACTTTTGATCAAAGAAAAGTTTAATTTTTTATAGCCTTGATTACTGTATGTAGCCTCGGGGTACTGTAAGTGCATTGTAAACATAAACTTGAGCACTGTAAACATGACCATGGGCACTGTGAATAAGTCCTTGATCTGTAAACATAGTCTTGGGGCACAGTAAATGAACTGTAAACAGCCCTTGAGCACTGTAAACAAACCCTTGGGAACTGTAAGCACCATAAAATTTTTAATTTAATTTTTATTGTTTGATTAAATTTAAATTCAGAAACTGTCATTAATATAGATTCTGGATTCTAATCTTGTGCAATAATAACCTTATGCAATATCCTTATTTATGCAATTTTTAATTTTTGCATGGACAGCAACTTATACATAGAGAGATGATGCTAAGACAATTAACCTAGGGCCTATGACATTCATTCTAGAGTTGTATAGCAGAGAGGAGGTGTGGCATGAGGGTGTGGTATGGGAGGCCAACTCCATCTTCAGCATCCACCCCTAGCTGAGTCAGCAAATCTGTTATCCCTTCAGGAGAAGCTCATTCAAAGTTCATTCTTAGCTACAGAGATTTTATCTTTATTTCATAGGTCCTTTATCAAGATTCTACTGTACTGAGTTTATCAAAGATTGCATGTTATTATGTGGCATAGCATAATTAGTTAAATAGAACAAAACATTGTACAGTATTTATGTTCTGTACCATCTTCATTGTGTGGGGTTCCTTCTAATTATGCTACGGTATTCTTTATGGAGCACAAAAATAGAGACAGACCCAACTAAATGACATCTACTCCACAAAAGGTATTTTATGTAGATCTCTTAAAGAAATGCAATAAGACTAGCAATAACTAGCTAATTATTGAAAGCTGTATCAATACTGTATGATCCTTTTAATAATCTTGAGCTTTGATCAGTCAAGGAATCATAGTGGAAAAGACTGTGAGTTATATAGTTACCCTTTGTATGTAGCATTCTGAATTAGTGAGATCTGATGGCTATACCAAGCAATAATGATATTAACCAAAACACATCTCAAATCTTCAGTCAGATATCTATGCTTAGCTACACATTAGCTAGTAGCAATTTGAGACAACTGCATGACAACTAGTGGACGCTAAATTAATATGACTAGCTATGTAGCTAGTGCAAAAACGAAGAGACGACACAAAATGAATAATAATGATTATGCTCAAGATAGCTTAGCCTTAGCCTCAAGATTTCATGATGAGCTACATTATATAGTGGAGTAACTATACTAGTTTTCTTAGCATTTGATCAGGAGCAGTGGGATTGAGTATACAGGGGCTAGACTACATATCTGAAGATGACAATAATGGTGGTATGTTCTATTCCAAATAGCTAGTACACACTAGCTCTCGTGATTATGGGATACCACATGTAAGTATAATAGAGGTAACTTTCAGAGTGTATGGAGAGGCAATTGAAAACACACCTGTCCCATAGACATGCATGCCCACAAATGGGTGTAGCAGAAAATCTGGAAAGTACGATGGCCCTGAAGGTCACTAGCTGCGTCAATTTCAATAACAATAACAATAATAATAATAATAATAATAATAATAATAATAATAATAATAATAATAATAATAATAATAATAATAATAATTGAAACAAAAGCATGCATAAGTAACAAGCACCAAGGAACAAAAAACAAAGCAACCAGAAAACAAAACAAACCCACAGTAGTTCTTAAAAAAAAAAAAAAAACAATACAGGACAATGTCTATGAAAGTAAAACCTAAAGTGACCTTCAGGGCCACCATAGGAAAGTATATGTATTATTCAGACAATACCTCTAAATAGCATATGCAACATTACTATCTCATGGAGATGGATTGCATATTCTTTACTCAGTTTAAAAAGTTCTGGTGATATGACTATAGCCTGTTTTGATGGGTCAACAGTAAAGAATCAACCATTTCAGTAATGTAGGTAGCTAGTAATGTCATGTAACGTGATTATGCTGATTTCTCCATCATGGGATGCAGTGATCTTGCCATTTTGTACTTTTACACTCAAATCATTTTGCACTCTGAACATAAAGTCTATCTTCTCACCAACTACTGTCACCTCCAATTTCAAACATCTTCAGATAGAAAGTGCTTTAAATGAAGTTTACTCCTATAGCTGGTCAGAGCATGTTAGGGAACTCTATGCTGGTGTTTGAGATTGCAGAATTGGCTATTATAGAGATGATCATTATGACTCATAGGCTGGTTGCAGTAGTTGAGAGCTGGTATCCACCATGTACGGGTAGAACCTTGGTTTTAAGACTGACATGTACTTCTAACTATGGACTTCACAGCAATCTCACAATTTAAGTGCACTTTAGAGAAATAATTACTGATTAATTGGTAATTTAAATGAATACATGATACAAGGATCAGTGGTCCTGCTTTATTATGGCTACTTATAATATTTTTAATGTTTATCTATTTTTATTATTTATATTATTATTATTATTTATATTATTATTATTATTTATATTATTATATAATATTTTATATTCTAGTAGATGCTTTAGCTGAAGCACCTACAAATGTGACTTCATCATTAATATGTCGTCAGTGGATACATATATCAGGTAGGTGTAGCTAATGTGTCGGGGTAGCCATTGGAGTTACATTTCCTTTTGCTGTAGTATACATTGACTTTCCAAATTTATTAGAGTGTGTGCTAGTATTGAAAAGCTAATGCAGTGAATTGACTCCATACTTCTGTATATAGTACCAAACTAAATACACACGAGTGTTTTAGTATGTCTGAATCAGTGATAGCTAGCTTGTTGTTGATCAGTGACCACATGTAATGACTTTTTCTCCATGTAACAGATTCAGATTACATCAATTTGTTATGATACTCTATCTAATCCTAGCCCTGGCCCTGCCGCCGCCACATAGCAATAGTACAATTGACAATGATGTAATCTGAATAATGTAATCTGTATCTGTTACATGAAGAAGGAGCTTCTACTCCCATCACTACAGTCTTGATGTAATCTGAATAATGTAATCTGTATCTGTTACATGAAGAAGGAGCTTCTACTCCCATCACTACAGTCTTGATGTAATCTGAATAATGTAATCTGTATCTGTTACATGAAGAAGGAGCTTCTACTCCCATCACTACAGTCTTGATGTAATCTGAATAATGTAATCTGTATCTGTTACATGAAGAAGGAGCTTCTACTCCCATCACTACAGTCTTTCTAGAAAAATCTTCATCATAATAATAATTTTGTATGATGCTCAGAGTAGAGAGTAGTCAGGTGGCTTAATTAAGTTCATAATTTGATCAAATGGGGACAGACTGGACAGAAGTGTCAAATTTTTTTCTGGAGACCCCTTATGTAGTTAGCTTTGATTTTAAGGTAGGAGCTAGCCGAAGGTGTAAATGGAACCCCAAATATTTGCTGAGTAAGCATATAATAATGAATTTGAAGTCCTAGGAGGTCACCTTCAAATATGAGAAATATTGGCTGGATCATGCTATCAAATTATTGATGGAGAATGAAATTGGATGAAGGAGATACTATTGCCTGGTCAGCTTACCATTTTTCTTGGCAAGAATTCTCTAATGAATTAACGCCTGCTATCATGCAGCTCTTGCCACTGCAGCCCATCATGACAGCTTTGATTAAGCATGGTATGGAAGTCTACATGAGAACAACACAGTTCCTGTGATTGCCGTGGATTCACCACTCTATGCACTGGCAAAGCTCACTGGCTTCAGATGCATGGTGAGGACAAATTAATATATTTGACAGTCTTCATATTGAAATGACAATGTGGAAAACATTTGGAGACTACTTGAAGGCATCAGGCTGGACTACTGCACCAATTCAGGTAAATATTACATTTTCTGGAACAGCAGTCCTTGCTTTGAGCAAGCTACAACAAAATGCTTTTCTCTGGTCTGAGGGGCCACATGATGAGAACACTAAGAGGCTCAGACTAAAACTATGATTATCAACAGTCCAACATTCCAGTATTGGGATACCATTCTCAGGATAGAAATTCTTGGCTTGATCTTTGTCTGAGCCCACAGAGGGAAAGACTTCCTTCTTTATGTGGAATCTCTGAAGGCAATAGTTACTTGGTTCTTTGCCTTAGACCACCAGAACTATGCCAGATGGGTTTCGAAACACATCCGTGACCTGCAAAGTTTACCTTCTTCAGTCCATCAGGAATTTGAGTGTGGACACTGAAAACTACAAACCAATTCTCCAATTGATCAGGGACAGGAGCAGAACAATGAGCTAGTAAAAATTTCTGGAGGGGCTGTAGGACTCACAGAGAATCCATCAGCATTCAGGAAGTGGATGGTAGCTGGACCAGAACAAGCAAGACTCTTGAAGGAGTTTGAGCAAGAGTTTTGGAAACAAACTGGTTTTGCGATCAAAAAACATTACATGAGCAGGCACTAAATGTGGTACAAGCCATCAGTGAAATGGGAAACCGATTCCGTGATGCTACACCTAAGCTTCTAGTACTTACTAGATACAAGAAAATAATGAATCAGTAGTGACAACTGTCCAAACCATGGAAGCATTGGGTAAGAAGTAATATGAAGTTTACCATGAATCAGTTATCCAGGATCACTCTTGCTCAATTTGTACATGAATCCTTTAAGGAAATTCCCTCCTACTAAATTCATCTTACAATGAATGAGGTTTATGTGAAGTGTGAATTTTTGCTGACAGTGCATTTGGTGAATATAGCACCACATCTATGAGTGGCCAAAATCAAAACCTAACTACCAAAGCAATCACTAAAACTTTTTTGGCACTTTTGTCCGATCTGTCCCCATTTTTGACTTAAGCAACCTGACCAGAGTTTTAATCTAGCACTACACCAATTCTTTTTGGCTCATTGATGTACTGAATAATTATTGTTTGTTCCTACATTTTATCAATCACATGACAAATTCTATATTGCAGATATAACATGTTTCTGATTGGCATTTTTTGCTGTGCTGAAAATAATATGACCACAGTACATTCAGCATTGGTGGTAGCCATTTCTTTGTGTGAGTTTTGTTGTATTCTCATGTAGCTGATTTGGCTTTCTTAAGTTAGCACTTTTCTTGTTGGTTACAGGTTGTCCATTGCATGCCAGCTTTATAGTAAGGATCACTAGGTAGTGTTCCATCTGGGTCTAAACTTGGTCAAAAGGTAGTGTCTTTTTTTTCAAACCATGGAGAAGACATGTTTTCTTTCTGTGTTGGAATATGGTAGCAAGCCAAACAGAATAGTGTACCACCATTAAACTCTAGGAAATAAAACCTTGTCATATAGTACTGTGGTCAATAGCTAGCTAGCTAGTTATAGGATTGGATAGCCAGGAGGAAGCAATAATATGCTTGAGATTGAGGTCAAATGCTTGAGAATCAAGCCTACGGCTTGAGACTTGGTAGTTATGTGTACGTATTGAGTATTGCACATGACAATCACATGATACGTCATACTAAAAATACTATATCAATGGCGGAAAAGCAGAACATAATAAGTTCTCAAATGATCGTCATAATTGGATTAATTATGATAGGTATGTATAATATCTTCTAGTATAAGGGAGTTAGAACCTCAACTTTTGAAGTATCCAAATCTCCTCTCTTTTTGTCTACTGTATCTCATTTAAAGTGCTTTTAAATTCCCATTACATGAATGGAGCTCTGTGAGCTAAGTTGTTAGCTAGAGGCAGTACTTGGGTAAGGTGTGATGTCTATTGAATAGATGGGTGTGTTTGGTCGTAAATGTAGTAGCCAGCTAGGCTGTATTGCTAGCTATGAATGTGGGTCTACATTATGTTCTCCCCATCACATAGAGTATATTCCATAGTACACACTGTCTATCCATGCATCCCACTACAGTATCATATTTCTGGAAGACTATCCAAGCTGAAAACTTCATGCATTCTTTTTGAAGAACCTGCACTTCCAAATTTGTAACATGATTAACCTGATTGTTTCTAAATGCCAGTAGAATGATCCTATATTTTAAAGGCCATCTAGAATAATGTACCACATAACAGCCTAACTAGCTACACAGTAACCACCTCAGAACTACTCTAGTAGCATGGACATAAGTAAAAGTGTGTGGTTTTTGAAAGTGACTGGACCTGTGACTTCGATCCTCAGCAAGAACCTACTCTATGTGGATAGAGAAGAGTGGAAGAGCTAAGTGAAAACGAGGAAATATTTCTAGGAAAAAATAGCTAGAAATCATAAATCAGAGTTAAGAGCTTATTGAGGCAAGGAATATTAACTTTAACTTAACGATGACTATGGTGTAGACTGTGGAATATGAGTGGAGAGTCCACAGAACTCCATATTAACGAGTAACAGGATTAAATGCAATGGATATCTGTCTCTTTACTACAGGCTGTGGAATCAGGGATCAAGAAGATTCGGATGGCTACATACATAAGTTCAAAGAGAAAGGTTTCCAGGACATTCTTTACTTAATAGGTACACTGTGAGCAGTCATAATGGTTGCCATATTTCCCATACTTCAAATATAAATGCACCTTTGTAATAGTATGTAAATAAATGTAATAAATGTTTTCACTATATACAGTCACTAATGGAGACAGGCAACAGAAAATGTGGCATTTGATTGTAGTGCCTGCTATTATTGGTGGTCTCACTTGTGTTCCTTATCATTGAACTTACAAGAAAGAGGTATAATACAATATACTAGTGTCACTGTTAGGTATGACGTTGACTCCACAGATCTGCCAACTGTCCCAGAAGCCAGACATCCAGTTAGCAAATAGTTTACACTAAATTGTATACTTTAAGATAACGTTTATTAATGGGTACAAAATTTAGCAGTTCTGTGCTTTGAGGCATTTAACTGGTACAAATATTAGCTATTTTGACTTTATTATAATTATTATTGTACACCATCAGCCCATGATGTTAATATTTTTATACATAGATATCTTCAAAATGGGAGAGACTCAGTAACAAAGAATTCCTCTTTTTTTCCACCTCTTTAATGAGTTTTAAAAAATTATAAACGTTGATCAATCATTGAGTATGTAATGGTTTAATAATGGTCAATCTGGTATCACATAGGCGGCGGAACAGGGTAGGCAGGGGCAGCCATAGCATACCCACGTTTTAGCTTTAAATTCTAAATAACGCCCAATGTCGGTAATGGTCGTCGCAGCGATAAACTATGCGCATCATGCTAGCACTTGTACTATGATAATGGCTTCGATCTTCCAGCTCCAGGTTGCTTTATCTAAGCCACATCAGCCAGGAAATTTTAATTTTCCCAAACAAGAATTTGGTAAAAAGGTGAGCTCAAAACTAAACTAGCTACTTAGCTTGTTACAAGGTATTTTAATTCAGGTTGGAAGATCTTTCCAACCTTCTTGGTTCGATAGGTGGCCATGGCTTCACTACATTGAACATAATGATGTATGAAAGTACATCTAGAAAAGAAGCTACAGTGGTCTTTATGCTGACCCCCCTAGTCCCCCAAGCCAGTCGGCCTACCCACTTGTAAACTCCTTCTGGCACCCCTGGACATCAGCATCAATATCTTCAAGTGCCTTCCCTTGTCAGCTAGTATGATGACCTTTGACCCTGTAGACCTTTAATTTGATAGACAAAAAATTGAAAATTGGTAAGAATGAGTGTACCTGATGGCCAACAGCCTCAGTTGTTCTTGGCAGTCATCCCTACGTCACCATCTTCAGTTGTATGCAGGGGCATATTATAAATTTTCTGTTTCCTTGGAAATCTCACTCACAGAGCAGAAGTGGAGAGCCAGTACCTCAAGTTGTATTTAGTGAACTTACCACACGATGTCAGTCTTTCCAAGGCAGTGGAGAGGTTTGTTACAAGTGTATAAACGGACTCAATCATGCTGTCACTCAGGAAGGATTGTTCACTGAAAATAAAGAGAAGCTGATTAATGGTGTGCTCAATGCCCTCCTCAGGGAAGGAGATCAGACTACACTACCTAATGTGGAACTTGAAGGGTAGTTTCATGCTCTCAGATGACTAGTGGCTTCTAAGGTGGGGTTTGAAGCCTTCACCAATCTACCGAAGTGAGTTCCATATGTCTACAGCATGCATAACTGGCTGCATTATGTGTTGAATGTACTGTAGCTTTCGTGAGATTGTGGGAAAGAAAGTGGTAAAAGCTCTGAAGAGGAAAGATGATGGAATTAGTCACTCGTGTATTGATTTCCTCTGTACGCTCGTGCAGCCAATGCACGACAACTATGACCTCCACAGAGAGCAGCTGAACAAACGTTCCCTCCTCTCCAGCAAACTGTTCCTAGAAATGCTGCTCAAACCTCTCACAGAACATGTGGTAAGTTGGTGTGGTTGTCAGTCATGTGACCCATATAGTCATGTGACATTTTGTTGGTGTTAGAAACTAGGAACAGGTGCATTAGTGATCAGCGCACTCCTCGACTTCTTCACCTTCACCATATGTTCACCTTAATAGGTATGTGGTAGTCTACGGTTATCCTATTCCATCCTTCTGATTTCTATTCCATTCTAGTGAGACTACAGATGCCGATAAGTTTGTCATGGTACTGGAATTTCCTTCATAAACCAAAGGAATTTCTTATTGCACTGTTGGAAAAGTTTGGGAACCTAATCCAATCGACCTCCCCAGATGTATGCATAGTGACCACACCCACATTCACTAAGCATTGCTGTTTCTATGCTGTTTCTAGGGGGAGGAACTTGAGACGGTCACTACTGCTTGCATGTGTCTGTTTACGGCTCAAAAGGCTCTTGCTGATCAGGTATGTGGGTACAAAGGTCAAGTAAGTGGGTACCAAGGTCAAATATAGATACAAATGTCATGTATGTTGGGTACACTAAAGTCATATATGTGGATACAAAGGTCATAGTTGCACCAAGGTTAGGTGTATGGGTACAAAGGTCAATGGGTTGTCACACATGACATACCCACTTCCACTTCTAATAATAATGTTTTGGCCATATTATTTTTTTGGTTCTCATTCCAGGTTCCTCCTCTAGGTCACATTCCCAGGATACTTGCCCGGATGAAGGCTTCCAATGAGGCTATTCCTAAGTCGTGTGTTCAAGTGATAAATGTCCTGGCGGAGAGTGAGGTGCAAGATATGATGTGATTCTCCCATTCATAGCCTTTAGCCATGATTGTGTGTGTTCTTGCAGACATGTGTTCGTACTATGTCCAAATGTGACACAGTGGTGCCACTCATCTACACCATGAAGAAGAGGCCCGATGCTGTCCACACTGCCGCTGAAACCATCAAGAAACTCTACGATCAGATGATTCCTGAACTTGTTGAGCAGGTATACAAGTTCTCTCAGACATGCCTGGGGTTATCTGTGAGCAAGAGAAGGCTTCCTTCCAGGGCTCCCCTATAGTACACCCTCAGCATAATAGTGAGGTGGAGCTTTAGAGCACACCAATAAACTCCACCCACATGCCACCCCACCCCACCCCATTATATTATAACGTATTTAGCACTGACCAATGATATTCCTTTATTTGTAGGCTGTCAATGGTGAGCTCGTCCAGTTTCTGCTGGAGTTGTTGGAAAGTCCATTGACAAAATGTGACAAGTCATCGGCCACAAAAGCCCTCATTGCCGAGTCTCTCAAAGCCATGGCTAAGGATTTAGTCAACGGAGAGAGGGTAAGGAACAGGAATGGATCTGATGTGGTAGAATGGGAATGGACCCAACTAAATAGAATAGGAATGGATCTGACTTGTAGAATGGGAATGAACTAAAATAGAATAGGAATAGACCTGACTGTGGTAGAATGACTTGAGTACAAGGAATAGGAATGAACCCGACTAGTAGAATGGGAATGAACCATTGACCTATCATGATTTATTACATCCAGGTGGCAGAACTTTTGGACAAGTCCACTGTATGGAAAGCTTACAAGGATCAGAAGCATGACCTCTTCCTCACTGACACTTCTGTATCTGGCTATCTGACTGGTCCAACAGGTGTGGTGGGTTACCTCACAGCTGGGACACCATCAAGTAACACCCCCCTTAATGCCCCACCCCCTCTTGGTGGTCCTCCTGAGGACATCTCCCAGGATGATGAAGAGAACTAAATGACCTGTGTAATGTGGAATAGCCATGTGTCCTGTGTTTGTGTCTGTCATTAATAGATAGCACGCACCACAATCTTAGCTAAAGCTACATACATACAGGTATAATGTAACTTTTGATCAAAAAAAGTTTAATTTTTTAACAAATTATTGCTAGCATTGATTACTGTATATATGTAGCCTTGGGCACTGTAAACATGACCTTGGGCACTGTAAACATGACCTAGGGCACTATAAACATGACCAGGCTTGGGCACTGTGAATGAGTCCTTGAGTGCTGTAAACATAGCCTTGGGGCACAGTAAATGAACTATATATAAACATCCCTTGAGCACTGTAAACAAACCCTTGGGAACTGTAAGCACCATAAAATTTTTAATTTAATTTTTATTGTTTGATTAATTTAAATTCAGAAACTGTCATTAATAGATTCTGGATTCTAATGAGCTATAATCTTGTGCAATAATAGCCTTGTGCAATATCCTTATTGTTCCATTTTCTATGCAATTTTTAATTTTTGCATGGACAGTAACTTATACATAGAGAGATGATGCTAAGACAATTAGCCTAGGGCCTGTGACATTCATTCTAGAGTTGGTTTTGTTGTATAGCAGAGAGGAGGTGTGGCATGAGGGTGTGGTACGGGAGGCCAACTCCATCTTCAGCATCCACCCCTAGCTGAGTCAGCAAATCTGTTATCTCTTCAGGAGAAAGCTAAAGAGAGAGAGAAAATATTCCACCATGTGAATGTTGGCATAATTATCTGTAATATGACCTCTGACCTTTCCCAGTGTTGTAAGCACTGTTTTTAGTTCACTTGCTGTGACAAAGCCGGTTGCTCCCAAGTCGGCATCGCTCAGCATATCCAACAGTGTTGTCTCAAGGGGTGTGGTTGTACGGCTGGGTGTGGCAACACTGTTAGGTGTGACAGAACCATTTGTCTCGGGAATTGGCGGGAGAGGATGCAGAGGAGTCACCAACGTTGGAGAGGGGACAATTATATCTTGCTCAGTGGTGGGTGTGGCAGGTGGAGTCGGGGGTTCCTGCAGTTTCCTCTTGTCCGACAAAATCTTTATTCTAAAGAACAGAACCTTGTGACGTCATGATGAGTACATGCAAATTGAACCCCCTGAGCTATAATGTGTGGGCAGGGCTGCTACCTACAATGATGAGGCTATCTTTGTCATATAAAAGGTTTACCTTTCGCTCATCTCTGCCACACTGTCGTCCACCAGTTCATAAGGTGACCTGATATATATACAAAGACAAGAAAATGTTTGAGAGCATCTTAATAATATATAGCACCTTTCTTGAAGAGACTCCAGTTCAGCTCGGATGGTAGATTTTGCACGAGTTACAGTTGATGACGAATGACTTGAGGGAACAGAAGCTAAAGATTGTCGGGTCAGCAAACGGCTATTTTCTCCAGAAGTCTCCATGTATAATAATAATAATAATAATAATAATAATAATGTCTATAGAATATAATTATTTTCTACTCACTCCTCTGATGCGAACACGAGGTAACTTCATCAAATCATGAGGGATTCTCTCCCTAACACGTGGGATGGCTGTACCCCTACTCAGAGGCTAGAGGAATTAGGAGCAAAAGGGAGCAGGGAGAAGGGGGAGGAGGGGGTAGAGAATGGAGGAGAGGGGAGGAGGGGGGAAAGGAGAGGGGAGAAAAGGAGAAGTGGAGAAGTATCAACAGAACAACTAGAAGGTATATAGTTGTATATGAAACTAGTACTCCGTGCACAAGATTGTGTGATCTCACAGGCCATGCATGCTATATAAGATTGGCCACACCCACTGATAGACATGCAGGAATGGCCTCACCTTCCTTCCGGTGACACAGATGATGTCGGCTGGTTTTACAAACACACCATGGTTGGATGAACATTGGAAATATCGACGTCCCTTTATAGTACCATTACTGTTCCCCACTAAACAGACAAGAATAACCTGTCAAACAGGTCTGTATCATACATAAGAAACTTGCCTGGCATATCAAGGTTGACTCCAATGTAAATTTGGTCGTAGAGGTCAAAGTCCAGTTTTCCTATGTATTTTATGGTCCCCAGCCTCTCTCCCTTCACTACGACCTTGTCTCCCAATAGGATCTGCTGTCCGCTCCTAAAGGGAGTGGGTGGAGGTGTGGCTAGGCTCATATTGAGTGCATGTGACTATAGGAGTAGGGAAACGAACCACTCACTTGGTAATCTGATCGGTTAGGTGTCGTTGACACAACTTTTTACCGAATGTGAGAGCTCCGAGACTTTGTTTGCTATTGCATTCAGAGCAGGCACACCCGACTAGAGGTGGAGGGAGTGTTTGTCCACCCTGTTGGGGAGAAGACCTTCGAGGGGAGAGGGAAGGGAGTGGCTGTGTGACTGGATAGGTGGAGCTTCGTGAGTGACGGTTATGGGTCCTGTATGGAATGTTGAGTAAGACAAGGTTCATATTCTTGTCTGTATTCTTCAGGAAATACATGTTCTTGTCATCATTCACAGAGATGATGACAAGAAATTACCACCATACAATCCATGCTGTCCTTAACCACATTTTGGTTCTTACAGCCTCACAACCAAGTTCCTTACCCTGAGTACCCAGACCAGTAATGATTACTCTTTACCTTCGGTCTATATATTCTCCCTTGGAATTGACGGTTCTAGCTCTTTCTGCCACTGTCAGCACATACACTGTCCCCTCAGTCGATAAATGCTTCTACATGTAATTGAGTGTTTCCACTTGATGTAGAGCTATAATAACTCACCCACCTTTGCTCTCTCTGACTCCAATAACTTCTCTCTAAATGAACAGAAAAGTGAATGCAATAGAAACAGTGTTATACAATAGAAACAGTGTTATACAATAGAAATAGTGTTATACAATAGAAACAGTGTTATACAATAGAAATAGTGTTATACAATAGAAATAGTGTTATACAATAGAAATAGTGTACACAATAGAGACTGACAGTAACAAAAGAGGATATGTCACAATCTAACTTACTGCTCAAATCTCTTCTTCTGCCTCAACTGAACTCTGGCTTTCTCTTCTCTTATTTCAGAAGATGTCATCTGCATGACAATCATTCATAGAGCCTATAAAGCTAGCTAGATTCACTTCCTAGTGTGTATATAGCTACTACTGTTTTGATCCATACCTGGATGATAGACAGTTTCCCTCTCAAGTGCTATGCAGGAGGTTGGAATTATTATGAATTATTTATGCATGGTTAAACACTCACTCTTAACTCATTTTGGGTGTTAGCCAAGTCATTACGAAGTTTAGTATTTTCTGACACCACTGTGAGATAGGTATTTGAATAAAAACACGCACAGCTACATGCATGCCTCTGCATGGCTATGTGCCTCTGCATGGCTATGTGTCTGTGTGTCAGTGTGCCTCTGCATGGCTGTGTGCCTCTACATGTCTGTGAGTCTAGGTGCCTCTGCATGTCTGTGTGTCCCTGCATGTCAGTGTTGCTTCTGCAAGGCTGTGTAGGCTGTGTGCCTTTGCATGGCTAGTTACCTTCTTTGTATTGTCGTTCTAAATTTTCATCATATGTTGTGATGGTAGTAAGCTCCTCTAAAGCACAAATAATCTCTCTTTGCACTCCTTTCAGCAAGCTTTGCAGTGACTTTTCATTTTCTTGAGAGAGACCCAGCTGCATGGTTGAACAGAACGTGGTGTTAGCATGCCAGTCCTTAGATTACTAGCAGCTCAGAATCACAACTCACAGTTTCGATGAGACTGATTGTGGAGTTACCTGTTGGATGTGACGAGAGGAATATTTCTATCCCTAGACTAACTAACGTGTTCACTTACTCTTCACGTTGGAAGAAGAAACCTCTTCCGCAGCCATTGCAGGTGAATCATTACTTCCTCCTTCAACCTTTCCTGCCTCTGACAGTTCTGAAAGGGAATTTAAGTAAGTTTAGCAGCTCTTTAAAACTGTTGTTATTCTACCTGGAGCTGGACTGGCCATGACTAGCAAGAAGGAGGGCGGGGCTCGTTGTCACAACAATAATAACGCAAACTGAATAAATTTCGCGATATGCGGAAGGTCAAAGTTCTAATAGCCAATGGCGGCGCGCGCCTGACCCGAGCAACGTGCACTGTTGCCATTGGTTAAGTACTGGGTGGAATAGCTATCTAGCTAGAGTGGTGATAGGCTGGTTATAAGGCCGTCTAGCTGCTTGGTGAGTGAGGCATACAAGATTGAATGGGGGCGTCTCAATCTAGTGATCTGCCTGGAGGGGGCTATGAAGGATACCACGTTCTGAAGGTACGAGAGTGTTGATTAGCCATTAATTAAATAAGTATCCTGTCTTATCTCTGTGTGATGTTAGGTATTGGATTACTCACCTGCTCGCAAAGCTGGTCTGGAGCCATTTTTCGATTTTTTGGTGTCCATTGATGGTGTGAGATTGGTAAGAATATGTAGCTAACTTTCCTTCTTCCTTTGTGTGTGTCTGTGTGTGTGTGTAGTGATTAGATAGGAACATCTAATAAAGATGGTGTTAGACTAGTCAAAGTTCTTTTTAGTGTGTGTGGGTACTATAGGATTTTATATAACTATATAAGATTGTACCACTGACAACCCAACAGTTTCCAAGGTCCCCCAATAGAGATAATTAATCCATGGCCAAGAATACAAACCAAGAATACTAGCTCTAATGTAGTATAGTAATCTATGGCCAAGAATACTACAGTGTATTCTAACCAAGAATACCAGCTCTGATATAGTATCCAATAGAGGTAACATTCAAATAGCCAAGTATACCATTCAAGAATACAAACCAAGAAAACTAGAAGTAACATTCAAATAGCCAAGTATACTTAAAGAATACTAACATCATCTAGTCCAAAGTAGAATGCAGGTATCTTGAGTGATATAACATGTTTATTGACAGAATCAGGAAAATGACATGCTGAAGCAGATCTTACAGAAGTATATTGATCAGCCGGTGAAGGTATCTCTCTACAACTCAAAGTCCCGAAAAACGAGAGAAATTAAATTGGTCCCTAGCAACACGTGGGGCGGTCAAGGTTTACTAGGCGTGTCAATCAGGTTTTGCTCCTTTGAAGGAGCTTCAGAAAACATCTGGCACATACTGGTGAGTTAGAAAGAGTGGATGAGGCCAGGTGTAGTAGCCTCGGGTCATTAGCGACCCATAGTATGACAAGGTACCAATCTCTCATTACAAGATTCTTTTTCCCTATACCATATTAGTAACCTCTCTCCTATTGAGTGGGAACTTCTCTATTTCAGACACTTAAGTATTAGGCATCCTGATTAGAGGAGTGGCCTCACTTGGGCGTAGGGTGTGTGTAGGAGTGTTCTTATTCAAGGTGTCTCTAATACATAGATGTCTTCATTTAGAGTGTGTGGTAAGAATAGAGGATTTTTCATTTCGGGGTGTGTAAATAGAGTGTTCACAGTATTGTATAGAGGTACCTTCATTTTAGGGGTTAGATTTCATATAACCATAACCTATTCCATGTGGGTGTGTGTAGGAGGTCCATCCCAACTCTCCTGCTGCAGAGGCTGGCCTCATCCCCCACACTGACTATGTAGTAGGTTCTGACTCCATGTCTGGAGAAGATGACCTTTATACAGTGGTGGACACCAATGACCACAAACAGATCAAACTCTACGTGTACAACTCTGAGAGCAACAGTTGCAGAGAGGTAAGCATATCTCGGTTCCTTCAACTCCTTGATCTCAGCCCTCTCACAATTCCTCTAGCACTTATGATGGGTAGTCATGTTATAGGGAAGCTCTCACCCACAAAGTTGCTATAGATTCAGAGCTTTAGAGCATAAAACTGGACTAATGAGGGAATAATTGAGGCATTATGATCTGCAAATTTCAGAGCACTGGACTGAAACAACAGAATAGGAGGAGGAGGGAGTTGGGTGGGGTGGAGCAGACTTAGGACAGCTCCTGTACCTGGTGGGATTTAGTCTGAGTGCTGTGAATTTGCTGACATTGTCCAGTGTCTGTGGTCTGTTATAGACTGGCCTGAAGTATGTTTGATTTTTCCTGTCAACATTGGGCTAGGGTTACTGTCAACAATAAACAATTGTTTTATAATGGCTTGAACAATCATGGGGCTACAGCTACTGTCAACAATAAGCAATCATTGGGCTACAGTTACTGTCAACAATAAACAATCATTGGGCTACAGCTACTGTCAACAATCAATCATTGGGCTAGAGAGCTACTGTCAACAATAAACAATCAATCATTGGGCTAGAGAGCTACTGTTGGAAACAATTATTTTATAATGAGTTGGGGCCACTGTCATGACACACAGGTTATTATGGTCTCCAGTGTAGTCACAATTTCCTTACATCCATAAATATTGTTATTCTGTACCTAAATAAATGGGTACAGGATGTACATGAATGTGACTGTTTTTAATGGATTTTGTCCACTAATTTAGACCCTGCAGATTATGTTATCAAAACACGCCATGAGGCTGCTACCAGACTCTGTCCTCTCTTACTAACAGTACTGTATTGTGTATACACAGGTGATGCTGACTCCCAATTCAGACTGGGGTGGAGAGGGTAGTCTAGGCTGTGGAATAGGATATGGCTACTTACATAGAATACCAGAGAGAGATGACCTACAAAAACCAGTCGATCCTGAGGTGGGTGTGGCTGTAGATGTCCCTGACGGTGACCAGGGGAAGTCAGCTCCACCTACAGCTGCTGGTGAAGGCTATGCTGATGTAAATTCTAATATTATTCAAACTTTGTTATTATTTACCTAATGGATTGTTCTTTAGGAGCCACTCTCTGTACCCAGTCAGCCAGGTACCCCGGGGCAATCTGTTCCTTCCTCTCAAGGGGCCACCATACCGTCCCAGCCCCAGCCGATCAAACAGGAAATGGAGCCCAACCCCCCCACCTCTGAATTATCTACGGCTTCACTGGAGGCTGGTGTCCAGGAACTGTCACTGTCCAATTCCTCCCAGCCACCTGTCTTGCCGGAATCCCTCGTTCCAGCTCCTGCAACAGTACTTCGGTCTCCTCCCTCTGCCCCGCCACCAAATCAGACAATGGGACGTACTCCTAGTGCCACACTACCCGTGAGTCTCCCCGGTATGCCACCTCTTGGTGTCCACAGCACCCCTGCAGCTACAACACAGGGTACTTTCACTAGCATCTCGCTATCGACAGGTACTTCCTCACAAGCTGGGACAACATTGTCGGGACTTCCATCTGCCCCACCCACTATTAGTCTACTGCCAACTAGTTTTAGTTTAGCTTCACATCCAGGACCCACCCCCAATCACATCCCTGTCACCTCTTCTGCTTGAATGTATAATCACATGATTTCCTCTCAGGAACATGTCACCTTTAATTATTTTACATTCTTGTATGATATTCTGTGATATAATTTTAATGTTTTCCAACTCTCTGAAATGAGTGTATACAGTAGAAGCTCCCAACTCTATACAGTGGAACCTCTCAACTCCCTACACTTCTGTATACAGTGGAACCTCTCAACTCCCTACGCTTCTGTATACAGTGGAACCTCTCTACTTTCACTCTGGAATGAGGATATTTCTGGCTTGAAATGAGGATACCCCTATATTAAATACACCCTTATTGTTAAGGACACACCCCTATATTAGGATTATGTCATCTATACTGGTTACCAATGCATGCAAAATCTTTTGAGGTTGTAAAAATGGGATTAAAATTAAGAACATGTTATCTCTATAAGTTCTATGTTGTCATGGAGTACTCTGAACTTTAGAGCAGAAGATTATCAAATTTCAAGGAGAGAGGAAGCAGCTCATGTCTCATTACTTTTTTGTGCAGGATGTAGGAGGATACCGTACTCCCCAGTTCTGTCATCTCTTCTCAACTTCTTCTATTAATCTTTGAAGATGTGTCAGCCTGTATGTAATCAACAGAGAGGATTGATCAAAGCTGAGCTGTGGGCTCTTAGAGGGGGGGGGAGGGGGGAATTCTCTAGCCCCGAGGGGTAATTCATGATATTATATTCTCCGATTCTCTTTCCCGAGGGGTAATTCATGGTATATTCTCTGTCCCCTGAAGGGGAATCGATGATATATCCTCTGTCCCCTGAGGGGGGAAATTCATGGTATATTCTCTGTCCCCTGAAGGGGAATTGATGATAATATTCTCTGTCCCCTGAGGGGGGAAATTCATGGTATATTCTCTGTCCCCTGAAGGGGAATTGAGGTATATCCTCTGTCCCCTGAGGGGGGGAATTCATGTATTCTCTGTCCCCTGAAGGGGAATTGATGATATATCCTCTGTCCCCTGAGGGGGGAAATTCATGGTATATTCTCTGTCCCCTGAAGTACTAGTTCAAAGAAGAAGCTATTTATTATGACTTGATGGAGGTCCAATGAGATTATAAAAAATATAACTAACCTCTGATTTCCTGAGGTAGCCTTCAGTTCACCTCTTCCCAAGAGTAACCTTCTCTTTGTTAGTTGTCCTGACATAAAGAAACTCTCCACTGTCTTCCTCCTCAATGCCTCCATCTGACACTGCTCCACCTATAAACATGGCAGACAGACATAATATAAACAGGGAAGAAAGAGTGGGACAGTTCAAGTCCACCATAAACACCTGCAGTTCCACTGTATACAGAGGTGTTCTCAATTGGAATAGAGAGATTCCACCGTATGCAGAGGTGTCCTCAATTCAGGGTGTTGGAATAGAGTTTCCACTGTATACAGAGGTGTCCTCATTTCAGGGTGTTGGAATAGAGTTTCCACTGTATACAGAGGTGACCTCATTTCAGGGTGTTGGAATAGAGTTTCCACTGTATACAGAGGTGTCCTCATTTCAGGGTGTTGGAATAGAGTTTCCACTGTATACAGAGGTGTCCTCATTTCAGGGTGTTGGAATAGAGGAGATCCACTGGATACAGAGGTGTCCTCATTTCTGTGGGTTCGCTATACATATTATATAGAAGTGTCCATATTTCAGGGTGTTGGATAGTAATTTTGGTCACACTGTTAGTAAAGTTAGACTGACCTGCTTGGATATTGTTTCATTGTGTTGTAGCCAGCAGGTTGCCAGCATCCTGTCCACCATCTGCATGGAAACTTGTGACCCAACTACCTGCTGTAACCCAGTCAGGTCAGGAAACTGGAGGAGTTCGGGACTGCTGGCTAAATACGCAAGCCTCGATACAGGCTTACTCATCACCTTGGAACTCAATACAGAAAACTGCGATGAAAGGGAAAGGTCACAGTTTGGTGATACACCCTGAGGCAAAGCAAAGAGGTTTGGCTGTACAGGGGTCAAAGGTTGTATCCCTGCATGCTGTGGCGTATAACCAGGCAACCCAGTCCCATGTGGAATGGAAACTGGAGATTGGAGAATAGGAGAACTGGGATGAGACTGAATTGTGGTCATGTGATGAGGGAGAGCAGTAGGTGTGGTTTGAAGAGAGGTGTCCACACCTCCAGCAGTCAAATAAGGCGGCGTCTGTTGCTGTTGTTGCAGCATGTGTTGGTTCTGGAGCAACAGAGCTCTCTGTAAAGGGTGGAGGCCAGTAGCATCCACACCAGTCTGAGCATGACTAGGGGAGGACACAAGGGGAACCCTTCCTGTCAATGTCACACCCCCTTGATTGGTATACATGACCCCACTCATGGTGGGTTGTAGAGGAGGGGTTTGGGAAGAGTATGAAGGGACAGATACTTGTTGCTGTGAATGAAGAGAGAGTTTTCTGGCAGTCAAAGGAGGCTGTGTATGGTGGGAAGATGGTGTCACGGGGACCTGTGGGATAACATAAACATCAGATCATGGTTTCAACAAGGTGGGTGGGAACCCCTTATCCCTGAGGCCATCTATATAGGCTGCACACACACCTTATGAGAATCATATATATAAAAATGGATGTGGTAAAGTGGGTGGAGTAAAATAGTTCACATGATAAACAGTTAACTGATCTTACTTACACAGTGACTGGGGACTTGATTAGAGATGGGCGTGGCCTCTCCGGCTATGACCTTCTGTCTCTGCTCTATGAGGATGGAGTTATGGTGAATGAGTTGTTGTGTGGTGGTAAGAGTGTGAGAGAGGCTAGCTGGGATGGGCATGTTGGTGGGTGTAGAAGGAGGGTGTGAGGGAGGCATGCAGTTATTGGGAGTTGTAGGAGATATTAATTGGATGCCACTGGTCTTGGGGGTTGAGACGGGAGAGGACGTGGGGTGACCTGTGAGGGACATAACGTGATACAGATTAGGCACCAAACATGTACTACAGAGTCATGAGATAAGAGGACATTCCAACAGTTTGGAGACATGCCACAAAGTATCCAAGAGTATCCAAGAGTATCCCAGAGTATCCAAGAGTATCAGGGTTACCTTTCTTGGTCATCCCCTAAAACATAAAACAGAGATACTCACCAGTTTTAGTAGCCAAAGTGTTAGAATTTGATCGGCAATTCTTCTGAGCCTTGTCAGTGATACTACCGTGTCCATGACTGACACTATCTCCGTGACTACCTCCACCGTGAGTGCCATGTCCTTGACTGGGATGACCACTGGAAGAACCAGAATGACTTGTAGCACTGATCTTGGAGAAGTGACTACTGGAATGTTTGGATGTAGGTGATGAGGAACCGGAATGACTTCTAGACTTCCTCAATTGGTGGCTAAAAGACAAAACAAAATGCTGAGGATGCACCATTGAAAGGTGGGACAACCTGCTACATTTGGTGGTCAGCATGCATGCTTCATGGACTATACAATACCATGCAGGATAGGACAATATCTCGTAGACATGGAAGTAATGCCTGTTCCGGAGGGAGACTAAAGTCCACTGACCTCTCACGTGGCTTGCCCCTGTCTCCCTGGCTGCCATATTTGCTGCTGTCCCAGACACCACTAGCTTCTTTTGAGCTTCCTCTCTCCTTCTCCCTGTGCCCACTTCCTCCTTTGCCACTACGGGAATGACCACTCCCTCTCCCCTCCCTCTGACTGTGACTACTGGTTCCTTCCCTGCGCTTGTGACTGGACAACTTGCTCAAAAGTGGTGTATGAGAAATGTTCTTGGCCCCTCCCATATTGGAATGGGTGGAGTCAGTCCGTGCCCTACATAGAAACAGAGTATATTACAGCATGAGATTCCAATATTAAGACTGACTTCTTAAGTATGCCCTTAGGCCTTTCCCACTGTGACTTATCCAGACGCTTGTTGTAGTAATAAGTTCGTCCTGAGGAACTGGTATGTTCCGTCCAAACATCTTCTTCTTCTCCCCTCTCATGGCTCCATCGCCTCTTGCCATTGGAGGACCCTAAGTCACGTGACTTCACCAAATCTTTCTTAGCAGCATCATTGTGGATGTGATTAGCTCCTATTAGGAAAAAATACGTAACATCATCATGACTACTCTACCCCCTCTCTGTCACACACACACACCATGCCATGTCTTTTGACCTGAATCACCAGTGTTCCATGAGGAAGAGCTGACAGTTGAGTGCGGCTTTGCCTGGACTCCAGCCTGTGGGTGATTACGTGCATTGGAAGAGACATGCTTATCTGTCTGTGTGGAAACTATATCTGGGTCCTCTGCTGAATTCCTGCCAATGTGATGGTAATGGTTCCAAGTCTCTGACGACTGCATGTACATGATTATACATGTCGTCAGTGCCCAGAAATGTCCCAAATATGACTCACCAAACTCCCAGCACGCAACCCAGTATTCTCCCTATTTACTACACCACTGTTACTACAGGCAGAAAAATAAAGAAGAAACATTGACACTGTAATATTACCCCCTTCACAAGAGTACAAACCTGTCAGTGTGTTTCCTATGATTCATCACAACTTCTCCAGTGCCACAGAGCTCCAGCATCTACCCTTACACCTCCACAACATCCAACACAAACTAAGGAAGTATTTTTAAATCCAAGCTTGAGTTGGCCCCACCCTATAATAATAATACTGTCTCATGGAAACTGCCAAGACTCAAGTTACTCTCAAAGGAGACTCTCACGCTAGTACCCTTACTAGCCTTATCCAGGGCGTGTAGAATGGGTCTGTGGGGTTAGGGCACAGTTACAAATGTCTTCTAACCAGCTATAAAAACCCTCCTAGTTCCTCGCCTCTAGAATCTGTGCTGCGTCCAACTCGAGAATTTCAATTTTGCATGCCGAGATCACGTGCGCAACCCGGGTGGGTGGAGTCTCAACCGATTTATTAATATTACTTGATCGATAGGAAGCGAGCATAAATTATTTTTTTAATGGGCTGACTGTAGCTAGCTGCAGATGTATCTACTTCCTAGCTACAGGTTATAGCAGATGAAGCAATAGCTAGCTCCCTCCAGATGCTGTATTTACGGAGGAAAGGTGTGCTGGTGACGGTTCTGTTGTTCACAGGATGCATTATATGGCTCCAGTGGGAGGACAGTCCTGACCCCAGGCCTGCCACTGAACAGGTATAGTTAGTTGAGAGCAATTTTAGCTGGGATAATTATGCTCTAATAATAATATTAATGCTAGTTATTGCTAATGATCATTATTATTATAATTAACAGCTGAAAAGTTTTCACACTCATGCCATGGATGGTTTCCATAGTAACTCTTCTCACTATGTGAAGCGGCAAGTTCAACGTCACTTACTGGATACTCGAATCCAGCCAAGGCAGCAGAGAGTGACACACACTTTCATCAAACTGGAAGGTGTGGACTCCATTGGAAATGTAAGCAGCTGAAGGGCCGAGCTGAACTCCTCTATTCCAACACCCTGAAATGAGGTCACTTCTGTATACAGTTGAACTCCTCTATTCCAGCCTCTTGAAGTGAGGTCACCTCTGTATACAGTGGAACTCCTCTATTCCACCCCCCTGAAATGAGGACACCTCTGTATACAGTTTATTCCAGCCTCTGGAAGTGAGGACAGCTCTTTACTAAGGACTCTTTGTTAGCTATGTGGAATATATTTCAAGGAGAAGTATATATCTGTGTGACTGGGATGGAGTACATCTATTGAAGGGCTCTATAGGGTAGCTATTAGGTACATCTATTGAAGGGCATTATAGGGTAGGTGCATCTATTGAATGGCTGTATAGGGTAGCTATTAGGTACATCTATTGAAGGGCTGTATAGGGTAGCTATTATGGGTACTTAATTGATGTAATTTCTACCATCTAGAGTTTTCCACAGATGTACTCTACCCCAGTCACCCAGGTGTATAGCCACCCAGAGATAGTCTGTGCAACCACTTCCTGTTCAGCTCTGGGTGACTGAGCAAAGCTGAGTTTATATGCACAGTAGCATGACTTGCCTAGCTGCATGCATGCCAGCAGACTTGATTAGCTGCCTGCCAGCAGGCTGGCTGCGGGGGTAGATTGTTAGTGCAAGTCCTTTACTAGAGTTTCCCTCGGGAACAGCAAATTTACAAGGGTACATTTATGTTCGTGGTTGTACATTCATGATCCTAGTTGCATTCATGTTCATGGTTGTCATTTTGATGTAGTAGAAATGAGAAGTAGCCCACACATGATTTGGTTCATTTAACCCTGATAATTAACCCTGACTAGCCACAATAGTATTAACCCCCTGACCTTGTCATTCTGAGGTATGTAGATTTATCCTGTCTTGCTGTGAGGTGAGTTATGTGAGGTATGAACCTATGAAACATGAACTTGTCTTGCTTGCTGTGTGAGGCATGAACCTGTCTTGCTGTGTGAGGTGTGAATAGGCCTGTCCCGAATAATTTTGCCTGCTGGAATAAGAGAATTATTCCAGCCTAATAGGGCTTTAAACCTTGAAAAGATCCCAAAAAAAAAAAAAAAATCAACTGTTCTAATAGTACATATGCTCAGCAACTCTACAAACTAGAGTCATTGGTGTACAGCTTTCAAACTAGTCCTGGTTCAACCAAGTTCTGCTGCTTCTGAACGAGTATTTTCACTTTTACAGGACTTTCACTCAGAGACAATCTTCTTCACTTGAAAACTATATAGAAACCTCAATTATGTTTCAACAAGAATCACCACTCAATTTCCTGAGAATAATAGGACAATCCTTGTGGAGAAATTCTGAATAGAATAATAGGCAGAAAAATTGACAGCTCTAGGCATGAGCCTGTTTTGCTGTGTGAGGCATGAGCCTGCTTCAGTGCAGTGCAGTAAATTCTCTCTGGTGGCTATGCATGTTTCTGTCTTGTTCCCTGTCAGAGCAGCTGTCTCAAGATGATTTGTTTTGTTTTTTGTGAGGCTATAAAACTCATTTTCAATCTATGCTCTGGTGTTTTTACTATCTAAGACTAATATAAACTCTGAAGGGGTTGATAAAACATGGAGTCCAGTTGATATTTTCAAGATTGGGTTGAATTTCTAATCCAACATGTTTGTGTACCAAGCACTTGGAGTGTTGTTGAGTTATGTGCTTCTAATAGTTCTGATTCTTATTAGGCAATACTCTAGAGACTATTTGAAGAATATTTTAAGGTGACTATTTAGAATGCTATTTTAAATAGTAAATAATTTATGGCATAATGTGGGACATGATAGGAGATATCAAGGGATGTGTGGTAGGAGATATCGAGGGATGTGTGGTTGGAGATATCGCGGGATGTGTGGTAGGAGATATCTTTAGACAGGATAGGAGATTTTTGGACATGATGGAAGATATCATTGGACATGTTAAGAGATACCGTGGGACATGTTAGGAGATCTTTGGACATGATATCTTCTCGTGGGACATGATAGGAGATATCGTGGGACATGTTAGGAGATATCCTTGGACATGATAGGAGATATCTTAGGACATGATAGGAGATATCTTTGGATATGCTAGGAGATATCTTTGGACATGGTAGGAGATATCACAGTGTGGGAATAGTACAAAGAAGGAAGGAGAAAATCACTAATTCTGAGAGAGTTGTGTATTATTTCTTGTTGAATATCTGATTTCAAGCAGTTTATGAAGTCTACAATCACTCCTGTTCTTGTACTGTGTCAGAGTGTAACCAGAACTGATTTTTAAAGAAACTCAAAAAGTTGCTGTTGGATCAAAGAACTCAGTGGCTTCCTCTTATCACCATCCAGCATGCATGTGATAGTCTGAGGGTGGTCCTGTCAGAAATGATGCAGGAATGTTTGTAAAACAAACAGGATTGCAAGTACACTTGCAAGGAGTTCTCTCTCTCTCTCTCTCTCTCTCTCTCTCTCTCTCTCTCTCTCTCTCTCTCTCTCTCTCTCTCTCTCTCTCTCTCTCTCTCTCTCTAAATAAGCTGACACCTGAGAGAGGGTACTCGCTGTTTTGTTTGATTAGCTATAAACTATGTTAAGAATTATTCTTATGGAGTTTGTTCCTAAGATTTTGGCAAGGTAGGACACCAGAAATATTTTCCTGGAAGGCTCTGGTCTATAATTAGAATACAAATCACTCAGTCCCTGATCTATTGCAATAGAAGAGAATACCCGGTTGAATGATGAAGTTTCCATGGTTGAATTCTGCATATTGTCAATGTATGTACCAATTTTGGTGCTTTTATCATGAAATATTTTGGCATGTATTATTATTGCGGGCTAATACGCACATGACAACCCCAGTACTCTCAGACATGGGATGATAGTGACAACCCCAATACTCTCAGACATGGGATGATAGTGACAATCCCAATACTCTCAGACATGGGATGATAGTGACAACCCCAATACTCTCGGACATGGGATGATAGCTGGACCAGAAATTACTCAAGTAATTGCTTGCTCAACTGAATGGCTGCAAGGGCAAAACACTTCATCACAGCCAGATACCCAGTGTCCATTCAGCATTTGCCGAAGATGTCTGCTTTCGTGTCAATGTGATGGAATATCTTTTCAAAGAAAAAAGCACGGATCTTCTTGTTCTTGACTGTAAAGAGATAGCACACCAAATTGCAGTCAAACATGTTTGTAATGCACTAAAGATTGGATGGGACCAATTCCAGACTTTCACCAAGGATTGTCTCATTGAAAGATCCAAACCGATTGATTGACGATGTCCTTCATCACAGCCAGTTGAAAGTGTTTGGGAGCACAGTCCAATAGAAGTCTATCAAGTGAAATCAGCAGTTAACCTCATTGAAGTGTGATGTGGGACTCTTTGCCCATCTCTATATAGGATGCCAGAATAGGATTTTTTTTGGTCATCACTCAGTGATGGTGGTGCCCTTCATTTGAGCACCAAAAGTGACCTGTCGCTGTGCTTGAATGACGGTTCAAGCTCAGACGCCAGTAACAAGCTGCACCATCCTTGATGGAGCTGCCATTGTTAATATGCTGAAACCCCAACACCGATAAGACCTTTTCTGATTTTTCCTGTAAGTTTTTTGTTCCTCACATTCTCTCGCAGTTCATAAGGTATCATGTGTTGACTGGATGTGGGATAGGCATGTTGTTGACTTGTTGACTCTTTGAAAGCCTCTCTGGACTCAGCTAAGCGTAGAAAAGGTGTAGGAAGACAGTGTGGTGACTAGAGCAGTCATGCCGGTCATTTCAAAAGGATTTCTTGGTTCTGCTTGGATCATTCTGTGAGAAGACAAACAGCTCGTTATCACCAATAATGAGTCTGTTGTCAGCTATCAGAGAGGTCATGTGTAGGGCAGTTACTGTTGGCTTCTCCTCTGCCCACTAGTTGGGGCTGGATCAAGACCACAGAAGGTGTATATGCGCCAAACTGGGCATCATTGCTAGAAGTATGCTATGAACTCATATATTGCAAGGGCTGTAAGGGCCACTGCGAGTGCAGGAAGCTGCACTTACTTGTGCACATGTGAAGGGAGAATGTACTCAGCACTGACGTGATTGAGTTTTATTGTATCATTGCATCATACCAGTGTCAGCCATTTTTTCACTTATCATGCAATGTGAGATGTACTAATACCTAGGATACGTAGGCGTAGGAACAAGGGGGACAAGGGGGGCTGTTGCCCCCCTAAACAAAATTATACTTAAATGCAAAAAGTGTGTATAAAAATGAAACATAACATTTTGTGGTGTTAAATAACTTGTTAACTTGTTAATAATGCACAGCTAGAGAGATTTTAGTTACCAGAAGCAAACTGCTCATTATTGGACAGTGGGACATTAGTAGCGTACTAAAAAATTAAAGTGTTTTACACTCTTCAAACAGGCTATGATGAATATGCAGCCAAGGCAAGTAGTATGCTAGTTCTCTAATAAGCTTGCCCTGCAAGCTAGGCATTCTTTTAATTCAATACCTGAAATCTCTTCATAATAAAGAAAAATCCTACACATGAACAAGTTCTCAAAGACGGAGTCGGTTGAGGCTTTTTAGTTTTGGGGGGGGGGGGGGGGGGGGGCTAAGGGTGAGGTCGTAGGGATTGCCCAAATATGCTAGCATAATTTTTTCAGGAGGAAGTAGATACCATATACACGAGCTTCCATTCTGGTCTAAATCTATTCTATTGATACAACCTTCTGAAGCTGCAGAACGTGTTTTTTCACTCCTTGCTAACTCATTTAAAGCAGGGGGGGTAGGAAGATGATTTGAGGTAGGGGTGCTGTATAATTCAAAGTTGGGGGGAGGGGGGGAATTATGTAAAGCTATAAATTATCAAAAGCCAACAAACAACAAAAAATCCCTCTAATATTATTATGAAAACTTTTCAAAGTAATTAATTCTTATTGGATCAGTGGAAACAAACGTTGTTAAACAGCTTGAAGCAATGGATATGTTGTATACAAGTCAACTGGAACAGACTTAAATGGGTACTGTCAAAAAATATATATAATGTATGCCATTGGCACAGCCACAAAAAACTAGGGGTGCTGTAGCATCCTTTGAACCCCCTTTCCTACCCCCCCTGTAAAGAACAATCTATATTGAAAACTCAATTGTTACAATATAACTCTAATGTTCACATAATAATTTATAATAAGAGATAATAAGACCAGTAAAATTAAAGAATAAAGTCAAAATTTTAAGAATAATAGGTGGAAACTGTGAGAGTAATAGGCAAATTTTGTTGGCATAGGAAAATATAATAATAGGAAAAAAAATTTAGCATAATTGGGCACTGAGGTCAAGGTGTACTAAGTGGCTGCAAAGTGTATAAGCTGTAAGCTAACAACATCAAGCTCAGACAGTACAAAGTCAGTGCAGGGGCTATAAATTGTGGTGCTACATTGCTAATTGTTTTTACACAGCCTTGCACATTCTGACAAGTTGTGAACATTCTGACAAGTTGTGTATATTCTGACAAGTTTACTATTGTAGGCAAATATTTTTTTTTTTTGGGGGGGGGGGGGCTTATCCCTTCCTTTCAAAATTTTGGGGGGGGGGGGGGGGGGGGGGGCTCTAGCTAGTGTTACCATATTGTCCCCAGATTAAGGGAATTTTTGTGGTGTTTAGGGACCAGGGTTGCTTAGTTAGGGATTTTTTTTTTTAATTCTGAGCATGCCCAGATGGGACATGTCTGGTCTGGTCATGTGCAGTCTGTAAACAATTTGGTGCATGTTCCTGATTCAGGCATGTGCAAGAATGCTTGGCAGCTCATTTTCAAGCATGAGTGATGACTAAACACCCACTCCAATTAAGGAAAATTTAGGGAAATTTTTTCTTGAGAGTAGGGAATTTGCATCTACTGAATCTGGTAACACTGGCTCTAGCTAGCCCCAACCCTCAGCCGCCACTGAAAGAGTCATCTTCTTTAACAGTACCAAGATTATCAAGACCTCAAAAGCAAGAATTCATGATGGTGCAAGTGGTCACCAATAATACTCCCAAAGACAAATACCATCATGCATACTTTGAGGCTTTAGAGCTTGGAGCTTGGATAGATTGAGAAATGATATGATCAGTCAGATTTTCTTTGATCAAGAGAAATTGAATCACTTCTTCTAAATGCATGCTGCTAATAGGAAGAACATTCAAACTATTCCAAACAATTTTAGAATGATATTGACCTTACTTGTTTCAGAGGATTCCAGACATGATTAAAACTGCTTTTACTAGTTATAACAGTTACTAATGTACAGTAACATTTACAAGGAAAGTGGATAAAAATTATTTTTGCTTTTCAGTGACCACTACTACAGCAGAACACTCTTTTTCATTATTACATAAAATAAGAAGTAGAATATCACGAAATAGGCTTAACAATTATATTTCTACTCTATGTCTATAAAGATGAAACAGATGAACTAACTAACCCTAAATGAAATTTTGTTTCTAGACGTCTACATTAAGTATTAGGTTTTTTGATATCTTATAATTTTTACTGATTATCTGTAATTATTGTTGCCCCCCTAACCAAAATTATCTTCCTACACCTATGGATAGCCTCCTATGGGATAGCGTATGAACGGATGTGGCTCACAGTTGTTCTGAATTTGCTATTGCTCTAGTTATGAAGTACTCAATGCTTTGGCATTGTAGTTAATATGCAAATAACTGTAACAGATACTGTTTAAGATGCAAGTGTGACTCAAATTTCATATTGTTCCATATAGAATATGATACCCAATGTGAACACATGTGAACATATTTGACTGAGAAGACATTACATAACTTGAAAACTAGCACAATAAGTATCTTAATTAGCACCTAGACAAATCACCATATCCAGATTTTCCTTCCTGTGTACCAAATTTCACACTTTTAGCACAATTCTAACATTTTCATGCTATGCCACTCGAATATTAGGATTCAAATCACTCTGGTCTATAATTAGGATTCAAATCACTCTGGTCTATAATTAGGATTCAAATGACTCTGGTCTATAATTAGGATTTAATGCTAGCACACGGAGCAAATGTGGATCAATTGAAGAATATCTGTGCAGCTCTGGAAGATTGTGAGGGATTCAACTCAGAGGGCTGGATAAAGTCTCGTGTATCTGGCAAGCGGCGAGCAACCCTTGACCTCTATCTCAAGCAGATGGGTTCAGTGCTAGAAGAGGAGTCCATGAGTCTAGAAGATATGGCTGCTGGAGTTTTTAGAAATCACATGACAGAGTATGGGGAGATGGAGAAAAAACTTCGCATGTATCCTCTATATACCCCCTCTGCTCACCCTCTGCTCTGTATGTACCCTTTAATACCCTCTGCTCTGTATGTACCCTTTAATACCCTCTGCTCTGTATGTATCCTTTAATACCCTCTGCTCTGTATGTACCCTTTTATACCCTCTGCTCTGTATGTACCCTCTGCTCTGTATGTACCCTTTGATACCCTCTGCTCTGTATGTACCCTATGATACCCTCTGCTCTGTATGTATCCTTTAATACCCTCTGCTCTGTATGTACCCTTTAATACCTCTACTCTTTATGTACCCTTTGATACCCTCTGCTCTGTATGTACCCTTTAATACCTTCTGCGCTGCATGTACCCTATGATACCCTCTGCCTTTGCCTTATGTCCTTGACTGATGTTAGATATATATATGATACAGAGGTTGGTAGGAAAATGCCTTCATTGGAGGACTACAAATATGGAGTTGAATCCTTGTTTATACGTCTCCTGACAAACAGCAAATTCAGAACAACTGTGAGCCATGTCCATTCATACACTATCCCTTCACACACCCCATGCCGTCTACACACACCCCATGCCCTCTACACACTATACACACACCCCATGCCCTCTACACACTCTCCACACACCCCATGCCCTCTACACACTCTCCACACACCCCATGCCCTCTACACACTCTCCACACACCCCATGCCCTCTACACACACTACACACACCCCATGTCCTCTACACACACTACACACACCCACACCCCATGCCCTCTACACACACCCCATGTCCTCTACTCACTCTACACACACCTCATGTCCTCTACTCACTCTACACACACTCCATGCTCTCTACACACACTACACACACACCATGCTCTCTACACACTCTCTACACACCCCATTTCTCAGTCCATTTTCCCCACACAGATTGATGTGGGCATTTCTTTGACATGTGCTAGTATATTAAATATTTCATGGTGCACAGGACCCTGCTGAGGCCACTTTGTTTTTTCTACCGTCACGGTGCACTGCCTACCGTAAATCCATGTCACAACTTCAGGATGGGATCAATAAGGCTGCCTCTGTCGTGAAGGAAATGATCATGGACATCAAGCACCGATATTCTTTCTGGAATGAGAGTCTGGGAGCCGATCACTTCTACATCTGTGCCCACGACATGGGGACAGAGGTGGCCAGATTAGCAGACTCTGACCTTTGGAAGAATTCCATTGGACTGGTCAACACGGCAGATTATTCAGAGCCAAGTTTTATCCCGCACAAAGATATCTCGTTACCACCTCACCCAGGCAGGGGAACCATAGATTGGTCACTTATAGGGCAGGGTGGGGCAACCTTTGACCCCTTCTTACGTACTAAACTAGCCTTTATGGCAGGCAACGATGATAGGTGAGTGTTAATATGTAGCTAGAAACTGTGCTACTGTTGTTGTTGTTGTTGTTGTTGTTGTTGTTATACAGAGGTGTGAGACCACTTCTATACAAATACTATCAGAATGATCCCGATATCACTCTGGTAAAGGGTCATCTCAATGAAAAGGCTTATATGAGGTGAAATTCTTAATCTATGTGGTCATGAACCACTATCAGTGATGATATTTGCAGGGCATTGAGGACCAGCAAGTTTTGCTTGTGCCCCCGTGGGAACAAAGGCTGGAGTCCTCGAGTAATGGATGCCATCTGGTTTGGTTGTATTCCAGTCTTCTTGTCTGATCATTATCTTCCACCTCTCAGCGATATCATCCCTTGGGAAACCATCTCTCTCTCCATTCCAGAGCAACAGGTACAGAAATAGACCATTACTCGGTCATTATTCACAATAATAATCATTTTATAATAGATTGATTCATTGAAGAGAATACTTCAAGGCATTTCAGATCAAACAATAGCTTCCTTCCAGCAACATATACTGAAAGTAGGTGTGGCTTCCTGTAGCCACACCCTATGTAACTTCTATTTCCATGTGTTTTGTAGGTCTACCATCACTTGACATGGCACAGCCCACCCCAACCCTATGATGCATTTCATTCTGTCCTCTATCAGCTGTGGCAGCGTCGTCATGTACACAGAACTAAGTACCTACCCATCCCTCTATATGGGAATATTAGATAGCATAGGTAGTAGGGGGTGGAGTTTTAATCTACCACACCCCCAATAAATCAATCAAGCACTCATTACCTAATAAAATGGAAATGGTCGTTAATTGAATTGAACACACTATACATTCTTGTGCTGCCGTGGCGATAATAAGGGACTTGGTAATGTTACCTTCTACCTCTTCATCAGCTTCCACCATGCAAGGAACCCTCTGGAAGTGGACCAACTATCTGTCAGGTAACTGAGCTCTAGCTAGATGCCAGTTAGATACCTGGGCAGTTCTTCTAGACCACTACATCACTGTGTCATTCGCTAGAGTTAGATAAGACTGCTACATCACCGTGTCATTCAATAGAGTTAGATAGACCGACATAACTAGGACTGCTACATCACTGTGTCATTCAATAGAGTTAGATAGACCGACATAACTTGGACTGCTACATCATGTGTCATTCAGTAGACAGCTACATCACTGTATCATTCAATAGAGTTAGATAGACCAACATAACTAGAGTTAGATAAGATAGCTACATCACTAGAGTTAGCTACATCACTGTGTCCATTCAGCAGTAGAGTTTAGAGTTGTCATTTTTTTTACAGGCTGGCAACCACGATGGTTTGTGTTGGAGTCAGGATGTCTTACCTACTACATATCTCCAAATGAAATGCACCTTGGCTCTCGTGGGTCCTTGAAGGTCTCCTCATGTGATATCACTGGTAACTAAATCACCTTGCACCACCCAAAACATTAATAATATAATATTCTAATTAGTGCACCCCAGTGACCATCAACGCATGGACATGACCATGCCTGGTGGAAGGCACATTTACCTGCGTGCTGCCTCCATGGCAGAGAGACAACAGTGGCTGCTTGTGTTGGGTGTGGCAAAGCAAGGAGGACTAGACATTGCATCCAGTACGAATACCTGTGTCATGTGATAGTCATGTGATGCTTGCATGTGTTTAGATGAGAGTGCTAATGCTCGGAATGTTACTATACAGAAGAAAATGAACGAACTTCAAAACAACTGTCAACTGTTAGTCTCCCAGATAAACTCTATTCAGACTATGACCTCTGACCTTGCCACTGCTGACCCCAAGGTTTATAGATGAGGTATGTATATCATAGTCATGGTAACATACTCCACCCACAGGTGTTGGCAGACTTATCTTCTAAAATATCTGTGATGTGTGACAAATTCTTGAATGCCCTGCAAGAATGCATTGATCTCTCTCCAACTCAGCAAGTCAGTCCTTCTCTCAAGCCACTCCCCCTCAAGGAACTCTACCCCCTCCAGAAGGGAGGTGTGTTCTGTTTATCACTAATGAGGAGGGATTACCTCTTACTAATTGTTGTAGGAGATGGTATATCTCCTGTCGGTAAGTTGTCAAGGTTCAGTGATTCGGAGCACTCTCCTTCCTTATCTGCATCCTTACCACTCAACTCAAAGCTAAAGAAGTCAACGCCCACTCCTGATGAGGCTACGGCTGATGCTATGACGCAGTCCTTGCCGACTCACTTGTTGGGGGCAAGGCAATCTGTTCAGGAGAGTAGTGATGGACAATTGGGGACAAAGGAGTCTGCTCAGGAAAGTAGCCATGGACAATTGGGGACAAAGGTGTCTGTTCAGGAGAGTAGTGATGGACAATTGCTTAATGACAGAACTAGTTCTAGTACCAGTAAATCCGAATCCATGCAGTCACATTCCAATTCTGATTCATTCATCACACCCACTTCATCTCCCGTTAACACGCCTCCTCTGTCTCCACCCCCTCCCTCCCTTAAAATAAAGGACAGGATTTCTGTGAAAAGTGACAGATCAGCACGGACACACAAGACCTTCTTTTCCTCTCTTCCATTCCAGTTCCAGGACTTGGAATTGGAAGAACTTGATCAGATTCCATCAGAGCCCTTCCTCCAGTGCTGTCAGACTGTGCTGCCATTCTTTGGTAAGACTAAATAATCTTCTTAGGTAATGTCACATTCATATACACTTCACAGACAAGTTGAGTGCCACTGCATTTGCCCCAGTCAAGACAGATATCAGTGGAAACATAACGGTATGGAATTAGTATGGAATTGGTATGGAATTGATATGGAATTGTGTGGTAGCACTGTAGAATAATGTGATGACCTTTACCCATAGAAATTGAGGAAGAAGTTGAGTGACGACCCAGTGAAATATAGAACACTACAGGCAATGGTGAATAGCGAAATACATGCAGGCACTTGCAATGCAAGCAACTCTGCCACAGATGCTCTCCTCTGGCTAAAGAGGTATAGTAAAGCATTTTGTTTAACTGTGTAATGGCATTGTAATAATGCATGGTAGAGCTATGGAGTTTGTTCAACACTTCATTGCTGAGGTTGCAGCGGGAGAACAGAGCCTGGATGTGGCTGCAGGAAAAGCCTACACCCTCTCACTTCGTAAATATCATGGATGGATCATCAGAGGAGTTTTCAATGTGAGATACTGAATCAGCCCATTGTGATTTTTTATCGGTGTAACTTGGAGAACACCATTTTTAAAATCTTTATTCCATGTATATGTATGCAGCTTGCCATGAAAGCCGTCCCTTACCATAAAGACTTCCTTCATCTGTTGGGATCACTAGGTACAGGTGATGGTGAGTCTCAGGTGATTGAAGACATGGCAGTGTTTGCTAGTAGTCTGCAAGAAATCATTACTATACTCAACCGATTTTATCATGAAAACAACCTAGAAATGAGCCCAGAGTGAGATCAATCATCATTAACCACACCTACCCACCCACACCCCTCATTTGTCTCTATTCATTATGAACATAAAACTACCACTATCATCTACCACTACCAGTAAAAATTATCATACTACAAGTAAACATTCAAGTAACTGGCTATGAATGTCAGTACACCTGCTGCACTTCCATTGTGATTAGAACTAATTAAAGGGTCCCAGTGAAATGTTCCCCTCTGACTATACGTCAAGTCTATAGCTTGCAGCATGTCCACTGTTGCCTTGGTGATGATTCTATAGCGGGAGTCTTCCTGTAGAGGTATTGGGGTCTGTTCAAGTGTTTCTTTGTATCGTGAAGTAGTGTAGTGGGTCTGGTCAAGCGTTTCCTTGTACCATGGAGAAGTGAGGTGGTTACTGGAATGTGTAGAAGAAGAATAAGCTGTTGTAGATGAGAAAGACTCGTAACCAGAATTGTTACGAGTTTCCCGAAGTCCAGTGTCCTGTAACCTCGTGTCCTGGGTCAAGTTTACAGGTGTACAAAGAGGTGTCCTGGTTGACTTGGGAAGTGAGGAGTCAGATTTCAACATGTGTTTCGTCCGTCTGTTCTTTCCGGGATCAAAGGAATGTTCCGACATCACTCTGGATACACTCCCTTTAGAACACACATCTTTCAGGCAGACCATATCACCAGGCCACACCTCCTCCCAAGGAAGTGGTAAAGGGTCAGAATTAGGTAGCATGTGAGATAGAGGTGAGGAAAGACTCGAGTTTGAAGGAGAGAGCACATTGGGTGGTGCGACATCCTGTTGGATGGATGTGGAAGTGGCAGGATCCGGATTGAGGGGAGAGAGAGAGTGCATGGCAGCCAGTAGAGTTGTAACACATACCAAATAGAGTGCGGCACCATTGATCGCAACCTTAGAGACAAAGAAAACAATACTTTCCTGACAATACAACATATTCATAGAAATGTTCGAGACTAGGGCTACAGGCATTGACACTAGTGATACAATAGAATCATTCACTCCATGCAATTCCCAGCCAATTACTACCTTAGCAGTGTGCTTCAACATGGATGCTTGCCAGTCTGTTGACTGCCACACGGCTAACAACTCACTATACGTCAACCATCCACGATCACACGCCTTCTCCATGGCAACTCTAAGAATGGAAGGGGTTAACAGTAATATATACAATTATGCGCATGCATGGAACTTACCTCCCCTCTGCACTAGCAACAAACATGTAGAATTCCTGGACCGGGACATAGAGTCGCCAATCCTGAAGAAAAATAAGGCTTGAAAGAATGTGAAGTAATGCTAGTTAATTGGTTGCCATGCACTACTAATAGCCAGCCCTTCTCTATCCAGCTGCAGACATTCTACTTATCAATTTACTAACAATGCTCAGCTTCAAATTTCCCCCACAAGAGTCATTTATCCTCAAAAACAGTAGATATTTCTGTCTGCTCTGGCTATTAGCACTATTACACACAGTGAAAGTAAGAAAAACATGAGATGGCGCTTCAGGTACACCCACTCACACATCACTCCTACACGAAAGAAATGATGGCACAGTGTCTATCCTGGAGGAAGGGCACTGTTACTGGGAGAATAGAGGTTACTGGGTGATCTACCTATACTGGGTGGGGTGTGGGTGGTAATCAGTGACTAGGGTGTGGGTGGTAAGGTAATGAGTGACCAAGTTCAATTCCAGACAGATTTGAACACTCCATACTAACAGATTGCAGATTAAGATAAGGAGTTACTTCCTCCCCATGGATGATGGTAATCAATTTACAGTAGCTGGGCTCAGGGTAGGGTAGGGCAGGGTTCAGGGCAGGGCAGGGCAGGGCAGGGCAGGGCAGGGCAGGGCAGGGCAGGGCAGAACAATGATTTGGTGAAACAAGTCAAACTCATTTCTCAGGAATGGGAAAGATAGTTTTGTCCTATTTTGAAAAGCACTGAGCAATTCATTACAACTAGCCAATATCACACAGCAGCTGCTAAAGACTAAAGACGCTTGCTTACGACATCTCCAGCGTTATGAGAGATACAAGAAGTGGTTTATGGGATAAAATGCATTAAAGATGGAATTCCTTAAATAACATTCTCACCAAGGAAAGGCACTGAGGGTCAGTATTAGTCAATCATTTAATACATACATACACATATACCAGGTGCGAGTTTGAAACTGTAATATAGCATTCACTTAGTGGCCCTGGGAAGCCACCCAGCCACTTAAACGGAGGTGGATGAGGGGGATGAGTGAGGGAAGACGAACACAATAAACCCATGACACTGCAACCTGATCCGCTGGGAATGATTCCCATGGGCTTGCAATCACTGTTAATTTATAACTTCACCTCCTGAACACACCATGTACAGTCCAGAATATACCATGCATAGTCCAGAATACACCATGCATGGTCCAGAATACACCATGTATAGTCCAGAATATACCATGCATAGTCCAGAATACACCATACATAGTCCAGAATATACCATGTATAGTGCATGGATTCCTCTCAGGGAAAAGTAGAAAGTGAGTTCATTTCCCTGCTACTAACAGAAACAGAAACCTGCATGACATGCCCCATTAACAGTAACTTGATTACTACTAGCTATAAATAGCCATGGGATCCTATTCCCTGTGGACATACATGCATTTGTACATGTATGTACATGTAGGTGTATACACTATCACTTACTATAGCCTTTAGGAAGTCCCTTTCCATTTCATCTAGTGTTGATTTGTGAGTGTTTCCTGCAATTAGAAAAAAATGTTTTCACTGATAGAAAACATTGACAAATATTTGAGTAAGGACCTCTCCCTCCCCTTATGGTGGTTCTTAAGACAGACAGTTACGTCTGATGAAGGAAGAACCCTGGAGGCGTAGTGAAAGTGGAAATAGATTAGGTAATTAAAACTTACCAATGGCTGACCACTCAGAATTAGTGAGAGCCTCCATTTCACCTTCATCATTCAAGTACTTAGATGCCACCACCTGTGCATGCAAACACAAGGTCATGTGTGACCCACCCAATAAAATGAATCATGTCATTATAGCTCACCATGGAAACAAGGAAGAGATCCCTGGAGGATATAGTAGAGAGATACTCTTTGTTAGTCAGAACCAGTCTTCGAATGTAGATTAAACCAAGCAGCAGTGAGCATGGCGAAACCCCTCCTTCACTATTAATACATCATTAAACATGATAACTTTATTGTTATTTAAGCCAAATGCGTAGCATACCGAAAAAATAGCTATTTTTTCAGATTAATAGTTTATAATTTGCAGTTAATTGATTGGAAAAGGAATTGGAATTAAACATTTATGGAATGTCACCCAGCAAAGTTCCATGCTCTGAATTATATACGACCACAGAGTCACAATAGAAGTAAAGATACAACACAGTCTTGTCAGGACTTGGCAAGAATAAGGAATCACATTACATCAGGCTTTTAATGTACCTGAAGCCAGTCACTTATTAAAATTACCATAACAGACTGACAGCTACTTAATTAGATAGCGATTAATTCTCCTGCAGCCTGCCCTCAGATGCCCCATTAATTCTCATTCTATAGAAATTTAATCAAGGCTGGGACCAGGCAGTCAGTAATGGAGACATGTTTTATCTGTCAGAAACCAGGCTGCTATTGATGCAGACATGCTAAATCTGTTAGAACCAGTCTGCCATCAATGTAGACATGCTATAGCTGTTTAAAAAAAAACAAAACAGGGTGCCATTAATGGAGATGTGTTATCTGTCAGAACCAGGCTACCATCAATAGAGACATGCGGGGTGCCATTAATGGAGGCAAGTTAAATCTGTCAGAACCAGGCTACCATCAATAGAGACATGCTATAATCCAGGGTGCCATCAATGGAGACATGTTAAATCTGCCAGAACCAGGCTACCATCAATACAGACATGCTATAATCCAGGGTGCCACATGTTAAATCTGTCAGAACCAGGCTATCATCAATAGAGACATGCTGTATAAACCAGGGTGCCATCAATTTATATCTGTCAGAACCAGGCTGTCATGCTATATCTTGCAGGCTTCCATCATTGCAGGCATCTGCAGGTTGCTCACTTCAATGTAGACAAAATTAGCTTAAAATGTCAAGAATGCATAGTTTATTAACAGGCCTCTGTTTACCAGGACCCAGGGCTATGATCTCTCCAATCCAACATGCTGACTAACCAATGAGAAAAAGGGGTCCAGGAGAGAAGCCAAAGAACAACCACAGTGAAGTCAAAACACTTCATTATATCATTAACTTTTAGTCACTACATACATTAATACACATGTAACAGCATGCTCACATGGGCATATAGACACATACACACTGGTACCCTGCACTGCCAAAGCATGCCTGGTGTGTGTGCACTGACAGGCCATGTAATACCCATGTACTGGTGCATCATTACTCACATATCGGTATAATGCATTGGCACGCATGTAATACTACATGTAATACCCCATGTACTGCATGTACTATCCACAGACTGGTACAGAAATACCCACGTACCAGCATAATGAACTGGCACGAATGCAATCCCGACATTATAGTAACGTACTAGCTGGTACGGTTCAGAGGTAATCATGCCATGACATACTACTCTGACAGACATTAAAGGTAGTGCATTTACACTAGTCTCTGTCATCTTAGCTATGGAAGGTGAAAAGTGGTTAGCACTCACCGTACTAAGTCAGCAAGATATCCATGCTTGAGGACCTTACGGGAACATCTATAGCTGGGCATAGACTTCAATACTGTTGATAGCACCAGACCTAGTGGGAGGAGAGAGGGGCGAAGAGGGGAGGAGAGGGGGGTGAGAAGATTAAGGTTTTGGGACATAATCCCCACTCTTGCATAATTGCATTTGTGACTAATGGTTCTCAGGCCACAATACATCCCACTTTAAAACAAGCCATTTCACTCACCCAATTGAGTGGAGTTGATGGTAACACCATCAGGAAATTAATTTTAAAGGGCTACCATATAAGCCCTCCCCGGCTACATACCTCACCAATTATGCTGTAATTAAGAGAAATATCCTGAAGTTTCATGTGGCTGTATTGTACCACACCACTAGGCTGAAGTAGCTGACTGTATCCCTATCTAAACAACTACCCTAGATGTCATTGTCTGGTTGGAACTAGCATGATTGTAGGTTAACAACAATGTGAATAGGTTCTGTCTGGTGGGTTACCATATCAAAGAATGACAAACTGGACCACAACAACCAGGTAACGAAGTAACTCTGATTAATGAAAAGAATTTTGAGTAGCTGGCCCTGGAGGGCAGGGAATCCCATCAGCTAATTACACTAATAATATTATTAATGTACACTACCACATCCAGTGCTATTTCAAACACTCACACTTTATGGAATTTATACCTAACAACAGATTTAATTTAAGTGTGCACTTTGTGCATCCAATACACTGATGGTAGCACACTCATACCTTTTAACAGTAATGTAGGTTGTTGTCATGGAAATGGTCACTAGAGGGAAGATGAGGTACTAACTATATAGCTTACACCTCTGACAAAACCACAAAAAGGTGTGGTGAGAATCCACCCCAGGTAAGAACGACTTACTTACCATTAAGGGCCTCCGAGGAGCAGTTGTATTCATCTTCCCCAGATATGTAGAAGTGTTTCTTGACTTGTTCACTTATCTCAGTGTCCACCAAAGACATCCTTCCCTGTAGCTCCCTCCCTCTACAAACCTTCAAGCTTCGCGCTTATACTCTAAGCTCTCTATAAATGGCGCTCACCAACGTGAGTAAACCTCTCCGTAAGGATTAGGGTGTGCCACCTTAGACGGCCATTTTAATTGTTGGTTTATGCGCATGCGCGAATTGAAAGCGTTGGGGGAATTTCATAAGTAATGTTTCCGCTGAGACAGCTCTTAAAATTTAATTGATGCCATCATCTGTAATGAGGTTAATGTAGTGTTGTACCTAATAAAAGAAGCAGCCTTAGTTGTGATGCATTCCTCTCCCCAAATATGACAAATTGATTATCAAAACACAATTTCTCATGTTTCAATGTTAACCAACTTATCTCTAGCAATAACTAATGTAGTTCCATAGAGTAATGACATGTGTATAATGCAGTGTAATATAGCACAACTTAACAATGTAAACTTGCATAACTTGATAGGTAAATAAACCAGAGTGGACATGGCATGGCATAAGTCGAAGGAGATGAGAAGAAAAGAAAAAATAATGAAGTGATGATAAATATAACAGAACTCTTTCTTATACATTTACTATGCTGGTTACATTTGCATAAATAAAGTGCACTGGCTACTACTCTAAACAGCTACATAGAGCAGCAAATAACATACGTCTGGAGGGCAGAGGGGTAATCTATGTACAGTGAATAACAGTAATAATTGAGGTAACCATAATGTATTGTGGAGGCTTTGCAACACAATTTAGCCTGTTTGTACGCCCGACCTAGAGCATGTGTAATATGTCCTTTGTTCTGTACAGACATCGCATTTTATTTCACAGCAGAAATAGAATTCACAGTGACAGTCAGTCTGTTGGACTACAGTGTGTTCCTTGTATTGCAGCCCACAGGTGGAACAGAGCTTCTTACAAGAATTGGGTGCATCATCATGAGGGTCACACTCTCTATTCAGGACACCAACTGATCCCACCTCAGGATTGGTCACACACCAGTTGGTCTCATCTCGATAAATGAGATCGAGAGTGGTATAAGGTGGATTACATTGCGAGATCCAGGCATGATTTGCGAATCCGTTAGAAACTACTTTGCAGGCACTATCATATGCCTCCTTTAATCTCTTGGCCAGCACAGAGAAAGACGGAAGTTCACTGTAGCATGTCTGGAATGTGCAAGTACCAGATATACCATGGCAATGGCATGTCTTGTCTGTCGAGTTTAATACACTGCGGATAATCTAGAGAAAAAGTGATGTAAGAAAACAGATTAGTGCCTGTTAAAATGGAACATTAAATCTATTACTAAGAGTTTTGATTGCAAACAGAGGAGCCATTAAAATATTATCTATGAGAACACATTAAGTGGAATGCAAACTTAAGAAGCTCATACTGTACATTCTTGTCTGGTATTAGTCATTCAATCTTTCAGGGGAAAGAGTGACATAATGAGATCACTATCTTAACAATTAGGCTATTGCTCAACAGGCTCAAGCAGTACTCAGAAACTAATTATCATGCTCACTAGAAGTGACTATCATTTAACATTCTTTCTTAATTAATTATTAGTACTAACATTCCTGTAAAGAAGCACATTAGAAAGTCCCATCCATGTGAAATAAAGCCTATAGCATATATTTTCCCTGCACTAAGCTAAAGTTGTTAGTTGTCAAGAGCAACTTGAAAATCAGTTAGCAACATTCCACTGCCTCCAAGACCTATAATTCTGTCCCTCTGATGTCAAGTCCCAAAGAGTTCACAATGGAACTCTGTGAGTTTCCTCCCATGGGAAAAAAGGACAAAAACTATTTAGGGCTTACCAGCTTTGCTGCAACATAGTTGTGCTGAGCCAACTGGTGCTTCAATCCACTTCCTATCGCTGTGTGTCCTTTATTGAGAAAAGTCTCGGCAACTTCCAAACCGAATTCTACATTGCTACAGGCAGTTTGGGAGCCAGAGTTTTTGCTGCAGGAGCAGTTATTGATAATATCAGCAGCACAGCCTCTGGCTACAGTGTGGGTGATCACAGAAAGAGAGAGGGCGTACACGTAAGCAGATTCTTTGAAGACGTTATCTATGTTAAGAAATGAAACAGAAATTTTATTACAGCAATTTCACAAATCTATTAGTAAACAGACTGCAAACTATCATGACCTCCAGAGAAATACAACTGCCAGACATTAGCAACTCCATTAGAATTACAACAATGTCTACACACTAAATACAAGTGAGAGATCACACCAAAACAGCAGATGAATTAACCCCTTGAGCGTAAAAGTTCTGAGATATTAGAGCTCCCAGTGAAATCTGGGGTTCATCATGCCTTACATGAGAACTCTGAATTGAATGCTGCACTTTCAGTCTAACATTGGACAAGCAAGGATTTTAATCATGTGTCCTTCATGTTCAGCAGCACAAAGCCTGGAAAATGCCCCAGCTCAACCACATTCCCTTAAATGTCACCTAGTTATTCACCGCTTCAGCTAACACAACAACTGCTAATAGAAATTGCACTTCTTCAGACCTACAACCTTCCTCAGTACCCTCAAACACCCACTAAAAAGTAAGCAGCATCTTTTACCTCCTTTGGTTATGTTGGGCTGTCGTAGCAAAGAATACCCACTGCAGTTCCACAGCTCATTCTGAAAGCATTCTTCACAAGTCTTTTTAGCCAGACTTTCTGCATATTTAAGGATTGGGAATAGTTCTTGGTGCTCTATACAAATATAAAGCCTCTGGTCCACAGAATCAAAGCTGGAGGTACACTCCCCTAGCTCAAAAACTGGAGGTTGGGGAGAATAGCTGGTGGTCAGAAAGGAATCAGTTGCTGCTGTAGTAGTATCTGTAGTGCCTTGAGCCAAACAGGGTGAGAGGCTGAGATATAAGAACACTGCACACCTGCAAAATACAAGAGTATCATATATAATGCAAAATAATGCAAAAAGTTGCAGCATTACTAGACTATTCTACTATTCTAAAAACACTGCAATTCTTGGCATGCATCACTACTACACACACACCAAAATAAGTGGAGACCTGATCCTTCACTCAAACTGTTTAGTCTTGAATTAAAAATATTTCTCTTTTTATCCATCCAACTAGTGTTCCTGCATGCTTGCTGCTGCACTCTGCAGGGATGAGATCTTCCAAGGACACTGCATAATATGCCTTGTTTCTTCATTAACCTGTCCATGATCAAAAATACTTGAAGAGAAGTTGTACCAAACGAAAATATGATATTCTGAACGGATCATATCACTCATATATGTGGAATGATGAGTACAGCTTCAGCAATTATATAGATTGTCACTATAAGGCTTTAATTAAAACCAAATTCCACCATAATTTCCTTCAACCCGCGCGTGTAGGCAAGATCTCCCCCTGGTAAAAAGCTGATGGTGTGAAAGCATGCTAACAGAGGCACAAAACAAGCTGTGGAGAAAGTCTCGCCTGTTTAGTTACAAGGTACTATCCTGAGTTGCAATTCTTCAAACATTTTCATTTTTTGGATTTCATTCTTGTATGCTAGCTAGCTAGCTAAACGGCTACCCACCTGACAACCAGCTAAAGGAGCTAATTATGCAGATCTAAAAACTCTTCTCTCCGAGAGTTGATAATCAGGTACCTCATAGAGAAGGCTAGCAAAATAATTATAGCGTCATAATGCTCTAACTAGAGCGTCAGGGTACAAAAAAAGGAAACAGAGCCAAAATAACCACGTGCATAACGCGCGATCTACTATTATTTTAATAATAATTTTTAGTATTATAAAAAAATTTTAACTACAGAACAAAATAATATATTATCAGTAAAATAATTGTACTAGAGATGACCAAGCCTAGCCAAAATATCCACTTGTCCTGCAGAAATAAAATAAAACAGCAACTATAAATAAATGACAAATTATTATTTTTAATTAATTTTTTTAATTATTTTATTTTATTATTTATTAATTATTTTTTTTGCTGAAAGTAGTAACCTCAATATACTGTAGAGATCTCCCCATTTCCTTTACTACTATGGAAACCAGTAAGCAATATTCATTACATCATACAACATGGCATCTTTCAGTTATAAAATTGCCTATATATGTACATAGAAAACAAAGCTCCAGACATTGACATTGAGATTAATAATTGTGAGATCAACTATGCAGTACATTCCAGAGTCGATCACGTGACTCTCTAGCTATTCCAGTTAAGTTAATGAATGATCGTGTTGGAATAAGGAGAGGGTGTGATTTGCCAGCAAACACATAAAGAAAACCACTTATAAACTTTTTGTTTACTTAGAGAATCATTTTAGAGCCTTTGATCCAACACCATGCACTCCACAGTCTTCAGTTTGCACTTTCATTACTTCAAGCAGGCTATGTATTTAACATTACAGTCCATCACTTCAAGCAGGCTAAGGACACTTTGGGACATTCATAAATGAAGGTGTCCTGATTTGAGGGGTGCCCTGAGGGTGAAGGTCTACATATCCAAGTTTTAATACAGAGGTATCCTCATTTAGGGTGTTGGAATAGAGGAGTTCTACCATATAGAGAGGTATCCTCATTTAGGGTGTTGGAATAGAGGAGTTCTACCATATAGAGAGGTACCCTCATTTAGGAGGTTGGAACAGAGATGTCTTCATTTCAGGGGGTTGGAATAGAGAGATTTCACTGTACAGAGGTGACCATATTTCAGGAGCTTGGAACAGAGGGGGATCCACTCTCTATTCACTCACTTGCTCAGTTCTCTTCTCTATAAGTCTCATCACAGTATTGGAGAGACCGAGAGTACTTGACAAATCCAAAAGCTTACGATGAGCTCCCTAATAAAGGAACAAGAACAATATGGCTCAGGAGTTCTAGTGGGTGTGGCCAGAAGATTAACACAGCCCACTCACACAAACTTCAAAGAGATACAAAATTCTGAAAAGCAGAAAAGCAGAAATGTTCAGTTATGAATAATTTTAATTCACACCTCCATCACTATGTCTGGTAAACTAGAAGAGGCCCTCCTAGATATTCACAGTTCACAGGTGAACTGTCAACAAACACACATTAACTCCTAAGAGCATTACCACACACAAGCACACACACGCACACACACACACGCACACACACACATCTTTAATCCCCGCAGCCCTCAGCAATAATAAACTGCTAGGCAACTGCCCCTAGTTTTTGCACACACACTCTATTCAACTTTCCCACCACAAAACACAACACACACAGCCACCCAAAACACCAAGAGGACATCCCAGTAACTCGATCAGCCTCCACCCTAAAGACATATCTTCCTCCCCCATGCCCTTAAAGATACTTTCACCATTGAATCCTCAGAGGTAAAGACTAATGAGTGAACTCTGCAGCTTCAAAGAAGCGTATAAAAATAAATGACTTCTGAAATTAACCATTGCCTAAGAGGGAGAAATGGTTTAATATAAGTTGCCTCATCAATAACCAGCTGCCAGCAGCCACAGGATAACATATTCAATATTTACACTGCAAAATGCTTTCATTTAGAAATACATTATACACTTTAAATCCATTACATCAGAATTCTGTCCTGACTGTGACACTTGTCTCTGTCCGGGGACAGAGCCAGTGGCTGACACTTGTATTTGTTGGGTGCAAATGAAAGGATATAAGTGCTTCTTGTTTGGTGATTACAAAGACTGTGGGTAAGCATTCTTGAGGATGGGATAAATGGAATCTTACCAATATTTATTGATTTCCTGTGGGCTATAACCTTCCATTGATGGACTGCTCTATAGAAGCCCAGGAGGATGTTCACACAGAGGAAATATTTAATAAGTGGGAGGGAAGAATGGTGGATAAAATTGAGGGAGGAGGGGAGAATAGGGGTGGGGTGAAGCTAGAGAGGAGGGGAGAATAGGGGTGGGGTGAAGCTAGAGAGGAGGGTAGAATAGGGGGTGGGGTAAAGCTAGGGAAGAGGAGAGAAGGGGAGAATGAGGAAAGAATGAGGGGAGAATGAGAGGTGCAACATGCAATATTACTTTTAAGGTGAATCTCTGGTTATGAAGGCTGTTGAGGATGTTGGAGCCATGAGATAACATAGAATCGAGGTCAGCATTGGCCCCCTGAAGATTCTGATGATGCTGTATGGCAGAATCCATAGAGATGGAAGTATCTCCACCCCCTCCTGCTCCAACCTAATAGCATCACAAATACTTCATCATCATTCAATCATAACTGATGAATACTCCACATTAAATATTACCATTAAACACTGTTGACATTAACCCTATATCATGCATGGTATGTATTTTTAACCCTATAGAATAAATGTGATATTAATCCTATACTATGCAGGTTCTTATGTTTAATCCTATAGTAAGGATGTGATATTAACCCTATAGTAGGACTGAGATATTAACCATATTAACCCTGGAGTATGTGTGGCATGCACGAATATGATGATAATAGAGACACGCATGGATGATGCTAGCCCCATAGCTAAGGTGTGATATTATAACACTATTTACTATAGTGCAATAGGAACTTGCTGACGTGACACCAGAAGATGTGACACAAGAAGATATGATGTTGCCTAGTAACCAATATAATGTTTAAGGAAGAACTGTTACACAGTTTCATCACAAATATTTCCTTTTATGGAGGGATACAAGGAGAGATTGTAGTGGGAGGTAAGTGAGTGAGTGGTGGTAGAGGTGAGGGGGGGAAGAGGGTTCAAGGAAAGAAGAGAGAGAGAGGGGGTGGGGAGGGTAAGGGTGGGGGTAAGAAGCCTTCGTATATTCAAGTCTATGTTTATAGTCAGCTAAGTAGGTACCATATAGGATTCCATTCCACTCCACATTCCAAAAACCACTTCACTCACATCACAGACTACGAGAAATGGGTAAGTTGTGTATGGAACTTCTCTATTCTGGACACCACTAATGTGTCCTGATTAAAGGGGTGACCTCATTTGAGGGGAATTCTATTCCTGTAACTACACAAGCTGGTAAGTGTCCTTAATAAAGAGGTGTCCTCACTTCAGGGGGTTGGAATAGAGGAGTTCCACTGTATATAGAGGTGTCTTTATTTCAGGGTGTTAGAATAGAGGAGTTCCACTGTATACAGAGGTGTCCTCACTTCAGAGGGTTGGAATAGAGGAGTTCCTCTGTATACAGCATTTCAGGGTATTGTTGGAATAGAGGGGTTCCCTGTATTACAAAGGTGTCTTCATTTGAGGGGAGTGAAATGGAATGGTGAGGTAACAGTTGTAGATCCACACTCATGTCTATAGGGGGAACACCAGCTCCTCAGATGAAAGACTTGAGCACTTGAATGAGAATACCTAGAGGAATCTGATGCTGACTATTAACACACACCAAACACCAAATCCAACAATTATCTACTTAAGAGCACACTGTGGGGGTTCCCTCAGGGCAACACCACACCCAACTATCCCTCCCTACCATTCTCCACCCCCACATTGGTAATCCCAACTGTTAAAACACCTAACCCTGAAATTGAAAGCAGCTAGTAGAGCATTGCACTAAAACACCAGAACTATGCTCAAAGACAAACAGCCATCTGCTGGGCCAGCGGGAAGCCCCAACTAACGGGTGTGCAAACAGACTCCATAGTCGCCTATTAACAGCAGAGGAGAAGAATGACAATTGCTTCCAAACTAGGATTTAGCAGCTTTGACATTATAATCAGTACATGAAGGTTTTGTGTCAGCATTGAAATTACAGCAAACACAGGACCATCAATATTGACAGAGATGAAAGATACATTCATATATACAGTCATTTGTAGCTATACATGAAGATGAGTTTATCAGCAACCAATGCTACATATCCCACAACCCCTCACTCTGTCCACCTATGGATACAGAGGTATGTCTTGTATAACACATACCCAAAGAAATTGCATCATGGGATGAGATTTTGAAACAGATACAAATGGAAAATGATAACTGTTTATATTGGAGAAAGAGTGTCTGAGGATTGCAATGTCAGAAACCATATGCTTGAGGAATTTAGAGTCTGACAAAGGAGGATTCAGTTCAAAGTACCCTCATAATATGTAAGGTACAAGTTAAATAGGAAAAAATGTCAGTGATGTTCCCTAGAACACACATCAGAGTAATCCTACATAGTTCCTACACTTTGTGTGGAAATAAACAGCTGGAGGCAAGAGAGGGAGGAAAGGGACATGACTAGATATGACAAGCCCATTGCCTACCAAAAATGGTGTCTGAGTCTATTCAAATGTGGAAGCACCATTCATTATGTAACCAGTAATAATAATATTATTAATATTATTATTACTACATTGTTCTAAAAATAGATACTAAATATGTAACCAGTATTAGAGTTCTAAAAATAGATACTGATGGCACTAATACTAGAGATGTAACTAGTAATAGTGTTCTTAAAGTAGCTATAAAGCATGGATACTCACATTAGTAGTGTAACGCCTCATTAGCAATTCTTCCCTCTGCCAGGCATCCCTTTCCTATTAGTAATACCATAACATGTATAGAGGCTTGAAACTTGTTTTAGGACAGTCCTTAGCTTGTCCTGAGAAATCTGAATACTGGGACTGGCTGATTAGGACTACTATTTCACTCTTAGGACCTATATTGGACCAGGTCATCATCATTATGATAATAGGACATTTTATTGGGGACTTTGGATAGAGCATTCTTCCCCCACCCACCCCCCAAGCCACACCCACACCCTAATATTCACTCAATCCATAATTCTTCTTGTTGATTAGGCAATTTACCTCTACCTATATGCCTTCTGACCTCACCTCACCAGCAACCTCACCTCCTCTTACTATTTAACCCTTTCATCTTCATCTTATTATCCATTTCCCTCCCTCTAGCTCACTATATTAACCCCTCCATCCTCATCTTACACTATATTAACCCCTCCTTCATCATCTTACACACTCCATCCTCATCTTACACTATATTAACCCCTCCATCCTCATCTTACACACTCCGTCCTCATCTTACACTATATTAACCCCTCCGTCCTCATCTTACACCCTCTGTCCTCATCTTACCATCCACCCCCTCCCCCTTGTTCTCTATATTAACCCCTCCATCCTTATCTTACACCCTGTCCTCATCTTACTATCCACCCCTCCCCCTTGTTCTCTATATTAACCCCTCCATCCTCATCTTACACCCTTTGTCATCTTACCATCCACCCCCTCCCCCTTGTTCACTATATCCATCCTCATCTTACACCCTCTGTCCTCATCTTACTATCCACCCCCTCCCCTTTGTTCACTATATTAACCCCTCCATCCTCATCTTACACCCTCTATCCTCATCTTACTATCTACCCCCCCCTTGTTCACTATATTAACCCCTCCATCCTCATCTTACACCCTCTGTCCTCATCTTACTATCCACCCCCTCCCCCTTGTTCACTATATTAACCCCTCCATCCTCATCTTACACCCTCTGTCCTCATCTTACTATCCACCCCTCCCCCTTGTTCACTACATTAACCCCTCCATCATCATCTTACACCCTCTGTCCTCATCTTACTATCCACCCCTCCCCCTTGTTCTCTATATTAACCCCTCCATCCTCATCTTACACCCTTTGTCCTCATCTTACCATCCACCCCCTCCCCCTTGTTCACTATATCCATCCTCATCTTACACCCTCTGTCCTCATCTTACTATCCACCCCCTCCCCTTTGTTCACTATATTAACCCCTCCATCCTCATCTTACACCCTCTATCCTCATCTTACTATCTACCCCCCCTTGTTCACTATATTAACCCCTCCATCCTCATCTTACACCCTCTGTCCTCATCTTACTATCCACCCCCTCCCCCTTGTTCACTATATTAACCCCTCCATCCTCATCTTACACCCTCTGTCCTCATCTTACTATCCACCCCTCCCCCTTGTTCACTACATTAACCCCTCCATCCTCATCTTACACCCTCTGTCCTCATCTTACTATCCACCCCCTCCTCCTTGTTCTCTATATTAACCCCTCCATCCTCATTTTAAACTATAATCCTCCTTTTACACTATATTAACACCACCCTCCACTATCCTCCCTATCTATCCTCACCTCACTATCTACCCCTTACCTAACCATTAACCCTTCTCCCTCCACACTCACTTACTGCTTCCTGTAACCTCCTTTTGCAGTTGTTATGTGCCCTTTGCACTTCTTCAAAGTCGGCCATCAGTTGCTCAACTTTCCTACAATATATAAGACAGAGAATCCATTATTATTTGACAACATGGATTTAGACGTTACATACATACGTGCCTCCTGTCGCCGAGAGGGTACTTCTTTCCTTGCCAAGGTTCGAAGTCTCAACAAATCCTCTTCCAACTGTTGGAGGTTTTCCTTCATTTGTACTTCTAAAGTTGAAAGGAAAGAAAAAACAATGGCTCTGTGTCTCTGACATTACAACAAAGGTCAATGGACAGGCAAAATTGGTAAAGGGTAACCATAGAAACAAACAAGCTAGCGCTAGCATTAATTAATGCGTCACTTTTCAAAGGTGACTGAATTACCGTATTTCCTGAAATTTTCATTTATTAATAATTTTTTTTTTTCGGAAGAGCCTAGGGAGCCCAGCATGCTGAGCTGTGCATCTCCAATTATTCAACTTTTTAAATTTCATAATAAAAGTGACATCCAAAATTAAAACGATGAAAATTTCAGAAAATACGGTAAGACACAATTCATTGCTATTTTTAGCTTCAGTAATAAATTACGCTAGTTGCTAAAAGTTATAGTACATAACAGCACCTGTAATATTATCCTTAATGCCTATAGAACAGCACCTGTTAGATCAGCAGTGACATACCTTGAACCTTTCCTGGTGCTGTCAGCATTTGCTGAAGGAGTCTTTGAGTGTCTCCTAGCAACCTTTTAACAGACAGCCACAGGTCAGCTCAGTAGGTATGAAACACATATCCATACCTAATAGTGTGGTTGTATAAATGATCCATCTTTCCTTCTCTTTCACATCAACATCCTCCCCGTGAGATAATTCATTATTTGGAAGACAATGGGTTAAAGAATGATGCCGTTATGCGCATGCCCAGTAAAGCTATTGTTCTGCAGCAACAATAATCAAAAGGTTGTTCTTTGAGGCCTGAGCAGACAGTAAGCTGTTGAATATAGCTAATAAGTACTGCAGCAACAATAATCAAAAGGTTGTTCTTTGAGGCCTGAGCAGACAGTAAGCTGTTGAATATAGCTAATAAGTACAAGTGCACTGCAGTCGACAGCCTCTGGTGCACTATTTCCCGTTCGATTAGAGCTCATCGCTCGAAGAGCAGCAGTTTTGCAGCTTCAAGATATCTGAACCACCGGAGGTGAGCAAATTTTCAATCTATTCTAACCATCTTCTTATGTGTGAAGTCATATCAACATCTGTGACGTGGATAGCTAGCTAAAAGAGAGACCAATATAGAAATTATGTGATAACTAGCCTGTATATAAAACAGCTGGAGTGCCATAATAGTTAATGCTGACATTGACCATCACTGCTTCCATATTTCATTCAAGGGTGTGATTTAGTGTTTTTAGAGGTGCATGTGGCATGAATTTGTGGCATGTGGAATTCTCCAACAGCTGGCTACCATAGTTGTTGTAGGAGTTTGTGGTCACTCCACTTCTCTCTGATCTTTAAGTGATCTTTAGATTAGAGGTGTCCAAACTCTACCAACTATTATTCTTCTCATAAATTCCACCAATTATGCTTTATTATGCAATAATACAGCATTAATTTTATTATTAGTTAAAGAAAAAAGGTGACATCTCTCCAAGTGCATTTCTCCTGAAAAAATAGCAGAATGTGGACACGGAAGCTTATAACTTTGAAATGTATCTCATTTAAAGTTCAAAGTTCTTTGTACTTTATAGAAAAAAATTGAGGACTTTACCTATTATATTCAGTATGTATTGTTGGACCATTAAGCTCAGAGCTTAATGTGAACACTCTTACACTTGATTTCTCTATTCCTCCATCAATAAGGTACCCTTTACTGACCATCCATAAGGTGTCCTTCACTGACCATCCATAAGGTACCCTCCACTGACCATCCATAAGGTGTTCTTCTCTTCCTTTCAGGTTCCACTATGGAGCAGGTAGCCCCTCCTCTTTTGCTGCAGCCCACTCCGTACAAAGCATGGGGCGTTGCTAGAAGAGCTGCCCCGGGGTTTGTTGGTAATTATATTCATGACCCAAATGTTACGGGGTGGTACCATTACAAGAAACAGCGACCGTCTAAGCGTGCCAGACAGAGAATCCAGCACAAAATGGAGAAGAAAGCGGCTTTTCAGCAGGAAGAAAGACATGCTCACAGATTGACATCAGAGAGTGGTTATGATACTACAGGTGACACTCAGCCTTCTACTAACAAGGACGAAACTGACTGGATTAAAACAGGAACTAAGAAATTGGATAATAATTTATCGAACAGTTTAGAAAATTCCTCACTCAATAAGTTACTGAAGGACTTACATAGATGTGACGTCTCCATTAACCGATACCAAGCTACTCTCCATCAAGTAAGAGCTATCTTTCACAGTCAAGATTAATAACTTACTTTTCTGACATATCACAGCACTGTTCCGATGGAGAAAAGGAACTGAGGAGAGTTTTCTTGATATTGAACCAGCACCTGAGAGCAAGGGAGAATGATCTTCTGCAGGAACTCCATGCTATAAAAAGGACAGCCAGTAAGGATTATCTCATTATTCATGGTGATCAACCGTCATAATCTTTCATTGTGTGTGTGTGAAGGTTCTATTTTGGAGCGTCGTAAAGCCACACTCACTTACTTGAAGGAAACTGCAGCTAAAAGCAGTGAACTTCAGGAGTGGTTCATCTCAGAGCTCCTTCAACAAATGAAGGTAGGGGATTAATTTGGGGGATCTTGTAGGTCATGTTATGTAATGGTGTTTCTTTTCATTTTTTGGTAGCAATTTGTTACTGACCGTAAAGTAGATGAAGAAATAGGCACTATTACCCGTTTCCGTGGTGATGTTGATGATATACTCCCACATATCATGGGATTTGGTAAAGGTAAACTATTAATGAGGGGATTGTAATGAGGGGGTGGGAGGAGAATTATTAATGAGGGGGTGAATTATTAATGAGGGGGTGGGAGAAACTATTAATGAGGGGGTTGGGAGGAGAATTATTAATGAGGGGGTGGGAGAAACTATTAATGAGGGGGTGTGGAGGAGAATTATTAATGAGGGGGTGAATTATTAATGAGTGGGTGGGAGGAGAATTATTAATGAGTGGGTGGGAGGAGAATTATTAATGAGAGGACTATTAATGAGGGGGTGGGGAGGAGACTATTAACGAGGAGAAGATTGGGAGGAGGGGACTATTAATTAGAAGGAGGGTATTGATGATGAGAACGAGGGTTTTCATATTGCAAACAGAGTTGACTTATCTATTCATAACCAACTGACTATTCAAAATACAACATTTGTCTTTCAGTAAACAATGTACGTCACTTGTATACGGAATGGGAAGAGAATCCAAATGAAATGATTGTAAGAAGTAAAAACAGTGTCACATTTCTACAATCTTCACTTGCCAACCACCAGCAAGAACCACAAGAAAAGAAACACTCAGTTTGCAACGACACATGCCAAGATAAACCAGAGACTACTCCAGGAGATCGCAGAAACTGGATCAGTGGTCTTGAAGATAGTGGAGTCATATCAATGAATGGTTCTTTGTCATTCGGTGGTGGGAGTGGCATAGATGATGACTCCCACTGCAATAATATTATTTCTAGCCAGCAAAATTGCAAGACATCCCTTAGCCTTCAAAAGACAACAAAGAAATTAGTCAAGGACAAAACAGTGAGAGAGAAGTATTCTCCTGAACAACTAAAAGCCATTCAAGCTCGTGTGAAGGATTCACTGAAAAATCAAGGAGTGTATCTCTATGACCCCTTCACTGGAGCCGGTAGGTTTGGAGATGTTTGTGTAATGGTAAGACTCCATTTTTAGGTGTTAATGAGAAATGTACACTGGAGAGATGGTGTGAGATTTATTTATTTATTTATTTATTTATTTATTTATTTATTTATTTATTTATTTATTTATTTATTTATTTATTTATTTATTTATTTATTTATTTATTTATTTATTTATTTAGTATTTATTTATTTACTAGTATTTATTTATTTATTTGTTCATAATAATAATTATTATTAATTTTATTTAGGACCTCCTAAAGATATGTTGGCAAGGGTGGGCAGGAATGAGGTGGAGGATAAAGAAAGAGAGGGAGAGAGTGGCAGCGGAGGAGTGTTCAGGAAGAAGAAGACACCTACGCAGTTGAGGAGAGAAAGAAAGAAGCGCCAGAAGGAAAGAGAGAGGCGTCAAAGAGAACTAGAGAAAGCCGGGAGTGAGGAGTCGGATGGGCAAGTTACTACGCCTCTTCCAACACAAGACGACTACTCTATGCCTACTCCTCCATCACATGTATTAACAAATGGATCTCCTAGCCAGCTTTCTTCTTCAGGGCAGGAGGAACATTTTGCATCATCCTCTCCAACTAAACAAGACTCACCGCCATCCCCTCCACTTCAACCCCCTCAACAGGGGAAATGCTACATTCCATTATTTACTACTAAGCTGGGGGAACCACCCCCTACCTCTATAGAACAGCAATGGTCACATCCTGCCTCTCAACAGGATGGTGAATGCCATCCCTCTCAACAGGAGGAAGACAGCCAGTCATCACCTCCCCCTGAAGAGGAGAAACCAGTAGCACCCTCTCAACTGGAAGACAGTCAGTCACCGCCTCCCCCTGAAGAGGAGGAACCAGTCCCATCCTCTCAACTGGAAGTCAGCCAGTCACTTCCTTCCCCTCAACAGGAGGAACCAGCCCCATCCTCTCAACTGGAGAGCCAGTCATCACCTCCCCCGGAAGAGAAGGAACCCTCTCAACTGGAAGACAGCCAGTCACTGCCTCCCCCTGAAGAGGAGGAACCAGTCTCATCCTCTCAACTGGAAGACAGCCAGTCACCGCCTCCCCCTGAACAGGAGGAATCAGTCCCACCCTCTCAACTGGAAGACAGCCAATCACCGCCTTCCCCTCAGCAGGAGGAACCAGTCCCATCCTCTCAACTGGAAGAAAGCCAGTCACTGCCTTCCCCTAAAGAGGAGGAACCAGTAGCACCCTCTCAACTGGAAGACAGTCAGTCACCACCTCCCCCTGAAGAGGAGGAACCAGTAGCACCCTCTCAACTGGAAGACAGTCAGTCACCACCTCCCCCTGAAGAGGAGGAACCAGTAGCACCCTCTCAACTGGAAGACAGTCAGTCACCACCTCCCCCTGAAGAGGAGGAACCAGTAGCACCCTCTCAACTGGAAGACAGTCAGTCACCGCCTCCCCCTCAGCAAGAGGAACCAGTCCCATCTTCTCAACTGGAAGAAAGCCAGTCACCGCCTCCCACTGAACAGGAGGAACCAGTAGCACCCTCTCAACTGGAGGATAGTCAGTCACCACCTCCCCCTGAAGAGGAGGAACCAGTAGCACCGTCTCAACTGGAAGACAGTCAGTCACCGCCTCCCCCTCAGCAAGAGGAACCAGTCCCATCTTCTCAACTGGAAGAAAGTCAGTCACTGCCTTCCCCTGAACAGGAGGAACCAGCCCCATCCTCTCAACTGGAGAGCCAGTCACCGCCTCCCACTGAACAGGAGGAACCAGTAGCACCCTCTCAACTGGAAGACAGTCAGTCACCACCTCCCCCTGAAGAGGAGGAACCAGTAGCACCCTCTCAACTGGAAGACAGTCAGTCACCGCCTCCCCCTCAGCAAGAGGAACCAGTCCCATCTTCTCAACTGGAAGAAAGCCAGTCACCACCTCCCCCTGAACAGGAGGAACCAGTAGCAACCTCTCAATTGGAAGACAGCCAGTCACCGACTCCCCCTCAGCAAGATGAACCAGTCCCATCCTCTCAACTGGAGAGCCAGTCATCACCTCCCACTGAACAGGAGGAACCAGTAGCACCTTCTCAACTGGAAGATAGCCAGTCACTGCCTTCCCCTGAACAGGAGGAGCCAGTCCAATCCTCTCAACTGGAAGACAGCCAGTCACCACCTTCCCCTGAACAGGAGGAACCAGTAGCACCCTCTCAACTGGAAGATAGCCAGTCACTGCCTTCCCCTGAACAGGAGGAATCAGTAGCACCATCTCAGCTGGAAAACAGCCAGTCACCGCCTCCCCCTCAACTGGAAGAATCAGCCTTGCCCTCTCAACTGAAGGGAGATTCTGTACAATCTCTTCCTCCTGCACAGGAGGAATATCCATCAAATCTTACTCAGTCGAAGGAGGAACCGAAACTAGAGAACTCTCTCCCTGACCAAGATAAACTAAACACCAGCCACATCACTGAACCCAACCTCACTGAAGAAAAAGACAACACGATTGACAGGAGCACAGCAGATGAAACATGTGTGCCTACTAGTGGTCCAGTGAACAGTTTATCATGGTTAGCATCACAGGTAGTTGGACAGGTCTAATCAACTGGTCTGATCACTAGCACACACACACCTCGCCTCCAGTTATTGCTACTCATGGAAATCATTATTATGACTTAATTAAGTATACAGATATATAATATAATATATATATTTTTGGTCATAACAATTATTATAATTAATAAAAAATAATTTAATATTATAAAAATTAATATTATTTTGATAGTTTTGCTTCAAACTCTAACATCTTCAAGAGCTGGAGGATTTGATCTTCACTCTGGTGTGTGAACAATAATACATGATAACCACACCCACACACCACAACCACATCACACCACTCACATGCACACACTGTACCACACACTGTACCACACACATCACCAACTACACAAACATGCACATAGGCTTAGACTGGCATAATAATATTGAGAATAATAGGTAAGTTAAGAAATCCAGGAATAATAGGCAAAATAGGGGGAATAATGGAGCTGGTATGTTCGGTACTAATCATTATGAATTACCATCTATGTACATGCTAAATAAGAACCATGCAGATTCTGTTTTTAAATAGCTTGACTCTACAAAAATAATGATCTTAAGTTTACCAGTGGTGGTGTAGTTGATAACCTTTGTGCACTTTCCCTCCTACAGTAGATGATGGGGCTAAAGAGTGAGCTAGCTACTTATATGGCCTTAGCAAAATGGTCTTTCAAAGATTGATACTGGCAAACTTGACTGGTGGAAAAAGCATGAGCAAGAGCTTCCACATTGGCCAAAAGCTTGTAAGCCATGCCTCCTCAATCCTACAGCCATCCTCTGCTGCTTTGCTACAGAATTCTTTCATGGACAGACACACTCATCAGATGATTAGATACAGGCGTCTGTCATGCTACAATATAAATATCTATCTATAGGGAGAGCTGAGATATGAACTGTAATGTCATTGTTTTTGCAATTAAAATGTGATATGATGAGATTTGGTAATCCTGTGGGAATCTTTGAGGGAATAATAGGAGTTCACATGAGAATAGCATCTTGGGTAAAATATGGAGCATAATTTATCTAAGCCTACATGCACACCACACCCACCACCACACCCACATTATACAATATAAACACTGTATCACACCCACACACCACACACACAATATACACACTATCACACACACACACTGTATCACACCTGCACGCACTACACAACACACACCTGCACGCACTACCACAACACACAGATGCACACACTGCATCACACCCACCACCACCACAAATACCTGCTGGGCAGATTCAATGATTGATAGCAACTTCTTTATACCCACATAACACCTGCATACAACCACATCAAGTCACTTAGTTACTATGACGACATCTTGTATTAACTCACCTTTTACCCTTCAGCCTGGACTGCAGGACCTTCAGATCATCATTGGAGAACTTGTACATGTTTGAATCCTGTAGTACGGACAGGATCTCACTGCCGTTGGTCAGGTAGGGGACGTCAATACAACTATTAAAAGCAGAACCAATTCCAGTCAGATCAAGAACATCATTATCAAATCCGGTTGTACCAATAATCAGCAATTTGTGATGTCCCTTTCCAATCTAAAGGTACACGAAGGGAATACAATAGAATGTGAGTGTGTCAATAGGTGGGAGGAGCTTACATTAGAAGGAGGGAGTTTTCGAAGGAGTACCAACAGCGCTTGCAATACTAAATTAGAAAATCTTGGCCCAATAGCCACATAATCTATAATACAATCCAGTGTCACATGACCATCATGTGAGTATCACATGACTTACCTAACAGTCGCTCTATATCGTCAATGACAATGCAGCTCAGCTCAGACTTGTAAGCATCTTCAAACACCTTCTTTATAGCACCACACTTGGCTGCTTCATTGAATCCCACCATATTCTCTGGAGATAACACCTTTACAAAGGGGAATTCTGAGAGCTTGGCTATGTATGCAGCGAGGGCAGTTTTGCCACAGCCCGGGTCGCCACGAAGAAGGAGACTAATAAGTGGTGTCCTCTGGCTAGCAGCTGCAACTCTAACAGCTCCTTTCCCTTGCTCCAGGATTTCTTGAACTTGTGGTCCCCATGGAATGACACCTACAGACACAGGTAAATTCTGACACATATAGACAGTGGAACTCCTCTATTCCAACACCCTGAAATGAGGACACCTCTGTATACAGTGGAACTCCTCTGAAATGAGGACAGCTGTGAAAATCCTCTATTCTTGAAATGAGGACACCTCTGTATACAGTCTATTCAAATACCCTGAAATGAGGACACTTTGTATACCATTAAAGACGTACCATTATAGATGTACCATTATAGACGTACCATTATAGACGTACCATTATAGACGTACCATTATGGACGTACCATTATAGACGTACCATTATGGACGTACCATTATAGACGTACCATTATAGACATACCATTATAGACGTACCATTATAGACGTAGCTGTCCAACTGCTCATCAGAAATACCAAAGGCTGGTTTTAAATCATACAACAGAGCATGCTCAAAGTCCATCATGGTGACCTTGAGTCTGTCGGCATCCTCGTGGGTGACCGTCAGTTTTTCTTTACTGTCAGTCATTTCTTTAGCCTGAGGGGAAACAATGCTATAAACCTGATCCTCATAAACCCCACCCTCATAACCCCGCCCTCATTGTCTTAGATGTCTGACTTTGATGAGTTTGTTCATAGCAGTGGCCTGAGCACTCCGTACAAGCCCTTCTAATTCAGCACCACTGAAATTCCGAGTCTTCTTGGCCAGTTCCTCTATGTTAACTCTTTTATCTAACTTGTCGTTCTTCCTCATGAGAGAGGTGTGGATGTTTAGGATATCGACACGACCCATCTCATCCGGCAAACCTGAGGGGTGTAATATAGGTGGAATGTCATCATGGTATGGGCATGCAAACCGATCTCCATCTGTACTTCCAGCCTGCCTGGTCTAAGCAGGGCATCGTCAATCATGTCCTTCCTGTTGGTCATCCCTATCAGTAAAATGTTGTTCAACTGTTCCACACCATCTATCTGGAGGGAGGAATTGGGGGGGGGGGGGGGGGGGGGGGGGGAGCGAGAGGTAAGACCCCATCACACACCTTCAGACTTGCCTACAAACTAACCAACCTTAGCCAGCATCTGATTCACTACAGTATCGTGGACGCCGGTACTGCCCGAAAGAGACCCTCTGGTACGACAAATGGCATCTATCTCATCAAATATAATGATGTGCAAAGCACTGGAAAACCCCATCTTCTTCTGTTCGGCCTCAGCATCAGCAAACAGAGCTCTATATAGACAAATAGAATTCTATATAGATTATATAGAGTAACAGAATTATAGCTATAGTAACAACAATTAGAGTTTATAGAGTAACAGAAATCAGAGCTCTATAGAGTAACAAGAAATAGAAATAGACAATTAGAGAAATAGAGTTCTATAGAGTAACAGCAATTAGAACAGGGACAATTAGAGCTTTATAGAGTAACAGCAAATAGAAATAGAACTCTATAGAGTAACAGCAATTAGAAACAGGGACAATTAGAGCTCTATAGAGTAACAGCAAATAGAAATAGAGCTCTAGAGGTAACAGCAAATAGAAATAGAGACAATTACACCTCTATAGATTAAAAGCAAATAGAAATAGAGCTCAATAGGTAACAGCAAATAGAAATAGAACCCTATATAGAATAAGATGGAAAAATCAATTGTCCCTTGCTCACCTGATGTTAGCTTCAGACTCACCAACATATTTATTCAGGACTTCTGTACAATAAGAAGAAAGTGTGTGACAGAACATTCTAGAGACACTATTTGCAGGTGTGACCTCACCAGGTCCATTAATAATCTTGGGTTCACGTGCATGCAACATTTTACCAATCTGCCGTGCCATCAATGTCTTACCCGTCCCTGTACACAACATAGAGAAGTAACTTCCATAGAGGGGAACCACCTGACACCACCAAGAGAGGGAAGAAAGAAATAGAATTCTCAGGGGGTTGAAATATTACCTGGTGGGCCAAAAAGGAGTATTCCACGGACATGCTTCATTCCTAATTGCTCGACCACATCCGGAGGAAAGACCCTCGAGGCAAAGGCTCTTCTGAAAATATCGGAGAACTCTTTGTCCAAACCACCAATTCCCATCTGGTTGAAGTCCCAGTCTGGACTTATCAGTGCTTCATGAGCAGATGAGCCAATATGACGGCCAATCAGCTGTACTGAAGAGTCCTGGAAGAGGAGGAGTGGTAAAAACTTCAATTCATAAATAGAAATGGAGTACCGGCTTCTTTTCAAAAATAACTCTCGTGTTAGGATGAATAATTCCAAATGATATCTTCTTGAATCCTTTTTCTTTGCTAACCAATCCCACCTGCTCCGCTAAAAATAGAATACATTAGAATATAACCCCACCTGCTCCGCTAAAAATAGAATATATTAGAATATAACCCCACCTGCTCCGCTAAAAATAGAATATATTAGAATATAACCAACCCCACCTGCTCCTCTATAAATAGAATATAACCCAATAGAGGTGTGCACTGTGCAAATACCTGTGATTTGAAGAACTTTCGATTTGAGAAGAATTGGTAACAGGAATCCGATGACAAACTATTATAACACACAGATATGGAAATCGACCAACTCCCACTTCATTCTTACCATTTGGCCACTACAGAATACATTATTATTGAAATGCTGGACCACGTAAGCTGCCATGTCGTCACTGTTAATAGCAGGCTGTGCTTTCCTATAACAACACAACAAATCACATGATGACTTGGATTCAACACATGATTAAGTCACATGACGACTTCGAATCAGTTACATGATTGAGTCACATGATGACTTTGATTCAGTCACATGGTGACTCGCATGATTAAGTCACATGATGACAGTCACATGACTTAGATTCCAGTAAGATAACTTACTTTAATTTCTGGTAGTAGTCTATCTCAATGGTAATTGTTCCGATCAGGTTTTGCTGCCTTGGAACATCGCAGGGTACAAAGTATATGGATGCCCCTTGACGAACATTCAGCCATTCTCTCTTCAAATAATGATTATACACATGCAGTCAAATGTAAAGAACATGCAAGCCACACCCATACCTGCAAACCATTCAGCCCTATTTTTCCTGACTCCATTTTGGAATGAGACTCGACTGTCAGGTAACAGTCGTCTGTCATTCCCGGCACCGTGACCTTCGCATAGGGCTTAGATTTATCCCGTACCACAGCACGACTGAGCAGAGACAATCTCTCCTCGGGACACTTGTCCGCTATTAGAGTAGTCATGGTTGCTAGCAACACTCCTCACACTTCTGGGAGGAAGATAATGTAACAGAGAGTGAGACAACTAGCTAGCTACTATTGGGTATATATATATATGTGACAGTCATGACTGGATGAGACAGTCATGGTTGGGTGTAGTTGGGTGTGGCTGATGGAATCAAGGCAATGTAAGACAAAGTAATTTAATAGAGCATACAGAAAGGGCTAGGTATAATGATAACAATAACAATAATAATAATAATAATAATAATAATAATAATAATAATAATAATAATAATAATAATAATAATAATAATAATAAAATTAATAATAATTATTATTAATAATTATAATAATTAATAATAATAAAAATTTTTTTTTCTCCTGGTGTCAAGGAAGTGATAACACAAGTGGTAAGCACACAGTTAATTAGTCTGTAGGTCTCCATACTGTTGCCATAGAGACCCGTGGTTTTATTTAGAGATTTGAGACCTGGCCGGCCTGTTAGTTGTCATTTATACTCAACTGAGATGTCACTTCATGTTTCTGACTGGCTAAAATAAAAAGTTCATCTTCATCAAGACTGCCTACTAGAGATAGCTCCAAAGAGAAATAAACCTGGGAGAGATGTAGGGAGAGATGTAGGGAGAGATGTAGGGAGAGATGTAGGGAGAGATGTAGGGAGAGATGTAGGGAGAGATGTAGGGAGAGATGTAGGGAGAGAGATGTAGGGAGAGAGATGTAGGGAGAGATGTAGGGAGAGATGTAGGGAGAGATGTAGGGAGAGATGTAGGGAGAGATGTAGGGAGAGATGTAGGGAGAGATGTAGGGAGAGATGTAGGGAGAGATGTAGGGAGAGATGTAGGGAGAGATGTAGGGAGAGATGTAGGGAGAGATGTAGGGAGAGATGTAGGGAGAGATGTAGGGGGAGATGTAGGGAGAGATGTAGGGAGAGATGTAGGGAGAGATGTAGGGAGAGATGTAGGGAGAGATGTAGGGAGAGATGTAGGGAGAGATGTAGGGGGAGATGTAGGGAGAGATGTAGGGAGAGATGTAGGGAGAGATGTAGGGAGAGATGTAGGAAGTTTGGAAAGTTTTCTAATAGAGATTTACTAGGTGAGAGACTAATTTGACCTGTATTTTCACCTTGTGATCAGGTATCTCGTCACAAGAGGTTCCTGCTCCATTTCTAGCTAGTTAGCATAGAAAATACCACCAAGTACAATGACACACGGTTAAGGTGCTCCTAAACCACTTATTCCCATTTTTATATTTGCTCATAAGTATTCTATACTTTGTCCTAGAAAGTTGATTTTTTTCTCAAAATGTTGCTCATTTAAAGAGCTTTCTGATGATATACTAAGTTTTGACTTTCCAAACAACCTAGTCGAAGTTGGCCTGCAAACCTTCATGTACTATTTTTGACTACTTTTGACTATTACTCAAGATCACATTGTCCTAGATGCAAAAAAAAAAATTTTTTTTTTTTCTGAAAGCTCTTTTTTTTTTGCTTACAAATATCAACACTTAAAAAAAATTAATTTCAATAGATGTGTCAAATTCCATGATGTGCCTGTGGTTAGGAGTGCGCACATTATGCTGGCATAATAGGAGCATAATGTGCCCACCCTTACCTGTAACTGGTGTTAAATTTGTCTATGTGGTTGAGACATAGTGGTGTTGAGTTAGTAAGGTAGGTTGAGTACAATTATTTTGCCTATTATGCTATGCTCCTATTCGCCTATTATTCTTTACCTAATATTCCCCAAAAATCGAGTGCTGTACTGTAGCATGATAGATGTCCCTACATAGTCTTCTAAGCTTTTGCTATACTGTGCTGGGTAGATTCTTTCTCTTTGAGCTGCTTCTTGCCATCCAAGTGCTTATGTGATTTTCAAGGGTACTTCTTTTTACCAAGAGAATTTCACTACAAGCTTTACAAAATAGTTTCCCTGCAGCAACGCTCTCCGGAGCATTCAGTTACATGCTTTGAAGGATGAACATTAGGGTCATTCTTACCTCTCATTCAGTAGAGCACTTTTTCCCAACAGGAGGATTACTCAGGGTTTTCCTCTTTCTACTCAATGAAGAGAGACCACTCTAGGTTCTTGAACTTCTAAATCACTATCTATGTGACACTCTGCCATGGATTGGTAGCTATCTCAGCTCAACAGTCACATGTGACATGCCAGTGATGCCATCATAGTGTACTGCGTGAGACTATAATGCATGACTGGCTATGTACTAGGTGTGTAGGTGACCAGTCGTGCATGACATTGACATGCTGCCTGCCCTGGAGCTAAGAGCAACAGCTGAAACTCCTGAATTATTACCCTATTATGCCCCATTTAAGATTATGCCCAAATGGAGCCTATAATTTTTATGCCAAAAGATTATTGTACTCAGGCCTAGTGGGCAGGCTAACTTCTGCTAGTAGGCAGGCTAGTAGGCAGGCTAACTTTCACAGGTTGTAGGAAAGTAAGAGCTTAATATACCACCAGAAAGCTCTTTAAATGAGCAACATTTTAAGTCCAAGATCAACTTTCTAGGATAAAGTATAAGAGAATTATGAGCAGATATAAAAAAAAAAAAAAAAAAAAAAAAAAACGGAAAAAAAAGAAAAAAAAAAAAAGAGGTTTACTCCTGCCTTAGGGCGGGTACCTTAACATGATAACATTTATACATAAAACTTCTAATGTTAAAAAGTATATTATGACACCTGAATCCACCACAGTCACACAGCCATACAGCCATGGCTGGGTGACATAGATGACCATGGCTAGGTAAAACAGCTGAGTGACACAGTCATGGCTGGGTAACATAGCTGAGTGACACAGTCATGGCTGGGTGAGGTAGCCGAGTGATACAGCCATGGCTAGGTAAAACAGCTGAGTGACACAGCCATGACTGGGTGAGGTAGCCAGAGTAATACAGGTAAAACAGCTGAGTAACACAGCCATGGCTAGCTGATTGACAAAACCATGGCTGGGTGACATAGATGACCATGGCTAGGTAAAACAGCTGAGTGACACAGTCATGGCTGGGTGACGTGGCTGACTGATACAGCCATGACATAATATACATAGCTGATACCTTCTGATGTGCAGACACAGAGCACCTAGAGAATATAACTTGAAGCCGCCACGCCAAAATACATTCGAAGTAAAATGTTGACATAAATCATTCCATCGTCTGTAGGTGTGTCATGCGCTCCATATAGAATAACTATTATTAAATTTAATAATTATTAATAATAATAATAATTATTATTATTAATTAATTTTTATTATTATTGTTTCATTGCTGATTCCTGATAGCATGGAAGTAGATAAGCTTCGTTCACGAATTGAGCAGCAATCTGGTTTAATTTGCATGCTGAAGCAAAGGGCCGATAGAGCGATGGTTGAGGTAGGTGTGTCTGTTGTCATAGCTACATTAACAATAAGGCCTAGCTAACTATACATAGGCCTAGCTAGTTATCTTAAATCTAGTGGGCTGGGAGGCTGGGAACTTGATGGTGATCTTGAATCTGGGTTCTGCTTTTAGTTAAATGAAGCAGAGAGTCGTTACAAGGAGATTAGCAAGCAGTTAGAAGATTTGCAGCTGTCTTTGGCAGAGGAGACCAGACAGAGACACTTGATAGAGCAGAGATTCCATACTCTAGCTGACAACCATGAGGAGATGATCAGGTTTAAAGACCAGTATAAGGAAGAAGCAAGAAAGTTGAGAACACAAATTGAAGAAGGAACCGGTGACAAAGAAGACAAGAGGAAGTACTTGGAGCTTAAGGAGAAGAAGTGCCTGGAACTTGAGGAGAGACTGGCAAGAATGGAGGAGGTGTGGAAGGAGAAGGTGAAGGTTGAAGAAGAGAAATGGAAAGTAGCTGAAAGGAGATTGGAATTAATTCAGACAAAAATGAAAGAAACAATTGAAACTCATGAACAGCGTATGAAGAATGTGGAGACACAGCTGATTGGTCAGTCAACATTTTAAAAATGATCTTTTGAACTCTACGAACCATGCACAGGTGCACTAGCAGAAGGTGCTGCAACACAGGAAGAGTCGAATAGAAAGGAAAGAGAAATTCATCAACTACAAAACAAAATCCATCAACTTCAAGATCAACTCCAATTGTCTGCTAACAGATCACAGGTGCCTCTTGGTGATTAATTTTTGTGGCACTTAATTTTATCCTGACCACAAAAGCTATGCACTTGCAATAAAATTAAGAGACCACACCCATTTATTTTCTACTATAATATATTATAGTAGGCGGGATTTATTAAAATTTCAACCACCAGAATTCTGTGCCTCAAAAATTAAGAGCTATACAGTAATCACATGTAATCAAGTGTAATCACATGTAATCACATGTTAATCATGTCCATACATATTACAGTCAATGGAGAAAAGAGCCACTTCCCTGGAACAAGAACTAATGGAAGTCAGAACGAAGGAGAGAGAAAAGTGAGTGATAGTGCTAGTGATTTGTTGTCATTATTAACAGTGCACAGAACTGAGAGGTTTGATAAGGATGCCTGCCTTCAGACTCTTAGAACTAAGTTACAGGAATCTCAGCAGAGAATCGCCTCTCTAGAAAAAGTTAGTGAAATCCAAACTTTGTCAAAATATACTGAGAACCATTTTTTATTGCTTCCAACAGGAATATTCTGCATACAAGCTTCACAGTACAGAGTTACTGGCTCATGAGAGGAAATTAAACACACAACTCAGACACCTTTTAGAATAGTCTCCAAGAACTGTGCACAGTGAATATATCTTCCCAATAATATTAGAACTCTCTATTATTCCAACCCCCTGAAATGAGGACACTTCTGTATACAGTAGAACCCCTCTATTCCAACACCTAAAATGAGTATACAGTGGAACTCCTCTATTCCAACCCCCTGAGATGAGGACACCACTGTGTACAGTGAACTCCTCTACTCCAACCCCCTGAAAAGAGGACACCTCTGTATACAGTGGAACTCCTCTATTCCAACCCCCTAAAATAAGGACACCTCTGTATACAGTAGAACCCCTTTATTCTAATACTCTAAAATGAGGACACCTCTGTATCCAATAGAACCCCTGTATTGAGATGAGGACACCAGTCTGACTCAACCTGTCCTCTGTAAGGACATCTGGATATGTAGCTTGTTTATTGACATTAATTTAACTTCACCCCTTGAAATGAGTCCACCCCTCTAATCAGGACACTTTAACTTGTCCCCATTTGTTCTGTATACTATTATTATATACAGCACACCCTTATCACTAAATAATAACAATTTATAGGTAGGAAAATGTTATTTTTTGACAAATTAAACCAGAAGGTGAAAGCTGAAAGTGACTATTGAGATGAAATGAACTATCTACTATCAATAATAATTATGAATTAGACCAGGTCTAGATCTGATCTAGATCTGGTACTCTTTCTGACTTAGTTCTCAGCTGTGAGGTTGTGATATATCTCCACTGGTGGTAAGTGACACTGCCCAGTCACAGTTTCTTGTGTCTTTTCCTCGACCTGCTTGTGTGGGACAATCTCTCTCTCTTCCTCCTCCTCGGACATTTGTTTGGCACCAGAGTCCTGTTTATTGTGCCCATTCTCTTGCCCATTCTCGTGCCCATTCTCGTGCCCATTCTCGTGCCCATTCTCTTGCCCATTCTCGTGCCCATTCTCTTGCCCATTCTCACCGTTCACCACAGCTGAGGAAGAAAGAACCCTCACTCTAACTTATACCCTCAATTTCCCTGGGACACAGCCCACTATCCCATTAACATCCAGATCCTATTCTTATCAGTAGTGAGAGGACATCCACCCCAGTAATGAGTTCAATATTAACTGTACACAGAATAATTGTAGACAGACCTGGGCTGTTAGCTAGTTCCTTCCATTTGAACTCATTCTCGATGAGATGTTCCTGCCACACCCTCAATGAGGCTGCGAGGTCATGTGTTCCATTGACCGAAGGTGAGTTCCGGAGTGAGTTTTGAGATGAACTCTGAGATGATGATGGCTTGATTAGAAGTTCCAGCATTTCACCACTTAATTCATACAATGGATTTACAATATACTTTATGAATCCTATTGAGAATAAATAAATAAATAAATAAATAAATAAATAAATAAATAAATAAATAAATAAATAAATAGGATGTTATTATTATTATTATTATTATTATTATTATTATTATTATTATTTTATACCAAGTTGTGACTTGGGTAGGTTAGTAGTGGCACGATCACAGAGAGGTGATGGAGAGAGTCCTAGTTTTCGTTCCTTGTCTCCTTGAAGATAGAACTCATTGGCTAATCTGTAAGACCACTCCTTGTGCAGATGCCATGGCTTCCCAGGATGAGACATATCTGCCAAGTGCAGTAGAAGACTGAAGACTTTCCCTGGTTCCTTCACCAACAAGTGGGTACTACTGCAGAGCAGAACAGCACAGCCAGATGGCATGACTGACAAGGTTATGGTGGAATCTATCTATTCCAGACACCTTGGGGGTGAAATTCTACTAATGTTAATACACGAATTATTTGGGACATATCCAAGTGGTAGGAGTGTCCTCATTTGAGCAGGTTATAAGAAGTTGGAATAGAGGGAGTCCTACTGTATACAGAGGTGTCCTCATTTCAGGGGGTTGGAATAGAGAGCTGTATACCTGTTAGCAGCTGACATAAGCTGTCTCATCAACTTCAACTGGTCAAAATGAAAGGACATGTCTGTGGCCAGAACCATCTCCACCACCAGTGCACGGACATTTTTATAATCTTCGAGAGAGAGATTCTTCAGAAAATTGTACTCTGCCTGAGGGAGAAAAGGAGAGGAGATGAACAACCTCTCTGCTATGAGAAATGGATGACTGATTGTCTCACCTCTTGCAGCAGTTTGAATGTGAAGAAAAGGTGATGGTTTTCCAAGACTGAATGATCATTGTAAAGGAGAGCATAATGAGACCTTTTAAATGGAAGCATAATGCGGCCTTTTAAATGGAAGCACAATTCAGCCTTTTAAATGGGAGCACAGTTCAGCCTTTTAAATGGAAGCACAATATGGCCTTTTAAATGGAAGCACAATGCGACCTTTTAAATGGGAATACAATGTGGCCTTTTAAATGGGAGCACAATAATATGGCCTTCAACATATCTTACTGCTGGTTGATGTGGAATGTATTGGTAGTGCCTGGATGGTCTACATCATGTACAAGAGCAGCCAATAGCATAGCCAACACTTCAACATCCGTCAGTAGAGCCTGTGGCGGCAAACAACATTACATCTGCATCTCTCTGACATATTGTAACTCACCCTCAAACCTGTGTTATGTATAAAGCAGTGGAGAGTCTGGGCAACATCTGCCCCGTGACAGGAGTTATGATAGGGGTTATTGTGACGGCTGTATCCCTCTTCAATCTTGGATATGAAGGAAAGGAACACTGCAGGTGGAATCTGGCATAGAAAGAGTTCAGTGTTATGATGTAATAAGGTTAAGAGGTCAGTGTTATGATGTAATAAGGTTAAGAGGTCAGTGTTACGGTGTAATAAGGTTAAGAGGTCAGTGTTACGGTGTAATAAGGTTAAGAGGTCAGTGTTACGGTGTAATAAGGTTAAGAGGTCAGTGTTACGGTGTAATAAGGTCAAGAGGTCAGTGTTATGATGTAATAAGGTTAAGAGGTCAGTGTTATGATGTAATAAGGTTAAGAGGTCAGTGTTACGGTGTAATAAGGTTAAGAGGTCAGTGTTACGGTGTAATAAGGTCAAGAGGTCAGTGTTACGGTGTAATAAGGTTAAGAGGTCAGTGTTACGGTGTAATAAGGTCAAGAGGTCAGTGTTACTGTGTAATAAGGTTAAGAGGTCAGTGTTACGGTGTAATAAGGTTAAGAGGTCAGTGTTACTGTGTAATAAGGTCAAGAGGTCAGTGTTACGGTGTAATAAGGTTAAGAGGTCAGTGTTACGGTGTAATAAGGTTAAGAGGTCAGTGTTACGGTGTAATAAGGTTAAGAGGTCAGTGTTACGGTGTAATAAGGTTAAGAGGTCAGTGTTACGGTGTAATAAGGTTAAGAGGTCAGTGTTACTGTGTAATAAGGTCAAGAGGTCAGTGTTACGGTGTAATAAGGTCAAGAGGTCAGTGTTACGGTGTAATAAGGTCAAGAGGTCAGTGTTACGGTGTAATAAGGTCAAGAGGTCAGTGTTACGGTGTAATAAGGTTAAGAGGTCAGTGTTACGGTGTAATAAGGTCAAGAGGTCAGTGTTACGGTGTAATAAGGTCAAGAGGTCAGTGTTATGGTGTAATAAGGTTAAGAGGTCAGTGTTACGGTGTAATAAGGTCAAGAGGTCAGTGTTATGGTGTAATAAGGTCAAGAGGTCAGTGTTACGGTGTAATAAGGTTAAGAGGTCAGTGTTATGGTGTAATAAGGTTAAGAGGTCAGTGTTACGGTGTAATAAGGTTAAGAGGTCAGTGTTACGGTGTAATAAGGTTAAGAGGTCAGTGTTATGGTGTAATAAGGTTAAGAGGTCAGTGTTACGGTGTAATAAGGTTAAGAGGTCAGTGTTATGGTGTAATAAGGTCAAGAGGTCAGTGTTACGGTGTAATAAGGTCAAGAGGTCAGTGTTACGGTGTAATAAGGTTAAGAGGTCAGTGTTATGGTGTAATAAGGTTAAGAGGTCAGTGTTACGGTGTAATAAGGTCAAGAGGTCAGTGTTACGGTGTAATAAGGTTAAGAGGTCAGTGTTACGGTGTAATAAGGTTAAGAGGTCAGTGTTACGGTGTAATAAGGTCAAGAGGTCAGTGTTACGGTGTAATAAGGTTAAGAGGTCAGTGTTACTGTGTAATAAGGATAGACTAACTCACCTCAAATTTATCAAAGAGCTGGTGTTTATTAAATAACTCATATCCCACGTATTTAAGGGGACGGTTACCAGATAAAGACCCAGCTAGGAATATATCAAACTCCCACAGGTCAAGGTGATTCTGTAAGAACAATATTATTAAGTGAGTGGCTGTTCAGAGTAAATAGGAACACACACACACACACACACACACACACACACACACACACACACACACACACACACACACACACACACAAGATGCTTAGACTCTCGAATAGACACTACTGATGACTTAATAAGGACAGAGAGACCAATACTATACACATAGGATGGATGGCACGGGTATGTCCTGACAGATCTATCACCCCACCAAATATCTTAAGAAGGACACATCTACATACGCATAATCACACAAGGAGTTGGCTCCACCAAGTGGGCTCCCTATAGTGGAAACACTCCTCTTTAGCAGAGGGTGACCACCAGGAGATTTACATTTCACTTATAATTGTCAGAACTATCAACGCTCATTATTACGATAATTCACACTTCTAGAATTACAATACAGACTCTGTATAGCCCTCGATCCTCTCCCACACTATGGAAGGGTGCCAAGTGTGAGCATGTAAATATTTCTTTCGGAGGAAAGAACTTAACAAAATCTGGAAAGAAGCCAACAGATTTCTCACAAGGAACAGCAGCCCAGCTGACCACCTAATCTCCAATTATTCCACATACACATCTCTGAAAGTGCAGGACTTGACATCGTGCTGCCAATGGTTTCTGGGGAGGGAAATTTGAAAAAGCATTTTTGGATGTAAGGGTTTTTAACCCTTTTGCTCCCTCTAATAAGAATGCAACTATAGATAGATGCTATAGGAGACATGAAATGGACAAGAAGCGTGCTTGCGAACAACGTATTCATGAAGTAGAACATGCCTCATTCACTCCTTTAGTCATGTCAGCTACTGATGGTTTGGCTAAAGAAGCCACTAATTTTTATAAAAGATTGGCTTCACGTCTTGCTGATAAATGGGACCAACCACATAAACTGGCTACGATGTACTCTTTCCTACAGTTTGCTTAGATCAGCTATTCTATGTATACGTGGTACTAGGTCATCATGTGGAAATACCATCAAAGTCTCCCCTGTTGACGTGGTTTGTGCTGAAGCTAGTCTCCATGATATTGAACTCTAAACCTTTCCATCTCAATTCTATTGCATTATTGTATTATTATTGTTATATTATAAAAAAAAAAAAAAAAAAAAAATATTCCACATACAAATTACTACACCCACGGCTCCACTGTGGTTAGATTAAGCAGTAAAAGATTTATCTTCCCATAAATATCTATTTTCTGAGTGAGGAGGGCATGGTGTACCAGTGGAACCTTGTACCATTAACTTTTCGTCAGTTCGAAATTTGATAACTAAACTCATTGTCATGACAACAGAGACTAGAATTTTAGAAAGATAGCTAGTGCTCGTAGTGTGTAAAGTGTAGTGTGTAAAGTGTAGTGTGTAAAATTACATTGTTGTAATTAGCTGTGAGCCTATTCAGAGTAGTTGTAATTGGCTGTAAGCCTATTCAGTTGAGCCATACTCCAAAGTACGGATTAACTTCTACCTTCGTAATTAAGGACACCCCCTGCCAAGTGTGACCTGTTTGAGTGTCTTTGTGAGGAAAGACTGAATAAAAGGTACGTAAACTTGAAAGGTCTGTCTTTCCCCTGGAGAGGTATCTCTGTAGTTTGATCAGGGGATCAATTTTCAATAGTCCTGGTATTGACTGTGAAAGCAAATACATTGGCTGCTTCGAGGCTAATACATTCTTGGGAGGAATGTCCTGTCTTGATGCTGGTTCGATGAAAGCTGTGGTATGATTCATTTACCCACAGATTGGTTAAGTCTGATCATTAGTAATATCATTTTCTGTTTTGTTATAACTAATCTTACTTACGGTGGTGCAAGTGCTCCAGTGCTCTGTCCTTCAGCTGTTTCATCTGTACTCTCATAGGAGGGGTTCAAGAACTTCTAGAGGTGCTGACTTAACTTTAGACTTGGACAAAACTCTCCATAAAAAGCTAGACAAACTGATGCACAACACAACAAGCTGCTCACATGAATATCTACCTCAAATAGATGGCAAAACTATGTGATAACAATGTACTTTCACAATGATATTAGAAGTCATGTTTGAGGATTCATACAATGAAGACCTGTAGGTCACCTCCATAAACCTGACCTGTAAGTCATCTCCTGTAGTAGTCTGAAGACCTGTATGTCACCTCCATAATCCACATAATTATCACAACTAAAGATTACCGGAAGATTAGCTATAAGATTAGTAGCTGTCAGCTAGAAGGATTGCTAACACAGGAAGCCACTAGTCAGTCTCCACAAAAGATCAGAGCCAATCTACACTAGACTAAGTGAAGTCATGTACTAGCTATTATGTCAGATAACAAATACACTATTTGATACTATGGGAAAAAACTCCCAGCAGGATACTCTGAGACAAATTATAGGGTTATTAAGGAGGAGACCTTCTTTTACGGGGTGAAAAGAGAGAGTGAATAGCTACCTATAGAAGTCTCAAGTGTCTCCATTCCAGGGGGTTTCAGGGGGTCTGAACAGAGAGATTCCACCAAACATTTTTTATAACTTAATACAACAAACACACACACTATCACCTCAGCCAGCTAGTGAGCTAGCTAGAGAGTAAAAACTGCAATATTATAACATATTAAATGTCTGGAGAATAGATATTATCTCTCTCTCCCTCACACACACAGCCAGGCTAGTTTACAATAAGTTAGCTATAAGTATCCACACCCAGTCGGTTTAACAGTGTACAGTTAATATACCTGCAAGTAGCTTGTTAGAGCATCAGAACCTGGCAATGTTATCTGTTCAGGCAAATCTCTGACAATCCTGAGAAAGTGAGAAGATTAAAGGTTGGGCTAGGGGTTGGGTTGATTGGAATAGGGCTGGGTCAGGGTTCAAGCTAGGGGTCAGGCTAGGGGGCGTTACTGCAAAAAATCATAAACATTGGAATTGAATCACTTCGGCCTCTAACATTACATTATAAACTTCCCACACGAAGGGGCATACTTTTCAAACTATTTAACAACCTCCAAATATGTGTCCATTTAACAGGAATTCTGAAGTGTCAAAAAATCTTCAGGAGAGGACTATATATGTCAGCCATGCACTGGTTATTTATAGAACCATTGAATTGTGAATTTCAACTTACGATCCAAGATACTGGCCGATCATGATGGTGTTAGCTGCAGCTTTGAATCTGACAATGGGCGTCACCCCTAAGCACCCATCGTAAGTTGATTCTGTCCGAGTGAAAGTGGTAGCGAGCCATGATCTGACTTGATCATCTGCTAGCAATTCAAGTCCCACTTCGTCTCTGTCATCAATACAAGTGCCATATTATTTTAACTCAGTGGTAAGAAGGAATACCTTTTAACTGTGGTACTTTCTAATTCACTTGAAATGCTATCAACTGCAAGATGAATGGTTTTTCTCAGCTCCTCAGTGGGAGGGAATTCACCCTTGTCCAACTCCTGTAGGATCAATTTTAACCTGACAGGGGAAATCAGCTGATAAAATATGCACATTAATTATTATTATGCAGTACTTGTAAGTGACAGCATCCTTCTTAAGTTTCATGAACCTCCCCCAGTTTAAGGATTCTATTGTGCCTTCAGTTATACTTTCCACAATAGTCTGTACAGTTTTCTTCGGTCTGGGTATTCTAATAACCATACATTCCTCACCTGAAAGTAACATTACATACTTATAGCTAACTATTGTTAGCGCCATTTACAAACTACTTACCTTCTATAAGCATATATCTGTATTTATTTGTCGTCTCTAAAGTGGTCATCTTCGCAGCAGAAGCAGTAGCGAGGGCGGTAGCGGTCACACTAACGACTCTTAACGGAGGCCTGCTGGTACCTTCCAGCTGCTGTGTGGCAGCACTAGCTACGACCTCCTCCTGCGGATGCACCACGTTGGCTTTGTTAGAGGTACAAAAAGCTCCATTCCCCATATCCGGCCGCAAAAGCTGATTGTTAATAGTCAGCAGAGCTGTTGCATCCTCACGCAATACATTAGATCATGCACCTCGTCTAGTAAAAAATGAATTTTTTTCACACTTGTTATAGTCCTTATTTTTGGCTGCATCTCACTACAATTTATTATTGCAATAATGTGATTAATTGACTAAAATGACATAAAATGGGTGTCTATTGCATATCAGGCATAGAAGTTCATGGTAGAGAGGTCAGCTTGCATAGAGACGTACATACTGTTGTACTTTACGAGAAAATGAAACCTGTATTATCATTATGAGCAAAATAATCATTTATATAATATACTGTGGGTGAAGCTGACAACAGTATCACAAACCTTATCACGTTGAAAATGTTCTGCAGCATCCAAGTTTAAGGGGTCATCAAAGTTTAGAAGATCCTTGATAAATGTTACAAGGTTTAAAATGGCAGACTTATCTATGCTAAATGATATCGTGGGGACAAATAGAAATATCAGAACAGAAGTACCAAACTGGTTAAATAGAAGTACCAAACAGAGGTTAAATAGAAGTACTGGTTAAATAGAATATCAGAATGGTTAGATAGAAGTACAAAAGCTGGTTAAATAGAAGTAGTAGAAGGCTAAATAGAAGTACCATAATGGTTAAATATTATTCCAATATAATTGTCCACCAAATCCCTAGTGTGGAGTTCCCTCTAATAACTCTTATAGGTGATAAGTAGAGGTGACTTACTGTGAAGAGAGAGTTGAGGCCGAACACTACATCCTATCAAAGGAGGAAGAAAGTCTATGAGTACAAGCACATTGTAGAATAATATTTGAAGCTGTACCTTAAGTCTACGAGCTGGTGACCACCCTGTACCATCTATAGAAGTCTCTCTCAAAATACTGTAGACAATTATAGATTACAGGGCCGTAAACTCTAATATAACACAGGGTGCTTCTACCTTACAGTCAGTAATCTTATTATATATTACAGGTACACTGTAGTATATTACAGGTATATTATAGTAATAATGTAATATAAGGAATTACACATAAAAGCACCCAAAACACAAGGTCTGGTCAATTAAACTTTACCACAGGGCCACTTGAGAAACTGGAGTTCTGCTGGAGGGCAAAACCAACAGCTCCAGGGCCAATGATAACTTGAACTATTCTGGCTAGTAGTATATTTTAAAAAGCTATAAATACTGTATAGCACTCTATTTTGGAGGAGCTCAACCTTCTGTGTATAGGTCATCCTGAAGCTTTACATTGAACAACTTTCATGAGGCCAGGTAAATGGATCCAAAATTAGTTTCAAGAGAAAAAGCTTGCCATTTTTCTACAACTATCTGACGAAATACAGAAGTGATGAAACACAGAAGTGATGAAAAACGTGATTCCCCCAAATAAAGCGCTGTACCATACCACGCATGTGCAACAAACTTATATAGCCTTGCTCAGCATGGCCGAAAATGCCCACGTCTGATATAACAGAGTGGCCAGGCCCCAATGCTTGCATGGAATACCTGTAGCTGTTGGTTACATTACAGCAGTCTCTTCTTCATGAAGATGTGCCTGTTTAAACTAGCTTGAGAAAGTAGCTAGTTAGAATATCTTGACCTGATCCTTTGCTATGGGCATGTATTGCCATGTGTGACCCACACTTGTCTGGTTTACATTTCACCCACACTCAGTGTCCCCCCACACCCAGTGTCCCCCCACACCCAGTGTTCTCCCACACCCAGACACCCAGTGTTCTCCCACACCCAGTGTTCTCCCACACTCAGTGTCCTCCCATACCCAGTGTCCTCCCACACCAAGTGTCCTCCCCTGGTAATGGTGGAGTGCAACGATTCTAACAAAGTATGGAGGCTTACCTCAAACACACTTCCCCAGTCTCATTAATGTTTGGATGCCATAATCTTGTAGTACAGTGTACATCAGGAGGCTACAACATCACAATCACCTGATTGTCACATGACCTTTGAACATTATAATCTACCTTGTTATTGTACTCCTCTGGCACTACAACCTCAAATGTGAATTTACCACCTCTCCAATAACCTTCATCTGAGGCAGGAATCATGGAGTATCAGTTGGAGAAGAGAATCACTACAAATGTGGCTTACCTGGGTTTATTACTAACTGGAAGTTGCAAAGGTCATCTGGATTAGGAAAATGAACTCGACATGTTTCTAAATAACTATAAATAAACACTGGATCAATCCAGACATTTTTTTTACCTGGGATGACCCCACCCAGCTCATTAGCCTCTGCAGTCAGCAGTTTTGATCTGAAGGAGAGCTTTCTAGTAACTCTGTTCCTTGACACTCCACCATCTCTACTTGCTCTCGACCCACTCGACGCTTGCTCCGCTAATTTCTTTCTTATTGTTAGCATTTTGAGAGATAGAAGTTGTTCCTACTGCAGTCATTGATTCATGTCAGCGAATCTCGCCTTTAGATAGCTAGCCTCTACTCTGAAATCTATTATTTTTTCAATATTACTAAAATTTGTTACAGTTAATTAGAGTTTTTGCAGCGCATGCGCAAATGCAAAAGCGACTATAGCAAGCAGAGATAATAGTTGAAACAGAATATTCGGGTTGAAGCAGATTGATATATTTAGCGAATGCAATGATGATGGTCACGGTGATCATGACAATGCTGTTGGAGTTCATGTTATTCCATTTGGCACCAGCTGAAGGTAAGTATCTAAATTGTTGGTAGAGCTGAAGAATTATAATTTTTTTTCTAAAGATTGTCTCTATGAATACACTTCTCATCCTATGGCAAACTTGAATTGTGATCCTCGTGGTTCTATGTTGCAGTTTCATTGCACAGTCACTGGCCCACTCAACCCTCACTTCCAACTCCAATGGCTCCTATCTTCATCTGTCACTCTCACAGAGACTCGACTAGATTCTCTGCACAATGGCATCCAGATTGTCAATAATATACTAGATCAGACTGGAGATATGAATCCACATCTTCGATCCATCTCATCTGTACTACTTACTAGTGCCATTACAAAGAAATACGAAAATAAGTGTTTCTCCTGTGAAGTTAAATTTGCTGAGCATGACATAACCTTGGGCAGCCAGGACTATAAATTTTGTTTGAATAATTTTACTGCTTTATCAAATCTTCCACAATGCAATGCTACAGTAGTAGTTTTTAATTCATCTTCGTTTTGTGCAGAGAATATCCCTGCAAGCTTGGATCAACCAACTTCACCTTCATCTAGAGAGAACATACCTGCAAGTCTAGATCAGCTAACTTTACCTTCATCTAGAGAGAATAGTCTGGATCAGCAAACTTCACCTTGTGTAATGGAATCCACACAATTGAACTCACCTTCTCTGCACGAGATAACTCCTGCACAGACAGTGCATGGCCATTTAGTAACAACTGCTCATAGAACTGTTACTAGTGCAGTTACTAGTAGACCAACAGACCATCAGCAGTCATCAGGGTTGGAAGGAGAACTGCTTGCTGTGATAGGCATTTGTGTGGTGTTAATTGTCATCATTGTTATACTTCTGTACATTATAATCCATCTCTCCAGGAAAAAGTGTACTTTCTTCACAAAATGTGAGTATAGCATATTATGTTACTGAGAGTAAGTGACTGCATGTTATCAGATATTCAGCGAGCTACTTAGCCTATAATTAAACCCAAAACAGTCATGTGTAGTCCCAACACGTAGTAGATGCTAAATAGATTTCACATTCACACTTCCAAGGGTGTGTGCCTTCTAATATGTCTACAACAAACATTCCAAAATTATTTTGCAATTTTGCAGCTGGTGTGACAGTGGATCCTAATAACAGCAGAGAACATGACGAAGTTGCAGTGGTGTAAGCTGACTAGCTGAATACTGTATCCAACACTAGTCATAGAGTGTGATCAAGAGTTTTTTTAGCTAATATAGAAAGCGAAAACAGAAGCACTATGTGTGTGAATATGTTTCTAGCAACTTAATACATATTATTTGTAATTAAGTTTTGTCTCTCTTACAAGACAACACAGTACACTATTTGTTCTGAGCTAGAAAGTATCATTATTATGCCAATTAAAATATACCTCATACAGGGATCATGGCTACAGTGTGGAGAGAGGTCTTATAGATTCAGAATCTCTACTGAGCACTGGGGAAGAAGATACAGGTTCTATGCTTACTACTGCTACCTCACAACATCTTTATCAAAAGGAAGAACCAGTTTCAAGGGTTCCACCAAAACGTTGGAAGGAGGAACCGGTTGTTGCCATTCCCAGACCCAGTTCACTTCTATCTGGTTCCAGACTCAATTCCAAAAGCCCCCCTCACGTTGTTAACCCTCTTCAGTCACCTGGTGACCATCAACAGCAAGACCATGAGGATTCTGAGGTCCCTCCACCAGTTCCATGTAGAACAACATCCAGGGAACATTATTATCACACACTGGAATATACAGAAAGAGATTCTCTTGCCATCTCTTCTCAAAACAGCCATTGCAGCAATCAAGCTTTAGAGACAATGGAAGAACAACTGAAGCATCTTTTTGATGATCCACGTTATGCCATGATGCTGGTGGACAGCCCTCAAGAGGGTGATTTGAGGGGAAGGAAGGAGATTTGGGGGAGTGCACCCATGTTGGCCACTAACAGGCTCACTGGAAGGGGTGGAGACAGGCGGTCACTAAGGATCCCCCATGCTGTAGAAACACAATTACTTTGTAGCTAAGAGGAGGCACTTTTATTAGCTAGACATAACTATCACTCTATAACAAAAAGAAAAAAAAAATCAATTTTTTATTGGCCGGCTGGGTAGGAGGGACTCCGCATGATTATGTTTATTAGTTGCACGACCCTTACCTACCTGCCTTTTCCCACGAAAGTGACACAGTGAATATCAGGATGTATTTCAGTTTCCTGTAATACATAAAGGTAATTGAGCTGAACTGGCTACTGGTTGTCTTAAGAATGGATCATTTGTGTTTAAGAGTTTCTTATATTGTGCTGGTGTCGCTGATAGGGTTACCGGGAGGTTCTTGTCATGATCATTTGTCTGACGGTGAGGCCCTCATTTTCAATAATAACTTATTTAGCTTTATTGTCTATGAAGGGAGTTGCAGGTTCACCTACACACAGCAACCTCTCCAGAAACTCACTTGCACTCCACAGGGAGATAGGCTTACATTGAGCTGTGAAGTTAAAGCAAGTGGAGAGGCAGAGTTTAAAGTTGTGTGGTTTGCTCTCTTTCTTAATGGGGACTCTTTCTTGCAGAAGGAGCTTTTTACCGAGTTCCAGTACTGTAATATTACTGAACATGAGATGAAACTAGGTGATGAGTTGACACATGTCTTCCTGTCTTATCTCAATCTCTCTCATCCATTCTTGGAGAACTTGTCGGGAGTATTTTGCCAGATAAAGCTCATAGAAGATGATTCTTTCTTGCAACAGAGTCAGACTATGACCTTGACAAGTTCCCCTCCCTCCCTCAGTGAGTGTACCATACCACACTTAGTGAACACGACACCTCAGTGTGTTTATGAGAGTTCTCAGAACCAGGTTGGTGTATATATTACTACTGCCTCCAGTTCACCAGAGGAGCTCTCTTTAGCACTGTATATAGTGCTTGGCATTATAGGAGTGTTTGTTGTGCTGATCATCATACTGAGCGTTGTTATTGTTCTCTTGTATCGAAGAAAGTGTGGGCATGTGGAAATAAGGACTGCTGGTAAGCTACTATCTATCTTTATAGGGTGAAATGTTTCTTATGGGATACCTTTTTGATTATCTACCTCCTTGTTATTCTCTAAGCCAGAAATATGGTGTCTGTTTTAGGTATCCTACACTTCATGTATCTCATCCTCCTCCTTACTCCTCTTCATCTAGGGTGCCATTACTGTTTACTAGTAGATACAGTTCTTTGTTTAATATTTGGTCTGGTGGGGAGGAAGCAACCTTAATACTTCCCCCTCAGGATTGCCATCTGTGAGGCTATTTTAAAGCTGCTTGCTTCTTATTTGACTGCAGATGAAAGAAGTGGCACTAATCCATATGGAGGATTCACTAAAGACAGGTCTGTCTCTCTGTGTTATATGTGTGTGGTTTTAAATTGCAGAGCTCCTCTGTGTGTATCAGATGTTTGTGTAACCCTCTGTGCGTATTAAGTATGTGTGTAACCCTCTGTGGTGTGTATGTAATCCTCTGTGTATTTGATTGCATATATGATTATAAAATAATTTGTGTAACATGTCTGGAATGAAGTGGTTAGAGATCAAAAAGATGTAGCAAGCATGTTTCCGAATACTTTGCATGCCATTGGCATGTATTTTTATTTGCAGGTCATTAGGAGAGGATCAGACAGAGGCTGCTTCTAAGAGTTTACTGAGAAAATTAGCTTCATCTTCATTTCCTAGTTCCCATACCCCTGCAGACCTTCAACCAAACCTACCCAAGCCTGCCAGCACACCAGCAGAATCTCCACATATTGTTGAAGACAAAGCAGAGACCATAGCGCATAACAGGCAGATCTCCAAATCTGATGTTGGTGACTCTATGAATGCTGGAGCTAGTGTGCAGCACACAGAATCAGAACACTCTACTAAAATGAGAAGAGAAGAAAGAGTCAAATTCAAAATACTTGACCCTTGTTATCAAGGTGACTATGAACGTAGTCCCAGCTACCAATGTGCCAAAGTACCAGCAGATAAATACTCTGGCTATTATGAGCGGGACCCTAACTACATGACCCAGTTTGCTGCTAAACAGATTTCGTTTGATCCATCGATTCCTCATAGAATTCCACGTCCTCAAGAAGTGTTAGAAAGCCGACACGCTGCCACCAGGAGGGACAAGTACAGAGGAGATTATGAACGCTGTGAGACGTATGTATTCCCTCCACAAACCTCTTTTGGTATCAAGAGACACGAAGAGGGAAATGCTGAGATGCCTCTACTGGACAGCAAATACAGTGGTAACTATGAACGTGACCCAACATACATGAAACATTTGAAATCTGCTGTACCGCCAACACATGAATATACCACTCTGGAACCGACCACTCGAGAATCTCCTCAGCATTACGCCTCAATAAATCAAGAGAGGTCTAGTCTTACTGAGGACCTCTCCTTGTCATCCACACCCACCCCCTCAGTTGCTTATCTAACATAACGACCTCATCCATTTACTTCTCTGAATCACATGACAATAATTTTCATGGTCACATGACCCGTTATAGCCATATTTTTTTAAGACTCCTTCAAAACATTTTTAAAAAATGAAACTGTATAAAATGTATTCTGACCTGTCGGCAAGCTAACTAGTCGTAAGTTTGCTACTAATCTTTAAAGGATTGCTATTTTCCTTGATGATCTGATTAATAGAATATTCACTTTCTTGACTGATGCCGGTCAGTCTTAGGTCAAAATGGAGCAAGGTCTTGTTGTCTTCCATACCCTCTTGAATCAGTTTCCCACCGCCTTCGCATAATTTATTGCATGTCACACTCAAGCTGGTCAAATGTTTATTTGCCATTAACATCTATAAATAGGAATAATGGATGGTAGTGAATGATAATATTAACAGCATGCTCACCTCAGCTAAAGCTGGGGCAGAAGCTTCTCCTATATCATTGCTAGATATATTCAGTATTAAAAGACTCTTATTCTTCATCAGAGACTTGAGTATAGGCTGGACTCCTATGTCCTCCAGTCTGTTCATACTGATGTTCAATTCTTGTAGAATGTCGTTCTTCTGTAGGGCATGGCCTATGGATGCCCCAGCTCCCATCTCCAGTACATTGTTCCTGACATCAAGGACAGTTAATTTGGGGGAGTGGTCATTCAGGAGCTTTCCTAGTGCCCGTCCAGCACCATCACCCAAGCAGTTGTGAGAAAGATCTATCATAATTAAAAATACCGTAAAATATTAAAAAATTAATTAAATACAATTGTAATTTTACTATGATCGACAGATGACATGAAGTGGTACTAGAGAATAGAAGTACTATTATACATACCAAGTGTACACAGAGAAGGATGGTCCAGTAAATGTGATATCAGCATTCGACCACGTTCATTGTCTACTCTGCTCTCTCTAAGTCTTAAAATTTTTAAAGTGGAAGTGGCCTTCAGTGCCCTGCTCAGTGTCTGACAATCCGTAGGAGTGAATTCAAGGAGAGACCATTGGAAGTTCATACCACAGTTCTTCACCCTGGGAAGAGAAGAAATTCATAAATATTCATACCATTTTGGTGAATTATCAGTGATTCACATCTTACCCGTATCTTAGCTGTAACTCTTCCAAATGCTCTAGATTTTTGATGATTATGTTGCAATCAAGATGATCGTTACATATTGTTAACGGCAAGTCATCACTCATTCTATAGGAAATATTTATCTCACGAGATGAACACGGTAAAAATGTGACCTTACCCATCATCTTCTTCATCAAAGGTTAAAGGTTGATCTTGACAGGATGGGAGGAGCTGAGTAATTATCAGCTGTTTGATATATTGACTGGACAGTTTAAGTAATTCTTCTAGCTCTTCAAGATCAGACTCTTGTGGTACAAACTTCTCAATAGTCTCTTGAGCATTTTTCTGAAAGAACATAGTTTTCCATGAATTGCCATGCTCGGACACATCACACAGCTTCCATCGATCACGACAGCAACGTTCCCAATAACCTTCATTGCTAATTAAAGGGGCCGTGATTTTTAGGGAAATATTAGTCGACAATTTGCTGAGCACTTTTTCCTTGTGTTTGGTATTGAGCTCATTGAGAAGAGGCTGATCTAAACAATACAACAGCTAATATAACCTTACTATGGTTATCCCTAGCTCTCTCTACCTTCAAAGTTGTCCACTATGTGATTGATACATATGTCTACTAGTGGTGGCACTGTCTCCAGGTTCCAGTCTGGGTCCTCAGCAATAACTCGGCGCATAGCCCGAGGATCTGACGCAGGATTAGCCTGGGGAGTAACCTAAAGTATATATACTCAAAAACAAGCCATGGAACTTGGCAGTTTACCATTATGGATATAGCCGGCAGGATTGAGAGAGGAGAATATAACAGTAACTATGGCAATAAACCTTGAACCTTGTGAACTTTAACCCCGATTTATTATAATGACACGTAGTGAGGTCTGTCCCTTGTATAAAAGATGTCCTCCTTGTGTATTTCAGAGGTTAATTTACACCAAGATATACCAGATGAATTATCCTTTGTATTGAGGTTGTCCTCATTCTTCTTTGGAGGATCTTCTGAGCTTTGAACAAGTAGTATAATTATATTCTCCTGGAACATTGGAGAGTATTGTTGTATGGCAGTAAGTAATAAGATCTCATAGAACCTTATCCCACTCAGATAGTCCCATTGAGTCATTTCAATCAACTCTCTAGCTTATTTGAAATGTTTTCCCCTCCCCCTTAGTGCTTTATCCACACCTTATATAGCTTTAGATGACACTGATCTCATCTCACTAGCTTTAGTGACAGCATTAGCCATTAATATTGGGTACAAAGGACATTGGAATCCCCCACCCCTTTCTCTCCCACTCTACCATTAATATAGGGTACAAAGGACATTGGAATCCATACCCACCCCTGGCTTACTAACATTAATATAGGGTACAAAGGACATTGGAATCCATACCCACCCCTGGCTTACTAACATTAATATAGGGTACAAAGGACATTGGAATCCATACCCACCCCTGGCTTACTAACATTAATATAGGGTACAAAGGACATTGGAATCCCCACCCCTTACTCTCCTACTCTAGCATTAAAATTTAGGCACAAAAGTCATGATAATAGTCATAAAAATAAATAATAATATAAAGATCAGAGTGAACTATTTACAACTGTAACTTTTGTCACTCCTCGTATGTCTGCCAGCTGGTCACAGAACATGCTGGCAAGAAGAGTAAAGGACCCCACTCTGTTAGCTCTCAGAGAAAACTCCACTCTAGCCACTGCACCAGGCAGCACCAATCGCCTATAACAGAGCTTGTATAGTAATACTATCATTGAATGCTGGCATAATTACTTGTGGGAGAGCTCTTTCAGTGGGCAGAGAGCTTGTCCTTGGACAGAAAAAACCACTCTAGAAAGTGAGCATTGGAGAATGTTAGTAAATGAGATTTTCACTTTTAATACACTTCCGTGAGGTACCGTTGATAAACACTGGATTTGTAGCCGGGGAAGAATGAGTTGAAAGGGATGTAGCTGCAATATGTGATGGTTTCATGAAGAGTTTGATAAAGCAACAATGACACACCTTCAAGAAGAGCTGTTTGTTTTCTCTGACTTTGACGGCAACAAAGAAATGCATCATGGCCTGTTCAACCAAGTTTCGCATGTATTTTTTTGCCTCTATGGGCAAGCAAACTGAGGCACCTACATTACAACCACATACCATTAATGAAAAGGGGAAATGTCATTGTAAATGCACACAACGAACTTTGTACCTATTACAGCATTTATAAATAATTATGTCTCTAAGTATACATATAACCTCCAACCCACTAGTAATCTAAGAACGTAGTAATCCAAGTCCAACCCTTGTAATCTACACTAGTAATCTCCAACCCTAGTATTCTACACTAGTAATCTAAGAATATACAACCTCCAACCTATACTAGTAATCAAAGAACATAGTAATCCAAGTCCAACCTTGTAATCTACACTAGTAATCTCCAACCCTAGTATTCTACACTAGTAATCTAATGAATATATAACCTCCAACCAATGTTTGACATACTCTGTCCAGGGCTGATGACTCCAGAAAACTGCATGCTCATGAATTTCCGTACAGGTTGTCCGGTATAATGTATAATAGTGCCTATTACTTTCCCATCGATAGTACGTAACATGCCTCCACCATTCTTCACACTAATTGTAATGGAAATATCTTCGCCTAATTTAACACCATCATTAGTTTTAACTTCAAAGAAACAGTCTCTTGCGGGGCTAGGAAATATACGAATGGTTTCTTCGCCGCTATCAGTGGGTACATCCTTGTAATTAGAGGTGATATCGATGGGCTTGTGTTGATGGAATTTATTTGATGAAGGTGTGACAATACAGTTTCCTATCTCTTCTCGGCTGACTTGGGCTAAAGTGAGGGCTTGACGATTGACTGTAGCATAGTTTTCTGCCACTCTCTGATAGTGTACGACAGCTCCAACCTCAGATTGAATAAATTCCACATCATAGTTCCATTTTTTCCCTTTTCTACCTTCTTTAATGCCCAAGACTGGAGCAGGACCAATACGATAGCAACCACTCTGTCTTTCTTGGGAGGTTGGGTCCAGAACTTGCCATCCATCATACGGCCTTGAAAGGTCATCACGTCGCATCCATGCTTCACACCATATATGGTAAATCCTAACGGGTAATGCGGTACAAGGCTATGTGCATTGGGTTAGTATGTCACATTTTACATACCATGTTTGATCTCTACCAATGTCATGTAACATGTCTCCTGTAGGTGAAAAGTACCGATTAATTTGTCCCAGCTTATCACAGTAGTGGGCGGCATTGTAACATGTGATTGGACGACAGACTACACCAAGAGCTCTCATCAGACTCACAGCGACACCTGCGAGTACCCAACACTGCCCAAACCTGCCCATGACAAGACAGGTAAAATACCAGTCCAAAATCTGTATTTAGAGTGGCCAGTCCAGGATGTGGTCATTAAAGGGGTGTGGTTAATGGAATAATGTGAATGCCTATTGCTAGTAAAATGTGTTGGTTACTAATTGAAGGAGAAAAATACTTTTCACTAGATGCATTAGTTGCATGTAAGCATCACCATGTACAATAGTGACTCAAACAAACATAATACATGTACAAGGGTTGAAAGGCCAACATGCATGTTCACCTGACAGGTGTCTTACTGCGGTAGTACTTGTCCAGGATTGCAGTAGAACCAGTCCACCGACAAGGATGAATCCCTCCAATGTTGCTGCCCTCCTTACCCACTACTAATACTCCTGAATTATCTCGACAGTTTATTAAGGAGATCAAGTTACGGCATACACTTACTGCTGACCGACACTCGTCTGCTTTGAGAGGTCGTAGAAGATAGAGTGCAACATCCAGACAGTGGCCCTCAAACTTGAGTAGAGGGTGTGTGGATATAAAGTGGAATAGAATGAATACGTTACTTACCTGCCCATACTCCCATTCTAGAGGGATCTGGGAAGAATGCGTTCCACGCCATATTGTTCCAACATCATCTAACAGGTATGTTTCTTTCTGTGAATCACCCTCCATGTATGTATCATCATCTGTTTCATGGAAGATTAGAGTGATATACAGTGGAACCCCTCTATACCTACACCTGAAATAAGGACACCTCTGAATATTCCTCTATTCCAACCCCATGAAATGAGGACACCTCTGTATACAGTGGGACACCTCTATTCCAAAGACACCTCTGTATACAGTGGAACCCAAACTGACATCTCTGTATATAGTGGAACCTCTTTATTTCAATCCCCTGAAACGAGGACACATCTATATTAAGTAAACTTGGATATGTCCCAAACAATAGCTTGTGTACCAATATTAATAGAACTTCACCTCCTGAAATGAGGCCATCCCTCTAATTAATATATTAATAGAACTTCACCTCCTGAAATGAGGCCATCCCTCTAATTAATATATTATGTACCTACCTATATTCCAGGGGTTGAATAGAATGACAATAGCCTTATGGTGAAAGTATGTAACTGCCTCGGCTCCTCCTTGGTATTTGAGTGAGATATGTGCATGGAACTTTCCAACAGGAAAGTTAGAAGGAATAGAAATACTTAACCATATGTTACTTGAACCTTTAGCCACACCCTCTGCCCTGAATTGTCCAAATCTATCCCTTGGACGGAATATAGGTACAAAGGTGAGAACGATAACATAACTGCAGTACAGTTCCAAAGATGTGGTAATTTTCAGTATCAATGTGTTCCCTCGTCGAAGAATCACATCACATTCAGATACTTTGAAGCGTTCTGTATGATTCTCTTCTGAAGTTTCCAAACAGCGAAAGTGTGCATCAGTTATTTCTAGGGACTGGAGAGACGAGAATAAACGAACATTAGAAGCAAAAACTGAATTAAAGGCTGAAAAATTACGTGATCTTGAGTGAGGGGGAGCTGACAAAGCTTGAGGTCTGGGGTTCGAAACTGAGGAATTGGGTAGATTTGACCTAGCAGCTGAAGAAGTGAATGGTCTAGATTTGGCTGCTGAAGAAAGGCGTGGCTTAGACTTAGGGGGCGGAGTGATTAAGCCAGTTTTAGGAACAGATGAATTAAGTCTGGAGGATACTGATGTAAGAGGTACAGATTTGGTGGTTGAAGTGAGAGGTCTGGATTTAGGAAATGATGAAGCATCATTTTGTTCTAATACCTGGAACATTTTAGACTTTAATGCTGTTGGTGGGTGATCTACCGTTGAAAACTGCTGTGTGTAGAGCTTTATAGCAGCGTTACTATTCAGAGAATGTTTGCTGGACAAATGCAAGCAGGTCATAGAGTTAATTAGCTAACTATTTTAGGTAAATACCTGTTCTTTTTTGCTAGAAGTTCTGCGGCCATCTAGATGGTAGCGAGAAAATGTCGTATTTTTTCGTTCGCTCAGCAGCTAGTGTTACATCATTATCGTCCACACCACCAAGACACAAAAGATATTCACAGCACTTGTTGCCAAGGCGATCGTATTGGAAAAGGGTCGTCAAACCTTAAAGATCGTCTATTCCACGTGCGTAGATATGCGATCAGATCGGTATAGTACTCATAAATTATCGTAGCTTGGAGGAAGCGTACACTATGTTGGTATTATTTGAGACTCCTGCAGGCTATGCAGTGTTTAAGGTGAGCAGAAAAGCTACTATGTGATCAAATATTTATCAATATACCTCCCTTCAGTTGCTTGATGAGAAGAAGTTGCAGAAAGTGGATGATCTGTACAAGGACTTTGAGAGCCCAGAGAAAGCTAGTAAAGTGTGAGTGGGTGTAATATTGTTAGTGGAATGTCATGGTTATGTCCCTGTAGTGTCAAACTTAAGCATTTTGCCAAGTTTGCTGACATGACGGAAGCGCTATCAGCAGCTACTGCTGCCGTGGAGGGCAAGATGGAAAAAGGATTAAAAAAATTACTGAAGAAAGTCTTTGCTTCAGATGTGCAGGAGCAATTGGCTGTTGCTGATGCCAAACTCGGCAGCGTTATTAAGGTTAGTGGAAGGTACATGTAGAGATGGAACGACAAGTGGTTGCTATCATGTAACAGGAGAAGTTAAACATTGGATGTATTCACAACTCTGCAATTTCAGAGCTTTTCAGAGGCATTCGGACACAAATGTGCAATCTCATCACAGGTGTAGTATTGATCTCATACATACATAAATAACAATAATAATAATAATAATAATAATAATAATAATAATAATAATAATAATTTAAAGGACTTCCTCAGTCAGAAGTGGACACTATGGCTCTGGGTCTCTCTCACAGTTTGTCTCGTTACAAACTCAAGTTTAGCCCCGACAAGGTGGACGTCATGATCGTCCAAGCCATAGCTTTACTGGACGATCTCGACAAGGAACTCAACAACTACAACATGCGTTGCCGTGAGTGGTACGGATGGCACTTCCCCGAACTCGGCAAGATTGTCACCGACAATCTAACTTATGCACGAGTGGTTGCGGCTTTGGGGATGAGAGCTAACATTTCTTCATCAGACCTATCTATGTTGGAGGAAGAAGTCGAAGAAGAAGTGAGATCAGCAGCCGAAGTCTCAATGGGAACTGAAATCAGTGAAGAGGACATGGAGAATATCTCTTACCTGTGCAAACAAGTGGTTCTGATATCAGATTACAGGTACATGTGGCATATTATTCTGAATTGTACTTCGGAAGTTCATGATACCGACAATATAGCCTGTTTTATTACATGTCCGAGGTTACCTCAGTTAGGTTTGTAGTAAAACCAACTGTGGTCTATGGTATTCTCTATTCTTCGTACAATTCATCTTCCTCATCACCAGGACTCTCCCTGTAATCATCTCATTGTGTGATCTCCCTTCATGCAGAGGTCAGCTCTATGAGTACCTCAAGAATCGAATGATGGCCATTGCTCCAAACCTCACCATGATGGTAGGAGAGCTGGTAGGTGCAAGATTGATAGCTCATGCAGGTAAGGAGACTGTCTCCATTATCCCTGAAGTATTTCTGTTGATGTTCAGGATCTCTGATGAACCTTGCTAAGCATCCTTCGTCTACCGTACAAATATTAGGTGCAGAGAAAGCCCTCTTTAGGCAAGTGCACTGTCTGTCCTCTAGTGCAGTGTTGTTTGTTTGTTTGTTTATGGTCTAGTGCAGTGTGTTATTTGTTTGTGGTCTAGTGCAGTGTTATTTGTTTGTTTGTGGTTTAGTGCAGTGTTGTTGACCAAGTAACATTCGGATTGTTATTGCATTGTATCTAGCCCTAACCCCACCCCTAACCCTGCCCCCCAGCTCTAATCCTACCCCGAGCTCTAACCCTACCTAATCCTGCCCCAAGCTCTAACCCCACCCCTAACCTTGCCCCTAGCCCTAACCCCACCCCTAACCTTGCCCCCCTAGCCCCAGTCCCATAGCAATAGTGCAATTGACAATGATGTAATCTGAAAGAAGGAGCATGTTGTTTATTTGTGGTGTTGTTTGTTTATTTATGGTGTTGTTTAAGTTTGTGTTGTGCTGGATTCAGGGCTCTCAAGACTAAGCATGACACTCCTAAATACGGGCTAATTTATCACGCCTCTTTTGTCGGCCAAACTGCTCCCAAGAACAAAGGGAAGATCTCTCGTATGCTGGCTGCCAAGGCCTCCCTCTGTGTGCGTGTGGATGCCCTGGGAGAAGATACAGACCAAACCATTGGTATCAGCAGCAGGGAAAAGGTCGAAAAAAGACTGCGGCAATGTGAACAAGACAAGGTCAGGTGGTAGGGGATGTGTTGTGTGCTCGGGTGATGGTAGTGATGTGTATGTGATGATAGTGATGTGTGTGTGATGATAGTGATGTGTATGTGATGGTAGTGATGTGTATATGATGATAGTGATGTGTATGTGATGATAGTGATGTGTATTTGATGGTAGTGATGTGTGTGTGATGATAGTGATGTGTGTGATGGTAGTGATGTGTATATGATGATAGTGATGTGTGTGTGATGATAGTGATGTGTGTGATGGTAGTGATGTGTGTGATGGTAGTGATGTGTATGTGATGATAGTGATGTGTATGTGATGGTAGTGATGTGTGTGTGATGGTAGTGATGTGTGTGTGATGATAGTGATGTGTGTGTGATGATAGTGATGTGTATGTGATGATAGTGATGTGTATGTGATGATAGTGATGTGTATGTGATGGTAGTGATGTGTATGTGATGGTAGTGATGTGTGTGTGATGATAGTGATGTGTGTGATGGTAGTGATGTGTATATGATGATAGTGATGTGTGTGTGATGATAGTGATGTGTGTGATGGTAGTGATGTGTATATGATGATAGTGATGTGTGTGTGATGATAGTGATGTGTGTGATGGTAGTGATGTGTGTGTGATGATAGTGATGTGTGTGTGATGGTAGTGATGTGTATATGATAGTGATGTGTGTGTGATGGTAGTGATGTGTATATGATGATAGTGATGTGTATTTGATGATAGTGATGCGTGTATGATGATAGTGATGTGTATGTGATGGTAGTGATGTGTATATGATGATAGTGATGCGTGTATGATGGTAGTGATGTGTGTGTGATGATAGTGATGTGTGTATGATGATAGTGGTGATGTTTATGCAGATGCGTAGGTTGAGTGGTACAGGGAAGACACAAGCTAAAGCTGCAAAGTTTGAAATGAGGTTGTCCATAATAATAATAATAATAATAATAATAAATTTTGTAACAGCACTCCACAGCAGTACAATGTCAGTGGAGACTTCACTCTAGGGCATACCTCTAGCAAGAAGAGGAAGAGAGAGGATGAAGAGAAAGATGAGCAGACAGAAGAACATGGAGGTGAAATGTTTATAGTGGAACCTCTCTTATATGAGAACACACTCTGTATACAGTGGAACTCGTCCCCCTGAAATGAGAACACCTCTGTATACAGTGGAACTCCTCTATTCCAACCCCCCCTCCCCCCCTCAAATGAGTCTACCCCTCTAATCAGGACACTTTAATTTGTCCCAAGGTGTTCAGAATAGAATGAATAGAGTGATTCCACTGTATACACTGAATAATTTGCACTCATCAGGTGTAGATGAAGAGGGGTCATCAGTAAAGAAATCAAAAAAGAAGAGAATTAAGAGAGAGAGTGACCCGGCTGAAGTAAGATGTGTTGTGTGTGTGTTATGGAATAAGGCAAGGTTAATAAATTGTAAATTACAGGCTGAAACAGAAGACAAGATGAAGTCTGAACCTTGAACAAGTTTAATTAGGTGCAGATACACTACCAATCTTATTAACTAACTGTTATTTAAAGTGAAATTTCTTCACACATTTGTACCCTGTCTTTCATTGCTCTCTAATAACTGTTTGAGTGTTGGTGGGAGGCTGGCAGTTTGCCAGTTTATAAATTCCAGCATATTGTTTCTTGATGTTTCATTGGAAGTTCCATGAGTTCTAATTCCACCATGTTGCCTGTGGTTCCTATGATGCAATCTTGGTTCCCGTTGAGGACCAACGTAGGACCCTTTCACCGGGTTCCTCTGTTCATTTGAATGGAGTCCAGCTACTAACAAGTCGTGTCTTGCATTGGAAGAAATTAAACAGTCATTTGAATTTGAAACAATGTCATCACTGGAGATAATATGATCTCTGTTACGGGAACTCTCTTTCAGAGAATCTTTAATAGCTTCGCGAATGTCTTCCTCCTCACCATATAAGGGTCCCCACTCCTCCCTGATATCCACGGGTTCCTCTGGACTACTTGAATACACCTCACCAGTCAAAGGTGATCCATAGAACTCCAGTGCTAGAAAAATGCATTATTATTATTATTATTATTATTATTATTATTATTATTATTATTATTATTATTATTGTATATATTATTATGCTATAGAATATTATGTAATGTTGGTGATAATTATTAGAGTGTATCTTACAGTCATGTGGATGCTGCTGGCACCACTGGTCCAACCAACTCTCCCCCTGTGGGAAGTCTTCAGGATGCAAGATGGGTGTGGTGTGTAATGGCTGCGGATCTGGTGGAGAGGAGTGGTCTAGGCTGATGGTCATTGCTAATTCCACATCTATAGGAAAAGAAGATGGTGTACATGTGGTCTGTACATGTATAGGAGATGGTGTACATGTGGTGATGTGTGTACACCTATAGGAGATGGTCTACATGTGGTGTACAATGTGTAAGTGTATAGAGATGTGTGTGAGGTGATGGATTACCTGCTTGCATTTGTTTGTCTGCTTCAAATTCTCTACGAGAAATCTCAAGAACTCTCAGTAAATTGTCATCCGTGTCTGCTCCATAATCCCGTAACCTGTGGTTTGGTGTGTAGGTATCCAGGTCATGTAAAAACCGTCTATTGCTCTCCAACAAAAGACCACGCCCAACTAATGAACCGGTGGAATTCAGAAATGGGTAATGTGACAACCTTCGGATGATGTAATTCAGTCAGAGAGTTAAAATGACAAGTTAAAAACACTCACGGCAGTCCAGAGTGTACGTTCTTCACCAGTGAGGTTCTCTTCTCTCTGGCCTCTCGCATTAGTAGAATGATCTCCGAGCGTGGCTTACGGAGGTGTGGTCTTGCCACTGCTTCTGCTAGCATCTCTGTTACTTGTTCTAATGACCCCTAAACATGCAAGAGAATGCATGAGTATGTGCTGTTGTGTGTGGATGTGTGTGTACTGTGTGGTGCATGTGGTGTGGTATGATGTGTACGTGTAGTGTGTGCGGTGTGATGTGTGTGGTGTGGTTTGTGTGGTGTGATGTGTGTGTGGTGTGGTGTGTGTGGTGTGATGTGTGTGTGTGTGGTGTGATGTGTGTGGTGTGATACCTGCATGTGCTCAAACTGTTTAGTTGAAATGATTCCTGTCACATAGTATCCATAACCGTAGGTTGCCTTCAGCACTCTGCGACATCTAAGTAGTTCATTCACAGCATCTTCTATGAAGGTGAAGTCCAACTGCCGACTGCTAACACTAAAGCTCCGTTTCCCACCACTCAGACTCCTCTCTTCAAGATGCTGGATGGAATGAGCCAATTCCACCATCTTCTCTTGCGCTTTGTCCAAGAATGGCTCTTCCAACTGCACAAAGACATCTTATCTCAAGACTGCAAGACCTTCAGTTGTTTTAAACAACACACACACTCTTACCTCAAGGCTGTTGATATGCTCCTTGTAACGCTCATAAAAATGAATAAATTTACTAATTTTGTCCCAGTCTTCACAATTCTTCATCACTTCACTTCTTCTCCGTTCAAGAGTGAAAGTGGCCTTCCTCTGAGCATCATAGCGATTGCAGCTGTGTAGTCAGGATAACGTAAATTTTAGGCTGAGTTTTTAAGATCATGTCCACTAACTTGAAATAACCCCCTGTTGAGGAGTTGTGTTGTTTCCAATCATCCATACACACCCAACAGAAGTCGTGTCGGCAGTGTTTACAGCACATGTGATTACATCCTTCATTCTTCTGAATCGGAGACCTAATATTGATCAACGTTAAATTTAAAATAGCTATTTTAAATGCAAACTTATTTGTGTTGGTAATATCCAAAGTTTATACACGGAAATCTTCCCCAAAAACAACATGTTTCCTTCTATAATAAACATTTAAAGCCTCTGTCATCAGTTATCAGGTATTTTAGACAGAGCTTCAATTTGATAGTAGAGGTTGTATGGTCCCTATGGGACTACACAGTCAGTACAAGTGAAATGTTTACATAATGTGAAGCAATATAGATAAACTTCATAACATGCAAGCAAATAGACAATTAAGTTTCATCAATTTGGAGCCAGTATAATACAAATAGTCTGGATAAGTTGAGGGTCCACTCTGGCAGTATACTAGAACCTCTAATAAAGGACACTCTGAAATAACGACAACCTCTGTACAAAGGACAACTAAATAATCTACCATCTTATTGTAAATTAACCTCTGAGATAATGGACAGTCTCCCAACAAGAGATAGTAGTTTATTCAAAAATTCCACTGTACTACAAGGGACAAGACTCAATGTGTCCTTTATTCAGAGGTTCCACTGTACTACAAGGGACAGTAGACCTGATCCTAAACTTAGAGGTTCCACTGTACTACAAGGGACAATAGACCTGATCCTAAATCAGAGATTCCACTGTACTACAAGGGACAATAGACCTGATCTTTACTCAGAGGTTCCACTGTACTACGGGGGACAGCAGACCTGATGAGTCCATTATTCAGAGGTTATATTATTATTGCTTACTTGCACTTTGGACACGGCTTGCTGTTATTGGCCAACCATTTTGAGCTGGCTGCCTCGTTGGCCTCGGCTGCAGTGGTTTCACCGACTTTTTCCTTCATCTCCTCGCAGTGATCCAACCAGCGCTTCCACTGACTACAAGTACAAGGTTCGTGAGAATCAGACAAACAGTCCCAGCAGAAATAATGATTGTAGCCACAGTGAACTGTCCTCCCTTTCCGCTCGTCGTCAGATTGAGAGCCATCCTGAGATACAGGGTCTTCTGTAAGCGAAGGGCGACCGACGGCTTGTGAACAACCAGGATGTGGGCACCAGCGAATGTTGGGGTTGGAATCAACAAAATCTTTGATGTCAAAAGACAAGAACTTGGAGGCAATCTCCCTCGAAACCACGCTCTCGATAAGCTCCTGATGAAATAGCATGTAATTATATGGGAATGACTGAATAAATAACATTCATACCAGTGGAACGAGTCTATAGCAACTGTATTCAGGGCAACAAATAGACTGTGACTTCCCTCCAGTTATCCTCTCCTCCAAATACCTGAAATTCATTTCACTTAATTAGAGAGATGTAAAAATATTTCACTCACAGCTTCCAGCAATCCTTACAAAAGACATGGCCACATGGCACCTGTAGAGTCTGATCACATGACAGGTAACAGATCCCACACTCGGTTATTGTCTTCGCTTCCAGACAGGAACTGCGATTACTCAGGAAATCCTTCCCCTCATCCTGCAGTACGTCAACTCCAGCCTTCTCTAAGACATTCGCTGGATTATCTATCCAGGCCTCGAGCAGTTCCTCTTTAGACCACCCTATAACAATGTACAGTCAATCAGATAGCAGGATGGGGGAAATTCAGGACAGGAGAAATTCAGGACGGGGGAATTCAGGACGGGGGAAATTCAGGACAGGGGAATTAACTATTTCCTTGTGGACTTGTTTCGTGTTAGTCCAACTAAAATGTTGTGAGAAATCTTGTGAGTAAAACCTTTTAGTTGTGGAGTGTTTCATTTCTAACCCAATCTCACCGTAATTCCTCAACAGTACTTCAGCAGACTGCAAACTAACCTGTAATAAGAGGTGTGGCAATGAGAAAGAGGTGTAGTAATGAGAGAAAGAAATGTGGTAATGAGAAAGAGGTGTGGCAATGAGAAAGAGGTGTGGTAATGAGAGAAAGAGGTGTGGCAATGAGAAAGAGGTGTAGAAAGAGATGTGGTAATGAAAGAAAAAGGTGTGGTCTTAGACATATAAGGGCTAAGGATCTTACTCCAAGCATTTCAGAAGTTTCAATGAGAAGAGCATCCTTCATTGATCGAAGATCTTTATCCTGCATACCGACAGTCTCCTCTGACTGCAAGAGGTTGGGTTCAGGGTCTACATCCTCAGGTTCGTGGTCTTCTTCCTGCTCACAAAGAATACTCACTCACAAAACTCCATAACATATACACTTACTGGAAACACCATTTGAGCTTCTAAGTTGGAAGCAATATTTTGATGATTTCGGGCCTTGGCGAGGTCAGCTGGGGTCAAACCATCCTCATTCGTTGCTACCATGTCTGCTTGATAAGAAATGAGGAGGTCTACACATTTCTTCAGTCCTGCACCCGCTGCCAAGTGAAGAGCCGTGTTTCCATTCTGTCAAAGGAGATGGAGGTAGAGTTTACAATTAGAGCATTGTTCAGTTAAACTCACTTTGTCTTTTTCAGAGAGGACATGTTTTAAGTCCATACCTTGCAGTCCTTCTTCAAGAGTGAATCTCAACATATCAAACTTTGCTAGGTCATCGCTACCATTCACAGCCGAGTCCAAACATAACAAGTGAAGGCAATTCCTTCGATGTGAATTCTTTATATCCGGCTTTCCTTTATGCCTCATGAGATCTCTGTACATCTCAGACATGCCACAGAGAGCAGCATAATGAAGGTATGTGTTGTCATCGTGGTCAGCTCCTAGACTCTGGTTGGGTTCAATATTTTCCTTCAGATTAGACTTACTTAGATAGAGTTCTTTAGCCTTCGCTGCATCACCATTACGAAGAGCCCGTAGGAATTGGTTGGATGTGCTGTTCCCCATGACTAGTCCACTTAGATAGGTCTGGAGATAAGCTAACATCAGTGGCAATATAGCGCGTTACTACCCCTTCGACTACTTGTGGGTAGGGCAGCCAGACCTAGGGAGCTCTGGAAGGGGAACGGCCCTTCTCTACTTCAATCCATCTCTTTCCACAAAAAATTTTTAGGCGGGGCTTTGCGAATTACAATAATTATTACGTCAAGCAAGTATTATGCGCATGCTCAATGTACTCTTGTAACTGGCGCCTCAAGTGTGACTGACTGGTTGGTTGCTCCCCTGATCTCGAGCTCCTCTCAGTGAGTGTTTTCTTCACCACTTACTGGCCGAGACTGTTCGTTGTAGCGTAATATATCACACATACACTGGATTTGTGAGGAATAGGTAGGATTACACAGCTGGCTATAAAAATCTCGGTTTCAGGTTGAGATGTGTAACCTATAACTAGCTACATGGAGTATGTGGTGGTGTGTGTGTGTGTGTGTGTGTGTGGTGTGTGTGTGTGGTGTGTGTGTGGCTATATGTATATGTACATGGAAAAGTTAGTCTTGGTCAGTTCCCTTTGCCAATATGGAGTGAGAGAGAGGTCTGGTGACACAAGTAGGAATTTATTAAAAGTGCTTACACACATGATATATCACATGTCAGCCTATTGGACTATTCATATTCCCACCATCGACACAAGACCCTTCTTTACTTCATATTGTCCCTGGAAAGACTGTGAACCCCCCCTCCGAGAGACGGTGAGGTGGGCCCCAGAGAGAGACTGTGAGGTGGGATGGATAGTAGTGTGTTATGTGTGAAAGGGATACTGCTGACAATGCAAATATTTGTGCTATGCATGATGGTGGTGATATTGATAGTGATATATCATTGTGAGTAGTCGTGGTACATTGTGTATTCAGCACCAAAAATGCTGGCCAAAACAACAACAACAAACAAACAAACAAACTCCTTTGCCAGAACAGAACTGCTAAAATGATTTGATTCATAAAAAAGTTCATGATTTTTTATACAATTTGAGTGCAATAAAGATCAATTGGTGATGGTGAATAGAATCAGCCACATGGTGTAGAAAAAAAAGAACAAACTTTCTGGTACTTCTATTTAACTGAATATGCCCCTCCCCTTCCACCCACAATGCTAGTATGTACAGCATTTTTTTCTTTCTTGCAGGACATTAGCTGGTAGACCAGCTAAATCTGTTGAAGGGTGGGTGGAGCATCTGCTGGCTAGGGTGAAACATAAGCCTATCATTTTACCATGGAGTTGACACAGATTTTGGAGGCAACTTTGTCTCCTGATACGCAAGCCATCCAGATGGCACAGCAGCAGTTAGAACATGCTGCAGCGGAAAATCTGGTAAGTGGTCATCTTGTCTGTGGGTAGTATAAGTGTTTTATGGTGTCAATGATGTTCCACCTATAGCCCATCTTCCTCACTGCACTGGCTAGTGAGCTTGCTAATGTCTCGAAATCTCAAGTGTCAAGAATGGCGGCCGGTCTACAGTTAAAGAACTATTTGACGAGCAAAGACCCGGAGGTCAGACTGAAATACCAACAGGAGTGGTTGAAGTTTGAGGAAGCTGTTCGGCAGCATATCAAGATGCTGGTTAGTGCTAATCTTTTAAACCTAACTTCTTTTTACATAGCCATGAATGGTACAGGTATTGGCCACTCTTGGCACTGAGAACCATCTACATCGATCGGCAGCTCAATGCGTAGCTCACATAGCAGCTGTGGAGTTACAGATGGGTACATGGCCCGATCTCATCCCCACGCTACTGAATAATGTTACCTCCCCTCAAAGCACCGAGCAGCTGAAGGAGGCATCCCTCGAGGCCATAGGCTACATATGTGAGGATTTGGTATGTTCCACCTCAGGCCATGTAATGGAATTGAGACATTTTGGGATTTATTAGGATCCAAAGTTCCTGGCAAGCCAGTCCAACGAGATTCTGACGGCTATTGTGCAAGGTATGAGGAAGGAGGAGCCTAACAATGGCGTACGTCTAGCTGCTACTAAAGCTTTATATAACTCTCTGGAATTCACCAAAGCCAACTTTGAAAAGGAGGTCAGTCTCTCTTAGTTGAAAATTTTTAGTGTCCAAAAAATTTTGTGTCTAGATTTTTCGTGTAACATTTTTTTGTGGTTATAGACAATAACAAAAAAACTTATTTACAGGAATTTTCAATTTTCATGGCTGCCATGAAAATTTCTGTATATCAGTCTCTTACCACACCCTCTCATCTTGCATATGTCTGTATGTGCTGTCTCTTACCACACCCTCTCATCTTGCATGTGTGTATGTGTGTGCTATCTCTTACCACACCCTCTCATCTCGCATATGTGTTTGTGTGTGCAGAGTGAACGTCATTTCATTATGCAAGTGGTGTGTGAAGCCACTCAGTGTAACTATGAACCTATCCAAGTAGCTGCCCTTCAGAATCTAGTAAAAATCATGGGTCTCTACTACATGTACATGGAGACGTACATGGGACCGGCTCTCTTTGCAGTGAGTTTCCATTTCATTGTTCCTGTTGTGAGTCCATGGTGAAGAATACATTTAGATCACACGGGAGGCCATGAAGAGTCCGATAGATGCTGTAGCATTACAAGGCATCGAGTTTTGGTCCACTGTCTGCGATGAAGAAGCTGACCTGGCCATTGAGGCTGCAGAAGCTGCTGATAGTGGTCACCCTCCAGAGCAAACTTCACGGTTCTATGTGAAGGGAGCAATGAGTTATTTGGTTCCCATCCTAATGGAGACTCTAGCTAAGCAGGTCCCACTCTTCTAATTCTGTGTTTTTCTAAAAGAAGTGATGTACTAATATTTTGCAGGAAGAGTTTGATGATGAAGATGATTGGAATCCTTGTAAAGCCGCTGGAGTTTGTCTGTCTCTGATGGCTTCCTGTTGTGAAGATGCTATAATTCCTATGGTAATGGAGTTTGTGATGAAGCATATATATGATGGGGACTGGAAGTTTAGAGATGCAGCTGTCATGGCACTGGGTTAGTGGAATCATAATAATTAACAGTAAATAGAGATGTGTTATAATTAGAAGTGCAATAAGTAGAGATGTTATAATTAGAAGTGCAATAAATAGAGATGTGTTATAATTAGAAGTGCAATAAATAGAGATGTTATAATTAGAAGTGCAATAGAGATGTATTATAATTGTGATTATTAGAAGTAACAATTGGTAAATGGAGATGTTTTTTTGTAGGTGCTATCATGGAAGGACCTAGTCCTGATGAATTACAGAAGAGCTTGTCTGAGGTGTGTTATAGAGTGATCTCCTTCCTAGCCCTAGTCATAACCTTCCCTCCCTTCTCTCTCCCTCTCCTCCCTCTTCTCCTCCCCCTTCTCCTCCCTCCCCTCCCTCTTCTCCCTCTTCTTCCTCCCCTCCCTCTTCTCCCTCCCTCTTCTCCCTCCCTCTCCTCCCTCCCTCTCCTCCCTCCCTCTCCTCCCTCCCTTCCTCCCTCTCCTCCATTTTCCCCATCTCTCTCTAGTTGGTGAAGCCTCTAATTCAGTTGATGAGTGATGGGATGGTGCAGGTGAAGGACTCGGCGGCATGGACTATTGGAAGAGTGTGTGAACATTGTCCAGAGGTTCTCTTGAATGAAGAGTATTTGCTTGTGCTGTTGAATACTCTTATGAAGGCTCTGGAAGGGGAGCCTCGTGTGGCAGTTAACGTCTGTTGGGTGTGTTATACACACCCACTCAGCCTAGTGCCTTTTTACATGTCTGTTCTGTCCATTAGGCATTTTCTTCGCTTGCCGAATCTGCCCATGATAAAGCTTGTGATGGAGTGGAGGAAGAAACACCAATGACATTTTGTCTATCTGGTTTCTTTGAGGTGATAGTAGAGAAGCTTCTTGCTACCACTGAGAGGCCTGATGCAAATGCAAACAGTTTGCGTAGCTCAGCATATGAAGCTTTGATGGATATGATCAAATACAGTGCAAAGGTTGGTGGAGGGTTGGGTTTTAGCACTAAGACACACCTACTGTTGTGTTTAGGCTTAGATTCACTTATCTTACTGCTCTGATTATACATGAATAAATAGTGCAGTAAATAGAAGTTTCCATTCATTAAATAGAATAGAACACTGCTTCCATTTATTAGAACACTTCTTTTATTCAAATTGTATTATAAGGTCTGTGGTTCCACCTGTACATGAATAAATAATACAGTAAATAGAAACACTGTTTCCATTCATTAAATAGAATAGAACACTGCTTCTATATTAAATAGAATAGAACACTGCTTCCATTTATTAGAACACTTCTTTTATTCAAATTGTATTATAAGGTCTGTGGTTCCACCTGTACACGAATAAATAATACAGTAAATAGAAACACTGTTTCCATTTATTAAATAGAATAGAGCACTGCTTCCATTCAAGATGTATTATAGGGTCTATATAACTGAGGTTCCACATGTATCCATCTGTCCACCACTGCAGGATTGTTACAGCGTGGTAGCGGCAACAACAGTGCATATAATGAAGCGGTTAGAGCATATGTTATCTCTACATGTAAGCACTTAGTTTCTTCCTGGATGGACGTCTTCCTAGACGTAATTCACCATTCTCATGTTTAGTCACAGGTCACAGGTGCAGACAAACAGCATTTGACGGACATCGAGTCCTTGCTGTGTGCAACACTACAGAGTTTAATACGGAAAATGACTAAGGAGGACGCTGTCACTATCAGCGGTGACGTCATGAAAGCTATGGTGTGCATGTTGCAAAGTGCTGGTAATCAAGTGGGTGGAGTCCAGGAAGATGCCGTGATGACTGTCAGTGTATTGGTAGATGGTAAGGGTTAATCATAAAGATATCACGTGATCATATTATGACACCTTATCCTTGTAGTACTTGGTGAGGTGTTCCTGCAGTACATGGAATTCTTCAAGCCTTTCTTGTTGGTCGCCCTTCAGAATGTTGCTGATGTTCAGGTGTGGATGAAAGACATTAGTTGAGGACAGTTAGCCCCTTCAAAAATCTCTGTAACCATCCCTTACGACCAGTTTCATAGCTAGCCATTCCCATAAAGCTCTGTACTAGACAAGACCGACAGAACTCTATAGCCAGCCAGTCCCACAGAACCCTATAGCCAGCCAGAGCCACAGAACTCTATAGCCAGTCAGTCCCACAGAACCCTATAGCCAGCCAGTCCCACAGAACTTTATAGCCAGTCAGCCAGCCAGCCAGCTCTGTAGTGAATTCATCCCTTATCTAGCCAGCATCAGAGTGAACTCTCTAGTGAACCCTATAGCTGGCCAACCTCATAGAAAGCCAGCCTCTATTAGTGCTTATCATGGCCCAGGGACTATAATGTATGTTTATTCGAATGCAGGTGTGTACAGCTGGTGTGGGATTAGTGGGTGATCTGTGTCGAAACCTTTCTTCAAACATCCTCCCATTCTGTAATGATCTCATGCAAATCTTTATACAAGACTTATCTGTGAGTAACCATTAAAAGAAAGAAAAATAAGTTATCAAGCTCTTAATCTCTGACCTCAGAATGCAGCTGCAGATCGATCCATCAAACCACCTATCCTCTCGGCCATTGGAGACATGGCCTTGGCTATTGGGCCTGAGTTTAAACCATACCTACCAATGGTGTTACAAATTCTTCAGCAAGCAGCGACGATAAAGGTGGACAAAGACAACTTTGACATGATAGATTATGGGAATGAATTGAGAGATGGTTGCTTGGAGGCCTACATTGGAATTGTCCAGGGATTAAAGGAAACTAATGATTGTAAGTCTATCTCCTAAATAACGATCCTTCTAAATAGCCCTCTAATATCCTCCTAATATCTCTCCCTAATATCTCCCCCTAATATTCCCCTGATATCTCCCTAATATCTCCTCCTAATATTCCCCTAATATCTCCTCCTAATATCTTCTCAAATATCCCCCTAATATCTCCCCCTAATATCCTCCTAATATCTCCTCCTAATATCTACCCCTAATATCTCCCCCTAATATCTCCCTAATATCTCCTCCTAATATCCCCCTAATATCTCCTAATATCCTCCTAAATATAATATAGTGTTCTTTCTTATCCATAGCTGTTCTTCAAGAAGTGGCATTACAAGTTCCCACCATGATAGAGTTAATTATAAGCATAGGCAAAGATGAAGACAGGTCTGAAAGCAATTTATCTAATGCAATAGGGTTGCTAGGGTAAGATACAGAATAAAGATGGAGTGATGTGCTAAATTGCTGTTTCCTCTACCCCCCATCAGTGACCTTTGCACCACCTTTGGTAGTATCATGAGTCAAAGTGGTGTGGTGAGCGAGGTTAATGATCCAATCTTTAACAAGATGCTGACAGATGCCAAACGGTCAAGAATGAGAAGAACAAAGGCTCTTGCTCAATGGGCAGCTAAGGAACTGATGCAGTTACAGCTGCAAAAGTGATGATTCTTTCACATCTAATTTCAATGATTTGTTGTTCCTTTTCTTTGCAGTCCGAAATAGTGATTCCTATTTGTATTGGACTCTGTGGGACTCCGCACAAAATAGAGAGAGAGAGAGAGAGAGAGAGATTTCAACATTGTCACTAATAATATTGGTGTAGGGACTCCCCCCATTAAGTTGTTTTAAATTTTTTTTTGTCCGTTATTGTGTCCCCACCACCACCCACCCACCCCTTACCCCTCATCATCTCCCCTCACCCCCTCATCAGTCAGTCAGTGTGTATGTACCTGGGTATCTATGTGAGTGGTATAATTTTTAATAATGTGAGATTTTGTGTGTTTTGTGGTGGAGTGAATGCTTTTCTATAAAAGTTGCACATTTATGTTATCAGAATTGATTCCTGAGCGTTACCAGATAGCTTACATAGGGGCGAGTCACTCGCAGGAATTGGTTCTGGGTTGGTGATAGTCTGATGGGAGTTGGTCTCAGTAATTGGTCACGGGTTAGCGGTGGAGGCTATTGTGGGTTCTAATGGGAGTTGGTCTCAGGAATTGGTTACAATTGGTGATGGGGGTGAATTGAGTTTGTGACAGGGATGAGTTATGGTGATATCAAGAAGACTACATGACCATTAAGAATATCATTCATTCTATATCAAACTATCAGGAAGCTATAGTAACAAGTTATTTGATAGTCTTCAATGGCGGTGGTTCCAATGAATCATGATGACCCTGTCAGGTTAGTTTATATCAAACGAGTCAAAACTTATAGCTATATAGACACTCACAAAAACATCTCGCCAGTCGTGCTTTAGCCTCCAAAATATCCAACACCACAAGGTAGCGCCCATTAACTTCGCTCCCCAGTAATGTATGGGCCGAGGTGGAGCTTGGAGCCCTCGAACCATCATCGCCTCTCAATCAAGTACACAGGTGAGTGGGCTTTATTTAAAAAGGAGTGCATTAATTGGAAGAGAAGCTGTGCGCTGGTGGTGTAAGTGTTAAGAAATGTCTCTGTTTAAAGCCAGAGATTGGTGGTCAACTACTAGTGGTTTTGAAGAGTTCCATGATCTTGGATGCCTCGGTGTTGGCAACTTGGACAACAGCCCTTCACCATTTGGTAATATGAAATTTTTTTTTTTTGGACAAAACCATCCATTCAATAAAATTATAGCTCAGAGTATGTGCGTCTTTAATCACTTATGTTTCTTCTTGACAGGTAATATTGTTGTTGGCAGTTTCCAAGGCTTAGTTCGTATCTATGAGCCACACCCACCAAACTTTGCTGCTAGCCATGTTATTATTGAGAAGCAGTTTGGACAGCCCATCATTCAAGTGGCCTTGGGGCATTTTCAGTGAGTGTAATATGGTGTAGGAATGTAGTACTGACTCAATATTTCTTTCTAATTATAGGAATGCTGGTCATTTGAACTTAGCACTGTTACATCCTCACCAGCTCTCAGTTCACACACTAGTAGTGGAGGATTCTAGTGAGACAGAGACTGCTTACAACCTCCTTTGTCTTTATTCTCACCATTTAAAGAGAACTGCTTATAACATGACCTGGGGACCATTTGGAAGCCATCAAAGTCAGTACTGAGAGTAGAGATAGTTCAGTGGAACCTCTATTCTGCACATCTTTAGAGAGATTAACTCTCCTGATTAAAGGGGGTTGGAATATAGAGGTGTCCTCATTTCAAGGGGTTGGAATAGAGAGGTGTCCTCATTTCAAGGGGTTGGAATGGAGAGGTGTCCTCATTTCAAGGGGTTGGAATAGAGAGGTGTCCTCATTTCAAGGGGTTGGAATGGAGAGGTGTCCTCATTTCAAGGGGTTGGAATAGAGAGGTGTCCTCATTTCAAGGGGTTGGAATATAGAGAGGTGTCCTCATTTCAAGGGGTTGGAATGGAGAGGTGTCCTCATTTCAAGGGGTTGGAATAGAGAGGTGTCCTCATTTCAAGGGGTTGGAATGGAGAGGTGTCCTCATTTCAAGGGGTTGGAATAGAGAGGTGTCCTCATTTCAAGGGGTTGGAATATAGAGAGGTGTCCTCATTTCAAGGGGTTGGAATGGAGAGGAGTCCTCATTTCAAGGGGTTGGAATGGAGAGGTGTCCTCATTTCAAGGGGTTGGAATGGAGAGGTGTCCTCATTTCAAGGGGTTGAGGTGTCCTCATTTCAAGTTGTTGGAATAGAGGATTTTCCACTGTAATTTCACCTTGCCACTCCATTAGATTATGACCAGATATGTGTACAGTCTATGGATGGACAGTTGTCATTCTTCACTAATGAAAGTCCATCGTTCACTTGCTTTTTGCCTGAGTTTCTTCTTCCAGGACCACTAGCCTATATCCATCAAACAAGTTGCCTTGCTACCGTCAACTCCGCCCACTTTTTACAAGTGTTTAAGTCAGTTTCTCCTAGTTTGCATCTTCTTCACTTTTCATCCAGTACCTCACTGCATGATACAGATATCAGACATTGTCCGTGGTGGGCAGTGGAACTGATGAAGAAGTAAAGCCACGTCACTCTACTTCTGGCTCTGGAAGAAAGCTATCTGTGAGTTCATGTTTTTTTTTAGCTAGCATTGATAAACGCTACAGCAAGATTAATTGACTATGTCTGTCCTCTCCTCAGCCGGATTGGGTAGTCAATTTGGGAGAGCATGCAATCCAGCTGCAAGTTGTAAGAGGAGCAGACGGACCTTCTCAGATCATTGTACTTGGTACGTGTGACAAATGCCACTACCCACTTTACCTGTATGCCCCGCCCACTTTACTAGCATGACCACGCCCACTTTAACTGTATTCCCCACCCCCCACTTTACTAACCCACGTGACCATGCCCAATTCACTAATATGACCCCATTCACTTAACTAGCATTGCTCTAACATGCCCCACCCACTATACCAACATGGCCCCACCAACTTTACTAATATGACCACACCCATTTTACTTATATGGTTACACCCACTTTACATTAACAGGTGAAAGAAGTCTGTTTAGCTTCACTCAGAATGGAATTTTGCGTTTTATGAAGAAGCTAGATTTCATTCCTTCTTGCCTGTCAGTATATCGAACTACACCTTCAGATAACACCGACAATTGCCCCTCCATCAAGACACTCCTCTCTTCCTGTTCTAATCAACTGATTGTCTTACACGACTCCTCCCTCATATGGGCGGCATCCACAGACCACACCCCTGTTGACCTAGCTGTTGCGGATTTTCGGTGAGTTATGTTTTTCATCCAGTTGTATGGGCATCATCTAGTATTCTTATCATCATTACAGGGAGCAGGAAGGAGTGATTGTGTCTCTGGACGAGCAGGGACATCTGACTTGCAGTTATCTCGGTACTGATCCCACTTTGTTCTTTGCTGCCAACAACACTTCCAGAAATACAAATTATCAAGTAAGAGGAATAACTAATGTGTGACATGGAATACAGTTCTCTCTTCCAGACACTATGGGACAATATTAGAGATAGTTGGTCGAGAGGGGGTTTCACTGTATACAGAGGTGTCCTCATTTCAGGGTGTTGGAATAGAGGAGTTCCACTGTATACAACAGAGGTGTCACCATTTCAGGGTGTTGGAATGGAGGAGTTCTACTATATACAGAGGTGTCCTCATTTCAGGGGGTTGGAATAGAGGAGTTCCACTGTATACAACAGAGGTGTCACCATTTCAGGGTGTTGGAATAGAGGAGTTCCACTATATACAGAGGTGTCCTCATTTTAGGGGGTTGGAATAGAGGAGTTTCACTGTATACAGAGGTGTCCTCATTTCAGTGGGTTGGAATAGAGATATAGTAAGGTGTCCTCATCTCAGGGGGTTGAAATAGAGGAGTTCCACTGTATACAACAGAGGTGTCACCATTTCAGGGTGTTGGAATAGAGGAGTTCCACTATATACAGAGGTGTCCTCATTTCAGGGTGTTGGAATAGGGGAGTTCCACTGTATACAGAGGCATCCTCATTGAAACAGAGGTGTCCTCATTTCAGCGAGTGTGTTTCCACTGTATTTAACCATAATTTTATAACAGGGGATGGAGCGTGAGTTGAGTGACCTTAATAAGGTGATAAGGAGTTCTTCTAAAGGTACTCGTCTACTCAATAATTATTGTCAAGAGAGTTAACTGGATTCCCTGTAGATGGTCTTGTGGTTGCCAGCAGAGACCAGCCTAAACTGAGGCTGTGGACAGACATAGATCCAGATCAAGTTAGAATTGTAGAGGTGAAGTGTTACTAATGCAGCTATAATATTCTCCATGTTTAGTGATGTCATGTTTTTAGTTGGAAGATCTCGAATTTGATGTGGTGGAGACTAACTCTTCTAGCGCAGAAGCTACTACAGAGGGAAAACTAGTGAAGAAGTGTATAGAAATCAAGGTAATATTAATTTTAGTGGCTGGTGTGTGCATCAATATACAGTGGAACTCCCTGAAATGAGGACACCTCTGTATACAGTGGAACTCCTCTATTCCAACCTCCTGAAATGAGGACACCTGTATACAGTGGAACTCCTCTATTCCAACCCCCTGAAATGAGGACACCTCTGTATACAGTGGAGCCCCTCTATTCCAGACCCCTTTAATGAGGACACCTCTGTATACAGTGGAGCCCCTCTATTTCAACCCTCTGAAATGAGGACACCTCTGCATACAGTGGAACTCCTCTATTCCAACACCCTGAAATGAGGACACCTCTGTATACAGTGGAGCCCCTCTATTCCAGACCCCTTTAATGAGGACACCTCTGTATACAGTGGAGCCCCTCTATTTCAACCCTCTGAAATGAGGACACCTCTGCATACAGTGGAACTCCTCTATTCCAACTCCCTGAAATGAGGACAACCCTCTAATCATGTCCCAAGGTGTCCTGAATAGAGTGTATAGTATTATTATTATTGTAGGTATCTATGGCAACATCTAGTGCCTCTTCTCTCAGAGAGGTTACAGTTAACATCTCCACAGAACTTCCCCTCACCACTCACCCATCTCATTTCACTTTCCTCGAGGTTTCCTCTACACAGTTGCCTCCTCCATTGCTGGTTACAGTGGTGTGTACGCCTTCTCTCCTCCCCATGTCTCCTGACCTCCTCTTATCTGCCACATACAAGACAGATGATGGTATAGGAAGGTTCTGTAGTGTTGAGATTGTGTTCATGATCTCTTTCTCTAGGGACTATGCAAGTTGTAGAGGTGAAAGTTCAATTACCTCTCCATTTATTTGCTGAGCCAGTCTATCCTGAGAAGAATGCTGTCTTTAAAGTGAGTTTTTAAGGATGCAGTGTCATACAGTGGGACCATATGGACCGACTGGTACTAGTCTGTATAATACACAGTGGAACCTCAGTTGTACAGACCCTATGGGACCAGTACTAGTCTGTATAATATACAGTGGAACCTCAGTTATACAGACCCTATGGGACCAGTACTAGTCTGTATAATATACAGTGGAACCTCAGTTATACAGACCCTATGGGACCAGTACTAGTCTGTATAATATACAGTGGAACCTCAGTTATACAGACCCTATGGGACTGGCACTAGTCTGTATAATATACAGTGGAACCTCAGTTATACAGACCCTATGGGACTGGCACTAGTCTGTATAATATACAGTGGAACCTCAGTTATACAGGCCCTATGGGACCAGTACTAGTCTGTATAATACACAGTGGAACCTCAGTTATACAGACCCTATGGGACCAGTACTAGTCTGTATAATATACAGTGGGACCTCAGTTATACAGACCCTATGGGACTGGCACTAGTCTGTATAATATACAGTGGAACCTCAGTTATACAGGCCCTATGGGACCAGTACTAGTCTGTATAATACACAGTGCAACCTCAGTTATACAGACCCTATGGGACCAGTACTAGTCTGTATAATATACAGTGGAACCTCAGTTATACAGACCCTATGGGACCAGTACTAGTCTGTATACTATACAGTGGAACCTCAGTCATACAGACCCTATGGGACCAGCACTAGTCTGTATAATACACAGTGGAACCTCAGTTATACAGACCCTATGGGACTGACACTAGTCTGTATAATATATACAGTTATACAGACCCTATGGGACCAGCACTTGTAAGTATTAAGTGAAATAATATACTTTGAGTGTTAAATTCTATTCAATGTGTAGCAAATTTACAATTAATTTTGATCAATTTAGACTCTGTATAATTAGAGCAGCCAGATAACTGAACTCTGTATAACATACATATCATAGGTCACCATCGGCACCAGTCCATTTGAGGCAAACATGTCTAAGATATTTCCTCCTCAACTGGTTTTGGATCACGCACCTCCACAAGCTCTCGGTCTTCTCTACCTCTGTGGGCAAAGTGTTACGGTGGTGGCCTCCAAGGCTACTGAACGTTACCGTCTTCAGTCCTCTTCTTTGCCTGCTCTTTCCACAATCCTCAACTGGCTTCTGAAGAGACTAGAGGAGATCTTCAAACCTCAAACTTTCTCTGCTAACTTTGCTCCACCTCTTCCTCTGAATGACTATTTTGTCATCATTGATCGTCACTTCAAAGTACGGTTAATCCTTAGTATTCTGACATAGTATCTGACGTTACAGTTAACCCTTAGTATTCTGACATAGTATCTGATGTTACAGTTAACCCTTAGTATTCTGACATAGTATCTGACATTACGGTTAACCCTTAGTATTCTGACATGTATCTGACGTTACGGTTAACCCTTAGTATTCCGACATAGTATCTGACGTAGTATTAACTCTATTCTTTAGTTGAGGAAGAACCTGGAGCAATGTAGAGAGTGGCTTGAAAGACATGCCCATCAGTTCCGTGCTATACAGAAAAGACTTCTTACTCGGTTCAAGGACAAAACACCAGTCGGTTTGGCTCATTTGGATACCTTGTTGGATGGTACCTACATGCAGGTGACTGTTGTGTGTGTTGTAGTAATGTGGAGAGAGAATTCTCTTCGTTTTGATGTAGTTGATTGCATTGACCAATAAGAGTGAATCTCTGGAGGTGGAGCTTCAGGAATGCTCCAACCAGCTTTCTTGTACAGTTTCACTCATCAACACATTACTGAAGTGAGTGTGTTTCTGTCTCTCTCTGTGTGTGTGCATGACGGAGACATTTCTCTGTCTGCATTCTTTTTTGTTATCGTTTAGATTGTGTTCACAAATGGGTGAGGAAGATTTTGAACTTTTGAAAGCTGCACACTCTCCAATGGTGAATTCTGATGGAGACCAAGTTAGTCCCTCCCTCTCTTTCTCCCTCCCTCCCTCCTTCTCTCCCTCCCTTCCTCCCTCATTCCATGCATGTCTTCATTGCAGGGGTGGGAAGAGATAGTGGATGCTGCAGTTACTCATCTTCTTCGAACTACTCTTGCTAAATCACAGAAAGACCAACAGCAGACATCTTTCCAAAGTCTAGAATTGCCCGCAGACAGCCACAAGTTGAAGAAACACATTGCACTACTGTGTGATCGCATTACAAAGGGATATTTACCCACTGGAAAGAAAGTTGAGGTGATTCCACACTCCTTCTTCCTCAAGTCATATTATAGTGTGTTATTATAACACAGGCAACCCAATCACTTAATAAACCAGAACTAGATGTGAAGAAACCTATTCTACCTCCACTCAGTCACACTGATGGAACTAGCAATGCTGGCAACCTCTCTGGTGTTGAAGAATATAAGAAACATAACCAGCCCATTTCCCACCAACTCAGCATGCCTACTCTGCCTGAATATTCCTCTGAGGACTGTGCTGTCATGGCAGAGGAGTTGTAATAACATCTTCATTATTATTATTATTGTTGCAAAAAGGGGAGGAGAAAGATAGTCATAACTATCTGCGCGCGCACGCAATAAATAGGGGGCGTTCCTTCCTCTACCTACAGAGTCAGTTTTGACTTTTGTCAGTTATCTAACTCTTAGGGGATTTGTATTACGTAAAGATTTCTTGATCTCTAAATTTTGAGAAATGCCGGTGGACGAAGCCTTTAAGGGAGTTGGTAAGACTGATGGTCTGGAGATCTGGAGGATTGAGGTAGGAAATAAGTACCTTTTGCATGCAAACACTTAATTTGCAGGAAAACCATCTCATCCTTTTCTTCAGAATTTGAAAGTTGTTCCAGTAGAGCAGAATTCATATGGCAAATTCCACACTGGAGATTCCTACATCGTCTTGCAAGTAAAGCCTTTCTATGTTCGAGTCTGTACAAACACCTCCCTAAAAAATACTCTAGCTACAGTGAAACCATGCTAGCTGAGTCTATAAACACCCGCTCTGCATAATCTAGCTGCAGTGAAACTATGCTAGCTGAGTCTATAAACACCCTCTCTGCATAATCTAGCTGCAGTGAAGCTATGACATTAGAGTGTATTTTGCTAGCTTACTTTCACAATAGCTATGATCATTATTAGTCTTAGCTAATGAATGCATGGTTATAACTACAGCCAGCCATAGGCTCTTGCCTCTCTATAGGTTGTGAATTTTGTTGCTAAAAACTTCAAGATAATGTAGCTATATATTGATCAGAGTTATCATTATTTTGCTTATATGTTTTGCCTATACAAGAACCCAATCAGCCTTCACTTTGGATTATGATATTATTAATAATAATAACACACACATGTGTAATTAATCTGTCATTAAGAGCTGAGGTTATTGATGAATAGACTAGCTTTTTGTTCTATTACCTGCTGCAAACAACTTAGCTATTATTTGAGTCATCAGTGAAACTTGTGTGTAAGCATAAAAATTGGGGGCAGGCCTTCATACATTGTATGTAGACTCTTTCACCTGGCTAGAAGCCCTTGACAATATAGCTACATCCTGTAATGGCATTAGAGAGTGAATCACAGAGTAGATCACTGTGAGTATGCACTGTAAGTATGCACTGTGTGAGTGTTAATATGTAGCTACTACAAGTAGGCTAGTGTTAAGTCTATTCTTCACATATCTTGGGTATCTCCCACATCTCCATAGATAAATGGATATCTGCGAGCAGTTTTGGTTGTATTTGAAATCATAATATTGGCAAGTAGCTAGAAAAAACATTCAAGAGCTTGCAAGTGTTTGTAGAAGAGGTGATATAATAATACTAACAGCACTGAGCCATTATTGGACCTTATACAAGGAGAATGAGCTAGGTTATTCATGAGACTTGCAACAACTGTAATGACAGCTGCTTAATATTAATCTTTATTAGAATATATGGCTGTTAATATGGGAATAATAGACTGTTATTGGAATATTGGCAACCAATGTTAAGTCAGTTACGTAATAGCATCATCCCTTCACTGACATTTGGAATCTACAGTATTTAGTTATAATTATTAGCAATCATGATATGAATTCTGATTCAAGAACATGAGTCATTAAGCTATATTTGGGCTATGGAATTAGTGATATGTTCAGGTGAATTAGTTTCTCTTGGTAACATACATTCATATAGTTGGCACCTCAGACATAAGGATAAGGTAATCTGGAGATGTATCTAATGCATTACAATAGCTAGATAAGGCAAAGTTGACTGCTGATTGTTTCATGTTTTGTAGACTAAGCGTAAACAGTTTGGCCACGAGTGGAACATTCACTTTTGGTTGGGGAGTGAGACCACTCAGGATGAAGCTGGTGTAGCAGCTTACAAGACTGTGGAGTTGGATGACTCACTTGGTGGAGCTCCAGTTCAACACAGAGAGGTCCAGAATCATGAGTCCAAGCAGTTCATTTCTTTGTTTCCTAAGGGCATCCAGTGAGTTGGCCATATTGAAGCTACATTACACAATACTATAATATTTTGAATATAGTGTGTAATAATAGAGTAAGGTCTATTCATGGTTACTCCACTAGTGGTTATGTTCACACACACATACACACATTCACTTCCTTGCTGGGTCCATTGTTTCCTTTTGTTGTTTGTAGGTATCTTGCTGGTGGTGTGAAGAGTGGCTTTAAGAAAGTCGAGAGAGACAAATATGAGCCTCGGCTGCTTCATGTCAAAGGTCGTAGGAATATCCGTGTGCAGCAGTGTAAACTGTCGTGGGCTTCCATGAATTATGGTGATGTATTCATTCTGGACATGGGATTGACCATCTGGGTTTGGAATGGCTCAAAAGCTGGCCGAATGGAGAAAGTCAAAGGTTTACAAGCTGCTACAAGAATTCGTGATGAAGAACGAGGAGGCCGAGCTAAACTGGAGATCATTGGTAAGTTTATTTAGCACATAATTCCCTCTGATACAGAGAATATTATTGTGTTAGATGATTTGGTGGATGGAAAACTGCCTGATCACCAGCACAATGAATTTGTCAGGAAAATGAACGAAGTTGCCGAAGGAACTCCTCAAGACATTGCTGAACCAACTGACGATACAACCTTCGAAAGGAAGTCACGTGACCTTGTTAAACTCTACAGGTGACACGAATGATCAAACACAATGAAACTCATAATTATAAATTAATAGGGTGAGTGATGCCAGTGGGGAATTGGAGATAACTGAAGTAGGCAAGTATCCCCTCAAAGTGGGGCTGCTGGATTCGAAGGTGAGCATGTTTTTATCTCTGATTCTTGCTTGTTATAATATATTAATATCTATTAGGATGCCTTTATTCTTGACACCGGTGCCGGTGGAATATTTGCTTGGCTAGGAAGCGAAGCCACACAGCAAGAAAAGAAGGCAGCTTTCAAGAATGCTGTGGTAAATAGTCGTATAAATTCTGTCTCACAAAATACAAAAACCTTACAGTATTCAATTTCGAGTTCTGGTGTAGCGTTTTCACTGCACCTCATGATTTACAATAATATCTCAAATATTAGCTGATATTCTGTGAATAATAGGATCATGTTTTCGGGTATCAAATTTCTCTTTTACCCAATTTTTGTACACAGATATCTTATACTCAAAACAAGCATTGAAAATAGAACTTTCTAAAAACTCACTCTGGGGAAGTCACTGTTCCATTGTCTGACAGTTAGAGTTAGAATTATTATTATCTGTGTATCATTGTAGTTTTCCAGAGGTCACAAATGAAAAATCTGCAGATTTGCAGACAAAAATAGCCCTCTCCATTATTATGGGAATTATCTACACTATACTCTACAATATAATACTAACTCAGTACTATAATCTGGCCCTTTAAGGCACAGATAATGATCTACCATAAAAAAAGTTAAAATTATTTTTATTGTCTTAATTTAGGAAGTAGTACTGTTAATTAGATTAATTGATGGGTAATTTGATTTTTACTTTAGAGATTAATGATTTAATATTGCAAAACTGAGTCATCACGATTGCATTTTTCAACCAGTTAACAGCTTCTGAATCCCAAGCACACCTCCTGCCACCACCACATGTACACCTCCCACTACCATCACATGCACACCTCCCACCACCATCATACACACACCTCCCACCACCATCACATGCACACCTCCCACAACCACTACATGCACATATCCCACCACCACCACATACATACCTCCACTACACGCACATCTACCACCTCCACTAAATGCACACATTATATGTACACCTCACATATAAATTCTGCTTTTGTTTTCTTATAGGAATTTATTCAGACAAAAGGTTACCCATCTTGGACCAATGTGACATGTGTTCGTCAAGGAGCTGAAACACCACTCTTCAAACAAAACTTTATTGATTGGCTGAACAAAGGAGAAGTCACTGGTCCCATTAAGCCTGTCAAGAGAACCCAAGGTGATTGTGTTTGTGATGGTCTGACAAACAAAAGGACATTCATTACAGGAAACTTGTAAAAACAGCTACAAAATTTAACTTTATTTTCTCTAGAATAGAATGAAATATATTTCACACTATGTTTCTCAGTACTGCAAGCATTTAGCCAATATCGATACCATAAAAGAAAGTATTCAGTCCTTTATATCTTTCATCATTAATATGCAGCACCCAAGGAAAAGGTTGATGTGGCATTAATGCGAGAGCAAGGTGCACGAGATGAACAGCTCTTAGTGGATGATGGAACAGGACAAATAGAAATCTGGCGTGTGGAAGACTTTGAGCTGCAACCACTAGACAAAGATCTGTATGGGCAGTTTTACGGGGGAGACTCGTATGTCATTCTCTACACTTATCTGGTCAACGGAAAAGAAAACTATATAGTTTATTACTGGTTGGGACAGGTTAGAGAGACAGAACTCACTATAACTCTGTAAATTCAGTGAAATTCATTAATACAGGAGTCCAGCCAAGATGAGCAAGGTGCAGCAGCTATCCATGCTGTGAAACTGGATGACAAGTATGGCGGAGCTCCCGTTCAAGTCCGTGTGGTGGCAAACAAGGAGCCTGATCACTTCCTGCTCATCTTCAGGGGTAGAATGGTGGTGCATTCAGGAGGCCGAGCTAGCGGTTTCAAGAACCGGAATGAAGGAGATAGCTATGATGTGGATGGGACTCGTCTCTTCCATGTACGAGGAACGGATTCTATCAACTGTCGTGCAGTGCAAGTGGAAGAGTTGGCCACTTCTCTCAACTCCAATGATTGTTTCATTCTTGAGACACCAGGAGATAATTATATTTGGTATGGAAAGGTAAGACGGACTAGTATGTGGCATCATCAGTCACTCTGGATTGATGCAACCTGCACTAATACCAGGCCTGCCAACCAGGCAGAGTAGGATATCCTGAGACCCTTGCACTAATACCAGGCCTGCCAACCAGGCAGAGTAGGATATCCTGAGACCCTTGCACTAATACCAGGCCTGCCAACCAGGCAGAGTAGGAGACCCTTGCACTAATACCAGGCCTGCCAGCCAGACAGAGTAGGATATCCTTGCACTAATACCAGACCTGCCACTCAGGCAGAGTAGGATATCCTGAGACCCTTGCAGGCCTGCCAACCAGGCAGAGTAGGATATCCTGAGACCCTTGCACTAATACCAGGCCTGCCAGCCAGACAGAGTAGGATATCCTTGCACTAATACCAGACCTGCCACTCAGGCAGAGTAGGATATCCTGAGACCCTTGCACTAATACCAGGCCTGCCAGCCAGACAGAGTAGGATATCCTTGCACTAATACCAGACCTGCCACTCAGGCAGAGTAGGATATCCTGAGACCCTTGCACTAATACCAGGCCTGCCAGCCAGACAGAGTAGGATATCAGAAGAATCTTTAGAGTTGGTAGGCCTGTAGCACATTGTAATCAAATCTCTCTTAGGGCTGCAGTGGTGATGAGAGGCAACTGTCAGACTCTATTGTAGAGGCAGTGTGCCCAGGGAAGGAAGTGGTAAAGTTGATGGAAGGAGAGGAACCTGATGAGTTTTGGGCAGCTTTGGGAGGAAAAACAGAATATGCTAGCAGCAAGTGGTTGGCTGAAGTATTGCCTAGTAACCCTCCTAGACTATTTCAATGTTCCAATGCATCAGGAAAAATTAAAGTGGAAGAAATCTTTGATTTTTCACAAGATGTGAGTTCTAATTTACTAGTTCTTGATTAGTCATTGTTTAGTTTACTAGTCCTTTATTAGATTACTATTCATTGTTTATTACTAGTCCTTTATTAGTTTACTATTCATTGTTTAGTTTACTAGTTAGTTTACTAGTCCTTATTTAGTTTACTATTCCTTGCTTAGTTCACTAGTTCTTGTTTAGTGTACTATTCAGTTTACTAGTCCTGCTAGACTATAATGAATTTTGTTGCAGGATTTAGTAGAAGAAGATGTGATGATTTTGGATACTTACTCAGAGGTCTTCGTTTGGATTGGACATAAAGCAAATGAGGTCGAAAAAAAGGAATCATTGAAGATTGTGCAGGAATATATCGAAACTGACCCATCTGGTCGTGACCTCAACTCAACCCTTCTCCTTCAGGTAACCCCCCCTATAGGCAAAATCTCCCTATTCTATACACAGCTAAATATATGAACTCTTTACCAGGTCAAACAAGGCTTTGAACCAGTTAACTTCAGGTGCTATTTCTTGGGCTGGAACTTCAGCTTATGGTCCCAGAACAGGTCATATGAAGAATATAAGAAGTCTATTGTCGAAGGTGTGACTGATGTCAAGAAGGAACTGGAGCAGTATGATGATTCACGTAAGCTGTCTTACGAAGAATTGAAGGGCAATCCTCCAGGAATCGACCTTACCCGGAAAGAGGTAATCTATGTATATACTGTACTGATGATACTGTGTGAGAGTTAGTCATAAAACCAATGTAACAAACTTAACATGTTCATTGACACTGTACCGTGAACACTTAGTGCCAGTTAGCCTCCCCTCCCCCTTCCAAAATTCTGGATCCGGCCCTGGTAGAGCATTATGAACTGATATCTTAGCATACTAACATAATTGAAAATTTGTCTTTTTCTCTATATAGAGTACAAGCACTATTGAGCTTGTAGTTAAAGTTTTACCCACATTATGCTAAAATAAAAAAAAAATCAGTGCACTTGAAGACTACATAGAGACGTCACTTTTCCTGCAATTATAATGTGTTTTACATAGACCGAAAGTCAAGCACAATGACTGACATTTCTAGTCAGCACAATGTAGACATTTCTTTATACATTATCACCCGTGTACAGGTCTACTTGAGTGAGGAGGAGTTCCAGAAGGTGTTCAACATTACTGTCCATGAGTTTAAAGCCATGCCAAAGTGGAAACAAAATGATCTGAAGAAAGGAGTTGGACTGTTCTAAAAAAAAAGCTGAACTAAAAAAACAACACGTTTTTAGCTTGTACAAGTAGTAGCTTTTTGAATAGTTTTTAGATAATAATAATAATACAGGGGGGTAGGAAGCAGGGGGGCACCGGGTGCTGGTGCCCCCCCACTTTTCACAGACCTTTGCAGTTTGTGTATAGCTAGTGTGTGTGTGCATGTGTGTGGTGATAGTAAGTGCTTCACTATTTTACACTTCACTTGTACAATAAAGTGTAAAATACATGCAGGGTTTCTTTCAGGGGGGGGGCAGGGGGGAGCATTTGCCCCCCCCCCCCTTGGAGGAAGCTAAGAACACATCACTCTCCCATTTTTTAAGGGTGCTTCTTGCTAGAAGATTGTTGAGAGATCAAACCATGACACTGCTTTTTAGGAGCAGTTGGCTCAATATCAGACTCTTCTTCTTAGACTAATGCATGTCCATTCAATGTACATTAAATACTACTTCCAAGTTTACAAGTTGTAAGTCTCTGCACTGATGAGCAAAGACATTCGTAGCTACTTTTGTTCCTCAAGCTCACCACTAGATAAGCCTTCTACTAGAAGAGATATCTCTGGATCAGAAACATGTTACCTGACAATTCAGTGTGTTTTGTTACTTAGCAGTAGGCCTATACACATTATGCTTTAAATTTTTCCTATTATGCTATGCTCTGATTCTTTGCCACTTGCCCTATTATGCCCTAAAATTATGCTCCATTATGCTTTGAAAATATCATTGAAAATAGACACTAATGGTCATCACGGCACAGCTATAAAAAATATTGTTCCATCTGGTGCCACAGTATGATGATATTATACTGTCATTCATTTGGTACACTGATAGATACATGAGAGTGCATGATCACAGTTCCCCCCAAAGGCACAAAATGTGGGGAGGATGCTTGCTCCACCCGACCCCCCTACTTTACAGATGTCCTTATTTTGCCCCCTCTTTGATAAAAACCTGAAAGAAACCCTGACATGTACTAACCACAAAATCCATGATCATACATGTATTTACTTTAGGCTCACATGACATGGTTCAAAAGAAGCTAAACTCCTTTTTTTATACAAGAGAGGCTTCTACTTCTGAACCTCTGCTTCAAGTGTTTGAGTTTAAGGGAAAGAGATTCGAAACCATGGTATCAGTGTTGCCAATTCTCCTGATTTTAAGGGTCCCCTCCTGGCCTCACTACTATATTCCACTATTAACCTCCTTTTTTGCTAATAGCTATTAATTATTGCTGTATTGCTAGAGGTGGATCTCAAGCATAACTATAGAATTAACTATAATAATATTATGATCTTCCTACGTAAAAAGTCTCCTTTTTTTTCCTTTGGGGATTAGCAACCCTGTGGTATTTCCTCTTGTGTTCCTTGTAAATGTGATTGTCAGTGCTGTATGAATATAGTTTTAACATTGATTGGATATGTCTGATTCCAAGGTGAGTCATGCACATCAGAGTAAAGAGTATAAAGAAGGAAAGCTTAAAGCTTACTCAAGGAAAATAAAGCCTAGTTGGTATGAAAAGTATTCCTGGATACATAAGTGCACATCTAAGTTCAAAATATTTCTTTTGTGGCAAAGCTTCCTGCAAGTGTCAAAGTTTTACATTAAGGTTTGGAACCTGGAGAAAGGCTCTGTAGCACTTTCAGGAACATGAGAATAGCATGGCACATAAAGAAATGCTATTTATAAGGATAAGCTGAGTGAAGTAGATAAGGCTCAGGCACGTATTCAGGGGGTAGCTGAGGGTGCTGGAGCACCCCCCTGGAGGTTGATAGTAACAACTAGCCTATTCAGCTAAGGTCACAGTAATTCCCTTGTCAAAAAGAATAGAAGCCACTTAACTGCAAACACCAATTTAGCTGGCTTCTAGTGGCTTTGTCAGCAAAAGCCACAAACAGCCTAGCTAGTAATGTGTAGTATTATTCTTTGTGGCTATTAGACAGCCTGAAATGCCACCAGATTGAATCAAAGAAGTCTAAAATACAAAAATTTCCTGGGGAGGGGGGGGGGGGGGGGGCATGCCCCCAGACCCCCCTAGATTAGTCAATAATTTTTATAATAATAATCTTTGCCAAAATTAAGTGGGTGTGATATGGCATGATGTGGGTGTGGCATGAGTGTAGTATGTGTATAGCACCCCCTTCCATGATACGCCACTGGATAAGGTGTTAAATTCACATTTCCTGTGACAAATGTGACTGCTGAAAGGTCATTTTCTTCTCTGATGAGATTTGAGAAGCACAAGGACTCACTGTAGGTTGACCTACTATCTGTTCATACAGCAAGAACTACCTAGAGAAAATAGCTGAAGATTACATCTCAGTTTTATTTTGGAAAAATTTATTAACTATCTATAATTTGTAACTTCATTCTGAAACTGTAATCTCAGATGGCCGGATAAGAAGGGGGGGGGGGGTCTTTAGATTAAATGGTGCCCCCCCACCTAAAATCATCTTCCTACCCCCCTGTAATAATATTACGTACTAGTTTGACTATTACGCATAGCGCATCACTATGACTCTAAGAGGGCGTAAACCACATAGCTAGGTATCCAAAATGTCTCGCTTGTACAGATTTCTAAGCCAAACTTTTGTTAGAGGCCAGGCACGTGGGAGAGCTACTGCTAATAGCTTAAGTAACCTCGGAGGAACCAGTTCATCATGGAAGAAGGTCGTCACTGCAGCCTGTACTGCGGCAGGTCTAGGGTTGGGAGTGAGTGTAGTCATTTCAAACTATTCCAGAGACCATTCTCTTCTGGCTAGATGTGCAACGAAGAAAAGAGCAGGAGAAGAGTATCCAGATCTGCCTAGTTTCACTAAGGAAGAGATTTCCCAACACAAAAGTGCTGGAAACAGGGTGTGGGTAACGTACAAAGATGGAGTCTATGACATCACTGAATTTCTTCCTCAGCATCCTGGTGGGACGGATAAGTTAATGCTAGCTGCCGGTGGAGCTATCGATCCATACTGGCATGTGTTTCCCCAGCACAATACGGAACAGATCATAGATATGCTTGAAGTGTATAGGGTTGGTAATGTTGCTGTGGCCGATCGTAGCACTCGACAACCACAAAAAGGTTGTCACTATGCCAAAGATCCCGAACGATCACCTGTCTTGAAAGTCAATACTCTGGAGCCATTCAATGCTGAAACTCCACCCATTCTATTACCCGAACATTTCATCACATCCAATGAATTGTTCTTTGTTCGTAACCATCTCCCAGTGCCTGAGGTGAATCCTCTTACTTACGCACTGGAAGTCGGAGGAGAGGGACTGAAAACAGTAAAATTAACTCTAAATGACCTCAAAACAAAGTTCCCTCAACACACTGTTGTGGCAACTATTCAATGTGCTGGAAATCGCCGTGAAGAATTAGGTAAAGTACGAGAAGTGAAGGGAATACCATGGACAGGTGGGGCCATTGGCAATGCAGAGTGGACTGGTGTCAAGTTAAGAGATGTTCTATTGTATGCTGGAATGAAAGAAGTAGAGGGACTTGGAGAGGGGCAGATACGACACATCCATTTTGAAGGTTTGGATAAAAATCCATTAACCGGAGACTGTTATGGAGCATCTATACCAGTGGAAAAGGCCCTGGATGCACGTGGAGACTGTCTCTTAGTACACAGTATGAATGGCGATACATTACCTCGTGATCATGGCCATCCTCTCAGGGTTCTTGTGCCAGGAACTGTAGGTGCTCGTAACGTAAAGTGGTTGGCCAGGATAGCAGCTAGCCGCGATGAATATGGTGGCCAATGGCAGCAGAGAGATTATAAAGGTTTCTCTCCGTCTGTAAATTGGAGTAATGTGGACTTCACTACAGCTCCTGCAATCCAGGAAATGCCTGTGCAGTCACTAATCTGCTCTCCTCAAGAGGGCGCTACTGTAGAGGTGGATGATGCGAATGTCGTAGTACAAGGTATCGCTTGGAGTGGAGGTGGACGTCGAGTTGTAAGAGTAGATACATCATTGGATGGGGGGAAATCATGGGTGGAGGCTGAACTGATGGAAGGAAAAGAACAAAGAAGGGGCAGAGGCTGGGCTTGGGTACTGTGGGAGGCTACCATTCCTCTCCCATCAAAACCACAGTCAGTAGAAATCTGTTGCAAAGCTATTGACGAATCGTATAATGTTCAACCGGACACTACAGCACCCATCTGGAATCTTCGTGGCTGTCTCTCCAATGCTTGGCATAGAGTACACATCAACTTAAAGTGATGCTCTATATAGTTATTATATATACCATTTCTCATTATGTGTCTTAGTTTAATCTAATGTACTGAAATCAAGAAATAAAATGATTTAGAAGCCATGCATTTTAATTTGGTCCTTTTTGGCAAGTCCAGTTTGTAATAAAAAGTCTGATATAACTTTTCTTTGATCTCCCTGGAGTTGAATGACTTCTCCATACTCTGGGTGGTCCACTACTGTGCCGTTGCATGCAAATTCCTACATCCAAAAGGAAAAAAAAATTAGTTGAATGATGGCTGGACTGCAATACCAAGAGTTTACCAATCTGATTACTTCATGTAATAACTCAGATATAGATTTAGACACAGAGTGCATGGTATTGTGAGTAGTAAGTTATGCAGACTTCAGTTATCTGACGGTTCTAAACATGTGGTGATGAAACTTAATGATGTTTAATGCTAAATTAGAAGATTACTTCATTAAAAATTTAATGCCTGGTCCTTTTACCTTACATAGACTAGTGCTTGCCAGTCCCATGGGGTTCCATATAACTGAGGTCCCACTGTATAGTATACAGACTAGTACTGGTCCCATGGGTCTGTATAACTGAGGTTCCACTGTATACCATACAGACTAGTACTGGTCCCATAGGGCCTATATAACTGAAGTTCCACTGTATAGTATACAGACTAGTGCTAGTCCCATAGGGTCTGTATAACTGAGGTCCCACTGTATAGTATATAGACTAGTACTGGTCCATAGGGCCTGTATAACTGAAGTTCCACTGTATATTATACAGACTAGTACTGGTCTTATAGGGTCTGTATAACTGAAGTTTCTTATAATTTTATTCTCAAAAAGTGGACAGATTTGACTGCCATGTAATTGTGTTATGAAAACATACCTTCTTGCAGACCTTCACTATTTTCTTTTTATCATAATCCTCTGCAATTCCTTGTACAGTGGTTAGAGTTTTCCGACCATTTCTCTGCTGTATTCTAATGTGGATGTGACCTTCACTGCTAGGACCTCCCTTCTGAGGTTCACCGAATGGATCTATGACATTTTCATTTATCACAATACAAGCCCTAGAGACAGCCAGCTACTATCTAACCTTTAGACTCCAAGTTGAGGATCCCCGACCCGCTAGCCATTCTTCCTGTTAGTACTATAGTCCTGATAGTCCAGGCTCAGTAGGATCGTCGGATCGAGTAGATGCGCACCACACGATCGTGCACGTGATGACCTTATTACACTCACGTGATAACCACGCGATTGCTTCCATGGTAACGTAGCAAAAGACAAGATGGACGTAGAAGAGGATGAGGTGAGTGAAAAGCATCAAAGGGGGCATATAATTAATGTGGTAATTTATAGATGATGTCACTACTCTTCCTCTCTCCTACTCCGACCTCTTTCCCCACCCACATACCAACCTCTTTCCCTACTCGCATGCCATCCTCTCTTTCAAGGCCGACTCCCATTCAGGACTCCACTGTTTCATCCACTCCATCATCTCTCTCTTTCTTCCCCCTGCCTGCTGTTCTCTTAATAATATTTACAGTGATATTTGTGGTGATAGTCACAGCTTTATTACTGTTACGGAAATTTCTGAAAGTAAGTTAGCAATTGAAGTTAGACTCCATGTGTGTTCACTTCCTATAGCTAGACTTGGGGTATGTGTGCAGTTAAGACTTGGGGGAGGTGACTTAGGGGAGGTATATGTTCACCTGTAGCTAGACTTGGGGTTTGTGTTCACCACTTGGGGGGAGGGATGTGTTCACCTATAGCTAGGCTTGGAGGGTTGTGTTCACCACTTGGGGGGAGGGATGTGTTCACCTATAGCTAGGCTTGGGGTTTGTGTTCACCACTTGGGGGGAGAGATGTGTTGACCTATAGCTAGGCTTGGGGTTTGTGTTCACCACTTGGGGGAGGGATGTGTTGACCTATAGCTAGGCTTGGAGGGTTGTGTTCACCACTTGGGGGGAGGGATGTGTTGTCCTATAGCTAGGCTTGGAGGGTTGTGTTCACCACTTGGGGGGAGGGATGTGTTGACCTATAGCTAGGCTTGGGGTTTGTGTTCACCACTTGGGGGGAGGGATGTGTTGACCTATAGCTAGGCTTGGGGTTTGTGTTCACCACTTGGGAGAGGGATGTGTTGACCTATAGCTAGGCTTGGAGGGTTGTGTTCAAGCTATTGATCAATCTGTACTGCTACATTTTGTTTGTTACTGATACTGATATATTATATACTATGATGAGGTATTCTCCTGTACATTGCTATGTAACATAGAGGTGGTAGTGATATCTATAAGTACAAAACTGTGCTCAAGCTTATTATTGTCCCATTCAACCCAGCATAATGCCCCCAAGCCTATCAAAAGTAAAAAAGAGTCTAAGTCATATGTAGGCTATAATTATATTTGTCATTGGAAGGTTAGGGTGGGGTCTAAACCAAATGTGCCACACCCTTTCCAAAGGACTAGTCACTTTAGATGTTCCTTCTATAATGTCATGTATATTATAGAACAAAGGTATGCTTGAGACAGTATGGCTGCCAGAGTTTCCAGTATGTCACTGTGAACAAAGCTCACCAAACTGTAAAGAAAGGTGTTTGACAGTGGCAGAAGCAATGGACTGCTCAGTCCCAAGTTGTCAAGTTTGGCTTGACGACACATGCCCTACAAGACAGGTAAAAAGTGGAAGCAGTGCTATTATTACTGTAAATCACACAACTCTCTGCATTACAGCAATGCAATACAGCATGTTCTAAGATATGGAGCTGTTACTGCTGCCTCATAGTGACTGGAGCTTGTCAGGATATTGAAGTGTGCCCCACCTGGTCTGCTGCTGAATGTCCTGACTGTAACTGCTGTGGTGATTGCTGCCATTGTTCCTTAAAAGCACCCGAATGTTCACAAATCACTTGTCTCTGCTTTGAGTGTGGCAGACCTTCTTAGTAAAAATTTATAAATAATTGTATGAAACTACTGCTGAATGGTTCATGAATCTAACAGAGAAGCTAGCCCAGCAACGCTGCTGTTAGTGTCATCCTGAACTGCTTTTTGAGTGTCTAATGATGATGTTTGACTGACTTTTCCTTTGAATCCAAGGTTTGACCAGCCTGATCCTATGAATGAAGTCACTTGACTGAAAAAATTTTTGCTTTCATTTTTGTTAGTTTTTTGTTTAGTAATTGTTGGAGAGTTCGTTTTATGCCCTTGTTTTTGCTGATCCACAATAGGAAGACTCTCTCTCTTGCTAGCATCTTCTGGCTTTGAATAGGACATAAAATGCTCTAATGAGCTGATATCGTTTGTACTGAGTGATTTAATTTTAGTCCCAACCAATCCTGTTGGTCGATCCTCATCAACCACACCCCCAGCCTTCCACTTCTTCATATGCACTCCAGGCCGAGAAGCATCGGAGAAGAATGATGTAGCACCACCCAGTTGAGGGGTTGCAAGTAACTTCCACTTGAGAAGAGTTACAGAACCCTCAAGTGGTTTCACTATCTGTAGTTTTTCTGGTGCCACATAAGTTTGATTCCTATACCGAATTAACTCTTCGGGGAGGGATCCAGTGTTTCCCGAGATAACAGGTGAGGGGGGAAAGTCTCTCACAGGGTAAGGGTCATCAATAGGCTTTGTTCTTTTTTCATTAGGTGAACTAGCAGCCAAAGGAGTGGGCATGGCTAATTCGGCCATCAGTCGGTCCTTTTTACGAGAAGAAGCAAGAGTAGCCGCTCTAACAGTTTCCATGACAACCATAGTTCTCTGCCGAGCATAGTGGTTTGGGGACCTGAATGGATATAACAATGAACTCTACAAGTAATAATGGTGACAGAATACCTTGGTCTCTCTGGAAGAGTGCTAGCTGCAATGATTTCTTTACGTAGAACCTCCTCAATTTCTTGTACTATAGATTCATGCTATAAAGAATAATGAAGGATAAAGATAAAGAACTTGGATGCTATAAACTCTCACTGTTGGTTCTCCATTGGAGACACCTTGTTTCACAACATCTTCTTTCAGTGAAACATTTTCTTCTCTACTTTCTTTGAGCAAATGAGACACTTCTTCCAAGTTGTCTTGTAATTCAGCCATCTGTAGTATTACACATGCACGTATCATAACAAATACATATTGCAGTATAGTTACTGACTGCTTGTGTGAGGCTGTGATTACTATCCTGAACCTCTGTTAGCTGTTCCTTCAACATCTCATTCTCTTCTAGCTGATGCTGGTACTTCTCATGTGTTTCTGTCAACTCACTAACCACTCCCTGTAGTTTATCCTAAACAAATTTTTATTAATAATAATAAATAAATAAAATTTAAATTAATAATTATATTTTATTATTTCTGGAACCTGATTCAGAATTAGAGCCAGTACAATAGTGTTTGTTGGCTGCCTAACACTCAAGAATACAGGAGACTACAAACATGTATAATTCTGATATACACACCAGTTATCTTGCTTATAGGACATTCCCCCCCTCCCCTCTCACTCCCTCTCTCCCTCCCCCCACCCCTGTCTTGATAATGGAGTTTCCACTGTACTATATTTAATGTAGGCTAACTTGCAAAATATGATTATTCTCTTGATTAATCTCTGCTTCTTCCCTAAGTTCTCCAAGTCTTCGTTTTGCCTCGGCTAAAAATATCAAGTTGTGGGTACATACTGTTACTTTCATGGCTGGCCTAACTCACTGAATTGGTCTAAGCACTGCTGAACTAATTCTTTCTCCTTTAGCTCAATGTCAGCTGTTTCTTTCCTTAGCATGTCAGCTTCTTCCTGGAGATGGATGTTGGACTCTCTGAGTTCTCGACATTCATCTGTTAGAACCTGGATCCAGTCAAGATTGACAGCACTCCCTTGCTTTACTGGATACTGGTCTTCCTGTTCAGAGGCATAGAGACGGAGGAACTCCTCCTTTCTTGCCATGGTATGTTGTACATGTTCAAGCTATAAGAAAATCTCTAATAATAATAATAATAACAAAAATGTGACAAAATTTTCTTACCTGTTTCTCCACTGACATCTTTTGTTCAACAACTTTTAATAATTCCATTTCAAGTAGTTCATTGTGCTGTAGAAGGGCCTGTCCAATTTTGGCAGCAACTTCCAGATCCTTCTCACGCTGTATAACAGGGTACAGTACATGCAATCGAGAGGCTGTCAATTTTAAGGTGACAAGTTAATGAAAGCTATATTGTATATGTACCTCATGTAACAATCTCTGTACTGTGTCAAAGTCCTGCGTCTCTACTGAACTATTACTGGATACTTTGCTTACTGGAAGAATAGAACAAAACAAACAAACAAACAAACATGTGAAGTTAAAGGCCAGCAAAAGAAGGCATCGTTACAGGGTAGCCTGGCCCTTTAACCTGCCAGGGAACAGATTGTTATACTGTTACATAAACCTTTATCTGGGTTCAGATACTGTAAACCCTTTTTTTTGTACATGTGAATAACATGCATAGAGGCTAAGAATACTGGACTACAAAACCAACATACATATAGAATTAAGTTAAATGGGAACACGAGAGAGGTTAGCCTCATGGAGTGGTGTTCTTAATTAACAGAGAGTTTATAAAGTCTATTGATATTACTATAATTATCATAGTGTTTTTGTGGTGCTAAAATTATCATTACCTATTTATAAGGCTATAAATAACTGTACAGTGGAACCTCTGATAAAGGACACTCTGAAATAGTACAACCTCCAAACAAAGGACACTTGTCCTATCCCCAACATAAAATCATACTTTTATACTAATAATTAATCCCTGATTTAAGTGGGGTGTATATATTATACCCCCATAGGATAACTTCCATTGTCTCAATGTGTCCTTTATAGAGGTTTCATTGTACTATTACCTCTGAATTAAGGACAGTTTCCAGATCTTTATAGAGAGGTTCCACTGTATTATAAATAAATTCACTTTTTTATTTTCACAGATGCCCGAAGCACACTTGGCTATGTTCCAAATAACAGCTTTTGTATTAGCATTAATAGAACTTAATTCCCTGAAATGAGGCCATCCCTCTAACCAGGACCGTTTTATTTTGCCCCAAGGTGTTTGGAATAGAGGTCCCACTGTAATAGCATTAAGATAGATAGAATTACCTAGTGCGTGTAAGGATTCTCTTGGTGAAATTAAACCATCAAACTCAGGAAAAGTAGCTTGTGATGAGGCAGTAAAGGTTGTAGGTAATAGTGAGGCAACACCTTCTGTCACTAGTGACTGATCAAGACTAGGAGAATATAATGACTTCTCTGGAGACTTTTCTGGTGATTTTTCTGGTCCTTGGAGACCACCATCAGCAGAATCTGATGAAGAATGCCGCTCATAGGATTGATGAGGACAGTTATCTACTTCTACAGAATCAAGACGATGCTCTCTGGTCAGAAGACTGGCTATCAAGCTCTCTGCAGACTCAATAGCCGCATCAATGGGATCTGTAGTCTCCGCCAGCTTGGCTACCACAAAGAAATAATGACTCACAATGATTAATTATCAGTGACTATGGGTGACTATGAAGAGAGCTCCACATCCAACGGGTCTACCACATCCACCACATCCACCACATCCACCACATCCACCACATTTACCACCGATTTACCAGGCCGGGGGGCGGGGCCAGAATTGTAGGTCACGTGTTTAGGTATATTGTATAAATCTACGTATTGTACACTGTACTTACGACCGACCGGTACTTAGCTGTAGCTAGTTACGATCGTGTAAACTAGAGCTGCTCACCGGAGTGGAAGCGTTGGTGAGATTGATGGGGCCTACTCGGGGATGCTGGGGGCTTAGTTCTTTGCATCAGTTGTATTTGTTGCTGTGGCGGAACACACTAATAAGATGGCGCGGTGGGTCGGTAACTGTCTTCAGAACTGTAACACTACCAGTTAAGTCTCAGATATCAAATTAAGGATGTATTTGTGAGTTTTATGTTCTACTGAATGTAGCTGTTTCAGTTAATAGAAATGTTATGGCCACTCCTCCTCTATTTCACTGTTGTGATTCTCAGAAACCAATTTCCTACAGAGAAAGTACCTGATTGTAAGTTAGCAGCTGTTAATAATAGTGCATGAGATATAATGTGCTTTTATTTTCCAGTGAGGTTTCGGCCATATGCAATGCCCTCTGCTGGTTTAATACCATTTCTCCAGACATTAATATGTGATTTGGATTTGGACACAGGAAGAGAAAATGACGAATTCTCAGACATGCCAATATTTCCCAATGCCACGTATGAGAGAATAATAATAATAATAATAATAATAATAATAATAATAATAATAATAATATAATTATTATGTTGTTATTATTATTAGTATTAACTATATTCATTGCAGAGTTAACGAGTTATATGGAATGTTTGATGAAGTGGGTGAGTGGAAGGCTAGCTGGAATGGAGTCTGTAACACTTTACACAAATTGAGTGACATGGCAAAATGTTTTAATGATGGCTGTCTACAAGATAGAGGTAAGTGAATACAGTGAAGCTGAATATTGAATAATACTAGTAAGTACATAGATGCCGTCCCTTTGACATGTTATTTGAAGAATCCAGCAGAGTTTGAAGACTATTTAAATAGAAACTTGAGTTTAAGCCAGAGTATTGTTGATGGCATCATTGGAGCCACTCTCAACATCACAGAAGTAAGAATTCTCTCTGGACTGATATGAACCATGGAGTCTAATTATAGCTATAACTTTTTGCAGGTCTCTGAGAGGCCGGCTGAGTTTGTAGATATTTCCTCATTATTACAGATATTAGGTTTTAATAGTGACCAAGCATTTATCTGCTCTGATAACCAGCAGTTGTTCAGTTTAATCCATTTCAGTGATGTCAGTGCAGTTAAGTGTCACTCTTGCCATCACATATATAATATTATTATTATGATGATTATTATCACACTTAGGAGGATGTACAGAATGATTTGTGTAATCTCTCTGCTGCACAATGGCAAGATTTCAGTCAGGAGCTAGAAAAACAAGTAGTCGTTGTGAGTATGTCTTAATTGGTGTCAGTTGTATTAAAATCTTCATTGTATCATCACTGGTCAGGAGTGTGATCTGTCAGAGGTGACCAAAGGTGTGTCTCAAGTGTTGGCCTTGCAACAGCTGTTGAGAGAAACAGATGTGATGAACTTATTCAACGGATTAGATGAAGTGGAAGATTATGGAAGTGAAAGTGACCAGGATTTAGCAGCAAATGACTGTTCCACAGAAACTGAGAAATATGTACAATATTTTTGTGGTAGCTCAAGGAAAGTAGCAAGTCCTGTGTTCCAGTTGGTGTTAAAGCGTGGCTGTAGTGGAGATGCATATAAACAAGGTATGTAGTCAAGATGAAATAACCATATCATCACATACTGTGATCCTTCAGCCTCAGCTGAAAGAAACAGGGACGGGAATACAACAGCATCTGGTGTCAGCAACAAACACTCACTCAAGATCCTTTACACACCTCACAACAACATGACTGCTAGCATCATCAAGAAAGCAAACAGAACTGTGGATACCATACTCCAGTTGAATGCTCTAGCTGAGGAAGTGGCTAACTGCTCTCAGTTCTTTCTAGATAACTTTCCTTCTAATTCTATTGAGGTGGGTGTGGTTTCAGCTGTGTAGTGCTTTCACTTCATTTAAATGCTTTCTTACAGCTGCTAGAGAATATAAGTATGTTAAATTCAAGCAGGCTTCCTAATAACATTAGCCTTGATGATCTGAGGGCAGCACAGAACTTACTTAATGACTCCACTTCTAACAATGTGTGGTCTGTGATGATGATGATCCATACCGTGTCAGAGAGTGTTGTGAGTTCACTGAACCAATTCGATTGGGATGTGTTTATGCCCCTAGAAGACGAGAAGGCACTGGAAGAATTGGCAGGGGATTACCAGAAGCAAGATGAGATGGGGATAAATTATGTCGTGGCTGGAATTGTCTTTGATTCCAATTTACCAACTTCTTCAGCTGTAAAATTTAAAAACACTACTATTAAGATTAGAACAAACTTCTCGTCAGTTTTAGATTCTTCAAAATACAGGGAGACGTAAGTTCCTATAGAACTCATATCCAGTTCCCGGGTAGTTTATTGTCATTCATTTCAGAGTTTGGTTCCCTGGCCCAGAAAATATTCCATGGAAGAAACGTTACATCGATGGATTCTTTGTTTTTGTTCAAGACATGATGGAACGAGCTGTGCTTGAAGAAATCTTAGGAATAAGGGTGTCTTCTCCGGGTGTTTACTTGCAGCAGATGCCTTATCCTTGCTATAAATTCGATGTCCTCACTGCCTACCTACTCTACATGCTTCCTATTGGCATGGTCATTGCTTGGCTATTCCCTGTTGCTATGACAACCAGAGCCGTGGTGAGTGAAAAGCAGATGCGGTTGAAGGAGTTCATGAAGATGATGGGTGTTGGTGAAGGTTTACTTAGACTCTCCTGGTTCCTCAGTTCAATGGCTGTTTTTTCTGTATCAGTAGTCGGTATCACACTGCTATTGAAAGTTGGTGAAGTGTTTCCTGCCACAAGCTGGTTAATACTATTGCTCTATCTAACGCTCTATGCTGTTGTCATGTTGAGCTACAGTTTCTTGGTCAGTGTCTTTTTCGACAATGCTAATCTAGCAGCATGTGTTGCTTCTCTCATCTATTTCCTTGTGTTCTTTGCTTATGTATCTATTACTGCTAATATGAATTCTCTCAGTCCTTTGACCTTTGGAGTGTGTGTAAGTTACATAGCAGCTCTATTTATTGGTAATACCATATAGCGCTTTATTTTGGAGGAGCTCAACTTTTCACATATGAAAGATCTGCCAAACTTTTATTCTTGAAACTATTCTTAGATTTTTGTTTACTGACCTCTGGCCTCGTGAAAGTTGTTTCATGAAAAGCTTTAGTATGATCTATTCAATGGCGTAGCTAGCCTCTTGGAATTGGTGTGGCTGTGAACACACAGTACCTACTTCAAGTTCATTAGTAGCTCCACCCAACGTTATATCACATGCACAAGGCTGTAGTTCTATAGCTGCTTTGGTGTGGTGAAAGCCACACTTAGCCATATTCTAGTTAAGCCACTGATCTATTCACCGAAGTTGAGCTCCTCCAGAATAAAGCGCAATATTATATAACTCTATGCTATAGTTTCCATTATAGCACATAATAGCTCTATTTATCAGTAATAAGTATATAATAATATTATAATAATAGTAATTATTATTATTATTATTATAAATAATTATACTGAATAATTAATTATTTAGTTTCCATGGTATTAGCACATAGTAGCACTAATTTTATATTATGGTCTCTAGTGTTTGTTTGCTCCATTGGCATTTTCTCTTGGAGCCACTTACTTTGTACAATGGGAGTTGATGCAAGAAGGTGTGCAGTGGAACAACATTGCCACCACACCTATTGAAGATGACCCTCTCTCCATCCTTACTATCTCCTACATCATGGCCTTTGATGCTATGCTCTATCTTGTATTGACGTGGTATATTGAAGGAGTGTTTCCTGGTCGTTATGGAGTGGGTAAGCCGTGGTATTTTCCATTCATGCCATCGTATTGGTGCGGAAAGAGACAGTGGAGTAACTTGACTTGGTTTAGAGGAAATACCAGGGCTAGACACGTGCCTTTACTTGAAGAAGATGGAGAAGAAATGGCCGGTGAGATATATTTTTAAAAGTAAGCATCCATGTAATGCTCTCTGTTTGTATAGTCATGTCACCACCCAACAAAGAAGAAGATAGTTCATCAGAGAATTATGAAGAAGAGCCAAGAGGTCTGCCACTCGGCATAACAATCAAAAATCTCAGTAAGAGATTTCTGATTGGGATGGTACCATGTCGGAGAAGGCAAATCCTAGCAGTCAACAATCTCTCTTTCAATTTATATGAAGGGCAGATTACTATATTCCTGGGTCATAATGGAGCTGGGAAAACCACTACTATGTAAGAGATTAATCTGTTATGAGGTCACCTTACCGACTCTTTATCATGTACATCCAGGTCAGTACTGACTGGATTGTTGGAGCCAAGTAGTGGAACAGCTCACATTTACGGAAATAGCATTGGAAGACACATGGACATAATCCGACAGAGTCTTGGCTTCTGTCCTCAACACAACATCCTCTTTGATAAGTAAGATAGACTCTTATTGGCTTAACCTCCCTCAGCTAATGACCTCACTGTGTAGTTTGACAGTGGAGGAACATTTACTCTTTTACGGACAACTCAAAGGGTTGAGCAGATCAGAAGCTAGACACCAAGCATCAATGTTGGTTTTGTTTGTTTGTTTGTTGTTTGTTTGTTTGTTTGCTATGTTACATGTTTTTACTTTCTGAACAGATGGCTACAGAAATTTAACCTGTGTTCACACAAGAACAAGTTATCCAAGCATCTTTCTGGAGGTATGAAGAGGAAATTGTCAATTTTAATGGCATTTGTAGGAAAATGTAAGACCATCATTTTGGACGAGCCAACAGCTGGAGTAGATCCATTTGCCAGGAGGCAGATTTTGGATTTTCTTTTGAAGCACAGAGAAGGCAGGACTATAATGCTATCCACTCACCACATGGATGAGGCTGAGATTCTTGGTGTGTTCTTCTGCTGTCTATCAACCATATTACATTCATTTCTCCATGACAGGTGACAGAATTGCTATTATTTCCAATGGCTCTCTCCTCTGTTGTGGTTCATTTGAGTATCTTAAGCATCATTTTGGGCGTGGTCATCGGCTGACACTGGTTACAAAGACTCAAAGTGAGAGAAGACCATCCATTTTCTCACGCACATTCACAGTTACTGCTGACGTCAATGAAAATGATTCTGAAGTGGATAATTTAGTTTCACCGTCGAATGTGGTCCTTCCAGACAAACAATTATCAGATAGTTTTGAGTCTAAAATTACCAGCTTCCTACAGGAAATTATGGGTGGAGTCACTACGATAGAGAGGCGTGGCCGAGAGCTCCATTACCTTCTTCCAATGAAAGAGGCTCATCCGAATACCTTGGTGAGGTTATTTTCAGAACTTGAAGAGCAGAAAGATAATCTTGGTGTTGTATCTTATGGAATGACAGCTTGTAGCATGGAGGAAGTAAGTAATATTGTACATAGTGTTCGTACATGGAGTTGGTGGTAAATATTCTGTAGGTCTTTTTCCAGCTAACAGAACAGGAGTTAATGGAAAAGACTGAAGCAAGTAAGATATCCAGCTTGTCACATTCCATCAGTATGTTATGATTTCTTTAGATGAATCAAGAGACGCATACGCTCCCAGACCTTCTCTGCGTTCAGTGAACTCTAACGTTAGTCTAGATGTTGATGGACTTGTTGCACACACTTCAACCGAAGGTGACATCTGTGACAATGAAGGTGATGAAGAGGACCTGTTGTTTGATGATGGTAAGTAATGATGCTGAAGTTATGATATATGGCATGCTGTTGTTTGTTTGTTTGTTTGTTTGTTGTCAGAATCTCCTTTAGGAAGCGATTTTCTTGGTACCAACAGCCGGCTAGTTAACATTCAGCTTTGGCTGGTTCAGTTTTATGCTCTATTAGTCAAGAGGTTTCATTACACTAAAGGAAATGTGGTGGTGGTTTTGGGAGTGCAAAACCTGTTGCCTATGCTTGTAATCTGCCTATGCCTTCTGATCTCACGCTTTTTGGAGGATGTTCCGGATCCCCCGGCTCTAGAGCTCTCACCTCATCTCTTTTTCGCAAAGTCAGATGATAATTATCTATTTGCTGGAGGCTATTATACTAATGAAACATCTCCAATGGTGGACTCACTCTTTCATTCATGTGGTGTGGGTGCCAATAATCTGGGATTTACACGTAGAGACAGAGCATTAGAGTGTTATCGTGATATTCCGAGTGCTGAGTGTTCAGTGCATGACTATCCACAGAAGCAGTACAAGTGTACATGTGATGCATCATGTGATATTCAAACTCAGACATCTCAGAACGCAACTGAAACTATAATCTCATTTTCTCACCACATTCCTCCATGTTACAATGGGACGGTAAGTGGTAGTCGGATTCTAAATCTGACGATGAGTTATGACCCTTCCGAACCTGATCTGGCCTATCTCTCTCTTCACCACTATTTGCTGAGAAGTACTAGTTCCTTTATCGAAGAGAGATATGGTGGCCTCTCTTTCGGCCATTTCAAGAAGGACGTGTCTGAGGAAGTGGACCAGTTAAATGATAATAAAACTTTTCAATTACCATTTTTGGCTACACATTCGGCAGCTAAAGCATGGTACAGTTTGAAGGGGTATCATGCCATGCCTGCTTATCTTAACACAATGAATAATGCTATCCTCAGAGGAACTGCTCAAGGCTCACAGCTGACTGAGTATGGTGAGGTGGTTATCTTTGATCGAATGTATAATCATTTTGTTATACAGGTATTCGCACATTTTCTCATCCTTTTAAAATGACGAAACTCGAGAAGTTGCTTTATGCTGTGACGTGAGTAAAGTATAATATACAGTCACTAACACCATAGAGCCAGTAAATTTCACTCTCACTTTATTTTTGCTATGTTGGTGATAGGTAAAGGTTCAGGAAATAAATAGCTTAAAGGGTAACTGACATGGAAAAATTTTTTTTTGCATTTTTCAGTAGTCCTATATCCATAGACATGTGTGGCAAAAGATTAAAACTTCTGGTCAAGTACGTATGCTCTGAGTTATGGCTAGCCAAAATATGAGTTTTTACAATACATCCTGTTTTGGGCGAGGCCTATTGATGACGTAACAATGTGAATGTTGCGCTTGGCTTCCATTGTGATAGTGTAGTTTTAGGCCAGCTGAAAGTAAACTGTGGCTGTTGCTAGGGTGAAGTATGCCAAGAAGGGTTTGATTTTGAGTCAGTAATTTCCTCTGGGAGTGTTAGTGAAGGCTCTAGTGATGGTTCATTGATGCCAATGGTATATAGTTTGAACCAAGTGTGACTGATTCAGGGTATTGTAAAAACTCATATTTTGGCTAGCCATAACTCAGAGCATACTTGACCAGAAGTTTTGATCTTTCGCCACACATGTCTATGGATATAGGACTACTGAAAAATGTAAAATAAAAAAAATTTTTCCATGTCGGTTTCCCTTTAATTATTATTACTATTATTATTATTATTATTATTATTATTATTATTATTATTATTATTATTATTATTATTATTATTATAAGTTAGTCTGTACTTTTAAATCACTAATTTTACTGCCTTAGAAATAACCAGGTCTGTGATATGATATGAAATAATTATACCTTTTGCAGAGAGAATTTGAGTTTCCTGGTCATTCCTCTTGGTACAGTGTTTTCATTGGGTTTTGTTGTGGCCGGTTTTGTCCTGATCCTTATAGAGGAACGTTCTAGAAATGTCAAACATCTCCAGTTAGTCAGTGGTATGAACAGGACGGTGTACTGGTTGAATGCATATGTTTGGGACCTGATGTGGTTTTTGACTTTTGCTGTTCTGATGGCCATCTTATTCTTGGTCTTTAGAGATGCTTTCTATTCTGGCAGTGAAGAATTCCCTCTGTTCTTTTTACTGTTGTTGTGTTATGGAATAGCAGTTACTCCATGGATGTACATGTTGTCATTTCTCTTTAAATCTCCATCCACTGCATACGTCTTCCTCTCCTGTTTAAATTTCATTTCTGGGTTTCTCTTCCTGTTTGTGGAGTTAATTTTAATTTTGATGAAAATTAATGGCAGCGAAAGTCTGCTGCACTACACTCTAATATGGATTCCCTTCCCTGCTTATTTCTTAGGCCGTTCAATGATGTATTTTAGTCTTGACAGACCAGTCATTCGCTATGTAGCCACGTGGACCTCTAATCCAATTCCCAGTCCTTACTCTCAGTTGGCGCCATTTATGATATCTCTTCTGGTGCAGAGCTGTATTTATACTGCAGTAATAATATTCATTGAAGCTACTCCCTTCATCACTAATAGAATGTATGTTATGGACAGGACATATCATCCTTATAGTAATAGTGTATTCCGTGTCCAGAAATCATAGGAAGAAGAAGTCTCTGACATTGCCAACTGGTGAGGATGAAGCTGTAATCAGTGAACGAAGAAAAGTTCTCAGGAGCGATTCTACAAAAGAATTGCTTGTGTTCCGTAATCTGACTAAAGTATATGGCCATCGATGTAATTCACAGAACAGATTAGCAGTCAACCAACTTTGTCTTAAAATGCAGAAGGCTGAGGTAATGATATCCTCTGATTTTTATCTGTTACCTATCTTCTATTTTCTCTCAGTGTTTTGGTTTGTTAGGAGTGAATGGAGCCGGAAAGACGACCACTTTTCGAATGTTGACTGGTGACACTCGGATAACCAGTGGAGAGGCTTATATCGGCTCAGATCGTGTTTCTTGGGGTAGCAGGAACAAAGTCCAGCAAAGTGTTGGATATTGTCCACAAGTCGATGCTTTCTTAGACCCACTCACCGGAAGAGAACACCTCACTTTGTTCTGCAGACTTCGAGGTCTCCCTTCTAGTGAGGTGAAGAAGGCAGTGGAATGGGCGTTGATAAAGCTAAGACTGAAGGAGTATGCTGATAAACCAGTGGGAACATACTCTGGAGGCAACAGAAGAAAGCTCTCTACTGCACTTGCTCTTCTTGCACAACCTTCACTTATTCTTTTGGTATAAAGATGCATGGTATTGCCTGTGGGTAGCAATTATATTATATTACAGGACGAGCCAACATCAGGAGTTGATCCTAGTGCACGACAGTTTCTTTGGACAGTTGTGAGGAGGCTGGTGGAAGCAGGTCAATCTGTACTTCTTACTACACACAGCATGGCTGAATGTGAAGCTCTGTGTTCTAGAGTGGGCATCATGGTTAACGGCAGTTTTCGCTGCCTAGGATCTCCTCAGCAACTGAAGTTAGCATACGGTCAAGGATATAAACTAAAGATCAGAGTAACAGGACAGACTGATGCTCTCAAGGAGTTCATTCAGCAAAGTTTTGCCACTTCGATTTTAAAGGTGCAGTCAGATATTATATTTTCATATTAAACACAGTTTTGTTTGGTTCACAGGAAGAACATTACAATACATTAGTATATCAATTACCCAGTGTGGGATTACATCTTCCAGAAATATACCAAACTATGGAATCTGCATGTCTTTCTCTGAAGATTAAGGTAACAATTTTAACATGGAATCCTGCCCGTAGTTATTAATCCTGCCCGTAGTTATTAATCCTGCCCGTAGTTATTAATCCTGCCCGTAGTTATTAATCCTGCCCGTAGTTATTAATCCTGCCCGTAGTTATTAATCCTGCCCGTAGTTATTAATCCTGCCCGTAGTTTTAATAATTATTTAGAGACTTAGAGAGTGTTTTGATGTGCTACATAAGATAGATGAGGTAATGCCCTCATTATAGAGTCACTGTGTAGCTGAAGGATATATGATGGTGCAGCATACAACAGAGAACATTCCCTTAACCTTTAGAATGTACCACATTTAACAGGAGCTGATCCAAAATGGGGGATTGCTAATGGCCATGACACGTAGGATGGGGCCTTCTCCAGCACACAGTGTAATAGCAATGATTGCAATAATCCATTACTGGTCTAATTGAAATGATAAACATCCACCGAGAGGGGGAAGGGGTTATATAATGACAAAGGGGTGGGCAAACCCCCTATATAGATCCATCCCTGATTAAAAAACAACTGAAGGTATTGAGAGATTAGTACACATTTTTAGTAGACCTGATTGGTCATGCAGATGTCATGTGACTGGATCTACTTTTATTCAGGACTACAGCTTAAGCCAGACCACCTTAGATGATGTATTCATTCACTTTGCCAATGAACAAAGTGAGGATGCTGGTCTGGAGATGCTCCCTCAGTGATCTTCCATTACATCCATAACAAGAAGCAACTTTATAAATAATATCAGATGTTTCTAGCAAGCTTCATTAGAATTCTGTATCTATTGCAGTCATTATTATTACAGTTATTCAATATTAGTCTGTTTCCTATGTTTGTCGGGGTCTCATGGTGTCTTTTTCACCCATTGGATATTTACGATGGAAAGATGCAGCTATGTCTTCATCTATTATATTCACGCCATCAAGTTGATTCCCTAATGTCATCCAGTTTGGTTGGCAGTTATGCATTCGTCCAAAAAGTTCCACTTTTCGAGTACCTGGAGACAATCGCTCAATGACTCCATAAATTTCATCAGGTTTATGACTAGTGGCTCTGACTTCTGCCACTATCACGTCTGTATCGATGCCTCTGTTGACAGTTGGATTCCCTTTCACACCAACTAGGCAATGTTCTTTTCCATGATTGATCCAGTGACCTGTTCTGCCCGTGCGAATCAGGCGTTGAAGTTGGTTTGTCTTTACCCAAATGAGCTCATCTACATGCTCGTAGCCCCACAGTGTGAGACACTCTCTACCTAGTTCCATAGCACGTCCAGTAACCCACAGAAAGATGTATCCTTCATCCTGCAGTGCAGGGATGTTCAGCTGCCTCATTTCGTCGTCCCCCATGGTCCCGTAAGGTAACTCCATGTGAATATCCCAGGGTGGGTCAGCCATTATCACTGCAAACTTTCCAATGACTGACATGTCAAAGTATCGCATATCACAATTGATCCATTGAGGAGAGATGAGCTTAGTACGAGGGAGAGCAGACTTGATAGCTATAGAGCGACGTGGCAATGCTTCAGGTTCATCGATGGAATCGTCAATGGAGTAGTGTACAAACTTGCAGGTCTCCATGTGGAAACAAGTATTAAGAAAGGAGCAATCTCCCAGGCTTTGGTCGGTATGTGGGTGAACTATACGATGAAAGTGTAGCTTTGAACAAGCCTTTTTACTGTTTCTGGCGCGACGACAGTCATCCTTGGTCTTGTGAGAACAGAATTCTCGCAATTGAGAACCTCCAGCACTTTTGAAATTCTGCAACTTGAGCTGTTCCATCACAGACTTGGCATTCAGTAAATCTTGAATTTCACTTCCCATCTGTTTACTTTCCTTCTCGCGAACCGATTTCACCGAAAGTAGATATTCTAGTTCTTCTTGAACAGTTTTTCTCTGTCCCAGCAAAGGCTCTCCACCTCCAATAATGCCCATAACTTGTGCAAGCTTACTTACACGCTCTAAGTTCACACTGGTAATAACAAGTTTCTTTCCATTGCCTGAATTGTTTGTCACTTCCAAAAGATCTTGACAAGAAAGCATCTCTAGTATATCACTCAAGACATCTTGAAAGGCGAAGTTAGATTCTTGTAATTTAATGTTGAGTTTAGTTACTTCAAGTGGTAAGTCTATAGGACTTAATAAAAATTCAATCACTTGCTTCTCTACAACATCTCTCAAGGCTCGGTCCTGGCTGGAGAATGAGATATCGTCCTGAAATCTATACACGCAGGATCTCAGGTGTGCTTTCCTTCTTTCTTCCCTTCGTTTCGACAGCCAATTTAAAGTTGAGTTTCTTTCAGCTCTCAACTTCTTTATCTTTATCCACGTATTCATCTTATGCTATGTACAGAGAAGCCCTTTGACCTTTACCTTCGTAAGGTGTACTTCGACCTCGTATCACTAGACCCATAATAATGCCTAGTAGCAATTCACTGTCTTTACTAGAATTTGAAAGAATCTCGTAGTAGTCTCTGGACCATCGATTTAGCAACGACAAGGATCATTACTAGCTAAATACTACAAATTAGAAAACGTCTTGAACAGGCCTGCCAACCTAATTTGGTAAAAAATATTGAGGTCAGTGAAAAAAAACCTTGAATTCATAGTGAAAACCTGGAGGTGTGCTGTTGAAATCAAAATAATTGTGGAAATTAGTGGGGTTTGTGAGGAATAGATGGCCACTTTGATTCCCAATCCTTTGAATACTTGGTTTCGTACTTGTATCCAGTATAGACTTTGCTCTCTTTGGTGAAGGTTCACCCAGATCATCATGTATACAAAGCAAGATGGGATAGCTAGCTCACAAAAAAAAAAAGCAGTCAATTTGAAAAAGCAGTGGTCATTGCCAGTTTCCCTTGAGGAATGTTGATATGTCCCTTGAGACCTTGAGTATTGGCTCAAAATCGTGAGTCTCAAGGTGAAACCTTGAGGGTTGACAGGCCTGCTTGAATGTAGTACACATTGGGACTGTCCCTTGTAGGGAGTGTCCTTTTCTCTGAGGTTAGCTAATCACAGCAAGATAGACACTAAATAGTGGTTCTTTGTACAGTGGTTAGTTCGTCAGAGCTTATATAGCAACTCATTAGCGAATGGTTTCAACTTTGACCAGACATAAAATTTATGGCTACACACAGCTCTCTTAAGCAGTGACTACAACAGTACTATAGACATTATCAGAGGCGGCTGATGAGGCATTTTAACAACCAACTAGCCCCTATCCTCAGCCAACTATGAAATTTATTTCCAATGCTCTGATAAGTGCTCCTATGGTGTCACATGACATGCACCTTACACACCCCTTACCTCAAGAGTACCACACTCTCTGATATTACCTAATTTCCCCCAAACTTAAAACCAAAAATTTATTGTAAATAATATTATTTTTAGTGCATCTCACAATTTAATAATAATAATAATAATAATAATAATAATAATAATAATAATAATAATAATAATAATAATAAAAGCCATGAATTATAAGTAATGAATTGAATAATAGCTAATGTTTCAGGAAGAACAATAAACCTAATACTTGTCATGAATTAAATGATGCTTCCAATTCTGAAGCCAATGTCCCCAATTCAATGTCATTAAGAGCTTCTATCAACCTCTCCCATGTGACATGACATGTCTCCTTTTTCAGCCATGTACGAAAAGTCAAATGGCAAGCCTCTACACATCCCTTCCCCTGAGTGTCGTGCTCAATGTTCTCAACCACATGATCTTCAAACCTCAGGCATAAGCCATATCCTTCCATTTAGTGGCCACTTTATCGATAATCATAAATTTGCTGTCACCCACCTTCAGATACTTCAATTGATAGAGAAGAGGCTTGTTTTCTAAAAAAAATAATTGGTAAGGATCATTACACTCACATGTATCAATCAATCACTTACTGATGGAGAGAGGTTGTTCAGGTCGTGATAGGGTGAGGTGAGGAGATGGAGGAAGTAAGGGGTCTATAAATACATGATACAGGATAATCAACGCTGACATATTATATTATTACAAATGGCTCAAAATAATCAATTTCCCTTCATTTAATCATATGGTATATATGTGCAGTAAACCATTTAGAATACTACTTCATGATGCTGTAACACAACATCAAAAGGATATTTATCATGTACCTTAAGTATAACACTCACTGACCCTCAATCCTTCTATATTATTATTATCATAGCTACATGTTAACTAGTATAGTTGTTTTTAGTAAGTGTAAAGGTTTGGATTTGCCTGTGTTCCTGCTAATACAAAAATTTACCTCCTTTTTCTATTGTGACATCCTCCATAGAGGGAGCCAACCATTCTTTGTGCCACTCCTCTACTGGAAAGGATCCTCCATCCTTGGTACAATCAAGTATGAAGTCATCTATATCTTTCAAAAACTTGTATTCAGCTAGATGAGGAGGAGAACTTGAACATGGACAGCAAAACCATTCAACGGAAAACTCAAGATTATACAAGTGACGAGCCTTCTTGACTTCATTAACCGCATTGATTACATCTTTACGAATCTTGGCTCTCAATTTAGGTAAGGCTTTCTTGAAACAATCTCTTATTTTGATATGCACTTCAAAGTGTGTTCTTCTATCGAGTAAGGTGACTTGAGCTATACCAACCTTGAAGGTCAGGGAGTCACGAAATAAATAGCCTGGAGTGTTCATTTCTTCCCATTTATAATTTGATAACAGACATACTACTGAAGAAGAGAACAGACCCATGGGAGCATTACCAGGAAAAGAAACTGCAAAGTAGTCTTTGGTTGGTGATGTTAGATCTTCACTAACGTCTAACAAGGCTGGCATAAAATATTTATTTTTGGATATCGGTAGAAGGACAAAAAGATGAGTTAGAATTCTTGTTAAAGTTATGTGATCAAATAATCCTTCTACATAACTACTCTCAAAGCTTTCAAGCACCTCTAAAGTTACTTCACCTCGTTTAACAAGCAAAACAGATTCGTCTAAAACCCACTGGTCTTTAATACGAGGAACTTTTCCCCTCCAAATGTAGCTCTTCTCTACAATTTCACCTACTTTATCTAGCAATGTGTTAGGATTGGTAAATATTACATCTGGTGCCTGAGATTTGAAGTAGAGAATTAGGTTAAGTCGGTCAAGATGCTGTATAGCTGCTAAAAAGGTCTTTCGACTAAAGTTAAGAGAGGGACCTATCTCTTTAAAACAACGCTCAAAGCTGATCGCGTCACACTTTTCCTTCTTTGCCTGCAGATCTAGTTCCAGTTCTAAAGCATAGTATTGTAAAGGTAATGATGTTTTACAAAAAGGCTTAACAGCTTTTGCTATTCCTGTACGAATCTCATTGAGTACATCCTTATCTTGCTTTTTTCGTGAAATACTATCTATGGCAAATATATATCTACCAGCATTTTTAATAATACCGGTACCATAAGGTTGCAAAATTTCCTTAAGCTTCTCTTCCTTTTCTTCACGTGATTCTTTACTTTTACCTTCTTCTTCTCTGTGAGTGCCCACAACAAGAATGCCAGGTTTAATAAACTCAGAAGTGACAGCAGTTTCTTCTGTCTCGATTGAGGCAGTGGAGGGTTCCACTATCTCAGTGGAGGGGAGGGAGCGATTAATGGGGCAAAGGGAGGAGATTGTCTGAACACAGTGCTGAAAGATCTCTTTGTGGCTTAGAGGGAATTTGTAAGACTCACCACATGGTTGACCATTTTTGTAGTATTTAATCTCTGGTTTATCATCCAACTGCTCAGAGAGATTAAAGACAAAGATACCTAAAGTAGCATTCCTTACAAAGGCTGTGAGGAGCTCATGGAACTGAGGCTGGCCGCCGCTATCTACCAAGTAGATCCACATTACACTAAACAATTTACCCCCTTTATATTTAAGGAGGCCTACAACTTCACTTATGCTCTCTAAAGAACTGGTTTGTGTAGATTCAACCTCAGGGCGTTGCAGAGAACTTACATTTGATGGTAATAGGACCTCTTCAGGAGATAAGGCTTTTGCAGCTCTAGATTTAATAGCATCAGCAAGAACAGACTTTAATTTTTCAGCTCCTACTAACTCCCATACAATCTCCTCACTTGAATCGTCTTCACTAGTGCGTACTCTCTTGCACTTGACTCTCTGGGCTGCATTGATGAGAGTTGTACTGTCGTACGTATCCGGGATGGGAAGGTCACAGAGAAACCTCAACAAACAGGATTTACCCACACCTCCTGCTCCTACTATCAGAATCTTGATAATGGTAACGTCAATGTGGCCAAAACGCATAGCTTCATCAAACTAGAAAAGTTGAAGGTAAGGACTAGAGATAAACATGTTGGCTGGATTAGTGTACATGGTTGTGTATGTGCACAGAATCTCTATTTTTAGTTACATGGCATATTACAGTGGAACCTTTCTTAGAGTCCACCTCACAAGTGAACCAACCTATATTATTATAAGACAACAGATATTAGACTGAAGGTTCAACACCACTAGATTCTAATCTAACATCACTATTGAAGGAACTCTAGCCATACAGGGGGGACAACCCATATATTATTTTTAAGATTTCTTTACTCTAACTATGCCATTACATGCTAACTACTTCTTGTCTTTCAAGTTTGAAAACATTTGGACAAATCATTTTCAAATTATAGTACATACATGCCCAATATTGTTGAAGAAGATAGCTATGCAGAGTGGTTAGTGATAAAGGACAGAATTCTTATATACTTGCACATAACTAAAATTGTGTATTCCATTAGAGAGCTCTTGAACTAAAGAATCTTTTGATACTAAAAGTTTGTGTTAGAAATGAAAGTTATGGTCACTTAAAAATATCTCTTTAAAAATGAGCTGCTGCTCCTTGAAGTTGCCTGTAAAATCTTTTGATAGTTACATAACATTACCCTATAGTGTAAACTATTAGGGACAGTAAACAGTGCTATAATGCATATTGGAAGGTTATTCCTACAAAGACTCCTGCTCTGAAGTGGTATTGTTGTATTGTTAGTAACCACTACAAGATTATATAGCCACTAGGTACCATTATGACTAGTTGACCTTCTTCATGTAAACATTGTCTGACACATTGAAGGTTGTTGATAATGTATAAACATGTAGCATGTATTCCTACATAAGTGCATTGCATAGAGTGGCCATTAAACTATCATAAATAGTCCATGTAAACTATAATCTACTGAAGGGTCTGTAAAAACTGACTATAAAGGCACTGGAGTAATTGTGTATAGTCTCAGAGGTGACATGTTCCATTGTATTCTACTGATTAATATTAGATCACTTACTATTCTCCTTCTTTCATTATCATCAAGTTCCAGACTATCTTCACTTTCTGTTCCAGAAACAAAACAAGATCATTACAAAGACATACTATTAACCACAACATACAGCAGCAATGATACTGGCTATTACGTACATGTATTGATACCGGCTATCACGTACATGTATTGATACTGGCTATCATGTACATGTACTGATACTGGCTATCACGTACATGTATTGATACCGGCCATCATGTACATGTATTGATACCGGCCATCACGTACATGTATTGATACCGACCATCACGTACATGTATTGATACCGGCCATCATGTACATGTATTGATACCGACCATCACGTACATGTATTGATACTGACCATCACGTACATGTATTGATACTGGCCATCACGTACATGTACTGATACTGGCTATCACGTACATTTATTGATACTGTCTATCACGTACATGTACTGATACTGGCCATCACGTACATGTACTGATACTGGCCATCACGTACATGTACTGATACTGGCCATCACGTACATGTACTGATACTGGCCATCACGTACATGTACTGATACTGGCCATCACGTACATGTACTGATACTGGCCATCACGTACATGTACTGATACTGGCCATCACGTACATGTATCGATACTGATCCATAATGATTGCTACATCAATTGAGAGGTAGAGAGTTCAAATATTCTACTGTATGGCTGCATATGATGGGTGTGGTTTTAGGTGTGTTTTGGGGTGTTACTGTTCTATATTTTATCTGGGAGAAACCCTCATGTAGCAGCATTTAAATAAACTTGACTTTGAAGCAGGGATGGGGAATGAAGGGGGACACTATAGGATACTGCACCTAGGATGGATAGTCTGGGAACATTCCACACTAGTGTAGAATGTCTGGGAACAAAAGCCCCCTCATATGAGGACAGCTCTATATACAGTGGAACTACTATATTTAAAAACACTGCAATTAAGACCCCTCTGTACTGAGGACACTTTAATATGTCAGCTTGTGTATTAACAGTAATAGAACTTCACTTCCTCACATGAGGCTACCCCTCTCACAGTTTAAGTTGTTGCAAGGTGTCTGGTGGAGTATAATATGTATAGTAGTACTACTTCATGTATAGTAGCTATCTACATACAGTACAGAGTTACATGTATAATTATACATAGCTATATTTACTACATGTACCTTATGTGGAAATACAAGTACAGTGGAACATGAACCCTATGGGACAGCCAACACAGTAGAACCCCTCTATTACAAACCCCTAAATTGAGGACACCTCTGTATTAATGTGTAGTCGTCAACTACTCCTAACAGAGGAGGTTACATACATGTCATGTATGGTCCCTAGGATCTGTGGGTGTAATATACTGTCAGCAAGCAAAATCGCAACTCTGGCCATTAATACACGCTATCAGCTCTACTCTCATAAACCTTTACTCCATGTTCAATGTATTGTATGCTAAGCCAAGACACCTCAAATTAATACTCCATCCCTCTACAGCAGTAACTAGAGCCAGGGCAAAGTACAGGTTAGAATGGTCGTCACAAAGTGATGCTCTAGCAAATACTGAACAGGTGATGAACCTGATGAATCATTGGGTGGTAGGGAGGAGATATTGCTGAGGATGTCTAGCAAAGTTAACTGAGTTGTCTTAGAATTTAAAAAGCATTGAAAAGAAGACTAGCAAGAAGACACAGAATAACAAACATTCCTAGCCTTTCCCAATGAAAGAGAAGGCTCCACTGGATCTCACTGGTAAGTGCATGTCCTTCCAAGCCTTATCTTTCTATGGGCAAGGCTAGGAATGTTTGCTACACTGTGCCTTCTTGTCAGAATTATCATGCTTTATATGCATGTAGTGAAATCTTCTACATGAAAGGTTTAAACAACATCAAGTGGTGATTTCTTCTCCTGTGGTTCATAATTATATCTTAGCATCACTAAACACTAAAACACAACCTTTACCAGGATAAAAACAGTGAGACCTATATAACCTTTAACCTTTAAACAGGTTTAACTGGTTTAGGAATGTAATAACTTGTAGAAATAATTACTAACAGACAACAGCTGAATGTTTACTGGTCTCTGAGGTATGAATTGGAGAGAGATGAGGAAGTGCTAATACTATGTACTGTTAGCTGATGCTTGGTCATGTGACTGCATACACTTTTTATATGTGTTTGGGTATGACAAAAGGGATATCCCTATGTGGACTTAATATGAGGACCCACTATCCCAGTTAAGGGGTCAAAGTCTGGACAGATAGGTGAGTCCTATTCTTTGACCGTTGAAGTATGGTAATCTGGTGGCTAATACTTCTTCACAATGATCTGACAATGGCATGGATTTGAACAACCTCTTAGATACAACATTTCTACTATAATGGTATCCTTAATAACACTGCCTCTTCTCTATAAGTGACTCTCTACTGGAATTACTAGCTCAAGTAGAGTACAGAGTGGAGAAGTACCTTTTTAAATGCTGGAGAGGACCCCTCCTATACTATCACATAGATATTCTACCTGACATAACCTCTCAGTGGAAGACATTGACAAATATCCCCTTTACAAATGTAGCAAATACACACTTATCCTATAACTGATAGACTGCACTAGAGATGAGTTATATAGACAGAAAGAACAAATTTTTCCTAGTAGAATGCAATTTGTTTGAAGTCTATATCTCATTCCAGTCTAAAGTTATGGCCAGTTAAAGTTTCACCTACTTTTAAACTTTAGCTAATTAGTTCTAAAAATAGTAACATGTTAATTATATTCATGAATTATTTTTTTATTATTACATTACATCATAATAATTATTACATCATCATTCAAAATTTATTAGCTACTTAAATTATGGACTCACCTTTATTTTCTATAATCTGCTTTATTTCTGTATCACAGTGATTTATCTGTTGTTTATAGTCCTGGATATCGCTCTCCAATATCTTCACAATATTCTTTATCCTTTCCCTCCTCCCCTCACTAGTGTTGGGATCCTCTATCTCACTCTGACAACTAGCTATTCTCTGCACACAAAGAACACACACCAGGTATAGAATGGGCTACATGCACCACTCTCATCATACCACTACTACACTCATCACTTACCTCTTCAAAATACTTTATCACTCTCTGACGCTCTGCCTTTTCCTGTGAGGAGAGAGAGAGAAGGTGAAGCAATGCTAACACACACACAAAAGACGGCCATCTTGGACCGACAAACATACCCTACCACACGCACAGCAAGGGACCTACTGACTCCAAACACACAGAACATATACAGTAAACTATCCTCTACAAGGTCATCTGGGTTATGGACACTCAAACCACACCCATTTCACACGGCACAGGGGTCATAAACAATTTATGCTGACTCAGCACTTTTTGGTCTAACCTGAACAGGGGTCGTGCTCGGACACTGAAGGAGGTGTGGCCCCTAAACTTGGAGGCTAATACCTTGGAGACTACTACTACAAGGTCATGTGGTTTTGCAGTCCATCCTTCAATCTTTAATTTTTACCCCCACATTAATAATAGACCTTCAGTACATGGGTACAGTACAGGTGCCGGAGGTGGTGGGAGGGTGTGGCTGAAGGCACCGAACTAACATGAAGGCATAGCAGCTGATACTAAACCTTCCATCACTGCACACTGCCTTCATCTATTACATGCAGTGTATGAGAGGCCTATTGTACCTTACAGTACTATAAATATGAGCCAATGTATTGATATGTTACCAGTATCAGTGATGTGAGAGTTTGGAAGGTTTACTAACAACTTACACAAGCTCACCTCTTTTAATTCTTCAATTCTTTTCCTGGGGTTCTTTATCTGTAAAGAACCACAAATTTCACACTCATAAACACAGATAGTATAGACATAGATACTAGGAGATACATACAAGCTAGCTAAACTCTCAAAACTACAGCTAAACGCTTTGCTACATCTCAACTCCCCTCGGGCCATGTTCAGCTAGCTGCTAGCTACACTTTAGCTACTAGAACTAGCTACTGTAGACTAGATAATAATACACAACAGCCTAGGAGGTCAGGACAGAGCTAGCTAACTATGGCTACACATATACAGTCAGCGCACCACCACACTGAATGGAGTGCTACTTTATAGCTAGCTCTGCAGCAGCAGTTCTTGCTGATACTATAAGGCAGCTGTTCAGGCGGGTTGGCGCGCTCACTAACTGGGAATTATAAAAACAGATGATTTAACATCTACACCACCACTCACCTTCTCTGCCATTGCTGGGCGATACAAGATGTCTGACTCTGACGTAAGACGGTGTGGCTAAAAGGTAATGCTAATCATGAGTGGGTGGAATGTGGTGGGTGGAGGTTGTGGATCATTAGCCTGAACTGAAATGAGATTGTGGTGCATGTGTGCTTGTCTGTTGTTCTCCCTCAGTCAGACACTGATGGATCAGTCCTCTCCCTGATTTAACACTGCCTCCCCTAGCTTCAGGATGGTCACTATCTGATGGCTTTGTCCACATAATAAAAATCAGCTGATAGGAAGTGCAACATTGATATCATGTACATATTAAGTATGTCAATGATGTTGACCTGTACTGTACATGTTATTATTGTATACTGTATAATGATTGACTAGTATACTAGCTAGATGTGTATAGTATTAATCTTGTCCTCTGTTGGAGAGCTGGTGAGCTGGACTCTTCTTTAGAGAAGAAGAAAAGGAATATTATTCTTTCTCCTCCCAAAATGCAAGGTATAGAGATACCTAGAGTAGAGGAAACAAAGAGGAAATGAGGCAATTTTCACCTTCCTTTAATATTTATAGGATGTTATCAGCTTGTTTATTAAAGGTATCCTTCCTGTTTAAGTGGAGCTTTACTACTTCTAATCTATTCTATATCCTAAAATGAGGACACTTGAAACTCCTCTATTATAACACCCTTAAATGAGGACACCTCTATTTACAGTGGCACCCCTCTATTTTAACCCTTTTAAAACTCTGCATACAATGAAACCCTTCTATTCCAACCCCCTGAAATGAGGACAACTCTCCTCTATTCTAACCCCCTGAAATGAGAACACCTCTGTATACAGTGGAACTCCTCTATTCCAACCCCTTGAAATTAGGACACCTCTGTATACAGTGGAACTCCTCTGTTACACACCTTGAAATGAGGACACCTCTGTATACAGTGAAACTCCTCTATTACAACCCTTGAAGTGAGGACACCTATGTATAGTGGAACTCCTCTATTCTAACCCACTGAAATGAGGACAACTCCGTATACAGTGGAACTCCTCTATTCCAAACCCTTGAATTGAGGACACCTTTGTATTAAGTGGAACTCGAACCCCCTTTGAACTTTGCTGGACATCCTTAGAAATATCTCCTCCCTACCATCCAAGGTTCATCACTTCTTCAGTATTTGCTAAAACTAACCTTGTGAAACGAGGACAGCTCTGTATAGCGAAACTCCCTCTATTCCAACTCTCTGAAATGAGGACACCTCTGTATACAGTGGGACTCCTCTATTCCAATACACCTGAATTGGAATTGTACAATGAACTGACATATAATATCACAAGATCACTAACCACCATACAGCTGGTAAATTACAGGATTACCAGGGTTTACAAACATTAGTAAATCACAGTATTGCCAGGGTTTACAAACATTAGTAAATCACAGGATTACTAGGGTTTACAAACATTAGTAAATCATGGGATTACTAGGCTTTACAAACATTAGTAAATCACAGGATTACTAGGGTTTTACTTTTTAGAGAAGAGGGAGGAGAACAAGGACCCAATACATGTAGCTATGTATATAATAACCATCTCACCATTAATTGTGATGAAGGCAGGAGCAGAAACCCTGAAGCCTCACAGAGCAGTGTCACATTAGACCACACCCCTAAACTATCTGTTACGGGCTGCAGGGTTATTACTGGAGGTGAGACAGCTCCTGCATAATAATTGTCACTAATAGAGAACATTGTGGGTGGGCAATCCTGTTTGGAAATGGTCATCATATACAAAAACTCATTATTAATGGAATATCTTACTCAATATTACTATACTCCATAATGCATACTGTAGAGCGCTATATTTTGGAGGAACTAAACTTTCCCGTTTCTCACGAATTAAGAAAGATCTGCCAAACTTTTGCTCTTGAAACTAATCTCCATTTAGCTGACCTCTGACCTGGTGAAAGTTGTTTCATGAAAAGCTTCAGGATGACCTATTCTCTAAAGCTGAGCTCCTCTAAAATAAAGTGCTATTATATAATATCTTATTCCATAACATCTTACTCTAAAGTGTAGAATATTATATTCTAAAGTGTAGAATATCTACCCTAATATTTTACTCTATAGTGGAACTATTTATAAAAATACCAAATGGTTTATTGTTTTTCTCTAATATTCTACACAACAATAACATGTCTTCTATACACCACAACTTACTGCCTACAAGTAAGTTGAGTCCATGAGACAAGTGGCATGATATTGACTGTCAGCAGTAGAGGCAGAGGAGGTGTTGATGGCAAGAGAGGGGAGGGAACTGAAGGGGGTGAAGAAAAGAGGAGAGGTATGGGATAGAGAAGAGAGGTCAGAAGAGAGAGGAGGAGTGAGAAAAGGAACAGGATGTTAATATGGGGGTGTGGCAAGGACTACAGGAGTGAGATGAGACAGGACTATGGGCAGTGAAATGGTGGGCAGGACTAAGACTAAAGGTTGCTATAAGGGGTGGGATGGTAGGCAGGGGTATGGGGATGTGGTGTTGGGTGGGGCTATGGGGGTGGAATGGTAAACAGGGGTATGAGGGTGTGGTGTTGGGGGCTGGGCTACGAGGGTGGGATGGTGGGCAGGGCTAGGACTATACAAGAACCAGTCAGAGAGAGCCCCACACTAGGGAGTTTAATGCTATACACACATCTATACATTCTCTTAGACTATTGTCCATAGAACAGGGACAGAGTTGCTTCTACAAACCTCTAATATTCAAAACACAAGATGTTGTTGAGTTTGTGATCACGGCAGTGGAGTTGTCTGGTTCATCAGGATAGGTCTACTGCAGGGTCAAGTTACACACGTAAAATTCTTACAATCAGTTCTCTATGGATTTTTTACCTACCAGAAAAAGAGGTGTGGTTTAATTCCTGTGTGAACGCCCCAAATCTGAGATGGCCTGAAAGGGTTACAATAATTTTAGGGATAGGCAGAAATGGAGATACCAAACAGATTAATTCTTACTCGGATAGGATAAAATCATGTGACAGTCATGTGACCTATACATACCATGTTCCTACAACTACAGGATCTCATGGTCACGCCTCCAAATCACCGAACGAACAGGGTACCCATTGAAAGAACAATTGATGGCAGCCATGGAGCCTACTAGAGGTCAAGGTCTGCTGGATGCATTGTGTATTATGGAGTACCTAAAAGTTCAAAGAAACAAGATGCTCACCTAGAGGTGTACAGTTAGTGGGTGTGGCTAGTGGGTGTGGCTAAATATTAGGAATCCTAGATCTTACTTTCCATGCAGGTCCCCTTAATGGAGTCCCTTCTCCGGAGGTAACTTGAAGAGATGCCTCCATCCAGTCGTCAATGGTACGGACACGTACCAGGGGTGCATCAGGTACAGTGGCCCTCACCAGTTGGACCACGAGCCTGGTTCCAACACGAGGTCATCCTTTCCCTCTAGAACTATACACTCCATCACAACATACTCTGTACTTGGTGGAACCTGCAAATAATACCATCATCACCAATAGATTACTGAGAATAAAATACAGAAAAAATACTGAAACATTGCAGGTAGATTACTGATATGTTTATTGAGCAAATCCTCACTATCTCTTCTGGACTCCAGTGGACGAGTTGGGTGTCTTCAACTTCCTCTTTGATCTCTCCCTCTCCTTCCGAAACATGGCTTTCCGAGAGAAGCTCGCTGCCTTAGCCAATTCAGTGGGTTCTGATGTACTCCAGGAACGTGCAGCCAACTGGTTAGAGATGTCTTTCTTTGCCTGTTGAATGAGGGGACAGGATTTGGTCAACAACATGTCCCTGATCACTGCACGCAGGACAAACTTAGTTCCCGTTATCATGTCATATATGATGAGGATTCGTTTATCGATATCCATGTCTTGGATCATGCTAGTATCATGACACTGCAGATATCGAAGGAATGGGGAAGGATAGAGTTAAAGAGTAAAATTCTCAGAGGTGTGGGGAGAGATAGTGTTAAAGAGTAAAGTTCTCGGAGGGGTGGGGAGAGATAGGGTTAAAGAGTAAAAAATCTTGGAGGAGTGGGGAGGGATAGGGTTAAGGTAGTCTATATGTAAAGAACTCTTTATAAATGTGAAGAGTTGGGAATGACTCTTATAATGTATTATAATAATATATTAAACATCTGTTTTATGACTAGCTATAGCAGGGCTAAAGACACCTTTCTCCATTAGTACGGGTCTTCACTCACTTGTCAAATACCCATTAATGCAATGACTACTATTTATCTCATTATGCAGCTACTAGGACTTTGAACCCTACATGTATACCGACTGACCTTGTCAGCACAACAAGGGGCTTTAATTGGAATATAACAACTAAATTCAAGGGCAGCAACAACACTCAAACCCTGGGCAGTACACAGGAGGTTACTGTTTGAGGGAAGCATACAATTGAGGAACATAGAGTACGTAGCAGAGTTAGAAATAAATGCTGGCTACTGGCTACCTTTAGCCTGTGCTCTGAACTAAACTTATTTGACCACACCTTCACAGATTCAAGCCTCTTCTGGATATTATTCTCTAGTCTATCCTGTAAACTGAGGGGGGAATTGTTGTGCAGTAAAAACTTCTGATGTAATGTAATATTTAATGATCATGTTGTCCTATAGCCGGCCACTGCTCTACCCACATACAAAACAACTACTCCCACTTCAGTACAGTTTTACCACCACACACACTACACACTTTTATAATCTTCTTGGATGGACAAGTTCAAGGTGAATTTGGACATTCTGTCTCAATTCAGGAGTTACCGTCCCATGATTTTCATGACATTATATAAGAGAAGAGGTAGGTAAGATAAATTAATGGCTGACCTAGTCCTATCAAGGTTGCTTTCATTAGACAAATGTCCATCAAACAGTCCTATGGTGGTTTGTATATTTAAGCAACAGTAAGCCCCGCCTACAAAATTAAAAATACTCCTCCTGTTAAGGGAATGTTTACCGTTAGGTGCCTTTTTTCTTAATGACCAGACCTACCAGCTCCTACGCTTAACAACCAGCTTGGTACTGAAGTTAGAGAACTAGACCCAGCATTGCCATGTTTTTCACTACAAATCAGTTAAGATTTCCAAGAAAAATCTGTCTTAAAGCCTTTAAAATGGAGCCATCTATTCTAAAGGAAACCACAACATGCAAAAAAATATTTTCAATCTAATTTAGCCCCACCCTTTGTCTGTCATCTAGCATGTGATTCTATGCCATGTGGCCAAACTGCCACTTTGGCTGGTGTGTACGTGTGTAGAGTAGGAGGATCACATGATCACACAAAAATTGCTGACACAACAATGCTATAGTATGGCTTGACTTACAATCTTCACGGGTTTTTTTTTTCTTAAAAGATGACTGGCTCATGTCTATCTGAAGATGAATCTGTTACTTCACCACTCTGCAATCATGTAGCAACACATTATTGGATCACACCCTCAATCTTCCTTTCTTTACATATCCCTTTAGACAGCTAGCTAACCTCTTACTGGACAGGCATACACAATGTTGACACAATCACACCCACACCTTGCTATCCCTAGCTCTAGCTACAGTAGCTAAAAGCACATACAAATGAGCAGCAATCAACATACACACACACAAAACATTTGGCAAAGTTTGTTACATATACACTCACCAAAGGAGAGATGACACCTGCCATGTTAGCAAAACGTGTGCGCACTCATGGATTTTCTGACGCGGTGACCCTTTACCATTTCGTTTCTGGTTTCTAAAAATAACATTATTATTATTGTGTGGTGTCTAAGAAGTGATAATTGTAATAATCATGTAAACAATAACAATAACAACAAAAATAAACAAAGATTGTCTCCAATGTTCTCTGAACAGACTGATGAGTGTACTCTGACCTGTGTGTTTATTATAGTAAAATATTAGAGATTATTCTAAAGTAGCTGCAAGAAAAAGGAATGTCTATAGTCCAGAGCCTCTGATAAAATACCCTGACTCCCCTGGATACAGTTGGTACAAGTCTCTTACCAATACATCCCAGCCAGTCAGACACTTCATGGACCAACACAGGGCTCCACATATATATAGGAACATGGGATGGGATTAGCGTAGGATATGGTTCCTATACTCATCAACCTTCATAAGTGACACCTTCCTGACTAACTCCACCCTAACCACACCCCAAACACTATCCCTATACCAATACATAATAGGAAAACTCAAATAATTACACACACTGAGTGACTATCCATCTCCACTCAAGGAGCATTAGAAGGTGGATTCAATGGTGATGCTGCTGAGAAATCTATCTTTGAGGCAAGGACTATGTAATGGTACAAGACTGAAAGTCACCAAACTGCACCAGAATTCCATTCAAACAACAATTCTTCAGGGTAAAAACATGGGAGAGATAATTCTCATTCCTAGGATTAAGCTGGTACCAAGTGACATCAATCTACCATTTTGTCCTGGAAAGGAATAAACTGCCCTTGCGACAGGCCTCCTCCATGACAATCAACAAGGCACAAGGACACACCTTTGAGAGGGTGGGAATTTATCTTCCATATCCTGTCTTTTGTCATGGTCAGCTCTATGTGGCATTTTCAAGGGCTAGGGCTATGGCAGCAGTGAAGGTGAAAGTGTTAGAGACAAATCAACAGGGAATCAGAGGCAGGAATACTGTGACGCCAAATATTATATCAAGATGTACTATAGCCTATTAAAATCACAAACTGATTAAAATTTGCTCCATTACACTATAATAGTAACTTAGTCAAGGCACAGAATATTTGTGGCCAACAACTAATAGAGAGAGACCTTTGCATAGCCAACAGGTCAGCAAAAAGTTTAGGATTACAGTCCAGGAGAGAGAGAGAGTGAAAAAATCAACAAGCTCGTGTACCTTACATCAAGTCATCAGACAAGTGCTTGACAGACATACTGCATGTGTAGGGTGTTGAGGTGAGTCTAAAATTAGGGGCGTGTCTACACACTAGTACATCCCTATGGGACGCAGTTATTAAAAATGGCTATATTTAAAAGGAGTACATCCATAGTGAATGGAATTAAGGTACTGAACCAGTCTATGGGTAAAGAACTCTTTATAAATATGAAGAGTTGGGAATGAGTCTTATAATGTACTATGTACAAAACATGTCTGTTTTATGACTAGCTATAGGACATTAAATGGGTGAGTGAAGCCCTTGAGGACACAGATGATACAAGTAAGCATTATCGGTGACCTCTGGGCACAGGTAAAATCTACTCACCTCTGGACACAGGCCACTCAGTTCTAAAATGTATGTGGCAGTCTACCTGAATGAGTTGAAAAAAAATCCTGGGAATTTAATGAGTGCTGTAGTGTGTCTCCATAAATTATGTTCAGCTGCAGTTTAATTGATTTTTAGTGAGCATACTCAGTATCATTTTGTGTCTGTATTTAACTCTGTGTTTTCAATTATAATTCAGTCTGTGATAAGTCTGTTATAAGTCTGTCAGTCAGTTAGTCTATCTATACCTCAGTATAATAATTGTGAGTTTCTTGCCGTGCAAACTGTAGTTAAGATACTATAAGTGTGCAGACATTGTGTATCGGGATCTCTTTCTCCCTCTCACCAAGAGATGTGTATTAGGATTTCTTTCCCCCTCCCACCAACATCAGGATTACCAGGGTTTACAAACATTAGTAAATCACAGAATTACCAGGGTTCAAACATTAGTAAATCACAGGATTACAAGGGTTTACAAACCTTAGTAAATACGGGATTACCAGGGTTTACAAACATTAGCTAGTAAATTACAGGATTACCAGGGTTCAAACATTAGTAAATCACAGAATTACCAGGGTTCAAACATTAGTAAATCACAGGATTACCAGGGTTTACAAACATTAGCTAGTAAATTACAGGATTACCAGGGTTCAAACATTAGTAAATCAAAGGATTACTAGGGTTTACAAACATTAGTAAAATCACGGGATTACCAAGGTTTACAAACATAAGGATTATCAGTGTTCAAACATTAGTTAATCACGGGATTACTAGGGTTTACAAACATTATTAAATCACGGGATTACTAGGGTTTACAAACATTAGTAAATCACAGGATTACTAAGATTTTACTTTTTGGAGAAGAGGGAGAAGGAGAACAAGGACCCAATACATGTAGCTATGTATATAATAACCATCTCACCATAAATTGTGATGAAGGCAGGAGCAGGAAACCCTGAAGCCTCACAGATCAGCGTCACATTAGACCACACCCCTAAACTATCTGTTACGGTCTGCATGGTTATTACTGGAGGTGAGACAGCTCCTGCATAATAATTGTCACTAATAGAGAACATCGTGGGTGGGCAATCCTGTTTGGAAATGGTCATCATAGACAAAAACTCATTATTAATGGAATATCTTACTCAATATTACTATACTCCATAATGTATACTGTAGAGCGCTATATTTTGGAGGAACTAAACTTTCCCGTTTCTCACGAATTAAGAAAGATCTGCCAAACTTTTGCTCTTGAAACTAATCTCCATTTAGCTGACCTCTGACAATGTCCCAGAAACCTTAGGTACATATACCTTATAGCAAAGGTGGACATGACTCCATGGACACTGGCTAGAATTTAAAATTATGGACTGACCTACAAACATGATATTTCATCTTTACTTTATATTGCTGATAAATTTCTCTCATCCATCTTATGCAGGAGTAGATCAAGAAATTCTACAGAGGGAGGGGCTCCTCTAAGCCACACCCCCAATTCTACAGCCTCCAACTCACAAGGGAGAGGTATAATGAGTAAGTATAGCTATCTCCACATGAATTCCTAACTCAACTTACCCTCCTTTATCTCAGTATACTTACACCTATAATAAGTCCAGCTTGAAAGGATGGGTTGGAAGCACTTACTTCCTTGATAAGACGATTTACAACTCCAACATTCTGAGGATCATTGTGCAAGGATGTACAACAGTAACTGTCCTACTCTTCTTTAGTACAAGCTTACCTCTTATTTGTGTCAAATCCTGAAAATTCTTCATTGTTACAAAGAGCTTTCTATATCTGACCTACTTCAGACTATAGTAGAGAAGGGAGCACATTTCATACACATAATTATAGGGGCTAGTTATAAACATACCCACACGTATACATCATACCTTTTGAAGGTGTCCACCAAGAGGTGTGTATCAGGATCTCTTTTCCCCTCCCACCTAGATTCAACAGTTTCTTCGCCTTCACAAAAAATTCATCGTCCTCCACCTTCCTCACCTACTAAATGCATCCGTCACCTATAGAGTAGACACCACATACTAATTATTAATAATATTATACGAAGAGTAGTGCACGTGCACTTGATAGTGCCCCGCCCCCATAATTAATTATAGACGTAATGGTGTGCACTATTCGAAAAAAAAAGCCAAATTTTGTTGTGCTGAAAACGTACAGATCTGATTCGAGACTGTAGTATTTCTCTGAGATGAGGATTTTATGCCGTGGGACTCTCCTATCCTAAGGACTCCCCGATACAAGGAACGGAATGACTAACCGCTAAACCATCAGAAACTGAGCGGATGCTCGGAGAAAACATTATTCTTTCATCTAATTCCAGTGGCTATGTTTAGGATGGTTCACAGCTTGCTTGGTTCTCTGAACTCTGTTCAAAACTAGACTATATTGTGTTAAATCAATTTTCCCTCATCTTGTAAGAAATATCAACTTAATGGGAAGCAACTTTGGCAGTTCTAAAAGTAGATCTATGTGGTCATCATGTATATTAGCTGTAGGGAAGAGTGATGTATTTGGTACATCAAGAATTACACTAGCTGTCACCCCTTTGCTTGCAGTAAGAATCAACCATTTCTTCTTACACAGTGTTACTATTAATGGAGCTAGTTTGGAGCATTTCAGGTTTTATATCATTCTAATTTTGAATCTAAAGGCAAACCATCGCTGTGTGGTGTCATGATCTGTTTGAACCACTTGGTGTTCACAGCTTACAGTTAATTAAATGCAGAGCTATTTCTCTTGTGTGTTCAGACTCAGGGGTAGTGCCTGGTGAATCTGTTTCACTAGTGTGGTCATGTATTGAATAACCATTTGAGATATTATTATGAATTCTTTATTACTGTGCCTGGATGTGCATGTGCATGTGATTTGAGATCTGCATGCAGTGGGACCCAGGACATGCACCCATGAAAGGAGAGCCTCTCACTGGCTACTACACCCTGGACACTCACAGAAGTCCCACAAGTTCAAAATAATTATTAACCCTGAAATGAGGACACCCCCTGCCTAAGACACTTAGCTATTATGATTGTCTGGAATAGAGAAGTTCCACTGTTATTAGCTACCTATAGTGAGTCTACATGATAATTATATACGCTATAGCTAGTTGAAAATTATAGGATTCATGGATGAAGGTTAAACTTCCAGCGACAGCATATGAAATATCCTTCCCATGAAAACTGTAGATAAAAGTTGAGATGTATATAGTCAAAACAACAGGATACATAATATATCCATGTGAAATATCCTTCTAATGAACAGTATATAGCTAATAGGATATTTGGATGTAAAGTCATTGTCCATAAATATTATTCACAGGCAGAATTTTTGTCTAGTGTAGCTCATCACTAGAAAAGTCATTTGAGAACTCAAAGTCATTCTCTTCTTCTATGCTAAGGTCCAATAACCATAAATCATCTCAGTGAAATACTAAATGAATGATCTCACTGTTATCCGGACTGTTTTATAGGCGCCAAATAGCTAACTGATACATAATATGATTTATTATAAAAATTTTTTTCCAAAATTTATTATTACATATAACAATATTATAATGAAGGGATTTAAGATAGTGACTGGTGAAGTTCAGAAGCTAAGGTTCCAAATTCAATCACATTCAGTGCAGTTATCAGTCTCTTCCAGGATATAGGCTGACATGCCTCTCCATCCAACCATAGACTGAATACCTCACGACAGGATTCCACACAGCCCTTCATCTGAGTGTCATATTCAATCCTTCCCACAAGATTATGATGGAATTCCAGGGCATAGGCCATTGCTTTCCACTTGTAACAGATTTCATTTATTATCTTGAACTGGTTATTGCCGACCTTTAAATACTCCAGCTGGTGGAGGAGGGGCACATCACCTAAAGAAGACAGTAGTTTTAGAATAAATCCATGAATAATGTCACTAATGACCCCTTACCGATAGAGGGAGTCCTCTCAGTCTGTGGTGGTGGAGTAAGGTCAGACTTTTTGGTACATTGGGCTATAAAATGCAAGTGCAAGGAATTAAATAAAGGGTCTTCATACATATGGATGCAAGTATATATAACTCTTCTATTAGTGACCCCTTACCAATGGAGGAAGTCTGTGAGATTTGGGGGTGGGTAAAATTGAGGGGTGGAGACTGAGGAGAAGATGGGTCTACAGAAAAGAAGGAAAAACTGAAAATTAACACCTCATACTGTTCACTTCCATACCTCTCAGCCAGACTTTGTGCTCTGCAGTCAATGACCCTCCAGGGGTGCGGTGTTTGGTACACAGCAATTCATTACCTATTTCAGAAATAGTTGCTGGATGGAGGGAAGAGGACATGTGCTCATCACACAAGAAGGACACTACAGGCTTGTCTGGTGTGTAGTTGAGCTTCTCAGTGGCTATGTTGATTGCACTCACCAGAGTGTGACGAACCTTAAAACACATTCGAGATACAGTTTCAGCATACGATGGAACATCAGGTGGAACGTGTAGAGAGACTATAAAAAAGTTGTCAAAGGGGTCGTTGATGGTGACCTTGCAGTTTCCTCGATAGCGTGGAAGCGAGAAATGGACACTATTTCTAGTGATGTTGGCATACTCTCCTTTGTGGTGGTCTTTAAACAGCTCCCACTTGCTTACAGTGATGAGGTGGCAGATGGTCCCACAGTAGACTCCGTATCTTGGTGCACCATTTGTAAAGTGCAGGACCATGGGTGGGACACTCTGGGTCTCGGGCTCTGGATTACAGCTGTTAAGCATGTCTACCTTCAAGACGCATGGCATCAAATACTTTCCTTCATTCACCTCTGAAACTATAAACAGCTTCACAAAGAGCCTCATCATATCGGCAGGAGAAAACACCCCATCCACATAGTGGGCTGGAAACTTCTTCAGGCACTCGATGCTGAGGATACCACACTGGCTGAACTTCTTCCACATCCCAGACAAATTTCTCCGCATCTCAGGGTTGGTGGTAAGCTGGATGTGATATGCCACTAACTCAGTAAGCTTGTTGAGGACAGACTGAGGATGTCCGATCACGACATTGGGGAACTCTTCTTCAAAGTAAAAGACTAGCTTCATCTCATGAAGGAATCTCAGAGCCTCCTTCAGAGACTCCTTGGTGATGTGATAGTGGGAGACTCGAGGTAAAATTTCAGATTCGTGAAATGCGATCTGATTAGATTCTTGTACCATGTTTTGCAGAGTAAGCTCCACTCCATAGTAGTTGACAGGGATACTGACAGTTACAGCATTGGACTGGTCTATTATCACCTCCCTCAGTTCTCCAGCTGTGAGGTAGTCGACTTCTTCAGGGTTCTTGGCATTGAGGGCATAGATAAGTTCGTATTTATTCCTATAGATGACATTATCTTCCAGACCCAGAGATTTTACCATATCTATTAGCTTGCGATTCTTTTCCTCTTTTGTTTCAGTGCACCTGTGCTCCTCGTCTCTGTGAGTGCCGACAAATATGACCTTAACACACCTGTCTCCCTGGGATTTTGAGATGATCATTCTCAAGCAAAGACGCATGATTTGCTCGTTGGTGAGTGTGGACTTGACTCCTTCCCCGACAGACTTCCCCTCCTCATTGTAGTAGTAGTTCATAGGATAGTCATCAAAACGCTGGCTGAGATCAGTCACCAGTATACCAAGGGAAAGGTTGTCGATGAATTTTGGTAAAATCTCTAAAAATTGAGGCTGTCCACCGCAGTCACTCATCTCCCCAACAATCTGACCATTTAGTATCTTTACATCCTCATCCGGTTCATAGAAACGTGTTATCAGATCCTTCTCCACTTCATCAGTTGGCACGGCTGGTGCCTTACGAACAAATCTTTGAATTCCCACCTTGAGACCAGTAGGCATGGAGGTATTATCTTTAGCTGTCTTCATCATCATGTCCGAATAATCGTCCACATTAATTCTCCTGAGCTGCTTCCCATCCACTCCAATTCTGTTCATGGTAACAGCTCGTACAGGCGTTTTGGCACAGGGTGTGCTGACACGTGTGGAAGGAGGATACTCCCCAAGTATAAGTGCGAGAGTATGGCTCTTGCCTGCTCCAGCAAAACCGAACATTATACACCTCAATGCATAATAAATCACCTTGATGAGACTCATGGCCTTATCGAAACCAAGACGAGTCTTTATACTCGAACATGCTATAAAGGAGAGATGAGAGAGTTCCATATGTGGCCACATACACTATAACATGAGTTATTATGGAATCCCATTGTGTAGAACTAAGGAATCTAGTTTGGATCATGAATATCATTAAAACACATACAAACACATGTAGATTATGTGATACAATAATACATGCTATCACATAGGTATGCTAGCTGACATCACTCACAGTGGAAACCCTCCATTCCAACCCCTGTTATGAGGATACCTATATATACCGTGGAACTGCTCTATTATAACCCCCTGATATGAGGATACCACTGTATACAGTGGAGTCCCTCTATTCCAACCCCCTGTTATGAGGATACCCCTACTAGAACCCCTCTATTCCAGCCATTTGAAATGAAGATACATTGAGGAGACTTGGAATGTCCCAAATAACAGCTTGTGTAGAAGTAGAACTTTACTCCCTGAAATGAGGTCACCTAATTTCTTCCAAGGTGTCTGGAATAGAGGTCCATCTACTGTATGGTAACACTTCATTGTGTGTCATGTCATATACATGTACTACATGTAACTTACATGTAAATACAAGTACAGTGGAACCTCTATTATGTGACTGGCACTAGAGTCTAATGACACCTCTCTATTAAGGAGGACACTTGGATAGTTAATGTATTAACATTAATAGAACTTCACCCCCTGAAATGAGGCCATCCCTCTCTGGAGTCTATGTACTCAGAGTAGAAACATAACTGAAGTTGGTATAAGTTAGTAAAATTATGTCATCTTGTGGCTTTAAACAGTCTGTTGCTAACTTAATTAATATTCAGGACTCACTAAACAACAAAATTAGTAAACACAAACATGCCCTCAAGCTTATAATTAAGATGGTGTATTTAAAATCTTATCAGAAATAGATTGCTATGAAGAATCATGTATGTCTGTCTGTCAGAAGCTTACAAACACATGTATATTAGGTGACATAATCACTCCAACACCCTGATATTGTATACACTAATATGCAGATACCCCTCCATTTAAATCATCTGACAAGAGAATACCTCTGTATATTCCAACCTCATGATATGAGGATACCTCTTTAAAAAGTGACCTTCCAGTTTAATTTTGTTCCAAGGTGTCTGGAATAGAGGTCCACTGTATAGTATAGTAACACTTCATTGTGTGTCATGTATAATATTATACAGCACACAGTTACATGTATATACATACATATATACATGTACCTTACATGTAAATACAAGTACAGATGATGTTCTGATGGATTGCCCTCTTGTGAAACCACACCTACTCCCTATTTAAAAGAGTCTACTCAGCAGATCTCTACATACTTTGAGAGGATAAATCTTACCACATGCTCAATAATTAACACTTGCTTAGGTACTGTTACTAGAAAGGGTGTGAGGGTTCAACAAACTCCACCTGGATTAGAACATACTGAATTCCTTTAAAAAGTCTATTTCAAGTACAAAGTCCACACCCTGACCGACCAACCCTGTAATTTTAGTGATGTCATGCCATAAAGTGAACAATTATATTACACTAGATAATTTTATAATCAGTATTATCAACCATGGAGGTGTGGTTACAATGTCACATTTAAACACTTCTACTAAAACTTTGTAAAGTGTTTTGTAATGAAACAACAAATGGAGCTAATAGAAATGTCATCCAGTGACTTAGAGGTGTAGTGTAAACTAGTTGCCAGCTGGCTGTCTGGCTTCCAGGACAATACCTGGTCTTTGAGGACAGGGAACAGAGTGATAAACCCAGGCAAGATGGCAGTAGCTGGGTTATACTGGGCCTTCTTGCCAGTATAAGAATTATCATGCTTTATATGCATGTAGTGAAATCTTCTACATGAAATTAACTGGAAGGTTTAAACAACATCAAGTGGTAATTTCTTCTCCTGTGGTTCATAATTATATCTTAGCATCACTAAACACTAAAACACAACCTTTACCAGGATAAAAACAGTGAGACCTGTATAACCTTTAACCTTTAAACAGGTTTAACTGGTTTAGGAATGTGATAACTTGTAGAAATAATTACTAACAGACAACAGCTGAATGTTTACTGGTCTCTGAGGTATGAATTGGAGAGAGATGAGGAAGTGTTAATACTATATACTGTTAGCTGATGCTTGGTCATGTGACTGCATACACTTTTTATATGTGTTTGGGTATGACAAAAGGGATATCCCTATGTGGACTTAATATGAGGACCCACTATCCCAGTTAAGGGGTCAAAGTCTGGACAGATAGGTGAGTCCTATTCTTTGACCGTTGAAGTATGGTAATCTGGTGGCTAATACTTCTTCACAATGATTTGACAATGGCATGAATTCTAACAACCTCTTAGATACAACATTTCTACTATAATGGTATCCTTAATAACACTGCCTCTTCTCTATAAGTGACTCTCTACTGGAATTACTAGCTCAAGTAGAGTACAGAGTGGAGAAGTACCTTTTTAAATGCTGGAGAGGACCCCTCCTATACTATCACATAGATATTCTACCTGCCATAACCTCTCAGTGGAAGACATTGACAAATATCCCCTTTACAAATGTAGCAAATACACACTTATCCTATAACTGATAGACTGCACTAGAGATGAGTTATATAGACAGAAAGAACAAATTTTTCCTAGTAGAATGCAATTTGTTTGAAGTCTATATCTCATTCCAGTCTAAAGTTATGGCCAGTTAAAGTTTCACCTACTTTTAAACTTTAGCTAATTAGTTCTAAAAATAGTAACATGTTAATTATATTCATGAATTATTTTTTTATTATTACATTACATCATAATAATTATTACATCATCATTCAAAATTTATTAGCTACTTAAATTATGGACTCACCTTTATTTTCTATAATCTGCTTTATTTCTGTATCACAGTGATTTATCTGTTGTTTATAGTCCTGGATATAGCTCTCCCATAACTTCATGTTGGGATTCTCTATCTCACTCTGATAAATAGCTATCAACTGCACACAAAGAACACACACCAGGTATAGAATGGGCTACATGCACCACTCTCATCATACCACTACTACACTCATCACTTACCTTTTCATGATACTTTATCTCTCTCTGACACTTTGCCTTCTCCTGTGAGGAGAGAGAGAGAAGGTGAAGCAATGCTAACACACACACAAAAGACGGCCATCTTGGACCGACAAACACACCCTACCACACGCACAGCAAGGGACCTACTGACTCCAAACACAGAGAACATATACAGTAAACTATCCTCTACAAGGTCATCTGGGTTACAGACACCCAAACCACACCCATTTCACACGGCACAGGGGTCAAAAACAATTAATGCTGACTCGGCACTTTTTGGTCTAACCTGAACAGGGGTCGTGCTCGGACACTGAAGGAGGTGTGGCCCCTAAACTTGGAGGCTAATACCTTGGAGACCACTACTACAAGGTCATGTGGTCCTACAGTCCATCCCTCTATCTTTGATTTTTATCCCCACATTAATAATAGACCTTCAGTACATGGGTACAATACAGGTGTCGGAGGTGCTGGGAGGGTGTGGCTGGAGGCACCAAACAAACATGAAATCATAGTAACTGTTACTAAACCTTCCATCACTGCACACTACCCTCATCTATTACATGCAGTGCATAAGAGACCTATTGTACCTTACAATACTATAAATATGAGCCATGTATTGATATGTTACCAGTATCAGTGATGTGAGAGTTTGGAAGGTTTACTAACAACACACACAAGCTCACCTTTTCCCAGTATTCAATACTTTTCTTGGGGTTCTTTATCTGAAAAGAACCACAAATTTCACACTCATAAACACAGATAGTATAGACATAGATACTAGGAGATACATACAAGCTAGCTAAACTCTCAAAACTACAGCTAAACGCTTTGCTACATCTCAACTCCCCTCGGGCCATGTTCAGCTAGCTGCTAGCTACACTTTAGCTACTAGAACTAGCTACTGTAGACTAGATAATAATACACAACAGCCTAGGAGGTCAGGACAGAGCTAGCTAACTATGGCTACACATATACAGTCAGCGCACCACCACACTGAATGGAGTGCTACTTTATAGCTAGCTCTGCAGCAGCAGTTCTTGCTGATACTATAAGGCAGCTGTTCAGGGTTGGCGCGCTCACTAGCTGGGAATTATAAAAACAGATGATTTAACATCTACACCACCACTCACCTTCTCTGCCATTGCTGGGCGATACAAGATGTCTGACTCTGACGTAAGACGGTGTGTGGCTAAAAGGTAATGCTAATCATGAGTGAATGGAATGTGGTGGGTGGAGGTTGTGGATCATTAGCCTGAACTGAAATGAGATTGTGGTGCATGTGTGCTTGTCTGTTGTCCTCCCTCAGTCAGACATTGATGGATCAGTCATCTCCCTGATTTAACACTGCCTCCCCTAGCTTCAGGATGGTCACTATCTGATGGCTTTGTCCACATAATAAAAATCAGCTGATAGGAAGTGTAACATTGATATCATGTACATATTAAGTATGTCAATGTTGACCTGTACTGTACATGTTATTATTGTATACTGTATAATGATTGACTAGTATACTAGCTAGATGTGTATAGTATTAATCTTGTCCTCTGTTGGAGAGCTGGTGAGCTGGACTCTTCTTTAGAGAAGGTGCAATATTACTCTTTCTCCTCCCAAAATGCAAGGTATAGAGATACCTAGAGTAGAGGAAACAAAGAGGAAATGAGGCAATTTTCACCTTCCTTTAATATTTATAGGATGTTATCAGCTTGTTTATTAAAGGTATCCTTCCTGTTTAAGTGGAGCTTTACTACTTCTAATCTATTCTATATCCTAAAATGAGGACACTTGAAACTCCTCTATTATAACACCCTTAAATGAGGACACCTCTATTTACAGTGGCACCCCTTTATTCCAACCCTTTTAAAACTCTGCATACAATGAAACCCTTCTATTCCAACCCCCTGAAATGAGGACAACTCTCCTCTATTCTAACCCCCTGAAATGAGAACACCTCTGTATACAGTGGAACTCCTCTATTCTAACCCCTTGAAATTAGGACACCTCTGTATACAGTGGAACTCCTCTGTTACACACCTTGAAATGAGGACACCTCTGTATACAGTGAAACTCCTCTATTACAACCCCTTGAAGTGAGGACACCTATGTATAGTGGAACTCCTCTATTCTAACCCACTGAAATGAGGACAACTCCGTATACAGTGGAACTCCTCTATTTCAAACCCTTGAATTGAGGACACCTTTGTATTAAGTGGAACTCGAACCCCCTTTGAACTTTGCTGGACATCCTTAGAAATATCTCCTCCCTACCATCCAAGGTTCATCACCTCTTCAGTATTTGCTAAAACTAACCTTGTGAAACGAGGACAGCTCTGTATAGCGAAACTCCCTCTATTCCAACTCTCTGAAATGAGGACACCTCTGTATACAGTGGGACTCCTCTATTCCAATACACCTGAATTGGAATTGTACAATGAACTGACATATAATATCACAAGATCACTAACCACCATACAGCTGGTAAATTACAGGATTACCAGGGTTTACAAACATTAGTAAATCACAGGATTGCCAGGGTTCAAACATTAGTAAATCACAGGATTACCATGGTTTACAAACATTAGTAAATCAAAGGATTACCAGGGTTTACAAACATTAGTAAATCACAGGATTACTAGGCTTTACAAACATTAGTAAATCACAGGATTACTAGGGTTTTACTTTTTAGAGAAGAGGGAGAAGGAGAACAAGGACCCAATACATGTAGCTATGTATATAATAACCATCTCACCATTAATTGTGATGAAGGCAGGAGCAGGAAACCCTGAAGCCTCACAGATCAGCGTCACATTAGACCACACCCCTAATCTATCTGTTACGGGCTGCAGGGTTATTACTGGAGGTGAGACAGCTCCTGCATAATAATTGTCACTAATAGAGAACATCGTGGGTGGGCAATCCTGTTTGGAAATGGTCATCATATACAAAAACTCATTATTAATGGAATATCTTACTCAATATTACTATACTCCATAATGTATACTGTAGAGCGCTATATTTTGGAGGAACTAAACTTTCCCGTTTTTCATGAATTAAGAAAGATCTGCCAAACTTTTGCTCTTGAAACTAATCTCCATTTAGCTGACCTCTGACAATGTCCCAGAAACCTTAGGTACATATACCTTATAGCAAAGGTGGACATGACTCCATGGACACTGGCTAGAATTTAAAATTATGGCCGGACCTACAAACATGATATTTCATCTTTACTTTATATTGCTGATAAATTTCTCTTATCCATCTTATGCAGGAGTGGATCAAGAAATTCTACAGAGGGAGGGGCTCCTCTAAGCCACACCCCCAATTCTACAGCCTCCAACTCACAAGGGAGAGGTATAATGAGTAAGTATAGCTATCTCCACATGAATTCCTAACTCAACTTACCCTCCTTTATCTCAGTATACTTACACCTATAATAAGTCCAGCTTGAAAGGATGGGTTGGAAGCACTTACTTCCTTGATAAGACCATTCACAACTCCAACATTCTGAGGATCATTAAAGCTTACCCTGTGCAAGGATGTACAACAGTAACTGTCCTACTCTTCTTTAGTACAAGCTTACCTCTTATTTGTGTCAAATCCTGAAAATTCTTCATTGTCACAAAGAGCTTTCTATATCTGACCTACTTCAGACTATAGTAGAGAAGGGAGCACATTTCATACACATAATTATAGGGGCTAGTTATAAACATACCCGCACAGACAATGGAACTGTGGGCTATGGAGAACCTACAGATGCTGGCCAAGAACTCTTGGTAAAGCCCACCCATTTTTTCACCACACTTTCATTAGTATAGTGTTCAGGTGGAGACCCCAATAGAACAAGCTCACGCACATCAGTAATCACATACCTTTTGAAGGTGTCCGCTTGTTCCTCATTAAACAAGTTGAAAAAAAAAAAACAGGAACCAATGGCTGCTGGAGCTGCAGAAGATCCTTGTGGAAGGCCTCCTTATCTTTAGAGTTGACTAAACCAGTACTGAAAACGTCACCATCCTGAACACCAAAAAATGTCAGATAGGACCTCCTTCCGAGCACTGAATGAAGCTGCCTTAAGGTGTTCCTCCAAATTACTCTGTGAACAATACAATGAAGCCCTATGGAATCTTTGAAGCAAGCTTGAAGAGCACTCACCAGAGCTCCCTCACCATCAGCACTGTAAGCTTTCAAGGCCGATAGTCGTGGTTCACGCTATAGAAGGCAAGAAAAGATAGTGTTCAAAGTGTCGCTGCATATGGAGGAATGCAGGACCTATAAATACAGGGGGCTTTCCAGTACATGGATTAATCAAACTAGGATTATGGTAGGTCATTAGTGTGACATAAAAATCACTAAGTTGGAAGGTAGCATCTACACCAAGGATTGAGGAAATTTTCTGGCTGACAACAAAAGGTAAACAAATTCTGTAACTGCTGTTTGGAACAGATGCAACTGCTCTCACTGCTTCTTCTAAGACATGGTGGTATACTACAGAAGGGGAATTGATCTTACACTCTTGCTTTATGGCATCCAATGTGCTAGGCTGAGTACGATAATGTGGCTTCACAGACCGGGATGCATTTCCATGTGAATAAGAATTACTTCACCACTAGTGAAGTGTCACAATAGTTTCATCAGTACAATCATCTGAAGCTAAAGTGGCTGATCTAAAGGATGCAATTTTAGAGAAATATGTCCCTAGCCAGGTGACTATTTTCTATTTCTACTGAAAACCATCAATATACCACATCAAAGCTAAGAAGCCATACTATGTATGGTGTAGCATACTCAACCAAACTATATCTTTTCGTGAAGCTACCCTTTTCCAGAATAGAGTTTACCACTATTCTATATATTTGCCACTTCATCCATGCAATTTCCCCTCTTACTCTCTTTACCTAGCAACAGTTATTCACAAACTTTAGAACACTTTTGGCTTTTGCTGACTTCATTGTGGTGAATGGGATATACAGTAGACCTGGTTAAGCTGAACACCACCTGTTAAAGGACTATTGTTGTTAAGCACCAGTTTTGCTGTTGTCTAGTAAGCCCCGCCCACAAAATTAAAAATATCCCTCCTGTTAAGGGAATGTTTACTGTTAGGTGCATTTTTCCTTAATAACCAGACCTACCAGCTCCTACCTTAACAACCAGCTGGGTACTGAAGTTAGAGAACTGGACCCAGCATTGCCATGTTTTTCACTACAAATCAGTTAAGCTTTACAAGAAAAATCTGTCTTAGAGCCTTTAAAATGGAGCCATCTATTCTAAAGGAAACCACAACATGCAAAAAAGTATTTTCAATCTAATTTAGCCCCACCCTTTGTCTGTCCGTCTAGCATGTGATTCTATGCCATGTGGCCAAACTGCCACTTTGGTAGAGTAGGAGGATCACATGATCACAAAAATTGCTGACACAGCAATGCTATAGTATGGCTTGACTTACAATTTTCGTGGTTTTTTTTCTTGACTGGCTCATAGTCCAAATTCACCATCTGAAGATGAATCTGCTGAAATAACTGTTACTTCACAACTCTGCAATCATGTAGCCACACATTATTGGATCACACCCTCAATCTTCCTTTCTTTACATGTCCCTTTAGACAGCTAGCTAACCTCTTACTGGACGGGCATACACAATGTTTACACAATCACACCCACACCTTGCTATCCCTAGCTCTAGCTACAGTAGCTAAAAGCACATACAAATGAGCAGCAATCAACATACACACACACCAAATATTTGGCAAAGTCTGTTACATATACACGCACCAAAGGAGAGATGACACCTGCCATGAATGATGTTAGCAAAACGTGTGCGCACTCATGGATTTTCTGACGCGGTGACCCTTTACCATTTCGTTTCTGGTTTCTAAAAAAATAACATTATTATTGTGTGGTGTCTAAGAAGTGATAATTGTAATAATCATGTAAACAATAACAATAACAACAAAAATAAACAAAGATTGTCTCCACTGTTCTCTGAACAGACTGATGAGTGTACTCTGACCTGTGTGTTTATTATAGCAAAATATTAGAGATTATTCTAAAGTAGCTGCAAGATAAAGGAATGTCTATAGTATTGTTGTTTAGTTAGTAGTTTTGGACTATTAGTTAGTTTTCAGTTAGTTATTGGAATCTTACAACATTTTAGTATAGTTTTAGTTAGTTACAAGAACCTGGTATTTCTTTTAGTTTAGTTTTAGTTAGTTACAAGAGCCTAGCATTAGTTTAGTTCTAGTTAGTTACAAGACCATGGTAGCTATTTTGGGGCAATCAGCTTATACAATCATAGTTTAAGTTAGTTGGAAATGTAATTTTTTGCTTCCATGGGATGAATGCTGCTTGTTAACTACAAACATTAATACAATAATTATCAGCTGGAGGTGTGCTCAACTAATATTAGATTCAACCTCTGCTCTCGTTAGTTTTAGTTTAGTTTTTGGTGTAATATGATGTAAATAGTTTAGTTATAGTTTTGGCAAGTAAGTGAACTACAGTTTAGTTTAGTTTTAGTAGTGAAGAAATTACTGAACTATTATCCATTTTAGTTTTAGTTAACGAATACAACAGTGGCTAAATCCCATGTACCTAACACACAGTTTTTATCACATATCATTCACATTTTCTTCATGGGAACTGATGAATCCCGCTATCCCATGTACCTAACACACAGTTTTTATCACATATCATTCACATTTTCTTCTTCATGGGAACTGATGAATCCCGCTATCCAACATGAAGGTTGGATATGAAATTTTTCACACCATTCATGATCAGGATACATCAAAATTATTATACATAATAATAATGACCATGTATATTTTCATTAAGCCAAAGAACATAAGCAAGCATAATAGTTATATAATGATAACAATATACAATAGTTCAATACTAATAAGTTCATGTTTACACAATGGCCCAAGACGAAACTTTGCTGGGCTTAGGACGCTCAGACACCTCACCAATCTCTCTAGTCTTCATCTGACACTTGGACTGTGGTGACTTGCCATCTTTTGAGACGGGATCGCAAAATGAGTAGACCCTTGATGCTCGCCAAGATAGAGGTTTTATAATTGTTATTCTGTTCTCATTTTCATCCTCCCCACTCTCTTCACTTGACATGAAGTCTGTAATAGGCACCTTTGACCACTTCTCTTTATCTTAGGCTGGTAACACCGCTTTTGGAACGTAATTTGATGATGTTGTAGTTTCTAAAAAAAATATCATATAATTAGCGTATTATTTAGATTGGCACAAGTTCCTGATAATAGCTAATATACCATATAGCTGGTTATTTTCAAGGGATCTAATTTTCACTGTTTTCACTGCTACTCTTCAATACTTGAACATTTAATCCATGAAAATTATTTCAGTGAATTTCCTAGATGGCATCAATCAGTGAAAAATTTTAGCCTTAAAAATAACCATCTATATGGTACGTACATAGACGTGAAAAGCTAGGGTAAGTCAATAAAAATTGTACTTGAAATTTCACTAGCATAGTGACTATGTCAGAGAGTCAGTAATATAGCCCATTGCTGACTGTATAATACAGTCACAATTCTTAACAGTGCACACCTACTTTGGGGGATATCATTGCACAGCATAAGTTGGCTTCATCACTTACAAGAAATCAAGTGTGTTTTTATTAACAGCGGCAGAAGTTTGTGTGCACAATGCTATTGGAGGTTTGGTCACCCCAAGGTAGGTAGGTAAAAGGTTGGAATGTGAAGGCAAGTATAGTATATAGGACCTAGAGTTAAAAACCCCTTGGGATTTTTGATATTTGTAACAGTGAAATGTTTTTATCTCTGAAGTTAACTATGGTACTTGAATGGGGGTAGCTGAAAAAGCAGCTGCATGAAGTAAATTGTGGATATGGTTGTGGATATGTACCTTTGCGATACCTTCACAAGCAAGTCAAAGCTTATTTTTGCAAAGTACTGTAGCCAAGGAACTGATACTATAATCACAGCTGTGCAGACACTAACTGTTAGTAACACATTTTCATTGAACAATTAAGTATTATACTGTAGAGTGGAGTGGACACCATTTGTACTAGTAATAGTTAAAACATGAGCATGAGTGATCTATCCATGGCAACAGATTTGCAAGCATTTCTGGCGAGCAACAGCTAGCCTAAAACATGCATTACAATGGCTAGCTGCATTCTCTAGCTTGCCTAGCTGGCTCACATGAAAATTAGCTCACATCTCATGCACTGTCCACAAGTTCGTTACTTGATTTACACACTTTGCAGGTAGATTATCACAATTAATCCACCTGGCAACTACTGATATAAATATACCTGTAGAATAACCTTAAATGGAGCACACTCATTCAGTACATCAGATATTATCTGGTCAAAATTTCAATAGTCTTTACATTCAAAATTTGGTTTCCAAGTTTTTAAACCGAGTACTCCATGTACCATAATTCACTACTTACTCATGCAATTCTTTCTCAGTGCCGTCTTATATCTCCTAATTTGCCACGTCTCTGCAATGACTCTTCCTGGCTTAATGTCTTGTAATATGTGTAGACAGCACCTATAGTGATACCAACAATATAATTATAAAAGATGGCAACCAAGCTGCTACAGTTTTAGACAGCAGTAAGAAGTGTAACTCATATAATATAAAATGAACCAAAGACACACCTGCAGAGCACAAAATAGCCACCAAAAAATCCTGAACCCTGTAGTGTGCTACACCAATAAGGGAAGAGTCAAATGTAAAACCAAGCTTGAGTGATTCTAGGCTTTCTCTCCTCATAAAAATTCAATCAAGACAAAGCTATTATGGAACAAAAGAGTAGGAGAGTAGTTCAGTATTTATTATGTTTGAGGTATATAAAATTATGGACATTCAGTAAAGGAAGGGAGGGGGGAGGAGGCTCCCTAAAATATTATAGAGAAAGTTAGGATTAAAAGGAATTAGTAACTGGACTAATAATGTTGACCACGTAAATTATAACACTAACTTACTGCGAACATGACAGGCTTGAAATGTAGGATTAACTGTCAGTACTTCCTTGACCAACTTAGTTACCACATTCTGCTTTGTACTATCTTTAAAGGTAACCCTATGTTATAATATCCAAGATGAAATTCTACACATAATGATGACATCAAATCTTACCCCTTCCTACATCAAATCCAGTGAAATCATTGTCATCATCAATCAGTGTTTTGTGCATTTTCCTGGTTTCAGCCTATGAAAGATAACCAAAATGATACACACCTACATCCTAAAATAGTACCATTCTCCATGGAATTACACTAGCTTCATATCCAGGCTCTCTAATTATATGGGGGTGGACTGATGAGTGTACTCTGACCTGTATGTTTATTATAGTAAAATAGAGATTATTCTAAAGTAGCTGCAAGAAAAAGGAATATCTATAATCCAGAGCCTCTGATAAAATACCCTGACTCCCCTGGATACAGTTGGTACAAGTATCTTACCAATACATCCCAGCCAGTCAGACACTTCATGTACCAACACAGGGCTCCACATATATATAGGAACATGGGATGGGATTAGCGTAGGATATGGTTCCTATACTCATCAACCTTCAAAAGTGACACCTTCCTGACTAACTCCACCCTAACCACACCCCAAACACTATCCCTATATCAATACATAATGGGAAAACTCAAATAATTACACACACTGAGTGACTATCCATCTCCACTCAAGGAGCATTTGAAGGTGGATTCAATGGTGATGCTGCTGAGAAATCTATCTTTGAGGCAAGGACTATGTAATGGTACAAGACTGAAAGTCACCAACCTGCACCAGAATTACATTCAAGTAACAATTCTTCAGGGCAAAAACAGAGGAGAGATAATTCTCATTCCTAGGATTAAGCTGGTACCAAGTGACATCAATCTACCATTTTGTCCTGGAAAGGAATAAACTGCCCTTGCGACAGGCCTACTCCATGACAATCAACAAGGCACAAGGACACACCTTTGAGAAGGTGGCAATTTATCTTCCATATCCTGTCTTTTGTCATGGTCAGCTCTATGTGGCATTTTCAAGGGCTAGGGGCTATGGCAGCAGTGAAGGTGAAAGTGTTGGAGACAAATCAACAGGGAATCAGAGGCAGGAATACTGTGACGCCAAATATTATATCAAGATGTACTATAGCCAATTAAAATCACAAACTGATTATAATTTGCTCCATTACACTATAATAGTAACTTAGTCAAGGCACAGAATATTTGTGGCCAACAACTAATAGAGAGACCTTTGCATAGCCAACAGGTCAGCAAAAAGTTTAGGATCACAGTCCAGGAGAGAGAGAGTGAAAAAATCAACAAGCTCGTGTACCTTACATCAAGTCATCAGACAAGTGCTTGACAGACATACTGCATGTGTAGGGTGTTGAGGTGAGTCTAAAATTAGGGGCGTGTCTACACACTAGTACATCCCTATGGGACGCAGTTATTAAAAATGGCTATATTTAAAAGGAGTACATCCATAGTGAATGGAATTAAGGTACTTAACCAGTCTATGGGTAAAGAACTCTTTATAAATATGAAGAGTTGGGAATGAGTCTTATAATGTACTATGTACAAAACATGTCTGTTTTATGACTAGCCATAGGACATTAAATGGGTGAGTGAAGCCCTTGAGGACACAGATGATACAAGTAAGCATTATTGGTGACCTCTGGGCACAGGTAAAATCTACTCACCTCTGGACACAGGCCACTCAGTTCTAAAATGTATGTGGCCGTCTACCTGAATGAGTTGAAAAAAAAATCCTGGGAATTTAATGAGTGTTGTAGTGTGTCTCCATAAATTATGTCAGCTGCAGTTTAATTGATTTTTAGTGAGCATGCTCAGTATCATTTTGTGTCTGTATTTAACTCTGTGTTTTCAATTATAATTCAGTCTGTGATAAGTCTGTTATAAGTCTGTCAGTCAGTTAGTCTATCTATACCTCAGTATAATAATTGTGAGTTTCTTGCCGTGCAAACTGTAGTTAAGATACTATAAGTGTGCAGACATTGTGTATCGGGATCTCTTTCTCCCTCTCACCAAGAGATGTGTATTAGGATTTCTTTCCCCCTCCCACCAACATCAGGATTACCAGGGTTTACAAACATTAGTAAATCACAGAATTACCAGGGTTCAAACATTAGTAAATCACAGGATTACAAGGGTTTACAAACCTTAGTAAATACGGGATTACCAGGGTTTACAAACATTAGCTAGTAAATTACAGGATTACCAGGGTTCAAACATTAGTAAATCACAGAATTACCAGGGTTCAAACATTAGTAAATCACAGAATTACCAGGGTTCAAACATTAGTAAATCACAGGATTACCAGAATTTACAAACATTAGCTAGTAAATTACAGGATTACCAGGGTTCAAACATTAGTAAATCAAAGGATTACTAGGGTTTACAAACATTAGTAAAATAACGGGATTACCAAGGTTTACAAACATAAGGATTATCAGTGTTCAAACATTAGTTAATCACGGGATTACTAGGGTTTACAAACATTATTAAATCACAGGATTACAAGGGTTTACAAACATAAGGATTATCAGTGTTCAAACATTAGTTAATCACGGGATTACTAGGGTTTACAAACATTATTAAATCACAGGATTACAAGGGTTTACAAACATAAGGATTATCAGTGTTCAAACATTAGTTAATCACGGGATTACTAAGGTTTACAAACATTATTAAATCACGGGATTACTAGGGTTTACAAACATTAGTAAATCACAGGATTACTAAGATTTTACTTTTTGGAGAAGAGGGAGAAGGAGAACAAGGACCCAATACATGTAGCTATGTATATAATAACCATCTCACCATTAATTGTGATGAAGGCAGGAGCAGGAAACCCTGAAGCCTCACAGATCAGCGTCACATTACACCACACCCCTAAACTATCTGTTACGGGCTGCAGGGTTATTACTGGAGGTGAGACAACTCCTGCATAATAATTGTCACTAATAGAGAACATCGTGGGTGGGCAATCCTCTTTGGAAATGGTCATCATAGACAAAAACTCATTATTAATGGAATATCTTACTCAATATTACTATACTCCATAATGTATACTGTAGAGCGCTATATTTTGGAGGAACTAAACTTTCCCGTTTTTCACGAATTAAGAAAGATCTGCCAAACTTTTGCTCTTGAAACTAATCTCCATTTAGCTGACCTCTGACAATGTCCCAGAAACCTTAGGTACATATACCCTATAGCAAAGGTGGACATGACTCCATGGACACTGGCTAGAATTTAAAATTATGGCCAGACCTACAAACATGATATTTCATCTTTACTTTATATTGCTGATAAATTTCTCTCATCCATCTTATGCAGGAGTAGATCAAGAAATTCTACAGAGGGAGGAGGTCCTCTAAGCCACACCCCCAATTCTACAGCCTCCAACTCACAAGGGAGAGGTATAATGAGTAAGTATAGCTATCTCAACACGAATTCCTAACTCAACTTACCCTCCTTTATCTCAGTATACTTACATCTATAATAAGTCCAGCTTGAAAGGATGGGTTGGAAGCACTTACTTCCTTGATAGGACCATTCACAACTCCAACATTCTGAGGATCATTAAAGCTTACCCTGTGCAAGGATGTACAACAGTAACTGTCCTACTCTTCTTTAGTACAAGCTTACCTCTTATTTGTGTCAAATCCTGAAAATTCTTCATTGTTACAAAGAGCTTTCTATATCTGACCTACTTCAGACTATAGTAGAGAAGGAAGCACATTTCATACACATAATTATAGGGGCTAGATATAAACATACCCACACATATGCACTATTATCTCTGCTGAAGTCTTCACACATTTTGAAGTCCAGTGTTCATAGGAGTCCAAGTGTCCTCATCTTAAGGGTAGGATTCAACAGTTTCTTCGCCTTCACAAAAAATTCATCGTCCTCCACCTTCCTCACCTACTAAATGCATCCGTCACCTATAGAGTAGACACCACATAATTATTAATAATTATTATACGAAGAGTAGTGCACGTGCACTTGATTGTGCCCCGCCCCCATAATTATAGACGTAATGGTGTGCACTATTCGAAAAAAAAGAGCCAATTTGTTGCGCTGAAAAGGTACAGATCTGACTCGAGACTGTAGTATTTCTTTGAGATGAGGATTTTATGCCGTGGGACTCTCCTATCCAAATGATTCCCCAATACAAGGGACGGAATGACTAACAGCTAAACCATCAGAAACTGAGCGGATGCTCGGAGAAAACATTATTCTTTCATCTAATTCCAGTGGCTATGTTTAGGATGGTTCACAGCTTGCATGGTTCTCTGAACTCTGTTCAAAACTAGACTATATTGTGTTAAATCAATTTTCCCTCATCTTGTAAGAAATATCAACTTAATGGGAAGCAACTTTGGCAGTTCTAAAAGTAGATCTACACTATGTGGTCATCATGTATATTAGCTGTAGGGAAGAGTGATGTATTTGGTACATCAAGAATTACACTAGCTGTCACCCCTTTGCTTGCAGTAAGAATCAACCATTTCTTCTTACACAGTGTTACTATTAATGGAGCTAGTTTGAAGCAATTACTTGTCTCAGGTTTTATATCATGACATTCTAATTTTGAATCTAAAGGGAAACCATCACTGTGTGGTGTCATGATCTGTTTGAACCACTTGGTGTTCACAGCTTACAGTTAATTAAATGCAGAGCTATTTCTCTTGTATGTTCAGACTCAGGGGTAGTGCCTGGTGAATCTGTTTTACTAGTGTGGTCATGTATTGAATAGCCATTTGTGATATGAATTCTTTATTACTGTGCCTGCATGTGGATGTGCATGTGATTTGAGATCTGCATGCAGTGGAACCCAGGACATGCACCCATGAAAGGAGAGCCTCTCACTGGCTACTATACCCTGGACACTCACAGAAGTCCCACAAGTTCAAAATAATTATTAACCCTGAAATGAGGACACCCCCTGCCTAAGACACTTAGCTATTATGATTGTCTGGAATAGAGAAGTTCCACTGTTATTAGCTACCTATAGTGAGTCTACATGATAATTATATACGCTATAGCTAGTTGAAAATTATAGAATTCATGGATGAAGGTTAAACTTCCAGCAACAGCATAATATGAAATATCCTTCCCATGAAAACTGTAGATAAAAGTTGAGATATTATTATGTATATAGTCAAAACAACAGGATACATATCCATGTGAAATATCCTCCTAATGAACAGTATATAGCTATAGGATATTTGGATGAAAGTTGTTACTCATGTCAACTACAAGTAGAAAAATTTGAATTTTTGTCCAGTGTGTAGCTCATCACCAGAAGAGCCATCTGAGAGCTCAAAATCATCCTCTTCTTATAGTGTGCCATATATTGCAACACTTTGTCAAACTGTTGTTAACTGATTGCAATAAAAACTGGCCACTTTGTCAAATACTTTATTACATTAACACTGTGAAAACACTGTGATAAACTGGTGTCTTTATTGCACTGTTCAGTGAATCCAATTTCTTTCTTATGGGCTTTGTTGCAAGTAAGTCCTCAAGAATGGATCCTCAAGAAGAAATCTGTTCAGTGAATAAAATCAAGCTTATATTTAAATGTATGTTTATTACCCCTCTGGGCATCCAGGTAGATATTATATAACCAGAGAGCAAACCAGTTGTGTGTAGAATAGTAACTTAGGAAAAGAAAGACAAAATTTCTCTCAGCTTTTGTTGTATGAAGAGAATGATATGTAACTGTGGGTTGTGTGTATAGCTAGCATTTCACTATCTATAATCATTGTTGTATACTAACTAGCTATTTACCTGGAGAAATAACTAGTGAGTAGTGACTCCATGATAATAACAACAGCTGTTTACATACTATTAGATAGGGAATAATAATAGAAGATAGCTTGATGTCACAATAATAATGTACAATGAATGATGAACAGTAGATAGAGTCAGTAGTAAGGTACAGTATGGAATTATGCGTTATCTAAAAGGGGCAGAATCTTATCATCATTATCACCGACTTCACCATCTAAAAAGAAATAGTTTTATTTCTACCAATAACATCATGATTGATTTATTAACAGGAAAATAGTTAGCTAGGACAAAAGTCCAGGATACGGGTTCTTCTATGTGTAATATTAGTATTATGGTATATTACATGCAGTAATCCTATTATTATTATTGAATATTACAGATGTAATAGTAATGATGTAGCTAATGTAAGGAATTTAAACATAGAAGCACCCCAGGATAAGAGTTAGAGTTATTGCTACAGTGTTACCAGGTTCAACAATCTGTGGATTTTTGGAGAAGAAAATTGTCTGCGAATGGATCAAGGACAAAAGTAAAGTTCTGTGGATTTTTCGCTTATTGCTGATTTTGTCCGAATATTAGCTAGTTTCTTTCTAAATAGTGTCCCTCTATCTAGTTGATCAATGCAAGTAGCAAAGTATAGTATATATGGGGGCAAAAGTGGGGATATGAACACAAAATCATCAGGTCCTTGTTTACTCTGTGGAGACAACACTGTTGCTAAAGAAATAGTAGAGTGACTAGCTATCAGTTGTTCAATTCTTAATGTAGTAGGTTAAAAATTCCAGTGGCGGATCCAGGGGGGGGGGCTTTGGGGGCTGAAGCCCCCCCCCCCCCTCCAAGTTAGTTAATGATATTCATAAATATCATTTGTGCATTCCTTAGTGTTTATATACTGTGAGAGCTAGTCATAAAAATGATGTAACATACTTTTAGCAATTAACATGTTCATTGACACAATATTTAGCAGGGGTGTAGACAAGGGGTGGTTAGGAGTCCCAAAATCTTAACAGGCTCTGGTTTAATTCTTTAGTTATTTTTTATTTTTAGCTGCATATGATGTGCATTGTAGTGGTTTGGTAAACACTATTTAACCATGACAGTAGCTAATGGTTAACAGGTAAGCTGCTTAAAATTGACTTCTTGCCTAATTGCTAGTAGCTAGTACCATGTCTGTGAATCTCTAAGTTAGTGGTTTAGCACTCCTTTAAAGTCAGGTGAATCATCCAATGAATTTAAGGCCAGCTAGCAGCCTGAATTAGCCAGGAGGTTTTTTGATCAAAAATATAGCTAGTTTTACTAGCTTCAAAGTGATGATGCTTCAGTATAAAATTCACCAACTTCAAATGAAATAGAGCCTAGCCTATCCTTCTGTACATATTTATTTGAATATTACTCTAATTTGCTCTCTTACACCTCTTGGATTTTAAAGAAATTTTTGCTTCCGCACTTCGTGCAGGAGGGGGCAAGTTGTAGCATATCTAGCCATACCATATAAACCTTTAACTGTTTTTTTATGTGCAATAATTAATATTCTCTTCATAATCACAAATTGTAGCTACTCATTTTTAGCATCCTGGCTTGGGGGGGGGGGGGTCCTCTAATATTCATATGCAGTTAACCCCCCCCCCTTCCAAAATTCTAGATCTGCCCCTGAATTCCATGACATTAAACCATTCATCATCAAAATAACTCAGTTATAGCTCATAAAAACTACATTTCAAAATATCAGAGAATATTGGTTTAGATAATAATAATAATGTGATATAATTGTGGTAGCTAGTCACACAGGTAGAAAACAGATACGTAGCTAGTCACACAGGTAGAAAACAGATACGTATTAATCTCTAATTATTACCACTCACCTTTGCCATTGCTGGGAGAAAGATGTCTGATGTTAGACGGTGTATGGCTAAAAGGTAATGCTAATCAAGAGTGGGTGGAATGTGGGGACCGTTTGCATCTACATAGTTGATTCCTAGTGGTTCCCCCTGAAATGAATTCTACTGTACATGTAGCTATATACCAGAACTTCCATGGTAGTTGGAGTCCCTGCTCAAGACTAAAATCAAGTATGAGTACTGGTCCACTGCTAGATTTTATGTTTATAATAGAGATGTGGAGTTCCAGAAATGTCCTCCACTAGTGGACCAAAAGTGATATTTCCCACTTGTCAGTAGTGTAGGATTTTTGTATATTATAGTGAAGATATTAATTCTACATACTTAAACATCATAATTATGTCCTGATAATTTCAGCTCCAGGCAATAAAACTTCAACTTTCCTTCCAAATTTCAATCAAATTTCCTTCATGGACACTAGGATTTTCTTTAATGTTACTATACAGTTCAATATTAGTGACTATGAAGTAAACTTGAATAAACTATGCATACTTCTGCTTCAACTATAATAGCTACATCCTTTGCTTTTACCAAGTGTGTATGCTTCTTATGTGTGTGGAGAATTAATTACATGCATGGATCCAAGAAAACAGATAATTATTGGAGTGTGTGTGTGTGTGTGTGTGTGTGTGTGTGTGTGTGTGTGTGTGTGTGTGTGTGTGTGTGTTGGTTATGGCATTATGGAATGAGGTTTGCTCTATAGCAGGTATTTTGCGCAGTACATATTATCTGGAGGACTTGAGATCGCCACTATATGGTACTAGCTACTAGCCATTAGGTTAAGAGTCAAGCAAGTTCTCTAAGCAGCTGTTACAATGTTACCATCCTTACCTGTCAACCACTACAATGCACATCATACGGAGCTTAAAGTAAATAACTAAAAAATAAGCCAGAGCCTAAGCCCCCCAAGTGCCCCCCCTCTCCAATCCTTGTTTACACCCCTGCAGGGTGTTGGTCCCAGAAATGTATATCTTCATTTCATGTAGTCATAATAATTATTATAATAGCTAGAGGGGTTCTATTTCATTTCACTGTCAAGATGTTTACTTTGTAAAAGTGGGAGACTTTCCTAAGTTACATCTTTATGTCTGCTGGTGCACAACTATTTGTCTCTATTATAATAATAGAACACATTAAAGCTATAGGTGGTCTGACAGTGATGGTCTGACAGTAGGTATAATATAGGTCTGTCAGTATCTGTACTATAGTAAGGCTTTTAACTTCTAACTCTAGCTTCTGGTGGACTAGTGCAGTGTGTCATAAATTCAATTGGTAGCTACATCAACAACTTTCAGTTGGTTGAGTATGGAACTGCACTCCCTGTAGATTAGACTGAATGAAATAGGAATTCATGTCACAGAATTGCTCGAAAAGACCAACACAACTGAAAATGAGAGCTGTAATCAAACTGCAGGCCACCTTCCTGACTCCTTCTCCATGTAACAGATTATTCAGATTACATCATTGTTAATTGTATCATGAGCTCTATAGGGCTAGGGCTAGTGTTAAGGTTAGATACAGTACCATAACAATACTACACAATAGACTATGATGTAATCTGAATCTGTTACACACACACGTGCATGGAGATTAGGGGCTGGTGGATTATGTTGACATAATCTTGAGCATAATAAGTCACTAATTGTGTACTAGCATAAGCTTATCTGTATAATAAGTATTTTCAGCCATAAAATCACTATTAGTTCCTATTATGCTGTAACATTGATGACAGTTCAATATAATCTTCTAGAGATTGGCCTTTGTCCATCACTAAATGAAAAATAAAAACTCTTTTTATGTAGTTTCCAAATCACTATAGCCAAATTACCAGAGTCAGCAACTAGCTGTGGTCATACTACATGTGATGTCACATAACTAACAGCTGTAATCACGTGACAGGATATTGTGCTTTCTTTGCGCACACACTGCCACTGCCCACTTAGCTAGTGTCATTATAGTAGTGAGTATAATAGAAGCACTTTGCTAGCATAAATGCTGAAGTGATGAGCATTGCTGGCATAGCATGATTAAAAATGAGCATAATCCACCAATCCCTAATGGAGAAAGAGCCACCTTCCTCCTTGTTCTGAAACTCAATTATCTCGTGTTTCCTCAGAAGAAATAATTATTATAGAAAAACTAACCAAAATACAAACAAATAATAACAACAACAATTTTAGGGTGATAGTGATAGTTGAAGTTTAGAAGCCAGAGTTCCATATTTAATGTCATCCAGTGCTATTATCAGTCTCTCCCACGTAATTGGCTGACCTGCCTCCCCCTTCAACCACCGACTAAACATCTGACGACAGGATTCTTCACAGCCATAATTACAAGTGTTGTATGCGATCCTTTCCATGACATTATGATCAAATTTCAGAGCAAGAGCCATTTCTTTCCACTTGGAACTCATTTGATCTACAATCTTCAACTGGTAGCTGCCAACCTTTAAACACTCTAACTGATGAAGGAGAGGCGTGTCACCTGTAGATGACATAAAGTATGTTCACAAGTAATGTCACTATTGACCACTTACTCATAGACGGAATCCTTTCAGTCTGTGGTGGTGGAGTGAGGTCAGGGAGTGAAGAGGCTGTGTCTACTGAAGTATCACAAACTTTTCTGGTGCATTGGACTGCATAGTATAAATGTAAAATATATTAGGTAAAGGGTTTCATACATTTGGGGGATCACAATTGCATACAAAAAATTCAATTTTTGACTCCTTACCAATAGAGGGAGTCTGTGAAGGTTGAGGTGGGATGAGGTCAAGAGGTGGAGATTGAGGAGAGGATGGGTCTACAGAAAGAAAGGAGAAGTAAAACTAACACCTCACACTCTTCACTTCCATACCTCTCAACCAGATCCTGTGCTGTACTGTCAATGACCCTCCATGAGTGAGGTGCTTGGTACAGATTAGTTCCTCACCAACTTTTGAAATAGTTGCAGGATGGAGGGAAGAGGACATGTGTTCCTCACACAGGAAGGACACTATTGGTCTGTCTGGTGTGTAGTTGAGCTTCTCAGTGGCTTCATTGATTGCACTAACGAGGGTGCTATGAATTTCCATGCACATTCGAGATACAGTTTCATTGTACAACGGAACATCACGAGGCACATGTAAAGTAACCAGAAAAAAGTTGTCGAAGGAGTCGTTGATGGTGACCTTGCAGTTTCCAAGATAGCCTGGAAGTGAGAAATGGACACTATTTCTAGTGATGTTGGCATACTGGGGGTCTTTAAAAAGCTTCCACCCGTTTACAGTGATGACGTGGCAGATGGTCCCACAGTAGACTCCATACCTTGGTGCACCCTTTGTAAAGTGCAGGACCATGGGTGGGACACTCTGGGTCTCGGGCTCTGGATTACAGCTGTTAAGCATGTCTACCTTCAAGACGCATGGCATCAAATACTTTCCTTCATTCACCTCTGAAACTATAAACAGCTTCACAAAGAGCCTCATCATATCGGCAGGAGAAAACACCCCATCCACATAGTGGGCTGGAAACTTCTTCAGGCACTCGATGCTGAGGATACCACACTGGCTGAACTTCTTCCACATCCCAGACAAATTTCTCCGCATCTCAGGGTTGGTGGTAAGCTGGATGTGATATGCCACTAACTCAGTAAGCTTGTTGAGGACAGACTGAGGATGTCCGATCACGACATTGGGGAACTCTTCTTCAAAGTAAAAGACTAGCTTCATCTCATGAAGGAATCTCAGAGCCTCCTTCAGAGACTCCTTGGTGATGTGATAGTGGGAGACTCGAGGTAAAATTTCAGATTCGTGAAATGCGATCTGATTAGATTCTTGTACCATGTTTTGCAGAGTAAGCTCCACTCCATAGTAGTTGACAGGGATACTGACAGTTACAGCATTGGACTGGTCTATTATCACCTCCCTCAGTTCTCCAGCTGTGAGGTAGTCGACTTCTTCAGGGTTCTTGGCATTGAGGGCATAGATAAGTTCATCATCATTCCTATAGATGACATTATCTTCCAGACCCAGAGATTTTACCATATCTATTAGCTTGCGATTCTTTTCCTCTTTTGTTTCAGTGCACCTGTGCTCCTCGTCTCTGTGAGTGCCGACAAATACGACCTTAACACACCTGTCTCCCTGGGATTTTGAGATGATCATTCTCAAGCAAAGACGCATGATTTGCTCGTTGGTGAGTGTGGACTTGACTCCTTCCCCGACAGACTTCCCCTCCTCATTGTAGTAGTAGTTCATAGGATAGTCATCAAAACGCTGGCTGAGATCAGTCACCAGTATACCAAGGGAAAGGTTGTCGATGAATTTTGGTAAAATCTCTAAAAATTGAGGCTGTCCACCGCAGTCACTCATCTCCCCTACAATCTGACCATTTAGTATCTTTACATCCTCATCCGGTTCATAGAAACGCGTTATCAGATCCTTCTCCACTTCATCAGTTGGCACGGCTGGTGCCTTACGAACAAATCTTTGAATTCCCACCTTGAGACCAGTAGGCATGGAGGTATTATCTTTAGCTGTCTTCATCATCATGTCCGAATAATCGTCCACATTAATTCTCCTGAGCTGCTTCCCGTCCACTCCAATTCTGTTCATGGTAACAGCTCGTACAGGCGTTTTGGCACAGGGTGTGCTGACACGTGTGGAAGGAGGATACTCCCCAAGTATAAGTGCGAGAGTATGGCTCTTGCCTGCTCCAGCAAAACCGAACATTATACACCTCAATGCATAATAAATCACCTTGATGAGACTCATGGCCTTATCGAAACCAAGACGAGTCTTTATACTCGAACATGCTATAAAGGAGAGATGAGAGAGTTCCATATGTGGCCACATACACTATAACATGAGTTATTATGGAATCCCATTGTGTAGAACTAAGGAATCTAGTTTGGATCATGAATATCATTAAAACACATACAAACACATGTAGATTATGTGATACAATAATACATGCTATCACATAGGTATGCTAGCTGACATCACTCACAGTGGAAACCCTCCATTCCAACCCCTGTTATGAGGATACCTATATATACCGTGGAACTGCTCTATTATAACCACCTGATATGAGGATACCACTGTATACAGTGGAGTCCCTCTATTACAACCCCCTGTTATGAGGATACCTCTACTAGAACCCCTCTATTCCAGCCATTTGAAATGAAGATACATTGAGGAGACTTGGAATGTCCCAAATAACAGCTTGTGTAGAAGTAGAACTTTTACTCCCTGAAATGAGGTCACCTAATTTCTTCCAAGGTGTCTGGAATAGAGGTCCACTGTATGGTAACACTTCATTGTGTGTCATGTCATATACATGTACTACATGTAACTTACATGTAAATACAAGTACAGTGGAACCTCAGATATTATATTATGTGACTGGTACTAGAGTCTAATGACACCTCTCTATTAAGGAGGACACTTGGATAGTTAATGTATTAACATTAATAGAACTTCACCCCCTGAAATGAGGCCATCCCTCTCTGGAGTCTATGTACTCAGAGTAGAAACATAACTGAAGTTGGTATAAGTTAGTAAAATTATGTCATCTTGTGGCTTCAAACAGTCTGTTGCTAACTTAATTAATATTCAGGACTCACTAAACAACAAAATTAGTAAACACAAACATGCCCTCAAGCTTATTAAGATGGTCTATTTAAAATCTTATCAGAAATAGATTGCTATGAAGAATCATGTATGTCTGTCTGTCAGAAGCTTACAAACACATGTATATTAGGTGACATAATCACTCCAACACCCTGATATTGTATACACTAATATGCAGATACCCCTCCATTTAAATCATCTGACAAGAGAATATCTCTGTATATTCCAACCTCATGATATGAGGATACCTCTTTAAAAAATGACCTTCCAGTTTAATTTTGTTCCAAGGTGTCTGGAATAGAGGTCCACTCTATAGTATAGTAACACTTCATTGTGTGTCATGTATAATATTATACAGCACACAGTTACATGTATATACATACATATATACATGTACCTTACATGTAAATACAAGTACAGATGATGTTCTGATGGATTGATTGCCCTCTTATGAAACCACACCTACTCCCTATTTAAAAGAGTCTACTCAGCAGATCTCTACATACTTTGAGAGGATAAATCTTACCACATGCTAAATAATTAACACTTGCTTAGGTACTGTTACCAGAAAGGGTGTGAGGGTTCAAGAAAACATAACAAACTCCCCCTGGATTAGAACATAGTGAATTCCTTATATATTCAAGTACAAAGTCCACACCCTGACCAACCCTGTAATTTTAGTGATGTCATGCCATAAAGTGAACAATTATATTACACTAGATAATTTTATAATCAGTATTATCAACCATGGAGGTGTGGTTACAATGTCACATTTAAACACTTCTACTAAAACTTTCTAAAGTGTTTTGTAATGAAACAACAAATGGAGCTAATAGAAATGTCAACCAGTGACTTAGAGGTGTAGTGTAAACTAGTTGCCAGCTGGCTGTCTGGCTTCCAGGACAATACCTGGTCTTTGAGGACAGGGAACAGAGTGATAAACCCAGGCAAGATGGCAGTAGCTGGGTTATACTGGGCCTTCTTGCCAGTATAATAATTATGCTTTATATACATGTAGTGAAATCTTCTACATGAAATTAACTGGAAGGTTTAAACAACTTCAAGTGGTAATTTCTTCTCCTGTGATTCATAATTATATCTTAGCATCACTAAACACTAAAACACAACCTTTACTAGGATAAAAACAGTGAGACCTGTATAACCTTTAACCTTTAAACAGGTTTAACTGGTTTAGGAATGTGATAACTTGTAGAAATAATTACTAACAGACAACAGCTGAATGTTTACTGGTCTCTGAGGTATGAATGGGAGAGAGATGAGGAAGTGTTAATACTATATACTGTTAGCTGATGCTTGGTCATGTGACTGCATACACTTTTTATATGTGTTTGGGTATGACAAAAGGGATATCTCTATGTGGACTTAATATGAGGACCCACTATCCCAGTTAAGGGGTCAAAGTCTGGACAGATAGGTGAGTCCTATTCTTTGGCCTTTGAAGTATGGTAATCTGGTGGTTAATACTTCTTCACAATGATCTGACAATGACATGGATTCTAACAACCTCTTAGATATAACATTTCTACTATAATGGGACCCTTAATAACACTGCCTGTTCTCTATAAGTGACTCTCTACTGGAATTACTAGCTCAAGTAGAGTACAGAGTGGAGAAGTACCTTTTTAAATGCTGGAGAGGACCCCTCCTATACTATCACATAGATATTCTACCTGCCATAACCTCTCAGTGGAAGACATTGACAAATATCCCCTTTACAAATGTAGCAAATACACACTTATCCTATAACTGATAGACTGCACTAGAGATGAGTTATATAGACAGAAAGAAAAAAATTTTCCTAGTAGAATGTAATTTGTTTGAAGTCTATATCTCATTCCAGTCTAAAGTTATGGCCAGTTAAAGTTTCACCTACTTTTAAACTTTAGCTAATTAGTTCTAAAAATAGTAACATGTTAATTATATTCATGAATTATTTTTTTATTATTACATTACATCATAATAATTATTACATCATCATTCAAAATTTATTAGCTACTTAAATTATGGACTCACCTTTATTTTCTATTTCTATCTGCTTTATTTCTGTATCATAGTGATTTATCTGTTGTTTAAAGTTCTGGATAAGGCTCTCCCATATCTTCACATCATTCTTTAGCCCTTCCCTCCTCTCCTCACTAGTGTTGGGATCCTCTATCATACTCTGCCAACTAGCTATATCCTGCACACAAAGAACACACACCAGGTATAGAATGGGCTACATGCACCACTCTCATCATACCACTACTACACTCATCACTTACCTCTTCCCAACCCTTTATCCCTCTCTGACACCTTGCCTTCTCCTGTGAGGAGAGAGAGAGAAGGTGAAGCAATGCTAACACACACACAAAAGACGGCCATCTTGGACCGATAAACACACCCTACCACACGCACAGCAAGGGACCTACTGACTCCAAACACACAGAACATATACAGTAAACTATCCCCTACAAGGTCATCTGGGTTACAGACACCCAAACCACACCCATTTTACACGGGACAGGGGTCAAAAACAATTAATGCTGACTCAGCACCTTTTGGTCTAACCTGAACAGGGGTCGTGCTCGGACACTGAAGGAGGTGTGGCCCCTAAACTTGGAGGCTAATACCTTGGAGACCACTACTACAAGGTCATGTGGTCCTACAGTCCATCCCTCTATCTTTGATTTTTACCCCCACATTAATAATAGACCTTCAATACATGGGTACAGTACAGGTGCCGGAGGTGGTGGGAGGGTGTGGCTGGAGGCACTGAACCAAACATGAAGGCATAGCAGCTGATACTAAACCTTCCATCACTGCACACTGCCTTCATCTATTACATGCAGTGTATGAGAGGCCTATTGTACCTTACAATACTATAAATATGAGCCAATGTATTGATATGTTACCAGTATCAGTGATGTGAGAGTTTGGAAGGTTTACTAACAACACACACAAGCTCACCTTTTCCCAGTATTCAATACTTTTCTTGGGGTTCTTTGTCTGAAAAGAACCACAAATTTCACACTCATAAACACAGATAGTATAGACATAGATACTAGGAGATACATACAAGCTAGCTAAACTCTCAAAACTACAGCTAAACGCTTTGCTACATCTCAACTCCCCTCGGGCCATGTTCAGCTAGCTGCTAGCTACACTTTAGCTACTAGAACTAGCTACTGTAGACTAGATAATAATACACAACAGCCTAGGAGGTCAGGACAGAGCTAGCTAACTATGGCTACACATATACAGTCAGCGCACCAACACACTGAATGGAGTTCTACTTTATAGCTAGCTCTGCAGCAGCAGTTCTTGCTGATACTATAAGGCAGCTGTTCAGGGTTGGCGCGCTCACTAGCTGGGAATTATAAAAACAGGAGATGATTTAACATCTACACCACCACTCACCTTCTCTGCCATTGCTGGGCGATACAAGATGTCTGACTCTGACGTAAGACGGTGTGTGGCCAAAAGGTAATGCTAATCATGAGTGGGTGGAATGTGGTGGGTGGAGGTTGTGGATCATTAGCCTGAACTGAAATGAGATTGTGGTGCATGTGTACTTGTCTGTTGTCCTCCCTCAGTCAGACACTGATGGATCAGTCCTCTCCCTGATTTAACACTGCCTCCCCTAGCTTCAGGATGGTCACTATCTGATGGCTTTGTCCACATAATAAAAATCAGCTGATAGGAAGTGCAACATTGATATCATGTACATATTAAGTATGTCAATGATGTTGACCTGTACTGTACATGTTATTATTGTATACTGTATAATGATTGACTAGTATACTAGCTAGATGTGTATAGTATTAATCTTGTCCTCTGTTGGAGAGCTGGTGAGCTGGACTCTTCTTTAGAGAAGAAGAAAAGGTGCAATATTATTCTTTCTCCTCACAAAATGCAAGGTATAGAGATACCTAGAGTAGAGGAAACAAAGAGGAAATGAGGCAATTTTCACCTTCATTTAATATTTATAGGATGTTATCGGCTTGTTTATTAAAGGTACCCTTCCTGTTTAAGTGGAGCTTTACTACTTCTAACACAATAAGTCTATTCTATATCCTAAAATGAGGACACTTGAAACTCCTCTATTATAACACCCTTAAATGAGGACACCTCTATTTACAGTGTCACCCCTCTATTTTAACCCTTTTAAAACTCTGCATACAATGAAACCCTTCTATTCCAACCCCCTGAAATGAGGACAACTCTCCTCTATTCTAACCCCCTGAAATGAGAACACCTCTGTATACAGTGGAACTCCTCTATTCCAACCCCTTGAAATTAGGACACCTCTGTATACAGTGGAACTCCTCTGTTACACACCTTGAAATGAGGACACCTCTGTATACAGTGGAACTCCTCTATTACAACCCCTTGAAATTAGGATACCACTGTATACAGTGGAACTCCTCTATTCTAACCCCCTGAAATGAGGACAACTCTGTATACAGTGGAACTCCTTTATTCCAAACCCTTGAATTGAGGACACCTTTGTATTAAGTGGAACTTGAACCCCCTTTGAACTTTGCTGGACATCTTTAGAAATATCTCCTCCCTACCATCCAAAGTTCATCACCTCTTCAGTATTTGCTAAAACTAACCTTGTGAAATGAGGACAGCTCTGTATAGTGAAACTCCCTCTCTTCCAACTCTCTGAAATGAGGACACCTCTGTATACAGTGGGACTCCTCTATTCCAATACACCTGAATTGGAATTGTACAATGAACTGACATATAATATCACAAGATCACTAACCACCATACAGTTGGTAAATTACAGGATTACCAGGGTTTACAAACATTAGTAGATTACCAGGGTTTACAAACATTAGTAAATCACAGGGTTTACAAACATTAGTAAATCATGGGATTACTAAGGTTTTACTTTTTGGAGAAGAGGGAGAAGGAGAACAAAGACCCAATACATGTAGCTATGTATATAATAACCATCTCACCATTAATTCTGATGAAGGCAGGAGCAGAAACCCTGAAGCCTCACAGCTCAGCGTCACATTAGACCACACCCCTAAACTATCTGTTACAGGCTGCAGGGTTATTACTGGAGGTGAGACAGCTCCTGCATAATAATTGTCACTAATAGAGAACATGGTGGGTGGGCAATCCTGTTTGGAAATGGTCATCATAGACAAAAACTCATTATTAATGGAATATCTTACTCAATATTACTATACTCCATAATGTATACTGTAGAGCGCTATATTTTGGAGGAACTAAACTTTCCCGTTTTTCATGAATTAAGAAAGATCTGCCAAACTTTTGCTCTTGAAACTAATCTCCATTTAGCTGACCTCTGACAATGTCCCAGAAACCTTAGGTACATATACCTTATAGCAAAGGTGGACATGACTCCATGGACACTGGCTAGAATTTAAAATTATGGCCGGACCTACAAACATGATATTTCATCTTTACTTTATATTGCTGATAAATTTCTCTCATCCATCTTATGCAAAAGTGGATTAAGAAATTCTACAGAGGGAGGGGCTCCTCTAAGCCACACCCCCAATTCTACAGCCTCCAACTCACAAGGGAGAGGTATAATGAGTAAGTATAGCTATCTCCACATGAATTCCTAACTCAACTTACCCTCCTTTATCTCAGTATACTTACACCTATAATAAGTCCAGCTTGAAAGGATGGGTTGGAAGCACTTACTTCCTTGATAGGACCATTCACAACTCCAACATTCTGAGGATCATTAAAGCTTACCCTGTGCAAGGATGTACAACAGTAACTGTCCTACTCTTCTTTAGTACAAGCTTACCTCTTATTTGTGTCAAATCCTGAAAATTCTTCATTGTCACAAAGAGCTTTCTATATCTGACCTACTTCAGACTATAGTAGAGAAGGGAGCACATTTCATACACATAATTATAGGGGCTAGTTATAAACATACCCACACATATGCACTATTATCTCTGCTGAAGTCTTCACACATTTTGAAGTCCAATGTTCATAGGAGTCCAAGTGTCCTCATCTTAAGGGTAGGATTCAACAGTTTCTTCGCCTTCACAAAAAATTCATCGTCCTCCACCTTCCTCACCTACTAAATGCATCCGTCACCTATAGAGTAGACACCACATACTATTAATAATTATTATACGAAGAGTAGTGCACGTGCACTTGATTGTGCCCCGCCCCCATAATTATAGACGTAATGGTGTGCACTATTCGAAAAAAAAGAGCCAATTTGTTGCGCTGAAAAGGTACAGATCTGACTCGAGACTGTAGTATTTCTCTGAGATGAGGATTTTATGCCGTGGGACTCTCCTATCCAAATGACTCCCCAATACAAGGGACGGAATGACTAACAGCTAAACCATCAGAAACTGAGCGGATGCTCGGAGAAAACATTATTCTTTCATCTAATTCCAGTGGCTATGTTTAGGATGGTTCACAGCTTGCATGGTTCTCTGAACTCTGTTCAAAACTAGACTATATTGTGTTAAATCAATTTTCCCTCATCTTGTAAGAAATATCAACTTAATGGGAAGCAACTTTGGCAGTTCTAAAAGTAGATCTACACTATGTGGTCATCATGTATATTAGCTGTAGGGAAGAGTGATGTATTTGGTACATCAAGAATTACACTAGCTGTCACCCCTTTGCTTGCAGTAAGAATCAACCATTTCTTCTTACACAGTGTTACTATTAATGGAGCTAGTTTGAAGCAATTACTTGTCTCAGGTTTTATATCATGACATTCTAATTTTGAATCTAAAGGGAAACCATCACTGTGTGGTGTCATGATCTGTTTGAACCACTTGGTGTTCACAGCTTACAGTTAATTAAATGCAGAGCTATTTCTCTTGTATGTTCAGACTCAGGGGTAGTGCCTGGTGAATCTGTTTTACTAGTGTGGTCATGTATTGAATAGCCATTTGTGATATTATGAATTCTTTGTTACTGTGCCTGCATGTGGATGTGCATGTGATTTGAGATCTGCATGCAGTGGAACCCAGGACATGCACCCATGAAAGGAGAGCCTCTCACTGGCTACTATACCCTGGACACTCACAGAAGTCCCACAAGTTCAAAATAATTATTAACCCTGAAATGAGGACACCCCCTGCCTAAGACACTTAGCTATTATGATTGTCTGGAATAGAGAAGTTCCACTGTTATTAGCTACCTATAGTGAGTCTACATGATAATTATATACGCTATAGCTAGTTGAAAATTATAGGATTCATGGATGAAGGTTAAACTTCCAGCAACAGCATAATATGAAATATCCTTCCCATGAAAACTGTAGATAAAAGTTGAGATATTATTATGTATATAGTCAAAACAACAGGATACATAATATATCCATGTGAAATATCCTTCTAATGAACAGTATATAGCTAATAGGATATTTGGATGTAAAGTCATTGTCCATAAATATTATTAACAGGCAGAATTTTTGTCTAGTGTAGCTCATCACTAGAAAAGTCATTTGAGAACTCAGTCATTCTCTTCTTCTATGCTAAGGTCCAATAACCATAAATCATCTCAGTGAAATTAAATGAATGATCTCACTGTTATCCGGACTGTTTTATAGGCGCCAAATAGCTAACTGATACATAATATGATTTATTATAAAAATTTTTTTCCAAAATTTATTATTACATATAACAATATTATAATGAAGGGATTTAAGATAGTGACTGGTGAAGTTCAGAAGCTAAGGTTCCAAATTCAATCACATTCAGTGCAGTTATCAGTCTCTTCCAGGATATAGGCTGACATGCCTCTCCATCCAACCATAGACTGAATACCTCACGACAGGATTCCACACAGCCCTTCATCTGAGTGTCATATTCAATCCTTCCCACAAGATTATGATGAAATTCCAGGGCATAGGCCATTGCTTTCCACTTGTAACAGATTTCATTTATTATCTTGAACTGGTTATTGCCGACCTTTAAATACTCCAGCTGGTGGAGGAGGGGCACATCACCTAAAGAAGACAGTAGTTTTAGAATAAATCCATGAATAATGTCACTAATGACCCCTTACCGATAGAGGGAGTCCTCTCAGTCTGTGGTGGTGGAGTAAGGTCAGACTTTTTGGTACATTGGGCTATAAAATGCAAGTGCAAGGAATTAAATAAAGGGTCTTCATACATATGGATGCAAGTATATATAACTCTTCTATTAGTGACCCCTTACCAATGGAGGAAGTCTGTGAGATTTGGGGGTGGGTAAAATTGAGGGGTGGAGACTGAGGAGAAGATGGGTCTACAGAAAAGAAGGAAAAACTGAAAATTAACACCTCATACTGTTCACTTCCATACCTCTCAGCCAGACTTTGTGCTCTGCAGTCAATGACCCTCCAGGGGTGCGGTGTTTGGTACACAGCAATTCATTACCTATTTCAGAAATAGTTGCTGGATGGAGGGAAGAGGACATGTGCTCATCACACAAGAAGGACACTACAGGCTCGTCTGGTGTGTAGTTGAGCTTCTCAGTGGCTATGTTGATTGCACTCACCAGAGTGTGACGAACCTTCAAACACATTCGAGATACAGTTTCAGCATACGATGGAACATCAGGTGGAACGTGTAGAGAGACTATAAAAAAGTTGTCAAAGGGGTCATTGATGGTGACCTTGCAATTTCCTCGATAGCCTGGAAGTGAGAAATGGACACTATTTCTAGTGATGTTGGCATACTCTCCTGTGTGGGGGTCTTTAAACAGCTCCCACTTGCTTACAGTGATGAGGTGGCAGATGGTCCCACAGTAGACTCCGTATCTTGGTGCACCATTTGTAAAGTGCAGGACCATGGGTGGGACACTCTGGGTCTCGGGCTCTGGATTACAGCTGGTAAGAATGTCTACCTTCAAGACACAGGGCATCAAATACTCCCCTTCATTCACCTCTGAAACTATAAACAACTTCACAAAGAGCTTCATCATATCGGCAGGAGAAAACACGCCATCCACATAGTGGGCTGGAAACTTCTTCAGGCACTCGATGCTGAGGATACCACACTGGCTGAACTTCTTCCACATCCCATACAAATTTCTCTGCATCTCAGGCTTGGTTGTCAGTTGGATGTGATATGCCACTAACTCGGTAAGCTTGTTGAGGACGAACTGAGGATGTCCAATCACAACATTGGGGAACTCTTCTTCAAAGTAAAATACTAGCTTCATCTCGTGAAGGAATCTCAGAGCCTCCTTCAGAGACTCCTCGGTGATGTGATAGTGGGAGACTCGAGGTAAAATTTCAGATTCGTGAAATGCAATCTGATCAGATTCTTGTACCATGTTTTGCAGAGTGAGCTCCACTCCATAGTAGTTGACAGGGATACTGACAGTTACAGCATTAGACTGGTCCATTATTACCTCCCTCAGTTCTCCAGCCGTAAGGTGGTCGACTTCCTCAGGGTTCTTGGCATTGAGGGCATAGATAAGTTCGTATTTATTCCTATAGATGACATTCTTTTCCAGACCAAAGAATTTCACCATATCTATTAGCTTGTGATTCTTGTCTCAGTGCACTTGTACTCCTCGTCTCTGTGGGTGCCAACAAATATGACCTTGACATGCCTGTCTTTCTGAGACTTTGAGACGATCATCCTCAAGCAGAGACGTATAATCTGCTCGTTGGTGAGTGTGGACTTGACTCCTTCCCCAACAGATTGCCCCTCCTCGTTGTAGTAGTAGTTCATAGGATATTCATCAAAACGCTGGCTGAGATCGGTCACCAGTATACCAAGGGAAAGGTTGTCAATGAATTTTGGCAGAATCTCTAAAAATTGAGGCTGTCCACCACAGTCACTCATCTCACCAACAATCTGACCGTTTAGTACCTTTACATCCTCATCTGGTTTATAGAAACGTGTTATCAGATCCTTCTCCACTTCATCAGTTGGTACAGCTGGTGCGTTGACAGCCTTACGGATAAATCTTTGAATTCCTGCTATTGGACCTGTAGGAATAGATTCAACAACAAAATCCTTGGCGGTCTTCATCATCATGTCAGAGTAATCGTCCACATTAATTCTCTTGAGCTGCTTCCCGTCCACTCCGATTCTAGTCATGGCAACAGCTCGTACAGGCGTTTTGGCACAGGGTGTGCTGACACGTGTGGAAGGAGGATTCTCCCCTAGTATAAGTGCGAGAACATGGCTCTTGCCTGCTCCAGCAAAGCCAAACATTATGCACCTCAATGCATAATAAATCACCTTGATGAGACTCATGGCCTTATCGAAACCAAGACGAGTCTTTATACTCGAACATGCTATAAAGGAGAGATGAGAGAGTTCCATATGTGACCACATACACTATAACATTAGTTATTATGGAATGCCATTGTGTAGAACTAAGGAATCTAGTTTGGATCATGAATATCATTACAACACATACAAACACATGTACATTATGTGATACAATAATACATGCTATCACATAGGTATGTTAGCTGACATCACTCACAGTGGAAACCCTCCATTCCAACCCCTGTTATGAGGATACCTCTATATACCGTGGAACCGCTCTATTATAACCACCTGATATGAGGATACCACTGTATACAGTGGAGTACCTCTATTCCAACCCCCTGTTATGAGGATACCCTTACTAGAACCCCTATATTCCAGCCATTTGAAATGAAGATACATTGAGGAGACTTGGAATGTCCCAAATAACAGCTTGTGTAGAAGTAGAACTTTACTCCCTGAAATGAGGTCACCTAATTTCTTCCAAGGTGTCTGGAATAGAGGTCCATCCACTGTATGGTAACACTTCATTGTGTGTCATGTCATATACATGTACTACATGTAACTTACATGTAAATACAAGTACAGTGGAACCTCAGATATTATATTATGTGACTGGTACTAGAGTCTAATGACACCTCTCTATTAAGGAGGACACTTGGATAGTTAATGTATTAACATTAATAGAACTTCACCCCCTGAAATGAGGCCATCCCTCTCTGGAGTCTATGTACTCAGAGTAGAAACATAACTGAAGTTGGTATAAGTTAGTAAAATTATGTCATCTTGTGGCTTTAAACAGTCTGTTGCTAACTTAATTAATATTCAGGACTCACTAAACAACAAAATTAGTAAACACAAACATGCCCTCAAGCTTATAATTAAGATGGTGTATTTAAAATCTTATCAGAAATAGATTGCTATGAAGAATCATGTATGTCTGTCTGTCAGAAGCTTACAAACACATGTATATTAGGTGACATAATCACTCCAACACCCTGATATTGTATACACTAATATGCAGATACCCCTCCATTTAAATCATCTGACAAGAGAATACCTCTGTATATTCCAACCTCATGATATGAGGATACCTCTTTAAAAAGTGACCTTCCAGTTTAATTTTGTTCCAAGGTGTCTGGAATAGAGGTCCACTGTATAGTATAGTAACACTTCATTGTGTGTCATGTATAATATTATACAGCACACAGTTACATGTATATACATACATATATACATGTACCTTACATGTAAACAGATGATGTTCTGATGGATTGCCCTCTTGTGAAACCACACCTACTCCCTATTTAAAAGAGTCTACTCAGCAGATCTCTACATACTTTGAGAGGATAAATCTTACCACATGCTCAATAATTAACACTTGCTTAGGTACTGTTACTAGAAAGGGTGTGAGGGTTCAACAAACTCCACCTGGATTAGAACATACTGAATTCCTTTAAAAAGTCTATTTCAAGTACAAAGTCCACACCCTGACCGACCAACCCTGTAATTTTAGTGATGTCATGCCATAAAGTGAACAATTATATTACACTAGATAATTTTATAATCAGTAATATCAACCATGGAGGTGTGGTTACAATGTCACATTTTAACACTTCTACTAAAACTTTGTAAAGTGTTTTGTAATGAAACAACAAATGGAGCTAATAGAAATGTCATCCAGTGACTTAGAGGTGTAGTGTAAACTAGTTGCCAGCTGGCTGTCTGGCTTCCAGGACAATACCTGGTCTTTGATGACAGGGAACAGAGTGATAAACCCAGGCAAGATGGCAGCTGGGTTATACTGGGCCTTCTTGCCAGTATAATAATTATCATGCTCTATATGCATGTAGTGAAATCTTCTACATGAAATTAACTGGAAGGTTTAAACAACATCAAGTGGTAATTTCTTCTCCTGTGGTTCATAATTATATCTTAGCATCACTAAACGCTAAAACACAACCTTTACCAGGATAAAAACAGTGAGACCTGTATAACCTTTAACCTTTAAACAGGTTTAACTGGTTTAGGAATGTGATAACTTGTAGAAATAATTACTAACAGACAACAGCTAAATGTTTACTGGTCTCTGAGGTATGAATTGGAGAGACATGAGGAAGTGCTAATACTATATACTGTTAGCTAATGCTTGGTCATGTGACTGCATACACTTTTTATAGGTATGTGTTTAGGTATGTCACATGACAAAAGGGATATCCCTATGTGGACTTAATATGAGGACCCACTATCCCAGTTAAGGGGTCAAAGTCTGGACAGATAGGTGAGTCCTATTCTTTGGCCTTTGAAGTATGATAATCTGGTGGTTAACACTTCTTCACAATGATCTGACAATGACATGGATTTGAACCTCTTAGATATAACATTTCTACTATAATGGTATCCTTAATATATATATAAATATCCCCTTTACAAATGTAACAAATACACACTTATCCTATAACTGATAGACTGTACTAGAGATGAGTTGTATAGACAGAAAGAACAAATTTTTCCTAGTAGAATGCAATTTGTTTGAAGTCTATATCTCATTCCAGTCTAAAGTTATGGCCAGTTAAAGTTTCACCTACTTTTAAACTTTAGCTAATTAGTTCTAAAAATAGTAACATGTTAATTATATTCATGAATTATTTTTTTATTATTACATTACATCATAATAATTATTACATCATCATTCAAAATTTATTAGCTACTTAAATTATGGACTCACCTTTATTTTCTATAATCTGCTTTATTTCTGTATCATAGTGATTTATCTGTTGTTTATAGTCCTGGATAAGGCTCTCCCATATCTTCACTCTATTCTTTAGCCCTTCCCTCATCTCCTCACTAATGTTGGGATCCTCTATCTCACTCTGACCACTAGCTATAGCCTGCACACAAAGAACACACACCAGGTATAGAATAGGCTACATGCACCACTCTCATCATACCACTACTACACTCATCACTTACCCCTTCCCAATACTTTATCTCTCTCTGATACTCTGCCTTCACCTGTGAGGAGAGAGAGAGAAGGTGAAGCAATGCTAACACACACACAAAAGACGGCCATCTTGGACCGACTAACACACCCTACCACACGCACAGCAAGGGACCTACTGACTCCAAACACACAGAACATATACAGTAAACTATCCTCTACAAGGTCATCTGGGTTACAGACACCCAAACCACACCCATTTTACACGGGACAGGGGTAAAAAACAATTAATGCTGACTCAGCACTTTTGGTCTAACCTGAACAGGGGTCGTGCTCGGACACTGAAGGAGGTGTGGCCCCTAAACTTGGAGGCTAATACCTTGGAGACTACTACTACAAGGTCATGTGGTCCTACAGTCCATCCCTCTATCTTTGATTTTTACCCCTACATTAATAATAGACCTTCAGTACATGGGTACAGTACAGGTGCCGGAGGTGGTGGGAGGGTGTGGCTGGAGGCACTGAACCAAACATGAAGGCATAGCAGCTGATACTAAACCTTCCATCACTGCACACTGCCTTCATCTATTACATGCAGTGTATGAGAGGCCTATTGTACCTTACAATACTATAAATATGAGCCAATGTATTGATATGTTACCAGTATCAGTGATGTGAGAGTTTGGAAGGTTTACTAACAACACACACAAGCTCACCTTTTCCCAGTATTCAATGGGGTTCTTTATCTGAAAAGAACCACAAATTTCACACTCATAAACACAGATAGTATAGACATAGATACTAGGAGATACATACAAGCTAGCTAAACTCTCAAAACTACAGCTAAACGCTTTGCTACATCTCAACTCCCCTCAGGCCATGTTCAGCTAGCTGCTAGCTACACTTTAGCTACTAGAACTAGCTACTGTAGACTAGATAATAATACACAACAGCCTAGGAGGTCAGGACAGAGCTAGCTAACTATGGCTACACGTATACAGTCAGCGCACCAACACACTGAATGGAGTTCTACTTTATAGCTAGCTCTGCAGCAGCAGTTCTTGCTGATACTATAAGGCAGCTGTTCAGGGTTGGCGCGCTCACTAGCTGGGAATTATAAAAACAGGAGATGATTTAACATCTACACCACCACTCACCTTCTCTGCCATTGCTGGGCGATACAAGATGTCTGACTCTGACGTAAGACGGTGTGTGGCCAAAAGGTAATGCTAATCATGAGTGGGTGGAATGTGGTGGGTGGAGGTTGTGGATCATTAGCCTGAACTGAAATGAGATTGTGGTGCATGTGTACTTGTCTGTTGTCCTCCCTCAGTCAGACATTGATGGATCAGTCATCTCCCTGATTTAACACTGCCTCCCCTAGCTTCAGGATGGTCACTATCTGATGGCTTTGTCCACATAATAAAAATCAGCTGATAGGAAGTGCAACATTGATATCATGTACATATTAAGTATGTCAATGATGTTGACCTGTACTGTACATGTTATTATTGTATACTGTATAATGATTGACTAGTATACTAGCTAGATGTGTATAGTATTAATCTTGTCCTCTGTTGGAGAGCTGGTGAGCTGGACTCTTCTTTAGAGAAGAAGAAAAGGTGCAATATTACTCTTTCTCCTCCCAAAATGCAAGGTATAGAGATACCTAGAGTAGAGGAAACAAAGAGGAAATGAGGCAATTTTCACCTTCATTCAATATTTATAGGATGTTATCAGCTTGTTTATTAAAGGTATCCTTCCTGTTTAAGTGGAGCTTTACTACTTCTAATCTATTCTATATCCTAAAATGAGGACACTTGAAACTCCTCTATTATAACACCCTTAAATGAGGACACCTCTATTTACAGTGGCACCCCTCTATTTTAACCCTTTAAAAACTCTGCATACAATGAAACCCTTCTATTCCAACCCCCTGAAATGAGGACAACTCTCCTCTATTCTAACCCCGTGAAATGAGAACACCTCTGTATACAGTGGAACTCCTCTATTACAACCCCTTGAAATTAGGACACCTCTGTATACAGTGGAACTCCTCTGTTACACACCTTGAAATGAGGACACCTCTGTATACAGTGAAACTCCTCTATTACAACCCCTTGAAGTGAGGACACCTATGTATAGTGGAACTCCTCTATTCTAACCCACTGAAATGAGGACAACTCCGTATACAGTGGAACTCCTCTATTCCAAACCCTTGAATTGAGGACACCTTTGTATTAAGTGGAACTCGAACCCCCTTTGAACTTTGCTGGACATCCTTAGAAATATCTCCTCCCTACCATCCAAGGTTCATCACCTCTTCAGTATTTGCTAAAACTAACCTTGTGAAACGAGGACAGCTCTGTATAGTGAAACTCCCTCTATTCCAACTATCTGAAATGAGGACACCTCTGTATACAGTGGGACTCCTCTATTCCAATACACCTGAATTGGAATTGTACAATGAACTGACATATAATATCACAAGATCACTAACCACCATACAGCTGGTAAATTACAGGATTACCAGGGTTTACAAACATCAGTAAATCACAGTATTGCCAGGGTTTACAAACATTAGTAAATCACAGGATTGCCAGGGTTTACAAACATTAGTAAATCAAAGGATTACCAGGGTTTACAAACATTAGTAAATCACAGGATTACTAGGGTTTTACTTTTTAGAGAAGAGGAAGGAGAACAAGGACCCAATACATGTAGCTATGTATATAATAACCATCTCACCATTAATTGTGATGAAGGCAGGAGCAGGAAACCCTGAAGCCTCACAGATCAGCGTCACATTAGACCACACCCCTAAACTATCTGTTACAGGCTGCAGGGTTATTACTGGAGGTGAGACAGCTCCTGCATAATAATTGTCACTAATAGAGAACATGGTGGGTGGGTAATCCTGTTTGGAAATGGTCATCGTAGACAAAAACTCATTATTAATGGAATATCTTACTCAATATTACTATACTCCATAATGTATACTGTAGAGCGCTATATTTTGGAGGAACTAAACTTTCCCGTTTTTCATGAATTAAGAAAGATCTGCCAAACTTTTGCTCTTGAAACTAATCTCCATTTAGCTGACCTCTGACAATGTCCCAGAAACCTTAGGTACATATACCTTATAGCAAAGGTGGACATGACTCCATGGACACTGGCTAGAATTTAAAATTATGGCCGGACCTACAAACATGATATTTCATCTTTACTTTATATTGCTGATAAATTTCTCTCATCCATCTTATGCAAAAGTGGATTAAGAAATTCTACAGAGGGAGGGGCTCCTCTAAGCCACACCCCCAATTCTACAGCCTCCAACTCACAAGGGAGAGGTATAATGAGTAAGTATAGCTATCTCCACATGAATTCCTAACTCAACTTACCCTCCTTTATCTCAGTATACTTACACCTATAATAAGTCCAGCTTGAAAGGATGGGTTGGAAGCACTTACTTCCTTGATAGGACCATTCACAACTCCAACATTCTGAGGATCATTAAAGCTTACCCTGTGCAAGGATGTACAACAGTAACTGTCCTACTCTTCTTTAGTACAAGCTTACCTCTTATTTGTGTCAAATCCTGAAAATTCTTCATTGTCACAAAGAGCTTTCTATATCTGACCTACTTCAGACTATAGTAGAGAAGGGAGCACATTTCATACACATAATTATAGGGGCTAGTTATAAACATACCCACACATATGCACTATTATCTCTGCTGAAGTCTTCACACATTTTGAAGTCCAATGTTCATAGGAGTCCAAGTGTCCTCATCTTAAGGGTAGGATTCAACAGTTTCTTCGCCTTCACAAAAAATTCATCGTCCTCCACCTTCCTCACCTACTAAATGCATCCGTCACCTATAGAGTAGACACCACATACTATTAATAATTATTATACGAAGAGTAGTGCACGTGCACTTGATTGTGCCCCGCCCCCATAATTATAGACGTAATGGTGTGCACTATTCGAAAAAAAAGAGCCAATTTGTTGCGCTGAAAAGGTACAGATCTGACTCGAGACTGTAGTATTTCTCTGAGATGAGGATTTTATGCCGTGGGACTCTCCTATCCAAATGACTCCCCAATACAAGGGACGGAATGACTAACAGCTAAACCATCAGAAACTGAGCGGATGCTCGGAGAAAACATTATTCTTTCATCTAATTCCAGTGGCTATGTTTAGGATGGTTCACAGCTTGCATGGTTCTCTGAACTCTGTTCAAAACTAGACTATATTGTGTTAAATCAATTTTCCCTCATCTTGTAAGAAATATCAACTTAATGGGAAGCAACTTTGGCAGTTCTAAAAGTAGATCTACACTATGTGGTCATCATGTATATTAGCTGTAGGGAAGAGTGATGTATTTGGTACATCAAGAATTACACTAGCTGTCACCCCTTTGCTTGCAGTAAGAATCAACCATTTCTTCTTACACAGTGTTACTATTAATGGAGCTAGTTTGGAGCATTTCAGGTTTTTATATCATTCTAATTTTGAATCTAAAGGCAAACCATCGCTGTGCGGTGTCATGATCTGTTTGAACCACTTGGTGTTCACAGCTTACAGTTAATTATATGCAGAGCTATTTCTCTTGTGTGTTCAGACTCAGGGGTAGTGCCTGGTGAATCTGTTTCACTAGTGTGGTCATGTATTGAATAACCATTTGAGATATTATTATGAATTCTTTATTACTGTGCCTGGATGTGCATGTGATTTGAGATCTGCATGCAGTGGGACCCAGGACATGCACCCATGAAAGGAGAGCCTCTCACTGGCTACTACACCCTGGACACTCACAGAAGTCCCACAAGTTCAAAATAATTATTAACCCTGAAATGAGGACACCCCCTGCCTAAGACACTTAGCTATTATGATTGTCTGGAATAGAGAAGTTCCACTGTTATTAGCTACCTATAGTGAGTCTACATGATAATTATATACGCTATAGCTAGTTGAAAATTATAGGATTCATGGATGAAGGTTAAACTTCCAGCAACAGCATAATATGAAATATCCTTCCCATGAAAACTGTAGATAAAAGTTGAGATATTATTATGTATATAGTCAAAACAACAGGATACATAATATCCATGTGAAATATCCTCCTAATGAACAGTATATAGCTATAGGATATTTTGATGAAAGTTGTTACTCATGTCAACTACAAGTAGAAAAATTTGAATTTTTGTCCAGTGTGTAGCTCATCACCAGAAGAGCCATCTGAGAGCTCAAAATCATCCTCTTCTTATAGTGTGCCATATATTGCAACACTTTGTCAAACTGTTGTTAACTGATTGCAATAAAAACTGGCCACTTTGTCAAATACTTTATTACATTAACACTGTGAAAACACTGTGAAAACACTGTGAAAACACTGTGATAAACTGGTGTCTTTATTGCACTGTTCAGTGAATCCAATTTCTTTCTTATGGGTTGGGCTTTGTTGCAAGTAAGTCCTCAAGAATGGATCCTCAAGAAGAAATCTGTTCAGTGAATAAAATCAAGCTTATATTTAAATGTATGTTTATTACCCCTCTGGGCATCCAGGTAGATATTATATAACCAGAGAGCAAACCAGTTGTGTGTAGAATAGTAGCTTAGGAAAAGAAAGACAAAATTTCTCTCAGCTTTTGTTGTATGAAGAGAATGATATGTAACTGTGGGTTGTGTGTATAGCTAGCATTTCACTATCTATAATCATTGTTGTATACTAACTAGCTATTTACCTGGAGAAATAACTAGTGAGTAGTGACTCCATGATAATAACAACAGCTGTTTACATACTATTAGATAGGGAATAATAATAGAAGATAGCTTGATGTCACAATATGTACAATGAATGATGAACAGTAGATAGAGTCAGTAGTAAGGTACAGTATGGAGTTATGCGTTATCTCAAAGGGGCAGAATCCTATCATCATTATCACCGACTTCACCATCTAAAAAGAAATAGTTTTATTTCTACCAATAACATCATGATTGATTTATTAACAGGAAAATAGTTAGCTAGGACAAAAGTCCAGGATACGGGTTCTTCTATGTGTAATATTAGTATTATGGTATATTACATGCAGTAATCCTATTATTATTATTGAATATTACAGATGTAATAGTAATGATGTAGCTAATGTAAGGAATTTAAACATAGAAGCACCCCAGGATAAGAGTTAGAGTTATTGCTACAGTGTTACCAGGTTCAACAATCTGTGGATTTTTGGAGAAGAAAATTGTCTGCGAATGGATCAAGGACAAAAGTAAAGTTCTGTGGATTTTTCGCTTATTGCTGATTTTGTCCGAATATTAGCTAATATGAAATTTCTTTCTAAATAGTGTCCCTCTATCTAGTTGATCAATGCAAGTAGCAAATATATGGGGGCAAAAGTGGGGATATGAACACAAAATCATCAGGTCCTTGTTTACTCTGTGGAGACAACACTGTTGCTAAAGAAATAGTAGAGTGACTAGCTATCAGTTGTTCAATTCTTAATGTAGTAGGTTAAAAATTCCAGTGGCGGTTCCAGGGGGGGGGGGGGCTTTGGGGGCTGAAGCCCCCCCCCTCCAAGTTAGTTAATGATATTCATAAATATCATTTGTGCATTCCTTAGTGTTTATATACTGTGAGAGCTAGTCATAAAAATGATGTAACATACTTTTAGCAATTAACATGTTCATTGACACAATGTTTAGCAGGGGTGTAGACAAGGGGTGGTTAGGAGCCCCAAGATCTTAACAGGCTCTGGTTTAATTCTTTAGTTATTTTTAGCTGCATATGATGTGCATTGTAGTGGTTTGGTAAACACTATTTAACCATGACAGTAGCTAATGGTTAACAGGTAAGCTGCTTAAAATTGACTTCTTGCCTAATTGCTAGTAGCTAGTACCATGTCTGTGAATCTCTAAGTTAGTGGTTTAGCACTCCTTTAAAGTCAGGTGAATCATCCAATGAATTTAAGGCCAGCTAGCAGCCTGAATTAGCCAGGAGGTTTTTTGATCAAAAATATAGCTAGTTTTACTAGCTTCAAAGTGATGATGCTTCAGTATAAAATTCACCAACTTCAAATGAAATAGAGCCTAGCCTATCCTTCTGTACATATTTATTTGAATATTACTCTAATTTGCTCTCTTACACCTCTTGGATTTTAAAGAAATTTTTGCTTCCGCACTTCGTGCAGGAGGGGGCATATCCCCCTCCTGCAACCTCCCCCTTGAGCCAAATTGCAGCTCTTTTGTCTTTATCTTATTAGTCCCTCCAGTTGTCTACACCCCTGCTTAGTGCCAAGCTTTATCCACGGGACTTGTCTTCCACATGCTGCTGCAGTTGTAGCATATCTAGCCATACCATATAAACCTTTAACTGTTTTTTTATGTGCAATAATTAATATTCTCTTCATAATCACAAATTGTAGCTACTCATTTTTAGCATCCTGGCTTGGGGGGGGTCCTCTAATATTCATATGCAGTTAGCCCCCCCCCTTCCAAAATTCTGGATCCGCCCCTGAATTCCATGACATTAAACCATTCATCATCAAAATAACTCAGTTATAGCTCATAAAAACTACATTTCAAAATATCAGAGAATATTGGTTTAGATAATAATAATAATGTGATATAATTGTGGTAGCTAGTCACACAGGTAGAAAACAGATACGTAGCTAGTCACACAGGTAGAAAACAGATACGTAGCTAGTCACACAGGTAGAAAACAGATACGTATTAATCTATAATTATTACCACTCACCTTCTTTGCCATTGCTGGGAGAAAGATGTCTGATGTTAGACGGTGTATGGCTAAAAGGTAATGCTAATCAAGAGTGGGTGGAATGTGGGGAGCGTTTGCATCTACATAGTTGATTCCTAGTGGTTCCCCCTGAAATGAATTCTACTGTACATGTAGCTATATACCAGAACTTCCATGGTAGTTGGAGTCCCTGCTCAAGACTAAAATCAAGTATGAGTACTGGTCCACTGCTAGATTTTATGTTTATAATAGAGATGTGGAGTTCCAGAAATGTCCTCCACTAGTGGACCAAAAGTGATATTTCCCACTTGTCAGTAGTGTAGGATTTTTGTATATTATAGTGAAGATATTAATTCTACATACTTAAACATCATAATTATGTCCTGATAATTTCAGCTCCAGGCAATAAAACTTCAACTTTCCTTCCAAATTTCAATCAAATTTCCTTCATGGACACTAGGATTTTCTTTAATGTTACTATACAGTTCAATATTAGTGACTATGAAGTAAACTTGAATAAACTATGCATACTTCTGCTTCAACTATAATAGCTACATCCTTTGCTTTTACCAAGTGTGTATGCTTCTTATGTGTGTGGAAAATTAATTACATGCATAGATCCAAGAAAACAGATAATTATTGGAGTGTGTGTGTGTGTGTGTGTGTGTGTGTGTGTGTGTGTGTGTGTGTGTGTGTGTGTGTGTGTGTGTGTGTGTGTGTGTGTGTGTGTGTGTGTGTGTGTTGTATGGCATTATGGAATGAGGTATAGCAGGTATTTTGCGCAGTACATATTATCTGGAGGACTTGAGATTGTTAGCTAGGCTCAAGTGGTGCATTATGACTATTATGAGTTTACATTGCAATCTTTAAGTTGAGATAAAATATATACTATACCAGAAACATATATAACTGTTGACATTGTCAGGAAAGCAATATTGACTGAGACATTAGATACTTACCTGTATGACCTTCCAAAGAAAGTTTTTACAGGAAAGAAGTGGCATACCTTATTACAATAAACCTGGGGAAAGAGGTTGTGAGGTAATATATTATTATTGTGTCATCATGTTAGTCAACTGTGCTATAATAACAGTTGGTTACAGCATATATATAGTGTATGACATTTTGCTCCATCAAATTGAGTTTTATTGAATTACAAGGACATGTGAGTCCTGTAAAATATCTACTCTCCTAATTGCAGCACAGCATTGAGAGTCAAATCTTAACTTTTCTTTCTCCACCCCCTTTCTGCCACATCACAAATTGCTCCTGTTGTATTTATTGTTGTAGGTTCTTTCGCTGATGGCTCGCTCAATTGAAGAGAAAAGTATTATATTGAACATCGAACTGAACAGAACTGAACTCTAAACTGAACTAACTAAATAAATGAACACATACGTTTAAATACTAACACAAATCATAAAAATGACGTCACAATAATTTAATACCGGTAGAATAACATTACGTAAGATAGCACATTCCTTCCCCCTTAAAGAAAAAAGGAAAATTACTTACTACACAGCACAAATAAATACATACAGTATAGTATTAGGGTATTACATAGGGTAATTATTGTAGCTATAGGTTAACATACAGTTGTTTTAAAGTTATTGATCGATCGATCACCATCGAATTTGGTGGTAGTAATCAGGTTTTGCATGATTACGACTTGGGTAGGTACGTTGAGGTTGAGTTTGAACTGTTGGAGTAGTAGTAGTGGTACTATCTCCTGTAGCTGTTTCAGATGCAGGTTCTGGTGGAATGTTCGGAACAGGTGAGTTTAGATTTGGCTGAGAAACTGATGTTTGAGGTTCTTCTGTTGGTTCCTCTGGCTCTGGATAAGGGATTCCCAGATCTTCCACTGGTTTTGGCTCAAATACTTCTGGAACCGAATTTGGAGCCAACATTCGAATTCTCAACTGATCCACATGACATCGACGATGTCTTCCATCCGTTAACTTAACTTGATAAGAAACTGGTCCAGTGACCTTTGTGACCTTTCCTGGTAGCCACTTCCTTCCTGGTCCAAAATTCTTGACAAATACTGTATTTCCTACTTCAAAAGTTCGAGCTCTAGTGTTCGTATCATGTCTTACTTTCTGCTGATGTTGTTTCTGTTCAACTCTTTCAGCAGTGTTTGGTCTCAACAGATCTAGTCTGGTCCTCGGCCTCCTTCCTAATAGTAGTTCAGAAGGGGAAATACCAGTGGTGCTCTGAGGTGTCATTCTGTAGTTGAATAGAACTCTGGCTAATCTGGTTTTGATGTCACCTGAAGTGTCTTTCTTCAAACCTCTCTTCACTATCTGTACTGCTCTTTCAGCAAGACCATTTGATGCAGGATGGTGAGGAGCAGAGGTAGTGTGCTTGATTCCATTCTTAGATAAATATGATTCAAACTCCTCACTGACAAAACATGAACCATTGTCTGTAACAATCATCTCTGGGATGCCGAATCTGGCAAAAACTGTTCTAAGTTCATCAATAACAGTTCTTGAGGTTGCATTAGATGTTTGAAATGCTTCAATCCATTTGGAATGAGCGTCTATTAGAATCAGAAACATTTTGTTCTCAAATGGACCTGCGAAATCTGCATGTAGACGTGACCATGGTCTAGTTGGCCATCTCCACGGGTTCAAAGGTGCAATTGGAGGTGATGATTGAACCTCCTGACAGTTTCCACATAAACGAACTGTCTTCTCAATATCAGAATCAATACCAGGCCACCAAACATACATTCTAGCCATCGCCTTCATCTTTGAAATTCCAGGGTGTCCTCCATGTAACTCCTGTAGCACCGCATCTCTTCCTCCCTGTGGAATGAAAACTCGGGTCCCCCATAGAATACATCCGTCATATGTTGACAATTCTGCTCTCTTCGAGAAAAATGGTTCTAAATCAGAACTGCAGTGGTTTGGCCATCCTTGCAGTATGAATTGTAGGAGCTGAGAAAGTTTCGGGTCTTTCTTGATCCATTTACGTATATCATCAGCCGTTACTGGAGAATCATCCAGATGTTCAGTTAACAAAACTAATTCAGGGGGTGTCTGTGTGGTTGCAGGTTCCACCAATAAGGGTAATCTGCTCAATGCATCAGCATTAGCATTAGTTTTTCGGAATACCAAGGTATACTCATAAGATGAGAGAAATAGTGACCAACGTTTAATTCTGGCTGATGCCTGAGGTGAAGTAGCACGATCTTCCCTCAGTAGACCTAGTAATGGTTTATGATCAGTAATGAGTTCAAATGGATGTCCAAACACGTATGAATGAAACTTCTTTATTCCAAACACTAGGGATAGGCCTTCCTTCTCAAGTTGAGAATAATTTTGTTCAGCTTTCGAGAGTGTTCGTGAGACATATCCAATAGGTTTCTCAGAACCATCTGGCATCCTGTGAGCGAGTACTGCCCCTATGCCATAGGCAGATGCATCACATGCTAACATCAATGGTAGCTTGGAGTCAAAATGAGTCAATAGACTACTGGATGTGAGCATATCCTTCGACTTCTGGAATGCCTTCTCCTCCTCATAGTCCCACTTCCAAGGAAAATCCTTCCTCAGTAACCTGTAGAGAGGAAAAAGAGTGGTTGATAAATTTGGTAAAAATTTCCCATAATATGTGAGTAAACCCAAATACGATTTGAGTTCCTGGATTGAACGTGGTGTGGGAGCGTCTTTGATAGCCTCCACCTTGTCTGGCAGTGGGTGTAATCCATGCTTGTCTATCACATGACCCAGGTACCTTACTGATGACTGTAAGAATTGACATTTCTTCAATTTGATACGTAGTCCTGCTTTGTCTAATCGTCTCAACACCTCCTCGAGCAATTCAAGATGCTTCTCTTCAGTTGGAGCTGTAATGAGGATGTCGTCAATGAATGATGTCACTCCAGATAGGCCCTGTAGAATGTTTTCCATTACACGTTGAAATATCCCTGGAGCTGAAGCAATTCCATACGGCAATCTCTTGTATTGAAATAAACCCTTGTGTGTATTAATGACAACATATTTCTGTGATTCCTTATCCAGTGGCAATTGTTGATATGCCTGACTCAAATCAATCTTCGTAAATGTGTTGCCTTTCTTCAGTGATGCAAAAAGGTCCTCCACTCTTGGAATCGGATATGTATCTAGCTTAGATACTGGGTTCACTGTAACTCGAAAATCCCCACAAATCCTGACAGACTTGTCTGGTTTCAGCACCGGCACAATTGGTGTAGCCCAATCAGAATGCTCCACTGCTTCTATTGTGCCCTCATCTTGTAATCGTTTCAATTCTGCTTCAACTTTATCTCTGATAGAATAGGGTATAGGCCTAGCTCTGTGAAAACGTGGTTGTACATTTGGATCAACATGAATTTTGGCTTCATAACCTTTAAGAGTTCCCAATCCTTCCTGAAACACAGATGGATACTTGTCTAGTATTTGTTGCAATGAGTCACCATGAACATGGTAGATCTCTCTCCAGTTCAACACTATGTGGTTAAGCCAATTTCTCCCAAAAAGGCTTGGTCCTGCCCCTTTCACTATTATCAGAGGCAGCTGCTCAGCTGTCTGATCATTATATACAATGTTTACATTACACTGACCAATTACTGGTATGGGGTCTTTAGTGTAAGATCTTAGTCTCACCTCACTGGCCACAAGACTCCTCCTTGGCCACAAGGTTCTAAAGGTAGTCTCAGACATCAAAGAAAGTGTTGCACCAGTGTCTACTTCCATCTTCACTATGCAATCATCCATCTTCACCTCCACTTCCAAAGGTGGTATACTTGACTTGGAACTAACTCTGAATAGGGTAATAGGGTCAATGTCATGATGGTCTTCTTCCAATTGACTAACTGTTCGGGTTGTAGCTCCTGTTGCTTTCTTTAGACTTGCCCACTTGTCACTGCTCTTGCATGCCTTCTGTACATGTCCTGTCTTGCCACATAGGTGACATTTAACTGTCCTTGACATCCTGCACTTGGGCACAGTGTGTCCTGGTTTTCCACATCGAAAACAAACTATCCCAGTAACAGTTGTTCCCCTGCCTTTCTGCAGTGTTGTGGTGTTCACTAGGGTGCCTTGTCCCTCACCTCGTGGGTTGCCATTTCCCAGTCTGCCTTGCCTTCCCAGTAGCTTGACGTTCTTGTCAGCGTTCTCCAGGCTTTGTGCCAATTCCACCGCTCTCAGGTAAGTTAGTTTCGACTCGGAAAGTAGCCTCTTCTGTATGGTGTCATCGGTTATTCCGCAGACTAATCGGTCTCGGATCATTACTTCTAGGTTGTCTCCGAAGTTACAATGTTCAGACAATGAACGAAGCTGAGCAACAAAACTGGCAACTGATTCACCTGGCTTTCTGAAGCGCGAGTGAAACTTAGTCCTTTCCACGATCTCGGAAGGTTTCGGACTATAATGCTCCGATAGTTTCTGTACTAACTCTCTGTAATCTTGCTCACCCGGCTTGTTTGGCGAGAGTAGGCTTCGCAGTGTCTTGTAAGTGGATGCCCCAATCACCGAGAGAAATACTGCCCTCTTTCTTTCCGGTTCGGTTATGGCGTTTGCCACGAAAAAATGTTCTAGCCTCTCAATGTAGAGATCCCAATCTTCTTTCCGGCGATCAAACTCTTCAATCTTGCCCAGCACTGCAGCCATCATCCCGTACTCGTCGCCACTATGTTGTATTTATTGTTGTAGGTTCTTTCGCTGATGGCTCGCTCAATTGAAGAGAAAAGTATTATATTGAACATCGAACTGAACAGAACTGAACTCTAAACTGAACTAACTAAATAAATGAACACATACGTTTAAATACTAACACAAATCATAAAAATGACGTCACAATAATTTAATACCGCGACCGGTAGAATAACATTACGTAAGATAGCACAGCTCCTGGACCAACAGACAATGAGAATCAAGATACAATATATAGGGAATTCAGCTACTATGGGGATGCACGAGAAGATATTTATTCTAATGCACAGAATTTGAGTGGATTTCCTTCAGCAATCATGATTTGTCGTAAAAGTATTATAATAGGTAGACATTCATGATAATAATATGCATGTTAATACACTATAGCTATTTGACACTCACTGAAAGTAATTCTAATCATGGCAAGGCTAGGCATACAGTTCATATAATTGTTAACAAATTTAAAAATATCAATGCAAGGAAAAATAGACTCATTTATTTCTGAAACCATTGAGATGTCTTGAAATAATAGTATGAATACCTTCGAATTTCAAACAAATCTGGACACCAAAGTGTTAGAGGATTAGCCAGCTAAAACATTAAATTAGCTAAAACATGTCAGAAGGTGTGAATAGATTTTCTCCTCAATATATAGTCACTGTGTAAAGAATTGATTCTTGCAGCACATACTATTTCAGGCCAATCATGACCTCCTAAATGTTATCAACACGCAATAAAGGTTGTCCAAACAAATCAGCCTTCCATAAAGCAAGAATGATTGATGAAGAATGTGATGACTCTTATAACAACCAACTATATCTATTGTCTATGTTGTCCAAGTTTATAGGTCCAGATCTCTCTGATCATGTGTTACTACTGAAGTACTCTATCATTATAATAATTATGGAGTTCACACCCAAGTACCACCTTTGAACCCTATACATGGTACAAAGTAATGTTTGGGTGTGGCATTTTGCTTCAGTTTAAATACTTCTCATTTGAGGAAATTGGGAATAGATGGTGTCCAAAAGTGACTTGTGGTTGGAATAGAGGAAGTTACTGAGATGTCCTCATTTTAATGTGATGAAAGAGAGGTTCCAGAAGTGTTCAATTGTGAAGGGAGATGTCCAGAATTGCTTAGAATAGAGGAGTTCAAAGAGTGTGCTCACTACAGGGCAGGGGTGTAGACAACTTTTTAGTGCAGGGGGAGGGGGGGGGCTAATAACAGCAAAAAAATTGCAATTCGGCTCAAGGGTAGGGTGTGTGGGAGGGGGATACTACACGAAGTGGGGAAGCAAAAATTTTCTTCAAAATCCAAGAGGTATAAGAAAGCAAATTAGAGTGTAGTGTGTCACCATAAATTATGTTCAGCTGCAGTTTAATTGATTTTTAGTGAGCATGCTCAGTACCATTTGGTGTCTGTATTTAACTCTGTGTTTTCAATTAAAGTTCAGTCTGTGATAAGTCTGTTATAAGTTATAAGTCTGTCAGTCAGTTAGTCTATACCTCAGTATAATAACTTCTTGCCTGCAAATTGTAGTGAAGATACTAGCTACATAGAGTAATAATAGGCTAGGCTCTATTTCATCTGAAGTTAGTGCATGGATTCTGTACTGAAACATCTTCAACATCTAGTAAAACTATATTTAAGAATATATACACTGATCGAAAAACCTAATAATAATAATATTATTATTATTAGCTCACCAGCTGTTCAGGCTGACTGCTGGCTAATTCAGGATGATAGCTGGTATTAAATTCATTGAATGATTCACCTGGCTTTAAAGGATCTCAGGGGCGGATCCAGAATTTTGGAAGGATGGGGGTGGGTGATGGAGGGGTGGGGGGGGGGGGGCTAACTGCAACCTTCCCCCACCCCCCAGGATGCTAAAAATGAGTAGCTACAATCTGATGATATGATATTGTGATTAATTCTGAATTATCTTTAGTTGGCTGACTAGAAACTGCAGAAGTATGAGAACCAGAAGCAATATAAATAATAAATATATAATCTTAAAGTCTTCATTGTAACAATGAGATACTAGAGAAAAATTGCCTTAATCTTAGAGCAGGACCCCCACTTTGCAGGAGGTTTTTGTGTTTTGGAGGCTTGTTTAGACATAATTATAAATACAGCTGGCTCTATATAGCTAGCTAAGGAAGACAAGGATGAATGAAGCTTGGCACTAAGTGTTATATACATTCATGGTACAGTGTCAATGAACATGTTAGCTAAGTATGTTACATCGTTTTTATGACTTGCATGTCTAGCTCTCACACTGTCATCAGTGACATAGACACTAGGAATGTACCAATGAATGTCATTAACTAACTTGGAGGGGGGGCTTTAGCCTCCAAAGGCCCCCCCCCTGGATCGCCACTATATGGTACTAGCTACTAGCCATTAGGTTAAGAGTCAAGCAAGTTCTCTAAGCAGCTGTTACAATGTTACCATCCTTACCTGTTAACCACTACAATGCACATCATACGGAGCTTAAAGTAAATAACTAAAAAATAAGCCAGAGCCTAAGCCCCCCAAGTGCCCCCCCTCTCCAATCCTTGTTTACACCCCTGCAGGGTGTTGGTCCCAGAAATGTATATCTTCATTTCATGTAGTCATAATAATTATTATAATAGCTAGAGGGGTTCTATTTCATTTCACTGTCAAGATGTTTACTTTGTAAAAGTGGGAGACTTTCCTAAGTTACATCTTTATGTCTGCTGGTGCACAACTATTTGTCTCTATTATAATAATAGAACACATTAAAGCTATAGGTGGTCTGACAGTGATGGTCTGACAGTAGGTATAATATATATAGGTCTGTCAGTATCTGTACTATAGTAAGTACTGCAGAGGCTTTTAACTTCTAACTCTAGCTTCTGGTGGACTAGTGCAGTGTGTCATAAATTCAATTGGTAGCTACATCAACAACTTTCAGTTGGTTGAGTATGGAACTGCACTCCCTGTAGATTAGACTGAATGAAATAGGAATTCATGTCACAGAATTGCTCGAAAAGACCAACACAACTGAAAATGAGAGCTGTAATCAAAATGCAGGCCACCTTCCTGACTCCTTCTCCATGTAACAGATTATTCAGATTACATCATTGTTAATTGTATCATGAGCTCTATAGGGCTAGGGCTAGTGTTAAGGTTAGATACAATACCATAACAATACTACACAATAGACTATGATGTAATCTGAATCTGTTACACACACACGTGCATGGAGATTAGGGGCTGGTGGATTATGTTGGCATAATCTTGAGCATAATAAGTCACTAATTGTGTACTAGCATAAGCTTATCTGTATAATAAGTATTTTCAGCCATAAAATCACTATTAGTTCCTATTATGCTGTAACATTAATGACAGTTCAATATAATCTTCTAGAGATTGGCCTTTGTCCATCACTAAATGAAAAATAAAAACTCTTTTTATGTAGTTTCCAAATCACTATAGCCAAATTACCAGAGTCAGCAACTAGCTGTGGTCATACTACATGTGATGTCACATAACTAACAGCTGTAATCACGTGACAGGATATTGTGCTTTCTTTGCGCACACACTGCCACTGCCCACTTAGCTAGTGTCATTATAGTAGTGAGTATAATAGAAGCACTTTGCTAGCATAAATGCTGAAGTGATGAGCATTGCTGGCATAGCATGATTAAAAATGAGCATAATCCACCAATCCCTAATGGAGAAAGAGCCACCTTCCTCCTTGTTCTGAAACTCAATTATCTCGTGTTTCCTCAGAAGAAATAATTATTATAGAAAAACTAACCAAAATACAAACAAATAATAACAACAACAATTTTAGGGTGATAGTGATAGTTTAAGTTCAGAAGCCAGAGTTCCATATTTAATGTCATTCAGTGCTATTATAAGTCTCTCCCACGTAATTGGCTGACCTGCCTCCCCCTTCAACCACCGACTAAACATCTGACGACAGGATTCTTCACAGCCATAATTACAAGTGTTGTATGCGATCCTTTCCATGACATTAGGATCAAATTTCAGAGCAAGAGCTATTTCTTTCCACTTGGAACTCATTTGATCTACAATCTTCAACTGGTAGCTGCCAACCTTTAAACACTCTAACTGATGAAGGAGAGGCGTGTCACCTGCAGATGACATAAAGTATGTTCACAAGTAATGTCACTATTGACCACTTACTCATAGACGGAATCCTTTCAGTTTGTGGTGGTGGAGTGAGGTCAGGGAGTGGAGAGGCTGAGTCTACTGAAGTATCACAAACTTTTCTGGTGCATTGGACTGCATAGTATAAATGTAAAATATATTAGGTAAAGGGTTTCATACATTTGGGGGATCACAATTGCATACAAAAAAATGACCCCTTACCAATAGAGGGAGTCTGTGAAGGTTGAGGTGGGATGAGGTCAAGAGGTGGAGATTGAGGAGAGGATGGGTCTACAGAAAGAAAGGAGAAGTAAAACTAACACCTCACACTCTTCACTTCCATACCTCTCAACCAGATCCTGTGCTGTACTGTCAATGACCCTCCATGAGTGAGGTGCTTGGTACAGATTAGTTCATCACCAACTTTTGAAATAGTTGCAGGATGGAGGGAAGAGGACATGTGTTCCTCACACAGGAAGGACACTATTGGTCTGTCTGGTGTGTAGTTGAGCTTCTCAGTGGCTTCATTGATTGCACTAACGAGGGTGCTATGAATTTCTATGCACATTCGAGATACAGTTTCATTGTACAACGGAACATCACGAGGCACATGTAAAGTAACCAGAAAAAAGTTGTCGAAGGGGTCGTTGATGGTGACCTTGCAGTTTCCAAGATAGCCTGGAAGTGAGAAATGGACGCTATTTCTAGTGATGTTGGCATACTGGGGGTCTTTAAAAAGCTTCCACCCGTTTACAGTGATGACGTGGCAGATGGTCCCACAGTAGACTCCATACCTTGGTGCACCCTTTGTAAAGTGCAGGACCATGGGTGGGACGCTCTGGGTCTCGGGCTCTGGGTTACAGCTGTTATGCATGTCTACCTTCAAGACACATGGCATTAAATACTCCCCTTCATTCACCTCTGAAACTATAAACAGCTTCACAAAGAGCCTCATCATATCGGCAGGAGAAAACACGCCATCCACATAGTGGGCTGGGAACTTCTTCAGGCACTCGATGCTGAGGATACCACACTGGCTGTACTTCTTCCACTTTTCGTCCAATATTCCCTGCATCTCGAGGTTGGTGGTCAGATGAATGTGATATGCCACTAACTCTGTCAGCTTATTGAGGACAGACTGAGGATGTCCGATCACAACATCGGGAAACTCTTCTTCGAAATAAAAGACTAGCTTCATCTCACGAAGAAATCTCAGAGCACCTTTCAGAGACTCCTGGGTGATGTGATATTGGACAACTCGTGGAAGTATTTCAGATTCATGAAATGCAATCTGACTAGATTCTTGTACCATCTTCTGTAGAGTAAGCTCCACACAATGGTAGTTGACCGGAATTTGGACGGCTACAGCACTGGACTCGTCCATTATCACCTCCCTCAACTCTCTAACTGTGTGAAAGTCAATTTCCTCTGGGTCCTTGGCGTTGAGGGCAAAGATAATCTCGTGATGATTCCTGTAGATGATGCTCTTTTCAAGATCCAACGATTCCACTATCTTCTTTAGCTTTCGATTCTTCTCCTCTCTAGTCTCGGTGCTCTTGTATTCCTCGTCCCTGTGGGTGCCGACAAACAAGACCTTGACATGATTGCCTCCTTGAGACAGTGAGACAATCATCTGCAAGAATAGACGTATGATCTGCTCGTTGGTGAGTGTGGACCTGACTCCTTCTCCGACCGGCTCTCCTTTCTCGTTGTAGTAGCAATTAATTGGATAGTTGTCAAAACACTGGCTGAGATCGATCACCAGTATGCCAAGTGAGATTCCATCAAGAAATCTTGGCAAAATCTCCAGAAGTTGAGGCTGCCCACCACAGTCGGCCATCTCGGCTATAGTCTGCCCGTTCAGTAGCTTTATGTCTTCATCAGGTTTGTGAAAACGTGTTAACAGATCCCTTTCCACCTCCTCAGTTGGCTTGGTAGGTGTGTGGACGACCTTACGAAGTAATCTTCGCATTCCTTGTATGGGACCAGTAGGCATGGTCTTTTCGATGTAAGCCTTTGCTGACTTCATAACAAAGTCAGAGTACTGTTCTGTGTCGATTCTCCTGAATTCCTCTCCTTCTACCCCAATCCTGGTTAAGTTCATGGCTCGTACGGGTGTGCTGGCACAGGCTGTGCTAACACGCAAGAGAGGCAGAAATTCACCAAGAATCATTTTCAGGGTATGAGTTTTTCCAGAGCCTGTGTAGCCAAACATGGCTAACCTCTTAGCACAATACTCCATGATGCACTTAAGCATGGCTCTATCAAAATCGTCTCGATTGGTCACACTGGAGCATGCTTCAAGAACTACAAGGGAGAAGAGAACAGTACCAATGAACTAGCTATAGTGGGTGGTGTCAAGAAATACTTTGTATGGAACTATATGACATCACAGCATTAGTCTCAATAAAGAAACCTTGTAATAGTTACCTCTCTCCCTGTCACCTTGATAGTCCTGCAGGAGAGACTAACTGGACTTAGACACACTATTCATCTTGTTAGGGAAATTTTTGGGGTGGTTTCTGCCACTATAACATTAGCCGACTTTGTCTACACTAGTTTGTGGTAGCTATTGGCAGTAGTGAATCAAACATCTTTCCAGTATTGACATTGTGTTAAAGGCTAGAGAATCTCACTACAACTAGACATTGTGTAAATCCACTGGGACAAAGGACAAAATATGGCCACAAAGAATTAGTAGGATGATAAGTCAACTAATTCCTAGCTAAAACAAAGACATTTATAGTATGTGGTTTACACACACACAACATGTGATGTCCACTGTCACAATATGAACATAAGATTCATAGGATACAGTCCCATTAGCCACAATACCATAAAACTACAGTACACAGAATATATGTAAGGACTTAATTATTAACAGACACCAGCTGAATGTTTACATCCTGTGGTGGTCTCTAGTGATGAGGAAGTGGGTTAGTCTAATAATAATATTCACCATTAGCCGATGCTTGGTTATGTGACTGCCTACACGTTTCATTGATTAATCATGACTTCATATAACATGCGTTAGGGTATGTCATATGACCAAGGAGTAACACCATGTATACGTACTTAATAATTATAAAGACCCACTATCCCAGTTAAGGGGTCAAAGTCTGGACAGATAGGTGAGTCCTATTCTTTGGCCTTTGAAGTATGGTAGTCTGGTGGTTAATACTTCTTCACAAAGATCTGACAATGACATGGATTCTAACAAACCTCTTAGATACAACATTTCTACTATAATGGGACCCTTAATAACACTGCATCTTCTCTGTAAGTGACTCTCTACTGGAATTACTAGCTCAATTAGACTACTGAGTGGAGAAGTACCTTCCTAAAGTCTGGAGAGGACCCCTCCTATACTATCACATAGATATTCTAGCTGACATAACCTCTCAGTGGAAGACACTGACAAATATCCCCTTTACAAATGTACACACTTATCCTATAACTGATAGACTGCACTAGAGATGAGTTGCATAGACAGAAAGAACAAATTTTTCAATGCAATTTAGGTAAATGCATTAAGATATAAACTCTATATATACAGTGGAACCCATCCCTTCCCTGAAATGAGGATACCTCTGTACACAGTAGAAACTCTCCACTCCAACCACTTGAAAAGAAGATACCTCTGTATTGAGAACACTTGAAAATGTCAAAAATAACAGTTGTGTACGAATAAAACTTCACTCCTGGAAATAAGGTCATCCCCCTAATCAGTTTAATTTTGTTCCAAGGTGTCTGGAATAGAGGTCCACTGTATAGTATAGTAACACTTCATTGTGTGTCATGTATAATATTATACAGCACATAGTTACATGTATATACATACATATATACATGTACCTTACATGTAAATACAAGTACAGATGATGTTCTGATGGATTGCCCTCTTGTGAAACCACACCTACTCCCTATTTAAAAGAGTCTACTCAGCAGATCTCTACATACTTTGAGAGGATAAATCTTACCACATGCTCAATAATTAACACTTGCTTAGGTACTGATACCAGAAAGAGTGTGAGGGTTCAAGCAAACTCCCCCTGGATTAGAACATACTGAATTCCTTTAAAAAGTTTCAAGTACAAAGTCCACCCCCTGACCGACCAACCCTGTAATTTTAGTGATGTCATGCCATAAAGTGAACAATTATATTACACTAGATAATTTTATAATCAGTATTATCAACCATGGAGGTGTGGTTACAATGTTACTTCTACTAAAACTTTGTAAAGTGTTTTGTAATGAAACAACAAATGGAGCTAATCAACCAGTGACTTAGAGGTGTAGTGCAAACTAGTTGCCAGCTGGCTGTCTGGCTTCCATGACACATATATGGCAATACCTGGTCTTTGAGGACAGGGAACAGAGTGATAAACCCAGGCAAGACAGCAGCTGGGTTATACTGGGCCTTCTTGCCAGTATAATAATTATCATGCTTTATATGCATGTAGTGAAATCTTCTACATGAAATTAACTGGAAGGTTTAAACAACATCAAGTGGTAATTTCTTCTCCTGTGGTTCATAATTATATCTTAGCATCACTAAACACTAAAACACAACCTTTACATGGATAAAAACAGTGAGACCTGTATAACCTTTAACCTTTAAACAGGTTTAACTGGTTTAGGAATGTAATAACTTGTAGAAATAATTACTAACAGACAACAGCTGAATGTTTACTGGTCTCTGAGGTATGAATTGGAGAGAGATGAGGAAGTGCTAATACTATGTACTGTAAGCTGATGCTTGGTCATGTGACTGCCTACACTTTAAACTAATAAATTTAACATGTGTTAGAGTACGTCACATGACCCACTTGACCAGGGGTTATCCCCATTAGGACTTAATATGAGGACCCACTATCCCAGTTAAGAGGTCAAAGTCTGGACAGATAGGTGAGTCCTATTCTTTGGCCTTTGAAGTATGATAATCTGGTGGTAGGAATTAGTATCATTCTAAAGTCTGGAGAGGACCCCTCCTATACTATCTCATAGATATTCTAGCTGACATAACCTCTCAGTGGAAGACATTGACAAATATCCCCTTTACAAATGTAGCAAATACACACTTATCCTATAACTGATAGACTGCACTAGATATGAGTTATATAGACAGAAAGAACAAATTTTTCCTAGTAGAATGCAATTTGTTCGAAGTCTATATCACATTCCAGTCTAAAGTTATGGCCAGTTAAAGTTTCACCTACTTTTAAACTTTAGCTAATTAGTTCTAAAAATAGTAACATGTTAATTATATTCATGAATTGTTTTTTTATTATTACATTACATCATAATAATTATTACATCATCATTCAAAATTTATTAGCTACTTAAATTATGGACTCACCTTTATTTTCTATTTCTATCTGCTTTATTTCTGTCTCACAGTGATTTATCTGTTGTTTATAGTCCTGGATAAGGCTCTCCAATATCTTCACTCTATTCTTTAGCCCTTCCCTCATCTCCTCACTAATGTTGGGATCCTCTATCTCACTCTGACCACTAGCTATAGCCTGCACACAAAGAACACACACCAGGTATAGAATAGGCTACATGCACCACTCTCATCATACCACTACTACACTCATCACTTACCTCTTCATAATACTTTATCCCTCTCTGACACCCTGCCTTCTCCTGTGAGGAGAGAGAGAGAAGGTGAAGCAATGCTAACACACACACAAAAGACGGCCATCTTGGACCGACTAACACACCCTACCACACGCACAGCAAGGGACCTACTGACTCCAAACACACAGAACATATACAGTAAACTATCCTCTACAAGGTCATCTGGGTTACAGACACCCAAACCACACCCATTTTACACGGGACAGGGGTAAAAAACAATTAATGCTGACTCAGCACTTTTTGGTCTAACCTGAACAGGGGTCGTGCTCGGACACTGAAGGAGGTGTGGCCCCTAAACTTGGAGGCTAATACCTTGGAGACCACTACTACAAGGTCATGTGGTCCTACAGTCCATCCCTCTATCTTTGATTTATACCCCCACATTAATAATAGACCTTCAATACATGGGTACAGTACAGGTGCCGGAGGTGGTGGGAGGGTGTGGCTGGAGGCACTGAACCAAACATGAAGGCATAGCAGCTGATACTAAACCTTCCATCACTGCACACTGCCTTCATCTATTACATGCAGTGTATGAGAGGCCTATTGTACCTTACAATACTATAAATATGAGCCAATGTATTGATATGTTACCAGTATCAGTGATGTGAGAGTTTGGAAGGTTTACTAACAACACACACAAGCTCACCTTTTCCCAGTATTCAATACTTTTCTTGGGGTTCTTTATCTGAGAAGAACCACAAATTTCACACTCATAAACACAGATAGTATAGACATAGATACTAGGAGATACATACAAGCTAGCTAAACTCTCAAAACTACAGCTAAACGCTTTGCTACATCTCAACTCCCCTCGGGCCATGTTCAGCTAGCTGCTAGCTACACTTTAGCTACTAGAACTAGCTACTGTAGACTAGATAATAATACACAACAGCCTAGGAGGTCAGGACAGAGCTAGCTAACTATGGCTACACGTATACAGTCAGCGCACCAACACACTGAATGGAGTTCTACTTTATAGCTAGCTCTGCAGCAGCAGTTCTTGCTGATACTATAAGGCAGCTGTTCAGGGTTGGCGCGCTCACTAGCTGGGAATTATAAAAACAGGAGATGATTTAACATCTACACAACCACTCACCTTCTCTGCCATTGCTGGGCGATACAAGATGTCTGACTCTGACGTAAGACGGTGTGTGGCCAAAAGGTAATGCTAATCATGAGTGGGTGGAATGTGGTGGGTGGAGGTTGTGGATCATTAGCCTGAACTGAAATGAGATTGTGCTACATGTGTGCTTGTCTGTTGTCCTCCCTCAGTCAGACATTGATGGATCAGTCCTCTCCCTGATTTAACACTGCCTCCCCTAGCTTCAGGATGGTCACTATCTGATGGCTTTGTCCACATAATAAAAATCAGCTGATAGGAAGTGCAACATTGATATCATGTACATATTAAGTATGTCAATGATGTTGACCTGTACTGTACATGTTATTATTGTATACTGTATAATGATTGACTAGTATACTAGCTAGATGTGTATAGTATTAATCTTGTCCTCTGTTGGAGAGCTGGTGAGCTGGACTCTTCTTTAGAGAAGGTGCAATATTACTCTTTCTCCTCCCAAAATGCAAGGTATAGAGATACCTAGAGTAGAGGAAACAAAGAGGAAATGAGGCAATTTTCACCTTCATTCAATATTTATAGGATGTTATCAGCTTGTTTATTAAAGGTACCCTTCCTGTTTAAGTGGAGCTTTACTACTTCTAACACAATAAGTCTATTCTATATCCTAAAATGAGGACACTTGAAACTCCTCTATTATAACACCCTTAAATGAGGACACCTCTATTTACAGTGGCACCCCTCTATTTTAACCCTTTTAAAACTCTGCATACAATGAAACCCTTCTATTCCAACCCCCTGAAATGAGGACAACTCTCCTCTATTCTAACCCCCTGAAATGAGAACACCTCTGTATACAGTGGAACTCCTCTATTCCAACCCCTTGAAATTAGGACACCTCTGTATACAGTGGAACTCCTCTGTTACACACCTTGAAATGAGGACACCTCTGTATACAGTGAAACTCCTCTATTACAACCCCTTGAAGTGAGGACACCTATGTATAGTGGAACTCCTCTATTCTAACCCACTGAAATGAGGACAACTCCGTATACAGTGGAACTCCTCTATTCCAAACCCTTGAATTGAGGACACCTTTGTATTAAGTGGAACTCGACCCCCTTTGAACTTTGCTGGACATCCTTAGAAATATCTCCTCCCTACCATCCAAGGTTCATCACCTCTTCAGTATTTGCTAAAACTAACCTTGTGAAACGAGGACAGCTCTGTATAGTGAAACACCCTCTATTCCAACTCTCTGAAATGAGGACACCTCTGTATACAGTGGGACTCCTATATTCCAATACACCTGAATTGGAATTGTACAATGAACTGACATATAATATCACAAGATCACTAATCACCATACAGCTGGTAAATTACAGGATTACCAGGGTTTACAAACATTAGTGTATTGCCAGGGTTTACAAACATCAGTAAATCACAGGATTACCAGGGTTTACAAACATTAGTTAACCACAAGATTACCAGGATTTACAAACATTAGTAAATCACAGGATTACCAGGGTTTACAAACATTAGTAAATCATGGGATTACTAGGGTTTTACTTTTTGGAGAAGAGGGAGGAGAACAAGGACCCAATACATGTAGCTATGTATATAATAACCATCTCACCATTAATTGTGATGAAGGCAGGAGCAGGAAACCCTGAAGCCTCACAGATCAGCGTCACATTACACCACACCCCTAATCTATCTGTTACGGGCTGCAGGGTTATTACTGGAGGTGAGACAGCTCCTGCATAATAATTGTCACTAATAGAGAACATGGTGGGTGGGCAATCCTCTTTGGAAATGGTCATCATATACAAAAACTCATTATTAATGGAATATCTTACTCAATATTACTATACTCCATAATGCATACTGTAGAGCGCTATATTTTGGAGGAACTAAATTTTCCCGTTTTTCACGAATTAAGAAAGATCTGCCAAACATTTGCTCTTGAAACTAATCTCCATTTAGCTGACCTCTGACCTGGTGAAAGTTGTTTCGTGAAAAGCTTCAGGATGACCTATTCTCTAAAGTTGAGCTCCTCTAAAATAAAGTGCTATTATATAATATCTTATTCCGTAACATCTTACTCTAAAGTGTAGAATATTATATTCTAAAGTGTAGAATATCTACCCTAATATTTTACTCTATAGTGGGACTATTTATATACCAAATGGTTTATTATTTTTCTCTAATATTCTACACAACAATAACATGTCTTCTATACACCACAACTTACTGCCTACAAGTAAGTTGAGTCCATGAGACAAGTGGCATGATATTGACTGTCAGCAGTAGAGGCAGAGGAGGTGTTGATGGCAAGAGAGGGGAGGGAACTGAAGGGGGTGAAGAAAAGAGGAGAGGTATGGGATAGAGAAGAGAGGTCAGAAGAGAGAGGAGTGAGAAAAGGAACAGGATGTTAATATGGGGGTGTGGCAAGGACTACAGGAGTGAGATGAGACAGGACTATGGGCAGTGAAATGGTGGGCAGGACTAAGACTAAAGGTTGCTATAAGGGGTGGGATGGTAGGCAGGGGTATGGGGATGTGGTGTTGGATGGGGCTATGGGGGTGGAATGGTAAACAGGGGTATGAGGGTGTGGTGTTGGGGGCTGGGCTACGAGGGTGGGATGGTGGGCAGGGCTAGGACTATACAAGAACCAGTCAGAGAGAGCCCCACACTAGGGAGTTTAATGCTATACACACATCTATACATTCTCTTAGACTATTGTCCATAGAACAGGGACAGAGTTGCTTCTACAAACCTCTAATATTCAAAACACAAGATGTTGTTGAGTTTGTGATCACGGCAGTGGAGTTGTCTGGTTCATCAGGATAGGTCTACTGCAGGGTCAAGTTACACACGTAAAATTCTTACAATCAGTTCTCTATGGATTTTTTACCTACCAGAAAAAGAGGTGTGGTTTAATTCCTGTGTGAACGCCCCAAATCTGAGATGGCCTGAAAGGGTTATAATAATTTTAGGGATAGGCAGAAATGGAGATACCAAACAGATTAATTCTTACTTGGATAGGATAAAATCATGTGACAGTCATGTGACCTATACATACCATGTTCCTACAACTACAGGATCTCATGGTCACGCCTCCAAATCACCGAACCAACAGGGTACCCATTGAAAGAACAATTGATGGCAGCCATGGAGCCTACTCAGAGGTCAAGGTCTGCTGGATGCATTGTGTATTATGGAGTACCTAAAAGTTCAAAGAAACAAGATGCTCACCTAGAGGTGTACAGCTAGTGGGTGTGGCTAGTGGGTGTGGCTAAATATTAGGAATCCTAGATCTTACTTTCCATGCAGGTCCCCTTAATGGAGTCCCTTCTCCGGAGGTAACTTGAAGAGATGCCTCCATCCAGTCGTCAATGGTACGGACACGTACCAGGGGTGCATCAGGTACAGTGGCCCTCACCAGTTGGACCACGAGCCTGGTTCCAACACGAGGTCATCCTTTCCCTCTAGAACTATACACTCCATCACAACATACTCTGTACTTGGTGGAACCTGCAAATAATACCATCATCACCAATAGATTACTGAGAATAAAATACAGAAAAAATACTGAAACATTGCAGGTAGATTACTGATATGTTTATTGAGCAAATACTCACTATCTCTTCTGGACTCCAGTGGACGAGTTGGGTGTCTTCAACTTCCTCTTTGATCTCTCCCTCTCCTTCCGAAACATGGCTTTCCGAGAGAAGCTCGCTGCCTTAGCCAATTCAGTGGGTTCTGATGTATTCCAGGAACGTGCAGCCAACTGGTTAGAGATGTCTTTCTTTGCCTGTTGAATGAAGGGACAGGATTTGGTCAACATGTCCCTGATCACTGCACGCAGGACAAACTTAGTTCCCGTTATCATGTCATATATGATGAGGATTCGTTTATCGATATCCATGTCTTGGATCATGCTAGTATCATGACACTGCAGATATCGAAGGAATGGGGAAGGATAGAGTTAAAGAGTAAAATTCTCAGAGGTGTGGGGAGAGATAGTGTTAAAGAGTAAAGTTCTCGGAGGGGTGGGGAGAGATAGGGTTAAAGAGTAAAAAATCTTGGAGGAGTGGGGAGGGATAGGGTTAAGGTAGTCTATATGTAAAGAACTCTTTATAAATGTGAAGAGTTGGGAATGACTCTTATAATGTATTATAATAATATATTAAACATCTGTTTTATGACTAGCTATAGCAGGGCTAAAGACACCTTTCTCCATTAGTACGGGTCTTCACTCACTTGTCAAATACCCATTAATGCAATGACTACTATTTATCTCATTATGCAGCTACTAGGACTTTGAACCCTACATGTATACCGACTGACCTTGTCAGCACAACAAGGGGCTTTAATTGGAATATAACAACTAAATTCAAGGGCAGCAACAACACTCAAACCCTGGGCAGTACACAGGAGGTTACTGTTTGAGGGAAGCATACAATTGAGGAACATAGAGTACGTAGCAGAGTTAGAAATAAATGCTGGCTACTGGCTACCTTTAGCCTGTGCTCTGAACTAAACTTATTTGACCACACCTTCACAGATTCAAGCCTCTTCTGGATATTATTCTCTAGTCTATCCTGTAAACTGAGGGGGGAATTGTTGTGCAGTAAAAACTTCTAATGTAATGTAATATTTATTGATCATGTTGTCCTATAGCCGGCCACTGCTCTACCCACATACAAAACAACTACTCCCACTTCAGTACAGTTTTACCACCACACACACTACACACTTTTATAATCTTCTTGGATGGACAAGTTCAAGGTGAATTTGAACATTCTGTCTCAATTCAGGAGTTACCGTCCCATGATTTTCATGACATTATATAAGAGAAGAGGTAGGTGAGATAAATTAATGGCTGACCTAGTCCTATCAAGGTTGCTTTCATTAGACAAATGTCCATCAAACAGTCCTATGGTGGTTTGTATATTTAAGCAACAGTAAGCCCCGCCTACAAAATTAAAAATACTCCTCCTGTTAAGGGAATGTTTACCGTTAGGTGCCTTTTTTCTTAATGACCAGACCTACCAGCTCCTACGCTTAACAACCAGTTTGGTACTGAAGTTAGAGAACTAGACCCAGCATTGCCATGTTTTTCACTACAAATCAGTTAAGCTTTACAAGAAAAATCTGTCTTAGAGCCTTTAAAATGGAGCCATCTATCCTAAAGGAAACCACAACATGCAAAAAAATATTTTCAATCTAATTTAGCCCCACCCTTTGTCTGTCTGTCTAGCATGTGATTCTATGCCATGTGGCCCAACTGCCACTTTGGCTGGTGTGTACGTGTGTAGAGTAGGAGGATCACATGATCACACAAAAATTGCTGACACAACAATGCTATAGTATGGCTTGACTTACAATCTTCATGGGTTTTTTTTTTCTTAAAAGATGACTGGCTCATGTCTATCTGAAGATGAATCTGTTACTTCACCACTCTGCAATCATGTAGCAACACATTATTGGATCACACCCTCAATCTTCCTTTCTTTACATGTCCCTTTAGACAGCTAGCTAACCTCTTACTGGACAGGCATACACAATGTTGACACAATCACACCCACACCTTGCTATCCCTAGCTCTAGCTACAGTAGCTAAAAGCAACATACAAATGAGCAGCAATCAACATACACACACACCAAACATTTGGCAAAGTCTGTTACATATACACTCACCAAAGGAGAGATGACACCTGTATTGTTAGCAAAACGTGTGCGCACTCATGGATTTTCTGACGCGGTGACCCTTTACCATTTACTTTATGGTTTCTAAAAATAACATTATTGTGTGGTGTCTAAGAAGTGATAATTGTAATAATCATGTAAACAATAACAATAACAACAAAAATAAACAAAGATTGTCTCCAATGTTCTCTGAACAGACTGATGAGTGTACTCTGACCTGTGTGTTTATTATAGTAAAATATTAGAGATTATTCTAAAGTAGCTGCAAGAAAAAGGAATATCTATAATCCAGAGCCTCTGATAAAATACCCTGACTCCCCTGGATACAGTTGGTACAAGTCTCTTACCAATACATCCCTGCCAGTCAGACACTTCATGGACCAACACAGGGCTTCACATATATATAGGAACATGGGATGGGATTAGCGTAGGATATGGTTCCTATACTCATCAACCTTCAAAAGTGACACCTTCCTGACTAACTCCACCCTAACCACACCCCAAACACTATCCCTATACCAATACATAATGGGAAAACTCAAATAATTACACACACTGAGTGACTATCCATCTCCACTCAAGGAGCATTTGAAGGTGGATTCAATGGTGATGCTGCTGAGAAATCTATCTTTGAGGCAAGGACTATGTAATGGTACAAGACTGAAAGTCACCAAACTGCACCACAATTGCATTCAAACAACAATTCTTCAGGGCAAAAACAGAGGAGAGATAATTCTCATTCCTAGGATTAAGCTGGTACCAAGTGACATCAATCTACCATTTTGTCCTGGAAAGGAATAAACTGCCCTTGCGACTGGCCTACTCCATGACAATCAACAAGGCACAAGGACACACCTTTGAGAAGGTGGGAATTTATCTTCCATATCCTGTCTTTTGTCATGGTCAGCTCTATGTGGTATTTTCAAGGGCTAGGGGCTATGGCAGCAGTGAAGGTAAAGTGTTAGAGACAAATCAACAGGGAATCAGAGGCAGGAATACTGTGATGCCAAATATTATATCAAGATGTACTATAGCCTATTAAAATCACAAACTGATTAAAATTTGCTCCATTACACTATAATAGTAACTTAGTCAAGGCACAGAATTTTTTTGGTCAACAACTAATAGAGAGACCTTTGCATAGTCAACAGGTCAGCAAAAAGTTTAGGATCACAGTCCAGGAGAGAGAGTGAGAAAATCAACAAACTCATGTACCTTACATCAAGTCATCAGACAAGTGCTTGACAGACATACTGCATGTGTAGGGTGTTGAGGTGAGTCTAAAATTAGGGGCGTGTCTACACACTAGTACATCCCTATGGGACGCAGTTATTAAAAATGGCTATATTTAAAAGGAGTACATCCATAGTGAATGGAATTAAGGTACTGAACCAGTCTATGGGTAAAGAACTCTTTATAAATATGAACAGTTGGGAATGAGTCTTATAATGTACTATGTACAAAACATGTCTGTTTTATGACTAGCTATAGGACATTAAATGGGTGAGTGAAGCCCTTGAGGACACAGATGATACAAGTAAGCATTATTGGTGACCTCTGGGCACAGGTAAAATATACTCACCTCTGGACACAGGCCACTCAGTTCTAAAATGTATGTGGCCGTCTACCTGAATGAGTTGAAAAAAAATCCTGGGAATTTAATGAGTGTTGTAGTGTGTCTCCATAAATTATGTTCAGCTGCAGTTTAATTGATTTTTAGTGAGCATACTCAGTATCATTTTGTGTCTGTATTTAACTCTGTGTTTTCAATTATAATTCAGTCTGTGATAAGTCTGTTATAAGTCTGTCAGTCAGTTAGTCTATCTATACCTCAGTATAATAATTGTGAGTTTCTTGCCGTGCAAACTGTAGTTAAGATACTACAAGTGTGCAGACATTGTGTATCGGGATCTCTTTCTCCCTCTCACCAAGAGATGTGTATTAGGATTTCTTTCCCCCTCCCACCAACATCAGGATTACCAGGGTTTACAAACATTAGTAAATCACAGAATTACCAGGGTTCAAACATTAGTAAATCACAGGATTACAAGGGTTTACAAACCTTAGTAAATACGGGATTACCAGGGTTTACAAACATTAGCTAGTAAATTACAGGATTACCAGGGTTCAAACATTAGTAAATCACAGAATTACCAGGGTTCAAACATTAGTAAATCACAGGATTACCAGGGTTTACAAACATTAGCTAGTAAATTACAGGATTACCAGGGTTCAAACATTAGTAAATCAAAGGATTACTAGGGTTTACAAACATTAGTAAAATCACGGGATTACCAAGGTTTACAAACATAAGGATTATCAGTGTTCAAACATTAGTTAATCACGGGATTACTAGGGTTTACAAACATTATTAAATCACAGGATTACAAGGGTTTACAAACCTTAGTAAATACGGGATTACCAGGGTTTACAAACATTAGCTAGTAAATCACAGGATTACCAGGGTTCAAACATTAGTAAATCACAGAATTACCAGGGTTCAAACATTAGTAAATCACAGGATTACCAGGGTTTACAAACATTAGCTAGTAAATTACAGGATTACCAGGGTTCAAACATTAGTAAATCAAAAGATTACTAGGGTTTACAAACATTAGTAAAATCACGGGATTACCAAGGTTTACAAACATAAGGATTATCAGTGTTCAAACATTAGTTAATCACGGGATTACTAGGGTTTACAAACATTATTAAATCACAGGATTACAAGGGTTTACAAACCTTAGTAAATACGGGATTACCAGGGTTTACAAACATTAGCTAGTAAATCACAGGATTACCAGGGTTCAAACATTAGTAAATCACAGAATTACCAGGGTTCAAACATTAGTAAATCACAGGATTACCAGGGTTTACAAACATTAGCTAGTAAATTACAGGATTACCAGGGTTCAAACATTAGTAAATCAAAAGATTACTAGGGTTTACAAACATTAGTAAAATCACGGGATTACCAAGGTTTACAAACATAAGGATTATCAGTGTTCAAACATTAGTTAATCACAGGATTACTAGGGTTTACAAACCTTAGTGATTACAAGGGTTTACAAACATTAGCTAGTAAATTACAGGATTACCAGGGTTCAAACATTAGTAAATCAAAGGATTACTAGGGTTTACAAACATTAGTAAAATCACGGGATTACCAGGGTTTACAAACATAAGGATTATCAGTGTTCAAACATTAGTTAATCACGGGATTACTAGGGTTTACAAACATTATTAAATCACAGGATTACAAGGGTTTACAAACATAAGGATTATCAGTGTTCAAACATTAGTTAATCACGGGATTACTAGGGTTTACAAACATTAGTAAATCACAGGATTACTAAGATTTTACTTTTTGGAGAAGAGGGAGAAGGAGAACAAGGATCCAATACATGTAGCTATGTATATAATAACCATCTCACCATTAATTCTGATGAAGGCAGGAGCAGGAAACCCTGAAGCCTCACAGATCAGCGTCACATTAGACCACACCCCTAAACTATCTGTTACAGGCTGCAGGGTTATTACTGGAGGTGAGACAGCTCCTGCATAATAATTGTCACTAATAGAGAACATCGTGGGTGGGTAATCCTGTTTGGAAATGGTCATCGTAGACAAAAACTCATTATTAATGGAATATCTTACTCAATATTACTATACTCCATAATGTATACTGTAGAGCGCTATATTTTGGAGGAACTAAACTTTCCCGTTTTTCATGAATTAAGAAAGATCTGCCAAACTTTTGCTCTTGAAACTAATCTCCATTTAGCTGACCTCTGACAATGTCCCAGAAACCTTAGGTACATATACCTTATAGCAAAGGTGGACATGACTCCATGGACACTGGCTAGAATTTAAAATTATGGCCAGACCTACAAACATGATATTTCATCTTTACTTTATATTGCTGATAAATTTCTCTCATCCATCTTATGCAAAAGTGGATTAAGAAATTCTACAGAGGGAGGGGCTCCTCTAAGCCACACCCCCAATTCTACAGCCTCCAACTCACAAGAGAGAGGTATAATGAGTAAGTATAGCTATCTCCACATGAATTCCTAACTCAACTTACCCTCCTTTATCTCAGTATACTTACACCTATAATAAGTCCAGCTTGAAAGGATGGGTTGGAAGCACTTACTTCCTTGATAGGACCATTCACAACTCCAACATTCTGAGGATCATTAAAGCTTACCCTGTGCAAGGATGTACAACAGTAACTGTCCTACTCTTCTTTAGTACAAGCTTACCTCTTATTTGTGTCAAATCTTGAAAATTCTTCATTGTCACAAAGAGCTTTCTATATCTGACCTACTTCAGACTATAGTAGAGAAGGGAGCACATTTCATACACATAATTATAGGGGCTAGTTATAAACATACCCACACATATGCACTATTATCTCTGCTGAAGTCTTCACACATTTTGAAGTCCAATGTTCATAGGAGTCCAAGTGTCCTCATCTTAAGGGTAGGATTCAACAGTTTCTTCGCCTTCACAAAAAATTCATCGTCCTCCACCTTCCTCACCTACTAAATGCATCCGTCACCTATAGAGTAGACACCACATACTATTAATAATTATTATACGAAGAGTAGTGCACGTGCACTTGATTGTGCCCCGCCCCCATAATTATAGACGTAATGGTGTGCACTATTCGAAAAAAAAGAGCCAATTTGTTGCGCTGAAAAGGTACAGATCTGACTCGAGACTGTAGTATTTCTCTGAGATGAGGATTTTATGCCGTGGGACTCTCCTATCCAAATGACTCCCCAATACAAGGGACGGAATGACTAACAGCTAAACCATCAGAAACTGAGCGGATGCTCGGAGAAAACATTATTCTTTCATCTAATTCCAGTGGCTATGTTTAGGATGGTTCACAGCTTGCATGGTTCTCTGAACTCTGTTCAAAACTAGACTATATTGTGTTAAATCAATTTTCCCTCATCTTGTAAGAAATATCAACTTAATGGGAAGCAACTTTGGCAGTTCTAAAAGTAGATCTACACTATGTGGTCATCATGTATATTAGCTGTAGGGAAGAGTGATGTATTTGGTACATCAAGAATTACACTAGCTGTCACCCCTTTGCTTGCAGTAAGAATCAACCATTTCTTCTTACACAGTGTTACTATTAATGGAGCTAGTTTGAAGCAATTACTTGTCTCAGGTTTTATATCATGACATTCTAATTTTGAATCTAAAGGGAAACCATCACTGTGTGGTGTCATGATCTGTTTGAACCACTTGGTGTTCACAGCTTACAGTTAATTAAATGCAGAGCTATTTCTCTTGTATGTTCAGACTCAGGGGTAGTGCCTGGTGAATCTGTTTTACTAGTGTGGTCATGTATTGAATAGCCATTTGTGATATTATGAATTCTTTGTTACTGTGCCTGCATGTGGATGTGCATGTGATTTGAGATCTGCATGCAGTGGAACCCAGGACATGCACCCATGAAAGGAGAGCCTCTCACTGGCTACTATACCCTGGACACTCACAGAAGTCCCACAAGTTCAAAATTATTATTAACCCTGAAATGAGGACACCCCCTGCCTAAGACACTTAGCTATTATGATTGTCTGGAATAGAGAAGTTCCACTGTTATTAGCTACCTATAGTGAGTCTACATGATAATTATATACGCTATAGCTAGTTGAAAATTATAGGATTCATGGATGAAGGTTAAACTTCCAGCAACAGCATAATATGAAATATCCTTCCCATGAAAACTGTAGATAAAAGTTGAGATATTATTATGTATATAGTCAAAACAACAGGATACATAATATATCCATGTGAAATATCCTTCTAATGAACAGTATATAGCTAATAGGATATTTGGATGTAAAGTCATTGTCCATAAATATTATTCACAGGCAGAATTTTTGTCTAGTGTAGCTCATCACTAGAAAAGTCATTTGAGAACTCAAAGTCATTCTCTTCTTCTATGCTAAGGTCCAATAACCATAAATCATCTCAGTGAAATACTAAATGAATGATCTCACTGTTATCCGGACTGTTTTATAGGCGCCAAATAGCTAACTGATACATAATATGATTTATTATAAAAAATTTTTTCCAAAATTTATTATTACATATAACAATATTATAATGAAGGGATTTAAGATAGTGACTGGTGAAGTTCAGAAGCTAAGGTTCCAAATTCAATCACATTCAGTGCAGTTATCAGTCTCTTCCAGGATATAGGCTGACATGCCTCTCCATCCAACCATAGACTGAATACCTCACGACAGGATTCCACACAGCCCTTCATCTGAGTGTCATATTCAATCCTTCCCACAAGATTATGATGAAATTCCAGGGCATAGGCCATTGCTTTCCACTTGTAACAGATTTCATTTATTATCTTGAACTGGTTATTGCCGACCTTTAAATACTCCAGCTGGTGGAGGAGGGGCACATCACCTAAAGAAGACAGTAGTTTTAGAATAAATCCATGAATAATGTCACTAATGACCCCTTACCGATAGAGGGAGTCCTCTCAGTCTGTGGTGGTGGAGTAAGGTCAGACTTTTTGGTACATTGGGCTATAAAATGCAAGTGCAAGGAATTAAATAAAGGGTCTTCATACATATGGATGCAAGTATATATAACTCTTCTATTAGTGACCCCTTACCAATGGAGGAAGTCTGTGAGATTTGGGGGTGGGTAAAATTGAGGGGTGGAGACTGAGGAGAAGATGGGTCTACAGAAAAGAAGGAAAAACTGAAAATTAACACCTCATACTGTTCACTTCCATACCTCTCAGCCAGACTTTGTGCTCTGCAGTCAATGACCCTCCAGGGGTGCGGTGTTTGGTACACAGCAATTCATTACCTATTTCAGAAATAGTTGCTGGATGGAGGGAAGAGGACATGTGCTCATCACACAAGAAGGACACTACAGGCTCGTCTGGTGTGTAGTTGAGCTTCTCAGTGGCTATGTTGATTGCACTCACCAGAGTGTGACGAACCTTCAAACACATTCGAGATACAGTTTCAGCATACGATGGAACATCAGGTGGAACGTGTAGAGAGACTATAAAAAAGTTGTCAAAGGGGTCATTGATGGTGACCTTGCAATTTCCTCGATAGCCTGGAAGTGAGAAATGGACACTATTTCTAGTGATGTTGGCATACTCTCCTGTGTGGGGGTCCTTAAACAGCTCCCACTTGCTTACAGTGATGAGGTGGCAGATGGTCCCACAGTAGACTCCGTATCTTGGTGCACCATTTGTAAAGTGCAGGACCATGGGTGGGACACTCTGGGTCTCGGGCTCTGGATTACAGCTGGTAAGAATGTCTACCTTCAAGACACAGGGCATCAAATACTCCCCTTCATTCACCTCTGAAACTATAAACAACTTCACAAAGAGCTTCATCATATCGGCAGGAGAAAACACACCATCCACATAGTGGGCTGGAAACTTCTTCAGGCACTCGATGCTGAGGATACCACACTGGCTGAACTTCTTCCACATCCCAGACAAATTTCTCTGCATCTCAGGCTTGGTTGTCAGTTGGATGTGATATGCCACTAACTCGGTAAGCTTGTTGAGGACGAACTGAGGATGTCCAATCACAACATTGGGGAACTCTTCTTCAAAGTAAAAGACTAGCTTCATCTCGTGAAGGAATCTCAGAGCCTCCTTCAGAGACTCCTCGGTGATGTGATAGTGGGAGACTCGAGGTAAAATTTCAGATTCGTGAAATGCAATCTGATCAGATTCTTGTACCATGTTTTGCAGAGTGAGTTCCACTCCATAGTAGTTGACAGGGATACTGACAGTTATAGCATTAGACTGGTCCATTATTACCTCCCTCAGTTCTCCAGCCGTAAGGTGGTCGACTTCCTCAGGGTTCTTGGCATTGAGGGCATAGATAAGTTCGTATTTATTCCTATAGATGACATTCTTTTCCAGACCAAAGAATTTCACCATATCTATTAGCTTGTGATTCTTTTCCTCTCTTGTCTCAGTGCACTTGTACTCCTCATCTCTGTGGGTGCCAACAAATATGACCTTGACATGCCTGTCTTTCTGAGACTTTGAGACGATCATCCTCAAGCAGAGACGTATAATCTGCTCGTTGGTGAGTGTGGACTTGACTCCTTCCCCAACAGATTGCCCCTCCTCGTTGTAGTAGTAGTTCATAGGATATTCATCAAAACGCTGGCTGAGATCGGTCACCAGTATACCAAGGGAAAGGTTGTCAATGAATTTTGGCAGAATCTCTAAAAATTGAGGCTGTCCACCACAGTCACTCATCTCACCAACAATCTGACCGTTTAGTACCTTTACATCCTCATCTGGTTTATAGAAACGTGTTATCAGATCCTTCTCCACTTCATCAGTTGGTACAGCTGGTGCGTTGACAGCCTTACGGATAAATCTTTGAATTCCTGCTATTGGACCTGTAGGAATAGATTCAACAACAAAATCCTTGGCGGTCTTCATCATCATGTCAGAGTAATCGTCCACATTAATTCTCTTGAGCTGCTTCCCGTCCACTCCGATTCTAGTCATGGCAACAGCTCGTACAGGCGTTTCAGCACAGGGTGTGCTGACACGTGTGGAAGGAGGATTCTCCCCTAGTATAAGTGCGAGAACATGGCTCTTGCCTGCTCCAGCAAAGCCAAACATTATGCACCTCAATGCATAATAAATCACCTTGATGAGACTCATGGCCTTATCGAAACCAAGACGAGTCTTTATACTCGAACATGCTATAAAGGAGAGATGAGAGAGTTCCATATGTGACCACATACACTATAACATGAGTTATTATGGAATGCCATTGTGTAGAACTAAGGAATCTAGTTTGGATCATGAATATCATTACAACACATACAAACACATGTACATTATGTGATACAATAATACATGCTATCACATAGGTATGTTAGCTGACATCACTCACAGTGGAAACCCTCCATTCCAACCCCTGTTATGAGGATACCTCTATATACCGTGGAACCGCTCTATTATAACCACCTGATATGAGGATACCACTGTATACAGTGGAGTACCTCTATTCCAACCCCCTGTTATGAGGATACCCTTACTAGAACCCCTATATTCCAGCCATTTGAAATGAAGATACATTGAGGAGACTTGGAATGTCCCAAATAACAGCTTGTGTAGAAGTAGAACTTTACTCCCTGAAATGAGGTCACCTAATTTCTTCCAAGGTGTCTGGAATAGAGGTCCACTGTATGGTAACACTTCATTGTGTGTCATGTCATATACATGTACTACATGTAACTTACATGTAAATACAAGTACAGTGGAACCTCAGATATTATATTATGTGACTGGCACTAGAGTCTAATGACACCTCTCTATTAAGGAGGACACTTGGATAGTTAATGTATTAACATTAATAGAACTTCACCCCCTGAAATGAGGCCATCCCTCTCTGGAGTCTATGTACTCAGAGTAGAAACATAACTGAAGTTGGTATAAGTTAGTAAAATTATGTCATCTTGTGGCTTTAAACAGTCTGTTGCTAACTTAATTAATATTCAGGACTCACTAAACAACAAAATTAGTAAACACAAACATGCCCTCAAGCTTATAATTAAGATGGTGTATTTAAAATCTTATCAGAAATAGATTGCTATGAAGAATCATGTATGTCTGTCTGTCAGAAGCTTACAAACACATGTATATTAGGTGACATAATCACTCCAACACCCTGATATTGTATACACTAATATGCAGATACCCCTCCATTTAAATCATCTGACAAGAGAATACCTCTGTATATTCCAACCTCATGATATGAGGATACCTCTTTAAAAAGTGACCTTCCAGTTTAATTTTGTTCCAAGGTGTCTGGAATAGAGGTCCACTGTATAGTATAGTAACACTTCATTGTGTGTCATGTATAATATTATACAGCACACAGTTACATGTATATATATACATATATACATGTACCTTACATGTAAACAGATGATGTTCTGATGGATTGCCCTCTTGTGAAACCACACCTACTCCCTATTTAAAAGAGTCTACTCAGCAGATCTCTACATACTTTGAGAGGATAAATCTTACCACATGCTCAATAATTAACACTTGCTTAGGTACTGTTACTAGAAAGGGTGTGAGGGTTCAACAAACTCCCCCTGGATTAGAACATACTGAATTCCTTTAAAAAGTCTATTTCAAGTACAAAGTCCACACCCTGACCGACCAACCCTGTAATTTTAGTGATGTCATGCCATAAAGTGAACAATTATATTACACTAGATAATTTTATAATCAGTATTATCAACCATGGAGGTGTGGTTACAATGTCACATTTAAACACTTCTACTAAAACTTTGTAAAGTGTTTTGTAATGAAACAACAAATGGAGCTAATAGAAATGTCATCCAGTGACTTAGAGGTGTAGTGTAAACTAGTTGCCAGCTGGCTGGCTGTCTGGCTTCCAGGACAATACCTGGTCTTTGAGGACAGGGAACAGAGTGATAAACCCAGGCAAGATGGCAGCTGGGTTATACTGGGCCTTCTTGCCAGTATAATAATTATCATGCTCTATATGCATGTAGTGAAATCTTCTACATGAAATTAACTGGAAGGTTTAAACAACATCAAGTGGTAATTTCTTCTCCTGTGGTTCATAATTATATCTTAGCATCACTAAACGCTAAAACACAACCTTTACCAGGATAAAAACAGTGAGACCTGTATAACCTTTAAACTTTAAACAGGTTTAACTGGTTTAGGAATGTGATAACTTGTAGAAATAATTACTAACAGACAACAGCTAAATGTTTACTGGTCTCTGAGGTATGAATTGGAGAGACATGAGGAAGTGCTAATACTATATACTGTTAGCTAATGCTTGGTCATGTGACTGCATACACTTTTTATATGTATGTGTTTAGGTATGTCACATGACAAAAGGGATATCCCTATGTGGACTTAATATGAGGACCCACTATCCCAGTTAAGGGGTCAAAGTCTGGACAGATAGGTGAGTCCTATTCTTTTACCTTTGAAGTATGGTAATCTGGTGGTTAACACTTCTTCACAATGATCTGACAATGACATGGATTTGAACAACCTCTTAGATATAACATTTCTACTATAATGGTATCCTTAATATATAAATATCCTCTTTACAAATGTAACAAATACACACTTATCCTATAACTGATAGACTGTACTAGAGATGAGTTGTATAGACAGAAAGAACAAATTTTTCCTAGTAGAATGCAATTTGTTTGAAGTCTATATCTCATTCCAGTCTAAAGTTATGGCCAGTTAAAGTTTCACCTACTTTTAAACTTTAGCTAATTAGTTCTAAAAATAGTAACATGTTAATTATATTCATGAATTATTTTTTTATTATTACATTACATCATAATAATTATTACATCATCATTCAAAATTTATTAGCTACTTAAATTATGGACTCACCTTTATTTTCTATTTCTATCTGCTTTATTTCTGTCTCACAGTGATTTATCTGTTGTTTATAGTCCTGGATAGAGCTCTCCAATATCTTCACTCTATTCTTTAGCCCTTCCCTACTCTCCTCACTAATGTTGGGATCCTCTATCACACTCTGACCACTAGCTATAGCCTGCACACAAAGAACACACACCAGGTATAGAATAGGCTACATGCACCACTCTCATCATACCACTACTACACTCATCACTTACCCCTTCCCAATACTTTATCTCTCTCTGACACTCTGCCTTCTCCTGTGAGGAGAGAGAGAGAAGGTGAAGCAATGCTAACACACACACAAAAGACGGCCATCTTGGACCGATAAACACACCCTACCACACGCACAGCAAGGGACCTACTGACTCCAAACACACAGAACATATACAGTAAACTATCCTCTACAAGGTCATCTGGGTTACAGACACCCAAACCACACCCATTTTACACGGGACAGGGGTAAAAAACAATTAATGCTGACTCAGCACTTTTTGGTCTAACCTGAACAGGGGTCGTGCTCGGACACTGAAGGAGGTGTGGCCCCTAAACTTGGAGGCTAATACCTTGGAGACCTCTATTACAAGGTCATGTGGTCCTACAGTCCATCCCTCTATCTTTGATTTTTACCCCCACATTAATAATAGACCTTCAGTACATGGGTACAATACAGGTGCCGGAGGTGGTGGGAGGGTGTGGCTGGAGGCACTGAACCAAACATGAAGGCATAGCAGCTGATACTAAACCTTCCATCACTGCACACTGCCTTCATCTATTACATGCAGTGTATGAGAGGCCTATTGTACCTTACAATACTATAAATATGAGCCAATGTATTGATATGTTACCAGTATCAGTGATGTGAGAGTTTGGAAGGTTTACTAACAACACACACAAGCTCACCTCTTTCAATTCTTCAATTCTTTTCTTGGAGTTCTTTATCTGAAAAGAACCACAAATTCCACACTCATAAACACAGATAGTATAGACATAGATACTAGGAGATACATACAAGCTAGCTAAACTCTCAAAACTACAGCTAAACGCTTTGCTACATCTCAACTCCCCTCGGGCCATGTTCAGCTAGCTGCTAGCTACACTTTAGCTACTAGAACTAACTACTGTAGACTAGATAATAATACACAACAGCCTAGGAGGTCAGGACAGAGCTAGCTAACTATGGCTACACGTATACAGTCAGCGCACCAACACACTGAATGGAGTTCTACTTTATAGCTAGCTCTGCAGCAGCAGTTCTTGCTGATACTATAAGGCAGCTGTTCAGGGTTGGCGCGCTCACTAGCTGGGAATTATAAAAACAGGAGATGATTTAACATCTACACAACCACTCACCTTCTCTGCCATTGCTGGGCGATACAAGATGTCTGACTCTGACGTAAGACGGTGTGTGGCCAAAAGGTAATGCTAATCATGAGTGGGTGGAATGTGGTGGGTGGAGGTTGTGGATCATTAGCCTGAACTGAAATGAGATTGTGGTGCATGTGTACTTGTCTGTTGTCCTCCCTCAGTCAGACACTGATGAATCAGTCCTCTCCCTGATTTAACACTGCCTCCCCTAGCTTCAGGATGGTCACTATCTGATGGCTTTGTCCACATAATAAAAATCAGCTGATAGGAAGTGCAACATTGATATCATGTACATATTAAGTATGTCAATGATGTTGACCTGTACTGTACATGTTATTATTGTATACTGTATAATGATTGACTAGTATACTAGCTAGATGTGTATAGTATTAATCTTGTCCTCTGTTGGAGAGCTGGTGAGCTGGACTCTTCTTTAGAGAAGGTGCAATATTACTCTTTCTCCTCCCAAAATGCAAGGTATAGAGATACCTAGAGTAGAGGAAACAAAGAGGAAATGAGGCAATTTTCACCTTCATTCAATATTTATAGGATGTTATCAGCTTGTTTATTAAAGGTATCCTTCCTGTTTAAGTGGAGCTTTACTACTTCTAACACAATAAGTCTATTCTATATCCTAAAATGAGGACACTTGAAACTCCTCTATTATAACACCCTTAAATAAGGACACCTCTATTTACAGTGGCACCCCTCTATTTTAACCCTTTTAAAACTCTGCATACAATGAAACCCTTCTATTCCAACCCCCTGAAATGAGGACAACTCTCCTCTATTCTAACCCCCTGAAATGAGAACACCTCTGTATACAGTGGAACTCCTCTATTCCAACCCCTTGAAATTAGGACACCTCTGTATACAGTGGAACTCCTCTGTTACACACCTTGAAATGAGGACACCTCTGTATACAGTGAAACTCCTCTATTACAACCCCTTGAAGTGAGGACACCTATGTATAGTGGAACTCCTCTATTCTAACCCACTGAAATGAGGACAACTCCGTATACAGTGGAACTCCTCTATTCCAAACCCTTGAATTGAGGACACCTTTGTATTAAGTGGAACTCGAACCCCCTTTGAACTTTGCTGGACATCCTTAGAAATATCTCCTCCTTACCATCCAAGGTTCATCACCTCTTCAGTATTTGCTAAAACTAACCTTGTGAAACGAGGACAGCTCTGTATAGTGAAACACCCTCTATTCCAACTCTCTGAAATGAGGACACCTCTGTATACAGTGGGACTCCTATATTCCAATACACCTGAATTGGAATTGTACAATGAACTGACATATAATATCACAAGATCACTAACCACCATACAGCTGGTAAATTACAGGATTACCAGGGTTTACAAACATTAGTGTATTGCCAGGGTTTACAAACATCAGTAAATCACAGGATTACCAGGGTTTACAAACATTAGTAAATCACAGGATTACCAGGGTTTACAAACATTAGTAAATCACAGGATTACCAGGGTTTACAAACATTAGTAAATCATGGGATTACTAGGGTTTTACTTTTTGGAGAAGAGGGAGGAGAACAAGGACCCAATACATGTAGCTATGTATATAATAACCATCTCACCATTAATTGTGATGAAGGCAGGAGCAGAAACCCTGAAGCCTCACAGATCAGCGTCACATTAGACCACACCCCTAAACTATCTGTTATGGTCTGCATGGTTATTACTGGAGGCGAGACAACTCCTGCATAATAATTGTCACTAATAGAGAACATCGTGGGTGGGCAATCCTCTTTGGAAATGGTCATCATAGACAAAAACTCATTATTAATGGAATATCTTACTCAATATTACTATACTCCATAATGTATACTGTAGAGCGCTATATTTTGGAGGAACTAAATTTTCCCGTTTTTCACAAATTAAGAAAGATCTGCCAAACTTTTGCTCTTGAAACTAATCTCCATTTAGCTGACCTCTGACCTGGTGAAAGTTGTTTCGTGAAAAGCTTCAGGATGACCTATTCTCTAAAGTTGAGCTCCTCTAAAATAAAGTGCTATTATATAATATCTTATTCCATAACATCTTACTCTAAAGTGTAGAATATTATATTCTAAAGTGTAGAATATCTACCCTAATATTTTACTCTATAGTGGGACTATTTATATACCAAATGGTTTATTGTTTTTCTCTAATATTCTACACAACAATAACATGTCTTCTATACACCACAACTTACTGCCTACAAGTAAGTTGAGTCCATGAGACAAGTGGCACGATATTGACTGTCAGCAGTAGAGGCAGAGGAGGTGTTGATGGCAAGAGAGGGGAGGGAACTGAAGGGGGTGAAGAAAAGAGGAGAGGTATGGGATAGAGAAGAGAGGTCAGAAGAGAGAGGAGTGAGAAAAGGAACAGGATGTTAATATGGGGGTGTGGCAAGGACTACAGGAGTGAGATGAGACAGGACTATGGGCAGTGAAATGGTGGGCAGGACTAAGACTAAAGGTTGCTATAAGGGGTGGGATGGTAGGCAGGGGTATGGGGATGTGGTGTTGGGTGGGGCTATAGGGGTGGAATGGTAAACAGGGGTATGAGGGTGTGGTGTTGGGGGCTGGGCTACGAGGGTGGGATGGTGGGCAGGGCTAGGACTATACAAGAACCAGTCAGAGAGAGCCCCACACTAGGGAGTTTAATGCTATACACACATCTATACATTCTCTTAGACTATTGTCCATAGAACAGGGACAGAGTTGCTTCTACAAACCTCTAATATTCAAAACACAAGATGTTGTTGAGTTTGTGATCACGGCAGTGGAGTTGTCTGGTTCATCAGGATAGGTCTACTGCAGGGTCAAGTTACACACGTAAAATTCTTACAATCAGTTCTCTATGGATTTTTTACCTACCAGAAAAAGAGGTGTGGTTTAATTCCTGTGTGAATGCCCCAAATCTGAGATGGCCTGAAAGGGTTATAATAATTTTAGGGATAGGCAGAAATGGAGATACCAAACAGGTTAATTCTTACTCGGATAGGATAAAATCATGTGACAGTCATGTGACCTATACATACCATCTACAGGATCACATGGTCACGCCTCCAAATCACCGAACGAACAGGGTACCCATTGAAAGAACAATTGATGGCAGCCATGGAGCCTACTAGAGGTCAAGGTCTGCTGGATGCATTGTGTATTATGGAGTACCTAAAAGTTCAAAGAAACAAGATGCTCACCTAGAGGTGTACAGTTAGTGGGTGTGGCTAGTGGGTGTGGCTAAATATTAGGAATCCTAGATCTTACTTTCCATGCAGGTCCCCTTAATGGAGTCCCTTCTCCGGAGGTAACTTGAAGAGATGCCTCCATCCAGTCGTCAATGGTACGGACACGTACCAGGGGTGCATCAGGTACAGTGGCCCTCACCAGTTGGACCACGAGCCTGGTTCCAACACGAGGTCATCCTTTCCCTCTAGAACTATACACTCCATCACAACATACTCTGTACTTGGTGGAACCTGCAAATAATACCATCATCACCAATAGATTACTGAGAATAAAATACAGAAAAAATACTGAAACATTGCAGGTAGATTACTGATATGTTTATTGAGCAAATCCTCACTATCTCTTCTGGACTCCAGTGGACGAGTTGGGTGTCTTCAACTTCCTCTTTGATCTCTCCCTCTCCTTCCGAAACATGGCTTTCCGAGAGAAGCTCGCTGCCTTAGCCAATTCAGTGGGTTCTGATGTACTCCAGGAACGTGCAGCCAACTGGTTAGAGATGTCTTTCTTTGCCTGTTGAATGAGGGGACAGGATTTGGTCAACAACATGTCCCTGATCACTGCACGCAGGACAAACTTAGTTCCCGTTATCATGTCATATATGATGAGGATTCGTTTATCGATATCCATGTCTTGGATCATGCTAGTATCATGACACTGCAGATATCGAAGGAATGGGGAAGGATAGAGTTAAAGAGTAAAATTCTCAGAGGTGTGGGGAGAGATAGTGTTAAAGAGTAAAGTTCTCGGAGGGGTGGGGAGAGATAGGGTTAAAGAGTAAAAAATCTTGGAGGAGTGGGGAGGGATAGGGTTAAGGTAGTCTATATGTAAAGAACTCTTTATAAATGTGAAGAGTTGGGAATGACTCTTATAATGTATTATAATAATATATTAAACATCTGTTTTATGACTAGCTATAGCAGGGCTAAAGACACCTTTCTCCATTAGTACGGGTCTTCACTCACTTGTCAAATACCCATTAATGCAATGACTACTATTTATCTCATTATGCAGCTACTAGGACTTTGAACCCTACATGTATACCGACTGACCTTGTCAGCACAACAAGGGGCTTTAATTGGAATATAACAACTAAATTCAAGGGCAGCAACAACACTCAAACCCTGGGCAGTACACAGGAGGTTACTGTTTGAGGGAAGCATACAATTGAGGAACATAGAGTACGTAGCAGAGTTAGAAATAAATGCTGGCTACTGGCTACCTTTAGCCTGTGCTCTGAACTAAACTTATTTGACCACACCTTCACAGATTCAAGCCTCTTCTGGATATTATTCTCTAGTCTATCCTGTAAACTGAGGGGGGAATTGTTGTGCAGTAAAAACTTCTGATGTAATGTAATATTTAATGATCATGTTGTCCTATAGCCGGCCACTGCTCTACCCACATACAAAACAACTACTCCCACTTCAGTACAGTTTTACCACCACACACACTACACACTTTTATAATCTTCTTGGATGGACAAGTTCAAGGTGAATTTGGACATTCTGTCTCAATTCAGGAGTTACCGTCCCATGATTTTCATGACATTATATAAGAGAAGAGGTAGGTAAGATAAATTAATGGCTGACCTAGTCCTATCAAGGTTGCTTTCATTAGACAAATGTCCATCAAACAGTCCTATGGTGGTTTGTATATTTAAGCAACAGTAAGCCCCGCCTACAAAATTAAAAATACTCCTCCTGTTAAGGGAATGTTTACCGTTAGGTGCCTTTTTTCTTAATGACCAGACCTACCAGCTCCTACGCTTAACAACCAGCTTGGTACTGAAGTTAGAGAACTAGACCCAGCATTGCCATGTTTTTCACTACAAATCAGTTAAGATTTCCAAGAAAAATCTGTCTTAAAGCCTTTAAAATGGAGCCATCTATTCTAAAGGAAACCACAACATGCAAAAAAATATTTTCAATCTAATTTAGCCCCACCCTTTGTCTGTCATCTAGCATGTGATTCTATGCCATGTGGCCAAACTGCCACTTTGGCTGGTGTGTACGTGTGTAGAGTAGGAGGATCACATGATCACACAAAAATTGCTGACACAACAATGCTATAGTATGGCTTGACTTACAATCTTCACGGGTTTTTTTTTTCTTAAAAGATGACTGGCTCATGTCTATCTGAAGATGAATCTGTTACTTCACCACTCTGCAATCATGTAGCAACACATTATTGGATCACACCCTCAATCTTCCTTTCTTTACATATCCCTTTAGACAGCTAGCTAACCTCTTACTGGACAGGCATACACAATGTTGACACAATCACACCCACACCTTGCTATCCCTAGCTCTAGCTACAGTAGCTAAAAGCACATACAAATGAGCAGCAATCAACATACACACACACAAAACATTTGGCAAAGTTTGTTACATATACACTCACCAAAGGAGAGATGACACCTGCCATGTTAGCAAAACGTGTGCGCACTCATGGATTTTCTGACGCGGTGACCCTTTACCATTTCGTTTCTGGTTTCTAAAAATAACATTATTATTATTGTGTGGTGTCTAAGAAGTGATAATTGTAATAATCATGTAAACAATAACAATAACAACAAAAATAAACAAAGATTGTCTCCAATGTTCTCTGAACAGACTGATGAGTGTACTCTGACCTGTGTGTTTATTATAGTAAAATATTAGAGATTATTCTAAAGTAGCTGCAAGAAAAAGGAATGTCTATAGTCCAGAGCCTCTGATAAAATACCCTGACTCCCCTGGATACAGTTGGTACAAGTCTCTTACCAATACATCCCAGCCAGTCAGACACTTCATGGACCAACACAGGGCTCCACATATATATAGGAACATGGGATGGGATTAGCGTAGGATATGGTTCCTATACTCATCAACCTTCATAAGTGACACCTTCCTGACTAACTCCACCCTAACCACACCCCAAACACTATCCCTATACCAATACATAATAGGAAAACTCAAATAATTACACACACTGAGTGACTATCCATCTCCACTCAAGGAGCATTAGAAGGTGGATTCAATGGTGATGCTGCTGAGAAATCTATCTTTGAGGCAAGGACTATGTAATGGTACAAGACTGAAAGTCACCAAACTGCACCAGAATTCCATTCAAACAACAATTCTTCAGGGTAAAAACATGGGAGAGATAATTCTCATTCCTAGGATTAAGCTGGTACCAAGTGACATCAATCTACCATTTTGTCCTGGAAAGGAATAAACTGCCCTTGCGACAGGCCTCCTCCATGACAATCAACAAGGCACAAGGACACACCTTTGAGAGGGTGGGAATTTATCTTCCATATCCTGTCTTTTGTCATGGTCAGCTCTATGTGGCATTTTCAAGGGCTAGGGCTATGGCAGCAGTGAAGGTGAAAGTGTTAGAGACAAATCAACAGGGAATCAGAGGCAGGAATACTGTGACGCCAAATATTATATCAAGATGTACTATAGCCTATTAAAATCACAAACTGATTAAAATTTGCTCCATTACACTATAATAGTAACTTAGTCAAGGCACAGAATATTTGTGGCCAACAACTAATAGAGAGAGACCTTTGCATAGCCAACAGGTCAGCAAAAAGTTTAGGATTACAGTCCAGGAGAGAGAGAGAGTGAAAAAATCAACAAGCTCGTGTACCTTACATCAAGTCATCAGACAAGTGCTTGACAGACATACTGCATGTGTAGGGTGTTGAGGTGAGTCTAAAATTAGGGGCGTGTCTACACACTAGTACATCCCTATGGGACGCAGTTATTAAAAATGGCTATATTTAAAAGGAGTACATCCATAGTGAATGGAATTAAGGTACTGAACCAGTCTATGGGTAAAGAACTCTTTATAAATATGAAGAGTTGGGAATGAGTCTTATAATGTACTATGTACAAAACATGTCTGTTTTATGACTAGCTATAGGACATTAAATGGGTGAGTGAAGCCCTTGAGGACACAGATGATACAAGTAAGCATTATCGGTGACCTCTGGGCACAGGTAAAATCTACTCACCTCTGGACACAGGCCACTCAGTTCTAAAATGTATGTGGCAGTCTACCTGAATGAGTTGAAAAAAAATCCTGGGAATTTAATGAGTGCTGTAGTGTGTCTCCATAAATTATGTTCAGCTGCAGTTTAATTGATTTTTAGTGAGCATACTCAGTATCATTTTGTGTCTGTATTTAACTCTGTGTTTTCAATTATAATTCAGTCTGTGATAAGTCTGTTATAAGTCTGTCAGTCAGTTAGTCTATCTATACCTCAGTATAATAATTGTGAGTTTCTTGCCGTGCAAACTGTAGTTAAGATACTATAAGTGTGCAGACATTGTGTATCGGGATCTCTTTCTCCCTCTCACCAAGAGATGTGTATTAGGATTTCTTTCCCCCTCCCACCAACATCAGGATTACCAGGGTTTACAAACATTAGTAAATCACAGAATTACCAGGGTTCAAACATTAGTAAATCACAGGATTACAAGGGTTTACAAACCTTAGTAAATACGGGATTACCAGGGTTTACAAACATTAGCTAGTAAATTACAGGATTACCAGGGTTCAAACATTAGTAAATCACAGAATTACCAGGGTTCAAACATTAGTAAATCACAGGATTACCAGGGTTTACAAACATTAGCTAGTAAATTACAGGATTACCAGGGTTCAAACATTAGTAAATCAAAGGATTACTAGGGTTTACAAACATTAGTAAAATCACGGGATTACCAAGGTTTACAAACATAAGGATTATCAGTGTTCAAACATTAGTTAATCACGGGATTACTAGGGTTTACAAACATTATTAAATCACGGGATTACTAGGGTTTACAAACATTAGTAAATCACAGGATTACTAAGATTTTACTTTTTGGAGAAGAGGGAGAAGGAGAACAAGGACCCAATACATGTAGCTATGTATATAATAACCATCTCACCATAAATTGTGATGAAGGCAGGAGCAGGAAACCCTGAAGCCTCACAGATCAGCGTCACATTAGACCACACCCCTAAACTATCTGTTACGGTCTGCATGGTTATTACTGGAGGTGAGACAGCTCCTGCATAATAATTGTCACTAATAGAGAACATCGTGGGTGGGCAATCCTGTTTGGAAATGGTCATCATAGACAAAAACTCATTATTAATGGAATATCTTACTCAATATTACTATACTCCATAATGTATACTGTAGAGCGCTATATTTTGGAGGAACTAAACTTTCCCGTTTCTCACGAATTAAGAAAGATCTGCCAAACTTTTGCTCTTGAAACTAATCTCCATTTAGCTGACCTCTGACAATGTCCCAGAAACCTTAGGTACATATACCTTATAGCAAAGGTGGACATGACTCCATGGACACTGGCTAGAATTTAAAATTATGGACTGACCTACAAACATGATATTTCATCTTTACTTTATATTGCTGATAAATTTCTCTCATCCATCTTATGCAGGAGTAGATCAAGAAATTCTACAGAGGGAGGGGCTCCTCTAAGCCACACCCCCAATTCTACAGCCTCCAACTCACAAGGGAGAGGTATAATGAGTAAGTATAGCTATCTCCACATGAATTCCTAACTCAACTTACCCTCCTTTATCTCAGTATACTTACACCTATAATAAGTCCAGCTTGAAAGGATGGGTTGGAAGCACTTACTTCCTTGATAAGACGATTTACAACTCCAACATTCTGAGGATCATTGTGCAAGGATGTACAACAGTAACTGTCCTACTCTTCTTTAGTACAAGCTTACCTCTTATTTGTGTCAAATCCTGAAAATTCTTCATTGTTACAAAGAGCTTTCTATATCTGACCTACTTCAGACTATAGTAGAGAAGGGAGCACATTTCATACACATAATTATAGGGGCTAGTTATAAACATACCCACACGTATACATCATACCTTTTGAAGGTGTCCACCAAGAGGTGTGTATCAGGATCTCTTTTCCCCTCCCACCTAGATTCAACAGTTTCTTCGCCTTCACAAAAAATTCATCGTCCTCCACCTTCCTCACCTACTAAATGCATCCGTCACCTATAGAGTAGACACCACATACTAATTATTAATAATATTATACGAAGAGTAGTGCACGTGCACTTGATAGTGCCCCGCCCCCATAATTAATTATAGACGTAATGGTGTGCACTATTCGAAAAAAAAAGCCAAATTTTGTTGTGCTGAAAACGTACAGATCTGATTCGAGACTGTAGTATTTCTCTGAGATGAGGATTTTATGCCGTGGGACTCTCCTATCCTAAGGACTCCCCGATACAAGGAACGGAATGACTAACCGCTAAACCATCAGAAACTGAGCGGATGCTCGGAGAAAACATTATTCTTTCATCTAATTCCAGTGGCTATGTTTAGGATGGTTCACAGCTTGCTTGGTTCTCTGAACTCTGTTCAAAACTAGACTATATTGTGTTAAATCAATTTTCCCTCATCTTGTAAGAAATATCAACTTAATGGGAAGCAACTTTGGCAGTTCTAAAAGTAGATCTATGTGGTCATCATGTATATTAGCTGTAGGGAAGAGTGATGTATTTGGTACATCAAGAATTACACTAGCTGTCACCCCTTTGCTTGCAGTAAGAATCAACCATTTCTTCTTACACAGTGTTACTATTAATGGAGCTAGTTTGGAGCATTTCAGGTTTTATATCATTCTAATTTTGAATCTAAAGGCAAACCATCGCTGTGTGGTGTCATGATCTGTTTGAACCACTTGGTGTTCACAGCTTACAGTTAATTAAATGCAGAGCTATTTCTCTTGTGTGTTCAGACTCAGGGGTAGTGCCTGGTGAATCTGTTTCACTAGTGTGGTCATGTATTGAATAACCATTTGAGATATTATTATGAATTCTTTATTACTGTGCCTGGATGTGCATGTGCATGTGATTTGAGATCTGCATGCAGTGGGACCCAGGACATGCACCCATGAAAGGAGAGCCTCTCACTGGCTACTACACCCTGGACACTCACAGAAGTCCCACAAGTTCAAAATAATTATTAACCCTGAAATGAGGACACCCCCTGCCTAAGACACTTAGCTATTATGATTGTCTGGAATAGAGAAGTTCCACTGTTATTAGCTACCTATAGTGAGTCTACATGATAATTATATACGCTATAGCTAGTTGAAAATTATAGGATTCATGGATGAAGGTTAAACTTCCAGCGACAGCATATGAAATATCCTTCCCATGAAAACTGTAGATAAAAGTTGAGATGTATATAGTCAAAACAACAGGATACATAATATATCCATGTGAAATATCCTTCTAATGAACAGTATATAGCTAATAGGATATTTGGATGTAAAGTCATTGTCCATAAATATTATTCACAGGCAGAATTTTTGTCTAGTGTAGCTCATCACTAGAAAAGTCATTTGAGAACTCAAAGTCATTCTCTTCTTCTATGCTAAGGTCCAATAACCATAAATCATCTCAGTGAAATACTAAATGAATGATCTCACTGTTATCCGGACTGTTTTATAGGCGCCAAATAGCTAACTGATACATAATATGATTTATTATAAAAATTTTTTTCCAAAATTTATTATTACATATAACAATATTATAATGAAGGGATTTAAGATAGTGACTGGTGAAGTTCAGAAGCTAAGGTTCCAAATTCAATCACATTCAGTGCAGTTATCAGTCTCTTCCAGGATATAGGCTGACATGCCTCTCCATCCAACCATAGACTGAATACCTCACGACAGGATTCCACACAGCCCTTCATCTGAGTGTCATATTCAATCCTTCCCACAAGATTATGATGGAATTCCAGGGCATAGGCCATTGCTTTCCACTTGTAACAGATTTCATTTATTATCTTGAACTGGTTATTGCCGACCTTTAAATACTCCAGCTGGTGGAGGAGGGGCACATCACCTAAAGAAGACAGTAGTTTTAGAATAAATCCATGAATAATGTCACTAATGACCCCTTACCGATAGAGGGAGTCCTCTCAGTCTGTGGTGGTGGAGTAAGGTCAGACTTTTTGGTACATTGGGCTATAAAATGCAAGTGCAAGGAATTAAATAAAGGGTCTTCATACATATGGATGCAAGTATATATAACTCTTCTATTAGTGACCCCTTACCAATGGAGGAAGTCTGTGAGATTTGGGGGTGGGTAAAATTGAGGGGTGGAGACTGAGGAGAAGATGGGTCTACAGAAAAGAAGGAAAAACTGAAAATTAACACCTCATACTGTTCACTTCCATACCTCTCAGCCAGACTTTGTGCTCTGCAGTCAATGACCCTCCAGGGGTGCGGTGTTTGGTACACAGCAATTCATTACCTATTTCAGAAATAGTTGCTGGATGGAGGGAAGAGGACATGTGCTCATCACACAAGAAGGACACTACAGGCTTGTCTGGTGTGTAGTTGAGCTTCTCAGTGGCTATGTTGATTGCACTCACCAGAGTGTGACGAACCTTAAAACACATTCGAGATACAGTTTCAGCATACGATGGAACATCAGGTGGAACGTGTAGAGAGACTATAAAAAAGTTGTCAAAGGGGTCGTTGATGGTGACCTTGCAGTTTCCTCGATAGCGTGGAAGCGAGAAATGGACACTATTTCTAGTGATGTTGGCATACTCTCCTTTGTGGTGGTCTTTAAACAGCTCCCACTTGCTTACAGTGATGAGGTGGCAGATGGTCCCACAGTAGACTCCGTATCTTGGTGCACCATTTGTAAAGTGCAGGACCATGGGTGGGACACTCTGGGTCTCGGGCTCTGGATTACAGCTGTTAAGCATGTCTACCTTCAAGACGCATGGCATCAAATACTTTCCTTCATTCACCTCTGAAACTATAAACAGCTTCACAAAGAGCCTCATCATATCGGCAGGAGAAAACACCCCATCCACATAGTGGGCTGGAAACTTCTTCAGGCACTCGATGCTGAGGATACCACACTGGCTGAACTTCTTCCACATCCCAGACAAATTTCTCCGCATCTCAGGGTTGGTGGTAAGCTGGATGTGATATGCCACTAACTCAGTAAGCTTGTTGAGGACAGACTGAGGATGTCCGATCACGACATTGGGGAACTCTTCTTCAAAGTAAAAGACTAGCTTCATCTCATGAAGGAATCTCAGAGCCTCCTTCAGAGACTCCTTGGTGATGTGATAGTGGGAGACTCGAGGTAAAATTTCAGATTCGTGAAATGCGATCTGATTAGATTCTTGTACCATGTTTTGCAGAGTAAGCTCCACTCCATAGTAGTTGACAGGGATACTGACAGTTACAGCATTGGACTGGTCTATTATCACCTCCCTCAGTTCTCCAGCTGTGAGGTAGTCGACTTCTTCAGGGTTCTTGGCATTGAGGGCATAGATAAGTTCGTATTTATTCCTATAGATGACATTATCTTCCAGACCCAGAGATTTTACCATATCTATTAGCTTGCGATTCTTTTCCTCTTTTGTTTCAGTGCACCTGTGCTCCTCGTCTCTGTGAGTGCCGACAAATATGACCTTAACACACCTGTCTCCCTGGGATTTTGAGATGATCATTCTCAAGCAAAGACGCATGATTTGCTCGTTGGTGAGTGTGGACTTGACTCCTTCCCCGACAGACTTCCCCTCCTCATTGTAGTAGTAGTTCATAGGATAGTCATCAAAACGCTGGCTGAGATCAGTCACCAGTATACCAAGGGAAAGGTTGTCGATGAATTTTGGTAAAATCTCTAAAAATTGAGGCTGTCCACCGCAGTCACTCATCTCCCCAACAATCTGACCATTTAGTATCTTTACATCCTCATCCGGTTCATAGAAACGTGTTATCAGATCCTTCTCCACTTCATCAGTTGGCACGGCTGGTGCCTTACGAACAAATCTTTGAATTCCCACCTTGAGACCAGTAGGCATGGAGGTATTATCTTTAGCTGTCTTCATCATCATGTCCGAATAATCGTCCACATTAATTCTCCTGAGCTGCTTCCCATCCACTCCAATTCTGTTCATGGTAACAGCTCGTACAGGCGTTTTGGCACAGGGTGTGCTGACACGTGTGGAAGGAGGATACTCCCCAAGTATAAGTGCGAGAGTATGGCTCTTGCCTGCTCCAGCAAAACCGAACATTATACACCTCAATGCATAATAAATCACCTTGATGAGACTCATGGCCTTATCGAAACCAAGACGAGTCTTTATACTCGAACATGCTATAAAGGAGAGATGAGAGAGTTCCATATGTGGCCACATACACTATAACATGAGTTATTATGGAATGCCATTGTGTAGAACTAAGGAATCTAGTTTGGATCATGAATATCATTAAAACACATACAAACACATGTAGATTATGTGATACAATAATACATGCTATCACATAGGTATGCTAGCTGACATCACTCACAGTGGAAACCCTCCATTCCAACCCCTGTTATGAGGATACCTATATATACCGTGGAACTGCTCTATTATAACCCCCTGATATGAGGATACCACTGTATACAGTGGAGTCCCTCTATTCCAACCCCCTGTTATGAGGATACCCCTACTAGAACCCCTCTATTCCAGCCATTTGAAATGAAGATACATTGAGGAGACTTGGAATGTCCCAAATAACAGCTTGTGTAGAAGTAGAACTTTACTCCCTGAAATGAGGTCACCTAATTTCTTCCAAGGTGTCTGGAATAGAGGTCCACTGTATGGTAACACTTCATTGTGTGTCATGTCATATACATGTATTACATGTAACTTACATGTAAATACAAGTACAGTGGAACCTCAGATATTATATTATGTGACTGGCACTAGAGTCTAATGACACCTCTATATTAAGGAGGACACTTGGATAGTTAATGTAATAACATTAATAGAACTTCACCCCCTGAAATGAGGCCATCCCTCTCTGGAGTCTATGTACTCAGAGTAGAAACATAACTGAAGTTGGTATAAGTTAGTAAAATTATGTCATCTTGTGGCTTTAAACAGTCTGTTGCTAACTTAATATTCAGGACTCACTAAACAACAAAATTAGTAAACACAAACATGCCCTCAAGCTTATAATTAAGATGATGTATTTAAAATCTTATCAGAAATAGATTGCTATGAAGAATCATGTATGTCTGTCTGTCAGAAGCTTACAAACACATGTATATTAGGTGACACAATCACTCCAACACCCTGATATTGTATACACTAATATGCAGATACCCCTCCATTTAAATCATCTGACAAGAGAATACCTCTGTATATTCCAACCTCATGATATGAGGATACCTCTTTAAAAAGTGACCTTCCAGTTTAATTTTGTTCCAAGGTGTCTGGAATAGAGGTCCACTGTATAGTATAGTAACACTTCATTGTGTGTCATGTATAATATTATACAGCACACAGTTACATGTATATACATACATATATACATGTACCTTACATGTAAATACAAGTACAGATGATGTTCTGATGGATTGCCCTCTTGTGAAACCACACCTACTCCCTATTTAAAAGAGTCTACTCAGCAGATCTCTACATACTTTGAGAGGATAAATCTTACCACATGCTCAATAATTAACACTTGCTTAGGTACTGTTACTAGAAAGGGTGTGAGGGTTCAACAAACTCCACCTGGATTAGAACATACTGAATTCCTTTAAAAAGTCTATTTCAAGTACAAAGTCCACACCCTGACCGACCAACCCTGTAATTTTAGTGATGTCATGCCATAAAGTGAACAATTATATTACACTAGATAATCAGTATTATCAACCATGGAGGTGTGGTTACAATGTCACATTTAAACACTTCTACTAAAACTTTCTAAAGTGTTTTGTAATGAAACAACAAATGGAGCTAATAGAAATGTCATCCAGTGACTTAGAGGTGTAGTGTAAACTAGTTGCCAGCTGGCTGTCTGGCTTCCAGGACAATACCTGGTCTTTGAGGACAGGGAACAGAGTGATAAACCCAGGCAAGATGGCAGTAGCTGGGTTATACTGGGCCTTCTTGCCAGTATAATAATTATCATGCTTTATATGCATGTAGTCAAATCTTCTACATGAAATTAACTGGAAGGTTTAAACAACATCAAGTGGTAATTTCTTCTCCTGTGGTTCATAATTATATCTTAGCATCACTAAACACTAAAACACAACCTTTACCAGGATAAAAACAGTGAGACCTGTATAACCTTTAACCTTTAAACAGGTTTAACTGGTTTAGGAATGTAATAACTTGTAGAAATAATTACTAACAGACAACAGCTGAATGTTTACTGGTCTCTGAGGTATGAATTGGAGAGAGATGAGGAAGTGTTAATACTATATACTGTTAGCTGATGCTTGGTCATGTGACTGCATACACTTTTTATATGTGTTTGGGTATGACAAAAGGGATATCTCTATGTGGACTTAATATGAGGATCCACTATCCCAGTTAAGGGGTCAAAGTCTGGACAGATAGGTGAGTCCTATTCTTTGGCCTTTGAAGTATGGTAATCTGGTGGTTAATACTTCTTCACAATGATCTGACAATGACCTGGATTCTAACAACCTCTTAGATATAACATTTCTACTATAATGGGACCCTTAATAACACTGCCTGTTCTCTATAAGTGACTCTCTACTGGAATTACAAGCTCAAGTAGAGTACTGAGTGGAGAAGTATCTTTCAGTCTGGAGAGGACCCCTCCTATAATATCACATAGATATTCTACCTGACATAACCTCTCAATGGGAGAGACTGACAAATATCCCCTTTACAAATGTAACAAATACACACTTATCCTATAACTGATAGACTGCACTAGAGATGAGTTGTATAGACAGAAAGAACAAATTTTTGCTAGTAGAATGCAATTTGTTTGAAGTCTATATCTCATTCCAGTTTAAAGTTATGGCCAGTTAAAGTTTCACCTACTTTTAAACTTTAGCTAATTAGTTCTAAAAATAGTAACATGTTAATTATATTCATGAATTATTTTTTTATTATTACATTACATCATAATAATTATTACATCATCATTCAAAATTTATTAGCTACTTAAATTATGGACTCACCTTTATTTTCTATTTCCATCTGCTTTATTTCTGTCTCACAGTGATTTATCTGTTGTTTATAGTCCTGGATATCGCTCTCCAATATCTTCACATAATCCTTTAGCCTTTCCCTACTCTCCTCACTAGTGTTGGGATCCTCTATCGCACACTGATCACTAGCTATCAACTGCACACAAAGAACACACACCAGGTATAGAATGGGCTACATGCACCACTCTCATCATACCACTACTACACTCATCACTTACCTCTTCATAATACTTTATCCCTCTCTGACACCCTGCCTTCTCCTGTGAGGAGAGAGAGAGAAGGTGAAGCAATGCTAACACACACACAAAAGACGGCCATCTTGACCGACTAACACACCCTACCACACGCACAGCAAGGGACCAACTGACTCCAAACACAGAACATATACAGTAAACTATCCTCTACAAGGTCATCTGGGTTATGGACACTCAAACCACACCCATTTCACACGGCACAGGGGTAAAAAACAATTAATGCTGACTCAGCACTTTTGGTCTAACCTGAACAGGGGTCGTGCTCGGACACTGAAGGAGGTGTGGCCCCTAAACTTGGAGGCTAATACCTTGGAGACTACTACTACAAGGTCATGTGGTCCTACAGTCCATCCCTCTATCTTTGATTTTTACCCCCACATTAACAATAGACCTTCAGTACATGGGTACAGTACAGGTGCCGGAGGTGCTAGGAGGGTGTGGCTGGAGGCACCAAACAAACATGGAAATCATAGTAGCTGTTACTAAACCTTCCATCACTGCACACTACTTTCATCTATTACATGCAGTGCATGAGAGGTCTATTGTACCTTACAATACTATAAATATGAGCCAATGTATTGATATGTTACCAGTTTCAGTGATGTGAGAGTTTGGAAGGTTTACTAGCAACACACACAAGCTCACCATTTCCCAGTATTCAATACTTTTCTTGGGGTTCTTTGTCTGAAAAGAACCATAAATTTCACACTCATAAACACAGATAGTATAGACATAGATACTAGGAGATACATATAAGCTAGCTAAACTCTCTAAACTACAGCTAAACACTTTGCTACATCTCAACTCCCCTCGGGCCATGTTCAGCTAGCTGCTAGCTACACTTTAGCTAGTAGAACTAGCTACTGTAGACTAGATAATAATACACAACAGCCTAGGAGGTCAGGACAGAGCTAGCTAACTATGGCTACACATATACAGTCAGCGCATCACCACACTGAATGGAGTGCTACTTTATAGCTAGCTCTGCAGCAGCAGTTCTTGCTGATACTATAGGGCAGCTGTTCAGGGTTGGCGCCCTCACTAGCTGGGAGTTATAAAAACAGGAGATGATTTAACATATACACCACCACTCACCTTCTCTGCCATTGCTGGGCGATACAAGATATCTGACTCTGACGTCAGACGGTGTGTGGTTAAAAGGTTATGCTAATCATGAGTGGGTGGAATGTGGTGGGTGGAGGTTGTGGATCATTAGCCTGAACTGAAATGAGATTGTGGTGCATGTGTGCTTGTCTGTTGTTCTCCCTCAGTCAGACATTGATGGATCAGTCATCTCCCTGATTTAACACTGCCTCCCCTAGCTTCAGGATGGTCACTATCTGATGGCTTTGTCCACATAATAAAAATCAGCTGATAGGAAGTGCAACATTGATATCATGTACATATTAAGTATGTCAATGATGTTGACCTGTACTGTACATGTTATTATTAGTTCTAAAGCCACTATTCGAGGATGTGTTAACTCTCTCATGATCCAGTTCTTGCAGGGCCTCTCCTCTGAGATCTAGGTTATCTTCAACACTGAAAATCTTGGCAGCATACACATAATCTGTGCTTCTCTATCACTATGAAGAATTTGACCCTGGCAAAATACAGAGTACAGTTTAAAGGTGTTGAGGTTCCACTTTATCCATATAGTTGAGTGTTTACCTACTGATCTCTTCTTCAACAAGGTATTCCAAATGAAACTAAGTTGTCTTCACATGAACCAGGTCGAAAGTCGGACTATCTGAATCATAGTCAAGACCAGTCTCTATAGTGACAGGTTCCGAGGGTTCACTGGTTGGACCCCTTCCGACTCATTAATTGTCGAGACCCTAAACATGTATGCCACACCAGGTAAAAGGTCGTCTACCACATGAGCAGCTCCATCAATATCAGACGAGACTTCCTCCCACCCTTCAAACTCCACTCTACGCCTTTCCAGTAGGTACGTACTTGGAGATAGGGGTGTGGTCATCTACAGCTGGAGGGAGCCAGGAGATGAGGGCAGAGTTATAACTGCCGAGGATGACTGTGTTAACATCTGACAGAGCACAAGGTACCACTAAGGAGATGATCAAGGCTATTTATAATAAGCATACAATCATGCATCTTCTATGTGCATATGTATATAACTACCCTTTACCCACTTAATTGCTCCTACTACAAACATGACTACATAGACATGACTACCCTTTACCCACTTACAAGTATATAATGCAGCTTTGTAAGTATGGAGACCCTTTACCACAGCACCAGAAGAACATACTTGGAAAGTATAAAAATTATGAATTGGGTGATACAAAAGTACAAAGGTCATGAATTGGCTAGAGGTTGTCTAATAATCTAGTGTATAAAACCAATAATTATTGTCTACCATAAAAGTTACTTCACAGATGGCTAGCCCTAGGCCATACTTATCTCCAGAAGCTTTACTAAAATCTTTTAAAAGAGCTTTCTTATGGTCTATTCAAGTCTTCTCTTAAATGACCAAGACTGTTCATTTTACATGTAGGACTAACAAAATGTTGACGAGCTGATCAACATTTACCTAACCACAACACATGAATAAAAGCTCTAGAGATGTTAATGCACACACACCAGATACCAGGTGATAGGAATCCTATTCTAGTCTTGGGGGGGACATGAATACATAGGTGGGTGTGGCTGAGCTAGCTCTCTGTGAAGGTAATATATATTAATGGTGAGGTCCTTAGAGGAGGGAGGGGGAGTATATATTAATGGTGAGGTCCTGGGAGGAGGGAGGGGGAGTATATATTAATGGTGAGGTCCTGAGGGGAGGGAGGGGAAGTATATATTAATGGTGAGGTCCTGGGAGGAGGGAGGGGGAGTATATATTAATGGTGAGACCCTGAGAGGAGGGAGAGGGAGTATATATTAATGGTGAGGCCCTGAGAGGAGGGAGGAGGAGTATATATTAATGGTGAGGTCCTGGGAGGAGGGAGGGGGAGTATATATTAATGGTGAGGTCCTGAGGGGAGGGAGGGGAAGTATATATTAATGGTGAGGTCCTGGGAGGAGGGAGGGGGAGTATATATTAATGGTGAGACCCTGAGAGGAGGGAGAGGGAGTATATATTAATGGTGAGGCCCTGAGAGGAGGGAGGAGGAGTATATATTAATGGTGAGGCCCTGAGAGGAGGGAGGGGGAGTATATATTAATGGTGAGGTCCTGAGAGGAGGGAGGGGGAGTATATATTAATTAATATTAATTCATTCTATAACTCGAACATTTCACTAACTCGAACACCCTCTGGTCCCAAAGTGTTCGAGTTAGAGAGGTTCCACTGTACAATAATATCATGTTTTTATTGTGTACCTTGACCTCGTTCTGACCAACTGTGAGGTTGCAGCTCTTAGCCATCAACCACATGCTCCGTCTAAAGGAGAAAATAAGTGTGTCAGTATTCTTACCGTCATATTATTCCTAATTACAGGGTCTGACCCACTTGTTCTTCAGTTTTATGACATTCTCTACTGTCCTGTTGTTACATTGATAGTACGGACCTAGGATAACCACAACATGTGACACACTGAAAACCACACCCCCATAAAATAACCGCACCCTTGCTGAGGAACACACCACCTATCATAGAAGAGGGATGGGACAGTAAAGGGTATATCTCTCTTTAGCAGGGGAGGAATGGAAGGATTACACAGTAGCAACAACCAGCTTCTCTAATGGCCTGCTGGTTTAATCCACACATTACACACCATCTTATGGAAATACAAAGTAGGATCTGTGAGATGGAATGGGACCCAACCAGTTTGACCAGTATCATATTGGGCCTGTACTGAATTTCTGACTTCACTGACTGAAATTTTAGCATCTGAACCAGAAAAAATTATCATCTCTGTAATCTCATCTTCACAATTATTTTATCTCAGTAATCTTAACAATGAGTTAACTAGTAATTTTAGTAAATAATCTCAGTAATCTCAATAATGAATTAGTAATCTCACTCACAGAAGACTGGATCTCAGGGTCATTGTACACCAGACAAGGTTCAAGGTTCACTCTCTGGATAAAACCCATCAAAGTCCACTAAGGACCGTAACTGAGAGTAGATGTGGGAGTTTGGGTAATATCCCAGTGGAATATTCTGTTTCTTCAGTAGAGACACAGCCCTCTCAACAAACTGCTGACAGAGAGAGGCCTGGAAGTAAAGATTAACCATCTTGCATTACATTGTGTTACACCATTAACATTAATGCTATAAAACATTGCATATTGCATTACACCATCAACACTAATGCTGCATTACATAGACTATTGCACCATCTGTAGTACTTGAGGAGTGGAATTGGGCAACATGTCCAAAAACTGAGCTGCCTTGTGGCTATGATCAGACATGCTAGGCCAAAGACTCCACAGCATCTTGACTAGGGTTACCTGTTCAGTCTGCCTTCAGCTGTCAATGGTATATTGTAAAGATGCTATGTAAGTTCCCTCATCACATATCTTCCTCTTCCCCAGTTTCTACTTTATCCAAGTACAGACACTTCCAAAGGAGAAAATTCTTTTTAGGCCTGCCTGGATATTCAAGTCATCAGAAGAGAGGTTTGTTATTTCTATAGCACTCACCAAACCTAGCTTTAGCATTCACTTTGAATTTCCATAGTAGCTCAACTACACCTGCTGTAGCCGGGTGGAATACTGGTAGAGACAGTGGAGGAGCCGATGATCCTGCCAGCAGAGAGGGGAGGCCCTGGGAGAAATATAATAAGTAATGATTGTCTATAGCCTCAGGTAAGTGTCAAGTGTTGCTATGGAAACACTTGTATATTTGGATAGTAGGTAAAGGATGAAACTTTTCAATAAATATTCTTTAACTTATAATAATAGATCATATCATTGCAATACTTATGCTCAGAGATGGAAATTATTATTATTACTTCTCTAGGGATTTTTTTGTCTACCAGAAAATAAAAGGGGTGTGGTTTAATTCCTGTGTGAATGCCCCAAGGGAAAATAAAAGGGGTGTGGTTTAATTCTTGTGTGAATGCCCCAAGAGAAAAAAGGGGTGTGGTTTAATTCCTGTGTGAATGCAAGTTAAATTACTCTGAGATGGACTGAAAGTGTTTGAAAGAGATTTAGGAATAGACAGAAATGGTGACACCAAATAGAAAGGAGTTTACTTGGATAGGGTACAATCATGTGACAGTCATGTGATACCCATGTGACCTATACGTACCATGTAATGTTAGGGGTCATAGTGGTGGAGTCACTGCCCATGCAGTTTGTGATGTAACAGGAGTATCTTCCTTCATCGTCATATTCCAACTTGTTGAGTTCCAGCACACTGGATGTCCCACACGACATTATCATACCACGTTCCTCCGACAACAGGATCTCATGATCACGCCTCCAAATCACTGAAAAAGCAGGGTACTCATTGAAAGAATAACTGATGATCCCACTCAGAGGTCAAGGTCTGCTGAACGCATTGTGAGTTTTGGAGTACCTAACAGTTTAAAGAAACAAGATACTCACCTAGAGAGGTGTTAATAGTGGGTGTGGCTAGACTATAGATGTCCTAGATCTTACTTTCCATGCAGGTCCCCTTTATGGAGTCCTTTCTCCAAAGGTAACTTGAAGGGATGCATCTCTCCAGTTTGTTCTCGTCAATGGTACGGACACATACGAGGGGTGCGTCAGGTACAGTGGCCCTCACTAGTTGAACTATGTCCCCTAGTCTAGTACCAACATGAGGTCATCCTCTTACTCTATAAAAATATACTCCATCACAACATACTCTGTACCTGGTGAAACCTGCAAATAATACCATCATCACCAATAGATTACTGAGAATGAAATACAGAAAAAATACTGAAACATTGCAGGTAGATTACTGATAAGTTTGCTGAGAAAATCCTCACCATCTCTTCTGACTCCAGTGGATGAGCTAAGCCTCTTCACCTTCCTCTTTGATCCCTCCCTCTCTTTTTGAAACATGGCTTTTTGAGAGAAGCTTGCTGCCCTAGCCAATTTAGTGGGTTCAGATGCATTCCTAGAACGTGCAGCCAACTGGTTAGAGATGTCTTTCTTTGCCTGTTGAATGAGGGGACAGGATTTGATTAGCCACATGTCCCTGGTCACTGTCTTAGCTGCACGCAGGACAAACTTAGTTCCCGTTATCATGTCATAGACGATGAGGTTTCGTTTATCAATATCCATGTCTTGGATCATGCTAACATCATGCAACTACAGATATCGGAGGGGTGGGGAGGGATAGGGTTAAAGAGTAAAATTCTTGGATGGGTGGGGAGGGATAGGGTTAAGGTACTTAACCAGTCTATGGGTAAAGAACTCTTTATAAACACGAACAGTTGGATAATCTGTTTTATGGCTAGCTATAGCAGGGCTAAAGACACCTTTTCCCATTAGTACGGGTCTTTACTCACTTGTCAAATACCCATTAATGCAATGACTACTATTTATCTCATTATGCAGCTACTAGGACTTTGAACCCTACATGTATACCGACTGACCTTGTCAGCACCACAAGGAGCTTTAATTGGAATAAACAACTAAATTCAAGGGCAGCAACAACACTCAAACCCTGGGCAGTACACAGGAGGTTACTGTTTGAGGGAAGCATACAATTGAGCACGTAGCAGAGTTAGAAATAACTGCCGGCTACTGGCTACCTTTAGCCTGTGCTCTCAACTAAACTTATTTGACCACACCTCCACAGATTAAACCCTCTTCTGGATATTATTCTCTAGTCTATCCTGTAAACTGAGGGGGGAATTGTTGTGCAGTAAAAACTTATGATGTAATGCAATATTTAATGATCATGCTGTCCTATAGCCGGCCACTGCTCTACCCACATACAAAACAACTACTCCCACTTCAGTGCAGTTTTACTACCACACACAAACTACACACATTTATCTTCTTGAATGGACAAGTTCAAGGTGCAGTTAGACATTCTGTCTGAATTCAGGAGTTACTGTCCCATGATTTTCATGACATTATATAAGAGAAGAGGTAGGTGAGATAAATTAATGGCTGACCTAGTCCTATCAAGGTTGGTTTCATTAGACAAATGTCCATCAAACAGTCCTATGGTGGCTTGTATATTTAAGGGGAGGGGTGTAATTCTACGGAGTCTAAATTTCTTTTTGCCCAGACATGACATTGTCCCAGAAACCTTAGGTACATATACCTTATAGCAAAGGTGGACATGACTCCATGGACACTGGCTAGAATTTAAAATTATGGCCAGACCTACAAACATGATATTTCATCTTTACTTTATATTGCTGATAAATTTCTCTCATCCATCTTATGCAGGAGTAGATCAAGAAATTCTACAGAGGGAGGAGGTCCTCTAAGCCACACCCCCAATTCTACAGCCTCCAACTCACAAGGGAGAGGTATAATGAGTAAGTATAGCTATCTCAACATGAATTCCTAACTACCCATCCCTTTCAACAGCAGTTACTGTTATGTTCACAAGGGCAACTCTTTGCTTAGGTGTCATGTGATGCCACTTAACCTCATCCACATGGAAAGATAACCCTGGACCCAAGATGAAGTCACCACTTCTATAAATCCCTCTGTACAAATCATTGAACTGGCCCTCAACCAGTTCCTTTAACTTTGTTAACAAATGCTGGCCAAGAACTCTTGGTAAAGCCCACCCATTTTTTCACCACACTTTCATTAGTATAGTGTTCAGGTGGAGACCCCAATAGAACAAGCTCACGCACATCAGCAATCACATACCTTTTGAAGGTGTCCGCTTGTTCCTCATTAAACAAGTTGAAAAAAAAAAGACAGGAACCAATCGCTGCTGGAGCTGCAGAAGATCCTTGTGGAAGGCCTCCTTATCTTTAGAGTTGACTAAACCAGTACTGAAAACGTCAGCATCCTGAACACCAAAAAATGTCAGATAGGACCTCCTTCCGAGCACTGAATGAAGCTGCCTTAAGGTGTTCCTCCAAATTCCTCTGTCTGTGAACAATACAATGAAGCCCTATGGAATCTTTGAAGCAAGCTTGAAGAGCACTCACCAGAGCTCCCTCACCATCAGCACTGTAAGCTTTCAAGGCCGATAGTCGTGGTTCACGCTATAGAAGGCAAGAAAAGATAGTGTTCAAAGTGTCGCTGCATATGGAGGAATGCAGGACCTATAAATACAGGGGGCTTTCCAGTACGTGGATTAATCAAACTAGGATTATGGTAGGTCATTAGTGTGACATAAAAATCACTAAGTTGGAAGGTAGCATCTACACCAAGGATTGAGGAAATTTTCTGGCTTACAACAAAAGGTAAACAAATTCTGTAACTGCTGTTTGGAACAGATGCAACTGCTCTCCCTGCTTCTTCTAAGACATGGTGGTATACTACAGAAGGGGAATTGATCTCACACTCTTGCTTTATGGCATCCAAAGTGCTAGGCTGAGTACGATAATGTGGCTTCACAGACCGGGATGCATTTCCATGTGAATAAGAATTACTTCACCACTAGTGAAGTGTCACAATAGTTTCATCAGTACAATCATCTGAAGCTAAAGTGGCTGATCTAAAGGATGCAATTTTAGAGAAATGTGTCCCTAGCCAGGTGACAATTTTCTATTTCTACTGAAAACCATCAATATACCACATCAAAGCTAAGAAGCCATACTATGTATGGTGTAGCATGCTCAACCAAACTATATCTTTTCGTGAAGCTACCCTTTTCCAGAATAGAGTTTACCACTATTCTATATATTTGCCACTTCACCCATGCAATTTCCCCTCTTACTCTCTTTACCTAGCAACAGTTATTCACAAACTTTAGAACACTTTTGGCTTTTGCTGACTTCATTGTGGTGAATGGGATATACAGTAGACCTGGTTAAGCTGAACACCACCTGTTAAAGGACTACTGTTGTTAAGCACCAGTTTTGCTGTTGTCTAGTAAGCCCCGCCCACAGAATTAAAAATATTCCTCCTGTTAAAGGAATGTTTACTGTTAGGTGCCTTTTTTCTTAATAACCAGACCTACCAGCTCCTACGCTTAACAACCAGCTTGGTACTGAAGTTTGAGAACTGGACCCAGCATTGCCATGTTTTTCACTACAAATCAGTTAAGATTTCCAAGTAAAATCTGTCTTAGAGCCTTTAAAATGGAGCCATCTATTCTAAAGGAAACCACAACATGCAAAAAAGCTTTTTTAATCTAATTTAGCCCCACCCTTTGCCTGTCGTCTAGCATGTGATTTTATGCCATGTGGCCCAACTGCCACTTTGGTAGAGTAGGAGGATCACATGATCACAAAAATTGCTGACACAGCAATGCTATAGTAGGGCTTGACTTACAATTTTCGTGGTTTTTTTTTTGACTGGCTCATAGTCCAAATTCACCATCTGAAGATGAATCTGATGAAATAACTGTTACTTCACCACTCTGCAATCATGTAGCAACACATTATTGGATTACACCTTCAATCTTCCTTTCTTTACATCATACCTACCAAGTTTCAAGCTATAGGCTTGATTCTCAAGCATTTGACCTAAATCTCAAGCTCTCAAGCCTAATGGTCTTGATCTCAAGCATTGCTACCTCCTAACTATCTGATCTCCTATTAGCTATCTATTATATATTGACCACAGTATATACTGGATGATTGTATAGCTATATACTAGAGTTTGATGGTGGTACAGTATTCTGTTTGGCTTGCTACCATAGCTATCACATTCCAATTCAATACAGAAGGAAAACAGGCCTTCTCTATCATAGGACACTGACTTTTGACCAAGTTTAGACCCAGATTCTCAAGTAGAAAGCCAAATCAGCTACATGGGAATACAACAAAACTCACACAAAGAAATGGCTACACCAATGCTACGTAAATAATGACTGAAATGATATTTGTAATCAGAGTTTATAGCATATTTAGAGTAGTTAGTAGTTTTTTGATGCATGATAGCTATATATATATAGTGCCACTATAACTCAAGGGGGTAGGGGGATGATTTTAGGTAGGGGGTGCTGCAATTACAATGGGTGGGGGGCAATTATTTAAGGCTATAACTATCATAAAAAGACCAACAAAAATATTAAAGCTTTCAAAAGACAATACATGTATGTAGCTATATAAATCAGTTTGTCCTTGTGAATGAATATACAACAAAAATAATTATTCAACCTTATCATTGTGCTTCTGAGTATGTTTTAAGCATAAAAAAAAGACCTCTCTGCTGTTGCTACTAAGTTTTCAATATCGGGGAAAACAAGTCATACACAACTGTCATTGCATTGTGCAGCAAAGCACATTGCCTTGATTATTAAAAGTCGGCAAATTTCCCTTTTAAGCATGCTGGCATGAATATAGATCAGAATATTCAAGGATATTGATTGTAGTATACCATCCAGGCTGTATTTGGACATGTTTGCCTGGTCTTTGACTGCTCTAGCTACTCCTTATAATCATAGATATTTGCAGTGGATGATAGGGAACAATACAACAAGGACATTCACATGGAGCAGATTTTTTCCCTTCATTAGGAATTTCAACTTCATGGCCCTGGGGATTCAAATTTCGTTTCACTGCTAAGAAAGTTGTCTACATTTAAATTTGATCATCAGGACAAGCTTAGACATGGCATCTGATCATGGTTGCTTAGTTTATCACATGACCATGATACCAGGATGTTACATTAATTTACACATGTACACATGTACATCATGTTAACAGATTGAAGGGATGGACGGGCTCTATCTCCATGTAACTCATTGTCAAATGTACTATTGCTATGGGCTATATACTAGGGTTAGGTATAGTACAATAACAATAGTACACAATTGACAATGATGTTCTAATCATGGAGAAGAACCACAAGTACACAAGTCAACTGGAACAAACGGGGTGCTGTCAAAAAATAATGTATGCCATTGGTACAGCCACAAAAAACTAGGGGTGCTACAGCACCCTTTGCACCCCCCTGTAGCTATCTCAAGCCTTTTCTTTCTATCACCTTGGCAGCTATGTTACATGTCCCTTTAGACAGCTAGCTAACCTCTTACTGGACAGGCACACATGTTGACATAACCACACCCACACCTTACTATCCCTAGGTCTAGCTACAGTAGCTAAAATCAACATACAAATGAGCAACAACCAACATACACACACACCAAACACTTGGCAAAATGTGTTATACACTCACCAAAGGAGAGATGACACCTGCCATGCATGATGTTAGCAAAACGTGTGCGCACTGATGGATTTTCTGATGCGGTGACCCTTTACCATTTCGTTTCTGGTTTCTAAAAATAATATTATTATTGTGTGGTGTCTAACAAGTGATAATTGTAATAATCATGTAAACAATAACAATAACAATAACAATAACAATAACAACAAAAATAAACTAAGATTGTCTCCAATGTTCTCTGAACAGACTGATGAATGTACTCTGACCTGTGTGTTTATTATAGTAAAATATTAGAGATTATTCTAAAGTAGCTGCAAGATAAAGGAATGTCTATAGTCCAGAGCCTCTGATAAAATACCCTGACTCCCCTGGATACAGTTGGTACAAGTCTCTTACCAATACATCCCAGCCAGTCAGACACTTCATGGACCAACACAGGGCTCCACATATATATAGGAACATGGGATGGGATTAGCGTAGGATATGGTTCCTATACTCATCAACCTTCAAAAGTGACACCTTCCTGACTAACTCCACCCCAACCACACCCCAAACACTATCCCTATATCAATATAGGTGAACTGAAAGGGTTGAGTGCTCTATATAATATTAGAGACATGTAGCTATATATAGTATACAATGTATTATTATCATATTGCCAGTTTACACTAGTAATGGCCTCACCACATAACAAATAAGTTTAGAGGATATTTTATTGATGGGTGAAGAAATTAGAGAGCTAGATATTATTGTTGGACCACAATTCTAGAGAGAAGAACATGATGAGATGTACAGTAGTTAATACTTGCCTGCACTGTCAACAGAGTTTAGGGCGTTTTGAGCTAGGAGCCTCACTGTCAGGGTATGGTACACTACGGGTCCTAGACGAACCTGCATTTATTAAAACCAGTTTGTACTATATATACTGCAAGTGTTTATGTTCATGTTATTATTATTTGTGTTGTTGCTTACGTCCCACTGGGCGCAGGGACCCTGGAACAGTAAAAAGGGGGGAAGGGGTGGAGAGTGCTCTCCCAACCAAAATATAGTTTGATGTTAATTCTGGTACAATTTAAAGATAAATGGTCACACAAACTTCTTGATTCAACATTGTATGAATAATGATACTGTATTTCCTGAAATTTTCGTTACTTAATAATTCATTTTTCAAATTTTCATGTTGTTTTAATTTCGGAAGAGCCTAGGGAGCCCAGCATGCTGCTGTGCATCTCCAATTATTCAACTTTTTAAAATTCGTAATAAAAGTGACATCCGAAATTAAAACAACGACGAAAATTTCAGCAAATACGGTACTTCAATACATCATCCTATCTTAAAATTAACATCTCTACTATATAATAGAACACTTCCAATATTCTAATCCTATGGTATATACAGTAAACCATTTAGAACACCTCAAATATTCTAATCCTATGGTATATATAGTAAACCATTTAGAACACCTCAAATATTCTAATCCTATGGTATATAGAGTAAACCATTTAGAACACCTCAAATATTCTAATCCTATGGTATATAGAGTAAACCATTTAGAACACCTCAAATATTCTAATCCTATGGTGTATACAGTAAACCATTTAGAACACCTCAAATATTCTAATCCTATGGTATATAGAGTAAACCATTTAGAACACCTCATGATACTGTAACACACTGTCAAAAGGACGTGTAGTTCTCTTAATCTCCTGGCAACTATTCATTTAATGGGCTCACAATAATTATTAACACAGCTGTATGGTGGGGAATATAAGGTGTGTTATACCTCACACTATAAATAATGTGAAATTCATGCTTACCTTCTTGTGGAGCTATCTTCTCAGCCATCAGTGAATAGCCACATTGCTTCAGAGCTGTGGCCAGCTTCTGCCAGGATTTTCCACTGTCATTATTCAACCATTCTGTAATGACTTTACTTAACAATATATCATAGTCACCACCACTATCCTTCTTGAGAGTGTAGATTCTTCCTGGTTGAATGCCTAAATATACGCCAAGCTCTTCAGCATTGCCTGCTGGAAAATCTTTATCACTCAAGAAAGCTTTTATATTGTGAAGTGTGAGTTCACTACCTAATAGTTATCAAAAAGGGTTAAACATAATATACCAGATCCTGACAGGGTTAATACCCAACTTCATAAATCCTGATTGTAACCCCTCCCCCTCCCTCAATGAAGTTGGTTTTGTACTAGCAGTAAACCATTTAGAACATTCTAATCCTATTGTGTAAACCATTTAGAACACCTCAAATATTCTAATCCTATTGTGTATACAGTAAACCATTTAGAACACCTCAACTATTCTAATCCTATGGTATATACAGTAAACCATTTAGAACACCTCAACTATTCTAATCCTAACAGTAAACCATTTAGAACACCTCAAATATTCTAATCCTATGGTATATACAGTAAACCATTTAGAACACCTCAACTATTCTAATCCTATGGTATATAGAGTAAACCATTTAGAACACCTCAACTATTCTGATGATGCTGTAACACAACATCAAAAGGACATGTAGTTCATGTACCTCAAGGAAAAGTTCTGTAACCCTCGAACTGACCCTCAATCCTCCTACATATTATCTTAACTACACGTTAACTAACTGTAAAGGTTTGACTTTGCCCGAGTTCCTGCCAATAAAAGAAGTGATTGATTTACCTTCTTTTTCTATTGTGACATCCTCCATAGAGGGAGAGGAAATACCCAACCATTCTTTGTGCCAGTCCTCTACTGGAAAGGATCCTCCATCCTTGGTACAATCAAGTATGAAGTCATCTATATCTTCTGAAAACTTGTATTCAGCTAGATGAGGAGGAGAACTTGAACATGGACAGCAAAAGCATTCAACGGAAAACTCAAGATTATACAAGTGACGAGCCTTCTTGACTTCATTAACCGCATTGATTACATCTTTACGAATCTTGGCTCTCAATTTAGGTAAGGCTTTCTTGAAACAATCTCTTATTTTGATATGCACTTCAAAGTGTGTTCTTCTATCGAGTAAGGTGACTTGAGCTATACCAACCTTGAAGGTCAGGGAGTCACGAAATAAATAGCCTGGAGTGTTCATTTCTTCCCATTTATAATTTGATAACAGACATACTACTGAAGAAGAGAACAGACCCATGGGAGCATTACCAGGAAAAGAAACTGCAAAGTAGTCTTTGGTTGGTGATGTTAGATCTTCACTAACGTCTAACAAGGCCGGCATAAAATATTTATCTTTGGATATCGGTAGAAGGACAAAAAGATGAGTTAGAATTCTCGTTAAAGTTATGTGATCAAATAATCCTTCTACATAACTACTCTCAAAGCTTTCAAGCACCTCTAAAGTTACTTCACCTCGTTTAACAAGCAAAACAGATTCGTCTAAAACCCACTGGTCTTTAATACGAGGAACTTTTCCCCTCCAAATGTAGCTCTTCTCTACAATTTCACCTACTTTATCTAGCAATGTGTTAGGATTGGTAAATATTACATCTGGTGCCTGAGATTTGAAGTAGAGAATTAGGTTAAGTCGGTCAAGATGCTGTATAGCTGCTAAAAAGGTCTTTCGACTAAAGTTAAGAGAGGGACCTATCTCTTTAAAACAACGCTCAAAGCTGATCGCGTCACACTTTTCCTTCTTTGCCTGCAGATCTAGTTCCAGTTCTAAAGCATAGTATTGTAAAGGTAATGATGTTTTACAAAAAGGCTTAACAGCTTTTGCTATTCCTGTACGAATCTCATTGAGTACATCCTTATCTTGCTTTTTTCGTGAAATACTATCTATGGCAAATATATATCTACCAGCATTTTTAATAATACCGGTACCATAAGGTTGCAAAATTTCCTTAAGCTTCTCTTCCTTTTCTTCACGTGATTCTTTACTTTTACCTTCTTCTTCTCTGTGAGTGCCCACAACAAGAATGCCAGGTTTAATAAACTCAGAAGTGACAGCAGTTTCTTCTGTCTCGATTGAGGCAGTGGAGGGTTCCACTATCTCAGTGGAGGGGAGGGAGCGATTAATGGGGCAAAGGGAGGAGATTGTCTGAACACAGTGCTGAAAGATCTCCTTGTGGCTTAGAGGGAATTTGTAAGACTCACCACATGGTTGACCATTTTTGTAGTATTTAATCTCTGGTTTATCATCCAACTGCTCAGAGAGATTAAAGACAAAGATACCTAAAGTAGCATTCCTTACAAAGGCTGTGAGGAGCTCATGGAACTGAGGCTGGCCGCCGCTATCTACCAAGTAGATCCACATTACACTAAACAATTTACCCCCTTTATATTTAAGGAGGCCTACAACTTCACTTATGCTCTCTAAAGAACTGGTTTGTGTAGATTCAACCTCAGGGCGTTGCAGAGAACTTACATTTGATGGTAATAGGACCTCTTCAGGAGATAAGGCTTTTGCAGCTCTAGATTTAATAGCATCAGCAAGAACAGACTTTAATTTTTCAGCTCCTACTAACTCCCATACAATCTCCTCACTTGAATCGTCTTCACTAGTGCGTACTCTCTCACACTTGACTCTCTGGGCTGCATTGATGAGAGTTGTACTGTCGTACGTATCCGGGATGGGAAGGTCACAGAGAAACCTCAACAAACAGGATTTACCCACACCTCCTGCTCCTACTATCAGAATCTTGATAATGGTAACGTCAATGTGGCCAAAACGCATAGCTTCATCAAACTAGAAAAGTTGAAGGTAAGGACTAGAGATAAACATGTTGGCTGGATTAGTGTACATGGTTGTGTATGTGCACAGAATCTCTATTTTTAGTTACATGGCATATTACAGTGGAACCTTTCTTAGAGTCCACCTCACAAGTGAACCAACCTATATTATTATAAGACAACAGATATTAGACTGAAGGTTCAACACCACTAGATTCTAATCTAACATCACTATTGAAGGAACTCTAGCCATACAGGGGGGACAACCCATATATTATTTTTAAGATTTCTTTACTCTAACTATGCCATTACATGCTAACTACTTCTTGTCTTTCAAGTTTGAAAACATTTGGACAAATCATTTTCAAATTATAGTACATACATGCCCAATATTGTTGAAGAAGATAGCTATGCAGAGTGGTTAGTGATAAAGGACAGAATTCTTCATATATACTTGCACATAACTAAAATTGTGTATTCCATTAGAGAGCTCTTGAACTAAAGAATCTTTTGATACTAAAAGTTTGTGTTAGAAATGAAAGTTATGGTCACTTAAAAATATCTCTTTAAAAATGAGCTGCTGCTCCTTGAAGTTGCCTGTAAAATCTTTTGATAGTTACATAACATTACCCTATAGTGTAAACTATTAGGGACAGTAAACAGTGCTATAATGCATATTGGAAGGTTATTCCTACAAAGACTCCTGCTCTGAAGTGGTATTGTTGTATTGTTAGTAACCACTACAAGATTATATAGCCACTAGGTACCATTATGACTAGTTGACCTTCTTCATCTAAACATTGTCTGACACATTGAAGGTTGTTGATAATGTATAAACATGTAGCATGTATTCCTACATAAGTGCATTGCATAGAGTGGCCATTAAACTATCATAAATAGTCCATGTAAACTATAATCTACTGAAGGGTCTGTAAAAACTGACTATAAAGGCACTGGAGTAATTGTGTATAGTCTCAGAGGTGACTTGTTCCATTGTATTCTACTGATTAATATTAGATCACTTACTATTCTCCTTCTTTCATTATCATCAAGTTCCAGACTATCTTCACTTTCTGTTCCAGAAACAAAACAAGATCATTACAAAGACATACTATTAACCACAACATACAGCAGCAATGATACTGGCTATCACGTACATGTATTGATACCGGCCATCACGTACATGTATTGATACTGGCTATCATGTACATGTACTGATACTGGCTATCACGTACATGTATTGATACCGGCCATCATGTACATGTATTGATACCGGCCATCACGTACATGTATTGATACCGACCATCACGTACATGTATTGATACCGACCATCACGTACATGTATTGATACCGACCATCACGTACATGTATTGATACTGGCCATCACGTACATGTACTGATACTGGCTATCACGTACATTTATTGATACTGTCTATCACGTACATGTACTGATACTGGCCATCACGTACATGTACTGATACTGGCCATCACGTACATGTACTGATACTGGCCATCACGTACATGTACTGATACTGGCCATCACGTACATGTACTGATACTGGCCATCACGTACATGTACTGATACTGGCCATCACGTACATGTATCGATACTGATCCATAATGATTGCTACATCAATTGAGAGGTAGAGAGTTCAAATATTCTACTGTATGGCTGCATATGATGGGTGTGGTTTTAGGTGTGTTTTGGGGTGTTACTGTTCTATATTTTATCTGGGAGAAACCCTCATGTAGCAGCATTTAAATAAACTTGACTTTGAAGCAGGGATGGGGAATGAAGGGGGACACTATAGGATACTGCACCTAGGATGGATAGTCTGGGAACATTCCACACTAGTGTAGAATGTCTGGGAACAAAAGCCCCCTCATATGAGGACAGCTCTATATACAGTGGAACTACTATATTTAAAAACACTGCAATTAAGACCCCTCTGTACTGAGGACACTTTAATATGTCAGCTTGTGTATTAACAGTAATAGAACTTCACTTCCTCACATGAGGCTACCCCTCTCACAGTTTAAGTTGTTGCAAGGTGTCTGGTGGAGTATAATATGTATAGTAGTACTACTTCATGTATAGTAGCTATCTACATACAGTACAGAGTTACATGTATAATTATACATAGCTATATTTACTACATGTACCTTATATGGAAATACAAGTACAGTGGAACATGAACCCTATGGGACAGGCACCACAGTAGAACCCCTCTATTACAAACCCCTAAATTGAGGACACCTCTGTATTAATGTGTAGTCGTCAACTACTCCTAACAGAGGAGGTTACATACATGTCATGTATGGTCCCTAGGATCTGTGGGTGTAATATACTGTCAGCAAGCAAAATCGCAACTCTGGCCATTAATACACGCTATCAGCTCTACTCTCATAAACCTTTACTCCATCTTCAATGTATTGTATGCTAAGCCAAGACACCTCAAATTAATACTCCATCCCTCTACAGCAGTAACTAGAGCCAGGGCAAAGTACAGGTTAGAATGGTCGTCACAAAGTGATGCTCTAGCAAATACTGAACAGGTGATGAACCTGATGAATCATTGGGTGGTAGGGAGGAGATATTGCTGAGGATGTCCAGCAAAGTTAACTGAGTTGTCTTAGAATTTAAAAAGCATTGAAAAGAAGACTAGCAAGAAGACACAGAATAACAAACATTCCTAGCCTTTCCCAATGAAAGAGAAGGCTCCACTGGATCTCACTGGTAAGTGCATGTCCTTCCAAGCCTTATCTTTCTATGGGCAAGGCTAGGAATGTTTGCTACACTGTGCCTTCTTGTCAGAATTATCATGCTTTATATGCATGTAGTGAAATCTTCTACATGAAATTAACTGGAAGGTTTAAACAACATCAAGTGGTGATTTCTTCTCCTGTGGTTCATAATTATATCTTAGCATCACTAAACACTAAAACACAACCTTTACCAGGATAAAAACAGTGAGACCTATATAACCTTTAACCTTTAAACAGGTTTAACTGGTTTAGGAATGTAATAACTTGTAGAAATAATTACTAACAGACAACAGCTGAATGTTTACTGGTCTCTGAGGTATGAATTGGAGAGAGATGAGGAAGTGCTAATACTATGTACTGTTAGCTGATGCTTGGTCATGTGACTGCATACACTTTTTATATGTGTTTGGGTATGACAAAAGGGATATCCCTATGTGGACTTATAATGAGGACCCACTATCCCAGTTAAGGGGTCAAAGTCTGGACAGATAGGTGAGCTTTGACCGTTGAAGTATGGTAATCTGGTGGCTAATACTTCTTCACAATGATCTGACAATGGCATGGATTTGAACAACCTCTTAGATACAACATTTCTACCATAATGGTATCCTTAATAACACTGCCTCTTCTCTATAAGTGACTCTCTACTGGAATTACTAGCTCAAGTAGAGTACAGAGTGGAGAAGTACCTTTTTAAATGCTGGAGAGGACCCCTCCTATACTATCACATAGATATTCTACCTGACATAACCTCTCAGTGGAAGACATTGACAAATATCCCCTTTACAAATGTAGCAAATACACACTTATCCTATAACTGACAGACTGCACTAGAGATGAGTTGTATAGACAGAAAGAACAAATTTTTCCTAGTAGAATGCAATTTGTTTGAAGTCTATATCTCATTCCAGTCTAAAGTTATGGCCAGTTAAAGTTTCACCTACTTTTAAACTTTAGCTAATTAGTTCTAAAAATAGTAACATGTTAATTATATTCATGAATTATTTTTTTATTATTACATTACATCATAATAATTATTACATCATCATTCAAAATTTATTAGCTACTTAAATTATGGACTCACCTTTATTTTCTATAATCTGCTTTATTTCTGTATCACAGTGATTTATCTGTTGTTTATAGTCCTGGATACGGCTCTCCCATAACTTCACACTATTCTTTATCCTTTCCCTCCTCTCCTCACTAATGTTGGGATGCTCTATCACACTCTGATAACTAGCTATCCACTGCACACAAAGAACACACACCAGGTATAGAATAGGCTACATGCACCACTCTCATCATACCACTACTACACTCATCACTTACCCCTTCATTAATCTTTATCCATCTCTGATACTCTGCCTTCTCCTGTGAGGAGAGAGAGAGAAGGTGAAGCAATGCTAACACACACACAAAAGACGGCCATCTTGGACCGACAAACACACCCTACCACACGCACAGCAAGGGACCTACTGACTCCAAACACAGAGAACATATACAGTAAACTATCCTCTACAAGGTCATCTGGGTTATGGACACTCAAACCACACCCATTTCACACGGCACAGGGGTTCAAAACGATTAATGCTGACTCGGCACTTTTTGGTCTAACCTGAACAGGGGTCGTGCTCGGACACTGAAGGAGGTGTGGCCCCTAAACTTGGAGGCTAATACCTTGGAGACTACTACTACAAGGTCATGTGGTCCTACAGTCCATCCCTCTATCTTTGATTTTTACCCCCACATTAATAATAGACCTTCAGTACATGGGTACAATACAGGTGCCGGAGGTGCTGGGAGGGTGTGGCTGGAGGCACCAAACAAACATGAAATCATAGTAACTGTTACTAAACCTTCCATCACTGCACACTACCCTCATCTATTACATGCAGTGCATAAGTGACCTATTGTACCTTACAATACTATAAATATGAGCCAATGTATTGATATGTTACCAGTATCAGTGATGTGAGAGTTTGGAAGGTTTACTAACAACACACACAAGCTCACCTCTTTCAAGTATTCAATTCTTTTCTTGGGGTTCTTTGTCTGAAAAGAACCACAAATTTCACACTCATAAACACAGATAGTATAGACATAGATACTAGGAGATACATACAAGCTAGCTAAACTCTCAAAACTACAGCTAAACGCTTTGCTACATCTCAACTCCCCTCGGGCCATGTTCAGCTAGCTGCTAGCTACACTTTAGCTACTAGAACTAGCTACTGTAGACTAGATAATAATACACAACAGCCTAGGAGGTCAGGACAGAGCTAGCTAACTATGGCTACACATATACAGTCAGCGCACCAACACACTGAATGGAGTGCTACTTTATAGCTAGCTCTGCAGCAGCAGTTCTTGCTCATACTATAAGGCAGTTGTTCAGGGTTGGCGCGCTCACTAGCTGGGAATTATAAAAACAGGAGATGATTTAACATCTACACCACCACTCACCTTCTCTGCCATTACTGGGCGATACAAGATGTCTGACTCTGACGTTAGACGGTGTGCAGTTAAAAGGTAATGCTAATCATGAGTGGGTGGAATGTGGTGGGTGGGGTTGTTGTGGCCAGTGGGTCACACCCTCAAATGAAATGAGATTGTCTGTTGTCCTCCCTCAGTCAGACATTGATGGATCAGTCCTCTCCCTGATTTAACACTGCCTCCCCTAGCTTCAGGATGGTCACTATCTGATGGCTTTGTCCACATAATAAAAATCAGCTGATAGGAAGTGCAACATTGATATCATGTACATATTAAGTATGTCAATGATGTTGACCTGTACTGTACATGTTATTATTGTATACTGTATAATGATTGACTAGTATACTAGCTAGATGTGTATAGTATTAATCTTGTCCTCTGTTGGAGAGCTGGTGAGCTGGACTCTTCTTTAGAGAAGAAGAAAAGGTGCAATATTACTCTTTCTCCTCCCAAAATGCAAGATACCTAGAGTAGAGGAAACAAAGAGGAAATGAGGCAATTTTCACCTTCATTCAATATTTATAGGATGTTATCAGCTTGTTTATTAAAGGTATCCTTCCTGTTTAAGTGGAGCTTTACTACTTCTAATCTATTCTATATCCTAAAATGAGGACACTTGAAACTCCTCTATTATAACACCCTTAAATGAGGACACCTCTATTTACAGTGGCACCCCTCTATTCCAACCCTTTAAAACTCTGTATACAATGAAACCCTTCTATTCCAACCCCCTGAAATGAGGACAACTCTCCTCTATTCTAACCCCCTGAAATGAGAACACCTCTGTATACAGTGGAACTCCTCTATTCCAACCCCTTGAAATTAGGACACCTCTGTATACAGTGGAACTCCTCTGTTACACACCTTGAAATGAGGACACCTCTGTATACAGTGAAACTCCTCTATTACAACCCCTTGAAGTGAGGACACCTATGTATAGTGGAACTCCTCTATTCTAACCCACTGAAATGAGGACAACTCCGTATACAGTGGAACTCCTCTATTCCAAACCCTTGAATTGAGGACACCTTTGTATTAAGTGGAACTCGAACCCCCTTTGAACTTTGCTGGACATCCTTAGAAATATCTCCTCCCTACCATCCAAGGTTTATCACCTCTTCAGTATTTGCTAAAACTAACCTTGTGAAACGAGGACAGCTCTGTATAGTGAAGCTACCTCTATTCCAACTCTCTGAAATGAGGACACCTCTGTATACAGTGGAGCTCCTCTATTCCAATACACCTGAATTGGAATTGTACAATGAACTGACATATAATATCACAAGATCACTAACCACCATACAGCTGGTAAATTACAGGATTACCAGGGTTTACAAACATCAGTAAATCACAGGATTAACAGGGTTTACAAACATTAGTAAACCACAAGATTACCAGGGTTTACAAACATTAGTAAATCACAGGATTACCAGGGTTTACAAACATTAGTAAATCATGGGATTACTAGGGTTTTACTTTTTGGAGAAGAGGGAGAAGGAGAACAAGGACCCAATACATGTAGCTATGTATATAATAACCATCTCACCATTAATTGTGATGAAGGCAGGAGCAGGAAACCCTGAAGCCTCACAGATCAGCGTCACATTAGACCACACCCCTAATCTATCTGTTACAGGCTGCAGGGTTATTACTGGAGGTGAGACAGCTCCTGCATAATAATTGTCACTAATAGAGAACATGGTGGGTGGGCAATCCTCTTTGGAAATGGTCATCATAGACAAAAACTCATTATTAATGGAATATCTTACTCAATACTACTATACTCCATAATGTATACTGTAGAGCGCTATATTTTGGAGGAACTAAACTTTCCCGTTTCTCACGAATTAAGAAAGATCTGCCAAACTTTTGCTCTTGAAACTAATCTCCATTTAGCTGACCTCTGACCTGGTGAAAGTTGTTTCGTGAAAAGCTTCGGGATGACCTATTCTCTAAAGTTGAGCTCCTCTAAAATAAAGTGCTATTATATAATATCTTATTTCATAACATCTTACTCTAAAGTGTAGAATATTATATTCTAAAGTGTAGAATATCTACCCTAATATTTTACTCTATAGTGGAACTATATCTAATGGTTTATTGTTTTTCTCTAATATTCTACACAACAATAACATGTCTTCTATACACCACAACTTACTGCCTACAAGTAAGTTGAGTCCATGAGACAAGTGGCACGATATTGACTGTCAGCAGTAGAGGCAGAGGAAGTGTTGATGGCAAGAGAGGGAGAGGGAACTGAAGGGGGTGAAGATAAGAGGAGAGGTATGGGATAGAGAAGAGAGGTCAGAAGAGAGAGGAGGAGTGAGAAAAGGAACAGGATGTTAATATGGGGGTGTGGCAAGGACTACAGGAGTGAGATGAGACAGGACTATGGGCAGTGAAATGGTGGTTGCTATAAGGGGTGGGATGGTAGGCAGGGGTATGGGGATGTGGTGTTGGGTGGGGCTATGGGGGTGGAATGGTAAACAGGGGTATGAGGGTGTGGTGTTGGGGGCTGGGCTACGAGGGTGGGATGGTGGGCAGGGCTAGGACTATACAAGAACCAGTCAGAGAGAGCCCCACACTAGGGAGTTTAATGCTATACACACATCTATACATTCTCTTAGACTATTGTCCATAGAACAGGGACAGAGTTGCTTCTACAAACCTCTAATATTCAAAACACAAGATGTTGTTGAGTTTGTGATCACGGCAGTGGAGTTGTCTGGTTCATCAGGATAGGTCTACTGCAGGGTCAAGTTACACACGTAAAATTCTTACAATCAGTTCTCTATGGATTTTTTACCTACCAGAAAAAGAGGTGTGGTTTAATTCCTGTGTGAACGCCCCAAATCTGAGATGGCCTGAAAGGGTTATAATAATTTTAGGGATAGGCAGAAATGGAGATACCAAACAGGTTAATTCTTACTCGGATAGGATAAAATCATGTGACAGTCATGTGACCTATACATACCATGTTCCTACAACTACAGGATCTCATGGTCACGCCTCCAAATCACCAAACGAACAGGGTACCCATTGAAAGAACAATTGATGGCAGCCATGGAGCCTACTCAGAGGTCAAGGTCTGCTGGATGCATTGTGTATTATGGAGTACCTAAAAGTTCAAAGAAACAAGATGCTCACCTAGAGGTGTACAGTTAGTGGGTGTGGCTAGTGGGTGTGGCTAAATATTAGGAATCCTAGATCTTACTTTCCATGCAGGTCCCCTTAATGGAGTCCCTTCTCCGGAGGTAACTTGAAGAGATGCCTCCATCCAGTCATCAATGGTACGGACACGTACCAGGGGTGCATCAGGTACAGTGGCCCTCACCAGTTTGACAACGAGCCTGGTTCCAACACGAGGTCATCCTTTCCCTCTAGAACTATACACTCCATCACAGCATACTCTGTACTTGGTGGAACCTGCAAATAATACCATCATCACCAATAGATTACTGAGAATAAAATACAGAAAAAATACTGAAACATTGCAGGTAGATTACTGATATGTTTATTGAGCAAATCCTCACTATCTCTTCTGGACTCCAGTGGATGAGTTGGGTGTCTTCAACTTCCTCTTTGATCTCTCCCTCTCCTTCCGAAACATGGCTTTCCGAGAGAAGCTCGCTGCCTTAGCCAATTCAGTGGGTTCTGATGTACTCCAGGAACGTGCAGCCAACTGGTTAGAGATGTCTTTCTTTGCCTGTTGAATGAGGGGACAGGATTTGGTCAGCAACATGTCCCTGATCACTGTCTTAGCTGCACGCAGGACAAACTTAGTTCCCGTTATCATGTCATAGACGATGAGGTTTCTTTTATCAATATCCATGTCTTGGATCATGCTAGCATCATGCAACTGCAGATATCGGAGAAAAGGGGAGGGATAGAGTTAAAGAGAAAAAATTCTCAGAGGAGTGGGGAGAGATAGGGTTAAAGAGTAAAAATTCTTGGAGGAGTGGGGAGGGATAGGGTTAAGGTAATAACCAGTCTATGGGTAAAGAACTCTTTATAAATATGAACAGTTGGGAATGAGTCTTATAATGTACTATGTACAAAACATGTCTGTTTTATGACTAGCTATAGGACATTAAATGGGTGAGTGAAGCCCTTGAGGACACAGATGATACAAGTGAGCATTATCGGTGACCTCTGGGCACAGGTAAAATCTACTCACCTCTGGACACAGGCCACTTAGTTCTAAAATGTATGTGGCAGTCTACCTGAATGAGCTGAAAAAAATCCTGGGAATTTAAATGAGTGTGCAGACATTGTGTATGAGGATCTCTTTCTCCCTCTCACCAAGAGGTGTGAATCAGAATCTCTTTCCCCCTCCCACCAAGAGGTGTGTATCAGGATCTCTTTTCCCCTCCCACCTAGAGGTGTGTATCAGGATCTCTTTTCCCCTCCCACCAAGAGGCCTGGGTTTTGAGGTTATTGAATTGAAACAAGTCAGAAAATGGAATTTGTCAGATCATAGGGTCTAACGGTATCCTAACTGTGTGCCAGCCAGTATGGCTCACCTGACAGTGTCTGGTCATGTCTAATGGTGTATGAATCTTACAGACCTGCATTATGTGCTCATTTTCACTTACTGGTTGTCTTGAAATTCTGAGAGTGACAGTGAACTGACATATATCTGTAATAATACAAGATTACTAACTATCACAGAGCTAGTAAATCACAGGATTACCAGAATTTAAAAACATCAGTAAATCACAGGCTTACCATGGTTTATAAACATTAGTAAATCACAGTATTACCAGGGTTTACAAACATTAGTAAATCACAAAATTACAAGGGTTCAAACGTTAGTAAATCACAGAGGGTTTACAAACATTAGTAAATCACAAGATTACCAGGGTTCAAACATTAGTAAATCACAGAATTACCAGGATACAAACATTAGTAAATCACAGGATTACCAGAGGGTTCACAAACATCAGTAAATCACAGGATTACCAGGGTTCAAACATTAGTAAATCACAGGATTACCAGGGTACCATTAGTAAATCACAGGATTATCAGGGTTTACAAACATCAGTAAATTACAGAATTACAAGGGTTTATAAACATCAGCAAATCACAGGATTACCAGAGGGTTCACAAATATTAGTAAATCACAGGATTACAAGGATTCAAACATTAGTAAATCACAGGATTACCAGGGTTTATAAACATTAGTAAATCACAGGATTACAAGGGTTTACAAACATCATTAAATAACAGGATTACAAGAGAGTTTACAAACATTAGTAAATCACAGGATTACCAGGGTTCAAAATTAGTAAATCACAGGATTACTAGGTTTTACAAACAAGTTAATAAAATCCTCCCACACATTCACACTTCATAACATCACACACCCAACATCTCCCATCTTATCATATTCCCAAGCACACACCCCACACCCATAATCATATACCCACCTCACATACCCCATCATATTCCCACCTCACACACCCCATACCCTATCATATTCCCACCTGACACACTCCACACCTCACCATATTCCCACTTCACACACCCCACACCTCATCATATTCCAACCTCACACACCCCACACCTCATCATATTCCCACCTCACACACCCCACACCTCATCGTATTCCCACCTCGCACACCCCACACCTCATCGTATTCCCACCTCGCACACCCTACCCCTCAGTCATACTCCCCACCCTGTCGTCCCATCATATCCACCTACCTTACAAACTCCTTACCTTCTTCATAGATGGCACCAGTAATACAACACCCACGAGATGCTGGGCATTGCTCACCATTCTCCAGATATGGGGAATTGCTTGATTACATTATTCTCTGTAGTGAGGAATAGCAGGGCTAAAGACACCTTTCCCCATTAGTACGGGCATTCACTCACTTGTCAAATACCCATTAATGCAATGACTACTATTTATCTCATTATGCAGCTACTAGGACTTTGAACCCTACATGTATACCGACTGACCTTGTCAGCACAACAAGGGGCTTTAATTGGAATATACAAACTAAATTCAAGGGCAGCAACAACACTCAAACCCTGGGCAGTACACAGGAGGTTACTGTTTGAAGGAAGCATACAATTGAGGAACATAGAGCATGTAGCAGAGTTAGAAATAACTGCTGGCTACTGGCTACCTTTAGCCTGTGCTCTCAACTAAACTTATTTGACCACACCTCCACAGATTCAACCCTCTTCTGGATATTATTCTCTAGTCTATCCTGTAAACTGAGGGGAGAATTGTTGTGCAGTAAAAACTTATGATGTAATCCAATATTTAATGATCATGTTGTCCTATAGCCGGCCACTGCTCTACCCACATACAAAACAACTACTCCCACTTCAGTACAGTTTTACTACCACACACAAACTACACACATTTATCTTCTTGGATGGACAAGTTCAAGGTGCAGTTAGACATTCTGTCTGAATTCAGGAGTTACTGTCCCATGATTTTCATGACATTATATAAGAGAAGAGGTAGGTGAGATAAATTAATGGCTGACCTAGTCCTATCAAGGTTGGTTTCATTAGACAAATGTCCATCAAACAGTCCTATGGTGGCTTGTATATTTAAGGGGAGAGGTGTAATTCTACGGAGTCTAAATTTCTTTGCCCAGACATGACATTGTCCCAGAAACCTTAGGTACATATACCTTATAGCAAAGGTGGACATGACTCCATGGACACTGGCTAGAATTTAAAATTATGGCCAGACCTACAAACATGATATTTCATCTTTACTTTATATTGCTGATAAATTTCTCTCATCCATCTTATGCAGGAGTAGATCAAGAAATTCTACAGAGGGAGGAGGTCCTCTAAGCCACACCCCCAATTCTACAGCCTCCAACTCACAAGGGAGAGGTATAATGAGTAAGTATAGCTATCTCAACATGAATTCCTGACTACCCATCCCTTTCAACAGCAGTTACTGTTATGTTCACAAGGGCAACTCTTTGCTTAGGTGTCATGTGATGCCACTTAACCTCATCCACATGGAAAGATAACCCTGGACCCAAGATGAAGTCACCACTTCTATAAATCCCTCTGTACAAATCATGGAACTTGCCCTCAACCAGTTCCTCCAACTTTATTAACAAATGCTGGTAAAGAACTCTTGGTAAAGCCCACCCATTTTTTCACCACACTTTCATTAGTATAGTGTTCAGGTGGAGACCCCAATAGAGCAAGCTCACGCACATCAGCAATCACATACCTTTTGAAGGTGTCCGCTTGTTCCTCATTAAACAAGTTGAAAAAAAAAAAACAGGAACCAATCGCTGCTGGAGCTGCAGAAGATCCTTGTGGAAGGCCTCCTTATCTTTAGAGTTGACTAAACCAGTACTGAAAACATCACCATCCTGAACACCAAAAAAATGTCAGATAGGACCTCCTTCCGAGCACTGAATGAAGCTGCCTTAAGGTGCTCCTCCAAATTACTCTGTTTGTGAACAATACAATGAAGCCCTATGGAATCTTTGAAGCAAGCTTGAAGAGCACTCACCAGAGCTCCCTCACCATCAGCACTGTAAGCTTTCAAGGCCGATAGTCGTGGTTCACACTAGAGAAGGCAAGAAAAGATAGTGTTCAAAGTGTCGCTGCATATGGAGGAATGCAGGACTTATAAATACAGGGAGCTTTCCAGTACGTGGATTAATCAAACTAGGATTATGGTAGGTCATTAGTGCGGACATAAAAATCACCAAGTTGGAAGGTAGCATCTACACCAAGGATTGAGGAAATTTTCTGGCTGACAACAAAAGGTAAACAAATTCTGTAACTGCTGTTTGGAACAGATGCAACTGCTCTCCCTGCTTCTTCTAAGACATGGTGGTATACTACAGAAGGGGAATTGATCTTACACTCTTGCTTTATGGCATCCAAAGTGCTAGGCTGAGTACGATAATGTGGCTTCACAGACCGGGATGCATTTCCATGTGAATAAGAATTACTTCACCACTAGTGAAGTGTCACAATAGTTTCATCAGTACAATCATCTGAAGCTAAAGTGGCTGATCTAAAGGATGCAATTTTAGAGAAATGTGTCCCTAGCCAGGTGACTATTTTCTATTTCTACTGAAAACCATCAATATACCACATCAAAGCTAAGAAGTCATACTATGTATGGTGTAGCATGCTCAACCAAACTATATCTTTTCGTGAAGCTACCCTTTACCAGAATAGAGTTTACCACTATTCTATATATTTGCCACTTCACCCATGCAATTTCCCCTCTTATGCTCTTTACCTAGCAACAGTTATTCACAAACTTTAGAACACTTTTGGCTTTTGCTCACTTCATTGTGGTGAATGGGATATACAGTAGACCTGGTTAAGCTGAACACCACCTGTTAAAGGACTACTGTTGTTAAGCACAAGTTTTGCTGTTGTCTAGTAAGCCCTGCCCACAAAATTAAAAGTACTCTTCCTGTTAAAGGAATGTTTACTGTTAGGTGCCTTTTTTCTTAATAACCAGACCTACCAGCTCCTACGCTTAACAACCAGCTTGGTACTGAAGTTAGAGAACTGGACCCAGCATTGCCATGTTTTTCACTACAAATCAGTTAAGATTTCCAAGTAAAATTTGTCTTAGAGCCTTTAAAATGGAGCCATCTATTCTAAAGGAAACCACAACATGCAAAAAAGCTTTTTTAATCTAATTTAGCCCCACCCTTTGCCTGTCGTCTAGCATGTGATTCTATGCCATGTGGCCCAACTGCCACTTTGGTAGAGTAGGAGGATCACATGATCACAAAAATTGCTGACACAGCAATGCTATAGTATGGCTTGACTTACAATTTTCGTGGTTTTTTTTTTGACTGGCTCATAGTCCAAATTCACCATCTGAAGATGAATCTGATGAAATAACTGTTACTTCACCACTCTGCAATCATGTAGCAACACATTATTGGATCACACCCTCAATCTTCCTTTCTTTACATCATACCTACCAAGTTTCAAGCTATAGGCTTGATTCTCAAGCATTTGACCTAAATCTCAAGCTCTCAAGCCTAATGGTCTTGATCTCAAGCATTGCTACCTCCTAACTATCTGATCTCCTATTAGCTATCTATTATATATTGACCGCAGTATATACTGGATGATTGTATAGCTATATACTAGAGTTTGATGGTGGTACAGTATTCTGTTTGGCTTGCTACCATAGCTATCACATTCTAATTCAATACAGAAGGAAAACAGGCCTTCTCTATCATAGGACACTGACTTTTGACCAAGTTTAGACCCAGATTCTCAAGTAGAAAGCCAAATCAGCAACATGGGAATACAACAAAACTCACACAAAGAAATGGCTACACCAATGCTACGTAAATAATGACTGAAATGATATTTGTAATCAGAGTTTATAGCATATTTAGAGTAGTTAGTAGTTTTTTGATGCATGATAGCTATATATATATAGTGCCACTATAACTCAAGGGGGTAGGGGGATGATTTTAGGTAGGGGGTGCTGCAATTACAATGGGTGGGGGGGCAATTATTTAAGGCTATAACTATCATAAAAAGACCAACAAAAATATTAAAGCTTTCAAAAGACAATACATGTACGTAGCTATATAAATCAGTTTGTCCTTGTGAATGAATATACAACAAAAATAATTATTCAACCTTATCATTGTGCTTCTGAGTATGTTTTAAGCATAAAAAAAAAAGACCTCTCTGCTGTTGCTACTAAGTTTTCAATATCGGGGAAAACAAGTCATACACAACTGTCATTGCATTGTGCAGCAAAGCACATTGTCTTGATTATTAAAAGTCGGCAAATTTCCCTTTTAAGCATGCTGGCATGAATATAGATCAGAATGTTCAAGGATATTGATTGTAGTATACCATCCAGGCTGTATTTGGACATGTTTGCCTGGTCTTTGACTGCTCTAGCTACTCCTTATAATCATAGATATTTGCAGTGGATGATAGGGAACAATACAACAAGGACATTCACATGGAACAGATTTTTTCCCTTCATTAGGAATTTCAACTTCATGGCCCTGGGGATTCAAATTTCGTTTCACTGCTAAGAAAGTTGTCTACATTTAAATTTGATCATCAGGACAAGCTTAGACATGGCATCTGATCATGGTTGCTTAGTTTATCACATGACCATGATACCAGGATGTTACATTAATTTACACATGTACACATGTACATCATGTTAACAGATTGAAGGGATGGACGGGCTCCATCTCCATGTAACTCATTGTCAAATGTACTATTGCTATGGGCTATATACTAGGGTTAGGTATAGTACAATAACAATAGTACACAATTGACAATGATGTTCTAATCATGGAGAAGAACCACAAGTACACAAGTCAACTGGAACAAACGGGGTGCTGTCAAAAAATAATGTATGCCATTGGTACAGCCACAAAAAACTAGGGGTGCTACAGCACCCTTTGCACCCCCCTGTAGCTATCTCAAGCCTTTTCTTTCTATCACCTTGGCAGCTATGTTACATGTCCCTTTAGACAGCTAGCTAACCTCTTACTGGACAGGCACACATGTTGACATAACCACAATCACACCTTGCTATCCCTAGGTCTAGCTACAGTAGCTAAAATCAACATACAAATGAGCAACAACCAACATACACACACACCAAACACTTGGCAAAATCTGTTATACACTCACCAAAGGAGAGATGACACCTGCCATGCAAGATGTTAGCAAAACGTTTGCGCACTCATGGATTTTCTGATGCGGTGACCCTTTACCATTTCGTTTCTGGTTTCTAAAAATAATATTATTATTGTGTGGTGTCTAACAAGTGATAATCATGTAAACAATAACAATAACAATAACAATAACAATAACAACAAAAATAAACAAAGATTGTCTCCAAAATGTTCTCTGAACCAACTGATGAATGCACTCTGACCTGTGTGTTTATTATAACAAAAATTAATATTAGAGATTATTCTAAAGTAGCTGCAAGATAAAGGAATGTCTATAGTCCAGAGCCTCTGATAAAATACCCTGACTCCCCTGGATACAGTTGGTACAAGTCTCTTACTGCTACCTCCTAGCCAGTGAGACACTTCATGTACCAATACAGGGCTCCACATATATATAGGAACATGGGATGGGATTAGCGTAGGATATGGTTCCTATACTCATCAACCTTCAAAAGTGACACCTTCCTGACTAACTCCACCCTAACCACACCCCAAACACTATCCCTATATCAATATAGGTGAACTCAAAGGGTTGAGTGCTCTATATAATATTAGAGACATGTAGCTATATAGTATACAATGTATTATTATCATATTGCCAGTTCACACTAGTAATGGCCTCACCACACAACAAATAAGTTGAGAGAATATTTTATTGATGGGTGAAGAAATTAGAGAGCTAGATATTATTGTTGGACCACAATTCTAGAGAGAAGAACATGATGAGATGTACAGTAGTTAATACTTGCCTGCACTGTCAACAGAGTTTAGGGCGTTTTGAGCTAGGAGCCTCACTGTCAGGGTATGATACACTACGGGTCCTAGATGAACCTGCATTTATTAAAACCAGTTTGTACTATATATACTGCAAGTGTTTATGTTCATGTTATTATTATTTGCGTTGTTGCTTACGTCCCACTGGGCGCAGGGACCCTGGAACAGTAAAAAGGGGGGAAGGGGTGGAGAGTGCTCTCCCAACCAAAATATAGTTTGATGTTAATTCTGGTACAATTTAAAGATAAATGGTCACACAAACTTCTTGGTTCAACATTGTATGAATAATGATACTGTATTTCCTGAAATTTTCGTTACTTAATAATTCATTTTTCAAATTTTCATGTTGTTTTAATTTCGGAAGAGCCTAGGGAGCCCAGCATGCTGCTGTGCATCTCCAATTATTCAACTTTTTAAATTTCGTAATAAAAGTGACATCCGAAATTAAAACGACAAAAATTTCAGCAAATACGGTACTTCAATACATCATCCTATCTTAAAATTAACATCTCTACTATATAATAGAACACTTCCAATATTCTAATCCTATGGTATATACAGTAAACCATTTAGAACACCTCAAATATTCTAATCCTATGGTATATACAGTAAACCATTTAGAACACCTCAAATATTCTAATCCTATGGTATATACAGTAAACCATTTAGAACACCTCAAATATTCTAATCCTATGGTATATAGAGTAAACCATTTAGAACACCTCAAATATTCTAATCCTATGGTATATACAGTAAACCATTTAGAACACCTCAAATATTCTAATCCTATGGTATATACAGTAAACCATTTAGAACACCTCAAATATTCTAATCCTATGGTGTATACAGTAAACCATTTAGAACACCTCAAATATTCTAATCCTATGGTATATACAGTAAACCTTTGGAACACCTCAACTATTCTAATCCTATGGTATATACAGTAAACCATTTAGAACACCTCAAATATTCTAATCCTATGGTATATACAGTAAACCATTTAGAACACCTCAACTATTCTAATCCTATGGTATATAGAGTAAACCATTTAGAACACCTCAAATATTCTAATCCTATGGTGTATACAGTAAACCATTATCCTATGGTGTATACAGTAAACCATTTAGAACACCTCAAATATTCTAATCCTATGGTATATAGAGTAAACCATTTAGAACACCTCAAATATTCTAATCCTATGGTATATAGAGTAAACCATTTAGAACACCTCATGATACTGTAACACACTGTCAAAAGGACGTGTAGTTCTCTTAATCTCCTGGCAACTATTCATTTATTGGGCTCCCGATAATTATTAACACAGCTGTATGGTGGGGAATAAAAGGTGTGTTATACCTCACACTATCAATAATGTGAAATTCATGCTTACCTTCTTGTGGAGCTATCTTCTCAGCCATCAGTGAATAGCCACATTGCTTTAGAGCTGTGGCCAGCTTCTGCCAGGATTTTCCACTGTCATTATTCAACCATTCAGTAATGACTTTACTTAACAATATATCAGAATCACCACCACTATCCTTCTTGAGAGTGTAGATTCTTCCTGGTTGAATGCCTAAATATACGCCAAGCTCTTCAGCCTTGCCTGCTGAAAAATCTTCTTCTTTCAAAAAAGTCTTTACCTTGACAAGTGTGAGATCACCACCTAATAGTTATCACAAAGGGTTCAGATTAAATAGCACAGGGTCATATACCCAACATAATAACTCCTGAATACAAGCCACTATGAAGTTGGTTTTTGTACTAACATGTAGCTCTTGAATGAATTTTTGACTAGTATCATTACAACTTTATACCTGGTAACACAGGGGAGTGGTCTGATGACGAAGGCTGTGGAAGCTATCAACAGTATAAATATACACGTAATGAGGACACATACCATATCTATTAGATTAACTGTACCTGTGTGTTAGCTCTGTACTGGGTGGGTTCTGGTTCTGAAAAAATGGTACAATTTAAGAAAAATGGTCACACAAACTTCTTGATTCAATATTGTATGAATACTTCAATACATTATCCAATATTAAAATCATTAACATCTCTACTATATAATATTATAGCTAACTACAAAATAGCTCAAAATAATCAATTCCCCTTCTAATAATATAATATATAGAGTAAACCATTAAAAATTCCACTAATACAAAAAATTTACCTCTTTTTTCTATTTTGACATCCTCCGCCAACCATTCTTTGTGCCAGTCCTCTACTGGAAAGGATCCTTCATCCTTGGTACAATCAAGTATGAAGTCATCTTTAACTTTAGAAAACTTGTATTCAGCTAGATGAGGAGGAGAACTTGAACATGGACAGCAAAAGCATTCAGAGGAAAACTCAAGATTATACAAGTGACGAGCCTTCTTGACTTCATTAACTGCATTGATTACATCTTTATGAACCCTGGCTCTCAATTTAGCTAAATCTTCCTTGAAACAATCTCTGATTATGATATGCACTTCAAAGTGTGTCCTTCTATCGAGTAAGGTGACATGAGCTAAGTCAACTTTGAAGCTCAGGGAATTACGGAATAAATAGCCCGGAGTGTTCATTTCTTCCCATTTATAATTTGATAGTAGGCATACTACTGAGGAAGAGAACAGACCCATGGGAGCATTACCAGGAAAAGAAACTGCAAAGTAGTCTTCAGTTGGTGATGTTAGATCTTCACTAACGTCTAACAAGGCTGGCATAAAATATTTATCTTCGGATATCGGTAGAAGGACAAAAAGATGAGTTAGAATTCTTGTTAAAGTTATGTGATCAAATAATCCTTCTACATAACTACTCTCAAAGCTTTTAAGCACCTCTAAACTCACTTCACCTCGTTTAACAAGTAAAACAGATTCGTTTGAAATCCACTGGTCTTCATGGGAAGGAACCTTTCCCCTCCAAATGTAGCTCTTCTCTACAATTTCACCTACTTTATCTAGCAATGTGTTAGGATTGGTGAATATTACATCTGGTGCCTGAGATTTGAAGTAGAGAATCAGGTTGAGCTCGTCAAGGTGTTGTATAGCTGCTAAAAAAGTCTTTCGACTAAACTTCAGAGAGAGACCTATCTCTCTAAAACAATGCTCAAAGCTGATCACATCATGCTTTTCCTTCTTTGCCTGCAGCTCTAGTTCCAGTTCTAAAGCATAGTATTGTAAAGGTAATGCTGTTTTACAAAAAGGCTTGACGGCTTTTACTATTCCTCTACGAATCTTGTCTCGAACATCCTTATCTGAATCACTTCTGGAAATACTATCAATAGCAAATATATATTTACCATCATTTGAAATAAGACCAGCATCGTCATATGGTTGCAATATTTCCTTAAGCTTCTCTTCCATTTCTTTACGTGATTCTTTACTTTTACCTTCTTCTTCTCTGTGAGTGCCCACAATAAGAATGTCAGGTTTAACAAACTCAGAAGTGACAGTAGTTTCCTCTGTCTCAATGGAGGCAGTGGAGGGTTCCTCTGTCTCAGTGGAGGGGAGGGAGCGATTAATGGGGCAAAGAGAGGAGATTGTCTGGACACAGTGTTGAAAGATCTCCTTGTGGCTAAGAGGGAATTTGTAAGACTCACCACATGGTTGACCATTTTTGTAGTATTTAATCTCTGGTTTATCATCCAGCTGCTCAGAGAGATTAAAGACAAAGATACCTAATGAAGCATTCCTTACAAAGGCTGTGAGGAGCTCATGGAACTGAGGCTGGCCGCCGCTATCTACCAAGTAGATCCATGTTACACTAAACAATTTACCCCCTTTATATTTAAGGAGGCCTACAATTTCACTTATGCTCTCTAAAGAACTGCTTTGTGTAGATTTAGGCTCAGAATGTTGCAGAGAACCTACATTTGATGGCGATAGGACCTCTTCAGGAGATAAGGCTTTTGCAGCTCTAGATTTAATAGCATCAGCAAGAACAGACTTTAATTTTTCAGCTCCTACTAACTCCCATACAATCTCCTCACTTGAATCGTCTTTACTAGTGCGTACTCTCTTGCACTTGACTCTCTGGGCTACATTGATGAGAGTTGTACTGGTGTACGTGTCCGGGATTGGAAGGTTACAGAGAAACCTCAACAAACAGGATTTACCCACACCTCCTGCTCCTACTATCAGAATCTTGATGATGGTAACGTCAATGTGGCCAAAACGCATAGCTTCATCAAACTAGAAAAGTTGAAGGTAAGGACTAGAGATAAACATGTTGGCTGGATTAGTGTACATGGTTGTGTATGTGCACAGAATCTCTATTTTTAGTTACATGGCATATTACAGTGGAACCTTTCTTAGAGTCCACCTCACAAGTGAACCAACCTATATTATTATAAGACAACAGATATTATACTGAAGGTTCAACACCACTAGATTCTAATCTAACATCACTATTGAAGGAACTCTAGCCATACAGGGGGAACAACCCATATATTATTTTTAAGATTTCTTTACTCTAACTATGCCATTACATGCTAAGTACTTCTTGTCTTTCAAGTTTGAAAACATTTGGACAAATCATTTTCAAATTATAGTACATACATGTCTAATATTGTTGAAGAAGATAGCTATGCAATGTGGTTAGTGATAAAGGACAGAATTCTTCATATATACTTGCACATAACTAAAATTGTGTATTCCATTAGAGAGCTCTTGAACTAAAGAATCTTTTGATACTAAAAGTTTGTGTTAGAAATGAAAGTTATGGTCACTTAAAAATATCTCTTTAAAAATGAGCTGCTGCTCCTTGAAGTTGCCTGTAAAATCTTTTGATAGTTACATAACATTACCCTATAGTGTAAAATATTAGGGACAGTAAACAGTGCTATAATGCATATTGGAAGGTTATTCCTAGAAAGACTCCTGCTCTGAAGTGGTATTGTTGTATTGTTAGTAACCACTACAAGATTATATAGCCACTAGGTACCATTATGACTAGTTGACCTTCTTCATGTAAACATTGTCTGACACATTGAAGGTTGTTGATAATGTATAAACATGTATTCCTACATAAGTGCATTGCATAGAGTGGCCATTAAACTATCATAAATAGTCCATGTAAACTATAATCTACTGAAGGGTCTGTAAAAACTGACTATGAAGACACTGGAGTAATTGTGTATAGTCTCAGAGGTGGCATGTTCCATTGTATTCTACTGATTAATATTAGATCACTTACTATTCTCCTTCTTTCATTATCATCAAGTTCCAGACTATCTTCACTTTCTGTTCCAGAAACAAAACAAGATCATTACAAAGACATACTATTAACCACAACATACAGCAGCAATGATACTGGCTATCCCGTACATGTACCGATACCGGCCATCCCGTACATGTACCGATACCGGCCATCCCGTACATGTACCGATACCGGCCATCCCGTACATGTACCGATACCGGCCATCCCGTACATGTACCGATACCGGCCATCCCGTACATGTACCGATACCGGCCATCCCGTACATGTACCGATACCGGCCATCCCGTACATGTACCGATACCGGCCATCACGTACATGTACCGATACCGGCCATCACGTACATGTATTGATACTGATCCATAGTGATTGCTACATCAATTGAGAGGTAGAGAGTTCAAATATTCTACTGTATGGCTGCATATGATGGGTGTGGTTTTAGGTGTGTCTTGGGGTGTTACTGCTCTATATTTTATCCAGAAGAAACCCTCATGTAGCAGCATTTAAATAAACTTGACTTTGAAGCAGGGATGGGGGATGAAGGGGGGACACTATAGGATACTGCACCTAGGATGGATAGTCTGGGAACATTCCACACTAGTGTAGAATGTCTGGGAACAAAAGCCCCCTCATATGAGGACTACTATATTTAAAAACCCTGCAATGAAGACCCCTCTGTACTGAGGACACTTTAATATGTCAGCTTGTGTATTAACAGTAAACTTCCTCAAATGAGGCTACCCCTCTCACAGTTTAAGTTGTTCCAAGGTGTCTGGTGGAGTATAATATATATAGTAGTACTACTTCATGTATAGTAGCTATCTACATACAGTACAGAGTTACATGTATAATTATACATAGCTATATTTACTACATGTACCTTATATGGAAATACAAGTACAGTGGAACATGAACCCTATGGGACAGCCAACACAGTAGAAACCCTCTATTACAAACCCCTAAATTGAGGACACCTCTGTATTAATGTGTAGTCGTCAACTACTCCTAACTGAGGAGGTTACATACATGTCATGTGAGGTCACTAGGATCTGTGGGTGTAATATACTGTCTGCTAGCAACATCACAACTCTGGCCATTAATACACGCTATCAGCACTACTGTCATAAACCTTTACTCCATCTTCAATGTATTGTATGCTAAGCCAAGACATCTCAAATTAATACTCCACCCCTCTACAGCAATAACTAGAGCCAGGGCAAAGTACTAGTCAGAATGGTCACCACAAAGTGATGCTCCAGCAAATACTGAAGAGGTGATGAACCTGATGAATCATTGGGTGGTAGGGAGGAGATATTGCTGAGGATGTCTAGCAAAGTTGTCTTAGAATTTAAAAGCATTGAAAAGAAGACTAGCAAGAAGACACAGAATAACAAACATTCCTAGCCTTTCCCAATGAAAGAGAAGGCTCCACTGGATCTCACTGGTAAGTGCATGTCCTTCCAAGCCTTATCTTTCTATGGGCAAGGCTAGGAATGTTTGCTACACTGTGCCTTCTTGTCAGAATTATCATGCTTTATATGCATGTAGTGAAATCTTCTACATGAAATTAACTGGAAGGTTTAAACAACATCAAGTGGTGATTTCTTCTCCTGTGGTTCATAATTATATCTTAGCATCACTAAACACTAAAACACAACCTTTACCAGGATAAAAACAGTGAGACCTGTATAACCTTTAAACAGGTTTAACTGGTTTAGGAATGTAATAACTTGTAGAAATAATTACTAACAGACAACAGCTGAATGTTTACTGGTCTCTGAGGTATGAATTGGAGAGAGATGAGGAAGTGCTAATACTATATACTGTTAGCTGATGCTTGGTCATGTGACTGCCTTCACCTTTCATTCATAAATCATATTATGTGTTTGGGTAAGTCACATGAAGAAGAGGGTGAATACCTCTTAAGAATGATCTGACAATGACATGGATTCTAACAACCTCTTAGATACAACATTTCTACTATTAACACTGCCTCTTCTCTATAAGTGACTCTCTACTGGAATTACTAGCTCAAGTAGAATACTGAGTGGAGAAGTACCTTTCTAAATGCTGGAGAGGACCCCTCCTGTACTATCACATAGATATTATAACCTCTCAGTGGAAGACATTGACAAATATCCCCTTTACAAGTGTATCAAATACACACTTATCCTATAACTGACAGACTGCACTAGAGATGAGTTGTATAGACAGAAAGAACAAATTTTCCTAGTAGAATGCAATTTGTTTGAAGTCTATATCTCATTCCAGTCTAAAGTTATGGCCAGTTAAAGTTTCACCTACTTTTAAACTTTAGCTAATTAGTTCTAAAAATAGTAACATGTTAATTATATTCATGAATTATTTTTTTATTATTACATTACATCATAATTATTACATCATCATTCAAAATTTATTAGCTACTTAAATTATGGATTTTCTATAATCTGCTTTATTTCTGTCTCATAGTGATTTATCTGTTGTTTATAGTCCTGGATATAGCTCTCCCATATCTTCACTCTATTCTTTAGCAATTCCCTCCTCTCCTCACTAGTGTAGGGATCCTCTAACCCACTCTGATACCTAGCTATCCACTGCACACAAAGAACACACACCAGGTATAGAATAGGCTACATGCACCACTCTCATCATACCACTACTACACTGATCACTTACCTCTTCATAACGCTTTATCCTTCTCTGACACTCTGCCTTCTCCTGTGAGGAGAGAGAGAGAAGGTGAAGCAATGCTAACACACACACACAAAAGACGGCCATCTTGGACCGACTAACACACCCTACCACACGCACAGCAAGGGACCTACTGACTCCAAACACAGAGAACATATACAGTAAACTATCCTCTACAAGGTCATCTGGGTTATGGACACTCAAACCACACCCATTTCACACGGCACAGGGGTAAAAAAAACAATTTATGCTGACTCAGTACTTTTTGGTCTAACCTGAACAGGGGTCGTGCTCGGACACTGAAGGAGGTGTGGCCCCTAAACTTGGAGGCTAATACCTTGGAGACCACTAATACAAGGTCATGTGGTCCTACAGTCCATCCCTCTATCTTTGATTTTTACCCCCACATTAAAAATAGACCTTCAGTACATGGGTACAGTACAGGTGCCGGAGGTGGTGGGAGGGTGTGGTTGGAGGCACTGAACAAACATGAAGGCATAGCAGCTGATACTAAACCTTCCATCACTGCACACTGCCTTCATCTATTACATGCAGTGCATGAGAGACCTATTGTACCTTACAATACTAATGTATTGATATGTTACCAGTATCAGTGATGTGAGAGTTTGGAAGGTTTACTAACAACACACACAAGCTCACCTCTTTCAATTCTTCAATTCTTTTCTTGGGGTTCTCTATCTGAAAAGAACCACAAATTTCACACTCATTAACACAGATAGTATAGACATAGATACTAGGAGATACATACATGCTAGCTAAACTCTCAAAACTACAGCTAAACGCTTTGCTACATCTCAACTCCCCTCGGGCCATGTTCAGCTAGCTGCTAGCTACACTTTAGCTACCAGAACTAGCTACTGTAGACTAGATAATAATACACAACAGCCTAGGAGGTCAGGACAGAGCTAGCTAACTATGGCTACACATATACAGTCAGCGCACCAACACACTGAATGGAGTTCTACTTTATAGCTAGCTCTGCAGCAGCAGTTCTTGCTGATACTATAAGGCAGCTGTTCAGGGTTGGCGCGCTCACTAGCTGGGAATTATAAAAACAGGAGATGATTTAACATCTACACCACCACTCACCTTCTCTGCCATTGCAACGTCTACAAGATGTCTGACTCTGACGTTAGACGGTGTGTGGCCTAAAGGTAATGCTAATCACGAGTGGGTGGAATGTGGTGGGTGGGGGTTGTTGTGGCTAGTGGGTCACACCCTCAAATGAAATGAGATTGTGGTGCATGTGTGCTTGTCTGTTGTCCTCCCTCAGTCAGACATTGATGGATCAGTCCTCTCCCTGATTTAACACTGCCTCCCCTAGCTGCAGGATGGTCACTATCTGATGGCTTTGTCCACATAATAAAAATCAGCTGATAGGAAGTGCAACATTGATATCATGTACATATTAAGTATGTCAATGATGTTGACCTGTACTGTACATGTTATTATTGTATACTGTATAATGATTGACTAGTATACTAGCTAGATGTGTATAGTATTAATCTTGTCCTCTGTTGGAGAGCTGGTGAGCTGGACTCTTCTTTAGAGAAGAATAAAAGGTGCAATATTACTCTTTCTCCTCCCAAAATGCAAGGTATAGAGATACCTAGAGTAGAGGAAACAAAGAGGAAATGAGGCAATTTTCACCTTCCTTTAATATTTATAGGATGTTATCAGCTTGTTTATTAAAGGTATCCTTCCTGTTTAAGTGGAGCTTTACTATTTCTAACACAATAAGTCTATTCTATATCCTAAAATGAGGACAGTTAGAACTCCTCTATTATAACACCCTTAAATGAGGACACCTCTATTTATAGTGTCACCCCTCTACTTCAACCTTTAAAAATGAGGACAACTCTGTATATACAGTGGAACTCCTCTATTCCAACCCTTTTAAATGAGAACACCTCTGTATACTGTGGAACTCCACCATTCAAACCCCTTGAAATGAGGACACCTTTATATAAATTGGAACTCCAACCCCCTTTTAACTTTGCTGGACATCCTCAGAAATTTCTCCTCCCTACCACCCAATGATTTATCAGGTTCATCACCTCTTCGGTATTTGCTACAACTCCTCTATTCCAACCTTCTGAAATGAGGACAGCTCAGTATACAGTGGAACTCCTCTATTCCAATACACCTGAATTGGATTTGTACAATGAACTGACATATACTATCACAAGATCACTAACCACTACACAGCTGATAAATCACAGGATTACCAGGGTTTACAAACCAGGGAGGTAGGAAGATGATTTTAGGTAGGGGGGCACCATTTAAGCTAAAGACCACCCCCCCACCCTTCTTACCAAGCCATCTGAGATTACAGTTTCAGGGTGAAGTTATAAATTATAGATAGTTGATAAAATTTTCCAAAATAAAATTAAGATGTAATCTTCAGCTATTTTCTCTAGGTTAGCTAGGTGCATCAGTTCCTGCTGTATGAACAGATAGTTCAGCCTACAGTGAGTCATTGTGCTTCTCAAGTATGTCTTCAGTCTTATCAGAGAAGAAAATGACCTTTCAGCAGTCACATTAATTTTGTCACAGGAAATGTGTATTTAACACCATATCTACTTCACTCAGTAGCTATATCCTTATAAATAGCACTTTGCTCTATTTCTTTATGTACCATGCTATTCTCATGTTCCTGAAAGTGCTGCAGAGCCTTTCTCCAGCTTCCAAACCTTAATGTAAAACTTTGACACTTGCAGGAAGTTTTGCCACAAAAGAAATATTTTGAACTTAGATGTGCACTTACGTATCCAGGAATACTTTTCATACCAACTAGGCTTTATTTTCCTTGAGTAAACTTTAAGCTTTCCTTCTTTATACTCTTTACTCTGATGTGCGTGACTCACCTTGGAATCAGACATATCCAATGGATGATAAAAAATAGTTAACTATATTCATACAGCACCGACAATCACATTTACAAGGAACACAAGAGGAAATACCACAGGGTTGCTAATCCCCAAAGGAAAGACTTTTTACGTAGGAAGATCATAATATTATTATAGTTAATTCTATAGTTATGCTTGAGATCCACCTCTAGCAATACAGCAATAATTAATAGCTATTAGCAAAAAAGGAGGTTAATAGTGGAATATAGTAGTGAGGCCAGGAGGGGACCCTTAGAATCAGGAGAGTTGGCAACTCTGATACCATGATTTCGAATCTCTTTCTCTCAAACACTTGAAGGCTAAGTAGAAGAAGCCTCTCTTGTATCAAAAAAAGGAGTTTAGCTTCTTTTGAACCATGTCATGTGAGCCTAAAGTAAATGCATGTATGATCATGGATTTTGTGGTTAGTACATGTATTTTACACTTTATTGCACAAGTGAAGTGTAAAATAGTGAAGCCCTTACTATCACCACACACATGCACACACACTAGCTATACACAAACTGCAAAGGTCTGTGAAAAGTGGGGGGGGGGGGCACCAGCACCCGGTGCCCCCCTGCTTCCTACCCCCCTGCAAACATTAGTACATCACAGGATTACCAGGGTTTACAAACATTAGTACATCACAGGATTGCCAGGGTTTACAAACATTAGTAAATCACAAGATTACCAGGGTTTAAACATTAGTAAATCACAGGATTACTAGAGTTTACAAACATTAGTAAATCACAGGATTACCAGGGACGTAGTTGATACCCACCAGCAAGGCAAGAGGGGTCCCAATGGAAGAACAGTGACACCAAATGTTGTCTTTGGTGAAGTATTATAGCTTACACTCTGAGAGATCTGTGATGCTGCACCATAGATTAAAAACGCGGAAGGGGGATTATAAACGCACGTGTTGTTTTGTGTTGCATAATAGCGCGGGCAATAAACGTGTGTATAGCTGTAGCAGTATGATTAAAATCCAAGTAATACATTAATGACAGGTATGGCAACAAAATTCATGACCTGGTGCAAAAAGAAGCACACAAAGAAGAGTTCATATTGTTTGCACAGTGTCTTCTCCAATCTGCACTGTCCATTCAAAATTACTAGCAATGTGCACACTGAAATGGACCTGTATAGAAAAAAATTCAATTACCATGCCCACAAGTACATGCTACATTACTATTACCCATGCTACTCCATCCAGTGTTTCTATTTTAGTGAAGACCAAGAGTTGGGTTGGAACTTGGATGTGTGTCAGTGATGGCACTAGTATCTATCCATCCTACTCAAAAGGGTTGAAATATAACTAGAAACACAAATAATCCAACAAGTGCATATCATGTACACTGTAGTAGCCAAAACATCCACCCTAACATCCACCCTGTCTTGAAGCTTGGTCAGAGAAGGCACCTTACAATCCAACAAAATGCTGATCGAAACTGACACTTTCAATTCCTTCTCTAGGTTAAAATTCAAGGGTGAATGTTGCATAAGAGGAGAGGTACACTGATAGGCTGATACTGGGGACAATTGAGAAGCAGACTGATGTTGAACAAGAGGAGAAGCTGGACAATTGAGAGGTAGACTGGGAGGATAACTGGGATCCTAGTGGCTGAGTAATCAGAGTGAGGAATTGAGGATGGGGCAGAACGGAGGATTGAGAGTGAAGCAGATGAAGTAGACTGAGTGAACTGGGCAGTATAGATATGCTCGACATTCACAATACACCTTTGTTGTTTTCTACATTCATTTTTTCGATGCACTGATAAGTGGAACTTTCTTGCATAACCTGCACATTAAAACTGATATCTTAATAGTTATTCAGCCATAAACAAGCCAATTCAATGATTTACAGGGCTTATTATAGCTCATGCAAAGCAACAGGGTTCAGAGATTTCAAAAAACTGCATTGAATGTTTGTAGGTCCCGTCCCATAACCAGTTTATAAGAGGGAGGATAAAAATGAGGGTAACATACCTATAAAATTCACTTTCAACCCCATTGTAACAGACAGGAGTTGGACTGACATTGGTTTATTAGGCTTCATGCAAAAGTTCAAACCCTCTTGATCATTAACTGCTATAAAGAAACCAGGTAGCTATTATAGCTAGCCTAGAACAGGTACACAAAAAATGCCCTCACCACGCTAGCTACTCAGCTACTGGGATAACTCCCCGTAAAGAAGTTTCCTGCTGTATACTAACTATTCTAAGGATACTTACTAACAAATGTAACAAGTATTTGATTTTTCAGAGCTGTACTTTCGATTTTCTGGCGTTGAAACACCTTTCTTCCCCAGAAGAGAATTCGCAAACTTTTCTAAAAATTAATTTGTGCGGTAACGCGGATGGCATCAAAGGCGCTTGAATGCTGCAGCTGCAAGTCAATAGCTCACGTGGTGCCGTTTCCAATCCCCCTTCCGCGTTTTTAATCTATGGCTGCACTGACTGGTGGGTCAGCCTGAGATTGCTGCACTGGTGGGTCAGCCACTAATACTGAGTGTTTTCCCACCATTGATACTCAGTATGTAAGATTACACTAAATGGTGGGAGCCCAATGAAGGAAAGTGGACATGTCCACTATTCCTGAGGGTTGGGCTACCATGCATTCCGGGTGCACGTCCTGTAGCCTGGGGTCAGAAAATGCTCTGATGCTAACTGGGAATGCCATTGAAATTTATTGGTCCTTTGGTCCTTTTATACATGGAAATAATTAGCTACATTATACACCAAGTGCCACTCTGTGGTGGGTATTTGCTAGAAAAAGAAGAAAGAAAGGAGAAAGAAAGGTTTAGGAGGAGGAGAGAACAAACGGGAGAAGAGAGGGACAGGGAAAGAGAAAGGGTTGAGGAGGAGAGAACAAATGGAAAAAAAAAGAGGGAAGAGAAAGGGTGAGGAGTAGAGAATACATAGGAGAAGAAGAGAGGAATAGGGGAAGAGAAAGTGTGAGGAGAAGAGAGAGCAGCTACTACAAGTGGCAGAGTCTACCTGGGGCCTATGACAAGAGTTTCTCAATATTGCAAGGCATTGAGACCCCGCCAGTCAACCCCTCAATTGCTGTCACAATGGGAAAGTCGGCCTGCCATCAACTTGGTGACTACCCTTCACCACTGAAGGACCATTTCACTGACAGCAATAGCTACTGCAGAGTCTAGCAACTTCCAGGACAACATCAGGCAGTACAACAGTGCCTTCTCCTTCACTCCATTTAAATTAATTTGTTCTTTGGATTATTAGCTACATTATAATTTTTATATACACCAATTGCCACTGTGTGGCGGGTACTCGCTAGTATTAATAAACCACAGGATTACCAGGGTTCAAACATTAGTAAATCACAGGATTACCAGGGTTCAAACATTAGTAAATCACAGGATTACCAGGGTTCAAACATTAGTAAATCACAGGATTACCAGGGTTCAAACATTAGTAAATCACAGGATTACCAGGATTTACAAACATTAGTAAAACACTGGATTACTAGGGTTTACAAACATTAGTAAATCACGGGATTACTAGGGTTTTACTTTTTGGAGAAGAGGGAGAAGGAGAACAAGGACCCAATACATGTAGCTATGTATATAATAACCATCTCACCATTAATTGTGATGAAGGCAGGAGCAGAAACCCTGAAGCCTCACAGAGCAGTGTCACATTAGACCACACCCCTAAACTATCTGTTAGGGGCTGCAGGGTTATTACTGGAGGTGAGACAGCTCCTGCATAATAATTGTCACTAATAGAGAACATCGTGGGTGGGCAATCCTGTTTGGAAATGGTCATCATAGACAAAAACTCATTATTAATGGAATATCTTACTCAATATTACTTACACTCCATAATGCATACTGTAGAGTGCTATATTTTGGAGGAACTAAACTTTCCCGTTTTTCATGAATTAAGAAAGATCTGCCAAACTTTTGCTCTTGAAACTAATCTCCATTTAGCTGACCTCTGACCTGGTGAAAGTTGTTTCGTGAAAAGCTTCGGGATGACCTATTCTCTAAAGTTGAGCTCCTCTAAAATAAAGTGCTATTATATAATATCTTATTCCATAGTATCTTACTCTAAAGTGTAGAATATTATATTCTAAAGTGTACAATATCTACCCTAATATTTTACTCTATAGTGGAACTATACCAAATGGTTTATTGTTTTTCTCTAATATTCTACACAACAATCACATGTCTTCTATATACCACAACTTACTGCCTACAATAACAGTTGCTCCCTCAGAAAAGGTCATGATCTGTTGTTCTATATGAATTAGTAGATGTCTTACCTAATCCAGGTTGACCTCTGACCCCTACATCCATTGCATGAGTGCACTGCTCTATGAGGTGGCTGTAGTTAGCACAGTAGGTGAAGGTCATACTCAAATCCAGTGCAATGAATGCCTGAATAGTAGATAGGACCATTTCCTGGACCCAATGATGCCACAACTCCACCTGTCAATGATCAAATGGTATCAATAAGGTTACTCAGTGTTATATGGTGTTACTCAATGTCCATAATAGTGTTAATAGTGTAACTCACTACATAAATTAGTGTTACTTGTTGTATTAACTACACCACAAAACTACATCAGAGGGAATGTCCCTATTTAATCTCCACTGGTTTCAATTAGGAGAGGGTGTGTGGCACTCTCCCCTTTGTACTCTTTACTGCCACTCCCCCCTCTCCCAGGACAACTTTCTAACATCCAATCTGTTTCCCACACATGTCCACTCTGGCATCAACATCAGACCATCTACCAACAGGTAAATGTTGATTGTGACATAATCCCTGATTAGAGGAGTGGTCTTATTTCCAGGAGTAAGTACAGGGCCGTCCTCATTACAGGGGGCTGGAATAGAGGGGTTCCAGTGAATACTTGCTCTTATTACAGGGGAATAGAATTCACACACCCCACACCTCATCATATTCCCACCTCACATACCCTATACCTCATCATATTCCCCCTACCCCTCAGTCATACTCCCCACCCTGTTGTCCCATCATATCTTCCTACCTTACAAACTCCTTACCTTCTTCACAAATAGCTCCAGTAATACCACACCCATGAGAAGCCGAATGTCGCTCACCATTCCCCAGATATGGGGAATTGCTTGATTCATTATTCTCTGTAGTGAGGAATAGAAGGGCTAAAGACACCTTTTCCCATTAGTACGGGTCTTCACTCACTTGTCAAATACCCATTAATGCAATGACTACTATTTATCTCATTATGCAGCTACTAGGACTTTGAACCCTACATGTATACCGACTGACCTTGTCAGCACAGCAAGGGGCTTTAATTGGAATATAACAACTAAATTCAAGGGCAGCAACAACACTCAAACCCTGGGCAGTACACAGGAGGTTACTGTTTGAGGGAAACATACAATTGAGGTGGCCAAACTGCCACTTTAAATGGTGGAGTAGGAGGCTCACATGATCACACAAAAATTGCTGACACAGCAATGCTATAGTATGGCTTGACTTACAATTTTAATGGTTTTTTCTTGACTGGCTCATAGTCCAAATTCACCATCTGAAGATGAATCTGATGAAATAACTGTTACTTCACCACTCTGCAATCATGTAGCAACACATTATTGGATCACACCCTCAATCTTCCTTTCTTTACATCATACCTACCAAGTCTCAAGCTATAGGCTTGTTTTCTCAAGCATTTGACCTAAATCTCAAGCTCTCGAGCCTAATGGTCTTGATCTCAAGCATTGCTACCTCCTAACTATCTGATCTCCTATTAGCTATCTATTATATATTGACCACAGTATATACTGGATGATTGTATAGCTATATACTAGAGTTTGATGGTGGTACAGCATTCTGTTTGGCTTGCTACCATGGCTATCACAATACAGAAGGAAAACAGGCCTTCTCTATCATAGGACACTGACTTTTGACCAAGTTTAGACCCAGATTCTCAAGTAGAAAGCCAAATCAGCTACATGGGAATACAACAAAACTCACACAAAGAAATGGCTACACCAATGCTACGTAAATAATGACTGAAATGATATTTGTAATCAGAGTTTATAGCATATTTAGAGTAGTTAGTAGTTTTTTGATGCATGATAGCTATATATATAGTGCCACTATAACTCAAGGGGGTAGGGGGATGATTTTAGGTAGGGGGTGCTGCAATTACAATGGGTGGGGGGCAATTATTTAAGGCTATAACTATCATAAAAAGACCAACAAAAATATTAAAGCTTTCAAAAGACAATACATGTATGTAGCTATATACAGTAGAACCTCCCTTATCCGGACTCCCAAGATACGGGCACCTCCTTCAACCAGGCAGCTATATCTGGAACTTTGACTTTTCAATAATACATATGTAATAACATGTGGGCATGGTTCAATGTCCATACTGAGCATGTGCATGGCATACTACTATGGCAAGCAAAAGGAAAAGAATGGAGACTAAGAAACAAACCAAATTATCATATTTTTTTGTGATACATAGGGTTCATAACATTACATCTTCCTTTATTCTGAGATACGGGCAAATCCGAGTTACGGGCACCCCCCTAAAACCAGACTGCCCGTATAAAGGAGGTTCTACTGTAAATCAGTTTGTCCTTGTGAATGAATATACAACAAAAATAAATATTCAACCTTATCATTGTGCTTCTGAGTATGTTTTAAGCATAAAAAAAAGACCTCTCTGCTGTTGCTACTAAGTTTTCAATATCGGGGAAAACAAGTCATACACAACTGTCATTGCATTGTGCAGCAAAGCACATTGCCTTGATTATTAAAAGTCGGCAAATTTCCCTTTTAAGCATGCTGGCATGAATATAGATCAGAATATTCAAGGATATTGATTGTAGTATACCATCCAGGCTGTATTTGGACATGTTTGCTTTGTCTTTGACTGCTCTAGCTACTCCTTATAATCATAGAATATTTGCAGTGGATGATAGGAAACAATACAAGGACATTCACATGGAACAGATTTTTTCCCTTCATTAGGAATTTCAACTTCATGGCCCTGGGGATTCAAATTTCGTTTCACTGCTAAGAAAGTTGTCTACATTTAAATTTGATCATCAGGACAAGCTTAGACATGGCATCTGATCATGGTTGCTTAGTTTATCACATGACCATGATACCAGGATGTTACACTAATTTACACATGTACACATGTACATCATGTTAACAGATTGAAGGGATGGACGGGCTCCATCTCCATGTAACTCATTGTCAAATGTACTATTGCTATGGGCTATATACTAGGGTTAGGTATAGTACAATAACAATAGTACACAATTGACAATGATGTTCTAATCATGGAGAAGAACCACAAGTACACAAGTCAACTGGAACAAACGGGGTGCTGTCAAAAAATAATGTATGCCTTTGGTACAGCCACAAAAAACTAGGGGTGCTACAGCACCCTTTGCACCCCCCTGTAGCTATCTCAAGCCTTTTCTTTCTATCACCTTGGCAGCTATATTACATGTCCCTTTAGACAGCTAGCTAACCTCTTACTGGACAGGCACACGTGTTGACATAACCACAATCACACCTTGCTATCCCTAGGTCTAGCTACAGTAGCTAAAATCAACATACAAATGAGCAACAACCAACATACACACACACCAAACACTTGGCAAAATCTGTTATACACTCACCAAAGGAGAGATGACACCTGCCATGCAAGATGTTAGCAAAACGTGTGCGCACTCATGGATTTTCTGATGCGGCGACCCTTTACCATTTCGTTTCTGGTTTCTAAAAATAATATCATTATTGTGTGGTGTCTAACAAGTGATAATTGTAATAATCATGTAAACAATAACAATAACAATAACAATAACAATAACAACAAAAAAAAACAAAGATTGTCTCCAAAATGTTCTCTGAACCAACTGATGAATGCACTCTGACCTGTGTGTTTATTATAACAAAAATTAATATTAGAGATTATTCTAAAGTAGCTGCAAGAAAAAGGAATGTCTATAGTCCAGAGCCTCTGATAAAATACCCTGACTCCCCTGGATACAGTTGGTACAAGTCTCTTACTGCTACCTCCCAGCCAGTCAGACACTTCATGTACCAATACAGGGCTCCACATATATATAGGAACATGGGATGGGATTAGCGTAGGATATGGTTCCTATACTCATCAACCTTCAAAAGTGACACCTTCCTGACTAACTCCACCCCAACCACACCCCAAACACTATCCCTATATCAATATAGGTGAACTCAAAGGGTTGAGTGCTCTATATAATATTAGAGACATGTAGCTATATAGTATACAATGTATTATTATCATATTACCAGTTCACACTAGTAATGGCCTCACCACATAACAAATAAGTTTAGAGGATATTTTATTGATGGGTGAAGAAATTAGAGAGCTAGATATTATTGTTGGACCACAATTCTAGAGAGAAGAACATGATGAGATGTACAGTAGTTAATACTTACCTGCACTGTCAACAGAGTATACAACAGAGTTTTGGGCAGAAGTATCACTGTCAGAGGATGGTACACTATGGGTCATAGACAAACCTGCATTATGTAACAATATATAAGTACTGTAGCTGTTAATGTACTGTTGTGTGTTATGATTCTTTGTGCTTTGTGTTGTGGTAGAACGGGACGAGAGGGCACAAGGGACAAATGTCCCCCCCCCCCCAACCCCAACCAAAATGGTTTTAGGTTCTGATATAGTAAACTATTTAGAACACCTCATGATGCTGTAACAACATCAAAAGGACATGTAGTTCTCTTAATCTCCTGGCAACTATTCATTTAATGGGCTCACAATAATTATTAACACAGCTGTATGGTGGGGAATAAAAGGTGTGTAAAGGGTTATACCGCACACTCTCAATGATATGAAATTCATGCATACCTTCTTGTGGAGCTATCTTCTTAGCAATCAGTGAATGATCAAAGTTCTTCAGAGCTGTGGCCAACTTCTGCCAGGATTTTTCGCTGTCATTATTCAACCATTCTGTAATGACATTACTTAAAAGTCTATCAGGAACACCACCACTCTTCGTCTTGAGATCTGAGAGTCTTCCTGGTTTAATGCCTAAATATTCACCAAGATCTTCAGCCCTGTTAGCTGGAAAAATTTTTTTTAAAAAAGTCTTTATATTTTGAAGTGTGAGTTCGTTACCTAATAGTTATCAAAAAGGGTTAAACATAATATACCAGATCCTGACAGGGTTATATACCCAACTTCATAAATCCTGATTGTAACCCCTCCACTCCCTCAATGAAGTTGGTTTTGTACTAGCATGTAGCTCATGAAATAGAGTTTCTAATGGTATATACAGCTGAAGATTCCTATTACCATTACAACTATATACCTGGTAACACAGGGGAATGGTCTGACGATGAAGGCTGTGGTAGCTATCAGTATATACAGCTGAAGATTCCTATTACCATTACAACTATATACCTGGTAACACAGGGGAATGGTCTGACGATGAAGGCTGTGGAAATTTTATTCATGAATAATGTCACTAATGACCCCTTACCAATAGATGGAGTCCTCTCAGTCTGTAGTGGTGTAGTAAGGTCAGACTTTGCGGTACATTGGACTATTTATAATGAAAGTGCAATAGGTAAAGGGGCTTCATATACTTGGGTGCAAGTATGCATAACTGTACTATTACTGACTCCTTACCAATGGAGGGAGTCTGTGAGATTTGGGGGTTGTTGAGATCCAGGGGTGGAGACTGAGGAAAGGATGGGTCTATAGAAAAGAAGAAAAATAGCACCTCAGTCAACGGCCCTCCATGAATGAGGTCTTTGATACACAACAATTCATCACCAATTCAGAAATAGTTGCTGGATGGAGGGAAGAGGGGGAGAGGCTATGAATCTAGGGGAGTCTTGGGGCATGCACCCACCCCTAGAAATTTTTTGTGCTCTGAGATTGCTATAACATTACCCATTAATTAATGAAGAACCTCCACCAGCAGTGGGTTGGTTGATGTAGCCTGAGGAGAAGGAAGATGCAGTTGTTACAGGTAGTCATCATAGCCATCGACTCTCTCTGGGGGGGAATAATAATAGTTTATGTAATAATAATAATAATTATTATTATTAGTTTCTCATTGTGACGTCATGTCATTAATTTTACACAGGCAAGCAATTCTCCGTCTCTAAAGATAGCGCCACATTCCAAGGAAAGCTGTGAAATCGAAGGGGGCACTCACCCTCCTGAAACCTCCCCTTCACTGTGATCATAATACCATATTATATATAATATTATATATAATATTATATATAATATATTATTATTATTATTATTATTATTATTATTATTATTATTATTATTAACACACCAAAATAGGTGTAAAAAAATAAGAAATAGAAATGGATTAGGTGTTTGATGTGGACAAAGAAATTTCAACTGACTCAATCAAATTTTTGGTGATGGATAAATATGGTTGTGCAATTCTGAGATCTCTAATAACATTGGAACGGAAAATTTGATGGAATAATCTTTACAAAATTGATTGCCATATTTCAAATTGAAACCTAACAACAATTAGCAGATTTGTGGAATATATGTTTGACCAAGTTAGAGGGACAAGTCTGAGTGATTTGTAGAGAGCTGAAGATCGATGGAATATTAAGTTAAACAGGCTTTGTAGCTTAGCACTGCATTGAACAATTCTTGTGTGGGAGTTATAGGGAAGTTTCCATATACGTCGTAACACTTTATTAAAAGTAATTTCTAGAGCAGACAGAGCACCAGAAGAAAGAGACCATAGGGAACTTCCATAAAGTCCTAGACAGAATGAACGAAAAAGAAATGTCAAAACTCCAGGCGAAGTATCTGGAAAGGAGCAGAAAAGAATATATCCTAGCCATAGTTGGCATATCCTACTTGGACCCCTCCCTTTCAGAATTGCTGGATCTGCCTCTGTATCCCTCTCTGCTCCTCCAATCACCATAAGACATCTTTTCCAATGGAACCCTCTATAAAAATTAATGAGCTCACTGTTACCCAGGCTGTTTTATAAGCTGATCCATGATATTAAAAAAAAAAAAAAAAAAAAAAAAAAAATGCAGAATATTATAACAGTTAGTTTTAATGAAGGGATTTAAGATAGTGACTGATGAAGTTCAGAAGCTAAGTTTCCAAATTCAGTGCAGTTATAAGTCTCTTCCAGGATACAGGCTGACATGCCTCCCTGTTCAACCATAAATACCTCACGACAGGATTCCACACAGTCATCATTACGACAAGTGTTATATTTTATTCTTCCCAAGACATGATGATCAAATTCCAGCCATTTCTTTCCACTTGTAACAGATTTGATTTATTATCTTGAACTGGTGGCTGTCAATTTTTAAATACTCCATCTGGTGGAGGAGGGGCGCGTCACCGGTACCTGTAGAAAACAGTAATAAATTTATGAATAATGTCATTAATGACCTCTTACCGATAGAGGGAGTCCTCTCAGTCTGTGGTGGTTGAGTAAGGAGACATGCAGCAGCTACTTCCATTCCACAAAAATACTGTAAAGATGGCCGGGCAGTTAGCTAAAATGGCTGTGTAAATTATTATAATCAGTAAGGCTCTAGGTAGCTCTAAATTCCATTTGGTTGTGCTATACACAACAAGGTCATCAGACAAGTGGTTCACAAGCATAATACATGTGCAAGGTGTTGACATGAGCCCAAAATTAGGGACATGTCTGCACAATATAATATAGTACATCACTATTGGATACAGTTAAGCGTGCTTATTAAAATGGCTATATAATTAAAGGAGTACATTAGCTGGTACCTACCTTAACTCAAAACCAGTAACAGGCATGCATGGATGCACTATTGTAACCCTCCAAAACTCCAACTGAGGGTTAGTAAAAAAGAGTCATTATCAGCAAAGAGTCCAGCTACTTCACTGAATTGAATTAAGTGTACTTAAGTAGCCAGCCTATGGGTAAAGATGGGCAACACTCTAATAGCAAAATTATGCTAAATTGCTACAGTATACATCAGTGTCTACAGCATTAACTAAAATGCTACTATATATAATTATAAATGATTTTTATCAATTTTGTTAGCTTTCCCCCAACTTCAAATCAGCAATAATAATATTATTGTACAGTGGAACCGAACCCTCTAACATAGGCGTAGGAAGTTATTTTTGTTTGGGGGGGCTCTTCACTTTGTAAAGCAGCATGCTTCCCCTATGAGGGAGGGGGGCAAAGGTGACTGGTTAAATATTTCATTCTCCTGAAGTTGACAGAAACAAAGTCTTTAGTCATGACTGACTTGTGCACATACAACCAAAAATTATAGGTTATTTAAAACGACACCCAGTCATATTAGTTCTTTAAAAAAGTCTTTAGCCAATGTAGAGATGAAAATGAGCGTTCTGAAGTGGTAGATGCAAATTAATAGCCTCAGTTCTGGCAGAAACAGTCAGGATTCAAGTATTCACTTCAAGTAAGCTGAAAAATTTACGGAGCTGCTCTTACAGAATGCCCCCGGGCTACTCCCATAGAAGATGTACAGCAGATCACCTCTTAAAGCGAATACCTCCGAACTCCGAATAGTGAACACCAGCTAAGAAAGAACCCATGAAAGGAGAATATCCCACTGGCTTGGACACTCACAGAAGTCCCACAAGTTAATTATATAACCCTGAAATGAAGACATCCCTCATTATCAAGACAATAATATAGCTACGTATATATGTGGTCCCAAAAGTGTCTGGAATAAACTAACAGTATAGCTAGTTGAGCAGATGATGAACTTTCAGCAACATTAGCTATATAAATGAACTTTGAACATTATAATAATAATTAGCTATGAAATATCCTTCCCATGAAAACTGTAGAATTGAGTTTTGTTGAGATAGTTTTCTATGCATGAAAACAACAATTATTATGTGAAATATCCTCCTAATGAATAGTATATTATATTAGAATATTTGGATGCAAGTCATGGTTCATTTCCACTACATTTAGCTAGCTATACTACATTATTGACAGGTAGAAAAATATTTTGTTCCAGTGTAGCTCGTCACCAGAAGGGCCATCTGAAAGCCCAAAGTCATCCTCTTCTTCAATAATTAGGTCCAATCACCATAAAACAGCTCAGTGAAATGCTAGCTAAATGTAATCCAGGTTGTTTTATAGGCACCAAATAGCTACTGGCCCATAATTTTTTTTTTTCAAAGTTTATAATGACAATTTTTAAGGAAGGAATTTAAGACAGTGACTGATGAAGTTTACAAGCTAAGTTTCCAAATTCAATCACATACAGTGCAGTTATCAGTCTCTTCCAGGATATAGGCTGACACGCTTCCTTGTTTAGCCACAGACTGAATACCTCACGACAAGATTCCACGCAGCCCTTCGCCTTAGTATCATATTCAATCCTTCCCACGAGATTGTGATGAAATTTCAGGGCAAAGGCCATTTCTTTCCACTTGTAACAGATTTCATTTATTATCTTAAACTGGCTGCTGCCAACCTCTAAATACTCCAGCTGGTGGAGGAGGGGCATGTCATCTGCAGAAAATAGTAATTTATATTTTATTCATGAATAATGTCACTAATGACCCCTTACCAATAGATGGAGTCTTCTCAGTCTGTAGTGGTGTAGTAAGGTCAGACTTTGTGGTACATTGGACTATTTATAATGAAAGTGCAATAGGTAAAGGGGTTTCATATATTTGGGTGCAAGTATGCATAACTGTACTATTACTGACTCCTTACCAGTGGAGGGAGTCTGTGAGATTTGGGGGTTGTTGAGATCAAGGGGTGGAGACTGAGGAAAAAATGGGTCTATAGAAAAGAAGAAAAATAGCACCTCAGTCAACGGCCCTCCATGAATGAGGTCTTTGATACACAACAATTCATCACCAATTCAGAAATAGTTGCTGGATGGAGGGAAGAGCACATGTGAACCTCACATAGGAAGGAGACTATGGGGAGAGGCTATGAATCTAGGAGACCATTGGTCATCGGTAAGTAAGTCCGATCCTATGGTATGTACAGTAAACCTTTTAGAACACCTCAATTATTCTAATCCTATGGTATATACAGTAAACCATTTAGAACACCTCAACTATTCTAATCCTATGGTATATACAGTAAACCATTTAGAACACCTCAACTATTCTAATCCTATGGTATATACAGTAAACCATTTAGAACACCTCAAATATTCTAATCCTATGGTGTATACAGTAAACCATTTAGAACACCTCAACTATTCTAATCCTATGGTATATACAGTAAACCATTTAGAACACCTCAACTATTCTAATCCTATGGTATATACAGTAAACCATTTAGAACACCTCAAATATTCTAATCCTATGGCATATACAGTAAACCATTTAGAACACCTCAAATATTCTAATCCTATGGTGTATACAGTAAACCATTTAGAACACCTCAAATATTCTAATCCTATGGTATATACAGTAAACCATTTAGAACACCTCAACTATTCTGATGATGCTGTAACACAACATCAAAAGGACATGTAGTTCATGTACCTCAAGGAAAAGTTCTGTAACCCTCGAACTGACCCTCAATCCTCCTACATATTATCTTAACTAAACGTTAACTAACTGTAAAGGTTTGACTTTGCCCGAGTTCCTGCCAATAAAAGAAGTGATTGATTTACCTTCTTTTTCTATTGTGACATCCTCCATAGAGGGAGAGCAAATACCCAACCATTCTTTGTGCCAGTCCTCTACTGGAAAGGATCCTCCATCCTTGGTACAATCAAGTATGAAGTCATCTATATCTTCTGAAAACTTGTATTCAGCTAGATGAGGAGGAGAACTTGAACATGGACAGCAAAAGCATTCAACGGAAAACTCAAGATTATACAAGTGACGAGCCTTCTTGACTTCATTAACCGCATTGATTACATCTTTACGAATCTTGGCTCTCAATTTAGGTAAGGCTTTCTTGAAACCACTTCCAATTTTGATATGCACTTCAAAGTGTGTCCTTCTATCGAGTAAGGTGACTTGGGCTATGCCTACTTTGAAGGTCAGGGAGTTACAAAATAAATGGCCTGGAGTGTTCCTTTCTTCCCATTTATATTGAGATAGTAGGCATACTACTGAGGAAGAGAACAGACCCATGGGAGCATTACCAGAAAAAGAAACTGCAAAGTAGTCTTCAGTTGGTGATGTTAGATCTTCACTAACGTCTAACAAGGCTGGCATAAAATATTTATCTTTGGATATCGGTAGAAGGACAAAAAGATGAGTTAGAATTCTCATTAAAGTATTGTGATCAAATAATCCTTCTACATAACTACTCTCAAAGCTTTTAAGCACCTCTAAAGTCACTTCACCTCGTTTAACAAGTAAAACAGATTCATTTGAAACCCACTGGTCTTCATGGGAAGGAACCTTTCCTCTCCAAATGTAGCTCTTCTCTACGATTTCACCTACTTTATCTAGCAATGTGTTGGGATTGGTGAATATTACATCTGGTGCCTGAGATTTGAAGTAGAGAATCAGGTTGAGCTCGTCAAGGTGTTGTATAGCTGCTAAAAAAGTCTTTCGACTAAAGTTCAAAGAGAGACCTATCTCTCTAAAACAACGCTCAAAGCTGATCACATCATGCTTTTCCTTCTTTGCCTGCAGATCTAGTTCCAGTTCTAAAGCATAGTATTGTAAAGGTAATGCTGTTTTACAAAAAGGCTTGACGGCTTTTACTATTCCTCTACGAATCTTGTCTCGAACATCCTTATCTGAATCACTTCTGGAAATACTATCAATGGCAAATATATATTTACCATCATTTGAAATAAGACCAGCATCATCATATGGTTGCAAAATTTCCTTAAGCTTCTCTTCCTTCTCTTTACGTGATTCTTTCCTTTTACCTTCTTCTTCTCTGTGAGTGCCCACAATAAGAATGTCAGGTTTAACAAACTCAGAAGTGACGGTAGTTTCCTCTGTCTCAATGGAGGCAGTGGAGGGTTCCTCCGTCTCAGTGGAGGAGAAGGAGTGATTAATGGGGCAAAGAGAGGAGATTGTCTGAACACAGTGTTGAAAGATCTCCTTGTGGCTAAGAGGGAATTTGTAAGACTTACCACATGGTTGACCGTTTTTGTAGTATTTAATCTCTGGTTTATCATCCAACTGCTCAGAGAGATTAAAGACAAAGATACCTAAAGTAGCATTCTTTACAAAGGCTGTGAGGAGCTCGTGGAACTGAGGCTGGCCGCCGCTATCTACCAAGTAGATCCATGTTACACTAAACAATTTACCCCCTTTATATTTAAGGAGGCCTACAACTTCACTTATACTCTCTAAAGAACTGGCTTGTGTAGATTTAGGCTCAGAACGTTGCAGAGAACCTACATTTGATGGTGATAGGACCTCTTCAGGAGATAAGACTTTTGCAGCTCTAGATTTAATAGCATCAGCAAGAACAGACTTTAATTTTTCACCTCCTACTAACTCCCATACAATCTCCTCACTTGAATCGTCTTTACTAGTGCGTACTCTCTCACACTTGACTCTCTGGGCTGCATTGATGAGAGTTGTACTGGTGTACGTGTCCGGGATTGGAAGGTCACAGAGAAACCTCAACAAACAGGATTTACCCACACCTCCTGCTCCTACTATCAGAATCTTGATGATGGTAACGTCAATGTGGCCAAAACGCATAGCTTCATCAAACTAGAAAAGTTGAAGGTAAGGACTAGAGATAAACATGTTGGCTGGATTAGTGTACATGGTTGTGTATGTGCACAGAATCTCTATTTTTAGTTACATGGCATATTACAGCGGAACCTTTCTTAGAGTCCACCTCACAGTGAACCAACCTATATTATTATAAGACAACAGATATTAGACTGAAGGTTCAATACCACTAGATTCTAATAAGGGAGGGGTAACATCTTTCAAGTTTGAAAACATTTGGACAAGCCATTTTCAAATTATAGTACATACATGTCCCATATTGTTGAAGAAGATAGCTATGCAATGTGGTTAGTGATAAAGGACAGAATTCTTCATATATACTTGCACATAACTAAAATTGTGTATTCCATTAGAGAGCTCTTGAACTAAAGAATCTTTTTATACTAAAAGTTTGTGTTAGAAATGAAAGTTATGGTCACTTAAAAATATCTCTTTAAAAATGAGCTGCTGCTCCTTGAAATTGCCTGTAAAATCTTTTGGTAGTTACATAACATTACCCTATAGTGTAAACTATTAGGGACAGTAAACAGTGCTATAATGCATATTGGAAGGTTATTCCTACAAAGACTCCTGCTCTGAAGTGGTATTGTTGTATTGTTAGTAACCACTACAAGATTATATAGCCACTAGGTACCATTATGACTAGTTGACCTTCTTCACGTAAACATTGTCTGACACATTAAAGGTTGTTGATAATGTATAAACATGTATTCCTACATAAGTGCATTGCATAGAGTGGCCATTAAACTATCATAAATAGTCCATGTAAACTATAATCTACTGAAGGATCTGTAAAAACTGACTATAAAGGCACTGGAGTAATTGTGTATAGTCTCAGAGGTGACTTGTTCCATTGTATTCTACTGATTAATATTAGATCACTTACTATTCTCCTTCTTTCATTATCATCAAGTTCCAGACTATCTTCACTTTCTGTTCCAGAAACAAAACAAGATCATTACAAAGACATACTATTAACCACAACATACAGCAGCAATGATACTGGCTATCATGTACATGTACTGATACTGGCCATCACGTACATGTATTGATACTGGCTATTACGTACATGTATTGATACTGGCTATCATGCACATGTACTGATACTGGCTATCACGTACATGTACTGATACCGACTATCACGTACATGTATTGATACTGGCTATCACGTACATGCACTGATACTGGCTATCACGTACATGCACTGATACTGGCTATCAAGTACATGCACTGATACTGGCTATCAAGTACATGTACTGATACTGGCTATCATGTACATGCACTGATACTGGCTATCACGTACATGTATCGATACTGATCCATAATGATTGCTACATCAATTGAGAGGTAGAGAGTTCAAATATTCTACTGTATGGCTGCATATGATGGGTGTGGTTTTAGGTGTGTCTTGGGGTGTTACTGTTCTATATTTTATCCAGAAGAAACCCTCATGTAGCAGCATTTAAATAAACTTGACTTTGAAGCAGGGATGGGGAATGAAGGGGGACACTATAGGATACTGCACCTAGGATGGATAGTCTGGGAACATTCCACACTAGTGTAGAATGTCTGGGAACAAAAGCCCCCTCATATGAGGACAGCTCTATATACAGTGGAACTACTATATTTAAAAACACTGCAATGAAGACCCCTCTGTACTGAGGACACTTTAATATGTCAGCTTGTGTATTAACAGTAATAGAACTTCACTTCCTCACATGAGGCTACCCCTCTCACAGTTTAAGTTGTTGCAAGGTGTCTGGTGGAGTATAATATATATAGTAGTACTACTTCATGTATAGTAGCTATCTACATACAGTACAGAGTTACATGTATAATTATACATAGCTATATTTACTACATGTACCTTATATGGAAATACAAGTACAGTGGAACATGAACCCTATGGGATAGGCACCACAGTAGAAACCCTCTATTACAAACCCCTAAATTGAGGACACCTCTGTATTAATGTGTAGTCGTCAACTACTCCTAACAGAGGAGGTTACATACAAGTCATGTATGGTCCCTAGGATCTGTGGGTGTAATACACTGTCAGCTAGCAAAATCGCAACTCTGGTCATTAATACACGCTATTAGCTCTATTCTCATAAACCTTTACCATGTTCAATGTATTGTATGCTAAGCCAAGACATCTCAAATTAATACTCCATCCCTCTACAGCAGTAACTAGAGCCAGGGCAAAGTACAGGTTAGAATGGTCAGTGATGCTCTAGCAAATACTGAAGAGGTGATGAACCTGATGAATCATTGGGTGGTAGGGAGGAGATATTGCTGAGAATGTCTAGCAAAGTTAACTGAGTTGTCTTAGAATTTAAAAAGCATTGAAAAGAAGACTAACAAGAAGACACAAAATAACAAACATTCCTAGCCTTTCCCAATGAAAGAGAAGGCTACACTGGATCTCACTGGTAAGTGCATGTCCTTCCAAGCCTTATCTTTCTATGGGCAAGGCTAGGAATGTTTGCTACACTGTGCCTTCTTGTCAGAATTATCATGCTTTATATGCATGTAGTGAAATCTTCTACATGAAATTAACTGGAAGGTTTAAACAACATCAAGTGGTGATTTCTTCTCCTGTGGTTCATAATTATATCTTAGCATCACTAAACACTAAAACACAACCTTTACTAGGATGAAAACAGTGAGACCTGTATAACCTTTAACCTTTAAACAGGTTTAACTGGTTTAGGAATGTGATAACTTGTAGAAATAATTACTAACAGACAACAGCTGAATGTTTACTGGTCTCTGAGGTATGAATTGGAGAGAGATGGGGAAGTGCTAATACTATATACTGTTAGCTGATGCTTGGTCATGTGACTGCATACACTTTTTATATGTGTTTGGGTATGACAAAAGGGATATCCCTATGTGGACTTAATAACCCACTATCCCAGTTAAGGGGTTAAAGTCTGGACAGATAGGTGAGTCCTATTCTTTGGCCTTTGAAGTATGGTAATCTGGTGGTTAATACTTCTTCACAATGATCTGACAATGACATGGATTTGAACAACCTCTTAGATATAACATTTCTACTATAATGGTATCCTTAATAACACTGCCTCTTCTCTATAAGTGACTCTCTACTGGAATTACTAGCTCAAGTAGAGTACAGAGTGGAGAAGTACCTTTTTAAATGCTGGAGAGGACCCCTCCTATACTATCACATAGATATTCTACCTGACATAACCTCTCAGTGGAAGACATTGACAAATATCCCCTTTACAAATGTAGCAAATACACACTTATCCTATAACTGACAGACTGCACTAGAGATGAGTTATATAGACAGAAAGAACAAATTTTTCCTAGTAGAATGCAATTTGTTTGAAGTCTATATCTCATTCCAGTCTAAAGTTATGGCCAGTTAAAGTTTCACCTACTTTTAAACTTTAGCTAATTAGTTCTAAAAATAGTAACATGTTAATTATATTCATGAATTATTTTTTTATTATTACATTACATCATAATAATTATTACATCATCATTCAAAATTTATTAGCTACTTAAATTATGGACTCACCTTTATTTTCTATAATCTGCTTTATTTCTGTATCACATTGATTTATCTGTTGTTTATAGTCCTGGATATCGCTCTCCAATATCTTCACATTATTCTTTAGCACTTCCCTCCACTCCTCACTAGTGTTGGGATCCTCTATCACACTCTGCCAACTAGCTATAGCCTGCACACAAAGAACACACACCAGGTATAGAATGGGCTACATGCACCACTCTCATCATACCACTACTACACTCATCACTTACCTCTTCACAATCCTTTATCCTTCTCTGACACTCTGCCTTCTCCTGTGAGGAGAGAGAGAGAAGGTGAAGCAATGCTAACACACACACAAAAGACGGCCATCTTGGACCGACAAACACATCCTACCACACGCACAGCAAGGGACCTACTGACTCCAAACACAGAGAACATATACAGTAAACTATCCTCTACAAGGTCATCTGGGTTATGGACACTCAAACCACACCCATTTCACACGGCACAGGGGTCAAAAACAATTAATGCTGACTCAGCACTTTTTGGTCTAACCTGAACAGGGGTCGTGCTCGGACACTGAAGGAGGTGTGGCCCCTAAACTTGGAGGCTAATACCTTGGAGACTACTACTACAAGGTCATGTGGTCCTACAGTCCATCCCTCTATCTTTTGATTTTTACCCCCACATTAATAATAGACCTTCCGTACATGGGTACAGTACAGGTACCGGAGGTGGTGGGAGGGTGTGGTTGGAGGCACTGAACCATAAGGAAAGCATAGAAGCTGATACTAAACCTTCCATCACTACACACTACGTTCATCTATTACATGCAGTGCATAAGAGACCTATTGTACCTTACAATACTATAAATATGAGCCAATGTATTGATATGTTACCAGTATCAGTGATGTGAGAGTTTGGAAGGTTTACTAACAACACACACAAGCTCACCTTTTTCAATTCTTCAATTCCTTTCTTGGGGTTCTTTATCTGAAAAGAACCACAAATTTCACACTCATAAACACAGATAGTATAGACATAGATACTAGGAGATACATACAAGCTAGCTAAACTCTCAAAACTACAGCTAAACGCTTTGCTATATCTCAACTCCCCTCGGGCCATGTTCAGCTAGCTGCTAGCTACACTTTAGCTACTAGAACTAGCTACTGTAGACTAGATAATAATACACAACAACCTAGGAGGTCAGGACAGAGCTAGCTAACTATGGCTACACGTATACAGTCAGCGCACCAACACACTGAATGGAGTTCTACTTTATAGCTAGCTCTGCAGCAGCAGTTCTTGCTGATACTATAAGGCAGCTGTTCAGGGTTGGCGCGCTCACTAGCTGGGAGTTATAAAAACAGGAGATGATTTAACATCTACACCACCACTCACCTTCTCTGCCATTACTGGGCGATACAAGATGTCCGACTCTGACGTTAGACGGTTGCAGTTAAAAGGTAATGCTAATCATGAGTGGGTGGAATTTGGTGGGTGGGGGTTGTTGTTGTTAGTGGGTTATTAACCTGAACTGAAATGAGATTGTGGTGCATGTGTGCTTGTCTGTTGTCCTCCCTCAGTCAGACATTGATGGATCAGTCCTCTCCCTGATTTAACACTGCCTCCCCTAGCTTCAGGATGGTCACTATCTGATGGCTTTGTCCACATAATAAAAATCAGCTGATAGGAAGTGCAACATTGATATTATGTACATATTAAGTATGTCAATGATGTTGACCTGTACTGTACATGTTATTATTGTATACTGTATAATGATTGACTAGTATACTAGCTAGATGTGTATAGTATTAATCTTGTCCTCTGTTGGAGAGCTGGACTCTTCTTTAGAGAAGGTGCAATATTACTCTTTCTCCTCCCAAAATGCAAGGTATAGAGATACCTAGAGTAGAGGAAACAAAGAGGAAATGAGGCAATTTTCACCTTCATTCAATATTTATAGGATGTTATCAGCTTGTTTATTAAAGGTATCCTTCCTGTTTAAGTGGAGCTTTACTACTTCTAACACAATAAGTCTATTCTATATCCTAAAATGAGGACACTTGGAACTCCTCTATTATAACACCCTTAAATGAGGACACCTCTATTTACAGTGTCACCCCTCTACTTCAACCCTTTAAAATGAGGACAACTCTGTATACAATGGAACCCTTCTATTCCAACCCCCTGAAAAGAGGACACCTTTGTACACAGAGGAACTCCTCTATTCAAACCCCTTGAAATGAGGACACCTTTGTATAAAGTGGAACTCCAACCCCCTTTTAACTTTGCTGAACATCCTCAGAAATATCTCCTCCCTACCACCCAATGATTTATCAGGTTCATACCCTCTTCAGTATTTGCTACAACTCCTCTATTCCAACCTTCTGAAATGAGGACAGTATATAATAAAACTCCTCTATTCTGTCTGAAATGAGGACACCTTTGTATACAGTGGAACTCCTCTATTCCAATACACCTGAATTGGAATTGTACAATGAACTGACATATAATATCACAAGATCACTAACAACCACACAGCTGGTAAATCACAGGATTACCATGGTTTACAAACATTAGTAAATCACAGGATTACCAGGGTTTACAAACATTAGTAAATCACTGGATTACTAGGGTTTACAAACATTAGTAAATCACAGGATTACTAGGGTTTACAAACATTAGTTAATCACATGATTACTAGGGTTTTACTTTTTGGAGAAGAGGGAGAAGGAGAACAAGGACCCAATACATGTAGCTATGTATATAATAACCATCTCACCATTAATTGTGATGAAGGCAGGAGCAGAAACCCTGAAGCCTCACAGATCAGCATCACATTAGACCACACCCCTAAACTATCTGTTACAGGCTGCAGGGTTATTAGTGGAGATGAGACTACTCCTTGTCACTAATAGAGAACATGGTGGGTGGGTAATCCTGTTTGGAAATGGTCATCATAGACAAAAACTCATTATTGATGGAATATCTTACTCAATATTACAGGGGGCTGGAATAGAGGGGTTACATTGAATACTTGTCCTTATTAGGGGCTGGAATAAAGGGGTTCCAGTGAATACTTGTCCTTATTACAGGGGGATGGAATAGAGGGGTTCCAGTGAATACTTGTCCTTATTACAGGGGGCTGGTATAGAGGTGTTCCAGTAAATACTTGTCCTTATTACAGGGGGCTGGAATAGAGGGGTTCAGTGAATACTTGTCCTTATTACAGGTGGCTAAAATAGAGGGGTTCCAGTGAATACTTGTCCTTATTACAGGGGGCTGGAATAGAGGGGTTACAGTGAATACTTGTCCTTATTACAGGCCTGGAATAGAGGGGTTCCAGTGAATACTTGTCCTCATTACAGGGGACTGGAATAGAGGGGTTCTAGTGAATACTTGTCCTTATTACAGGGGGCTGGAATAGAGGGGTTCTAGTGAATACTTGTCCTTATTACAGGGGGTTGGAATAGAGGGGTCCCAGTGAATACTTGTCCATATTACAGGGGGCTGGAATAGAGGGGTTAAAGTGTAGACTCAAAGAAATCATATTAGCTGCAAATCAGGACACCTTTCCTGATCAGGGACATTATTACTCTTTGTGGTGTACATACCTTCAGTGCATGTCACAGCTGCCACTTCTGACAGGTTAGGACAATCACAAAAGTTGTAGCATTTTCACAGCTTAGGAAATTTGAACCATTTCTGCAGGTTGATCTTGATTGGTCCTAGCTAGAAGTTGTATTCTGGAGCCAGAGTTCACCATAGTAACAGGGACAAACAACTAGAAGTGAAAACAATGTACAGAAGGAATACAAACAAGTAAATAAAATCCTCCCACACATCCACAATCCATCACATCACACCACCTCATCACCCATCTCATCATATTCCCACCTCACACACCCCACACCTCATCATATACCTACCTCACACACCCCACACCTCATCATATTCCCACCTCACACACCCCATACCTCATCATATTCCCACCCCACATACCCCACACCTCACAAACCCCACACCTCATCATATTCCCACCTCACACACCCCACACCTTATCATATTCCCACCTCACACACCCCACACCTCATCATATTCCCACCTCACACACCCCACACCTTATCATATTCCCACCTCATACACCCCACACCTCATCATATTCCCACCTCACACACCCCATACCTCATCATATTCCCACCCCACATACCCCACACCTCACAAACCCCACACCTCATCATATTCCCACCTCACACACCCCACACCTCATCATATTCCCACCTCACACACCCCACACCTCATCATATTCCCACCTCACACACCCCACACCTTATCATATTCCCACCTCACACACCCCATCCTATCAAGGTTGGTTTCATTAGACAAATGTCCATCAAACATTCCTATGGTGGCACGTGTAAGTATTTAAGCAACAGTAAACCCCTCCCACAAAATTAAAAATACTCCTGTTAAGGAAATGTTTACTGTTAGGTGCCTTTTTCTTAATGACCAGACCTACCAGCTCCTACGCTTAGCAACCACCTGGGTACTGAAGTTAGAGAACTAGACCCAGCATTGCCATGTTTTTCATAACAAATCAGTTAAGCTTTCCAAGTAAAATCTGTCTTAAAGCCTTTAAAATGGAGCCATCTATCCTAAAGGAAACCACAACATGCAAAAAAGTATTTTCAATCTAATTTAGCCCCACCCTTTGCCTGTCGTCTAGCATGTGATTCTATGCCATGTGGCCCAACTGTCACTTTACGGTAGAGTACATGATCACACAAAAATTGCTGACACAGCAATACTATAGTATGGCTTGACTTACAATTTTCTTGGTTTTTTCTTGACTGGCTCATAGTCCAAATTCACCATCTGAAGATGAATCTGCTGAAATAACTGTTACTTCACCACTCTGCAATCATGTAGCAACACATTATTGGATCACACCCTCAATCTTCCTTTCTTTACATGTCCCTTTAGACAGCTAGCTAACCTCTTACTGGACAGGCATACACAATGTTGACACAATCACACCCACACCTTGCTATCCCTAGCTCTAGCTACAGTGGCTAAAGGAAACATACAAATGAGCAGCAATCAACATACACACACACAAAATATTTGGCAAAGTCTGTTACATATACACTCACCAAAGGAGAGATGACACCTGCCATGAATGATGTTAGCAAAACGTGTGCGCACTCAATGGATTTTCTGACGCGGTGACCCTTTACCATTTCGTTTCTGGTTTCTTAAAATAACATTATTATTGTGTGGTGTCCAAGAAGTGATAATTGTAATAATCATGTAAACAATAACAATAACAATAAAAATAAACAAAGATTGTCTCCAATGTTCTCTGAACAGACTGATGAGTGTACTCTGACCTGTGTGTTCATTATAGCAAAATATTAGAGATTATTCTAAAGTAGCTGCAAGATAAAGGAATGTCTATAGTATTGTTGTTTAGTTAGTAGTTTTGGACTATTAGTTAGTTTTCAGTTAGTTATTGGAATCTTACAACATTTTAGTATAGTTTTAGTTAGTTACAAGAGCCTGGTATTTCTTTTAGTTTAGTTTTAGTTAGTTACAAGAGCTTAGCGTTAGTTTAGTTCTAGTTAGTTACAAGACCATGGTAGCTATTTTGGGGCAATCAACTTATACAATCATAGTTTAAGTTAGTTGGAAATGTAATTTTTTGCTTCCATGGGATGAATGCTGCTTGTTAACTACAAACATTAATACGATAATCATCAGCTGGAGGTGTGTTCAACTAATATTAGATTCAACCTCTGCTCTCATTAGTTTTAGTTTAGTTTTTGGTGCAATATGATGTAAATAGTTTAGTTATAGTTTTGGCAAGTAAGTGAACTACAGTTTAGTTTAGTTTTAGTAGTGAAGAAATTACTGAACTATTATCCATTTCAGTTTTAGTTAACGAATACAACAGTGGCTAAATCCCATGTACCTAACACACAGTTTTTATCACATATCATTCACATTTTCTTCTTCATGGGAACTGATGAATCCCTTTCCCATGTACCTAACACACAGTTTTTATCACATATCATTCACATTTTCTTCTTCATGGGAACTGATGAATCCCGCTATCCCATGTACCTAACACACAGTTTTTATCACATATCATTCACATTTTCTTCTTCATGGGAACTGATGAATCCCGCTATCCCATGTACCTAACACACAGTTTTTATCACATATCATTCACATTTTCTTCTTCATGGGAACTGATGAATCCCGCTATCCCATGTACCTAACACGCACAGTTTTTGTCACATATCATTCACATTTTCTTCTTCATGGGAACTGATGAATCCCGCTATCCAACATGAAGGTTGAATATGAAATTTTTCACACCATTCATGATCAGGATACATCAAAATTATTATACATAATAATAATAATGACCATGTATATTTTCATTAAGCCAAAGAACATAAGCAAGCATAATAATTATATAATGATAACAATATACAATAGTTCAATACTAATAAGTTCATGTTTACACAATGGCCCAAGACGAAACTTTGCTGGGCTTAGGACGCTCAGACACCTCACCAGTCTCTCTAGTCTTCATCTGACACTTGGACTGTGGTGACTTGCCATCTTTTGAGACTACATCTCGGGGATCGCAAAATGAGTAGACCCTTGATGCTCGCCAAGATAGAGGTTTTATAATTATTATTCTGTTCTCATTTTCATCCTCCCCACTCTCTTCACTTGACATGAAGTCTGTAATAGGCACCTTTGACCACTTCTCTTTATCTTAGGCTGGTAACACCGCTTTTGGAACGTAATTTGATGATGTTGTAGTTTCTAAAAAAAATATCATATAATTAGCGTATTATTTAGATTGGCACTAGTTCCTGATAATAGCTAATATACCATATAGCTGGTTATTTTCAAGGGATCTGATTTTCACTGTTTTCACTGCTACTCTTCAATACTTGAACATTTAATCCATGAAAATTATTTCAGTGAATTTCCTAGATGGCATCAATCAGTGAAAAATTTTAGCCTTAAAAATAACCATCTATATGGTACGTACATAGACGTGAAAAGCTAGGGTAAGTCAATAAAAATTGTACTTGAAATTTCACTAGCATAGTGACTATGTCAGAGAGTCAGTAATATAGCCCATTGTTGACTGTATAATACAGTCACAATTCTTAACAGTGCACACCTACTTTGGGGGATATCATTGCACAGCATAAGTTGGCTTCATCACTTACAAGAAATCAAGTGTGTTTTTATTAACAGCGGCAGAAGTTTGTGTGCACAATGCTATTGGAGGTTTGGTCACCCCAAGGTAGGTAGGTAAAAGGTTGGAATGTGAAGGCAAGTATAGTATATAGGACCTAGAGTTAAAAACCCCTTGGGATTTTTGATATTTGTAACAGTGAAATGTTTTTATCTCTGAAGTTAACTATGGTGCTTGAATGGGGGTAGCTGAAAAAGCAGCTGCATGAAGTAAATTGTGGATATGGTTGTGGATATGTACCTTTGCGATACCTTCACAAGCAAGTCACAAAGCTTATTTTTGCAAAGTACTGTAGCCAAGGAACTGATACTATAATCACAGCTGTGCAGACACTAACTGTTAGTAACACATTTTCATTGAACAATTAAGTATTATACTGTAGAGTGGAGTGGACACCATTTGTACTAGTAATAGTTAAAACATGAGCATGAGTGATCTATCCATGGCAACAGATTTGCAAGCATTTCTGGCGAGCAACAGCTAGCCTAAAACATGCATTACAATGGCTAGCTGCATTCTCTAGCTTGCCTAGCTGGCTCACATGAAAATTAGCTCACATCTCATGCACTGTCCACAAGTTCGTTACTTGATTTACACACTTTGCAGGTAGATTATCACAATTAATCCACCTGGCAACTACTGATATAAATATACCTGTAGAATAACCTTAAATGGAGCACACTCATTCAGTACATCAGATATTATCTGGTCAAAATTTCAATAGTCTTTACATTCAAAATTTGGTTTCCGAGTTTTTAAACAGAGTACTCCATGTACCATAATTCACTACTTACTCATGCAATTCTTTCTCAGTGCCGTCTTATATCTCCTAATTTGCCACGTCTCTGCAATGACTCTTCCTGGCTTAATGTCTTGTAATATGTGTAGACAGCACCTATAGTGATACCAACAATATAATTATAAAAGATGGCAACCAAGCTGCTACAGTTTTAGACAGCAGTAAGAAGTGTAACTCATATAATATATAATGAACCAAAGACACACCTGCAGAGCACAAAATAGCCACCAAAAAATCCTGAACCCTGTAGTGTGCTACACCAATAAGGGAAGAGTCAAATGTAAAACCAAGCTTGAGTGATTCTAGGTTTTCTCTCCTCATAAAAATTCAATCAAGACAAAGCTATTATGGAACAAAAGAGTAGGAGAGTAGTTCAGTATTTATTATGTTTGAGGTATATAAAATTATGGACATTCAGTAAAGGAAGGGAGGGGGGAGGAGGCTCCCTAAAATATTATAGAGAAAGTTTTGTGATGCCAGGATTAAAAGGAATTAGTAACTGGACTAATAATGTTGACCACGTAAATTATAACACTAACTTACTGCGAACATGACAGGCTTGAAATGTAGGATTAACTGTCAGTACTTCCTTGACCAACTTAGTTACCACATTCTGCTTTGTACTATCTTTAAAGGTAACCCTATGTTATAATATCCAAGATGAAATTCTACACATAATGATGACATCAAATCTTACCCCTTCCTACATCAAATCCAGTGAAATCATTGTCATCATCAATCAGTGTTTTGTGCATTTTCCTGGTTTCAGCCTATGAAAGATAACCAAAATGATACACACCTACATCCTAAAATAGTACCATTCTCCATGGAATTACACTAGCTTCATATCCAGGCTCTCTAATTATATGGGGGTGGACTGATGAGTGTACTCTGACCTGTATGTTTATTATAGTAAAATATTAGAGATTATTCTAAAGTAGCTGCAAGAAAAAGGAATATCTATAATCCAGAGCCTCTGATAAAATACCCTGACTCCCCTGGATACAGTTGGTACAAGTCTCTTACCAATACATCCCAGCCAGTCAGACACTTCAGTACCAACACAGGGCTCCACATATATATAGGAACATGGGATGGGATTAGCGTAGGATATGGTTCCTATACTCATCAACCTTCATAAGTGACACCTTCCTGACTAACTCCACCCTAACCACACCCCAAACACTATCCCTATACCAATACATAATGGGAAAACTCAAATAATTACACACACTGAGTGACTATCCATCTCCACTCAAGGAGCATTTGAAGGTGGATTCAATGATGATGCTGCTGAGAAATCTATCTTTGAGGCAAGGACTATGTAATGGTACAAGACTGAAAGTCACCAAACTGCACCAGAATTGCATTCAAGTAACAATTCTTCAGGGTAAAAACATGGGAGAGATAATTCTCATTCCTAGGATTAAGCTGGTACCAAGTGACATCAATCTACCATTTTGTCCTGGAAAGGAATAAACTGCCCTTGCGACCGGCCTCCTCCATGACAATCAACAAGGCACAAGGACACACCTTTGAGAGGGTGGGAATTTATCTTCCATATCCTGTCTTTTGTCATGGTCAGCACTATGTGGCATTTTCAAGGGCTAGGGGCTATGGCAGCAGTGAAGGTAAAGTGTTAGAGACAAATCAACAGGGAATCAGAGGCAGGAATACTGTGACGCCAAATATTATTAACTAACTCAACTTACCCTCCTTTATCTCAGTATACTTACATCTATAATAAGTTCAGCTTGAAAGGATGGGTTGGAAGCACTTACTTCCTTGATAAGACCATTCACAACTCCAACATTCTGAGGATCATTAAAGCTTACCCTGTGCAAGGATGTACAACAGTAACTGTCCTACTCTTCTTTAGTACAAGCTTACCTCTTATTTGTGTCAAATCCTGAAAATTCTTCATTGTTACAAAGAGCTTTCTATATCTGACCTACTTCAGACTATAGTAGAGAAGGGAGCACATTTCATACACATAATTATAGGGGCTAGTTATAAACATACCCGCACAGACAATGGAAGTGTGGGCTATGGAAACCTACAAATGCTGGCCAAGAACTCTTGGTAAAGCCCACCCATTTTTTCACCACACTTTCATTAGTATAGTGTTCAGGTGGAGACCCCAATAGAACAAGCTCACGCACATCAGCAATCACATACCTTTTGAAGGTGTCCGCTTGTTCCTCATTAAACAAGTTGAAAAAAAAAAAAAAAAAAACAGGAACCAATCGCTGCTGGAGCTGCAGAAGATCCTTGTGGAAGGCCTCCTTATCTTTAGAGTTGACTAAACCAGTACTGAAAACGTCACCATCCTGAACACCAAAAAATGTCAGATAGGACCTCCTTCCGAGCACTGAATGAAGCTGCCTTAAGGTGTTCCTCCAAATTACTCTGTTTGTGAACAATACAATGAAGCCCTATGGAATCTTTGAAGCAAGCTTGAAGAGCACTCACCAGAGCTCCCTTACCATCAGCACTGTAAGCTTTCAAGGCCGATAGTCGTGGTTCACGCTATAGAAGGCAAGAAAAGATAGTGTTCAAAGTGTCGCTGCATATGGAGGAATGCAGGACCTATAAATACAGGGGGCTTTCCAGTACGTGAATTAATCAAACTAGGATTATGGTAGGTCATTAGTGCGGACATAAAAATCACTAAGTTGGAAGGTAGCATCTACACCAAGGATTGAGGAAATTTTCTGGCTGACAACAAAAGGTAAACAAATTCTGTAACTGCTGTTTGGAACAGATGCAACTGCTCTCCCTGCTTCTTCTAAGACATGGTGGTATACTACAGAAGGGGAATTGATCTCACACTCTTCCTTTATGGCATCCAAAGTGCTAGGCTGAGTACGATAATGTGGCTTCACAGACCGGGATGCATTTCCATGTGAATAAGAATTACTTCACCACTAGTGAAGTGTCACAATAGTTTCATCAGTACAATCATCTGAAGCTAAAGTGGCTGATCTAAAGGATGCAATTTTAGAGAAATGTGTCCCTATCCAGGTGACAATTTTCTATTTCTACTGAAACCATCAATATACCACATCAAAGCTAAGAAGCCATACTATGTATGGTGTAGTATGCTCTACCAAACTATATCTTTTCGTGAAGCTACCCTTTTCCAGAATAGAGTTTACCACTATTCTATATATTTGCCACTTCATCCATGCAATTTCCCCTCTTACTCTCTTTACCTAGCAACAGTTATTCACAAACTTTAGAACACTTTTGGCTTTTGCTGACTTCATTGTGGTGAATAGGATATACAGTAGACCTGGTTAAGCTGAACACCACCTGTTAAAGGACTACTGTTGTTAAGCACAAGTTTTGCTGTTGTCTAGTAAGCCCCGCCCACAGAATTAAAAATATTCCTCCTGTTAAAGGAATGTTTACTGTTAGGTGCCTTTTTTCTTAATAACCAGACCTACCAGCTCCTACGCTTAACAACCAGCTTGGTACTGAAGTTAGAGAACTGGACCCAGCATTGCCATGTTTTTCACTACAAATCAGTTAAGATTTCCAAGTAAAATCTGTCTTAGAGCCTTTAAAATGGAGCCATCTATTCTAAAGGAAACCACAACATGCAAAAAAGCTTTTTTAATCTAATTTAGCCCCACCCTTTGCCTGTCGTCTAGCATGTGATTCTATGCCATGTGGCCCAACTGCCACTTTGGTAGAGTAGGAGGATCACATGATCACAAAAATTGCTGACACAGCAATGCTATAGTATGGCTTGACTTACAATTTTCGTGGTTTTTTTCTTGACTGGCTCATAGTCCAAATTCACCATCTGAAGATGAATCTGATTAAATAACTGTTACTTCACCACTCTGCAATCATGTAGCAACACATTATTGGATCACACCCTCAATCTTCCTTTCTTTACACATCCCTTTAGACAGCTAGCTAACCTCTTACTGGACAGGCACACACAATGTTGACACAATCACACCCACACCTTGCTTCTAGCTACAGTGGCTAAAGGAAACATACAAATGAGCAGCAATCAACATACACACACACCAAATATTTGGCAAAGTCTGTTACATATACACTCACCAAAGAAGAGATGACACCTGCCATGAATGATGTTAGCAAAACGTGTGCGCACTCATGGATTTGTTGATGCGGTGACCCTTTACCATTTCGTTTCTGGTTTCTAAAATAATATTATTATTGTGTGGTGTCTAACAAGTGATAATTTAATAATCATGTAAACAATAACAATAACAACAAAATAAACAAAGATTGTCTCCAATGTTCTCTGAACAGACTGATGAGTGTACTCTGACCTGTGTGTTTATTATAGTAAAATATTAGAGATTATTCTAAAGTAGCTGCAAGATAAAGGAATGTCTATAGTATTGTTGTTTAGTTAGTAGTTTTGGACTATTAGTTAGTTTTCAGTTAGTTATTGGAATCTTACAACATTTTAGTATAGTTTTAGTTAGTTACAAGAGCCTGGTATTTCTTTTAGTTTAGTTTTAGTTAGTTACAAGAGCCTGGTATTTCTTTTAGTTTAGTTTTAGTTAGTTACAAGAGCCTGGTATTTCTTTTAGTTTAGTTTTAGTTAGTTACAAGAGCCTAGCGTTAGTTTAGTTCTAGTTAGTTACAAGACCATGGTAGCTATTTTGGGGCAATCAACTTATACAATCATAGTTTAAGTTAGTTGGAAATGTAATTTTTTGCTTCCATGGGATGAATGCTGCTTGTTAACTACAAACATTAATACGATAATCATCAGCTGGAGGTGTGCTCAACTAATATTAGATTCAACCTCTGCTCTGTTAGTTTTAGTTTAGTTTTTGGTGCAATATGATGTAAATAGTTTAGTTATAGTTTTGGCAAGTAAGTGAACTACAGTTTAGTTTAGTTTTAGTAGTGAAGAAATTACTGAACTATTATCCATTTCAGTTTTAGTTAACTAATACAACAGTGAGAAAAAGGAATGTCTATAGTCCAGAGCCTCTGATAAAATACCCTGACTCCCCTGGATACAAGTCTCTTACCAATACATCCCTGCCAGTCAGACACTTCATGGACCAACACAGGGCTCCACATATATATAGGAACATGGGATGGGATTAGCGTAGGATATGGTTCCTATACTCATCAACCTTCAAAAGTGACACCTTCCTGACTAACTCCACCCCAACCACACCCCAAACACTATCCCTATATCAATATAGGTGAACTGAAAGGGTTGAGTGTTATATAATATTACAGACATGTAGCTATATAGTATACAATGTATTATTATCATATTGCCAGTTCACACTAGTAATGGCCTCACCACATAACAAATAAGTTTAGAGGATATTTTATTGATGGGTGAAGAAATTAGAGAGCTAGATATTATTGTTGGACCACAACTCTAGAGAGAAGAACATGATGAGATGTACAGTAGCTAATACTTGCCTGCACTGTCAACAGAGTATACAACAGAGTTTTGAGCTGGAAGTATCACTGTCAGGGTATGGTACACTACGGGTCCTAGACGAACCTGCATTTATTAAAACCAGTTTGTACTATATATACTGCAAGTGTTTATGTTCATGTTATTATTATTTGTGTTGTTGCTTACGTCCCACTGGGCGCAGGGACCCTGGAACAGTAAAAAGGGGGGAAGGGGTGGAGAGTGCTCTCCCAACCAAAATATAGTTTGATGTTAATTCTGGTACAATTTAAAGATAAATGGTCACACAAACTTCTTGATTCAACATTGTATGAATAATGATACTGTATTTCCTGAAATTTTCGTTACTTAATAATTCATTTTTCAAATTTTCATGTTGTTTTAATTTCGGAAGAGCCTAGGGAGCCCAGCATGCTGCTGTGCATCTCCAATTATTCAACTTTTTAAATTTCGTAATAAAAGTGACATCCGAAATTAAAACAACGACGAAAATTTCAGCAAATACGGTACTTCAATACATCATCCTATCTTAAAATTAACATCTCTACTATATAATAGAACACTTCCAATATTCTAATCCTATGGTATATACAGTAAACCATTTAGAACACCTCAAATATTCTAATCCTATGGTATATACAGTAAACCATTTAGAACACCTCAAATATTCTAATCCTATGGTATATACAGTAAACCATTTAGAACACCTCAAATATTCTAATCCTATGGTATATAGAGTAAACCATTTCATGATACTGTAACACACTGTCAAAAGGACATGTAGTTCTCTTAATCTCCTGGCCCCTATTCATTTAATGGGCTCACAATAATTATTAACACAGCTGTATGGTGGGGAATAAAAGGTGTGTTATACCTCACACTATCAATAATGTGAAATTCATGCTTACCTTCTTGTGGAGCTATCTTCTTAGCTATCAGTGAATGATTACAGTTCTTCAGAGCTGTGGCCAGCTTATGCCAGGATTTTCCACTGTCATTATTCAACCATTCTGTAATGACATTACTTAACAATATATCAGAATCACCACCACTATCCTTCTTGAGAGTGTAGATTCTTCCTGGTTGAATGCCTAAATATACGCCAAGCTCTTCAGCCTTGCCTGCTGGAAAATCTTTATCACTCAAGAAAGCTTTTATATTGTGAAGTGTGAGTTCACTACCTAATAGTTATCAAAAAGGGTTAAACATAATATACCAGATCCTGACAGGGTTAATACCCAACTTCATAAATCCTGATTGTAACCCCTCCCCCTCCCTCGATGAAGTTGGTTTTGTACTAGCAGTAAACCATTTAGAACATTCTAATCCTATTGTGTAAACCATTTAGAACACCTCAAATATTCTAATCCTATTGTGTATACAGTAAACCATTTAGAACACCTCAAATATTCTAATCCTATGGTGTATACAGTAAACCATTTAGAACACCTCAACTATTCTAATCCTATGGTATATACAGTAAACCATTTAGAACACCTCAACTATTCTAATCCTAACAGTAAACCATTTAGAACACCTCAAATATTCTAATCCTATGGTATATACAGTAAACCATTTAGAACACCTCAAATATTCTAATCCTATGGTATATAGAGTAAACCATTTAGAACACCTCAACTATTCTGATGATGCTGTAACACAACATCAAAAGGACATGTAGTTCATGTACCTCAAGGAAAAGTTCTGTAACCCTCGAACTGACCCTCAATCCTCCTACATATTATCTTAACTACACGTTAACTAACTGTAAAGGTTTGACTTTGCCCGAGTTCCTGCCAATAAAAGAAGTGATTGATTTACCTTCTTTTTCTATTGTGACATCCTCCATAGAGGGAGAGCAAATACCCAACCATTCTTTGTGCCAGTCCTCTACTGGAAAGGATCCTCCATCCTTGGTACAATCAAGTATGAAGTCATCTATATCTTCTGAAAACTTGTATTCAGCTAGATGAGGAGGAGAACTTGAACATGGACAGCAAAACCATTCAACGGAAAACTCAATATTATACAAGTGACGAGCCTTCTTGACTTCATTAACCGCATTGATTACATCTTCACGGATACTGGCTCTCAATTTAGGTAAGGCTTTCTTGAAACCACTTCCAATTTTGATATGCACTTCAAAGTGTGTCCTTCTATCGAGTAAGGTGACTTGAGCTATGCCTACTTTGAAGGTCAGGGAGTTACGAAATAAATAGCCTGGAGTGTTCATTTCTTCCCATTTATATTTAGATAGTAGGCATACTACTGAGGAAGAGAACAGACCCATGGGAGCATTACCAGAAAAAGAAACTCCAAAGTAGTCTTCAGTTGGTGATGTTAGATCTTCACTAACGTCTAACAAGGCTGGCATAAAATATTTATCTTTGGATATCGGTAGAAGGACAAAAAGATGAGTTAGAATTCTCATTAAAGTATTGTGATCAAATAATCCTTCTACATAACTACTCTCAAAGCTTTTAAGCACCTCTAAAGTTACTTCACCTCGTTTAACAAGAAAAACAGATTCGTTTGAAACCCACTGGTCTTCATGGGAAGGAACCTTTCCCCTCCAAATGTAGCTCTTCTCTACGATTTCACCTACTTTATCTAGCAATGTGTTGGGATTGGTGAATATTACATCTGGTGCCTGAGATTTGAAGTAGAGAATCAGGTTGAGCTCGTCAAGGTGTTGTATAGCTGCTAAAAAAGTCTTTCGACTAAACTTCAGAGAGGTACCTATCTCTCTAAAACAACGCTCAAAGCTGATCACATCATGCTTTTCCTTCTTTGCCTGCAGCTCTAGTTCCAGTTCTAAAGCATAGTATTGTAAAGGTAATGCTGTTTTACAAAAAGGCATGACAGCTTTTACTATTCCTCTACGAATCTTGTCTCGTACATCCTTATCTGAATAACTTCTGGAAATACTATCAATGGCAAATATATATTTACCATCATTTGAAATAAGACCAGCATCATCATATGGTTGCAAAATTTCCTTAAGCTTCTCTTCCTTTTCTTTACGTGATTCTTTACTTTTACCTTCTTCCTCTCTGTGAGTGCCCACAACAAGAATGTCAGGTTTAATAAACTTGGAAGTGACAGTAGTTTCCTCTGTTTCAATGGAGGCAGTGGAGGGTTCCTCCGTCTCAGTGGAGGAGAGGGAGTGATTAATGGGGCAAAGAGAGGAGATTGTCTGAACACAGTGCTGAAAGATCTCCTTGTGGCTAAGAGGGAATTTGTAAGACTCACCACATGGTTGACCGTTTTTGTAGTATTTAATCTCTGGTTTATCATCCAGCTGCTCAGAGAGATTAAAGACAAAGATACTTAAAGTAGCATTCCTTACAAAGGCTGTGAGGAGCTCATGGAACTGAGGCTGGCCGCCGCTATCTACCAAGTAGATCCATGTTACACTAAACAATTTACTCCCTTTATATTTAAGGAGGCCTACAACTTCACTTATGCTCTCTAAAGAACTGGTTTGTGTAAAATCAAGCTCAGAACTTTGCAGAGAACCTACATTTGATGGTGATAGGACCTCTTCAGGAGATAAGGCTTTTGCAACTCTAGATTTAATAGCATCAGCAAGAACAGACTTTAATTTTTCACCTCCTACTAACTCCCATACAATCTCCTCACTTGAATCGTCTTCACTAGTGCGTACTCTCTTGCACTTGACTCTCTGGGCTGCATTGATGAGAGTTGTACTGTCGTACGTATCCGGGATGGGAAGGTCACAGAGAAACCTCAACAAACAGGATTTACCCACACCTCCTGCTCCTACTATCAGAATCTTGATAATGGTAACGTCAATGTGGCCAAAACGCATAGCTTCATCAAACTAGAAAAGTTAAAGGTAAGGACTAGAGATAAACATGTTGGCTGGATTAGTGTACATGATTGTGTATGTGCAAAGAATCTCTATTTTTAGTTACATGGCATATTACAGTGGAACCTTTCTTAGAGTCCACCTCACAAGTGAACCAACCTATATTATTATAAGACAACAGATATTAGACTAAAGGTTCAATACCACTAGATTCTAATCAGGGAGGGGTAACATCTTTCAAGTTTGAAAACATTTGAACAAGCCATTTTCAAATTATAATAAAATTGTGTATTCCATTAGAGAGCTCTTGAACTAAAGAATCTTTTGATACTAAAAGTTTGTGTTAGAAATGAAAGTTATGGTCACTTAAAAATATCTCTTTAAAAATGAGCTGCTGCTCCTTGAAGTTGCCTGGAAAATCTTTTGGTAGTTACATAACATTACCCTATAGTGTAAACTATTAGGGACAGTAAACAGTGCTATAATGCATATTGGAAGGTTATTCCTACAAAGACTCCTGCTCTGAAGTGGTATTGTTGTATTGTTAGTAACCACTACAAGATTATATAGCCACTAGGTACCATTATGACTAGTTGACCTTCTTCATGTAAACATTGTCTGACACATTGAAGGTTGTTGATAATGTATAAACATGTAGCATGTATTCCTACATAAGTGCATTGCATAGAGTGGCCATTAAACTATCATAAATAGTCCATGTAAACTATAATCTACTGAAGGATCTGTAAAAACTGACTATAAAGGTACTGGAGTAATTGTGTATAGTCTCAGAGGTGACATGTTCCATTGTATTCTACTGATTAATAACTTACTATTGCCTTTCTTTCATCATCATTAAGTTCCAGGCTATCTTCACTTTCTGTTCCAGAAACTAAACAAGATCATTACAAAGACATACTATTAACCACAACATACAGCAGCAATGATACTGGCTATCACGTACATGTACTGATACTGGCTATCACGTACATGTATTGATACCGGCCATCACGTGCATGCACTGACGCTGGCCATCATGTACATATATTGATACTGGCTATCATGTACATGTATTGATACTGGCTATCACGTATATGTATTGATACTGGCTATCACAGGATTCTTCCCAAAATGATTGCTCAATTGAGTGGTAGAGTTCTAATATTATACTGTATGGCTGCATATGATGGGTGTGGTTTTAGGTATGTCTTGGGGTGTTACTGCTCTATAATTAGGAGAAACACTCATGTACTGCACCTAGAATGGAAAGTCTGGGAACATTCTACACTAGTGTAGAATGTCTGGGAACAAAAGCCCCCTCATATGAGGACAGCTCTATATACAGTGGAACTACTATATTTAAAAACCGTACAATGAAGACCCCTCTGTACTGAGGACACTTTAATATGTCAGCTTGTGTATTAACAGTAATAGAACTTCACTTCCTCAAATGAGGCTACCCCTCTAATCAGGACAGTTTAAGTTGTTGCAAGGTGTCTGGTGGAGTATAATATGTATAGTAGTACTACTTCATGTATAGTAGCTATCTACATACAGTACAGAGTTACATGTATAATTATACATAGCTATATTTACTACATGTACCTTATATGGAAATACAAGTACAGTGGAACATGAACCCTATGGGACAGGCACCACAGTAGAAACCCTCTATTACAAACCCCTAAATTGAGGACACCTCTGTATTAATGTGTAGTCGTCAACTACTCCTAACAGAGGAGGTTACATACATGTCATGTATGGTCCCTAGGATCTGTGGGTGTAATATACTGTCAGCAAGCAACATTGCAACTCTGGCCATTAACACACGCTATCAGCTCTACTCTCATAAACCTTTACTCCATCTTCAATGTATTGTATGCTAAGCCAAGACATCTCAAATTAATAGTCCATCCCTCTACAGCAGTAACTAGAGCCAGGACAAAGTACAGGTTAGAATGGTTGTCATAAAGTGATGCTCTAGCAAATACTGAACAGGTGATGAACCTGATGAATCATTGGGTGGTAGGGAGGAGATGTTGCTGAGGATGTCCAGCAAAGTTAACTGAGTTGTCTTAGAATTTAAAAAGCATTGAAAAGAAGACTAGCAAGAAGACACAGAATAACAAACATTCCTAGCCTTTCCCAATGAAAGAGAAGGCTCCACTGGATCTCACTGGTAAGTGCATGTCCTTCCAAGCCTTATCTTTCTATGGGCAAGGCTAGGAATGTTTGCTACACTGTGCCTTCTTGTCAGAATTATCATGCTTTATATGCATGTAGTGAAATCTTCTACATGAAATTAACTGGAAGGTTTAAACAACATCAAGTGGTGATTTCTTCTCCTGTGGTTCATAATTATATCTTAGCATCACTAAACACTAAAACACAACCTTTACCAGGATAAAAACAGTGAGACCTGTATAACCTTTAACCTTTAAACAGGTTTAACTGGTTTAGGAATGTAATAACTTGTAGAAATAATTACTAACAGACAACAGCTGAATGTTTACTGGTCTCTGAGGTATGAATTGGAGAGAGACGAGGAAGTGCTAATACTATATACTGTTTGCTGATGCTTGGTCATGTGACTGCATACACTTTTTATATGTGTTTGGGTATGACAAAAGGGATATCCCTATGTGGACTTAATATGAGGACCCACTATCCCAGTTAAGGGGTTAAAGTCTGGACAGATAGGTGAGTCCTATTCTTTGGCCTTTGAAGTATGGTAATCTGGTGGTTAATACTTCTTCACAATGATCTGACAATGACATGGATTTGAACAACCTCTTAGATATAACATTTCTACTATAATGGTATCCTTAATAACACTGCCTCTTCTCTATAAGTGACTCTCTACTGGAATTACTAGCTCAAGTAGAGTACAGAGTGGAGAAGTACCTTTTTAAATGCTGGAGAGGACCCCTCCTATACTATCACATAGATATTCTAGCTGACATAACCTCTCAGTGGAAGACATTGACAAATATCCCCTTTACAAGTGTAGCAAATAAACACTTATCCTATAACTGATAGACTGCACTAGAGATGAGTTGTATAGACAGAAAGAACAAATTTTTCCTAGTAGAATGCAATTTGTTTGAAGTCTATATCTCATTCCAGTCTAAAGTTATGGCCAGTTAAAGTTTCACCTACTTTTAAACTTTAGCTAATTAGTTCTAAAAATAGTAACATGTTAATTATATTCATGAATTATTTTTTTATTATTACATTACATCATAATAATTATTACATCATCATTCAAAATTTATTAGCTACTTAAATTTTCTTTATTTTCTATTTCAGTCTGCTTTATTTCTGTCTCATAGTGATTTATCTGTTGTTTATAGTACTGGATATCGCTCTCCCAATACTTCACACTATTCTTTAGCAATTCCCTCCACTCCTCACTAATGTTGGGATCCTCTATCTCACTCTGCCAACTAGCTATAGCCTGCACACAAAGAACACACACCAGGTATAGAATGGGCTACATGCACCACTCTCATCATGCCACTACTACACTCATCACTTACCTCTTCCTTATCCTTTATCCCTCTCTGACACTCTGCCTTCTCCTGTGAGGAGAGAGAGAGAAGGTGAAGCAATGCTAACACACACACAAAAGACGGCCATCTTGGTCCGACTACCACACCCTACCACACGCACAGCAAGGGACCTACTGACTCCAAACACAGAGAACATATACAGTAAACTATCCTCTACAAGGTCATCTGGGTTATGGACACTCAAACAACACCCATTTCACACGGCACAGGGGTCAAAAACAATTAATGCTGACTCAGCACTTTTTGGTCTAACCTCAACAGGGGTCGTGCTCGGACACTGAAGGAGGTGTGTCCTCTAAACTTGGAGGCCAATACCTTGGACACCACTCAAGGTCATGTGGTCCTACAGTCCATCCCTCTATCTTTGATTTTTACCCACACATTAATAATAGACCTTCAGTACATGGGTACAGTACAGGTGCCGGAGGTGGTGGGAGGGTGTGGCTGGAGGCACCAAACAAACATGAAGGCATAGCAGCTGATACTTAACCTTCCATCACTGCACACTACCCTCATCTATTACATGCAGTGCATGAGAGACCTATTGCACCTTACAATACTATAAATATGAGCCAATGTATTGATATGTTACCAGTATCAGTGATGTGAGAGTTTGGAAGGTTTACTAACAACACACACAAGCTCACCTCTTTCAATTCTTCAATACTTTTCTTGGGGTTCTTTATCTGAAAAGAACCACAAATTTCACACTCATTAACACAGATAGTATAGACATAGATACTAGGAGATACATACAAGCTAGCTAAACTCTCAAAACTACAGCTAAACGCTTTGCTACATCTCAACTCCACTCGGGCCATGTTCAGCTAGCTGCTAGCTACACTTTAGCTACTAGAACTAGCTACTGTAGACTAGATAATAATACACAACAGCCTAGGAGGTCAGGACAGAGCTAGCTAACTATGGCTACACATATACAGTCAGCGCACCACCACACTGAATGGAGTGCTACTTTATAGATAGCTCTGCAGCAGTTCTTGCTCATACTATAAGGCAGCTGTTCAGGGTTGGCGCGCTCACTAGCTGGGAATTATAAAAACAGGAGATGATTTAACATCTACACCACCACTCACCTTCTCTGCCATTGCTGGGTGATACAAGATGTCTGACTCTGACGTTAGACGGGGTGTGGTTAAAAGGTAATGCTAATCGTGAGTGGGTGGGGTTGTTGTAGCTAGTGGGTCACACCCTCAAATGAAATGAGATTGTGCTACATGTGTGCTTGTCTGTTGTCCTCCCTCAGTCAGACACTGATGAATCAGTCCTCTCCCTGATTTAACACTGCCTCCCCTAGCTTCAGGATGGTCACTATCTGATGGCTTTGTCCACATAATAAAAATCAGCTGATAGGAAGTGTAACATTGATATCATGTACATATTAAGTATGTCAATGATGTTGACCTGTACTGTACATGTTATTATTGTATACTGTATAATGATTGACTAGTATACTAGCTAGATGTGTATAGTATTAATCTTGTCCTCTGTTGGAGAGCTGATGAGATGGACTCTTCTTTAGAGAAGAAGAAAAGGTGCAATATTACTCTTTCTCCTCCCAAAATGCAAGGTATAGAGATACCTAGAGTAGAGGAAACAAAGAGGAAATGAGGCAATTTTCACCTTCCTTTAATATTTATAGGATGTTATCAGCTTGTTTATTAAAGGTATCCTTCCTGTTTAAGTGGAGCTTTACTACTTCTAACACAATAAGTCTATTCTATATCCTAAAATGAGGACACTTGAAACTCCTCTATTATAACACCCTTAAATGAGGACATCTCTATTTACAGTGGCACCCCTCTACTTCAACCTTTTAAAACTCTGCATACAATGAAACCCTTCTATTCCAACCCCCTGAAATGAGGACAACTCTCCTCTATTCTAACCCCCCTGAAATGAGAACACCTCTGTATACAGTGGAACTCCTCTATTCCAACCCCTTGAAATTAGGACACCTCTGTATACAGTGGAACTCCTCTGTTACACACCTTGAAATGAGGACACCTCTGTATACAGTGAAACTCCTCTATTACAACCCCTTGAAGTGAGGACACCTATGTATAGTGGAACTCCTCTATTCTAACCCACTGAAATGAGGACAACTCCGTATACAATGGAACTCCTCTATTCCAAACCCTTGAATTGAGGACAACTTTGTATTAAGTGGAACTCGAACCCCCTTTGAACTCTGCTGGACATCCTTAGAAATATCTCCTCCCTACCATCCAAGGTTCATCACCTCTTCAGTATTTGCTAAAACTAACTTTGTGAAACGAGGACAGCTCTGTATAGTGAAACACCCTCTATTCCAACTCTCTGAAATGAGAACACATCTGTATACAGTGGGACTCCTCTATTCCAATACACCTGAATTGGAATTGTACAATGAACTGACATAATATCACAAGATCACTAACCACTACACAGCTAGTAAATTACAGGATTACCAGGGTTTACAAACATTAGTAAATCACAGTATTGCCAGGGTTTACAAACATTAGTAAATCACAGGATTACCAGGGTTTACAAACATCAGTAAACCACAAGATTACCAGGGTTTACAAACATTAGTAAATCACAGGATTACCAGGGTTTACAAACATTAGTAAATCATGGGATTACAAGGGTTTTACTTTTTGGAGAAGAGGGAGGAGAACAAGGACCCTATACATGTAGCTATGTATATAATAACCATCTCACCATTAATTGTGATGAAGGCCGGAGCAGAAACCCTGAAGCCTCACAGCTCAGCGTCACATTAGACCACACCCCTAAACTATCTGTTACGGTTGGTCTGCATGGTTATTACTGGAGGTGAGACAGCTCTTGCATAATAATTGTCACTAATAGAGAACATCGTGGGTGGGCAATCCTGTTTGGAAATGGTCATCATAGACAAAAACTCATTATTAATGGAATATCTTACTCAATATTACTATACTCCATAATGTATACTGTAGAGCACTATATTTTGGAGGAACTAAACTTTCCCGTTTTTCACAAATTAAGAAAGATCTAATCTCCATTTAGCTGACCTCTGACCTGGTGAAAGTTGTTTTGTGAAAAGCTTCAGGATGACCTATTCTCTAAAGTTGAGCTCCTCTAAAATAAAGTGCTATTCTATAATATCTTATTCCATAACATCTTACTCTAAAGTGTAGAATATTATATTCTAAAGTGTACAATATCTACCCTAATATTTTACTCTATAGTGGAACTATTTATAAAAATACCAAATGGTTTATTGTTTTTCTCTAATATTCTACACAACAATAACATGTCTTCTATACACCACAACTTACTGCCTACAAGTAAGTTGAGTCCATGAGACAAGTGGCACGATATTGACTGCCAGCAGTAGAGGCAGAGGAGGTGTTGATGGCAAGAGAGGGAGAGGGAACTGAAGGGGGTGAAGATAAGAGGAGAGGTATGGGATAGAGAAGAGAGGTCAGAAGAGAGAGGAGGAGTGAGAAAAGGAACAGGATGTTAATATGGGGGTGTGGCAAGGACTACAGGAGTGAGATGAGACAGGACTATGGGCAGTGAAATGGTGGGCAGGACTAAGACTAAAGGTTGCTATAAGGGGTGGGATGGTAGGCAGGGGTATGGGGATGTGGTGTTGGGTGGGGCTATGGGGGTGGAATGGTAAACAGGGGTATGAGGGTGTGGTGTTGGGGGCTGGGCTACGAGGGTGGGATGGTGGGCAGGGCTAGGACTATACAAGAACCAGTCAGAGAGAGCCCCACACTAGGGAGTTTAATGCTATACACACATCTATACATTCTCTTAGACTATTGTCCATAGAACAGGGACAGAGTTGCTTCTACAAACCTCTAATATTCAAAACACAAGATGTTGTTGAGTTTGTGATCACGGCAGTGGAGTTGTCTGGTTCATCAGGATAGGTCTACTGCAGGGTCAAGTTACACACGTAAAATTCTTACAATCAGTTCTCTATGGATTTTTTACCTACCAGAAAAAGAGGTGTGGTTTAATTCCTGTGTGAATGCCCCAAATCTGAGATGGCCTGAAAGGGTTATAATAATTTTAGGGATAGGCAGAAATGGAGATACCAAACAGGTTAATTCTTACTCGGATAGGATAAAATCATGTGACAGTCATGTGACCTATACATACCATGTTCCTACAACTGCAGGATCTCATAGTCACGCCTCCAAATCACCAAACGAACAGGGTACCCATTGAAAGAACAATTGATGGCAGCCATGGAGCCTACTCAGAGGTCAAGGTCTGCTGGATGCATTGTGTATTATGGAGTACCTAAAAGTTCAAAGAAACAAGATGCTCACCTAGAGGTGTACAGCTAGTGGGTGTGGCTAAATATTAGGAATCCTAGATCTTACTTTCCATGCAGGTCCCCTTAATGGAGTCCCTTCTCCGGAGGTAACTTGAAGAGATGCCTCCATCCAGTCGTCAATGGTACGGACACGTACCAGGGGTGCATCAGGTACAGTGGCCCTCACCAGGTTGACCACGAGCCTGGTTCCAACACGAGGTCATCCTTTCCCTCTAGAACTATACACTCCATCACAACATACTCTGTACTTGGTGGAACCTGCAAATAATACCATCATCACCAATAGATTACTGAGAATAAAATACAGAAAAAATACTGAAACATTGCAGGTAGATTACTGATATGTTTATTGAGCAAATCCTCACTATCTCTTCTGGACTCCAGTGGACGAGTTGGGTGTCTTCAACTTCCTCTTTGATCTCTCCCTCTCCTTCTGAAACATGGCTTTCCGAGAGAAGCTCGCTGCCTTAGCCAATTCAGTGGGTTCTGATGTACTCCAGGAACGTGCAGCCAACTGGTTAGAGATGTCTTTCTTTGCCTGTTGAATGAGGGGACAGGATTTGGTCAACAACATGTCCCTGATCACTGCACGCAGGACAAACTTAGTTCCCGTTATCATGTCATATATGATGAGGATTCGTTTATCGATATCCATGTCTTGGAGCATGCTAGTATCATGACACTGCAGATATCGAAGGAATGGGGAAGGATAGAGTTAAAGAGTAAAATTCTCAGAGGGGTAGGGAGAGATAGGGTTAAAGAGTAAAAAATCTTGGAGGAGTGGGGAGGGATAGGGTTAAGGTAGTCTATATGTAAAGAACTCTTTATAAATGTGAAGAGTTGGGAATGACTCTTATAATGTATTATAATAATATATTAAACATCTGTTTTATGACTAGCTATAGCAGGGCTAAAGACACCTTTCTCCATTAGTACGGGTCTTCACTCACTTGTCAAATACCCATTAATGCAATGACTACTATTTATCTCATTATGCAGCTACTAGGACTTTGAACCCTACATGTATACCGACTGACCTTGTCAGCACAACAAGGGGCTTTAATTGGAATATAACAACTAAATTCAAGGGCAGCAACAACACTCAAAACCCTGGGCAGTACACAGGAGGTTACTGTTTGAGGGAAGCATACAATTGAGGAACATAGAGTACGTAGCAGAGTTAGAAATAAATGCTGGCTACTGGCTACCTTTAGCCTGTGCTCTGAACTAAACTTATTTGACCACACCTTCACAGATTCAAGCCTCTTCTGGATATTATTCTCTAGTCTATCCTGTAAACTGAGGGGGGAATTGTTGTGCAGTAAAAACTTATGATGTAATGTAATATTTAATGATCATGTTGTCCTATAGCTGGCCACTGCTCTACCCACATACAAAACAACTACTCCCACTTCAGTGCAGTTTTACTACCACACACACTGGACACATTTATCTTCTCAAATGGACAAGTTCAAGGTGAATTTGGACATTCTGTCTCAATTCAGGAGTTACGTCCCATGATTTTCATGACATTATATAAGAGAAGAGGTAGGTGAGATAAATTAATGGCTGACCTAGTCCTATCAAGGTTGCTTTCATTAGACAAATGTCCATCAAACAGTCCTATGGCGGTTTGTATATTTAAGCAACAGTAAGCCCCGCCTATAAAATTAAAAATACTCCTCCTGTTAAGGGAATGTTTACTGTTAGGTGCCTTTTTTCTTAATGACCAGACCTACCAGCTCCTACGCTTAACAACCAGCTTGGTACTGAAGTTAGAGAACTAGACCCAGCATTGCCATGTTTTTCACTACAAATCAGTTAAGATTTCCAAGTAAAATCTGTCTTAGAGCCTTTAAAATGGAGCCATCTATTCTAAAGGAAACCATAACATGCAAAAAAATATTTTCAATCTAATTTAGCCCCACCCTTTGTCTGTCGTCTAGCATGTGATTCTATGCCATGTGGCCCAACTGCCACTTTGGCTGGTGTGTACGTGTGTAGAGTAGGAGGATCACATGATCACACAAAAATTGCTGACACAACAATGCTATAGTATGGCTTGACTTACAATTTTCGTGGTTTTTTTTCTTGACTGGCTCATAGTCCAAATTCACCATCTGAAGATGAATCTGATGAAATAACTGTTACTTCACCACTCTGCAATCATGTAGCAACACATTATTGGATCACACCCTCAATCTTCCTTTCTTTACATGTCCCTTTAGACAGCTAGCTAACCTCTTACTGGACAGGCATACACAATGTTGACACAATCACACCCACACCTTGCTATCCCTAGCTACAGTAGCTAAAAGCAACATACAAATGAGCAGCAATCAACATACACACACACCAAACATTTGGCAAAGTCTGTTACATATACACTCACCAAAGGAGAGATGACACCTGCCACACATGATGTTTGCAAAACGTGTGCGCACTCATGGATTTTCTGACGTGGTGACCCTTTACCATTTCGTTTCTGGTTTCTAAAAATAACATTATTATTATTGTGTGGTGTCTAAGAAGTGATAATTGTAATAATCATGTAAACAATAACAATAACAACAAAAATAAACAAAGATTGTCTCCAATGTTCTCTGAACAGACTGATGAATGCACTCTGACCTGTGTGTTTATTATAGTAAAATATTAGAGATTATTCTAAAGTAGCTGCAAGAAAAAGGAATGTCTATAGTCCAGAGCCTCTGATAAAATACCCTGACTCCCCTGGATACAGTTGGTACAAGTCTCTTACCAATACATCCCTGCCAGTCAGACACTTCATGGACCAACACAGGGCTCCACATATATATAGGAACATGGGATGGGATTAGCGTAGGATATGGTTCCTATACTCATCAACCTTCATAAGTGACACCTTCCTGACTAACTCCACCCTAACCACACCCCAAACACTATCCCTATACCAATACATAATGGGAAAACTCAAATAATTACACACACTGAGAGACTATCCATCTCCACTCAAGGAGCATTTGAAGGTGGATTCAATGGTGATGCTGCTGAGAAATCTATCTTTGAGGCAAGGACTATGTAATGGTACAAGACTGAAAGTCACCAAACTGCACCAGAATTGCATTCAAGTAACAATTCTTCAGGGTAAAAACATGGGAGAGATAATTCTCATTCCTAGGATTAAGCTGGTACCAAGTGACATCAATCTACCATTTTGTCCTGGAAAGGAATAAACTGCCCTTGCGACTGGCCTCCTCCATGACAATCAACAAGGCACAAGGACACACCTTTGAGAGGGTGGGAATTTATCTTCCATATCCTGTCTTTTGTCATGGTCAGCTCTATGTGGCATTTTCAAGGGCTAGGGGCTATGGCAGCAGTGAAGGTGAAAGTGTTAGAGACAAATCAACAGGGAATCAGAGGCAGGAATACTGTGACGCCAAATATTATGTACTATAGCCTATTAAAATCACAAACTGATTAAAATTTGCTCCATTACACTATAATAGTAACTTAGTCAAGGCACAGAATATTTGTGGCCAACAACTAATAGAGAGACCTTTGCATAGCCAACAGGTCAGCAAAAAGTTTAGGATCACAGTCCAGGAGAGAGAGAGAGTGAAAAAATCAACAAGCTCGTGTACCTTACATCAAGTCATCAGACAAGTGCTTGACAGACATACTGCATGTGTAGGGTGTTGAGGTGAGTCTAAAATTAGGGGCGTGTCTACACACTAGTATATCCCTATGGGACGCAGTTATTAAAAATGGCTATATTTAAAAGGAGTACATCCATAGTGAATGGAATTAAGGTACTGAACCAGTCTATGGGTAAAGAACTCTTTATAAATATGAAGAGTTGGGAATGAGTCTTATAATGTACTATGTACAAAACATGTCTGTTTTATGACTAGCCATAGGACATTAAATGGGTGAGTGAAGCCCTTGAGGACACAGATGATAGAAGTGAGCATTATTGGTGACCTCTACAGGTAAAATATACTCACCTCTGGACACAGGCCACTCAGTTCTAAAATGTATGTGGCAGTCTACCTGAATGAGTTGAAAAAAAATTCCTGGGAATTTAAATGAGTGTGCAGACATTGTGTATCGGGATCTCTTTCTCCCTCCCACCAAGAGATGTGTATTAGGATTTCTTTCCCCCTCCCACCAACATCAGGATTACCAGGGTTTACAAACATTAGTAAATCACAGGATTACCAGGGTTTACAAACATTAGTAAATCACAGGATTACCAGGGTTTAAACATTAGTAAATCACAGGATTGCCAGGGTTCAAACGTTAGTAAATCACAGGATTACCAGGGTTTACAAACATTAGTAAATCACAGGATTACCAGGGTTTACAAACATTAGTAAATCACAGGATTACCAGGGTTTACAAACATTAGTAAATCACAGGATTACTAGGGTTTACAAACATTAGTAAATCACGGGATTACTAGGGTTTTACTTTTTAGAAAAGAGGGAGAAGGAGAACAAGGACCCAATACATGTAGCTATGTATATAATAACCATCTCACCATTAATTGTGATGAAGGCCGGAGCAGGAAACCCTGAAGCCTCACAGATCAGCGTCACATTACACCACACCCCTAAACTATCTGTTACGGGCTGCAGGGTTATTACTGGAGGTGAGACAACTCCTGCATAATAATTGTCACTAATAGAGAACATCGTGGGTGGGCAATCCTCTTTGGAAATGGTCATCATAGACAAAAACTCATTATTAATGGAATATCTTACTCAATATTACTATACTCCATAATGTATATGTATAGCGCTATATTTTGGAGGAACTAAACTTTCCCGTTTTTCACGAATTAAGAAAGATCTGCCAAACTTTTGCTCTTGAAACTAATCTCCATTTAGCTGACCTCTGACAATGTCCCAGAAACCTTAGGTACATATACCTTATAGCAAAGGTGGACATGACTCCATGGACACTGGCTAGAATTTAAAATTATGGCCGGACCTACAAACATGATATTTCATCTTTACTTTATATTGCTGATAAATTTCTCTCATCCATCTTATGCAGGAGTGGATCAAGAAATTCTACAGAGGGAGGGGCTCCTCTAAGCCACACCCCCAATTCTACAGCCTCCAACTCACAAGGGAGAGGTATAATGAGTAAGTATAGCTATCTCCACATGAATTCCTAACTCAACTTACCCTCCTTTATCTCAGTATACTTACACCTATAATAAGTCCAGCTTGAAAGGATGGGTTGGAAGCACTTACTTCCTTGATAGGACCATTCACAACTCCAACATTCTGAGGATCATTAAAGCTTACCCTGTGCAAGGATGTACAACTGTAACTGTCCTACTCTTCTTTAGTACAAGCTTACCTCTTATTGGTCTCAAATCCTGAAAATTCTTCATTGTTACAAAGAGCTTTCTATATCTGACCTACTTCAGACTATAGTAGAGAAGGGAGCACATTTCATACACATAATTATAGGGGCTAGTTATAAACATACCCGCACATATGCACTATTATCTCTGCTGAAGTCTTCACACATTTTGAAGTCCAGTGTTCATAGGAGTCCAAGTGTCCTCATCTTAAGGGTAGGATTCAACAGTTTCTTCGCCTTCACAAAAAATTCATCGTCCTCCACCTTCCTCACCTACTAAATGCATCCGTCACCTATAGAGTAGACACCACATACTATTAATAATTATTATACGAAGAGTAGTGCACGTGCACTTGATTGTGCCCCGCCCCCATATAATTATAGACGTAATGGTGTGCACTATTCGAAAAAAAAGAGCCAATTTGTTGCGCTGAAAAGGTACAGATCTGACTCGAGACTGTAGTATTTCTCTGAGATGAGGATTTTATGCCGTGGGACTCTCCTATCCAAATGACTCCCCAATACATGACTAACAGCTAAACCATCAGAAACTGAGCGGATGCTCGGAGAAAACATTATTCTTTCATCTAATTCCAGTGGCTATGTTTAGGATGGTTCACAGCTTGCATGGTTCTCTGAACTCTGTTCAAAACTAGACTATATTGTGTTAAATCAATTTTCCCTCATCTTGTAAGAAATATCAACTTAATGGGAAGCAACTTTGGCAGTTCTAAAAGTAGATCTACACTATGTGGTCATCATGTATATTAGCTGTAGGGAAGAGTGATGTATTTGGTACATCAAGAATTACACTAGTTGTCACCCCTTTGCTTGCAGTAAGAATCAACCATTTCTTCTTACACAGTGTTACTATTAATGGAGCTAGTTTGAAGCAATTACTTGTCTCAGGTTTTATATCATGACATTCTAATTTTGAATCTAAAGGGAAACCATCACTGTGTGGTGTCATGATCTGTTTGAACCACTTGGTGTTCACAGCTTACAGTTAATTAAATGCAGAGCTATTTCTCTTGTATGTTCAGACTCAGGGGTAGTGCCTGGTGAATCTGTTTTACTAGTGTGGTCATGTATTGAATAGCCATTTGTGATATTATGAATTCTTTATTACTGTGCCTGCATGTGGATGTGCATGTGATTTGAGATCTGCATGCAGTGGAACCCAGGACATGCACCCATGAAAGGAGAGCCTCTCACTGGCTACTATACCCTGGACACTCACAGAAGTCCCACAAGTTCAAAATAATTATTAACCCTGAAATGAGGACACCCCCTGCCTGAGACACTTAGCTATTATGATTGTCTGGAATAGAGAAGTTCCACTGTTATTAGCTACCTATAGTGAGTCTACATGATAATTATATATGCTATAGCTAGTTGAAAATTATAGAATTCATGGATGAAGGTTAAACTTCCAGCAACAGCATAATATGAAATATCCTTCCCATGAAAACTGTAGATAAAAGTTGAGATATTATTATGTATATAGTCAAAACAACAGGATACATAATATCCATGTGAAATATCCTCCTAATGAACAGTATATAGCTATAGGATATTTGGATGAAAGTTGTTACTCATGTCAACTACAAGTAGAAAAATTTGAATTTTTGTCCAGTGTGTAGCTCATCACCAGAAGAGCCATCTGAGAGCTCAAAATCATCCTCTTCTTATAGTGTGCCATATATTGCAACACTTTGTCAAACTGTTGTTAACTGATTGCAATAAAAACTGGCCACTTTGTCAAATACTTTATTACATTAACACTGTGAAAACACTGTGAAAACACTGTGAAAACACTGTGATAAACTGGTGTCTTTATTGCACTGTTCAGTGAATCCAATTTCTTTCTTATGGGTTGGGCTTTGTTGCAAGTAAGTCCTCAAGAATGGATCCTCAAGAAGAAATCTGTTCAGTGAATAAAATCAAGCTTATATTTAAATGTATGTTTATTACCCCTCTGGGCATCCAGGTAGATATTATATAACCCAAGAGCAAACCAGTTGTGTGTAGAATAGTAACTTAGGAAAAGAAAGACAAAATTTCTCTCAGCTTTTGTTGTATGAAGAGAATGATATGTAACTGTGGGTTGTGTGTATAGCTAGCATTTCACTATCTATAATCATTGTTGTATACTAACTAGCTATTTACCTGGAGAAATAACTAGTGAGTAGTGACTCCATGATAATAACAACAGCTGTTTACATACTATTAGATAGGGAATAATAATAGAAGATAGCTTGATGTCACAATATGTACAATGAATGATGAACAGTAGATAGAGTCAGTAGTAAGGTACAGTATGGAGTTATGCGTTATCTCAAAGGGGCAGAATCCTATCATCATTATCACCGACTTCACCATCTAAAAAGAAATAGTTTTATTTCTACCAATAACATCATGATTGATTTATTAACAGGAAAATAGTTAGCTAGGACAAAAGTCCAGGATACGGGTTCTTCTATGTGTAATATTAGTATTATGGTATATTACATGCAGTAATCCTATTATTATTATTGAATATTACAGATGTATCATGTAATAGTAATGATGTAGCTAATGTAAGGAATTTAAACATAGAAGCACCCCAGGATAAGAGTTAGAGTTATTGCTACAGTGTTACCAGGTTCAACAATCTGTGGATTTTTGGAGAAGAAAATTGTCTGCGAATGGATCAACGACAAAAGTAAAGTTCTGTGGATTTTTCGCTTATTGCTGATTTTGTCCGAATATTAGCTAATTTCTTTCTAAATAGTATCCCTCTATCTAGTTGATCAATGCAAGTAGCAAAGTATAGTATATATGGGGGCAAAAGTGGGGATATGAACACAAAATCATCAGGTCCTTGTTTACTCTGTTGAGACAACACTGTTGCTAAAGAAATAGTAGAGTGACTAGCTATCAGTTGTTCAATTCTTAATGTAGTAGGTTAAAAATTCCAGTGGCGGATCCAGGGGGGGGCTTTGGGGGCTGAAGCCACCCCCCCCCTCCAAGTTAGTTAATGATATTCATAAATATCATTTGTGCATTCCTTAGTGTTTATATACTGTGAGAGCTAGTCATAAAAATGATGTAACATACTTTTAGCAATTAACATGTTCATTGACACAATGTTTAGCAGGGGTGTAGACAAGGGGTGGTTAGGAGCCCCAAGATCTTAACAGGCTCTGGCTTAATTCTTTAGTTATTTTTTATTTTTAGCTGCATATGATGTGCATTGTAGTGGTTTGGTAAACACTATTTAACCATGACAGTAGCTAATGGTTAACAGGTAAGCTGCTTAAAATTGACTTCTTGCCTAATTGCTAGTAGCTAGTACCATGTCTGTGAATCTCTAAGTTAGTGGTTTAGCACTCCTTTAAAGTCAGGTGAATCATCCAATGAATTTAAGGCCAGCTAGCAGCCTGAATTAGCCAGGAGGTTTTTTGATCAAAAATATAGCTAGTTTTACTAGCTTCAAAGTGATGATGCTTCAGTATAAAATTCACCAACTTCAAATGAAATAGAGCCTAGCCTATCCTTCTGTACATATTTATTTGAATATTACTCTAATTTGCTCTCTTACACCTCTTGGATTTTAAAGAAATTTTTGCTTCCGCACTTCGTGCAGGAGGGGGCATATCCCCCTCCTGCAACCTCCCCCTTGAGCCAAATTGCAGCTCTTTTGTCTTTATCTTATTAGTCCCTCCAGTTGTCTACACCCCTGCTTAGTGCCAAGCTTTATCCATGGGACTTGTCTTCCACATGCTGCTGCAGTTGTAGCATATCTAGCCATACCATATAAACCTTTAACTGTTTTTTTATGTGCCATAATTAATATTCTCTTCATAATCACAAATTGTAGCTACTCATTTTAGCATCCTGGCTTGGGGGGGGGTCCTCTAATATTCATATGCAGTTAGCCCCCCCCCCCCCTTCCAAAATTCTGGATCCGCCCCTGAATTCCATGACATTAAACCATTCGTCATCAAATTATAGCTCATAAAAACTACATTTTAAAATATCAGAGAATATTGGTTTAGATAATAATAATAATGTGATATAATTGTGGTAGCTAGTCACACAGGTAGAAAACAGATACGTAGCTAGTCACACAGGTAGAAAACAGATACGTAGCTAGTCACACAGGTAGAAAACAGATACGTAGCTAGTCACAGGTAGAAAACAGATACGTAGCTAGTCACACAGGTAGAAAACAGATACGTAGCTAGTCACAGGTAGAAAACAGATACGTAGCTAGTCACACAGGTAGAAAACAGATACGTAGCTAGTCACACAGGTAGAAAACAGATACGTAGCTAGTCACACAGGTAGAAAACAGATACGTAGCTAGTCACAGGTAGAAAACAGATACGTAGCTAGTCACACAGGTAGAAAACAGATACGTAGCTAGTCACACAGGTAGAAAACAGATACGTAGCTAGTCACACAGGTAGAAAACAGATACGTATTAATCTCTAATTATTACCACTCACCTTCTTTGTCATTGCTGGGAGAAAGATGTCTGATGTTAGACGGTGTATGGCTAAAAGGTAATGCTAATCAAGAGTGGGTGGAATGTGGGGAGCGTTTGCATCTACATAGTTGATTCCTAGTGGTTCCCCCTGAAATGAATTCTACTGTACATGTAGCTATATACCAGAACTTCCATGGTAGTTGGAGTCCCTGCTCAAGACTAAAATCAAGTATGAGTACTGGTCCACTGCTAGATTTTATGTTTATAATAGAGATGTGGAGTTCCAGAAATGTCCTCCACTAGTGGACCAAAAGTGATATTTCCCACTTGTCAGTAGTGTAGGATTTTTGTATATTATAGTGAAGATATTAATTCTACATACTTAAACATCATAATTATGTCCTGATAATTTCAGCTCCAGGCAATAAAACTTCAACTTTCCTTCCAAATTTCAATCAAATTTCCTTCATGGACACTAGGATTTTCTTTAATGTTACTATACAGTTCAATATTAGTGACTATGAAGTAAACTTGAATAAACTATGCATACTTCTGCTTCAACTATAATAGCTACATCCTTTGCTTTTACCAAGTGTGTATGCTTCTTATGTGTGTGGAAAATTAATTACATGCATGGATCCAAGAAAACAGATAATTATTGGAGTGTGTGTGTGTGTGTGTGTGTGTGTGTGTGTGTGTGTGTGTGTGTGTGTGTGTGTGTGTGTGTGTGTGTGTGTGTGTGTGTGTGTGTGTGTGTGTGTGTTATGGCATTATGGAATGAGGTTTGCTCTATAGCAGGTATTTTGCGCAGTACATATTATCTGGAGGACTTGAGATTGTTAGCTAGGCTCAAGTGGTGCATTATGACTATTATGAGTTTACATTGCAATCTTTAAGTTGAGATAAAATATATACTATACCAGAAACATATATAACTGTTGACATTGTCAGGAAAGCAATATTGACTGAGACATTAGATACTTACCTGTATGACCTTCCAAAGAAAGTTTTTACAGGAAAGAAGTGGCATACCTTATTACAATAAACCTGGGGAAAGAGGTTGTGAGGTAATATATTATTATTGTGTCATCATGTTAGTCAACTGTGCTATAATAACAGTTGGTTACAGCATATATATAGTGTATGACATTTTGCTCCATCAAATTGAGTTTTATTGAATTACAAGGACATGTGAGTCCTGTAAAATATCTACCCTCCTAATTGCAGCACAGCATTGAGAGTCAAATCTTAACTTTTCTTTCTCCACCCCCTTTCTGCCACATCACAAATTGCTCCTGGACCAACAGACAATGAGAATCAAGATACAATATATAGGGAATTCAGCTACTATGGGGATGCACGAGAAGATATTTATTCTAATGCACAGAATTTGAGTGGATTTCCTTCAGCAATCATGATTTGTCGTAAAAGTATTATAATAGGTAGACATTCATGATAATAATATGCATGTTAATACACTATAGCTATTTGATACTCACTGAAAGTAATTCTAATCATGGCAAGGCTAGGCATACAGTTCATATAATTGTTAACAAATTTAAAAATATCAATGCAAGGAAAAATAGACTCATTTATTTCTGAAACCATTGAGATGTCTTGAAATAATAGTATGAATACCTTCGAATTTCAAACAAATCTGGACACCAAAGTGTTAGAGGATTAGCCAGCTAAAACATTAAATTAGCTAAAACATGTCAGAAGGTGTGAATAGATTTTCTCCTCAATATATAGTCACTGTGTAAAGAATTGATTCTTGCAGCACATACTATTTCAGGCCAATCATGACCTCCTAAATGTTATCAACACGCAATAAAGGTTGTCCAAACAAATCAGCCTTCCATAAAGCAAGAATGATTGATGAAGAATGTGATGACTCTTATAACAACCAACTATATCTATTGTCTATGTTGTCCAAGTTTAAGGTCCAGATCTCTCTGATCATGTGTTACTACTGAAGTACTCTATCATTATAATAATTATGGAGTTTACACCCAAGTACCACCTTTGAACCCTATACATGGTACAAAGTAATGTTTGGGTGTGGCATTTTGCTTCAGTTTAAATACTTCTCATTTGAGGAAATTGGGAATAGATGGTGTCCAAAAGTGACTTGTGGTTGGAATAGAGGAAGTTACTGAGATGTCCTCATTTTAATGTGATGAAAGAGAGGTTCCAGAAGTGTTCAATTGTGAAGGGAGATGTCCAGAATTGCTTAGAATAGAGGAGTTCAAAGAGTGTGCTCACTACAGGGCAGGGGTGTAGACAACTTTTTAGTGCAGGGGGAGGGGGGGGGCTAATAACAGCAAAAAAATTGCAATTCGGCTCAAGGGTGGGGTGTGTGGGAGGGGGATACTACACGAATTGGGGAAGCAAAAATTTTCTTCAAAATCCAAGAGGTATAAGAAAGCAAATTAGAGTGTAGTGTGTCACCATAAATTATGTTCAGCTGCAGTTTAATTGATTTTTAGTGAGCATGCTCAGTACCATTTGGTGTCTGTATTTAACTCTGTGTTTTCAATTAAAGTTCAGTCTGTGATAAGTCTGTTATAAGTTATAAGTCTGTCAGTCAGTTAGTCTATACCTCAGTATAATAATCGTGAGCTTCTTGCCTGCAAATTGTAGTGAAGATACTAGCTACATAGAGTAATAATAGGCTAGGCTCTATTTCATCTGAAGTTAGTGCATGGATTCTGTACTGAAACATCTTCAACATCTAGTAAAACTATATTTAAGAATATATACACTGATCGAAAAACCTAATAATAATAATTATTATTATTATTAGCTCACCAGCTGTTCAGGCTGACTGCTGGCTAATTCAGGATGATAGCTGGTATTAAATTCATTGAATGATTCACCTGGCTTTAAAGGATCTCAGGGGCGGATCCAGAATTTTGGAAGGATGGGGGTGGGTGATGGAGGGGTGGGGGGGGGGGCTAACTGCAACCTTCCCCCACCCCCCAGGATGCTAAAAATGAGTAGCTACAATCTGATGATATGATATTGTGATTAATTCTGAATTATCTTTAGTTGGCTGACTAGAAACTGCAGAAGTATGAGAACCAGAAGCAATATAAATAATAAATATATAATCTTAAAGTCTTCATTGTAACAATGAGATACTAGAGAAATATTGCCTTAATCTTAGAGCAGGACCCCCACTTTGCAGGAGGTTTTTGTGTTTTGGAGGCTTGTTTAGACATAATTATAAATACAGCTGGCTCTATATAGCTAGCTAAGGAAGACAAGGATGAATGAAGCTTGGCACTAAGTGTTATATACATTCATGGTACAGTGTCAACGAACATGTTAGCTAAGTATGTTACATCGTTTTTATGACTTGCATGTCTAGCTCTCACACTGTCATCAGTGACATAGACACTAGGAATGTACCAATGAATGTCATTAACTAACTTGGAGGGGGGGCTTTAGCCTCCAAAGGCCCCCCCCCTGGATCGCCACTATATGGTACTAGCTACTAGCCATTAGGTTAAGAGTCAAGCAAGTTCTCTAAGCAGCTGTTACAATGTTACCATCCTTACCTGTTAACCACTACAATGCACATCATACGGAGCTTAAAGTAAATAACTAAAAAATAAGCCAGAGCCTAAGCCCCCCAAGTGCCCCCCCTCTCCAATCCTTGTTTACACCCCTGCAGGGTGTTGGTCCCAGAAATGTATATCTTCATTTCATGTAGTCATAATAATTATTATAATAGCTAGAGGGGTTCTATTTCATTTCACTGTCAAGATGTTTACTTTGTAAAAGTGGGAGACTTTCCTAAGTTACATCTTTATGTCTGCTGGTGCACAACTATTTGTCTCTATTATAATAATAGAACACATTAAAGCTATAGGTGGTCTGACAGTGATGGTCTGACAGTAGGTATAATATAGGTCTGTCAGTATCTGTACTATAGTAAGTACTGCAGAGGCTTTTAACTTCTAACTCTAGCTTCTGGTGGACTAGTGCAGTGTGTCATAAATTCAATTGGTAGCTACATCAACAACTTTCAGTTGGTTGAGTATGGAACTGCACTCCCTGTAGATTAGACTGAATGAAATAGGAATTCATGTCACAGAATTGCTCGAAAAGACCAACACAACTGAAAATGAGAGCTGTAATCAAACTGCAGGCCACCTTCCTGACTCCTTCTCCATGTAACAGATTATTCAGATTACATCATTGTTAATTGTATCATGAGCTCTATAGGGCTAGGGCTAGTGTTAAGGTTAGATACAGTACCATAACAATACTACACAATAGACTATGATGTAATCTGAATCTGTTACACACACACACGTGCATGGAGATTAGGGGCTGGTGGATTATGTTGGCATAATCTTGAGCATAAGTCACTAATTGTGTACTAGCATAAGCTTATCTGCATAATAAGTATTTTCAGCCATAAAATCACTATTAGTTCCTATTATGCTGTAACATTGATGACAGTTCAATATAATCTTCTAGAGATTGGCCTTTGTCCATCACTAAATGAAAAATAAAAGCTCTTTTTATGTAGTTTCCAAATCACTATAGCCAAATTACCAGAGTCAGCAACTAGCTGTGGTCATACTACATGTGATGTCACACAACTAACAGCTGTAATCACGTGACAGGATATTGTGCTTTCTTTGCGCACACACTGCCACTGCCCACTTAGCTAGTGTCATTATAGTAGTGAGTATAATAGAAGCACTTTGCTAGCATAAATGCTGAAGTGATGAGCATTGCTGGCATAGCATGATTAAAAATGAGCATAATCCACCAATCCCTAATGGAGAAAGAGCCACCTTCCTCCTTGTTCTGAAACTCAATTATCTCGTGTTTCCTCAGAAGAAATAATTATTATAGAAAAACTAACCAAAAATACAAACAAATAATAACAACAACAATTTTAGGGTGATAGTGATAGTGTAAGTTCAGAAGCCAGAGTTCCATATTTAATGTCATTCAGTGCTATTATCAGTCTCTCCCACGTAATTGGCTGACCTGCCTCCCCCTTCAACCACCGACTAAACATCTGACGACAGGATTCTTCACAGCCATAATTACAAGTGTTGCATGTGATCCTTTCCATGACATTATGATCAAATTTCAGAGCAAGAGCCATTTCTTTCCACTTGGAACTCATTTGATCTACAATCTTCAACTGGTAGCTGTCAACCTTTAAACACTCTAACTGATGAAGGAGAGGCGTGTCACCTGCAGATGACATAAAGTATGTTCACAAGTAATGTCACACGGGTGTTTCAATTAGCATGCGTAGTGGACATTGAGATTTTAATGAAAAATTTTCCAATGCCATAGTAACACCATAGCAACCACTGAGTAGGTTGTGGTTTTACAGCTATTTTAGGCTAATTAGCATAGCTGTGGATGCGCAGTGCCATAGCTGTACAAACACAAAGGTTAAGGTACAGATCTAAAAAAGATCGGAGAAGATTGAACGAAGAGAACTCGTGGAGTTTACGCTTGATATTACATGAGTGTAGCAGCCTGTTATGGCTTTGCTAAAGTCTTTGAAGACATGGTCAAAAGGCAGAAAGGAAGTTTTACCATTCTATTTCGAGACGGAACAGTGTTCCAGCCACTTCTCATTTTTTGTGAAAGAAGAAACACCTTGTAAGTTGAGTATGTATATAACATAAATAATAATAATGTAAATGGTGCAAAAGTATCTAGATACTTAGGATGCTGACTTAGCCCTTTTCTTAGGTGGTGGTTTCCTAATAATGTTGTCTGGGCACACCTGCCTCAGGTGCTCAGCCATGATATTTTCAAGTCTCTGCACGCTATTGGGCATGTTGGCATAGTTTCGACTTATTTTGTTGAAATGTGAGTGTACAGATTCAGCCCCTTGTTCTCCTAAGAATCCCAATCCAATGTGCCAATTTTTCAGGAAGGGGACTAGGTGGTCTTCAAGCATATGGAGCTTTGGAGTAATGCTGGCCTGGGGGAATAATTCTCGATAGCATTCCAAAAATTTGTCTATCCAGATCTCTATACAAGTAAGAAATAAATAATTAAGTTCATATAAGCCACTCATTCATACCCAGCATTCCAATTTCCTCATCTTTCAGGATTCGAGAGGAGTCATATACATCCCTGCACTGGGAAAAAAGATGAAGAACTTTCTGAAAGGTATTCTTCACAAAAGTTGCCTTGTGTACAAGTGCAGGACATCGAGTAGTTGCTGTGTTCAGCACTGACTCACATAAGGTATTCACATTCACCTCCTACAATTTAACTTTCATAGAATAGTGTAATCAAGCTTTATTACCCCACCTTCAGAGTCCTGTGCACATGATTGCCAACGAATGTCCCACCATAGTAGGCTTGCCTGTGCACGTTGAAAGAACCCAGTGCTGAATCAAGAGCCTGGACAAAAGGGCCTTCCATTCTCTTGAATGGTTTTCGATTAGATAGGATGGTAAGTTCCTTGTCCTATTATTTTGAGGATTTAGTAAATTTTATCCCACTCTCATACATGTTAACATGCTTACAACAGCTGTGATGTTCTCTTTCCTCCCTCTTATTGCAGTCATCACAGCCTGTGTGGGAAGATTGTTGGAGCTAGGTGATAAAATCAACAGGGAGAGGGTCTGCTCCAGCCACTTCACTTCATCTTCCAGCTTCTTTTTTTTATCCATGAGTTCCCTCTCCCTCTGAATCATAGTGGTGAAACTCTTGTACCGCTCCTTGTCAGCTTCACTGGGTACCATTACTGGTGACACAGCCATCTCAAGGTCCAGTTTATGGCACTCATCTTCCAGTAAGGTGAATAATCGGAAAAAAACACCCAGAGAAATGTGTAGCCCAGGAAGACATACCTATTACTGTTCAACTGAAGCAGTGTAATGATAGCTGAGAGCATGCTAACTTACATGGCTAATGGGGATGTCAAAAATGTTCTCTGTGATAACGTTGTTATAAAACTTTGCTTTCTTCAAATCACCCCCACTGGCCAGGAACTGTTTGTGGTGAGCCTGGATATTTGTTAGTGTCCTCTCAGCAGATTTCCCACGGAGAGATCTAGGCTTCTGGAGGTCCTCATATGTGATTTGGCACCAAAGGCAACAGTGTCGTCCTATTATATCATTATGTTGTTAAATATGTACTAGCCTACTATCCATACCATACCACTTGCTCCTGATAGTCCATATAAGTGGCAGAGAAACTCATAATCCCCTGATAACAGAAGTTCTATTGTGTGATTGACCCCTCTACTGTTCCTAAAAGATAATGTAGCTATGATACAGCCATGCACTTTGTGTAATTGTCCACATACTTCCACTGTAATTCCTTTAGCTCTTCTACCTGTGACCTATACCTTGCAAGTGCCACATACAGGTTGGTCTTGCTATCAGGGGCCTCATAGGCCAAAAACACACAGGTGTTAGCAATGGAATTTGGGTGTGGGGTGTTTAGAATCTGAAAATTCATTTTCATGGATCCTCCTCCTTTGTCGCCCCCAATCTTGAGCCATATCTTCCCTTCTGGGATGATAGTGGTGTTGGCATCCATTCTACCCAATCTGTGTATTGTTGTATATTGGGTGGTTCTTATTGCAGTATAGAAGAGTGTAACATTTTACCGTTCATTTTGGTCCAGGAGTTGTTTGACCTTTTCACCCAAATCAGGAATGTATGCCATTGGTGCTTTTCGGACCTCTTCTCCTCCACCATCCAGTGAGAAGGTGAAGGGAACCACTTCTGAGGCAAGATTTGGTCCCACCAGATCACGTGCTAAGGTGCGAACCTTGCTCTCTGTGCTCAAGCTGATATTCCAAGAATGCATCCATCTATACCATGTGGTAAGATCAACAAGTATTACACAGCTTTGGTTAAAGGTCACTGATTGTTATCCTCACCACAAGCACACACCTCTAGGTTGTTTACTTTAGCTGTGGTTTGAGACAAAAGTGTGAGGGAAATACCTTCTTAGAATCCTGAACTGATTCCATGGGATGCACAAGTCAGACTTCATGGCCAGCACATCAGCTGGAGATATTGTGGCTTTGGCATCAGAGACACCAGCCTGGTCCAGAAGGGATAGTCTGTCTTCCTTGTTAAGTACCATGAGTTCATGTTGTAGCTGGCCCATGGATGCCCCCTTACTAATGACTTCACGGACCTGTTCCATTTCATTTGATCTCCGCTTGAGTGTCCGGTAAGATGCAGAGCTGGACTCCACTCGGGGTGTAGTGACCCTTAGCAGGGAGATTGGCTACAAGCATGTCAAATTAATCATGTGGGTGTTGTGTGTTCTTCTAATTTATAGTCAGTACCTTTCCACTAGATGTCTTGTATGTCACAGTACCCCTAGTTAAGAACCTCTCTGTCAGAAGTCCCATGGCGTACTGTTCCACTGCACTACCTGGTTCAGAATCCAGGAGCTCCTGCACTGTAATTTGTGACAGGAGTGGTGTGAGGTTCCTCCTAGCACAACTGTGTTCTTGTAGATCTTGAAGCGTGATTACTTGACCACATCCTTTAGGACAACTCAGTTTAAGACTATCTAATAACTGGCTGACAACTGGGTGGGGTCCTACAACTTGTGGCCTTTCAGATGATTCAGTGCATGGGCAGGTGAGGATTTGAGTCTCTGTTATCTTTGATATGCATGAAATGCAAATCAGGTGGTGGCATGGTAATAGTTCTAAAGGTCGGTTGGGGACACAGTTGCAAATACGGCAGAGAAGACTAGGGAGGATTGGTGTTGGGATAAAGTGAAGTCTCTGTAAGGGAAGGTCACTATACTTCCGGGGATTAATCTTGTTTATTTCCCTCATGATTTCCCTGCTTAGGTGGACTATGTCATTGTTTGGAGGCCTTCCAGTCCTAACCACTGATTTTTTTTGATTGTTACTACCTCCACCATCACACACAGGGCAGGATTCATTAGAGTGGGGGAACCAATGGGAAAGACTTAGTTGGCTCTTCAACGCTACCCCACTTTCCTTTGAAATCTTTATTCGTTTCATGGATAAGTAGCAGTTATTGCACACTAAAGTGGGATAAACCTCCTGGGACTCACTTCTGACATCAATTCCAAAGGCAGTGATCAGCAGAGAATTGCAAGCATCACTGTTCTTTTTATGTGTGTATGTTTTTGGTTTTTTTCCACACACCCTGCACAATAATTTTAGTATATTTTGATGGTTTTCCATGTCTACAAAAAAATGAGAAGTGAATTGATATTTAGAGAGCTATATAGCTCTCCCATTATACTATTGATTGCAATGAATTTTACCTCTTAAATTGCTTCTATTCAGCTAAACCACAAAGGATAGTAGGCCTAGTTGCTCTCCAAAGATGAATTCAATTATTTACAATTAGCGTTACCATGGTGCTCAGTTATTTTAGCCGCTCAGATTTTGTGCGCAGCTTGGCATATATTAATGGGCAGGCCATGTTTGACCTTTTAGCAGTGCTCTAGGGAATTCTGTGGCTCTCGAAAGGTCACTAAAGCTCTAGGCAACCAGTAGGTCTGGTTGCTATGGCTGCAGGTTGAACCTAGATTAGATACCGGAATTATTACACGAGAAACTAATTAAACGTAATGCCAAATTGAAACACCCGTGGTCACTATTGACCACTTACTCATAGACGGAATCCTTTCAGTCTGTGGTGGTGGAGTGAGGTCAGGGAGTGGAGAGGCTGTGTCTACTGAAGTATCACAAACTTTTCTGGTGCATTGGACTGCATAGTATAAATGTAAAATATATTAGGTAAAGGGTTTCATACATTTGGGGGATCACAATTGCATACAAAAAATTCAATTTTTGACCCCTTACCAATAGAGGGAGTCTGTGAAGGTTGAGGTGGGATGAGGTCAAGAGGTGGAGATTGAGGAGAGGATGGGTCTACAGAAAGAAAGGAGAAGTAAAACTAACACCTCACACTCTTCACTTCCATACCTCCCAACCAGATCCTGTGCTGTACTGTCAATGACCCTCCATGAGTGAGGTGCTTGGTACAGATTAGTTCATCACCAACTTTTGAAATAGTTGCAGGATGGAGGAAAGAGGACATGTGTTCCTCACACAGGAAGGACACTATTGGTCTGTCTGGTGTGTAGTTGAGCTTCTCAGTGGCTTCATCGATTGCACTAACGAGGGTGCTATGAATTTCTATGCACATTCGAGATACAGTTTCATTGTACAACGGAACATCACGAGGCACATGTAAAGTAACCAGAAAAAAGTTGTCGAAGGGGTCGTTGATGGTGACCTTGCAGTTTCCTCGATAGCCTGGAAGTGAGAAATGGACGCTATTTCTAGTGATGTTGGCATACTCTACTGTGTGGGGGTCTTTAAAAAGCTTCCACCCGTTTACAGTGATGACGTGGCAGATGGTCCCACAGTAGACTCCATACCTTGGTGCACCCTTTGTAAAGTGCAGGACCATGGGTGGGACGCTCTGGGTCTCGGGCTCTGGATTACAGCTGTTAAGCATGTCTACCTTCAAGACACATGGCATTAAATACTCCCCTTCATTCACCTCTGAAACTATAAACAGCTTCACAAAGAGCCTCATCATATCGGCAGGAGAAAACACGCCATCCACATAGTGGGCTGGGAACTTCTTCAGGCACTCGATGCTGAGGATACCACACTGGCTGTACTTCTTCCACTTTTCGTCCAATATTCCCTGCATCTCGAGGTTGGTGGTCAGATGAATGTGATATGCCACTAACTCTGTCAGCTTATTGAGGATGGACTGAGGATGTCCGATCACGACATCGGGAAACTCTTCTTCGAAATAAAAGACCAGCTTCATCTCGTGAAGGAATCTCAGAGCACCTTTCAGAGACTCCTCGGTCATGTGATATTGGACAACTCGTGGAAGTATTTCAGATTCATGAAATGCAATCTGACTAGATTCTTGTACCATCTTCTGTAGAGTAAGCTCCACACAATGGTAGTTGACCGGAATTTGGACGGCTACAGCACTGGACTCGTCCATTATCACCTCCCTCAACTCTCTAACTGTGTGAAAGTCAATTTCCTCTGGGTCCTTGGCGTTGAGGGCAAAGATAATCTCGTGATGATTCCTGTAGATGATGCTCTTTTCAAGATCCAACGATTCCACTATCTTCTTTAGCTTTCGATTCTTCTCCTCTCTAGTCTCGGTGCTCTTGTATTCCTCGTCCCTGTGGGTGCCGACAAACAAGACCTTGACATGATTGCCTCCTTGAGACAGTGAGACAATCATCTGCAAGAATAGACGTATGATCTGCTCGTTGGTGAGTGTGGACCTGACTCCTTCTCCGACCGGCTCTCCTTTCTCGTTGTAGTAGCAATTAATTGGATAGTTGTCAAAACACTGGCTGAGATCGATCACCAGTATGCCAAGTGAGATTCCATCAAGAAATCTTGGCAAAATCTCCAGAAGTTGAGGCTGCCCACCACAGTCGGCCATCTCGGCTATAGTCTGCCCGTTCAGTAGCTTTATGTCTTCATCAGGTTTGTGAAAACGTGTTAACAGATCCCTTTCCACCTCCTCAGTTGGCTTGGTAGGTGTGTGGACGACCTTACGAAGTAATCTTCGCATCCCTTGTATGGGACCAGTAGGCATGGTCTTTTCGATGTAAGCCTTTGCTGACTTCATAACAAAGTCAGAGTACTGTTCTGTGTCGATTCTCCTGAATTCCTCTCCTTCTACCCCAATCCTGGTTAAGTTCATGGCTCGTACGGGTGTGCTGGCACAGGCTGTGCTAACACGCAAGAGAGGCAGAAATTCACCAAGAATCATTTTCAGGGTATGAGTTTTTCCAGAGCCTGTGTAGCCAAACATGGCTAACCTCTTAGCACAATACTCCATGATGCACTTAAGCATGGCTCTATCAAAATTGTCTCGATTGGTCACACTGGAGCATGCTTCAAGAACTACAAGGGAGAAGAGAACAGTACCAATGAACTAGCTATAGTGGGTGGTGTCAAGAAATACTTTGTATGGAACTATATGACATCACAGCATTAGTCTCAATAAAGAAACCTTGTAATAGTTACCTCTCTCCCTGTCACCTTGATAGTCCTGCAGGAGAGACTAACTGGACTTAGACACACTATTCATCTTGTTAGGGAAATTTTTGGGGTGGTTTCTGCCACTATAACATTAGTAGACTTTGTCTACACTAGTTTGTGGTAGCTATTGGCAGTAGTGAATCAAACATCTTTCCAGTATTGACATTGTGTTAAAGGCTAGAGAATCTCACTACAACTAGACATTGTGTAAATCCACTGGGACAAAGGACAAAATATGGCCACAAAGAATTAGTAGGATGATAAGTCAACTAATTCCTAGCTAAAACAAAGACATTTATAGTATGTGGTTTACACACACACAACATGTGATGTCCACTGTCACAATATGAACATAAGATTCATAGGATACAGTCCCATTAGCCACAATACCATAAAAATACAGTACACAGAATATATGTAAGGACTTAATTATTAACAGACATCAGCTGAATGTTTACATCCTGTGGTGGTCTCTAGTGATGAGGAAGTGGGTTAGTCTAATAATAATATTCACCATTAGCCGATGCTTGGTTATGTGACTGCCTACACGTTTCACTGATTAATCATGACTTCATATAACATGCGTTAGGGTATGTCATATGACCAAGGAGTAACACCATGTATACGTACTTAATAATTATAAAGACCCACTATCCCAGTTAAGGGGTCAAAGTCTGGACAGATAGGTGAGTCCTATTCTTTGGCCTTTGAAGTATGGTAGTCTGGTGGTTAATACTTCTTCACAATGATCTGACAATGACATGGATTCTAACAAACCTCTTAGATACAACATTTCTACTATAATGGGACCCTTAATAACACTGCATCTTCTCTGTAAGTGACTCTCTACTGGAATTACTAGCTCAAGTAGACTACTGAGTGGAGAAGTACCTTTCTAAAGTCTGGAGAGGACCCCTCCTATACTATCACATAGATATTCTAGCTGACATAACCTCTCAGTGGAAGACACTGACAAATATCCCCTTTACAAATGTACACACTTATCCTATAACTGATAGACTGCACTAGAGATGAGTTGCATAGACAGAAAGAACAAATTTTTCAATGCAATTTAGGTAAATGCATTAAGATATAAACTCTATATATACAGTGGAACCCATCCCTTCCCTGAAATGAGGATACCTCTGTACACAGTAGAAACTCTCCACTCCAACCACTTGAAAAGAAGATACCTCTGTATTGAGAACACTTGAAAATGTCAAAAATAACAGTTGTGTACGAATAAAACTTCACTCCTGGAAATAAGGTCATCCCCCTAATCAGTTTAATTTTGTTCCAAGGTGTCTGGAATAGAGGTCCACTGTATAGTATAGTAACACTTCATTGTGTGTCATGTATAATATTATACAGCACATAGTTACATGTATATACATACATATATACATGTACCTTACATGTAAATACAAGTACAGATGATGTTCTGATGGATTGCCCTCTTGTGAAACCACACCTACTCCCTATTTAAAAGAGTCTACTCAGCAGATCTCTACATACTTTGAGAGGATAAATCTTACCACATGCTCAATAATTAACACTTGCTTAGGTACTGATACCAGAAAGAGTGTGAGGGTTCAAGCAAACTCCCCCTGGATTAGAACATACTGAATTCCTTTAAAAAGTTTCAAGTACAAAGTCCACCCCCTGACCGACCAACCCTGTAATTTTAGTGATGTCATGCCATAAAGTGAACAATTATATTACACTAGATAATTTTATAATCAGTATTATCAACCATGGAGGTGTGGTTACAATGTTACATTTAAACACTTCTACTAAAACTTTGTAAAGTGTTTTGTAATGAAACAACAAATGGAGCTAATCAACCAGTGACTTAGAGGTGTAGTGCAAACTAGTTGCCAGCTGGCTGTCTGGCTTCCATGACACATAATTATATGGCAATACCTGGTCTTTGAGGACAGGGAACAGAGTGATAAACCCAGGCAAGACAGCAGCTGGGTTATACTGGGCCTTCTTGCCAGTATAAGAATTATCATGCTTTATATGCATGTAGTGAAATCTTCTACATGAAATTAACTGGAAGGTTTAAACAACATCAAGTGGTAATTTCTTCTCCTGTGGTTCATAATTATATCTTAGCATCACTAAACACTAAAACACAACCTTTACATGGATAAAAACAGTGAGACCTGTATAACCTTTAACCTTTAAACAGGTTTAACTGGTTTAGGAATGTAATAACTTGTAGAAATAATTACTAACAGACAACAGCTGAATGTTTACTGGTCTCTGAGGTATGAATTGGAGAGAGATGAGGAAGTGCTAATACTATGTACTGTAAGCTGATGCTTGGTCATGTGACTGCCTACACTTTAAACTAATAAATTTAACATGTGTTAGAGTACGTCACATGACCCACTTGACCAGGGGTTATCCCCATTAGGACTTAATATGAGGACCCACTATCCCAGTTAAGAGGTCAAAGTCTGGACAGATAGGTGAGTCCTATTCTTTGGCCTTTGAAGTATGATAATCTGGTGGTAGGAATTAGTATCATTCTAAAGTCTGGAGAGGACCCCTCCTATACTATCTCATAGATATTCTAGCTGACATAACCTCTCAGTGGAAGACATTGACAAATATCCCCTTTACAAATGTAGCAAATACACACTTATCCTATAACTGATAGACTGCACTAGATATGAGTTATATAGACAGAAAGAACAAATTTTTCCTAGTAGAATGCAATTTGTTTGAAGTCTATATCACATTCCAGTCTAAAGTTATGGCCAGTTAAAGTTTCACCTACTTTTAAACTTTAGCTAATTAGTTCTAAAAATAGTAACATGTTAATTATATTCATGAATTGTTTTTTTATTATTACATTACATCATAATAATTATTACATCATCATTCAAAATTTATTAGCTACTTAAATTATGGACTCACCTTTATTTTCTATAATCTGCTTTATTTCTGTATCACAGTGATTTATCTGTTGTTTATAGTCCTGGATATGGCTCTCCCATATCTTCACTCTATTCTTTAGCCTTTCCCTCCACTCCTCACTAGTGTTGGGATCCTCTATCTCACTCTGATCACTAGCTATCAACTGCACACAAAGAACACACACCAGGTATAGAATAGGCTACATGCACCACTCTCATCATACCACTACTACACTCATCACTTACCCCTTCATAACGCTTTATCCATCTCTGACACCTTGCCTTCTCCTGTGAGGAGAGAGAGAGAAGGTGAAGCAATGCTAACACACACACAAAAGACGGCCATCTTGGACCGACTAACACACCCTACCACACGCACAGCAAGGGACCTACTGACTCCAAACACACAGAACATATACAGTAAACTATCCCCTACAAGGTCATCTGGGTTACAGACACCCAAACCACACCCATTTTACACGGGACAGGGGTCAAAAACAATTAATGCTGACTCAGCACTTTTTGGTCTAACCTGAACAGGGGTCGTGCTCGGACACTGAAGGAGGTGTGGCCCCTAAACTTGGAGGCTAATACCTTGGAGACCACTACTACAAGGTCATGTGGTCCTACAGTCCATCCCTCTATCTTGGATTTTTACCCCCACATTAATAATAGACCTTCAATACATGGGTACAGTACAGGTGCCGGAGGTGGTGGGAGGGTGTGGCTGGAGGCACTGAACCAAACATGAAGGCATAGCAGCTGATACTAAACCTTCCATCACTGCACACTGCCTTCATCTATTACATGCAGTGTATGAGAGGCCTATTGTACCTTACAATACTATAAATATGAGCCAATGTATTGATATGTTACCAGTATCAGTGATGTGAGAGTTTGGAAGGTTTACTAACAACACACACAAGCTCACCTTTTCCCAGTATTCAATACTTTTCTTGGGGTTCTTTATCTGAGAAGAACCACAAATTTCACACTCATAAACACAGATAGTATAGACATAGATACTAGGAGATACATACAAGCTAGCTAAACTCTCAAAACTACAGCTAAACGCTTTGCTACATCTCAACTCCCCTCGGGCCATGTTCAGCTAGCTGCTAGCTACACTTTAGCTACTAGAACTAGCTACTGTAGACTAGATAATAATACACAACAGCCTAGGAGGTCAGGACAGAGCTAGCTAACTATGGCTACACATATACAGTCAGCGCACCACCACACTGAATGGAGTGCTACTTTATAGCTAGCTCTGCAGCAGCAGTTCTTGCTGATACTATAAGGCAGCTGTTCAGGGTTGGCGCGCTCACTAGCTGGGAGTTATAAAAACAGGAGATGATTTAACATCTACACACCACCACTCACCTTCTCTGCCATTACTGGGCGATACAAGATGTCCGACTCTGACGTTAGACGGTTGCAGTTAAAAGGTAATGCTAATCATGAGTGGGTGGAATTTGGTGGGTGGGGGTTGTTGTAGTTAGTGGGTTATTAACCTGAACTGAAATGAGATTGTGGTGCATGTGTGCTTGTCTGTTGTTCTCCCTCAGTCAGACATTGATGGATCAGTCCTCTCCCTGATTTAACACTGCCTCCCCTAGCTTCAGGATGGTCACTATCTGATGGCTTTGTCCACATAATAAAAATCAGCTGATAGGAAGTGTAACATTGATATCATGTACATATTAAGTATGTCAATGATGTTGACCTGTACTGTACATGTTATTATTGTATACTGTATAATGATTGACTAGTATACTAGCTAGATGTGTATAGTATTAATCTTGTCCTCTGTTGGAGAGCTGGACTCTTCTTTAGAGAAGGTGCAATATTACTCTTTCTCCTCCCAAAATGCAAGGTATAGAGATACCTAGAGTAGAGGAAACAAAGAGGAAATGAGGCAATTTTCACCTTCATTCAATATTTATAGGATGTTATCAGCTTGTTTATTAAAGGTATCCTTCCTGTTTAAGTGGAGCTTTACTACTTCTAACACAATAAGTCTATTCTATATCCTAAAATGAGGACACTTGGAACTCCTCTATTATAACACCCTTAAATGAGGACACCTCTATTTACAGTGTCACCCCTCTACTTCAACCCTTTAAAATGAGGACAACTCTGTATACAATGGAACCCTTCTATTCCAACCCCCTGAAAAGAGGACACCTTTGTACACAGAGGAACTCCTCTATTCAAACCCCTTGAAATGAGGACACCTTTGTATAAAGTGGAACTCCAACCCCCTTTTAACTTTGCTGAACATCCTCAGAAATATCTCCTCCCTACCACCCAATGATTTATCAGGTTCATACCCTCTTCAGTATTTGCTACAACTCCTCTATTCCAACCTTCTGAAATGAGGACAGTATATAATAAAACTCCTCTATTCTGTCTGAAATGAGGACACCTTTGTATACAGTGGAACTCCTCTATTCCAATACACCTGAATTGGAATTGTACAATGAACTGACATATAATATCACAAGATCACTAACAACCACACAGCTGGTAAATCACAGGATTACCATGGTTTACAAACATTAGTAAATCACAGGATTACCAGGGTTTACAAACATTAGTAAATCACTGGATTACTAGGGTTTACAAACATTAGTAAATCACAGGATTACTAGGGTTTACAAACATTAGTTAATCACATGATTACTAGGGTTTTACTTTTTGGAGAAGAGGGAGAAGGAGAACAAGGACCCAATACATGTAGCTATGTATATAATAACCATCTCACCATTAATTGTGATGAAGGCAGGAGCAGAAACCCTGAAGCCTCACAGATCAGCATCACATTAGACCACACCCCTAAACTATCTGTTACAGGCTGCAGGGTTATTAGTGGAGATGAGACTACTCCTTGTCACTAATAGAGAACATGGTGGGTGGGTAATCCTGTTTGGAAATGGTCATCATAGACAAAAACTCATTATTGATGGAATATCTTACTCAATATTACAGGGGGCTGGAATAGAGGGGTTACATTGAATACTTGTCCTTATTATAGGGGGCTGGAATAAAGGGGTTCCAGTGAATACTTGTCCTTATTACAGGGGGATGGAATAGAGGGGTTCCAGTGAATACTTGTCCTTATTACAGGGGGCTGGTATAGAGGTGTTCCAGTAAATACTTGTCCTTATTACAGGGGGCTGGAATAGAGGGGTTCAGTGAATACTTGTCCTTATTACAGGGGGCTAAAATAGAGGGGTTCCAGTGAATACTTGTCCTTATTACAGGGGGCTGGAATAGAGGGGTTACAGTGAATACTTGTCCTTATTACAGGCCTGGAATAGAGGGGTTCCAGTGAATACTTGTCCTCATTACAGGGGACTGGAATAGAGGGGTTCTAGTGAATACTTGTCCTTATTACAGGGGGCTGGAATAGAGGGGTTCTAGTGAATACTTGTCCTTATTACAGGGGGTTGGAATAGAGTGGTCCCAGTGAATACTTGTCCATATTACAGGGGGCTGGAATAGAGGGGTTAAAGTGTAGACTCAAAGAAATCATATTAGCTGCAAATCAGGACACCTTTCCTGATCAGGGACATTATTACTCTTTGTGGTGTACATACCTTCAGTGCATGTCACAGCTGCCACTTCTGACAGGTTAGGACAATCACAAAAGTTGTAGCATTTTCACAGCTTAGGAAATTTGAACCATTTCTGCAGGTTGATCTTGATTGGTCCTAGCTAGAAGTTGTATTCTGGAGCCAGAGTTCACCATAGTAACAGGGACAAACAACTAGAAGTGAAAACAATGTACAGAAGGAATACAAACAAGTAAATAAAATCCTCCCACACATCCACAATCCATCACATCACACCACCTCATCACCCATCTCATCATATTCCCACCTCACACACCCCACACCTCATCATATTCCCACCTCACACACCCCACACCTCATCATATACCTACCTCACACACCCCACACCTCATCATATTCCCACCTCACACACCCCATACCTCATCATATTCCCACCCCACATACCCCACACCTCACAAACCCCACACCTCATCATATTCCCACCTCACACACCCCACACCTTATCATATTCCCACCTCACACACCCCACACCTCATCATATTCCCACCTCACACACCCCACACCTTATCATATTCCCACCTCATACACCCCACACCTCATCATATTCCCACCTCACACACCCCATACCTCATCATATTCCCACCCCACATACCCCACACCTCACAAACCCCACACCTCATCATATTCCCACCTCACACACCCCACACCTCATCATATTCCCACCTCACACACCCCACACCTCATCATATTCCCACCTCACACACCCCACACCTTATCATATTCCCACCTCACACACCCCACACCTCATCCTATCAAGGTTGGTTTCATTAGACAAATGTCCATCAAACATTCCTATGGTGGCACGTGTAAGTATTTAAGCAACAGTAAACCCCTCCCACAAAATTAAAAATACTCCTGTTAAGGAAATGTTTACTGTTAGGTGCCTTTTTCTTAATGACCAGACCTACCAGCTCCTACGCTTAGCAACCACCTGGGTACTGAAGTTAGAGAACTAGACCCAGCATTGCCATGTTTTTCATAACAAATCAGTTAAGCTTTCCAAGTAAAATCTGTCTTAAAGCCTTTAAAATGGAGCCATCTATCCTAAAGGAAACCACAACATGCAAAAAAGTATTTTCAATCTAATTTAGCCCCACCCTTTGCCTGTCGTCTAGCATGTGATTCTATGCCATGTGGCTCAACTGTCACTTTACGGTAGAGTACATGATCACACAAAAATTGCTGACACAGCAATACTATAGTATGGCTTGACTTACAATTTTCGTGGTTTTTTCTTGACTGGCTCATAGTCCAAATTCACCATCTGAAGATGAATCTGCTGAAATAACTGTTACTTCACCACTCTGCAATCATGTAGCAACACATTATTGGATCACACCCTCAATCTTCCTTTCTTTACATGTCCCTTTAGACAGCTAGCTAACCTCTTACTGGACAGGCATACACAATGTTGACACAATCACACCCACACCTTGCTATCCCTAGCTCTAGCTACAGTGGCTAAAGGAAACATACAAATGAGCAGCAATCAACATACACACACACAAAATATTTGGCAAAGTCTGTTACATATACACTCACCAAAGGAGAGATGACACCTGCCATGAATGATGTTAGCAAAACGTGTGCGCACTCAATGGATTTTCTGACGCGGTGACCCTTTACCATTTCGTTTCTGGTTTCTTAAAATAACATTATTATTGTGTGGTGTCCAAGAAGTGATAATTGTAATAATCATGTAAACAATAACAATAACAATAAAAATAAACAAAGATTGTCTCCAATGTTCTCTGAACAGACTGATGAGTGTACTCTGACCTGTGTGTTCATTATAGCAAAATATTAGAGATTATTCTAAAGTAGCTGCAAGATAAAGGAATGTCTATAGTATTGTTGTTTAGTTAGTAGTTTTGGACTATTAGTTAGTTTTCAGTTAGTTATTGGAATCTTACAACATTTTAGTATAGTTACATGAGCCTGGTATTTCTTTTAGTTTAGCTTTAGTTAGTTACAAGAGCCTAGCGTTAGTTTAGTTCTAGTTAGTTACAAGACCATGGTAGCTATTTTGGGGCAATCAACTTATACAATCATAGTTTAAGTTAGTTGGAAATGTAATTTTTTGCTTCCATGGGATGAATGCTGCTTGTTAACTACAAACATTAATACAATAATCATCAGCTGGAGGTGTGCTCAACTAATATTAGATTCAACCTCTGCTCTCATTAGTTTTAGTTTAGTTTTTGGTGCAATATGATGTAAATAGTTTAGTTATAGTTTTGGCAAGTAAGTGAACTACAGTTTAGTTTAGTTTTAGTAGTGAAGAAATTACTGAACTATTATCCATTTTAGTTTTAGTTAACGAATACAACAGTGGCTAAATCCCATGTACCTAACACACAGTTTTTATCACATATCATTCACATTTTCTTCATGGGAACTGATGAATCCCGCTATCCCATGTACCTAACACACACAGTTTTTGTCACATATCATTCACATTTTCTTCTTCATGGGAACTGATGAATCCCGCTATCCAACATGAAGGTTGAATATGAAATTTTTCACACCATTCATGATCAGGATACATCAAAATTATTATACATAATAATAATAATAATAACCATGTATATTTTCATTAAGCCAAAGAACATAAGCAAGCATAATAATTATATAATGATAACAATATACAATAGTTCAATACTAATAAGTTCATGTTTACACAATGGCCCAACTTTGCTGGGCTTAGGACGCTCAGACACCTCACCAGTCTCTCTAGTCTTCATCTGACACTTGGACTGTGGTGACTTGCCATCTTTTGAGACTACATCTCGGGGATCGCAAAATGAGTAGACCCTTGATGCTCGCCAAGATAGAGGTTTTATAATTATTATTCTGTTCTCATTTTCATCCTCCCCACTCTCTTCACTTGACATGAAGTCTGTAATAGGCACCTTTGACTACTTCTCTTTATCTTAGGCTGGTAACACCGCTTTTGGAACGTAATTTGATGATGTTGTAGTTTCTAAAAAAAATATCATATAATTAGCGTATTATTTAGATTGGCACAAGTTCCTGATAATAGCTAATATACCATATAGCTGGTTATTTTCAAGGGATCTGATTTTCACTGTTTTCACTGCTACTCTTCAATACCTGAACATTTAATCCATGAAAATTATTTCAGTGAATTTCCTAGATGGCATCAATCAGTGAAAAATTTTAGCCTTAAAAATAACCATCTATATGGTACGTACATAGACGTGAAAAGCTAGGGTAAGTCAATAAAAATTGTACTTGAAATTTCACTAGCATAGTGACTATGTCAGAGAGTCAGTAATATAGCCCATTGCTGACTGTATAATACAGTCACAATTCTTAACAGTGCACACCTACTTTGGGGGATATCATTGCACAGCATAAGTTGGCTTCATCACTTACAAGAAATCAAGTGTGTTTTTATTAACAGCGGCAGAAGTTTGTGTGCACAATGCTATTGGAGGTTTGGTCACCCCAAGGTAGGTAGGTAAAAGGTTGGAATGTGAAGGCAAGTATAGTATATAGGACCTAGAGTTAAAAACCCCTTGGGATTTTTGATATTTGTAACAGTGAAATGTTTTTATCTCTGAAGTTAACTATGGTACTTGAATGGGGGTAGCTGAAAAAGCAGCTGCATGAAGTAAATTGTGGATATGGTTGTGGATATGTACCTTTGCGATACCTTCACAAGCAAGTCAAAGCTTATTTTTGCAAAGTACTGTAGCCAAGGAACTGATACTATAATCACAGCTGTGCAGACACTAACTGTTAGTAACACATTTTCATTGAACAATTAAGTATTATACTGTAGAGTGGAGTGGACACCATTTGTACTAGTAATAGTTAAAACATGAGCATGAGTGATCTATCCATGGCAACAGATTTGCAAGCATTTCTGGCGAGCAACAGCTAGCCTAAAACATGCATTACAATGGCTAGCTGCATTCTCTAGCTTGCCTAGCTGGCTCACATGAAAATTAGCTCACATCTCATGCACTGTCCACAAGTTCGTTACTTGATTTACACACTTTGCAGGTAGATTATCACAATTAATCCACCTGGCAACTACTGATATAAATATACCTGTAGAATAACCTTAAATGGAGCACACTCATTCAGTACATCAGATATTATCTGGTCAAAATTTCAATAGTCTTTACATTCAAAATTTGGTTTCCAAGTTTTTAAACCGAGTACTCCATGTACCATAATTCACTACTTACTCATGCAATTCTTTCTCAGTGCCGTCTTATATCTCCTAATTTGCCACGTCTCTGCAATGACTCTTCCTGGCTTAATGTCTTGTAATATGTGTAGACAGCACCTATAGTGATACCAACAATATAATTATAAAAGATGGCAACCAAGCTGCTACAGTTTTAGACAGCAGTAAGAAGTATAACTCATAATATATAATGAACCAAAGACACACCTGCAGAGCACAAAATAGCCACCAAAAAATCCTGAACCCTGTAGTGTGCTACACCAATAAGGGAAGAGTCAAAAGTAAAACCAAGCTTGAGTGATTCTAGGCTTTCTCTCCTCATAAAAATTCAATCAAGACAAAGCTATTATGGAACCAAAGAGTAGGAGAGTAGTTCAGTATTTATTATGTTTGAGGTATATAAAATTATGGACATTCAGTAAAGGAAGGGAGGGGGGAGGAGGCTCCCTAAAATATTATAGAGAAAGTTAGGATTAAAAGGAATTAGTAACTGGACTAATAATGTTGACCACGTAAATTATAACACTAACTTACTGCGAACATGACAGGCTTGAAATGTAGGATTAATTGCCAGTACTTCCTTGATCAACTTAGTTACCACATTCTGCTTTGTACTATCTTTAAAGGTAACCCTATGTTATAATATCCAAGATGAAATTCTACACATAATGATGACATCAAATCTTACCCCTTCCTACATCAAATCCAGTGAAATCATCGTCATCATCAATCAGTGTTTTGTGCATTTTCCTGGTTTCAGCCTATGAAAGATAACCAAAATGATACACACCTACATCCTAAAATAGTACCATTCTCCATGGAATTACACTAGCTTCATATCCAGGCTCTCTAATTATATGGGGGTGGACTGATGAGTGTACTCTGACCTGTGTGTTTATTATAGTAAAATATTAGAGATTATTCTAAAGTAGCTGCAAGAAAAAGGAATATCTATAATCCAGAGCCTCTGATAAAATACCCTGACTCCCCTGGATACAGTTGGTACAAGTCTCTTACCAATACATCCCTGCCAGTCAGACACTTCATGGACCAACACAGGGCTTCACATATATATAGGAACATGGGATGGGATTAGCGTAGGATATGGTTCCTATACTCATCAACCTTCAAAAGTGACACCTTCCTGACTAACTCCACCCTAACCACACCCCAAACACTATCCCTATATCAATACATAATAGGAAAACTCAAATAATTACACACACTGAGTGACTATCCATCTCCACTCAAGGAGCATTTGAAGGTGGATTCAATGGTGATGCTGCTGAGAAATCTATCTTTGAGGTAAGGACTATGTAATGGTACAAGACTGAAAGTCACCAAACTGCACCAGAATTGCATTCAAGTAACAATTCTTCGGGGTAAAAACAGAGGAGAGATAATTCTCATTCCTAGGATTAAGCTGGTACCAAGTGACATCAATCTACCATTTTGTCCTGGAAAGGAATAAACTGCCCTTGCGACTGGCCTCCTCCATGACAATCAACAAGGCACAAGGACACACCTTTGAGAGGGTGGGAATTTATCTTCCATATCCTGTCTTTTGTCATGGTCAGCTCTATGTGGCATTTTCAAGGGCTAGGGGCTATGGCAGCAGTGAAGGTAAAGTGTTAGAGACAAATCAACAGGGAATCAGAGGCAGGAATACTGTGACGCCAAATATTATTAACTAACTCAACTTACCCTCCTTTATCTCAGTATACTTACATCTATAATAAGTTCAGCTTGAAAGGATGGGTTGGAAGCACTTACTTCCTTGATAAGACCATTCACAACTCCAACATTCTGAGGATCATTAAAGCTTACCCTGTGCAAGGATGTACAACAGTAACTGTCCTACTCTTCTTTAGTACAAGCTTACCTCTTATTTCTGTCAAATCCTGAAAATTCTTCATTGTCACAAAGAGCTTTCTATATCTGACCTACTTCAGACTATAGTAGAGAAGGGAGCACATTTCATACACATAATTATAGGGGCTAGTTATAAACATACCCGCACAGACAATGGAACTGTGGGCTATGGAGAACCTACAGATGCTGGCCAAGAACTCTTGGTAAAGCCCACCCATTTTTTCACCACACTTTCATTAGTATAGTGTTCAGGTGGAGACCCCAATAGAACAAGCTCACGCACATCAGCAATCACATACCTTTTGAAGGTGTCCGCTTGTTCCTCATTAAACAAGTTGAAAAAAAAAAAAAAAAACAGGAACCAATCGCTGCTGGAGCTGCAGAAGATCCTTGTGGAAGGCCTCCTTATCTTTAGAGTTGACTAAACCAGTACTGAAAACGTCACCATCCTGAACACCAAAAAATGTCAGATAGGACCTCCTTCCGAGCACTGAATGAAGCTGCCTTAAGGTGTTCCTCCAAATTACTCTGTTTGTGAACAATACAATGAAGCCCTATGGAATCTTTGAAGCAAGCTTGAAGAGCACTCACCAGAGCTCCCTCACCATCAGCACTGTAAGCTTTCAAGGCCGATAGTCGTGGTTCACGCTATAGAAGGCAAGAAAAGATAGTGTTCAAAGTGTCGCTGCATATGGAGGAATGCAGGACCTATAAATACAGGGGGCTTTCCAGTACGTGGATTAATCAAACTAGGATTATGGTAGGTCATTAGTGTGACATAAAAATCACTAAGTTGGAAGGTAGCATCTACACCAAGGATTGAGGAAATTTTCTGGCTGACAACAAAAGGTAAACAAATTCTGTAACTGCTGTTTGGAACAGATGCAACTGCTCTCACTGCTTCTTCTAAGACATGGTGGTATACTACAGAAGGGGAATTGATCTTACACTCTTGCTTTATGGCATCCAAAGTGCTAGGCTGAGTACGATAATGTGGCTTCACAGACCGGGATGCATTTCCATGTGAATAAGAATTACTTCACCACTAGTGAAGTGTCACAATAGTTTCATCAGTACAGTCATCTGAAGCTAAAGTGGCTGATCTAAAGGATGCAATTTTAGAGAAATGTGTCCCTAGCCAGGTGACTATTTTCTATTTCTACTGAAAACCATCAATATACCACATCAAAGCTAAGAAGCCATACTATGTATGGTGTAGCATGCTCAACCAAACTATATCTTTTCGTGAAGCTACCCTTTACCAGAATAGAGTTTACCACTATTCTATATATTTGCCACTTCACCCATGCAATTTCCCCTCTTACTCTCTTTACCTAGCAACAGTTATTCACAAACTTTAGAACACTTTTGGCTTTTGCTCACTTCATTGTGGTGAATGGGATATACAGTAGACCTGGTTAAGCTGAACACCACCTGTTAAAGGACTACTGTTGTTAAGCACAAGTTTTGCTGTTGTCTAGTAAGCCCTGCCCACAAAATTAAAAGTACTCTTCCTGTTAAAGGAATGTTTACTGTTAGGTGCCTTTTTTCTTAATAACCAGACCTACCAGCTCCTACGCTTAACAACCAGCTTGGTACTGAAGTTAGAGAACTGGACCCAGCATTGCCATGTTTTTCACTACAAATCAGTTAAGATTTCCAAGTAAAATCTGTCTTAGAGCCTTTAAAATGGAGCCATCTATTCTAAAGGAAACCACAACATGCAAAAAAGCTTTTTTAATCTAATTTAGCCCCACCCTTTGCCTGTCGTCTAGCATGTGATTCTATGCCATGTGGCCCAACTGCCACTTTGGTAGAGTAGGAGGATCACATGATCACAAAAATTGCTGACACAGCAATGCTATAGTATGGCTTGACTTACAATTTTCGTGGTTTTTTTTCTTGACTGGCTCATAGTCCAAATTCACCATCTGAAGATGAATCTGATGAAATAACTGTTACTTCACCACTCTGCAATCATGTAGCAACACATTATTGGATCACACCCTCAATCTTCCTTTCTTTACATCATACCTACCAAGTTTCAAGCTATAGGCTTGATTCTCAAGCATTTGACCTAAATCTCAAGCTCTCGAGCCTAATGGTCTTGATCTCAAGCATTGCTACCTCCTAACTATCTGATCTCCTATTAGCTATCTATTATATATTGACCACAGTATATACTGGATGATTGTATAGCTATATACTAGAGTTTGATGGTGGTACAGTATTCTGTTTGGCTTGCTACCATAGCTATCACATTCTAATTCAATACAGAAGGAAAACAGGCCTTCTCTATCATAGGACACTGACTTTTGACCAAGTTTAGACCCAGATTCTCAAGTAGAAAGCCAAATCAGCAACATGGGAATACAACAAAACTCACACAAAGAAATGGCTACACCAATGCTACGTAAATAATGACTGAAATGATATTTGTAATCAGAGTTTATAGCATATTTAGAGTAGTTAGTAGTTTTTTGATGCATGATAGCTATATATATAGTGCCACTATAACTCAAGGGGGTAGGAAGATGATTTTAGGTAGGGGGTGCTGCAATTACAATGGGTGGGGGGGGCAATTATTTAAGGCTATAACTATCATAAAAAGACCAACAAAAATATTAATATTATGAAAGCTTTCAAAAGACAATACATGTATGTAGCTATATAAATCAGTTTGTCCTTGTGAATGAATATACAACAAAAATAATTATTCAACCTTATCATTGTGCTTCTGAGTATGTTTTAAGCATAAAAAAAAGACCTCTCTGCTGTTGCTACTAAGTTTTCAATATCGGGGAAAACAAGTCATACAAAACTGTCATTGCATTGTGCAGCAAAGCACATTGCCTTGATTATTAAAAGTCGGCAAATTTCCCTTTTAAGCATGCTGGCATGAATATAGATCAGAATATTCAAGGATATTGATTGTAGTATACCATCCAGGCTGTATTTGGACATGTTTGCTTTGTCTTTGACTGCTCTAGCTACTCATAGATATTTGCAGTGGATGATAGGGAACAATACAACAAGGACATTCACATGGAGCAGATTTTTTCCCTTCATTAGGAATTTCAACTTCATGGCCCTGGGGATTCAAATTTCGTTTCACTGCTAAGAAAGTTGTCTACATTTAAATTTGATCATCAGGACAAGCTTAGACATGGCATCTGATCATGGTTGCTTAGTTTATCACATGACCATGATACCAGGATGTTACATTAATTTACACATGTACACATGTACATCATGTTAACAGATTGAAGGGATGAACGGGCTCCATCTCCATGTAACTCATTGTCAAATGTACTATTGCTATGGGCTATATACTAGGGTTAGGTATAGTACAATAACAATAGTACACAATTGACAATGATGTTCTAATCATGGAGAAGAACCACAAGTACACAAGTCAACTGGAACAAACGGGGTGCTGTCAAAAAATAATGTATGCCTTTGGTACAGCCACAAAAAACTAGGGGTGCTACAGCACCCTTTGCACCCCCTGTAGCTATCTCAAGCCTTTTCTTTCTATCACCTTGGCAGCTACGTTACATGTCCCTTTAGACAGCTAGCTAACCTCTTACTGGACAGGCACACGTGTTGACATAACCACAATCACACCTTGCTATCCCTAGGTCTAGCTACAGTAGCTAAAATCAACATACAAATGAGCAACAACCAACATACACACACACCAAACACTTGGCAAAATCTGTTATACACTCACCAAAGGAGAGATGACACCTGCCATGCAAGATGTTAGCAAAACGTGTGCGCACTCATGGATTTTCTGATGCGGCGACCCTTTACCATTTCGTTTCTGGTTTCTAAAAATAATATCATTATTGTGTGGTGTCTAACAAGTGATAATTGTAATAATCATGTAAACAATAACAATAACAATAACAATAACAATAACAATAACAATAACAACAAAAAAAAAAAAAGATTGTCTCCAAAATGTTCTCTGAACCAACTGATGAATGCACTCTGACCTGTGTGTTTATTATAACAAAAATTAATATTAGAGATTATTCTAAAGTAGCTGCAAGAAAAAGGAATGTCTATAGTCCAGAGCCTCTGATAAAATACCCTGACTCCCCTGGATACAGTTGGTACAAGTCTCTTACTGCTACCTCCCAGCCAGTGAGACACTTCATGTACCAATACAGGGCTCCACATATATATAGGAACATGGGATGGGATTAGCGTAGGATATAGGACGTGTAGTTCTCTTAATCTCCTGGCAACTATTCATTTAATGGGCTCACAATAATTATTAACACAGCTGTATGGTGGGGAATAAAAGGTGTGTAAAGGGTTATACCGCACACTCTCAATGATATGAAATTCATGCATACCTTCTTGTGGAGCTATCTTCTTAGCAATCAGTGAATGATCAAAGTTCTTCAGAGCTGTGGCCAACTTCTGCCAGGATTTTTCGCTGTCATTATTCAACCATTCTGTAATGACATTACTTAAAAGTCTATCAGGAACACCACCACTCTTCGTCTTGAGATCTGAGAGTCTTCCTGGTTTAATGCCTAAATATTCACCAAGATCTTCAGCCCTGTTAGCTGGAAAATTTTTTTTTAAAAAAGTCTTTATATTTTGAAGTGTGAGTTCGTTACCTAATAGTTATCAAAAAGGGTTAAACATAATATACCAGATCCTGACAGGGTTATATACCCAACTTCATAAATCCTGATTGTAACCCCTCCACTCCCTCAATGAAGTTGGTTTTGTACTAGCATGTAGCTCATGAAATAGAGTTTCTAATGGTATATACAGCTGAAGATTCCTATTACCATTACAACTATATACCTGGTAACACAGGGGAATGGTCTGACGATGAAGGCTGTGGTAGCTATCAGTATATACAGCTGAAGATTCCTATTACCATTACAACTATATACCTGGTAACACAGGGGAATGGTCTGACGATGAAGGCTGTGGAAATTTTATTCATGAATAATGTCACTAATGACCCCTTACCAATAGATGGAGTCCTCTCAGTCTGTAGTGGTGTAGTAAGGTCAGACTTTGCGGTACATTGGACTATTTATAATGAAAGTGCAATAGGTAAAGGGGCTTCATATACTTGGGTGCAAGTATGCATAACTGTACTATTACTGACTCCTTACCAATGGAGGGAGTCTGTGAGATTTGGGGGTTGTTGAGATCCAGGGGTGGAGACTGAGGAAAGGATGGGTCTATAGAAAAGAAGAAAAATAGCACCTCAGTCAACGGCCCTCCATGAATGAGGTCTTTGATACACAACAATTCATCACCAATTCAGAAATAGTTGCTGGATGGAGGGAAGAGGGGGAGAGGCTATGAATCTAGGGGAGTCTTGGGGCATGCACCCACCCCTAGAAATTTTTTGTGCTCTGAGATTGCTATAACATTACCCATTAATTAATGAAGAACCTCCACCAGCAGTGGGTTGGTTGATGTAGCCTGAGGAGAAGGAAGATGCAGTTGTTACAGGTAGTCATCATAACCATCGACTCTCTCTGGGGGGGAATAATAATAGTTTATGTAATAATAATAATAATTATTATTATTAGTTTCTCATTGTGACGTCATGTCATTAATTTTGCACAGGCAAGCAATTCTCCGTCTCTAAAGATAGCGCCACATTCCAAGGAAAGCTGTGAAATCGAAGGGGGCACTCACCCTCCTGAAACCTCCCCCTCACTGTGATCATAATACCATATTATATATAATATTATATATAATATATTATTATTATTATTATTATTATTATTATTATTATTATTATTATTATTATTATTATTATTATTATTAACACACCAAAATAGGTGTAAAAAAATAAGAAATAGAAATGGATTAGGTGTTTGATGTGGACAAAGAAATTTCAACTGACTCAATCAAATTTTTGGTGATGGATAAATATGGTTGTGCAATTCTGAGATCTCTAATAACATTGGAACGGAAAATTTGATGGAATAATCTTTACAAAATTGATTGCCATATTTCAAATTGAAACCTAACAACAATTAGCAGATTTGTGGAATATATGTTTGACCAAGTTAGAGGGACAAGTCTGAGTGATTTGTAGAGAACTGAAGATCGATGGAATATTAAGTTAAACAGGCTTTGTAGCTTAGCACTGCATTGAACAATTCTTGTGTGGGAGTTATAGGGAAGTTTCCATATACATCGTAACACTTTATTAAAAGTAATTTCTAGAGCAGACAGAGCACCAGAAGAAAGAGACCATAGGGAACTTCCATAAAGTCCTAGACAGAATGAACGAAAAAGAAATGTCAAAACTCCAGGCGAAGTATCCGGAAAGGAGCAGAAAAGAATATATCCTAGCCATAGTTGGCATATCCTACTTGGACCCCTCCCTTTCAGAATTGCTGGATCTGCCTCTGTATCCCTCTCTGCTCCTCCAATCACCATAAGACATCTTTTCCAATGGAACCCTCTATAAAAATTAATGAGCTCACTGTTACCCAGGCTGTTTTATAAGCTGATCCATGATATTAAAAAAAAAAAAAAAAAAAAAAAAAAAAATGCAGAATATTATAACAGTTAGTTTTAATGAAGGGATTTAAGATAGTGACTGATGAAGTTCAGAAGCTAAGTTTCCAAATTCAGTGCAGTTATAAGTCTCTTCCAGGATACAGGCTGACATGCCTCCCTGTTCAACCATAAATACCTCACGACAGGATTCCACACAGTCATCATTACGACAAGTGGTATATTTTATTCTTCCCAAGACATGATGATCAAATTCCAGCCATTTCTTTCCACTTGTAACAGATTTGATTTATTATCTTGAACTGGTGGCTGTCAATTTTTAAATACTCCATCTGGTGGAGGAGGGGCGCATCACCGGTACCTGTAGAAAACAGTAATAAATTTATGAATAATGTCATTAATGACCTCTTACCGATAGAGGGAGTCCTCTCAGTCTGTAGTGGTTGAGTAAGGAGACATGCAGCAGCTACTTCCATTCACCACAAAAATACTGTAAAGATGGCCGGGCAGTTAGCTAAAATGGCTGTGTAAATTATTATAATCAGTAAGGCTCTAGGTAGCTCTAAATTCCATTTGGTTGTGCTATACACAACAAGGTCATCAGACAAGTGGTTCACAAGCATAATACATGTGCAAGGTGTTGACATGAGCCCAAAATTAGGGACATGTCTGCACAATATAATATAGTACATCACTATTGGATGCAGTTAAGCGTGCTTATTAAAATGGCTATATATTTAAAGGAGTACATTAGCTGGTACCTACCTTAACTCAAAACCAGTAACAGGCATGCATGGGTGCACTATTGTAACCCTCCAAAACTCCAACTGAGGGTTAGTAAAAAAGAGTCATTATCAGCAAAGAGTCCAGCTACTTCACTGAATTGAATTAAGTGTACTTAAGTAGCTAGCCTATGGGTAAAGATGGGCAACACTCTAATAGCAAAATTATGCTAAATTGCTACAGTATACGTACATCAGTGTCTACAGCATTAACTAAAATGCTACTATATATAATTATAAATGATTTTTATCAATTTTGTTAGCTTTCCCCCAACTTCAAATCAGCAATAATAATATTATTGTACAGTGGAACCTCTAAAAACGAACCCTCTAACATAGGTGTAGGAAGTTATTTTTGTTTGGGGGGGCTCTTCACTTTGTAAAGCAGCATGCTTCCCCTATGAGGGAGGGGGGCAAAGGTGACTGGTTAAATATTTCATTCTCCTGGAGTTGACAGAAACAAAGTCTTTAGTCATGACTGACTTGTGCACATACAACCAAAAATTATAGGTTATTTAAAACGACACCCAGTCATATTAGTTCTTTAAAAAAGTCTTTAGCCAATGTAGAGATGAAAATGAGTGTTCTGAAGTGGTAGATGTAAATTAATAGCCTCAGTTCTGGCAGAAACAGTCAGGATTCAAGTATTCACTTCAAGTAAGCTGAAAAATTTACGGAGCTGCTCTTACAGAATGCCCCCGGGCTACTCCCATAGAAAATGTACAGCAGATCACCTCTTAAAGCGAATACCTCCGAACTCCGAATAGTGAACACCAGCTAAGAAAGAACCCATGAAAGGAGAACATCCCACTGGCTAGGACACTCACAGAAGTCCCACAAGTTAATTATATAACCCTGAAATGAAGACATCCCTCATTATCAAGACAATAATATAGCTACGTATATATGTGGTCCCAAAAGTGTCTGGAATAAACTAACAGTATAGCTAGTTGAGCAGATGATGAACTTTCAGCAACATTAGCTATATAAATGAACTTTGAACATTATAATAATAATTAGCTATGAAATATCCTTCCCATGAAAACTGTAGAATTGAGTTTTGTTGAGATAGTTTTCTATGCATGAAAACAACAATTATTATTATGTGAAATATCTTCCTAATGAATAGTATATTATATTAGAATATTTGGATGCAAGTCATGGTTCATTTCCACTACATTTAGCTAGCTATACTACATTATTGACAGGTAGAAAAATATTTTGTTCCAGTGTAGCTCGTCACCAGAAGGGCCATCTGAAAGCCCAAAGTCATCCTCTTCTTCAATAATTAGGTCCAATCACCATAAAACAGCTCAGTGAAATGCTAGCTAAATGTAATCCAGGTTGTTTTATAGGCACCAAATAGCTACTGACCCATAATTTTTTTTTCAAAGTTTATAATGACAATTTTTAAGGAAGGAATTTAAGACAGTGACTGATGAAGTTTACAAGCTAAGTTTCCAAATTCAATCACATACAGTGCAGTTATCAGTCTCTTCCAGGATATAGGCTGACACGCTTCCTTGTTTAGCCACAGACTGAATACCTCACGACAAGATTCCACGCAGCCCTTCGCCTTAGTATCATATTCAATCCTTCCCACGAGATTGTGATGAAATTTCAGGGCAAAGGCCATTTCTTTCCACTTGTAACAGATTTCATTTATTATCTTAAACTGGTTGCTGCCAACCTCTAAATACTCCAGCTGGTGGAGGAGAGGCATGTCATCTGCAGAAAATAGTAATTTAAATTTTATTCATGAATAATGTCACTAATGACCCCTTACCAATAGATGGAGTCCTCTCAGTCTGTAGTGGTGTAGTAAGGTCAGACTTTGTGGTACATTGGACTATTTATAATGAAAGTGCAATAGGTAAAGGGGCTTCATATATTTGGGTGCAAGTATGCATAACTGTACTATTACTGACTCCTTACCAGTGGAGGGAGTCTGTGAGATTTGGGGGTTGTTGAGATCAAGGGGTGGAGACTGAGGAAAGGATGGGTCTATAGAAAAGAAGAAAAATAGCACCTAAGTCAATGGCCCTCCATGAATGAGGTCTTTGATACACAACAATTCATCACCAATTTTTGCTGGATGGAGGGAAGAGCACATGTGAACCTCACATAGGAAGGAGACTATGGGGAGAGGCTATGAATCTAGGAGACCATTGGTCATCGGTAAGTAAGTCCGATCCTATGGTATGTACAGTAAACCATTTAGAACACCTCAACTATTCTAATCCTATGGTATATACAGTAAACCATTTAGAACACCTCGACTATTCTAATCCTATGGTGTATACAGTAAACCATTTAGAACACCTCAACTATTCTAATCCTATGGTATATACAGTAAACCATTTAGAACACCTCAAATATTCTAATCCTATGGTATATACAGTAAACCATTTAGAACACCTCAACTATTCTAATCCTATGGTGTATACAGTAAACCATTTAGAACACCTCAACTATTCTAATCCTATGGTATTTACAGTAAACCATTTAGAACACCTCAAATATTCTAATCCTATGGTGTATACAGTAAACCATTTAGAACACCTCAAATATTCTAATCCTATGGTATATACAGTAAACCATTTAGAACACCTCAAATATTCTAATCCTATGGTATATACAGTAAACCATTTAGAACATTCTAATCCTATTGTGTATACAGTAAACCATTTAGAACACCTCAAATATTCTAATCCTATGGTATATACAGTAAACCATTTAGAACACCTCAACTATTCTGATGATGCTGTAACACAACATCAAAAGGACATGTAGTTCATGTACCTCAAGGAAAAGTTCTGTAACCCTCGAACTGACCCTCAATCCTCCTACATATTATCTTAACTACACGTTAACTAACTGTAAAGGTTTGACTTTGCCCGAGTTCCTGCCAATAAAAGAAGTGATTGATTTACCTTCTTTTTCTATTGTGACATCCTCCATAGAGGGAGAGCAAATACCCAACCATTCTTTGTGCCAGTCCTCTACTGGAAAGGATCCTCCATCCTTGGTACAATCAAGTATGAAGTCATCTATATCTTCTGAAAACTTGTATTCAGCTAGATGAGGAGGAGAACTTGAACAAGGACAGCAAAAGCATTCAACGGAAAACTCAAGATTATACAAGTGACGAGCCTTCTTGACTTCATTAACCGCATTGATTACATCTTCACGGATACTGGCTCTCAATTTAGGTAAGGCTTTCTTGAAACCACTTCCAATTTTGATATGCACTTCAAAGTGTGTCCTTCTATCGAGTAAGGTGACTTGAGCTATGCCTACTTTGAAGGTCAGGGAGTTACGAAATAAATGGCCTGGAGTGTTCCTTTCTTCCCATTTATATTGAGATAGTAGGCATACTACTGAGGAAGAGAACAGACCCATGGGAGCATTACCAGAAAAAGAAACTGCAAAGTAGTCTTCAGTTGGTGATGTTAGATCTTCACTAACGTCTAACAAGGCTGGCATAAAATATTTATCTTTGGATATCGGTAGAAGGACAAAAAGATGAGTTAGAATTCTCATTAAAGTATTGTGATCAAATAATCCTTCTACATAACTACTCTCAAAGCTTTTAAGCACCTCTAAAGTCACTTCACCTCGTTTAACAAGCAAAACAGATTCATTTGAAACCCACTGGTCTTCATGGGAAGGAACCTTTCCTCTCCAAATGTAGCTCTTCTCTACGATTTCACCTACTTTATCTAGCAATGTGTTGGGATTGGTGAATATTACATCAGGTGCCTGAGATTTGAAGTAGAGAATCAGGTTGAGCTCGTCAAGGTGTTGTATAGCTGCTAAAAAAGTCTTTCGACTAAAGTTCAAAGAGAGACCTATCTCTCTAAAACAACGCTCAAAGCTGATCACATCATGCTTTTCCTTCTTTGCCTGCAGATCTAGTTCCAGTTCTAAAGCATAGTATTGTAAAGGTAATGCTGTTTTACAAAAAGGCTTGACGGCTTTTACTATTCCTCTACGAATCTTGTCTCGTACATCCTTATCTGAATCACTTCTGGAAATACTATCAATGGCAAATATATATTTACCATCATTTGAAATAAGACCAGCATCATCATATGGTTGCAAAATTTCCTTAAGCTTCTCTTCCTTTTCTTCACGTGATTCTTTCCTTTTACCTTCTTCTCTGTGAGTGCCCACAATAAGAATGTCAGGTTTAACAAACTCAGAAGTGACGGTAGTTTCCTCTGTCTCAATGGAGGCAGTGGAGGGTTCCTCTGTCTCAGTGGAGGAGAAGGAGTGATTAATGGGGCAAAGAGAGGAGATTGTCTGGACACAGTGTTGAAAGATCTCCTTGTGGCTAAGAGGGAATTTGTAAGACTCACCACATGGTTGACCGTTTTTGTAGTATTTAATCTCTGGTTTATCATCCAACTGCTCAGAGAGATTAAAGACAAAGATACCTAATGTAGCATTCCTTACAAAGGCTGTGAGGAGCTCATGGAACTGAGGCTGGCCGCCGCTATCTACCAAGTAGATCCATGTTACACTAAACAATTTACCCCCTTTATATTTAAGGAGGCCTACAACTTCACTTATGCTCTCTAAAGAACTGGTTTGTGTAGATTTAGGCTCAGAACGTTGTAGAGAACCTACATTTGATGGTGATAGGACCTCTTCAGGAGATAAGGCTTTTGCAGCTCTAGATTTAATAGCATCAGCAAGAACAGACTTTAATTTTTCAGCTCCTACTAACTCCCATACAATCTCCTCACTTGAATCGTCTTTACTAGTGCGTACTCTCTTGCACTTGACTCTCTGGGCTGCATTGATGAGAGTTGTACAGGTGTACGTGCCCGGGATTGGAAGGTCACAGAGAAACCTCAACAAACAGGATTTACCCACACCTCCTGCTCCTACTATCAGAATCTTGATAATGGTAACGTCAATGTGGCCAAAACGCATAGCTTCATCAAACTAGAAAAGTAGAAGGTAAGGACTAGAGATAAACATGTTGGCTGGATTAGTGTACATGATTGTGTATGTGCACAGAATCTCTATTTTTAGTTACATGGCATATTACAGTGGAACCTTTCTTAGAGTCCACCTCACAAGTGAACCAACCTATATTATTATAAGACAACAGATATTAGACTGAAGGTTCAATACCACTAGATTCTAATCAGGGAGGGGTAACATCTTTCAAGTTTGAAAACATTTGGACAAGCCATTTCAAATTATAGTACATACATGTCTAATAATATTGTTGAAGAAGATAGCTATGCAATGTGGTTAGTGATAAAGGACAGAATTCTTCATATATACTTGCACATAACTAAAATTGTGTATTCCATTAGAGAGCTCTTGAACTAAAGAATCTTTTGATACTAAAAGTTTGTGTTAGAAATGAAAGTTATGGTCACTTAAAAATATCTCTTTAAAAATGAGCTGCTGCTCCTTGAAGTTGCCTGTAAAATCTTTTGGTAGTTACATAACATTATCCTATAGTGTAAACTATTAGGGACAGTAAACAGTGCTATAATGCATATTGGAAGGTTATTCCTACAAAGGCTCCTGCTCTGAAGTAGTATTGTTGTATTGTTAGTAACCACTACAAGATTATATAGCCACTAGGTACCATTATGACTAGTTGACCTTCTTCACGTAAACATTGTCTGACACATTGAAGGTTGTTGATAATGTATAAACATGTAGCATGTATTCCTACATAAGTGCATTACATAGAGTGGCCATTAAACTATCATAAATAGTCCATGTAAACTATAATCTACTGAAGGGTCTGTAAAAACTGACTATAAAGACACTGGAGTAATTGTGTATAGTCTCAGAGGTGACATGTTCCATTGTATTCTACTGATTAATATTAGATCACTTACTATTCTCCTTCTTTCATTATCATCAAGTTCCAGACTATCTTCACTTTCTGTTCCAGAAACAAAACAAGATCATTACAAAGACATACTATTAACCACAACATACAGCAGCAATGATACTGGCTATCACGTACATGTATTGATACTGGCCATCACGTGCATGCACTGACGCTGGCCATCATGTACATGTATCGATACTGATCCATAATGATTGCTACTTCAATTGAGAGGTAGAGTTCAAATATTCTACTGTATGGCTGCATATGATGGGTGTGGTTTTAGGTGTGTCTTGGGGTGTTACTGCTCTATATTTTATCCAGAAGAAACCCTCATGTAGCAGCATTTAAATAAACTTGACTTTGAAGCAGGGATGGGGGATGAAGGGGGGACACTATAGTATACTGCACCTAGAATGGATAGTCTGGGAACATTCCACACTAGTGTAGAATGTCTGGGAACAAAAGCCCCCTCATATGAGGACAGCTCTATATACAGTGGAACCACTATATTTAAAAACACTGCAATGAAGACCCCTCTGTACTGAGGACACTTTAATATGTCAGCTGGTGTATTAACAGTAATAGAACTTCACTTCCTCAAATGAGGCTACCCCTCTCACAGTTTAAGTTGTTGCAAGGTGTCTGGTGGAGTGTAATATGTATAGTAGTACTACTTCATGTATAGTAGCTATCTACATACAGTACAGAGTTACATGTATAATTATACATAGCTATATTTACTACATGTACCTTATATGGAAATACAAGTACAGTGGAACATGAACCCTATGGGACAGGCACCACAGTAGAAACCCTCTATTACAAACCCCTAAATTGAGGACACCTCTGGATTAATGTGTAGTCGTCAACTACTCCTAACAGAGGAGGTTACATACATGTCATGTATGGTCCCTAGGATCTGTGGGTGTAATATACTGTCAGCAAGCAAAATCGCAACTCTGGCCATTAATACACGCTATCAGCTCTACTCTCATAAACCTTTACTCCATCTTCAATGTATTGTATGCTAAGCCAAGACACCTCAAATTAATACTCCATCCCTCTACAGCAGTAACTAGAGCCAGGGCAAAGTACAGGTTAGAATGGTCGTCACAAAGTGATGCTCTAGCAAATACTGAAGAGGTGATGAACCTGATGAATCATTGGGTGGTAGGGAGGAGATATTGCTGAGGATGTCTAGCAAAGTTAACTGAGCTGTCTTAGAATTTAAAAAGCATTGAAAAGAAGACTAGCAAGAAGACACAGAATAACAAACATTCCTAGCCTTTCCCAATGAAAGAGAAGGCTCCACTGGATCTCACTGGTAAGTGCATGTCCTTCCAAGCCTTATCTTTCTATGGGCAAGGCTAGGAATGTTTGCTACACTGTGCCTTCTTGTCAGAATTATCATGCTTTATATGCATGTAGTGAAATCTTCAATACATGAAATTAACTGGAAGGTTTAAACAACATCAAGTGGTGATTTCTTCTCCTGTGGTTCATAATTATATCTTAGCATCACTAAACACTAAAACACAACCTTTACATGGATAAAAACAGTGAGACCTGTATAACCTTTAACCTTTAAACAAGTTTAACTGGTTTAGGAATGTAATAACTTGTAGAAATAATTACTAACAGACAACAGCTGAATGTTTACTGGTCTCTGAGGTATGAATTGGAGAGAGATGAGGAAGTGCTAATACTATATACTGTTAGCTGATGCTTGGTCATGTGACTGCATACACTTTTTATATGTGTTTGGGTATGACAAAAGGGATATCCCTATGTGGACTTAATATGAGGACCCACTATCCCAGTTAAGGGGTCAAAGTCTGGACAGATAGGTGAGTCCTATTCTTTGACCGTTGAAGTATGGTAATCTGGTGGCTAATACTTCTTCACAATGATTTGACAATGGCATGAATTCTAACAACCTCTTAGATACAACATTTCTACTATAATGGTATCCTTAATAACACTGCCTCTTCTCTATAAGTGACTCTCTACTGGAATTACTAGCTCAAGTAGAGTACAGAGTGGAGAAGTACCTTTTTAAATGCTGGAGAGGACCCCTCCTATACTATCACATAGATATTCTACCTGACATAACCTCTCAGTGGAAGACATTGACAAATATCCCCTTTACAAATGTAGCAAATACACACTTATCCTATAACTGACAGACTGCACTAGAGATGAGTTGTATAGACAGAAAGAACAAATTTTTCCTAGTAGAATGCAATTTGTTTGAAGTCTATATCTCATTCCAGTCTAAAGTTATGGCCAGTTAAAGTTTCACCTACTTTTAAACTTTAGCTAATTAGTTCTAAAAATAGTAACATGTTAATTATATTCATGAATTGTTTTTTTATTATTACATTACATCATAATAATTATTACATCATCATTCAAAATTTATTAGCTACTTAAATTATGGACTCACCTTTATTTTCTATAATCTGCTTTATTTCTGTCTCACAGTGATTTATCTGTTGTTTATAGTCCTGGATATCGCTCTCCCATATCTTCACAATATTCTTTATCCTTTCCCTACTCTCCTCACTAGTGTTGGGATCCTCTATCGCACTCTGCCAACTAGCTATAGCCTGCACACAAAGAACACACACCAGGTATAGAATAGGCTACATGCACCACTCTCATCATACCACTACTACACTCATTACTTACCTCTTCATAATACTTTATCAATCCCTGACACTCTGCCTTCTCCTGTGAGGAGAGAGAGAGAAGGTGAAGCAATGCTAACACACACACAAAAGACGGCCATCTTGGACCGACAAACACATCCTACCACACGCACAGCAAAGGACCAACTGACTCCAAACACACAGAACATATACAGTAAACTATCCTCTACAAGGTCATCTGGGTTATGGACACTCAAACCACACCCATTTCACACGGCACAGGGGTAAAAAACAGTTAATGCTGACTCGGCACTTTTTGGTCTAACCTGAACAGGGGTCGTGCTCGGACACTGAAGGAGGTGTGGCCCCTAAACTTGGAGGCTAATACCTTGGAGACCTCTACTACAAGGTCATGTGGTCCTACAGTCCATCCCTCTATCTTTGATTTTTACCCCCACATTAATAATAGACCTTCAGTACATGGGTACAGTACAGGTGCCGGAGGTGGTGGGAGGGTGTGGTTGGAGGCACTGAACAAACATGAAGGCATAGCAGCTGATACTAAACCTTCCATCACTGCACACTGCCTTCATCTATTACATGCAGTGCACGAGAGGTCTATTGTACCTTACAATACTATAAATATGAGCCAATGTATTGATATGTTACCAGTATCAGTGATGTGAGAGTTTGGAAGGTTTACTAACAACACACACAAGCTCACCATTTCCCAGTATTCAATACTTTTCTTGGGGTTCTTTGTCTGAAAAGAACCATAAATTTCACACTCATAAACACAGATAGTATAGACATAGATACTAGGAGATACATATAAGCTAGCTAAACTCTCTAAACTACAGCTAAACACTTTGCTACATCTCAACTCCCCTCGGGCCATGTTCAGCTAGCTGCTAGCTACACTTTAGCTACTAGAACTAGCTACTGTAGACTAGATAATAATACACAACAGCCTAGGAGGTCAGGACAAAGCTAGCTAACTATGGCTACACATATACAGTCAGCGCACCACCACACTGAATGGAGTGCTACTTTATAGATAGCTCTGCAGCAGCAGTTCTTGCTGATACTATAAGGCAGCTGTTCAGGGTTGGCGCGCTCACTAGCTGGGAATTATAAAAACAGGAGATGATTTAACATCTACACCACCACTCACCTCTGCCATTACTGGGCGATACAAGATATCTGACTCTGACGTTAGACGGTGTGTGGTTAAAAGGTTATGCTAATCATGAGTGGGTGGAATGTGGTGGGTGGGGGTTGTTGTAGCTAGAGGGTCATATGAGATTGTGGTGCATGTGTACTTGTCTGTTGTCCTCCCTCAGTCAGACATTGATGGATCAGTCCTCTCCCTGATTTAACACTGCCTCCCCTAGCTTCAGGATGGTCACTATCTGATGGCTTTGTCCACATAATAAAAATCAGCTGATAGGAAGTGTAACATTGATATCATGTACATATTAAGTATGTCAATGATGTTGACCTGTACTGTACATGTTATTATTAGTTCTAAAGCCACTATTCGAGGATGTGTTAACTCTCTCATGATCCAGTTCTTGCAGGGCCTCTCCTCTGAGATCTAGGTTATCTTCAACACTGAAAATCTTGGCAGCATACACATAATCTGTGCTTCTCTATCACTATGAAGAATTTGACCCTGGCAAAATACAGAGTACAGTTTAAAGGTGTTGAGGTTCCACTTTATCCATATAGTTGAGTGTTTACCTACTGATCTCTTCTTCAACAAGGTATTCCAAATGAAACTAAGTTGTCTTCACATGAACTAGGTCGAAAGTATTGTTGTTTAGTTAGTAGTTTTGGACTATTAGTTAGTTTTTAGTTAGTTATTGGAATCTTACAACATTTTAGTTTAGTTTTAATTAGTTACAAGAGCCTGGTATTTCTTTTAGTTTAGTTTTAGTTAGTTACAAGATCCTGATATTTCTTTTAGTTTAGTTTTAGTTAGTTACAAGAGCCTGGTATTTCTTTTAGTTTAGTTTTAGTTAGTTACAAGAGCCTGGTATTTCTTTTAGTTTAGTTTTAGTTAGTTACAAGAGCCTGATATTTCTTTTAGTTTAGTTTTAGTTAGTTACAAGAGCCTGGTATTTCTTTTAGTTTAGTTTTAGTTAGTTACAAGAGCCTGGTATTTCTTTTAGTTTAGTTTTAGTTAGTTACAAGAGCCTGGTACTTCTTTTAGTTTAGTTTTAGTTAGTTACAAGAGCCTAGCATTAGTTTAGTTCTATAGTCAGTTACAAGACCATGGTAGCTATTTTGGGGCAATCAACTTATACAATCATAGTTTAAGTTAGTTGAAAATGTAATTTTTTGCTTCCATGGGATGAATGCTGCTTGTTAACTACAAACATTAATACAATAATCATCAGCTGGAGGTGTGCTCAACTAATATTAGATTCAACCTCTGCTCTCATTAGTTTTAGTTTAGTTTTTGGTGCAATATGATGTAAATAGTTTAGTTATAGTTTTGGCAAGTAAGTGAACTACAGTTTAGTTTAGTTTTAGTAGTGAAGAAATTAATGAACTATTATCCATTTTAGTTTTAGTTTTAGTTAACTAATACAACAGTGGTCGAAAGTCGGACTATCTGAATCATAGTCAAGACCAGTCTCTATAGTGACAGGTTCCGAGGGTTCACTGGTTGGACCCCTTCCGACTCATTAATTGTCGAGACCCTAAACATGTATGCCACACCAGGTAAAAGGTCGTCTACCACATGAGCAGCTCCATCAATATCAGACGAGACTTCCTCCCACCCTTCAAACTCCACTCTACGCCTTTCCAGTAGGTACGTACTTGGAGATAGGGGTGTGGTCATCTACAGCTGGAGGGAGCCAGGAGATGAGGGCAGAGTTATAACTGCCGAGGATGACTGTGTTAACATCTGACAGAGCACAAGGTACCACTAAGGAGATGATCAAGGCTATTTATAATAAGCATACAATCATGCATCTTCTATGTGCATATGTATATAACTACCCTTTACCCACTTAATTGCTCCTACTACAAACATGACTACATAGACATGACTACCCTTTACCCACTTACAAGTATATAATGCAGCTTTGTAAGTATGGAGACCCTTTACCACAGCACCAGAAGAACATACTTGGAAAGTATAAAAATTATGAATTGGGTGATACAAAAGTACAAAGGTCATGAATTGGCTAGAGGTTGTCTAATAATCTAGTGTATAAAACCAATAATTATTGTCTACCATAAAAGTTACTTCACAGATGGCTAGCCCTAGGCCATACTTATCTCCAGAAGCTTTACTAAAATCTTTTTAAAGAGCTTTCTATTCAAGTCTTCTCTTAAATGACCAAGACTGTTCATTTTACATGTAGGACTAACAAAATGTTGACGAGCTGATCAACATTTACCTAACCACAACACATGAATAAAAGCTCTAGAGATGTTAATGCACACACACCAGATACCAGGTGATAGGAATCCTTTGAATACGTTCCTATTCTAGTCTTGGGGGGGACATGAATACATAGGTGGGTGTGGCTGAGCTAGCTCTCTGTGAAGGTAATATATATTAATGGTGAGGTCCTGGGAGGAGGGAGGGGGAGTATATATTAATTAATATTAATTCATTCTATAACTCGAACATTTCACTAACTCGAACACCCTCTGGTCCCAAAGTGTTCGAGTTAGAGAGGTTCCACTGTACAATAATATCATGTTTTTATTGTGTACCTTGACCTCGTTCTGACCAACTGTGAGGTTGCAGCTCTTAGCCATCAACCACATGCTCCGTCTAAAGGAGAAAATAAGTGTGTCAGTATTCTTACCGTCGTCATATTATTCCTAATTACAGGGTCTGACTCACTTGTTCTTCAGTTTTATGACATTCTCTACTGTCCTGTTGTTACATTGATAGTACGGACCTAGGATAACCACAACATGTGACACACTGAAAACCACACCCCCATAAAATAACCGCACCCTTGCTGAGGACCACACCACCTATCGTAGAAGAGGGATGGGACAGTAAAGGGTATATCTCTCTTTAGCAGGGGAGGAATGGAAGGATTACACAGTAGCAACAACCAGCTTCTCTAATGGCCTGCTGGTTTAATCCACACATTACTCACCATCTTATGGAAATACAAAGTAGGATCTGTGAGATGGAATGGGACCCAACCAGTTTGACCAGTATCATATTGGGCGTGTACTGAATTTCTGACTTCACTGACTGAAATTTTAGCATCTGAACCAGAAAAAATTATCATCTCTGTAATCTCATCTTCACAATTATTTTATCTCAGTAATTTTAACAATGAGTTAACTAGTAATTTTAGTAAATCATCTCAGTAATCTCAATAATGAATTAGTAATCTCACTCACAGAAGACTGGATCTCAGGGTCATTGTACACCAGACAAGGTTCAAGGTTCACTCTCTGGATAAAACCCATCAAAGTCCACTAAGGACCGTAACTGAGAGTAGATGTGGGAGTTTGGGTAATATCCCAGTGGAATATTCTGTTTCTTCAGTAGAGACACAGCCCTCTCAACAAACTGCTGACAGAGAGAGGCCTGGAAGTAAAGATTAACCATCTTGCATTACATTGTGTTACACCATTAACATTAATGCTATAAAACATTGCATATTGCATTACACCATCAACACTAATGCTGCATTACATAGACTATTGCACCATCTGTAGTACTTGAGGAGTGGAATTGGGCAACATGTCCAAAAACTGAGCTGCCTTGTGGCTATGATCAGACATGCTAGGCCAAAGACTCCACAGCATCTTGACTAGGGTTACCTGTTCAGTCTGCCTTCAGCTGTCAATGGTATATTGTAAAGATGCTATGTAAGTTCCCTCATCACATATCTTCCTCTTCCCCAGTTTCTACTTTATCCAAGTACAGACACTTCCAAAGGAGAAAATTCTTTTTAGGCCTGCCTGGATATTCAAGTCATCAGAAGAGAGGTTTGTTATTTCTATAGCACTCACCAAACCTAGCTTTAGCATTCACTTTGAATTTCCATAGTAGCTCAACTACACCTGCTGTAGCCGGGTGGAATACTGGTAGAGACAGTGGAGGAGCCAATGATCCTGCCAGCAGAGAGGGGAGGCCCTGGGAGAAATATAATAAGTAATGATTGTCTATAGCCTCAGGTAAGTGTCAAGTGTTGCTATGGAAACACTTGTATATTTGGATAGTAGGTAAAGGATGGAACTTTTCAATAAATATTCTTTAACTTATAATAATAGATCATATCATTGCAATACTTATGCTCAGAGATGGAAATTATTATTATTACTTCTCTATGGATTTTTTTGCCTACCAGAAAATAAAAGGGGTGTGGTTTAACTCCTGTGTGAATGCCCCAAGAGAAAAAGGGGTGTGGTTTAATTCTTGTGTGAATGCCCCAAGGGAAAATAAAAGGGGTGTGGTTTAATTCCTGTGTGAATGCAAGTTAAATTACTCTGAGATGGACTGAAAGTGTTTGAAAGAGATTTAGGAATAGACAGAAATGGTGACACCAAATAGAAAGGAGTTTACTTGGATAGGGTACAATCATGTGACAGTCATGTGATACCCATGTGACCTATACGTACCATGTAATGTTAGGGGTCATAGTGGTGGAGTCACTGCCCATGCAGTTTGTGATGTAACAGGAGTATCTTCCTTCATCGTCATATTCCAACTTGTTGAGTTCCAGCACACTGGATGTCCCACACAACATTATCATACCACGTTCCTCCGACAACAGGATCTCATGATCACGCCTCCAAATCACCGAAAAAGCAGGGTACTCATTGAAAGAATAACTGATGATCCCACTCAGAGGTCAAGGTCTGCTGAACGCATTGTGAGTTTTGGAGTACCTAACAGTTTAAAGAAACAAGATACTCACCTAGAGAGGTGTGAATAGTGGGTGTGGCTAGACTATAGATGTCCTAGATCTTACTTTCCATGCAGGTCCCCTTTATGGAGTCGTTTCTCCAAAGGTAACTTGAAGGGATGCATCTCTCCAGTTTGTTCTCGTCAATGGTACGGACACATACGAGGGGTGCGTCAGGTACAGTGGCCCTCACTAGTTGAACTATGTCCCCTAGTCTAGTACCAACATGAGGTCATCCTCTCACTCTATAAAAATATACTCCATCACAACATACTCTGTACCTGGTGAAACCTGCAAATAATACCATCATCACCAATAGATTACTGAGAATGAAATACAGAAAAAATACTGAAACATTGCAGGTAGATTACTGATAAGTTTACTGAGAAAATCCTCACCATCTCTTCTGACTCCAGTGGATGAGCTAAGCCTCTTCACCTTCCTCTTTGATCCCTCCCTCTCTTTTCGAAACATGGCTTTTTGAGAGAAGCTTGCTGCCCTAGCCAATTTAGTGGGTTCAGATGCATTCCTAGAACGTGCAGCCAACTGGTTAGAGATGTCTTTCTTTGCCTGTTGAATGAGGGGACAGGATTTGGTTAGCCACATGTCCCTGGTCACTGTCTTAGCTGCACGCAGGACAAACTTAGTTCCCGTTATCATGTCATAGACGATGAGGTTTCGTTTATCAATATCCATGTCTTGGATCATGCTAACATCATGCAACTACAGATATCGGAGGGGTGGGGAGGGATAGGGTTAAAGAGTAAAATTCTTGGATGGGTGGGGAGGGATAGGGTTAAGGTACTTAACCAGTCTATGGGTAAAGAACTCTTTATAAACACGAACAGTTGGGAATGAGTCTTATAATCTGTTTTATGGCTAGCTATAGCAGGGCTAAAGACACCTTTTCCCATTAGTACGGGTCTTTACTCACTTGTCAAATACCCATTAATGCAATGACTACTATTTATCTCATTATGCAGCTACTAGGACTTTGAACCCTACATGTATACCGACTGACCTTGTCAGCACAACAAGGGGCTTTAAACAACTAAATTCAAGGGCAGCAACAACACTCAAACCCTGGGCAGTACACAGGAGGTTACTGTTTGAGGGAAGCATACAATTGAGCACGTAGCAGAGTTAGAAATAACTGCCGGCTACTGGCTACCTTTAGCCTGTGCTCTCAACTAAACTTATTTGACCACACCTCCACAGATTAAACCCTCTTCTGGATATTATTCTCTAGTCTATCCTGTAAACTGAGGGGGGAATTGTTGTGCAGTAAAAACTTATGATGTAATCCAATATTTAATGATCATGTTGTCCTATAGCTGGCCACTGCTCTACCCACATACAAAACAACTACTCCCACTTCAGTGCAGTTTTACTACCACACACACCGGACACATTTATCTTCTCAAATGGACAAGTTCAAGGTGCAGTTAGACATTCTGTCTGAATTCAGGAGTTACTGTCCCATGATTTTCATGAAATTATATAAGAGAAGAGGTAGGTGAGATAAATTAATGGCTGACCTAGTCCTATCAAGGTTGCTTTCATTAGACAAAATGTCCATCAAACAGTCCTATGGTGGCTTGTCTATTTAAGGGGAGGGGTGTAATTCTACGGAGTCTAAATTTCTTTGCCCAGACATGACATTGTCCCAGAAACCTTAGGTACATATACCTTATAGCAAAGGTGGACATGACTCCATGGACACTGGCTAGAATTTAAAATTATGGCCAGACCTACAAACATGATATTTCATCTTTACTTTATATTGCTGATAAATTTCTCTCATCCATCTTATGCAGGAGTAGATCAAGAAATTCTATAGAGGGAGGGGCTCCTCTGAGCCACACCCCCAATTCTACAGCCTCCAACTCACAAGGGAGAGGTATAATGAGTAAGTATAGCTATCTCAACATGAATTCCTAACTCAACTTACCCTCCTTTATCTTAGCATACTTACACCTATAATAAGTCCAGCTTGAAAGGATGGGTTGGAAGCACTTACTTCCTTGATAAGACCATTCACAACTCCAACATTCTGAGGATCATTAAAGCTTACCCTGTGCAAGGATGTACAACAGTAACTGTCCTACTCTTCTTTAGTACAAGCTTACCTCTTATTTCTGTCAAATCCTGAAAATTCTTCATTGTCACAAAGAGCTTTCTATATCTGACCTACTTCAGACTATAGTAGAGAAGGAAGCACATTTCATACACATAATTATAGGGGCTAGTTATAAACATACCCACACATATGCACTATTATCTCTGCTGAAGTCTTCACACATTTTGAAGTCCAATGTTCATAGGAGTCCAAGTGTCCTCATCTTAAGGGTAGGATTCAACAGTTTCTTCGCCTTCACAAAAAAATTCATCGTCCTCCACCTTCCTCACCTACTAAATGCATCCGTCACCTATAGAGTAGACACCACATACTATTAATAATTATTATACGAAGAGTAGTGCACGTGCACTTGATTGTGCCCCCCCGCCCCCATAATTATAGACGTAATGGTGTGCACTATTCGAAAAAAAAGAGCCAATTTGTTGCGCTGAAAAGGTACAGATCTGACTCGAGACTGTAGTATTTCTCTGAGATGAGGATTTTATGCCGTGGGACTCTCCTATCCAAATGACTCCCCAATACAAGGGACGGAATGACTAACAGCTAAACCATCAGAAACTGAGCGGATGCTCGGAGAAAACATTATTCTTTCATCTAATTCCAGTGGCTATGTTTAGGATGGTTCACAGCTTGCATGGTTCTCTGAACTCTGTTCAAAACTAGACTATATTGTGTTAAATCAATCTTGTAAGAAATATCAACTTAATGGGAAGCAACTTTGGCAGTTCTAAAAGTAGATCTACACTATGTGGTCATCATGTATATTAGCTGTAGGGAAGAGTGATGTGTTTGGTACATCAAGAATTACACTAGCTGTCACCCCTTTGCTTGCAGTAAGAATCAACCATTTCTTCTTACACAGTGTTACTATTAATGGAGCTAGTTTGAAGCAATTACTTGTCTCAGGTTTTATATCATGACATTCTAATTTTGAATCTAAAGGGAAACCATCACTGTGTGGTGTCATGATCTGTTTGAACCACTTGGTGTTCACAGCTTACAGTTAATTAAATGCAGAGCTATTTCTCTTGTATGTTCAGACTCAGGGGTAGTGCCTGGTGAATCTGTTTTACTAGTGTGGTCATGTATTGAATAGCCATTTGTGATATTATGAATTCTTTGTTACTGTGCCTGCATGTGGATGTGCATGTGATTTGAGATCTGCATGCAGTGGAACCCAGGACATGCACCCATGAAAGGAGAGCCTCTCACTGGCTACTATACCCTGGACACTCACAGAAGTCCCACAAGTTCAAAATAATTATTAACCCTGAAATGAGGACACCCCCTGCCTAAGACACTTAGCTATTATGATTGTCTGGAATAGAGAAGTTCCACTGTTATTAGCTACCTATAGTGAGTCTACATGATAATTATATACGCTATAGCTAGTTGAAAATTATAGGATTCATGGATGAAGGTTAAACTTCCAGCAACAGCATAATATGAAATATCCTTCCCATGAAAACTGTAGATAAAAGTTGAGATATTATTATGTATATAGTCAAAACAACAGGATACATAATATATCCATGTGAAATATCCTTCTAATGAACAGTATATAGCTAATAGGATATTTGGATGTAAAGTCATTGTCCATAAATATTATTCACAGGCAGAATTTTTGTCTAGTGTAGCTCATCACTAGAAAAGTCATTTGAGAACTCAGTCATTCTCTTCTTCTATGCTAAGGTCCAATAACCATAAATCATCTCAGTGAAATACTAAATGCATGATCTCACTGTTATCCGGACTGTTTTATAGGCGCCAAATAGCTAACTGATACATAATATGATTTATTATAAAAAATTTTTTCCAAAATTTATTATTACATATAACAATATTATAATGAAGGGATTTAAGATAGTGACTGGTGAAGTTCAGAAGCTAAGGTTCCAAATTCAATCACATTCAGTGCAGTTATCAGTCTCTTCCAGGATATAGGCTGACATGCCTCTCCATCCAACCATAGACTGAATACCTCACGACAGGATTCCACACAGCCCTTCATCTGAGTGTCATATTCAATCCTTCCCACAAGATTATGATGAAATTCCAGGGCATAGGCCATTGCTTTCCACTTGTAACAGATTTCATTTATTATCTTGAACTGGTTATTGCCGACCTTTAAATACTCCAGCTGGTGGAGGAGGGGCACATCACCTAAAGAAGACAGTAGTTTTAGAATAAATCCATGAATAATGTCACTAATGACCCCTTACCGATAGAGGGAGTCCTCTCAGTCTGTGGTGGTGGAGTAAGGTCAGACTTTTTGGTACATTGGGCTATAAAATGCAAGTGCAAGGAATTAAATAAAGGGTCTTCATACATATGGATGCAAGTATATATAACTCTTCTATTAGTGACCCCTTACCAATGGAGGAAGTCTGTGAGATTTGGGGGTGGGTAAAATTGAGGGGTGGAGACTGAGGAGAAGATGGGTCTACAGAAAAGAAGGAAAAACTGAAAATTAACACCTCATACTGTTCACTTCCATACCTCTCAGCCAGACTTTGTGCTCTGCAGTCAATGACCCTCCAGGGGTGCGGTGTTTGGTACACAGCAATTCATTACCTATTTCAGAAATAGTTGCTGGATGGAGGGAAGAGGACATGTGCTCATCACACAAGAAGGACACTACAGGCTCGTCTGGTGTGTAGTTGAGCTTCTCAGTGGCTATGTTGATTGCACTCACCAGAGTGTGACGAACCTTCAAACACATTCGAGATACAGTTTCAGCATACGATGGAACATCAGGTGGAACGTGTAGAGAGACTATAAAAAAGTTGTCAAAGGGGTCATTGATGGTGACCTTGCAATTTCCTCGATAGCCTGGAAGTGAGAAATGGACACTATTTCTAGTGATGTTGGCATACTCTCCTGTGTGGGGGTCTTTAAACAGCTCCCACTTGCTTACAGTGATGAGGTGGCAGATGGTCCCACAGTAGACTCCGTATCTTGGTGCACCATTTGTAAAGTGCAGGACCATGGGTGGGACACTCTGGGTCTCGGGCTCTGGATTACAGCTGGTAAGAATGTCTACCTTCAAGACACAGGGCATCAAATACTCCCCTTCATTCACCTCTGAAACTATAAACAACTTCACAAAGAGCTTCATCATATCGGCAGGAGAAAACACGCCATCCACATAGTGGGCTGGAAACTTCTTCAGGCACTCGATGCTGAGGATACCACACTGGCTGAACTTCTTCCACATCCCATACAAATTTCTCTGCATCTCAGGCTTGGTTGTCAGTTGGATGTGATATGCCACTAACTCGGTAAGCTTGTTGAGGACGAACTGAGGATGTCCAATCACAACATTGGGGAACTCTTCTTCAAAGTAAAATACTAGCTTCATCTCGTGAAGGAATCTCAGAGCCTCCTTCAGAGACTCCTCGGTGATGTGATAGTGGGAGACTCGAGGTAAAATTTCAGATTCGTGAAATGCAATCTGATCAGATTCTTGTACCATGTTTTGCAGAGTGAGCTCCACTCCATAGTAGTTGACAGGGATACTGACAGTTACAGCATTAGACTGGTCCATTATTACCTCCCTCAGTTCTCCAGCCGTAAGGTGGTCGACTTCCTCAGGGTTCTTGGCATTGAGGGCATAGATAAGTTCGTATTTATTCCTATAGATGACATTCTTTTCCAGACCAAAGAATTTCACCATATCTATTAGCTTGTGATTCTTTTCCTCTCTTGTCTCAGTGCACTTGTACTCCTCGTCTCTGTGGGTGCCAACAAATATGACCTTGACATGCCTGTCTTTCTGAGACTTTGAGACGATCATCCTCAAGCAGAGACGTATAATCTGCTCGTTGGTGAGTGTGGACTTGACTCCTTCCCCGACAGATTGCCCCTCCTCGTTGTAGTAGTAGTTCATAGGATAGTCATCAAAACGCTGGCTGAGATCGGTCACCAGTATACCAAGGGAAAGGTTGTCAATGAATTTTGGCAGAATCTCTAAAAATTGAGGCTGTCCACCACAGTCACTCATCTCACCAACAATCTGACCGTTTAGTACCTTTACATCCTCATCTGGTTTATAGAAACGTGTTATCAGATCCTTCTCCACTTCATCAGTTGGTACAGCTGGTGCGTTGACAGCCTTATGGATAAATCTTTGAATTCCTGCTATTGGACCTGTAGGAATAGATTCAACAACAAAATCCTTGGCGGTCTTCATCATCATGTCCGAGTAATCGTCCACATTAATTCTCTTGAGCTGCTTCCCGTCCACTCCGATTCTAGTCATGGCAACAGCTCGTACAGGCGTTTCAGCACAGGGTGTGCTGACACGTGTGGAAGGAGGATTCTCCCCTAGTATAAGTGCGAGAACATGGCTCTTGCCTGCTCCAGCAAAGCCAAACATTATGCACCTCAATGCATAATAAATCACCTTGATGAGACTCATGGCCTTATCGAAACCAAGACGAGTCTTTATACTCGAACATGCTATAAAGGAGAGATGAGAGAGTTCCATATGTGACCACATACACTATAACATTAGTTATTATGGAATGCCATTGTGTAGAACTAAGGAATCTAGTTTGGATCATGAATATCATTACAACACATACACATGTACATTATGTGATACAATAATACATGCTATCTAGGTATGTTAGCTGACATCACTCACAGTGGAAACCCTCCATTCCAACCCCTGTTATGAGGATACCTCTATATACCGTGGAACCGCTCTATTATAACCACCTGATATGAGGATACCACTGTATACAGTGGAGTACCTCTATTCCAACCCCCTGTTATGAGGATACCCTTACTAGAACCCCTATCCATTTGAAATGAAGATACATTGAGGAGACTTGGAATGTCCCAAATAACAGCTTGTGTAGAAGTAGAACTTTACTCCCTGAAATGAGGTCACCTAATTTCTTCCAAGGTGTCTGGAATAGAGGTCCATCCACTGTATGGTAACACTGTCATGTCATATACATGTACTACATGTAACTTACATGTAAATACAAGTACAGTGGAACCTCAGATATTATATTATGTGACTGGCACTAGAGTCTAATGACACCTCTCTATTAAGGAGGACACTTGGATAGTTAATGTATTAACATTAATAGAACTTCACCCCCTGAAATGAGGAGTCTATGTACTCAGAGTAGAAACATAACTGAAGTTGGTATAAGTTAGTAAAATTATGTCATCTTGTGGCTTTAAACAGTCTGTTGCTAACTTAATTAATATTCAGGACTCACTAAACAACAAAATTAGTAAACACAAACATGCCCTCAAGCTTATAATTAAGATGGTGTATTTAAAATCTTATCAGAAATAGATTGCTATGAAGAATCATGTATGTCTGTCTGTCAGAAGCTTACAAACACATGTATATTAGGTGACATAATCACTCCAACACCCTGATATTGTATACACTAATATGCAGATACCCCTCCATTTAAATCATCTGACAAGAGAATACCTCTGTATATTCCAACCTCATGATATGAGGATACCTCTTTAAAAAGTGACCTTCCAGTTTAATTTTGTTCCAAGGTGTCTGGAATAGAGGTCCACTGTATAGTATAGTAACACTTCATTGTGTGTGTCATGTATAATATTATACAGCACACAGTTACATGTATATACATACATATATACATGTACCTTACATGTAAACAGATGATGTTCTGATGGATTGCCCTCTTGTGAAACCACACCTACTCCCTATTTAAAAGAGTCTACTCAGCAGATCTCTACATACTTTGAGAGGATAAATCTTACCACATGCTCAATAATTAACACTTGCTTAGGTACTGTTACTAGAAAGGGTGTGAGGGTTCAACAAACTCCACCTGGATTAGAACATACTGAATTCCTTTAAAAAGTCTATTTCAAGTACAAAGTCCACACCCTGACCAACCAACCCTGTAATTTTAGTGATGTCATGCCATAAAGTGAACAATTATATTACACTAGATAATTTTATATTATCAACCATGGAGGTGTGGTTACAATGTTACATTTTAACACTTCTACTAAAACTTTGTAAAGTGTTTTGTAATGAAACAACAAATGGAGCTAATAGAAATGTCATCCAGTGACTTAGAGGTGTAGTGTAAACTAGTTGCCAGCTGGCTGTCTGGCTTCCAGGACAATACCTGGTCTTTGAGGACAGGGAACAGAGTGATAAACCCAGGCAAGATGGCAGCTGGGTTATACTGGGCCTTCTTGCCAGTATAATAATTATCATGCTCTATATGCATGTAGTGAAATCTTCTACATGAAATTAACTGGAAGGTTTAAACAACATCAAGTGGTAATTTCTTCTCCTGTGGTTCATAATTATATCTTAGCATCACTAAACGCTAAAACACAACCTTTACCAGGATAAAAACAGTGAGACCTGTATAACCTTTAACCTTTAAACAGGTTTAACTGGTTTAGGAATGTGATAACTTGTAGAAATAATTACTAACAGACAACAGCTAAATGTTTACTGGTCTCTGAGGTATGAATTGGAGAGACATGAGGAAGTGCTAATACTATATACTGTTAGCTAATGCTTGGTCATGTGACTGCATACACTTTTTATATGTATGTGTTTAGGTATGTCACATGACAAAAGGGATATCCCTATGTGGACTTAATATGAGGACCCACTATCCCAGTTAAGGGGTCAAAGTCTGGACAGATAGGTGAGTCCTATTCTTTGGCCTTTGAAGTATGGTAATCTGGTGGTTAACACTTCTTCACAATGATCTGACAATGACATGGATTTGAACAACCTCTTAGATATAACATTTCTACTATAATGGTATCCTTAATATATATATAAATATCCCCTTTACAAATGTAACAAATACACACTTATCCTATAACTGATAGACTGTACTAGAGATGAGTTGTATAGACAGAAAGAACAAATTTTTCCTAGTAGAATGCAATTTGTTTGAAGTCTATATCTCATTCCAGTCTAAAGTTATGGCCAGTTAAAGTTTCACCTACTTTTAAACTTTAGCTAATTAGTTCTAAAAATAGTAACATGTTAATTATATTCATGAATTATTTTTTTATTATTACATTACATCATAATAATTATTACATCATCATTCAAAATTTATTAGCTACTTAAATTATGGACTCACCTTTATTTTCTATTTCTATCTGCTTTATTTCTGTCTCACAGTGATTTATCTGTTGTTTATAGTCCTGGATATGGCTCTCATATATCTTCACACTATTCTTTAGCCATTTCCTACTCTCCTCTCTAGTGTTGGGATGCTCTATCCCACTCTGATTACTAGCTATCCACTGCACACAAAGAACACACACCAGGTATAGAATGGGCTACATGCACCACTCTCATCATACCACTACTACACTCATCACTTACCTCTTCATAAGTCTTTATCATTCTCTGACACCTTGCCTTCTCCTGTGAGGAGAGAGAGAGAAGGTGAAGCAATACTAACACACACACAAAAGACGGCCATCTTGGACCGACAAACACACTCTACCACACGCACAGCAAGGGACCTACTGACTCCAAACACAGAGAACATATACAGTAAACTATCCTCTACAAGGTCATCTGGGTTATGGACACTCAAACCACACCCATTTCACACGGCACAGGGGTAAAAAACAATTAATGCTGACTCGGCACTTTTTGGTCTAACCTGAACAGGGGTCATGCTCGGACACTGAAGGAGGTGTGGCCCCTAAACTTGGAGGCTAATACCTTGGAGACCACTACTACAAGGTCATGTGGTCCTACAGTCCATCCCTCTATCTTTGATTTTTACCCCCACATTAATAATAGACCTTCAATACATGGGTACAGTACAGGTACCGGAGGTGGTGGGAGGGTGTTGCTGGAGGTGCCGAACAAACAGGAAAGCACAGCAGCTGATACTAAACCTTCCATCACTGCACACTACCCTCATCTATTACATGCAGTACATGAGAGGCTTATTGTACCTTATAATACTATAAATATGAGCCAATGTATTGATATGTTACCAGTATCAGTGATGTGAGAGTTTGGAAGGTTTACTAACAACACACACAAGCTCACCTTTTCCCAGTATTCAATACTTTTCTTGGGGTTCTTTATCTGAAATGAACCACAAATTTCACACAGATAGTATAGACATAGATACTAGGAGATACATACAAGCTAGCTAAACTCTCAAAACTACAGCTAAACGCTTTGCTACATCTCAACTCCCCTCGGGCCATGTTCAGCTAGCTGCTAGCTACACTTTAGCTACTAGAACTAGCTACTGTAGACTAGATAATAATACACAACAGCCTAGGAGGTCAGGACAGAGCTAGCTAACTATGGCTACACATATACAGTCAGCGCACCACCACACTGAATGGAGTGCTACTTTATAGCTAGCTCTGCAGCAGCAGTTCTTGCTGATACTATAAGGCAGCTGTTCAGGGTTGGCGCGCTCACTAGCTGGGAATTATAAAAACAGGAGATGATTTAACATCTACACCACCACTCACCTTCTCTGCCATTACTGGGCGATACAAGATGTCCGACTCTGACGTTAGACGGTTGCAGTTAAAAGGTAATGCTAATCATGAGTGGGTGGAATTTGGTGGGTAGGGGTTGTTGTAGTTAGTGGGTTATTAACCTGAACTGAAATGAGATTGTGGTGCATGTGTGCTTGTCTGTTGTCCTCCCTCAGTCAGACATTGATGGATCAGTCCTCTCCCTGATTTAACACTGCCTCCCCTAGCTTCAGGATGGTCACTATCTGATGGCTTTGTCCACATAATAAAAATCAGCTGATAGGAAGTGCAACATTGATATTATGTACATATTAAGTATGTCAATGATGTTGACCTGTACTGTACATGTTATTATTGTATACTGTATAATGATTGACTAGTATACTAGCTAGATGTGTATAGTATTAATCTCGGCCTCTGTTGGAGAGCTGGTGAGCTGGACTCTTCTTTAGAGAAGAAGAAAAGGTGCAATATTATTCTTTCTCCTCCCAAAATGCAAGGTATAGAGATACCTAGAGTAGAGGAAACAAAGAGGAAATGAGGCAATTTTCACCTTCATTCAATATTTATAGGATGTTATCAGCTTGTTTATTAAAGGTATCCTTCCTGTTTAAGTGGAGCTTTACTACTTCTAACACAATAAGTCTATTCTATATCCTAAAATGAGGACACTTGGAACTCCTCTATTATAACACCCTTAAATGAGGACACCTCTATTTACAGTGTCACCCCTCTACTTCAACCCTTTAAAATGAGGACAACTCTGTATACAATGGAACCCTTCTATTCCAACCCCCTGAAAAGAGGACACCTTTGTACACAGAGGAACTCCTCTATTCAAACCCCTTGAAATGAGGACACCTTTGTATAAAGTGGAACTCCAACCCCCTTTTAACTTTGCTGAACATCCTCAGAAATATCTCCTCCCTACCACCCAATGATTTATCAGGTTCATACCCTCTTCAGTATTTGCTACAACTCCTCTATTCCAACCTTCTGAAATGAGGACAGTATATAATAAAACTCCTCTATTCTGTCTGAAATGAGGACACCTTTGTATACAGTGGAACTCCTCTATTCCAATACACCTGAATTGGAATTGTACAATGAACTGACATATAATATCACAAGATCACTAACAACCACACAGCTGGTAAATCACAGGATTACCATGGTTTACAAACATTAGTAAATCACAGGATTACCAGGGTTTACAAACATTAGTAAATCACTGGATTACTAGGGTTTACAAACATTAGTAAATCACAGGATTACTAGGGTTTACAAACATTAGTTAATCACATGATTACTAGGGTTTTACTTTTTGGAGAAGAGGGAGAAGGAGAACAAGGACCCAATACATGTAGCTATGTATATAATAACCATCTCACCATTAATTGTGATGAAGGCAGGAGCAGAAACCCTGAAGCCTCACAGATCAGCATCACATTAGACCACACCCCTAAACTATCTGTTACAGGCTGCAGGGTTATTAGTGGAGATGAGACTACTCCTTGTCACTAATAGAGAACATGGTGGGTGGGTAATCCTGTTTGGAAATGGTCATCATAGACAAAAACTCATTATTGATGGAATATCTTACTCAATATTACAGGGGGCTGGAATAGAGGGGTTACATTGAATACTTGTCCTTATTATAGGGGGCTGGAATAAAGGGGTTCCAGTGAATACTTGTCCTTATTACAGGGGGATGGAATAGAGGGGTTCCAGTGAATACTTGTCCTTATTACAGGGGGCTGGTATAGAGGTGTTCCAGTAAATACTTGTCCTTATTACAGGGGGCTGGAATAGAGGGGTTCAGTGAATACTCGTCCTTATTACAGGGGGCTAAAATAGAGGGGTTCCAGTGAATACTTGTCCTTATTACAGGGGGCTGGAATAGAGGGGTTACAGTGAATACTTGTCCTTATTACAGGCCTGGAATAGAGGGGTTCCAGTGAATACTTGTCCTCATTACAGGGGACTGGAATAGAGGGGTTCTAGTGAATACTTGTCCTTATTACAGGGGGCTGGAATAGAGGGGTTCTAGTGAATACTTGTCCTTATTACAGGGGGTTGGAATAGAGGGGTCCCAGTGAATACTTGTCCATATTACAGGGGGCTGGAATAGAGGGGTTAAAGTGTAGACTCAAAGAAATCATATTAGCTGCAAATCAGGACACCTTTCCTGATCAGGGACATTATTACTCTTTGTGGTGTACATACCTTCAGTGCATGTCACAGCTGCCACTTCTGACAGGTTAGGACAATCACAAAAGTTGTAGCATTTTCACAGCTTAGGAAATTTGAACCATTTCTGCAGGTTGATCTTGATTGGTCCTAGCTAGAAGTTGTATTCTGGAGCCAGAGTTCACCATAGTAACAGGGACAAACAACTAGAAGTGAAAACAATGTACAGAAGGAATACAAACAAGTAAATAAAATCCTCCCACACATCCACAATCCATCACATCACACCACCTCATCACCCATCTCATCATATTCCCACCTCACACACCCCACACCTCATCATATTCCCACCTCACACACCCCACACCTCATCATATACCTACCTCACACACCCCACACCTCATCATATTCCCACCTCACACACCCCATACCTCATCATATTCCCACCCCACATACCCCACACCTCACAAACCCCACACCTCATCATATTCCCACCTCACACACCCCACACCTTATCATATTCCCACCTCACACACCCCACACCTCATCATATTCCCACCTCACACACCCCACACCTTATCATATTCCCACCTCATACACCCCACACCTCATCATATTCCCACCTCACACACCCCATACCTCATCATATTCCCACCCCACATACCCCACACCTCACAAACCCCACACCTCATCATATTCCCACCTCACACACCCCACACCTCATCATATTCCCACCTCACACACCCCACACCTCATCATATTCCCACCTCACACACCCCACACCTTATCATATTCCCACCTCACACACCCCACACCTCATCCTATCAAGGTTGGTTTCATTAGACAAATGTCCATCAAACATTCCTATGGTGGCACGTGTAAGTATTTAAGCAACAGTAAACCCCTCCCACAAAATTAAAAATACTCCTGTTAAGGAAATGTTTACTGTTAGGTGCCTTTTTCTTAATGACCAGACCTACCAGCTCCTACGCTTAGCAACCACCTGGGTACTGAAGTTAGAGAACTAGACCCAGCATTGCCATGTTTTTCATAACAAATCAGTTAAGCTTTCCAAGTAAAATCTGTCTTAAAGCCTTTAAAATGGAGCCATCTATCCTAAAGGAAACCACAACATGCAAAAAAGTATTTTCAATCTAATTTAGCCCCACCCTTTGCCTGTCGTCTAGCATGTGATTCTATGCCATGTGGCCCAACTGTCACTTTACGGTAGAGTACATGATCACACAAAAATTGCTGACACAGCAATACTATAGTATGGCTTGACTTACAATTTTCGTGGTTTTTTCTTGACTGGCTCATAGTCCAAATTCACCATCTGAAGATGAATCTGCTGAAATAACTGTTACTTCACCACTCTGCAATCATGTAGCAACACATTATTGGATCACACCCTCAATCTTCCTTTCTTTACATGTCCCTTTAGACAGCTAGCTAACCTCTTACTGGACAGGCATACACAATGTTGACACAATCACACCCACACCTTGCTATCCCTAGCTCTAGCTACAGTGGCTAAAGGAAACATACAAATGAGTAGCAATCAACATACACACACACCAAATATTTGGCAAAGTCTGTTACATATACACTCACCAAAGGAGAGATGACACCTGCCATGAATGATGTTAGCAAAACGTGTGCGCACTCAATGGATTTTCTGACGCGGTGACCCTTTACCATTTCGTTTCTGGTTTCTTAAAATAACATTATTATTGTGTGGTGTCCAAGAAGTGATAATTGTAATAATCATGTAAACAATAACAATAACAATAAAAATAAACAAAGATTGTCTCCAATGTTCTCTGAACAGACTGATGAGTGTACTCTGACCTGTGTGTTCATTATAGCAAAATATTAGAGATTATTCTAAAGTAGCTGCAAGATAAAGGAATGTCTATAGTATTGTTGTTTAGTTAGTAGTTTTGGACTATTAGTTAGTTTTCAGTTAGTTATTGGAATCTTACAACATTTTAGTATAGTTTTAGTTAGTTACAAGAGCCTGGTATTTAGTTACAAGAGCCTAGCGTTAGTTTAGTTCTAGTTAGTTACAAGACCATGGTAGCTATTTTGGGGCAATCAACTTATACAATCATAGTTTAAGTTAGTTGGAAATGTAATTTTTTGCTTCCATGGGATGAATGCTGCTTGTTAACTACAAACATTAATACAATAATCATCAGCTGGAGGTGTGCTCAACTAATATTAAATTCAACCTCTGCTCTCATTAGTTTTAGTTTAGTTTTTGGTGCAATATGATGTAAATAGTTTAGTTATAGTTTTGACAAGTAAGTGAACTCATTTTCTTCTTCATGGGAACTGATGAATCCCGCTATCCCATGTACCTAACACGCACAGTTTTTGTCACATATCATTCACATTTTCTTCTTCATGGGAACTGATGAATCCCGCTATCCCATGTACCTAACACACACAGTTTTTGTCACATATCATTCACATTTTCTGCTTCATGGGAACTGATGAATCCCGCTATCCAACATGAAGGTTGGATATGAAATTTTTCACACCATTCATGATCAGGATACATCAAAATTATTATACATAATAATAATAATAACCATGTATATTTTCATTAAGCCAAAGAACATAAGCAAGCATAATAATTACATAATGATAACAATATACAATAGTTCAATACTAATAAGTTCATGTTTATACAATGGCCCAAGACGAAACTTTGCTGGGCTTAGGACGCTCAGACACCTCACCAGTCTCTCTAGTCTTCATCTGACACTTGGACTGTGGTGACTTGCCATCTTTTGAGACTACATCTCGGGGATCGCAAAATGAGTAGACCCTTGATGCTCGCCAAGATAGAGGTTTTATAATTATTATTCTGTTCTCATTTTCATCCTCCCCACTCTCTTCACTTGACATGAAGTCTGTAATAGGCACCTTTGACCACTTCTCTTTATCTTAGGCTGGTAACACCACCGCTTTTGGAACATAATTTGATGATGTTGTAGTTTCTAAAAAAAATATCATATAATTAGCGTATTTAGATTGGCACTAGTTCCTGATAATAGCTAATATACCATATAGCTGGTTATTTTCAAGGGATCTGATTTTCACTGTTTTCACTGCTACTCTTCAATACTTGAACATTTAATCCATGAAAATTATTTCAGTGAATTTCCTAGATGGCATCAATCAGTGAAAAATTTTAGCCTTAAAAATAACCATCTATATGGTACGTACATAGACGTGAAAAGCTAGGGTGAGTCAATAAAAATTGTACTTGAAATTTCACTAGCATAGTGACTATGTCAGAGAGTCAGTAATATAGCCCATTGTTGACTGTATAATACAGTCACAATTCTTAACAGTGCACACCTACTTTGGGGGATATCATTGCACAGCATAAGTTGGCTTCATCACTTACAAGAAATCAAGTGTGTTTTTATTAATAGCGGCAGAAGTTTGTGTGCACAATGCTATTGGAGGTTTGGTCACCCCAAGGTAGGTAGGAATGTGAAGGCAAGTATAGTATATAGGACCTAGAGTTAAAAACCCCTTGGGATTTTTGATATTTGTAACAGTGAAATGTTTTTATCTCTGAAGTTAACTATGGTACTTGAATGGGGGTAGCTGAAAAAGCAGCTGCATGAAGTAAATTGTGGATATGGTTGTGGATATGTACCTTTGCGATACCTTCACAAGCAAGTCACAAAGCTTATTTTTGCAAAGTACTGTAGCCAAGGAACTGATACTATAATCACAGCTGTGCAGACACTAACTGTTAGTAACACATTTTCATTGAACAATTAAGTATTATACTGTAGAGTGGAGTGGACACCATTTGTACTAGTAATAGTTAAAACATGAGCATGAGTGATCTATCCATGGCAACAGATTTGCAAGCATTTCTGGCGAGCAACAGCTAGCCTAAAACATGCATTACAATGGCTAGCTGCATTCTCTAGCTTGCCTAGCTGGCTCACATGAAAATTAGCTCACATCTCATGCACTGTCCACAAGTTCGTTACTTGATTTACACACTTTGCAGGTAGATTATCACAATTAATCCACCTGGCAACTATGATATAAATATACCTGTAGAATAACCTTAAATGGAGCACACTCATTCAGTACATCAGATATTATCTGGTCAAAATTTCAATAGTCTTTACATTCAAAATTTGGTTTCCGAGTTTTTAAACCGAGTACTCCATGTACCATAATTCACTACTTACTCATGCAATTCTTTCTCAGTGCCGTCTTATATCTCCTAATTTGCCACGTCTCTGCAATGACTCTTCCTGGCTTAATGTCTTGTAATATGTGTAGACAGCACCTATAGTGATACCAACAATATAATTATAAAAGATGGCAACCAAGCTGCTACAGTTTTAGACAGCAGTAAGAAGTGTAACTCATATAATATATAATGAACCAAAGACACACCTGCAGAGCACAAAATAGCCACCAAAAAATCCTGAACCCTGTAGTGTGCTACACCAATAAGGGAAGAGTCAAATGTAAAACCAAGCTTGAGTGATTCTAGGCTTTCTCTCCTCATAAAAATTCAATCAAGACAAAGCTATTATGGAACAAAAGAGTAGGAGAGTAGTTCAGTATTTATTATGTTTGAGGTATATAAAATTATGGACATTCAGTAAAGGAAGGGAGGGGGGAGGAGGCTCCCTAAAATATTATAGAGAAAGTTTTGTGATGCCAGGATTAAAAGGAATTAGTAACTGGACTAATAATGTTGACCACGTAAATTATAACACTAACTTACTGCGAACATGACAGGCTTGAAATGTAGGATTAACTGTCAGTACTTCCTTGACCAACTTAGTTACCACATTCTGCTTTGTACTATCTTTAAAGGTAACCCTATGTTATAATATCCAAGATGAAATTCTACACATAATGATGACATCAAATCTTACCCCTTCCTACATCAAATCCAGTGAAATCATTGTCATCATCAATCAGTGTTTTGTACATTTTCCTGGTTTCAGCCTATGAAAGATAACCAAAATGATACACACCTACATCCTAAAATAGTACCATTCTCCATGGAATTACACTAGCTTCATATCCAGGCTCTCTAATTATATGGGGGTGGACTGATGAGTGTACTCTGACCTGTATGTTTATTATAGTAAAATATTAGAGATTATTCTAAAGTAGCTGCAAGATAAAGGAATGTCTATAGTCCAGAGCCTCTGATAAAATACCCTGACTCCCCTGGATACAGTTGGTACAAGTCTCTTACCAATACATCCCAGCCAGTCAGACACTTCATGTACCAACACAGGGCTCCACATATATATAGGAACATGGGATGGGATTAGCGTAGGATATAGTTCCTATACTCATCAACCTTCAAAAGTGACACCTTCCTGACTAACTCCACCCTAACCACACCCCAAACACTATCCCTATACCAATACATAATAGGAAAACTCAAATAATTACACACACTGAGTGACTATCCATCTCCACTCAAGGAGCATTTGAAGGTGGATACGATGGCGATGCTGCTGAGAAATCTATCTTTGAGGCAAGGACTATGTAATGGTACAAGACTGAAAGTCACCAAACTGCACCACAATTGCATTCAAACAACAATTCTTCAGGGTAAAAACAGGGGAGAGATAATTCTCATTCCTAGGATTAAGCTGGTACCAGTGACATCAATCTACCATTTTGTCCTGGAAAGGAATAAACTGCCCTTAAGACTGGCCTACTCCATGACAATCAACAAGGCACAAGGACACACCTTTGAGAAGGTGGGAATTTATCTTTCATATCTTGTCTTTTGTCACGGTCAGCTCTATGTGGTATTTTCAAGGGCTAGGGGCTATGGGCAGCAGTGAAGGTAAAGTGTTAGAGACAAATCAACAGGGAATCAGAGGCAGGAATACTGTGATGCCAAATATTATATCAAGATGTACTATAGCCTATTAAAATCACAAACTGATTAAAATTTGCTCCATTACACTATAATAGTAACTTAGTCAAGGCACAGAATATTTGTGGCTAACAACTAATAGAGAGACCTTTGCATAGCCAACAGGTCAGCAAAAAGTTTAGGATTACAGTCCAGGAGAGAGAGAGAGTGAAAAAATCAACAAGCTCATGTACCTTACATCAAGTCATCAGACAAGTGCTTGACAGACATACTGCATGTGTAGGGTGTTGAGGTGAGTCTAAAATTAGGGGCGTGTCTACACACTAGTACATCCCTATGGGACGCAGTTATTAAAAATGGCTATATTTAAAAGGAGTACATCCATAGTGAATGGAATTAAGGTACTGAACCAGTCTATGGGTAAAGAACTCTTTATAAATATGAAGAGTTGGGAATGAGTCTTATAATGTACTATGTACAAAACATGTCTGTTTTATGACTAGCTATAGGACATTAAATGGGTGAGTGAAGCCCTTGAGGACACATATGATACAAGTAAGCATTATTGGTGACCTCTGGGCACAGGTAAAATCTACTCACCTCTGGACACAGGCCACTCAGTTCTAAAATGTATGTGGCAGTCTACCTGAATGAGCTGAAAAAATCCTGGGAATTTAAATGAGTGTACAAACATTGTGTATCAGGACCTCCCACCAACATTAGTAAATCACAGGATTACCAGGGTTTACAAACATTAGTAAATCACAGGATTACCAGGGTTCAAACACCAGTAAATCACAGGATTACCAGGGTTTACAAACATTAGTATATCACAGGTTTACCAGGGTCTACAAACATTAGTAAATCACAGGGTTTACAAACATTAGTATATCTCAGGATTGCGAGAGTTAAAACATTAGTAAATCACAGGATTACCCGAGTTCAAACATTACAGGATTGCTAGGGTTTACAAACATTAGTAAATCACGGGATTACTATGGTTTACAAACATTAGTAAATCACAGGATTACTAGGGTTTACAAATATCAGTAAATCTAAGAAAAACCCTGAAGCCTCACAGATCAGCGTCACATTAGTTCAATTGGAGCACCTCCAGTAATAACCCCGCATCCCGTTTGGGGGTGTTGTCTAAACAAACAAACAGATAACCAAACAAACAAACATTGTGTGAATAGAGAGCATTAGGTAAAGATCACCATGGACAACTGACCACAGCATTGGATTATCTCTATATCCATCCATATCTAAGGGTATTTTTAACCCCTTACTAACTGAATTATCACCGCTAATGCAGCATAGTAACACCGAGTTAGGTGATGAAGAAGGCTTCATTGTCCCACTCTGTATAATGAATTAGTAGATGTCTTACCTAATCCAGGTTGACCTCTGACCCCTACACCCATTGCATGAGTGCACTGCTCTATGAGGTGGCTGTAGTTAGCACAGTAGGTGAAGGTCATACTCAAATCCAGTGCAATGAATGCCTGAATAGTAGATAGGACCATATCCTGGACCCAATGATGCCACAACTCCACCTGTCAATGATCAAATGGTATCAATAAGGTTACTCAGTGTTATATGGTGTTACTCAATGTCCATAGTAGTGTTAATAGTGTAACTCACTACATAAATTAGTGTTACTTGTTGTATTAACTACACCACAAAACTACATCAGGGGGAATGTCCCTATTTAATCTCCACTGGTTTCAATTAAGGGAGGGGGTACTCTTTGTATTCTTTACTGCCCCTCCCATCTCTCCCAGGACAACTTTCTAACATTGAATCTGTTTCCCCACACAGGGTTCCAGTGAATACTTGTCCTTATTACAGGGGGCTGGAGTAGAGGGGTTACAGTGAATAGCTGTCCTTATTACAGGGGGCTGGAATAGAGGGGTTCCAGTGAATACTTGTCCTTATTACAGGGGGCTGGAATAGAGGGGTTAAAGTGAAGACTCAAAGATATCATATTAGTTGCAAATCAGGACACCTTTCCTGATCAGGGACATTATTACTCTTTGTGGTGTACATACCTTCAGTGCATGTCACAGCTGCCACTTCTGACAGGTTAGGACAATCACAAGTTGTAGCATTTTCACAGCTTAGGAAATTTGAACCATTTCTGCAGGTGACTACATCCCCAGACCAACCAGACTATTCCAGATATTGAGCCACTACAAGTTAAAGATAGATGATCATTTAACTAAAATTAGCTATTGTGTTCTTATAGAGAGCATAGTACAGTGGAACCCCGATTTGCGGACACTTTTGGGACCAACACAAAGTGTCCTGATTAGTGAGGTGTCCTCATCTCAGGGGTTTTTAGTTAAAGTCCTAGATAATACTGTATCTTGTATGTTAACCCACTCTAGGCTATATTTCTACTGAAAGCTCCCACTACCACTACTTTGTAGTCTATGATTAGAGCAAGCATGCACCGTGACAGATATTATTATAAGTTTATTGGTAGCTATAATGTATTCATGAAAAACATTCTGATGTGTAGCTAAAGTTACACACTTCCATGATATAAAGAAGAGTATATATTGTTACTAAGATTCAGCTGGAAAGTATTGACTGAAAAGTGTACTTAGTGGTAGAACATTGCAGCCAAGCAGTACTGTGTTTACCAAATCTACAGCTGAAGTTACCGGTTCAAGGTTCAAGACTCAATCGGTGGTGCAAGCTATGGCCTCAGAGATACCACCTGTATGGCCCACCAGCATATTTGCCTGCCGATTATTATCAGGAATGAAGGTGTCTATAGCTTTGGCAACTGAAAGTCTAGCAGATGCAAACAACAATTATATTGATTTTCTAACCATAAACATTGTGTCCGTAAATTGAGAGAAATTTGTATTACATAGCAATGTGTGGGTGTGCGGTAATCGTGTCCCATTTTGGAATAGCGAGGTGTCCACTACTCAGGGGTAGCATTATGATGGTTTTTAACTGGGCATAATCCGTTCTCAAAGGAACTGTCCCAATTAATGAGAGAGGTCAGCTTATCAGGGATAGGGCTTGGCACATTATGCTCAAAATTTGAGCTATTATGCTATGCTTTTATGCTCCAAAACCACATCATTATGCTCCCTATTCATGGTCATTATGCTTCCATTATGCTCCATTATGCCACCTTTGACCTTGTCATGTGATCCACCATGTGGCTAAAATTGACTAGTGTAGCCTGTGATGGCTTCATCAGAGCCTGAAGAGGCCAGCAATATTGTGACTATAGAGGAAACTACTGAAACTACTAGGCAGCTGCCCTCACTTTTGGACAAGCTGAAATGCCCAGCAAAGTCTGATCTTTGTAGGAAGAGAAAGGTTCAAAGTCTCAGTGTGAAACCTACTGCTATCAAGAAACGCCATCAGCCAGGTACTTCAAACTCTACAGATCCCAAGGGAGTTACTGCTCACTCTAGACTAAAAGAGTTTCCAAACGAACATTTGATTGTGAGAAACAGTAAACTCTTTTGTAGTGCATGCAGGGAAGAAATTGCTCTGAAGAAGAGTACCATTGTTAATCACATTAGGTCTGGGGAGAAGCACAAGAAAGCCAAGGAAGCAATAGAGAAGAGACAAACTAGAGAACTAAACTTGGTAGAAGTTCTAAAAGCATATGATCAGCAAGTTCACCCCAAAGGCTCTGCTTCAGTTTCAATGGATGCTCGTGTGTATAGGGTACGTGTTGTGGAACAATTTCTCAAGAGTGGTATACCTATGTCTAAAATAGATAGTTTGAGACCTCTTTTAGAGGAGGGATCACACAGACTTACCCATAGCTCACACCTTTCTGAATATATACCTGTTGTCTACTCCGAAGAAAAAAAAGGGATCAAAAATGAGGTTGAGGGTCGTGATGTTTCTGTCATCTTTGATGGATCAACCCGCCTTGGTGAAGCATTAGGAATAGTGCTGAGGTTCTTTTCGGAAGGCTGCATTAAGCAGCGCTTGGTTAAAATTGCTATGCTGAGTAAGCCACTTACTGGTGAAGAGCTAGCTAGAGAAATCTTAACAGCTCTTTCTACGGAACTAGGAATTGGTGGAAGTCAACTTTTAGCAGCTATGCACGACCGTGCATCTGTAAATGGTGCTGCCATGCGCACAATATCCATTATGTATCCAACAGCAATGGACATTGGCTGCTTCTCACATACTTTAGATCTTGTGGGAACAAAGTTTAGTTTGCCCACACTTGATAAGTTTATGAAGCACTGGGAAACCATTTTCTCTCATAGTTACAAGTCAAAGCTACTCTGGAGAGAGCTAACGGGAATAGCTATCAAGACATATTCACCAACTAGATGGTGGAGTCGTTGGGAGTGCACTAGGCAAGTGATGGATTTGTGGGGTGACATCCCAAAATTCCTTAATAATCCAGATATAGCTCCAAAATCAAGGGAGAAATTACAACTCTTGCTCCAATCAAAAGGAAAAGAGCTGCTTATTGAACTGGCTGTAGATGTGGATGTTGGTGAAGTGTTTGTTAAAGCCACCTATGATTTAGAGGGAGATGGCCCATTGGCTCTTGAGTGTTATGAGAAACTAACTGCAGTTAGAAATTCTATTCAGGTCCGTCACTGGCCCAATACAACTGCTGTTGCAAAAAGGATTGCTACTGCTTTGCAGCCAGAGCAGTATTGGATAAGCTACGCTAGTAATTGTGTGCAGAAGGGTTTTGATTATTTTGAAGACAAGTTTTTTCAGGATTTTACACCCATTATGGATGCATTTAAGAGTGCTCGTCTTTTCAATCCAGGAAAGGTCACTGATCTTAAACCAACTGCTGCTTCTGTAGAAGCACTGAAGACATTTCCTTTCTTTGGAGATGAGTTTATTAGTTATTTGAAGTTAGAATTGGCATCTTATTTAGCAGCAGCTGATGGTACTCCCCGGGATGTGAACCCTTTGGAATGGTGGGAGCATAATAAGGGAACGTTGCCCAAGTGGAGTCAGGGATTCAGTAAAATTGCTTTGATACAGCCATCATCGGCATCTGTTGAACAAGTTTTTTCAGTTTTAAAAAAACATTTTACACAGTACCAACACTCTGCTCTTCAAGACTATGTTGAAGTCAGTGTAATGCTTGAATACAATCATTCATTTTAATATTTGTGCTCCTTTAAATGCTCCTTCAATTTTCATACTCATTATGCTCCAAAAAGCCTGCTATTTATGCTCATGACCAAAATATAGCTATTATGCTCAAAATTATGCCGGCATAATGTGCCAAGCCCTACTCAGGGAGTGCCAAGCCCTACTCAGGGAGTCCCCAGGTTCCACTGTATTACATCATAGATATTAGAGCGGGGAAAGGGATTGGAAACGGTCACGTGATTTTATACAGTTTGTACGAGAGTGACGCATGCTTCCTGTTTATGCAGCGTGTCTCACCAACCATCCATCAGCGTCCTTCATTTTTTGGACAAAGCAAGGGTAAGCAAAGCTAAGCAAAGCAGGACACTACAACAGATGTTAGTGTGAGGATTTGTTAACAAAATTAATGCTATTTTCATCCGTCAAAATGTAAGTGTGAGTATTTTTATGGCCATAGCATCTTATTTATTCATGTGGAGTTTTTGTGAGGACTAGATGTGAGCACAGAACACTTAGATGCTATTTCACCATTTACTTCGTTGATTAGTAGTGTATGAACTGCTTCTTCATGTATATGAAGTACAACTAGCCGAGTTAAGGCATACATAGATATACTTCATAGTAGAGCACTTTTTGTGGAGTTTTTTTTATAGCCAGGAAGCTATTAAAAATGTATACTATATACGCCAGCAGATTGTAACCATCATAAATAAGGGCATAATCCCCATGACTACATTTTCTTTTTTAGCTTAGGCATTGTGGGGTACAGAAAATGGAGACTAACTGCTCGTAAGAATGCAGAACAAAAAAAGGCTGAAACTGGGTAAATTGAAATCATCTAAAGGTCGACCCTGCAAGAAGCAAACTTGTACATTGAATAATGTAAGTGTCATTATTGCATAATACCTATCTAGATGCATAGTGAATCATTTTACATAGGCATTATTGCCAGCCAAAGCCCATTCTAATGTTACTCTTCCTTCAACTAAATGGACTAATCAAAGCAATGAATCTCAAATGAGGCTTTGCAAATTGGGTAACCACACCAAGTCATCAGATCATGATTGGCTTTGTAGATATTGGTGATATAAACAATGAATTGCTGAAGTTTGAGCAACCATTTGAAGAGAATGAAAGAACACTATTACAACAAAGAGTAGCCAAATATATGCTAGTGTTCATGGTGAGAGGGATTTTTATAGACCTGATATTTCCTTACGTCCAGTTTGCAACAAGAAATCTTTCCTCTGATTTACTTGTGTGGGAAGCCATACAAAAGCTTGAAGCAGCTGGTTTTATGATGATTGCTGTCACTTGTGATGGTGCTTCAGTAAATCTAAAGTTTTTTCACATGCATGGAACTGGCAAGTTAGTTCATAAGACCACTAATCCATATGAGGACCCACCTCGTTCTCTATTTTTCTTTTCGGATGTCCCACATTTACTAAAAACTGTACGGAACTGTTGGGCTAATTCATTTTCACACTCACATACTCGTGCTCTGTGGGTAAGTTATGAAGGTTTATTGGCTAATCATTATTAGTATTGTCGTCACTGTATAACAAGTGCTCCTCAGGATCAGGTTTAAGTTTACTGCCAAGGATAAAATTGGAACACATAAAACCGAATTCTTATTCCAAAATGAAAGTTTATTTAGCTGTCCAGGTAACTGGTGTGTAACTATCTGTACTGGTAAAGTGTTCATCATAATAATTTTTACAGGTCCTCAGCTCTAGTGTATCCAAAGGTTTTGAATACTACAATGATCCAGTGAGCACTTTAACCAGGATCCCTTAGAAAGTTTCTTTGGCAAGCAAAGATCCCATGGTGGCCACAATGACAATACAACTGTCCGAGATTTTGTGTACAACACAACTTCTCTTCGTTTGCAAGGCTCCTTAGCCAAGGATCCAGTTCATGGTAACTGTCGTAAGCCAAGAACTGAAGATTTCATTGATGAGACTCCTTTGCCAAAACGCAGGAGGTGAATTCAGAACTATAACAGTGCTTTATTTAGAATTTGTTGATTAATCATTTTTAACACAAAGATTTGCTATCTACATTACTATCATTAGAGTTTTGTGATTTCTTTAATCCCTTGTGCAGCCCAGCTTTTCCTTTTGATGTTTCATTGCATATTCTCTTATAGTGTTCATTCCACGTACCAGTGACAGAATAACCACTAACTGTCAACCATAGCTCAAGTATGTCCTTTAGTAGCTCAAGTGATTCAGCTTCTTCACTTTAAGTCCACACATACAATAGACCAATAGAAGAGATATCTTCATCCTTCATAAGATCGTCAACTACTCCACTTCTTTCGTCACAGTTTGCTTAATATAATGCTTTCAAGTGAACACGAATCTTTTCTTCAATAACCAGGAAGAAACTGTATGCTGAATCCCCAAGTTCAAAAGCACCTCCACGGTTAATACTGTCAAACAACCTTTTCGCATAATTGAAGAAGCTATCCTCAAATCTTCCTACAGCCATGTGTAGTAAGCACTGGACAAATGCAGCATACTTTGGTCCTTGCCTCTTTTCATACTTATGAATAAGTGATACTGGAACACAGCCACATGCTTACATTAAAATGTTCTTTTCATCTTCGGAAATACTTTCATTTAATACATCAAAAGCTTCTTGCCCAGGGCTAAATTGCCCAGGGCTAAATTGACCTTTCATTTTTTTTTTCAAATAATTCTTGTGTGACCGAATGAATAAAAAGGCAGTTTATTCAGTGAGTAGATATATCTAGTTTTGTCAACAATGTTTTCCAGATTTTATTGAGTTTTTCACATCTAAAAGCATGAAATTCGCTCCATGCCTTTTCCCTCTTCGTACTGTGAAGTTTGTACTTGGCAGATGATTTTAAAATCTTATTTAACTCACTGTCCAGTTCATTTGCAAAGCTATGAGCAGGTAGACTGTCAATAGTGCTCAGAGCCAGCACTCTTTTACCAAATACTTGAAGCTCTGTACAGCGATCCAATGGCATTATGAAGTGCTTCTGACTGAGAATGGAAGCCGTGGTGCTTCTGAGAGCCAGCAATGGTCCTTTATCTGGGCCGCCTTCTGACTCGGCCATTTTCTCTATGAGACACCGGAAGCAAGACACGGATCGAACAGACAAATCTATGAATATCGTACCGTTTCCTATCCCTTTCCGCGCTCTAATATCTATGATTAGATTCAACACCCTATTCACTCAAATAACAACCCAATACACTCAAATAACAACCCAATTCACTCAAATAACAACCCAATTCACTCAAATAACCCATTTCACTCAAATAACAACCCAATCCACCCAAATAACAACCCAAATAACAACCCAATACACTCAAATAACAACCCAATTCACTCAAATAACAACCCAATACACTCAAATAACCCAATACACCCAAATAACAACCCAATACACTCAAATAACAACCCAATCCACCCAAATAACAACCCAATTCACTCAAATAACAACACAGTTGACTTAAACAGAAGTCCAATCTATTCAAGTAACAACCCAACCTACTCAAATAAACAGCTCACCTCAAGGATAGGTCTCCTATACTATTATACTCTATCCCACATTAGACTATGCACACATGCACATTAATTAAGGGCCCACGGTCTGTAAATATGATCCAGTATACTTACTATAGTAAGGATTATTATATACAAAGTGTCCACAAGCAATACCAGCTTCTCTGGACCCTAAACCTTCACTACACAGAGCTGCAAACATCCCATTGTGACACACCTCCACTCCACCACTGAACACCCTAAAGTAATCTCGACCACCATACTGGTATAGGTATTGGTCTACGTTAGAAGTTGTATTCCAGAACCAGAGTTCACCATCATAACAGGGACGAACAACTACAAGTGAAAACAATGTATAGAAGGAATACAAACAAGTAAATAAAATCCTCCCACACATCCACACTCCATCACATCACCCCACTATCACACACCACACCTCATCACATTCCCACCTCACACCTCATCATATTCCCACCTCACACACCACATACCTCATCATATTCCCACTTCACACACCCCACACCTCATCATATTCCAACCTCACACATCACACCTCACACACCCCATACTTCACCATAATTATTATTCCCCCTACCCCTCAGTCATACTCCCCACCCTGTCATCCCATCATATCCTCCTACCTTACAAACTCCTTACCTTCTTCACAGATGGCACCAGTAATACAACACCCATGAGAAGCTGGGCGTCGCTTTTTATTCCCCGATATGGGGAATTGCTTGATTACATTATTCTCTGCAGTGAGGAATAGCAGGGCTAAAGACACCTTTTCCCATTAGTACGGGTCTTCACTCACTTGTCAAATACCCATTAATGCAATGACTACTATTTATCTCATTATGCAGCTACTAGGACTTTGAACCCTACATGTATACCGACTGACCTTGTCAGCACAACAAGGGGCTTTAATTGGAATATACATACTAAATTCAAGGGCAGCAACAACACTCAAAACCCTGGGCAGTACACAGGAGGTTACTGTTTGAGGGAAGCATACAATTGAGGAACATAGAGCACGTAGCAGAGTTTTGAAATAACTGCTGGCTACTGGCTACCCTTAGCCTGTGCTCTCAACTAAACTTATTTGACCACACCTCCACAGATTCAACCCTCTTCTGGATATTATTCTCTAGTCTATCCTGTAAACTGAGGGGGGAATTGTTGTGCAGTAAAAACTTATGATGTAATCCAATATTTAATGATCATGTTGTCCTATAGCCGGCCACTGCTCTACCCACATAAAAAACAACTACTCCCACATCAGTGCAGTTTTACCACCACACACACAGGACACATTTATCTTCTCAAATGGACAAGTTCAAGGTGAATTTGGACATTCTGTCTCAATTCAGGAGTTACCGTCCCATGATTTTCATGATATTATATAAGAAAAGAGGTAGGTGAGATAAATTAATGGCTGACCTAGTCCTATCAAGGTTGCTTTCATTAGACAAATGTCCATCAAACAGTCCTATGGTGGCTTGTATATTTAAGGGGAGAGGTGTAATTCTACAGAGTCTAAATTTCTTTGCCCAGACATGACATTGTCCCAGAAACCTTAGGTACATATACCTTATAGCAAAGGTGGACACTACTCCATGGACACTGGCTAGAATTTAAAATTATGGCCAGACCTACAAACATGATATTTCATCTTTACTTTATATTGCTGATAAATTTCTCTCATCCATCTTATGCAGGAGTAGATCAAGAAATTCTACAGAGGGAGGGGCTCCTCTAAGCCACACCCCCAATTCTACAGCCTCCAACTCACAAGGGAGAGGTATAATGAGTAAGTATAGCTATCTCCACATGAATTCCTAACTCAACTTACCCTCCTTTATCTCAGTATACTTACATCTATAATAAGTCCAGCTTGAAAGGATGGGTTGGAAGCACTTACTTCCTTGATAGGACCATTCACAACTCCAACATTCTGAGGATCATTAAAGCTTACCCTGTGCAGGATGTACAACTGTAACTGTCCTACTCTTCTTTAGCACAAGCTTACCTCTTATTTGTGTCAAATCCTGAAAATTCTTCATTGTCACAAAGAGCTTTCTATATCTGACCTACTTCAGACTATAGTAGAGAAGGGAGCACATTTCATACACATAATTATAGGGGCTAGATATAAACATACCCACACATATACATCAGCAATCACATACCTTTTGAAGGTGTCTGCTTGTTCCTTATTAAACCAGTTGAAAAAAAACAGGAACCAATTGCTGCTGGAGCTGCAGAAGATCCTTGTGGAAGGCCTCCTTATCTTTAGAGCCAACTAAACTAGTACTGAAAATATCACCATCTCGAACACCAAAAATGTCTGTCTTAGAGCCTTTAAAATGGAGCCATCTATCCTAAAGAAAACCACAACATGCAAAAAAGTATTTTCAATCTAATTTAGCCTCACCCTTTGTCTGTCGTCTAGCATGTGATTCTATGCCATGTGGCCCAACTGCCACTTATGGTAGAGTAGGAGGATCACATGATCACAAAAATTGCTGACACAGCAATGCTATAGTATGACTTGACATACAATTTTTGTGGTTTTTTCTTGACTGGCTCATAGTCCAAATTCACCATCTAAAGATGAATCTGATGAAATAACTGTTACTTCACCACTCTGCAATCATGTAGCAACACATTATTGGATCACACCCTCAATCTTCCTTTCTTTACATGTCCCTTTAGACAGCTAGCTAATCTCTTACTCGACGGGCATACACAATGTTGACACAATCACACCCACACCTTTTGTTATCCCTAGCTCTAGCTACAGTAACTAAAAACAACGTACAAATGAGCAGCAATCAACACACACACACCAAACACTTGGCTAAATCTTACTTTTTCTAGCCTAGTTATACACTCACCAAAGAGGAGATGACACCTGCTACACGATCTTGGCAAAACGCACATAAAGACGATGGATTATTTTAATGCGGTGACCCTTTACCATTTCATTTGTTTTTTTATTTTTCATTTTTTGTGTTGTCTAACAAGTGATTTAAGTATTTTCAGCCATAAAATCACTATTAGTTCCTATTATGCTGTAACATTAATGACAGTTCAATATAATCTTCTAGAGATGAAGTCCATCACTAAATGAATTTTACATAAAAACCCTCGGCCATGTCTATATAAGTCAGTAGTTTCCAAATCACTATACCATAGCTGAATCACCAGAGTCAGCAACCGTGGTCATACATGTGACATGTCACATGACTAAAAGCAGTGATCATGTGACAGGATATTCTGCTTTCTTTGCGCACACACTGCCACTGCCCACTTAGCTAGTGTCACATAATAGTGAGTATAATAGAAGCACTTTGCTAGCATAAATGCTGAAGTGATGAGCATTGCTGGCATAGCATGATTAAAAATGAGCATAATCCACCAATCCCTAATGGAGAAAGAGCCACCTTCCTCCTTGTTCTGAAACTCAATTATCTCGTGTTTCCTCAGAAGAAATAATTATTATAGAAAAACTAACCAAAATACAAACAAATAATAACAACAACAATTTTAGGGTGATAGTGATAGTGTAAGTTCAGAAGCCAGAGTTCCATATTTAATGTCATTCAGTGCTATTATAAGTCTCTCCCACGTAATTGGCTGACCTGCCTCCCCCTTCAACCACCGACTAAACATCTGACGACAGGATTCTTCACAGCCATCATGACGAGTGTTGTATGCGATCCTTTCCATGACATTATGATCAAATTTCAGAGCAAGAGCCATTTCTTTCCACTTGGAACTCATTTGATCTACAATCTTCAACTGGTCACTGCCAACCTTTAAACACTCTAACTGATGAAGGAGAGGCGTGTCACCTGCAGATGACATAAAGTATGTTCACAAGTAATGTCACTATTGACCACTTACTCATAGACGGAATCCTTTCAGTCTGTGGTGGTGGAGTGAAGTCAGGGAGTGGAGAGGCTGTGTCTACTGAAGTATCACAAACTTTTCTGGTGCATTGGACTGCATAGTATAAATGTAAAATATATTAGGTAAAGGGTTTCATACATTTGGGGGATCACAATTGCATACAAAAAAATGACCCCTTACCAATAGAGGGAGTCTGTGAAGGTTGATGTGGGATGAGGTCAAGAGGTGGAGATTGAGGAGAGGATGGGTCTACAGAAAGAAAGGAGAAGTAAAACTAACACCTCACACTCTTCACTTCCATACCTCTCAACCAGATCCTGTGCTGTACTGTCAATGACCCTCCATGAGTGAGGTGCTTGGTACAGATTAGTTCATCACCAACTTTTGAAATAGTTGCAGGATGGAGGGAAGAGGACATGTGTTCCTCACACAGGAAGGACACTATTGGTCTGTCTGGTGTGTAGTTGAGCTTCTCAGTGGCTTCATCGATTGCACTAACGAGGGTGCTATGAATTTCCATGCACATTCGAGATACAGTTTCATTGTACAATGGAACATCATGAGGCACGTGAATAGTGACTAGAAAGTAGTTGTCGAAAGAGTCGTTGATGGTGACTTTGCAATTTCCTTGGTAGCCTGGAAGTGAGAAATGGACGCTATTTCTTGTGATGTTAGAAAACTCTCCAGTGTGGGGGTCTTCAAACAGCTTCCACCCGTTTACGGTGATGACATGGCAGATGGTCCCACAGTAGACTCCGTACCATGGTGCACCCTTTGGAAAATGAAGGACCATGGGTGGGACGCTCTGGGTCTTGGGTTCTGGATTACAGCTGGTAAGCATGTCTACCTTCAAGACGCAGGGCATCAAATACTCCCCTTCATTCACCTCTGAAACTATAAACAGCTTCACAAAGAGCCTCATCATATCAGCAGGAGAAAACACGCCATCCACATAGTGGGCTGGAAACTTCTTCAGACAGTCGATGCTGAGAATACCACACTGGCTGAACTTCTTCCACATCCCAGACAAATTTCTCTGCATCTCAGGCTTGGTGGTCAGTTGGATGTGATATGCCACTAACTCGGTAAGCTTGTTGAGGACGGACTGAGGATGTCCAATCACAACATTGGGGAACTCTTCTTCAAAGTAAAATACTAGCTTCATCTCGTGAAGGAATCTCAGAGCCTCCTTCAAAGACTCCTCAGTGATGTGATAGTGGGAGACTCGAGGTAAAATTTCAGATTCGTGAAATGCAATCTGATCAGATTCTTGTACCATGTTTTGCAGAGTGAGCTCCACTCCATAGTAGTTGACAGGGATACTGACAGTTACAGCATTAGACTGGTCCATTATTACCTCCCTCAGTTCTCCAGCCGTAAGGTGGTCGACTTCCTCAGGGTTCTTGGCATTGAGGGCATAGATAAGTTCGTATTTATTCCTATAGATGACATTCTTTTCCAGACCAAAGAATTTCACCATATCCTTTAGCTTTCGATTCTTTTCCTCTCTTGTCTCAGTGCACTTGTACTCCTCGTCTCTGTGGGTGCCAACAAATATGACCTTGACATGCCTGTCTTTCTGAGACTTTGAGACGATCATCCTCAAGCAGAGACGTATAATCTGCTCGTTGGTGAGTGTGGACTTGACTCCTTCCCCGACAGATTGCCCCTCCTCGTTGTAGTAGTAGTTCATAGGATATTCATCAAAACGTTGGCTGAGATCGGTCACCAGTATACCAAGGGAAAGGTTGTCAATGAATTTTGGCAGAATCTCTAAAAATTGAGGCTGTCCACCACAGTCACTCATCTCACCAACAATCTGACCGTTTAGTACCTTTACATCCTCATCTGGTTTATAGAAACGTGTTATCAGATCCTTCTCCACTTCATCAGTTGGTACAGCTGGTGCGTTGACAGCCTTACGGATAAATCTTTGAATTCCTGCTATTGGACCTGTAGGAATAGATTCAACAACAAAATCCTTGGCGGTCTTCATCATCATGTCCGAGTAATCGTCCACATTAATTCTCTTGAGCTGCTTCCCGTCCACTCCGATTCTAGTCATGGCAACAGCTCGTACAGGCGTTTCAGCACAGGGTGTGCTGACACGTGTGGAAGGAGGATTCTCCCCTAGTATAAGTGCGAGAACATGGCTCTTGCCTGCTCCAGCAAAGCCAAACATTATGCACCTCAATGCATAATAAATCACCTTGATGAGACTCATGGCCTTATCGAAACCAAGACGAGTCTTTATACTCGAACATGCTATAAAGGAGAGATGAGAGAGTTCCATATGTGACCACATACACTATAACATTAGTTATTATGGAATGCCATTGTGTAGAACTAAGGAATCTAGTTTGGATCATGAATATCATTAAAACACATACAAACACATGTACATTATGTGATACAATAATACATGCTATCACATAGGTATGTTAGCTGACATCACTCACAGTGGAAACCCTCCATTCCAACCCCTGTTATGAGGATACCTCTATATACCGTGGAACCGCTCTATTATAACCACCTGATATGAGGATACCACTGTATACAGTGGATTACCTCTATTACAACCCCCTGTTATGAGGATACCCTTACTAGAACCCCTATATTCCAGCCATTTGAAATGAAGATACATTGAGGAGACTTGGAATGTCCCAAATAACAGCTTGTGTAGAAGTAGAACTTTACTCCCTGAAATGAGGTCACCTAATTTCTTCCAAGGTGTCTGGAATAGAGGTCCATCCACTGTATGGTAACACTTCATTGTGTGTCATGTCATATACATGTACTACATGTAACTTACATGTAAATACAAGTACAGTGGAACCTCAGATATTATATTATGTGACTGGCACTAGAGTCTAATGACACCTCTCTATTAAGGAGGACACTTGGATAGTTCATGTAATAACATTAATAGAACTTCACCCCCTGAAATGAGGCCATCCCTCTCTGGAGTCTATGTACTCAGAGTAGAAACATAACTGAAGTTGGTATAAGTTAGTAAAATTATGTCATCTTGTGGCTTCAAACAGTCTGTTGCTAACTTAATTAATATTCAGGACTCACTAAACAACAAAATTAGTAAACACAAACATGCCCTCAAGCTTATAATTAAGATGGTGTATTTAAAATCTTATCAGAAATAGATTGCTATGAAGAATCATGTATGTCTGTCTGTCAGAAGCTTACAAACACATGTATATTAGGTGACATAATCACTCCAACACCCTGATATTGTATACACTAATATGCAGATACCCCTCCATTTAAATCATCTGACAAGAGAATACCTCTGTATATTCCAACCTCATGATATGAGGATACCTCTTTAAAAAGTGACCTTCCAGTTTAATTTTGTTCCAAGGTGTCTGGAATAGAGGTCCACTGTATAGTATAGTAACACTTCATTGTGTGTCATGTATAATATTATACAGCACACAGTTACATGTATATACATACATATATACATGTACCTTACATGTAAATACAAGTACAGATGATGTTCTGATGGATTGCCCTCTTGTGAAACCACACCTACTCCCTATTTAAAAGAGTCTACTCAGCAGATCTCTACATACTTTGAGAGGATAAATCTTACCACATGCTCAATAATTAACACTTGCTTAGGTACTGTTACCAGAAAGGGTGTGAGGGTTCAACAAACTCCACCTGGATTAGAACATACTAAATTCCTTTAAAAAGTCTATTTCAAGTACAAAGTCCACACCCTGACCGACCAACCCTGTAATTTTAGTGATGTCATGCCATAAAGTGAACAATTATATTACACTAGATAATTTTATAATCAGTATTATCAACCATGGAGGTGTGGTTACAATGTCACATTTAAACACTTCTACTAAAACTTTCTAAAGTGTTTTGTAATGAAACAACAAATGGAGCTAATAGAAATGTCAACCAGTGACTTAGAGGTGTAGTGTAAACTAGTTGCCAGCTGGCTGTCTGGCTTCCATGACACATATGGCAATACCTAGTCTTTGAGGACAGGGAACAGAGTGATAAACCCAGGCAAGATGGCAGTAGCTGGGTTATACTGGGCCTTCTTGCCAGTATAAGAATTATCATGCTTTATATGCATGTAGTGAAATCTTCTACATGAAATTAACTGGAAGGTTTAAACAACATCAAGTGGTGATTTCTTCTCCTGTGGTTCATAATTATATCTTAGCATCACTAAACACTAAAACACAACCTTTACTAGGATAAAAACAGTGAGACCTGTATAACCTTTAACCTTTAAACAGGTTTAACTGGTTTAGGAATGTAATAACTTGTAGAAATAATTACTAACAGACAACAGCTGAATGTTTACTGGTCTCTGAGGTATGAATGGGAGAGAGATGAGGAAGTGTTAATACTATATACTGTTAGCTGATGCTTGGTCATGTGACTGCATACACTTTTTATATGTGTTTGGGTATGACAAAAGGGATATCTCTATGTGGACTTAATATGAGGATCCACTATCCCAGTTAAGGGGTCAAAGTCTGGACAGATAGGTGAGTCCTATTCTTTGGCCTTTGAAGTATGGTAATCTGGTGGTTAATACTTCTTCACAATGATCTGACAATGACATGGATTCTAACAACCTCTTAGATATAACATTTCTACTATAATGGGACCCTTAATAACACTGCCTGTTCTCTATAAGTGACTCTCTACTGGAATTACTAGCTCAAGTAGAGTACTGAGTGGAGAAGTATCTTTCAGTCTGGAGAGGACCCCTCCTATAATATCACATAGATATTCTACCTGACATAACCTCTCAATGGGAGAGACTGACAAATATCCCCTTTACAAATGTAACAAATACACACTTATCCTATAACTGATAGACTGTACTAGAGATGAGTTATATAGACAGAAAGAACAAATTTTTCCTAGTAGAATGCAATTTGTTTGAAGTCTATATCTCATTCCAGTCTAAAGTTATGGCCAGTTAAAGTTTCACCTACTTTTAAACTTTAGCTAATTAGTTCTAAAAATAGTAACATGTTAATTATATTCATGAATTATTTTTTTATTATTACATTACATCATAATAATTATTACATCATCATTCAAAATTTATTAGCTACTTAAATTATGGACTCACCTTTATTTTCTATAATCTGCTTTATTTCTGTATCACAGTGATTTATCTGTTGTTTATAGTCCTGGATAGAGCTCTCACATATCTTCACACTATTCTTTAGCTCTTCCCTCCACCACTCTCTAGTGTTGGGATCCTCTATCTCACTCTGATAACTAGCTATAGACTGCACACAAAGAACACACACCAGGTATAGAATGGGCTACATGCACCACTCTCATCATACCACTACTATACTCATCACTTACCTCTTCCCAATCCTTTATCCATTCCTGACACTCTGCCTTCTCCTGTGAGGAGAGAGAGAGAAGGTGAAGCAATGCTAACACACACACAAAAGACGGCCATCTTGGACCGACAAACACACCCTACCACACGCACAGCAAGGGACCTACTGACTCCAAACACAGAGAACATATACAGTAAACTATCCTCTACAAGGTCATCTGGGTTATGGACACTCAAACCACACCCATTTCACACGGCACAGGGTTCAAAACAATTTATGCTGACTCAGCACTTTTTGGTCTAACCTGAACAGGGGTCGTGCTCGGACACTGAAGGAGGTGTGGCCCCTAAATTTGGAGGCTAATACCTTGGAGACTACTACTACAAGGTCATGTGGTTTTGCAGTCCATCCTTCAATTTTTACCCCCACATTAATAATAGACCTTCAATACATGGGTACAGTACAGGTGCCGGAGGTGGTGGGAGGGTGTGGCTGAAGGCACCGAACTAACATGAAGGCATAGCAGCTGATACTAAACCTTCCATCACTGCACACTGCCTTCATCTATTACATGCAGTGCATGAGAGGCCTATTGTACCTTACAGTACTATAAATATGAGCCAATGTATTGATATGTTACCAGTATCAGTGATGTGAGAGTTTGGAAGGTTTACTAACAACACACACAAGCTCACCTTTTTCAATTCTTCAATTCCTTTCTTGGGGTTCTTTATCTGAAAAGAACCACAAATTTCACACTCATAAACACAGATAGTATAGACATAGATACTAGGAGATACATACAAGCTAGCTAAACTCTCAAAACTACAGCTAAACGCTTTGCTACATCTCAACTCCCCTCGGGCCATGTTCAGCTAGCTGCTAGCTACACTTTAGCTACTAGAACTAGCTACTGTAGACTAGATAATAATACACAACAGCCTAGGAGGTCAGGACAGAGCTAGCTAACTATGGCTACACATATACAGTCAGCGCACCACCACACTGAATGGAGTGCTACTTTATAGCTAGCTCTGCAGCAGCAGTTCTTGCTGATACTATAAGGCAGCTGTTCAGGGTTGGCGCGCTCACTAGCTGGGAATTATAAAAACAGGAGATGATTTAACATCTACACCACCACTCACCTTCTCTGCCATTACTGGGCGATACAAGATGTCCGACTCTGACGTTAGACGGTTGCAGTTAAAAGGTAATGCTAATCATGAGTGGGTGGAATTTGGTGGGTAGGGGTTGTTGTAGTTAGTGGGTTATTAACCTGAACTGAAATGAGATTGTGGTGCATGTGTGCTTGTCTGTTGTCCTCCCTCAGTCAGACATTGATGGATCAGTCCTCTCCCTGATTTAACACTGCCTCCCCTAGCTTCAGGATGGTCACTATCTGATGGCTTTGTCCACATAATAAAAATCAGCTGATAGGAAGTGCAACATTGATATTATGTACATATTAAGTATGTCAATGATGTTGACCTGTACTGTACATGTTATTATTGTATACTGTATAATGATTGACTAGTATACTAGCTAGATGTGTATAGTATTAATCTCGGCCTCTGTTGGAGAGCTGGTGAGCTGGACTCTTCTTTAGAGAAGAAGAAAAGGTGCAATATTATTCTTTCTCCTCCCAAAATGCAAGGTATAGAGATACCTAGAGTAGAGGAAACAAAGAGGAAATGAGGCAATTTTCACCTTCATTCAATATTTATAGGATGTTATCAGCTTGTTTATTAAAGGTATCCTTCCTGTTTAAGTGGAGCTTTACTACTTCTAACACAATAAGTCTATTCTATATCCTAAAATGAGGACACTTGGAACTCCTCTATTATAACACCCTTAAATGAGGACACCTCTATTTACAGTGTCACCCCTCTACTTCAACCCTTTAAAATGAGGACAACTCTGTATACAATGGAACCCTTCTATTCCAACCCCCTGAAAAGAGGACACCTTTGTACACAGAGGAACTCCTCTATTCAAACCCCTTGAAATGAGGACACCTTTGTATAAAGTGGAACTCCAACCCCCTTTTAACTTTGCTGAACATCCTCAGAAATATCTCCTCCCTACCACCCAATGATTTATCAGGTTCATACCCTCTTCAGTATTTGCTACAACTCCTCTATTCCAACCTTCTGAAATGAGGACAGTATATAATAAAACTCCTCTATTCTGTCTGAAATGAGGACACCTTTGTATACAGTGGAACTCCTCTATTCCAATACACCTGAATTGGAATTGTACAATGAACTGACATATAATATCACAAGATCACTAACAACCACACAGCTGGTAAATCACAGGATTACCATGGTTTACAAACATTAGTAAATCACAGGATTACCAGGGTTTACAAACATTAGTAAATCACTGGATTACTAGGGTTTACAAACATTAGTAAATCACAGGATTACTAGGGTTTACAAACATTAGTTAATCACATGATTACTAGGGTTTTACTTTTTGGAGAAGAGGGAGAAGGAGAACAAGGACCCAATACATGTAGCTATGTATATAATAACCATCTCACCATTAATTGTGATGAAGGCAGGAGCAGAAACCCTGAAGCCTCACAGATCAGCATCACATTAGACCACACCCCTAAACTATCTGTTACAGGCTGCAGGGTTATTAGTGGAGATGAGACTACTCCTTGTCACTAATAGAGAACATGGTGGGTGGGTAATCCTGTTTGGAAATGGTCATCATAGACAAAAACTCATTATTGATGGAATATCTTACTCAATATTACAGGGGGCTGGAATAGAGGGGTTACATTGAATACTTGTCCTTATTATAGGGGGCTGGAATAAAGGGGTTCCAGTGAATACTTGTCCTTATTACAGGGGGATGGAATAGAGGGGTTCCAGTGAATACTTGTCCTTATTACAGGGGGCTGGTATAGAGGTGTTCCAGTAAATACTTGTCCTTATTACAGGGGGCTGGAATAGAGGGGTTCAGTGAATACTCGTCCTTATTACAGGGGGCTAAAATAGAGGGGTTCCAGTGAATACTTGTCCTTATTACAGGGGGCTGGAATAGAGGGGTTACAGTGAATACTTGTCCTTATTACAGGCCTGGAATAGAGGGGTTCCAGTGAATACTTGTCCTCATTACAGGGGACTGGAATAGAGGGGTTCTAGTGAATACTTGTCCTTATTACAGGGGGCTGGAATAGAGGGGTTCTAGTGAATACTTGTCCTTATTACAGGGGGTTGGAATAGAGGGGTCCCAGTGAATACTTGTCCATATTACAGGGGGCTGGAATAGAGGGGTTAAAGTGTAGACTCAAAGAAATCATATTAGCTGCAAATCAGGACACCTTTCCTGATCAGGGACATTATTACTCTTTGTGGTGTACATACCTTCAGTGCATGTCACAGCTGCCACTTCTGACAGGTTAGGACAATCACAAAAGTTGTAGCATTTTCACAGCTTAGGAAATTTGAACCATTTCTGCAGGTTGATCTTGATTGGTCCTAGCTAGAAGTTGTATTCTGGAGCCAGAGTTCACCATAGTAACAGGGACAAACAACTAGAAGTGAAAACAATGTACAGAAGGAATACAAACAAGTAAATAAAATCCTCCCACACATCCACAATCCATCACATCACACCACCTCATCACCCATCTCATCATATTCCCACCTCACACACCCCACACCTCATCATATTCCCACCTCACACACCCCACACCTCATCATATACCTACCTCACACACCCCACACCTCATCATATTCCCACCTCACACACCCCATACCTCATCATATTCCCACCCCACATACCCCACACCTCACAAACCCCACACCTCACAAACCCCACACCTCATCATATTCCCACCTCACACACCCCACACCTTATCATATTCCCACCTCACACACCCCACACCTCATCATATTCCCACCTCACACACCCCACACCTTATCATATTCCCACCTCATACACCCCACACCTCATCATATTCCCACCTCACACACCCCATACCTCATCATATTCCCACCCCACATACCCCACACCTCACAAACCCCACACCTCATCATATTCCCACCTCACACACCCCACACCTCATCATATTCCCACCTCACACACCCCACACCTCATCATATTCCCACCTCACACACCCCACACCTTATCATATTCCCACCTCACACACCCCACACCTCATCCTATCAAGGTTGGTTTCATTAGACAAATGTCCATCAAACATTCCTATGGTGGCACGTGTAAGTATTTAAGCAACAGTAAACCCCTCCCACAAAATTAAAAATACTCCTGTTAAGGAAATGTTTACTGTTAGGTGCCTTTTTCTTAATGACCAGACCTACCAGCTCCTACGCTTAGCAACCAGCTGGGTACTGAAGTTAGAGAACTAGACCCAGCATTGCCATGTTTTTCACAACAAATCAGTTAAGCTTTCCAAGTAAAATCTGTCTTAAAGCCTTTAAAATGGAGCCATCTATCCTAAAGGAAACCACAACATGCAAAAAAGTATTTTCAATCTAATTTAGCCCCACCCTTTGCCTGTCGTCTAGCATGTGATTCTATGCCATGTGGCCCAACTGTCACTTTACGGTAGAGTACATGATCACACAAAAATTGCTGACACAGCAATACTATAGTATGGCTTGACTTACAATTTTCGTGGTTTTTTCTTGACTGGCTCATAGTCCAAATTCACCATCTGAAGATGAATCTGCTGAAATAACTGTTACTTCACCACTCTGCAATCATGTAGCAACACATTATTGGATCACACCCTCAATCTTCCTTTCTTTACATGTCCCTTTAGACAGCTAGCTAACCTCTTACTGGACAGGCATACACAATGTTGACACAATCACACCCACACCTTGCTATCCCTAGCTCTAGCTACAGTGGCTAAAGGAAACATACAAATGAGCAGCAATCAACATACACACACACCAAATATTTGGCAAAGTCTGTTACATATACACTCACCAAAGGAGAGATGACACCTGCCATGAATGATGTTAGCAAAACGTGTGCGCACTCAATGGATTTTCTGACGCGGTGACCCTTTACCATTTCGTTTCTGGTTTCTTAAAATAACATTATTATTGTGTGGTGTCCAAGAAGTGATAATTGTAATAATCATGTAAACAATAACAATAACAATAAAAATAAACAAAGATTGTCTCCAATGTTCTCTGAACAGACTGATGAGTGTACTCTGACCTGTGTGTTTATTATAGCAAAATATTAGAGATTATTCTAAAGTAACTGCAAGATAAAGGAATGTCTATAGTATTGTTGTTTAGTTAGTAGTTTTGGACTATTAGTTAGTTTTCAGTTAGTTATTGGAATCTTACAACATTTTAGTATAGTTACATGAGCCTGGTATTTCTTTTAGTTTAGCTTTAGTTAGTTACAAGAGCCTAGCGTTAGTTTAGTTCTAGTTAGTTACAAGACCATGGTAGCTATTTTGGGGCAATCAACTTATACAATCATAGTTTAAGTTAGTTGGAAATGTAATTTTTTGCTTCCATGGGATGAATGCTGCTTGTTAACTACAAACATTAATACAATAATTATCAGCTGGAGGTGTGCTCAACTAATATTAGATTCAACCTCTGCTCTCATTAGTTTTAGTTTAGTTTTTGGTGCAATATGATGTAAATAGTTTAGTTATAGTTTTGGCAAGTAAGTGAACTACAGTTTAGTTTAGTTTTAGTAGTGAAGAAATTACTGAACTATTATCCATTTCAGTTTTAGTTAACGAATACAACAGTGGCTAAATCCCATGTACCTAACACACAGTTTTTATCACATATCATTCACATTTTCTTCTTCATGGGAACTGATGAATCCCGCTATCCCATGTACCTAACACGCACAGTTTTTGTCACATATCATTCACATTTTCTTCTTCATGGGAACTGATGAATCCCGCTATCCAACATGAAGGTTGAATATGAAATTTTTCACACCATTCATGATCAGGATACATCAAAATTATTATACATAATAATAACGACCATGTATATTTTCATTAAGCCAAAGAACATAAGCAAGCATAATAATTATATAATGATAACAATATACAATAGTTCAATACTAATAAGTTCATGTTTATACAATGGCCCAAGACGAAACTTTGCTGGGCTTAGGACGCTCAGACACCTCACCAGTCTCTCTAGTCTTCATCTGACACTTGGACTGTGGTGACTTGCCATCTTTTGAGACTACATCTCGGGGATCGCAAAATGAGTAGACCCTTGATGCTCGCCAAGATAGAGGTTTTATAATTATTATTCTGTTCTCATTTTCATCCTCCCCACTCTCTTCACTTGACATGAAGTCTGTAATAGGCACCTTTGACCACTTCTCTTTATCTTAGGCTGGTAACACCACCGCTTTTGGAACGTAATTTGATGATGTTGTAGTTTCTAAAAAAAATATCATATAATTAGCGTATTTAGATTGGCACTAGTTCCTGATAATAGCTAATATACCATATAGCTGGTTATTTTCAAGGGATCTGATTTTCACTGTTTTCACTGCTACTCTTCAATACTTGAACATTTAATCCATGAAAATTATTTCAGTGAATTTCCTAGATGGCATCAATCAGTGAAAAATTTTAGCCTTAAAAATAACCATCTATATGGTACGTACATAGTCGTGAAAAGCTAGGGTGAGTCAATAAAAATTGTACTTGAAATTTCACTAGCATAGTGACTATGTCAGAGAGTCAGTAATATAGCCCATTGTTGACTGTATAATACAGTCACAATTCTTAACAGTGCACACCTACTTTGGGGGATATCATTGCACAGCATAAGTTGGCTTCATCACTTACAAGAAATCAAGTGTGTTTTTATTAACAGCGGCAGAAGTTTGTGTGCACAATGCTATTGGAGGTTTGGTCACCCCAAGGTAGGTAGGTAAAAGGTTGGAATGTGAAGGCAAGTATAGTATATAGGACCTAGAGTTAAAAACCCCTTGGGATTTTTGATATTTGTAACAGTGAAATGTTTTTATCTCTGAAGTTAACTATGGTACTTGAATGGGGGTAGCTGAAAAAGCAGCTGCATGAGGTAAATTGTGGATATGGTTGTGGATATGTACCTTTGCGATACCTTCACAAGCAAGTCACAACGCTTATTTTTGCAAAGTACTGTAGCCAAGGAACTGATACTATAATCACAGCTGTGCAGACACTAACTGTTAGTAACACATTTTCATTGAACAATTAAGTATTATACTGTAGAGTGGAGTGGACACCATTTGTACTAGTAATAGTTAAAACATGAGCATGAGTGATCTATCCATGGCAACAGATTTGCAAGCATTTCTGGCGAGCAACAGCTAGCCTAAAACATGCATTACAATGGCTAGCTGCATTCTCTAGCTTGCCTAGCTGGCTCACATGAAAATTAGCTCACATCTCATGCACTGTCCACAAGTTCGTTACTTGATTTACACACTTTGCAGGTAGATTATCACAATTAATCCACCTGGCAACTACTGATATAAATATACCTGTAGAATAACCTTAAATGGAGCACACTCATTCAGTACATCAGATATTATCTGGTCAAAATTTCAATAGTCTTTACATTCAAAATTTGGTTTCCAAGTTTTTAAACCGAGTACTCCATGTACCATAATTCACTACTTACTCATGCAATTCTTTCTCAGTGCCGTCTTATATCTCCTAATTTGCCACGTCTCTGCAATGACTCTTCCTGGCTTAATGTCTTGTAATATGTGTAGACAGCACCTATAGTGATACCAACAATATAATTATAAAAGATGGCAACCAAGCTGCTACAGTTTTAGACAGCAGTAAGAAGTGTAACTCATAATATATAATGAACCAAAGACACACCTGCAGAGCACAAAATAGCCACCAAAAAATCCTGAACCCTGTAGTGTGCTACACCAATAAGGGAAGAGTCAAAAGTAAAACCAAGCTTGAGTGATTCTAGGCTTTCTCTCCTCATAAAAATTCAATCAAGACAAAGCTATTATGGAACAAAAGAGTAGGAGAGTAGTTCAGTATTTATTATGTTTGAGGTATATAAAATTATGGACATTCAGTAAAGGAAGGGAGGGGGGAGGAGGCTCCCTAAAATATTATAGAGAAAGTTAGGATTAAAAGGAATTAGTAACTGGACTAATAATGTTGACCACGTAAATTATAACACTAACTTACTGCGAACATGACAGGCTTGAAATGTAGGATTAACTGCCAGTACTTCCTTGACCAACTTAGTTACCACATTCTGCTTTGTACTATCTTTAAAGGTAACCCTATGTTATAATATCCAAGATGAAATTCTACACATAATGATGACATCAAATCTTACCCCTGTCCTACATCAAATCCAGTGAAATCATCGTCATCATCAATCAGTGTTTTGTGCATTTTCCTGGTTTCAGCCTATGAAAGATAACCAAAATGATACACACCTACATCCTAAAATAGTACCATTCTCCATGGAATTACACTAGCTTCATATCCAGGCTCTCTAATTATATGGGGGTGGACTGATGAGTGTACTCTGACCTGTGTGTTTATTATAGTAAAATATTAGAGATTATTCTAAAGTAGCTGCAAGAAAAAGGAATATCTATAATCCAGAGCCTCTGATAAAATACCCTGACTCCCCTGGATACAGTTGGTACAAGTCTCTTACCAATACATCCCTGCCAGTCAGACACTTCATGGACCAACACAGGGCTTCACATATATATAGGAACATGGGATGGGATTAGCGTAGGATATGGTTCCTATACTCATCAACCTTCAAAAGTGACACCTTCCTGACTAACTCCACCCTAACCACACCCCAAACACTATCCCTATATCAATACATAATAGGAAAACTCAAATAATTACACACACTGAGTGACTATCCATCTCCACTCAAGGAGCATTTGAAGGTGGATTCAATGGTGATGCTGCTGAGAAATCTATCTTTGAGGTAAGGACTATGTAATGGTACAAGACTGAAAGTCACCAAACTGCACCAGAATTGCATTCAAGTAACAATTCTTCGGGGTAAAAACAGAGGAGAGATAATTCTCATTCCTAGGATTAAGCTGGTACCAAGTGACATCAATCTACCATTTTGTCCTGGAAAGGAATAAACTGCCCTTGCGACTGGCCTCCTCCATGACAATCAACAAGGCACAAGGACACACCTTTGAGAGGGTGGGAATTTATCTTCCATATCCTGTCTTTTGTCATGGTCAGCTCTATGTGGCATTTTCAAGGGCTAGGGGCTATGGCAGCAGTGAAGGTAAAGTGTTAGAGACAAATCAACAGGGAATCAGAGGCAGGAATACTGTGACGCCAAATATTATTAACTAACTCAACTTACCCTCCTTTATCTCAGTATACTTACATCTATAATAAGTTCAGCTTGAAAGGATGGGTTGGAAGCACTTACTTCCTTGATAAGACCATTCACAACTCCAACATTCTGAGGATCATTAAAGCTTACCCTGTGCAAGGATGTACAACAGTAACTGTCCTACTCTTCTTTAGTACAAGCTTACCTCTTATTTCTGTCAAATCCTGAAAATTCTTCATTGTCACAAAGAGCTTTCTATATCTGACCTACTTCAGACTATAGTAGAGAAGGGAGCACATTTCATACACATAATTATAGGGGCTAGTTATAAACATACCCGCACAGACAATGGAACTGTGGGCTATGGAGAACCTACAGATGCTGGCCAAGAACTCTTGGTAAAGCCCACCCATTTTTTCACCACACTTTCATTAGTATAGTGTTCAGGTGGAGACCCCAATAGAACAAGCTCACGCACATCAGCAATCACATACCTTTTGAAGGTGTCCGCTTGTTCCTCATTAAACAAGTTGAAAAAAAAAAAAAAAACAGGAACCAATCGCTGCTGGAGCTGCAGAAGATCCTTGTGGAAGGCCTCCTTATCTTTAGAGTTGACTAAACCAGTACTGAAAACGTCACCATCCTGAACACCAAAAAATGTCAGATAGGACCTCCTTCCGAGCACTGAATGAAGCTGCCTTAAGGTGTTCCTCCAAATTACTCTGTTTGTGAACAATACAATGAAGCCCTATGGAATCTTTGAAGCAAGCTTGAAGAGCACTCACCAGAGCTCCCTCACCATCAGCACTGTAAGCTTTCAAGGCCGATAGTCGTGGTTCACGCTATAGAAGGCAAGAAAAGATAGTGTTCAAAGTGTCGCTGCATATGGAGGAATGCAGGACCTATAAATACAGGGGGCTTTCCAGTACGTGGATTAATCAAACTAGGATTATGGTAGGTCATTAGTGTGACATAAAAATCACTAAGTTGGAAGGTAGCATCTACACCAAGGATTGAGGAAATTTTCTGGCTGACAACAAAAGGTAAGCAAATTCTGTAACTGCTGTTTGGAACAGATGCAACTGCTCTCACTGCTTCTTCTAAGACATGGTGGTATACTACAGAAGGGGAATTGATCTCACACTCTTGCTTTATGGCATCCAAAGTGCTAGGCTGAGTACGATAATGTGGCTTCACAGACCGGGATGCATTTCCATGTGAATAAGAATTACTTCACCACTAGTTAAGTGTCACAATAGTTTCATCAGTACAATCATCTGAAGCTAAAGTGGCTGATCTAAAGGATGCAATTTTAGAGAAATGTGTCCCTAGCCAGGTGACAATTTTCTATTTCTACTGAAAACCATCAATATACCACATCAAAGCTAAGAAGCCATACTATGTATGGTGTAGCATGCTCAACCAAACTATATCTTTTCGTGAAGCTACCCTTTTCCAGAATACAGTTTACCATTATTCTATATATTTGCCACTTCACCCATGCAATTTCCCCTCTTACTCTCTTTACCTAGCAACAGTTATTCACAAACTTTAGAACACTTTTGGCTTTTGCTCACTTCATTGTGGTGAATGGGATATACAGTAGACCTGGTTAAGCTGAACACCACCTGTTAAAGGACTACTGTTGTTAAGCACAAGTTTTGCTGTTGTCTAGTAAGCCCTGCCCACAAAATTAAAAGTACTCTTCCTGTTAAAGGAATGTTTACTGTTAGGTGCCTTTTTTCTTAATAACCAGACCTACCAGCTCCTACGCTTAACAACCAGCTTGGTACTGAAGTTTGAGAACTGGACCCAGCATTGCCATGTTTTTCACTATAAGATTTCTAAGTAAAATCTGTCTTAGAGCCTTTAAAATGGAGCCATCTATTCTAAAGGAAACCACAACATGCAAAAAAGCTTTTTTAATCTAATTTAGCCCCACCATTTGCCTGTCGTCTAGCATGTGATTCTATGCCATGTGGCCCAACTGCCACTTTGGTAGAGTAGGAGGATCACATGATCACAAAAATTGCTGACACAGCAATGCTATAGTATGGCTTGACTTACAATTTTCGTGGTTTTTTTTTTGACTGGCTCATAGTCCAAATTCACCATCTGAAGATGAATCTGATGAAATAACTGTTACTTCACCACTCTGCAATCATGTAGCAACACATTATTGGATCACACCCTCAATCTTCCTTTCTTTACATCGTACCTACCAAGTTTCAAGCTATAGGCTTGATTCTCAAGCATTTGACCTAAATCTCAAGCTCTCAAGCCTAATGGTCTTGATCTCAAGCATTGCTACCTCCTAACTATCTGATCTCCTATTAGCTATCTATTATATATTGACCACAGTATATACTGGATGATTGTATAGCTATATACTAGAGTTTGATGGTGGTACAGTATTCTGTTTGGCTTGCTACCATAGCTATCACATTCTAATTCAATACAGAAGGAAAACAGGCCTTCTCTATCATAGGACACTGACTTTTGACCAAGTTTAAACCCAGATTCTCAAGTAGAAAGACAAATCAGCAACATGGGAATACAACAAAACTCACACAAAGAAATGGCTACACCAATGCTACGTAAATAATGACTGAAATGATATTTGTAATCAGAGTTTATAGCATATTTAGAGTAGTTAGTAGTTTTTTGATGCATGATAGCTATATATATATAGTGCCACTATAACTCAAGGGGGTAGGGGGATGATTTTAGGTAGGGGGTGCTGCAATTACAATGGGTGGGGGGGGCAATTATTTAAGGCTATAACTATCATAAAAAGACCAACAAAAATATTAAAGCTTTCAAAAGACAATACATGTATGTAGCTATATACAGTAGAACCTCCCTTATCCGGACTCCCAAGATACGGGCACCTCCTTCAACCGGGCAGCTATATCTGGAACTTTGACTTTTCAATAATACATATGTAATAACATGTGGGCATGGTTCAATGTCCATACTGAGCATATGCATGGCATACTACCATGGCAAGTAAAAGGAAAAGAATGGAGACTAAGAAACAAACCAAATTATCATATTTTTTTGTAATACATAGGGTTCATAACATTACATCTTCCTTTATTCTGAGATACGGGCAAATCCGAGTTACGGGCACCCCCTAAAACCAGACTGCCCGTATAAAGGAGGTTCTACTGTAAATCAGTTTGTCCTTGTGAATGAATATACAACAAAAATAAATATTCAACCTTATCATTGTACTTCTGAGTATGTTTTAAGCATAAAAAAAAAGACCTCTCTGCTGTTGCTACTAAGTTTTCAATATCGGGGGAAACAAGTCCTACAAAACTGTCATTGCATTGTGCAGCAAAGCACATTGCCTTGATTATTAAAAGTCGGCAAATTTCCCTTTTAAGCATGCTGGCATGAATATAGATCAGAATATTCAAGGATATTGATTGTAGTATACCATCCAGGCTGTATTTGGACATGTTTGCCTGGTCTTTGACTGCTCTAGCTACTCCTTATAATCATAGATATTTGCAGTGGATGATAGGGAACAATACAACAAGGACATTCACATGGAGCAGATTTTTTCCCTTCATTAGGAATTTCAACTTCATGGCCCTGGGGATTCAAATTTTGTTTCACTGCTAAGAAAGTTGTCTACATTTAAATTTGATCATCAGGACAAGCTTAGACATGGCATCTGATCATGGTTGCTTAGTTTATCACATGACCATGATACCAGGATGTTACATTAATTTACACATGTACACATGTACATCATGTTAACAGATTGAAGGGATGGACGGGCTCCATCTCCATGTAACTCATTGTCAAATGTACTATTGCTATGGGCTATATACTAGGGTTAGGTATAGTACAATAACAATAGTACACAATTGACAATGATGTTCTAATCATGGAGAAGAACCACAAGTACACAAGTCAACTGGAACAAACGGGGTGCTGTCAAAAAATAATGTATGCCTTTGGTACAGCCACAAAAAACTAGGGGTGCTACAGCACCCTTTGCACCCCCCTGTAGCTATCTCAAGCCTTTTCTTTCTATCACCTTGGCAGCTATGTTACATGTCCCTTTAGACAGCTAGCTAACCTCTTACTGGACAGGCACACATGTTGACATAACCACAATCACACCTTGCTATCCCTAGGTCTAGCTACAGTAGCTAAAATCAACATACAAATGAGCAACAACCAACATACACACACACCAAACACTTGGCAAAATCTGTTATACACTCACCAAAGGAGAGATGACACCTGCCATGCAAGATGTTAGCAAAACGTGTGCGCACTGATGGATTTTCTGATGGATTTTCTGATGCGGTGACCCTTTACCATTTCGTTTCTGGTTTCTAAAAATAATATTATTATTGTGTGGTGTCTAACAAGTGATAATTGTAATAATCATGTAAACAATAACAATAACAATAACAATAACAATAACAACAAAAATAAACAAAGATTGTCTCCAAAATGTTCTCTGAACCAACTGATGAATGCACTCTGACCTGTGTGTTTATTATAACAAAAATTAATATTAGAGATTATTCTAAAGTAGCTGCAAGAAAAAGGAATGTCTATAGTCCAGAGCCTCTGATAAAATACCCTGACTCCCCTGGATACAGTTGGTACAAGTCTCTTACTGCTACCTCCCAGCCAGTCAGACACTTCATGTACCAATACAGGGCTCCACATATATATAGGAACATGGGATGGGATTAGCGTAGGATATGGTTCCTATACTCATCAACCTTCAAAAGTGACACCTTCCTGACTAACTCCACCCTAACCACACCCCAAACACTATCCCTATATCAATATAGGTGAACTGAAAGGGTTGAGTGTTATATAATATTAGAGACATGTAGCTATATAGTATACAATGTATTATTATCATATTGCCAGTTCACACTAGTAATGGCCTCACCACATAACAAATAAGTTTAGAGGATATTTTATTGATGGGTGAAGAAATTAGAGAGCTAGATATTATTGTTGGACCACAACTCTAGAGAGAAGAACATGATGAGATGTACAGTAGTTAATACTTACCTGCACTGTCAACAGAGTATACAACAGAGTTTTGGGCAGAAGTATCACTGTCAGAGGATGGTACACTATGGGTCATAGACAAACCTGCATTATGTAACAATATATAAGTACTGTAGCTGTTAATGTACTGTTGTGTGTTATGATTCTTTGTGCTTTGTGTTGTGGTAGAACGGGACGAGAGGGCACAAGGGACAAATGTCCCCCCCCCCCTCCCCAACCCCAACCAAAATGGTTTTAGGTTCCGATATAGTAAACCATTTAGAGCACCTCATGATGCTGTAACAACATCAAAAGGACGTGTAGTTCTCTTAATCTCCTGGCCCCTATTCATTTAATGGGCTCACAATAATTATTAACACAGCTGTATGGTGGGGAATAAAAGGTGTGTAAAGGGTTATACCGCACACTCAATAATATGAAATTCATGCATACCTTCTTGTGGAGCTATCTTCTTAGCAATCAGTGAATGATCAAAGTTCTTCAGAGCTGTGGCCAACTTCTGCCAGGATTTTTCGCTGTCATTATTCAACCATTCAGTAATGACATTACTTAAAAGTCTATCAGGAACACCACCACTCTCCGTCTTGAGATCTGAGAGTCTTCCAGGTTTAATGCCTAAATATATGCCAAGATCTTCAGGCCTGTTAGCTGGAAAATCTTCTTCTTTCAAGAAAGTTTTTACCTTGACAAGTGTGAGATCCCTACCTAATAGTTATCACAAAGGGTTCAGATTAAATACCACAGGGTCATATATCCAACATAATAACTCCTGAATACAAGCCACTATGAAGTTGGTTTTTGTACTAACATGTAGCTCTTGAATGAATTTTTGACTAGTATCATTACAACTATATGAATATGTTACATGGAGAAATGTGAAGTGTAATGGTTATTAATTGGTGAATTTGTATAAATGTAGTCTTGATAATTATATACAAGTATGAAGGAGATAGCTATAAGAGATGCATGTGAAGGTCAAAGTGTATTTTTCTCTAACTTACCAAAACCTCAAAAGTTTTGTTGAAATTCTTAGACTCACCAGTTAATATTAAATCTCACCTCTAAACTTGTCTCTTCCCTCCAGCCTTTGACAGTACGTAACCTTCATCATCCCTAATAGTCTCCCTTTGTTTATTGCTATCAAGTAATGGCACAAGATGGGTATCTGGTATCTGATTCTGCCATGATCTCTGTGGTCTCTTCCTAAGCCCTTCTTGATGGTGAGAGACAGTCTTTGCAATTTTCAATTTCTTCTCTGAAATGTCCACTTTATGCAGTACTGAAAGTGGCTCTATATAGTGTGTGTACTATACCAGATATGCAGCTACTCAAATTTATAGACATTATGACAGGATCATAATATTATATCCAACTTCATAACTCCTGAATGAACCTCCTTATAGAGTTGGTTTTATACTAACATGGACCTCTATTTCTAATGGAATAGAAGATTCCTATTACCATTACAACTATATACCTGGTAACACAGGGGAGTGGTCTGATGATGAAGGCTGTGGTAGCTATCAGCAGTATAAATATACATGTAATGAGGACACATCCCATATCTATTAGATTAACTGTACCTGTGTGTTAGCTCTGTACTGGGTGAGTTCTGGTTCTGAAAAAATGGTACTAATTTTAAAGAAAAAAATATTTTTTTTCTTTGGATTTTTTAATACAAAAAAAAAGTATAACTTTGTTGAGTACATAGGATATTATTTGGCAGCACTGCCAACATGCATAGCTATATACAGGAGAGAATTTACAGAGAGAAATACTTAGCTGTATTGTCCTGTATAACGTTGAACACTGAATGTTATTAATGTTTAGCTGCACTCCAACCTCCTTCCACGTGCATCCTAGTGGGTACTGGAACACACTTACTCTGAAATAAAGCAAAACAATGAGAATATATAATTATTGCTCACCTCTATATAAGTACAGAGCCCCACCCGCACTTCAAGATCTACATCTCTCAATTCAAATTCTTCTTAGTGTCTGTAAATTGTTCAACTCATTGTTATAATGTTTAGAAGTTGCAGTAATAGACACATCCAGGGGTGTAGACGGGCTTGGTGGGCCCCCCCTCCCCAAATTTTCAGAAAATGGAACTAGATAATAATGATAAATAAGCTCAGGTTCTGGCTTATTTTTTAGTTTTCTATAAATTCCATAATGATCGATGTGCATTGTAGTGGTCTGTATTTAACAATGACATTAGTGGTTAACAGGTAAGCATGGTAACATTGTTAGTTGCTTAGAGAACTTGCTAGACTCTTAACCTAATCCAATTGCTAGTAGCATGTCTGTGAATCTCTAAGATAGTAGTTTGGCACTCCTTTAAAGCCAGGTGAATCATCCAATGAATTTAAGGCCAGCTATCAGCCTGAATTAGCCAGCAGTCAGCCTGAACTGGTGAGCTAATAATATTTAGGTTTTTCGATCAGTGTATTCTAAAATATAATTTTACTAGCTTGAAAGTGATGTTGAAGATGTTTCAGTACAGAATCCAAATGAAATAAAACCTAGCCTATCCTTGTGTAGTTATTTTGAATTTGCTCTCTTACACCTCTTGGATTCGAAGAAAATTTTTACTTCTATTAAACCAGAAACAGTGTCTCTATTATAACAATACTAGGTGGCCTGACGGTGTCTCTATTATAACAATACTAGGTGGCCTGACGGTGTCTCTATTATAACAATACTAGGTGGTCTGACGGTGTCTCTATTATAACAATACTAGGTGGTCTGACGGTGTCTCTATTATAACAATACTAGGTGGTCTGACGGTGTCTCTATTATAACAATACTAGGTGGTCTGACGGTGTCTCTATTATAACAATACTAGGTGGTCTGACGGTGTCTCTATTATAACAATACTAGGTGGTCTGACGGTGTCTCTATTATAACAATACTAGGTGGTCTGACGGTGTCTCTATTATAACAATACTAGGTGGTCTGACGGTGTCTCTATTATAACAATACTAGGTGGTCTGACGGTGTCTCTATTATAACAATACTAGGTGGTCTGACGGTGTCTCTATTATAATAATACTAGGTGGTCAGACAGTGATGGTCTGGCAGTAGGTATAATATAGGTCTGTCAGTATCACTATAGTAAGTACTGCAGAGGCTTTTAACTTCTAACTCTAGCTTCTGGTGGACTAGTGCAGTGTGTCATAAATTCAATTGGTAGCTACATCAACAACTTTCAGTTGGTTGAGTATGGAACTGCACTCCCTGTAGATTAGACTGAATGAAATAGGAATTCATGTCACAGAATTGCTCGAAAAGACCAACACAACTGAAAATGAGAGCTGTAATCAAACTGCAGGCCACCTTCCTGACTCCTTCTCCATGTAACAGATTATTCAGATTACATCATTGTTAATTGTATCATGAGCTCTATAGGGCTAGGGCTAGTGTTAAGGTTAGATACAGTACCATAACAATACTACACAATAGACTATGATGTAATCTGAATCTGTTACACACACACACATGCATGGAGATTAGGGGCTGGTGGCGGATTATGTTGGCATATATCTTGAGCATAATAAGTCACTAATTGGGTACTAGCATAAGCTGACCTGCATAGTATTTTCAGCCATAAAATCACTATTAGTTCCTATTATGCTGTAACATTAATGACAGTTCAATATAATCATTTAGAGATTAAGTCCATCACTAAATGAATTTTACATAAAAACCCTCGGCCATGTCTAAATCAGTAGTTTCCAAATCACTATAGCTGAATCACCAGAGTCAGCAACTAGCTGTGGTCATACATGTGACATGCCACATGATTAAAAACAGTGATCATGTGACAGGACATGCTTTCTTTGCGCACACACTGCCACTGCCCACTTAGCTAGTGTCATATAATAGTGAGTATAATAGAAGCACTTTGCTAGCATAAATGCTGAAATGATGAGCATTGCTGGCATAGCATGATTAAAATTAAGCATAATCCGACAACCCCTAATGGAGAAAGAGCCACCTTCCTCCTTGTTCTGAAACTCAATTATCTCGTGTTTCCTCAGAAGAAATAATTATTATAGAAAAACTAAACAAAATACAAACAAATAACAACAACAACAATTTTAGGGTGATAGTGATAGTGTAAGTTCAGAAGCCAGAGTTCCATATTTAATGTCATTCAGTGCTATTATAAGTCTCTCCCACGTAATTGGCTGACCTGCCTCACCCTTCAACCACCGACTAAACATCTGATGACAGGATTCTTCACAGCCATAATTACAAGTGTTGTATGCGATCCTTTCCATGACATTATGATCAAATTTCAGAGCAAGAGCCATTTCTTTCCACTTGGAACTCATTTGATCTACAATCTTCAACTGGTAGCTGCCAACGTTTAAACACTCTAACTGATGAAGGAGAGGCGTGTCACCTGCAGATGACATAAAGTATGTTCACAAGTAATGTCACTATTGACCACTTACTCATAGACGGAATCCTTTCAGTCTGTGGTGGTGGAGTGAAGTCAGGGAGTGGAGAGGCTGAGTCTACTGAAGTATCACAAACCTTTCTGGTGCATTGGACTACATAGTGCAAGTGTAAAATATATTAGGTAAAGGGTTTCATACATTTAGGGGATAGTAGTATGCACACATTTGCATGCCAAATTTTTTTTTTGACTCCTTACCAGTAGAGGGAGTCTGTGAAGGTTGAGGTGGGATGAGGTCAAGAGGTGGAGATTGAGGAGAAGATGGGTCTACAGAAAGAAAGGAGAAGTTAAACTAACACCTCACACTCTTCACTTCCATACCTCTCAGCCAGATCCTGTGCTGTGCAGTCAATGACCCTCCATGGGTGAGGTGTTTGGTACAGATTAGTTCACCACCAACTTTTGACATAGCCGCAGGATGGAGGGAAGAGGATATGTGTTTCTCACACAGGAAGGACACTACAGGCTCATCCGGCGTGTAGTTGAGCTTCTTAGTGGCTTCATCGATTGCACTAACGAGAGTGCTACGAATTTCCATGCACATTCGAGATACAGTTTCATTGTACAATGGAACATCATGAGGCACGTGAATAGTGACTAGAAAGTAGTTGTCGAAAGAGTCGTTGATGGTGACTTTGCAATTTCCTTGGTAGCCTGGAAGTGAGAAATGGACGCTATTTCTTGTGATGTTAGAAAACTCTCCAGTGTGGGGGTCTTCAAACAGCTTCCACCCGTTTACAGTGATGACATGGCAGATGGTCCCACAGTAGACTCCGTACCTTGGTGCACCCTTTGGAAAATGAAGGACCATGGGTGGGACGCTCTGGGTCTTGGGTTCTGGATTACAGCTGGTAAGCATGTCTACCTTCAAGACACAGGGCATCAAATACTCCCCTTCATTCACCTCTGAAACTATAAACAGCTTCACAAAGAGCCTCATCATATCAGCAGGAGAAAACACGCCATCCACATAGTGGGCTGGAAACTTCTTCAGACAGTCGATGCTGAGAATACCACACTGGCTGAACTTCTTCCACATCCCAGACAAATTTCTCTGCATCTCAGGCTTGGTGGTCAGTTGGATGTGATATGCCACTAACTCGGTAAGCTTGTTGAGGACGGACTGAGGATGTCCAATCACAACATTGGGGAACTCTTCTTCAAAGTAAAATACTAGCTTCATCTCGTGAAGGAATCTCAGAGCCTCCTTCAAAGACTCCTCGGTGATGTGATAGTGGGAGACTCGAGGTAAAATTTCAGATTCGTGAAATGCAATCTGATCAGATTCTTGTACCATGTTTTGCAGAGTAAGCTCCACTCCATAGTAGTTGACAGGGATACTGACAGTTACAGCATTAGACTGGTCCATTATCACCTCCCTCAGTTCTCCAGCCGTAAGGTGGTCGACTTCCTCAGGGTTCTTGGCATTGAGGGCATAGATAAGTTCGTATTTATTCCTATAGATGACACACTTTTCCAGACCAAAGAATTTCACCATATCTATTAGCTTGCGATTCTTTTCCTCTCTAGTCTCAGTGCACTTGTACTCCTCGTCTCTGTGGGTGCCAACAAATATGACCTTGACATGCCTGTCTTTCTGAGACTTTGAGACGATCATCCTCAAGCAGAGACGTATAATCTGCTCATTGGTGAGTGTGGACTTGACTCCTTCCCCAACAGATTTCCCCTCCTCATTGTAGTAGTAGTTTATCGGATAGTCATCAAAACGCTGGCTGAGATCGGTCACCAGTATACCAAGGGAAAGGTTGTCAATGAATTTAGGTAGAATCTCTAAAAATTGAGGCTGTCCACCGCAGTCACTCATCTCACCAACAATCTGACCGTCTAGTACCTTTACATCCTCATCTGGTTTATAGAAACGTGTTATCAGATCCTTCTCCACTTCATCAGTTGGTACGGCTGGTGCGTTGACGGCCTTACGGATAAATCTCTGAATTCCTGCTATTGGACCTGTAGGAATAGATTCGGCAACATAATCCTTGGCGGTCTTCATCATCATGTCCGAGTAATCGTCCACATTAATTCTCTTGAGCTGCTTCCCATCCACTCCAATTCTAGTCATGGCAACAGCTCGTACAGGCATTTTGGCACAGGCTGAGCTGACATGTGTGGAAGGAGGATTTTCGCCTAGTATAAGTGCAAGAGTATGGCTCTTGCCTACTCCAGCAAAGCCAAACATTATACACCTCAATGCATAATAAATCACCTTGATGAGACTCATGGCCTTATCAAAACCAAGACGAGTCTTTATACTCGAACATGCTATAAAGGAGAGATGAGAGAGTTCCATATGTGACCACATACACTATAACATTAGCTATTATGGAATGCCATTGTGTAGAACTAAGGAATCTAGTTTGGATCATGAATATCATTACAACACACACAAACACATGTACATTATGTGATACAATAATACATGCTATCACATAGGTATGTTAGCTGACATCACTCACAGTGGAAACCCTCCATTCCAACCCCTGTTATGAGGATACCTCTATATACCGTGGAACCGCTCTATTATAACCTCCTGATATGAGGATACCACTGTATACAGTGGAGTCCCTCTATTCAAACCCCCTGTTATGAGGATACCCCTACTAGAACCCCTCTATTCCAGCCATTTGAAATGAAGGTACATTGAGGAGACTTGGAATGTCCCAAATAACAGCTTGTGTAGAAGTAGAACTTTACTCCCTGAAATGAGGTCACCTAATTTCTCTCAAGGTGTCTGGAATAGAGGTCCACTGTATGGTAACACTTCATTGTGTGTCATGTCATATACATGTACTACATGTAACTTACATGTAACTTACATGTAAATGCAAGTACAGTGGAACCTCAGATATTATAATATTATGTGACTGGCACTAGAGTCTAATGACACCTCTCTATTAAGGACACTTGGATAGTTCATGTATTAACATTAATAGAACTTCACCCCCTGAAATGAGGCCATCCCTCTCTGGAGTCTATGTACTCAGAGTAGAAACATAACTGAAGTTGGTATAAGTTAGTAAAATTATGTCATCTTGTGGCTTTAAACAGTCTGTTGCTAACTTAATTAATATTCAGGACTCTCTAAACAACAAAATTAGTAAACACAAACATGCCCTCAAGCTTTTAATTAAGATGGTCTATTTAAAATCTTATCAGAAATAGATTGCCATGAAGAATCATGTATGTATGTCTGTCAGAAGCTTACAAACACATGTATATTAGGTAACATAATCACTCCAACACCCTGATATTGTATACACTAATATGCAGATACCCCTCCATTTAAATCATCTGACAAGAGAATACCTCTGTATATTCCAACCTCATGATATGAGGATACCACTTTAAAAAATGACCTTCAAGTTTAATTTTGTTCCAAGGTGTCTGGAATAGAGGTCCACTCTAATAGTATAGTAACACTTCATTGTGTGTCATGTATAATATTATACAGCACACAGTTACATGTATATACATACATATATACATGTACCTTACATGTAAATACAAGTACAGATGATGTTCTGATGGATTGATTGCCCTCTTATGAAACCACACCTACTCCCTATTTAAAAGAGTCTACTCAGCAGATCTCTACATACTTTGAGAGGATAAATCTTACCACATGCTCAATAATTAACACTTGCTTAGGTACTGTTACCAGAAAGGGTGTGAGGGTTCAAGAAAACATAACAAACTCTCCCTACATAGTGAATTCCTTTAAAAAGTCTATTTCAAGGATAAAGTCCACACCCTGACAGACCAACCCTGTAATTTTAGTGATGTCATGCCATAAAGTGAACAATTATATTACACTAGATAATTTTATAATCAGTATTATCAACCATGGAGGTGTGGTTACAATGTTATATTTTAACACTTCTACTTAAACTTTGTAAAGTGTTTTGTAATGAAACAACAAATGGAGCTAATAGAAATGTCAACCAGTGACTTAGAGGTGTAGTACAAACTAGCTGCCAGCTGGCTGTCTAGCTTCCATGACACACATATGACAATACCTGGTCTTTGAGGACAGGGAACAGAGTGATAAACCCAGGCAAGACAGCAGCTGGGTTATACTGGGCCTTCTTGCCAGTATAATAATTATCATGCTTTATATACATGTAATGAAATCTTCTACATGAAATTAACTGGAAGGCTTAAACAACATCAAGTGGTAATTTCTTCTCCTGTGGTTCATAATTATATCTTAGCATCACTAAACACTAAAACACAACCTTTACATGGATAAAAACAGTGAGACCTGTATAACCTTTAACCTTTAAACAGGTTTAACTGGTTTAGGAATGTAATAACTTGTAGAAATAATTACTAACAGACAACAGCTGAATGTTTACTGGTCTCTGAGGTATGAATTGGAGAGAGATGAGGAAGTGCTAATACTATATACTGTTAGCTGATGCTTGGTCATGTGACTGCATACACTTTTTATATATACGTGTTTGGGTATGTCACGTGACAAAGGGGATATCCCTATGTGGACTTAATATGAGGACCCAATATCCCAGTTAAGGGGTCAAAGTCTGGACAGATAGGTGAGTCCTATTCTTTGGCCTTTGAAGTATGGTAATCTGGTGGCTAATACTTCTTCACAATGATCTGACAATGACATGGATTCTAACAACCTCTTAGATACAACATTTCTACTATAATGGGACCCTTAATAACACTGCCTCTTCTCTATAAGTGACTCTCTACTGGAATTACTAGCTCAAGTAGAGTACTGAGTGGAGAAGTATCTTTCTAAAGTCTGGAGAGGACCCCTCCTATAATATCACATAGATATTCTACCTGACATAACCTCTCAGTGGAAGACACTGACAAATATCCCCTTTACAAATGTAACAAATACACACTTATCCTATAACTGATAGACTGCACTAGAGATGAGTTATATAGACAGAAAGAACAAATTTTTCCTAGTAGAATGCAATTTGTTTGAAGTCTATATCTCATTCCAGTCTAAAGTTATGGCCAGTTAAAGTTTCACCTACTTTTAAACTTTAGCTAATTAGTTCTAAAAATAGTAACATGTTAATTATATTCATGAATTATTTTTTTATTATTACATTACATCATAATAATTATTACATCATCATTCAAAATTTATTAGCTACTTAAATTATGGACTCACCTTTATTTTCTATCTGCTTTATTTCTTTCTCACATCTATCTATCCGTAGTTTATTGTCCTGGATATCGCTCTCCCATAACTGTATCCCATACTTTAGTCCTCCCCTCTCCTCCACACTAGTGTTGGGATCCTCTATCTTACTTTGATAACTAGCTATCACCTACACACAAAGAACACACACCAGGTATAGAATGGGCTATATGAACCAATCTCATCATACCACTTCTACACTCATCATTTACCGCTTCCCACATCTTTATCTCTCTCTGCCACCTTGCCTTCTCCTGTGAGGAGAGAGAGAAGGTGAAGCAATGCTAACACACACACAAAAGACGGCCATCTTAAACCGACAAACACACCCTACACTACCACACGCATAGCAAGGGACCTACTGATTCCAAACACAGAGAACATATACAGTAAACTATCCTCTACAAGGTCATTTGGGTTATGGACACTCAAACCACACCCATTTCACATGGCACAGGGGTAAAAAATAATTTATGCTGACTCAGTACTTTTTGGTCTAACATGAACAGGGGTCATGCTCGGACACCGAAGGAGGTGTGTCCACTAAACTTGGAGGCTAATACCTTGGAGACTACTACTACAAGGTCATGTGGTCCTACAGTCCATCCCTCTATCTTTGATTTTTACCCCCACATTAATACTAGATCTTCAGTACATGAATACAGTACTGGTGCCAGAGGTGGTGAGAGGGTGTGGCTGGAGGTGCCAAACTAACAGGAAAGCACAGCAGCTGATACTAAACCTTCCATCACTGCACACTACCTTCATCTATTACATGCAGCACATGAGAGGCCTATTGTACCTTACAATACTATAAATATGAGCCAATGTATTGATATGCTACCAGTATCAGTGATGTGAGAGTTTGGAAGGTTTACTAACAACACACACAAGCTCACCTCTTTCAATTCTTCAATTCTTTTCTTGGGGTTCTTTATCTGAAAAGAATCACAAATTTCACACTCATAAACACAGATAGTATAGACATAGCTAGATACCGTTGTCATAACGTATTACATCCTCTACCTATCTATGTCCCTAGGACGCAAGCCGGTAACGATTTACATCCTATGCTAAGGAATAATGTCCTACCTGCAATAAATAAACCTTCAGCTGGTGGTCAATCTATCTAACTGCCTAAGAAGGGTAAATAAGATTGTTTGGGCAGAGACCACAGGAACAGAAATAACTTCCTAACTTATTAATCATGTGTGCATGTATGTATGTCATCCTGCGCATGTTCAGTAACCCCCTTTATGTTCACGTGATTCCCTCCTATATATGTATGTGTAACTCATAATTTAAAAAAAAAGAAAAGAATTTCTAACAACGTCAAACCCTGGACATTGGTCCTTCGAGCCGGATCTCCTAAGTCATTGAAGATCCTTGCCAGCTACCTGTGATTAAGTTTAAGCTGCTCAGCTCGTCTCTACTGTTGGAGCTACTGCTACCTACGTCAGAGACGACTTCTCCCCACTCCTAGACTTCAGTTGAGACAACCATCGAGCAACTGCAGTAGGAGGATTCCCTGGAAGACGGCAACAGGCCTCTTGAACGGAGTCACCTTAATTTGTATCAGCTTACCTAATCTGCTATCAACTTTTCACACCTCAAGTGTCAGAATTTATCATACTTGCCTCCTCTAAGCTAGGTGATAATTAACCTCACTTACTTTTATTCTATCCCAGTGTTTGCAGCACAAAGATGCCTGGCACACTAGAAGAAGAGCTGGATGCCATCTCCGAACTCCATAATGCTAAGACTGTCCATGACAGGCGTTCAGCAAGGAAAGGAGCCATCACTAGACTCGACAACTACATCACCTCCATAGGACCTCTGATGCTGTATGGACACCACGCAGCTGAGATACAGAAGAAGCTAGAAGAACTTCACCGCTCCAGAGCCCTATTTGAAGCTCTTCAGGAGAAGTATGAAGAGCTCTCTGAAGACAAGCCTGACTTTGACCTTGCTCAAGAACAGCAGCAAGCAGCAGAGTTCCAGGCTACCGTTGACAACATTCAAGATCTCTTCGAGGAGAAATATGCCATTGCCAATCAATATGACAAGGGAAGCTACCTCGAAGAACAACTAGAGAACTATGATCTCCCAGAGAAAGGAGATGCATCTATCATCCTGGCCGATTTCAAGAGGCTGCAGGATGCCTTTGATACTTACCTGTCGAAGACTGCTCGATTCAAGGGAGACAGAGGCATTGCAGAGCAGAGAGACAAAGTCAAGAGGATACTCAATGCAAGAAGGAAAGAAATCTTTGCTATCACCCCCAACAAGAAAGAAGCATCTACTCCTGCTGTCTCTGCAACCGCCACCACCTTGAAGACAGAGCTGCCAACCTTTTCTGGTAATCCTACCGAGTGGAGTGGGTTTTTCACCCTTTTCAATTCAGTCATCTCTAAGGACACTTCTCTCACTGACGCAGAGAAATGCTGTCTTCTCACAAAGGCAATGAAATCCACAGAAGCTCATGGGATTGCCATAAGAGCCTCCGAGAATGCTGACTACTCTCATCTTGTGTCTGTGCTGCAGGCAAAGTATAACCAGAAGAGAACAATTTACACTGCTCATGTCAAAGCCCTGCTGTCACAGAAGAAGATTCCTTACAGGAAGAAAGAAATGGAGGAGGCTTCAGAGAAGTGGCTGCACCATGCTCAAGGCTTAGAGAGAGCTGGAGGATACACTCTGCAGCAATTCCTGGGTGCCCTACTGATTGAGAACTTTGACGAAACTCTCGGGCAACACTGGTGTGTTCACACTGAAGGACACAAAGACCCTCCAACCATCGAAATGGTTATCGACTTCCTTCAGCTCAGGAGTATCTCCCTTCAGAGTGATCTGCACTACAAGGCTACTCCTTGCACTAACTCTGGATCTTCCAACAAACATTCATCCTCCAAGCCTGGAAGAGTCCTAGCTACCAGAGGAGACAGCCCTAAAGACAGCTGCCCTTCATGCAAGGGAGAACACCGTCTCTTCCGTTGTAGTGACTTTGGTGGATGGGACGTTGACAGAAGAAGTCAATTTGTAAGGCAGCAATATTTGTGCTTTAACTGTCTCTCTCCAGCACACTCTGTTCGCCAATGTCCTTCCAAGAGGACTTGTAACACTTGTGGACGTAAGCACCACACCATGCTCCACAAGACAGAAGATCCTGTTCCAACCAACGGCACTCCTCCACCAGGTGGACAAGCCCTGACTGCCTCCAGCCACTCCACCGGGTTTCTGACTACTGCCATGATGAAAGTGTCTTCAGGAGATTACAGCAGACATGCAAGAGCCATCCTGGACACTGCAGCAACCATCTCACTCATCAACTCCAGCCTGGCCAGAACCATCAGAGCCAAGAGACACCTGTGTGAGTTGGAAATTAATGGTAAAGCAAAGTCTAAATCCTATATCACTGTCCAGTTGAGATCTCTCCATCCAGCAACACAGATAGATGGAGAGGATGACTATCTAGAAGTGGACTTGTATGTGGTGGACGAGGTCATGGCTCCACTACCTAGAAGAGACATGTCTGCTGTCCGTAATCTGGATGTCGTCCGTCAGAACAAGCCACTAGCAGACACCACCCTTGGTAGCTATGGCACAGTAGACCTGCTCCTGGGAACCAACGCTGTTGGGCCTGCCTACAGAGGAGTGACTCTGCAGTCACCAGGAGGATTTGTGACGGTGACATGGACATTATTTGGATGGACAGTTGGAGGAACCATGCCTTCTACTCCTGCTGCTCCTTCAGTCATGAAAGCCACTCCAACGGTATTCAAGATCATTGAGAATCGAACCTCTACAGATTCTCTCTTGCAACAACTGTGGCAGCAAGAAAGCATCAGGGAAGATCAGAACAATCTTACAGAAGAAGAGAAGCTGGTAGAAGACCACTTCAAGGATACCACCAGACGTTCTGAGGATGGCAGATACATAGTGGAGTTGCCTAGAATCCCTGACCCACCTCAGTTGGGAGAAAGTCGTGCTGCTGCTGTAAGATGCTTCACTCAGAATAAGAAGTCTCTTCAGAAGAAAGGACAGTGGGAGACCTTCTCCTCTGTCATGAAAGAGTATGGACAGCTACACCATGCAGAAGTTGTTCCAGAGTCTGAGCTCAGCAAACCTGCTTCTCAGACTTACTACTTACCTGCCCATGGCATTTTGAAGCAAGACAGCACTACCACCAAAGTCAGAGCTGTCTTTGACGCTTCAGCCTCCACCACGACTGGAGTGTCACTCAACAACACCTTACTGCCTGGACCCTCCTTGTTTCCACCCCTGACATCAGTCCTCAACAAGTTTCGTCAGCACCAAGTTGCAATATGTGGAGATGTGTCAAAGATGTTCAGGGAAATTCTCCTAGCAGACACGGACAAGGACTACCACCGCTTCATCTGGGATGACGAGTGGGAGAGAATCCAGGACTGGAGGATGCTCAGACTAACTTTTGGCGTTGCAAGCTCTCCATTCCTGGCAGTCAGAGTCTTGAGGCAGATAGCAGAGGACTATAAGGCTGAGTACCCTGAATTATTCACTGTTGTTAACAAGTCATTTTATGTAGATGATGTGCTGACTGGATCAGACTCCCCCAGAGAGGCAGCTGAACTTAGAAGGAGGCTCTGTGACCTGCTCTCCCTTGGGGGGATGATGCTTAGAAAGTGGAGGTCAAACAGCAAAGAAGTCCTCCACACCATCCCTGAAGAACTGAGGGAGACCACTACTCTCCTCATTCGAGACAATGTCAACTCCCACCCAAAGACTCTGGGAGTTCACTGGGATAGTGCCACAGATACGTTTCACCTAGCTGTCCCAGACATCCATCACCTACAACACCCCACAAAAAGAGAAGTAGCTTCCTCTGTAGCAAGGTTATATGACTCTCTTGGCTGGTTTGCTCCTGTTACTCTGCAGGTGAAGCTGCTGTTACAAATCCTGTGGAGAAGAAGCACAGATTGGGACACCACCATTCTTGAAGATCTCCTGGACAGATGGAAAGACTGGCAGAGCTCCCTGCCATCTATAGCTGACCATGCCATCCCTAGGAGATATCACCAGCAATCCACCCAGCCTATCTCCATCCAACTTCATGGCTACTGTGATGCCTCTCAAGATGCTTATGGTGCAGTAGTGTACATCCGTCTGCTTCATCCAGATTCCACCATCACTGTTTCACTAGTCACAGCCAAAACAAGAGTTGGACCCGTAAAGAAGCTGACTATCCCTCGAATGGAGCTTAATGGAGCATTGCTGCTTGCTAGACTTCTCAAGACGGCTGCAGAAGATCTTGAGATTCCACTACCTTCCATTTATGCCTGGAGTGACTCCACCATCGCTCTAGGTTGGATATCCAATGTCCACTCCAAGTGGACAGTTTATGTCTCAAATAGAGTCAAGGAAATTCGAGAATTCATCCCACATAAGCAATGGAGATATGTACCGACAGGAGAAAACCCTGCAGATATTGCTTCAAGAGGAATGTCACCACGACAACTCATTTCCTCTGAGCTGTGGTGGAAGGGACCTCCATGGCTGTCTCGACCACCAGACTCTTGGCCTACACATCCATCTCCTACTTCAGTTGTTCTACCAGAAGCAAGAATATACATGTACATTGCTCGAGTCAAGAAGCCACCAGATGACTTGACTGCACTCTGGAGTAGATACAGCAGTCACAATCACCTTCTACGAGTCATCACTTGGATGAAAAGATTCTGCTACAACTCCAGACATCCTGACAGCAAGCTGCTTCAGCCTGCACTTCAGTCAGATGAGCTCGAGAACACCAGAACTATGCTACTGAAGCTCACCCAAAAGGAGTTGTTCCCTGAAGAGCTCTGTTGTCTCAGGAAGGGTGAGGGTGTTCACCCTAATTCTAAGTTGCTTTCTCTTTCTCCCCTGCTAGATGATAGGGGACTCATTCGAGTAGGAGGAAGATTAGAATTGTCTGGAGAATCCTACAACACCAAGCATCCAGTGATTCTCCATTCCAATCACCCATTTGTGAAGCTCCTAGTGAGACAGATTCACCTGGACAACTGTCATCCAGGCCCCTCCACCCTGCTGTCAGTCATAGCACACTCCTACTACCTGATTGCTGGTAAGAAACTCTGCAAATCCATCTGCCAGAAATGTGTTCCCTGCAAGAAGGCCTATGTCCGAACAGCACAGCAGCAGATGGGACAACTACCATCCTCCCGTACACAGCTCACTCCTCCCTTCATGGTGTGCGGGGTGGACTTTGCAGGGCCCTTCTACACCAAGGAAGGAAACCAACGAAAACCCACTATCCGTAAGAATTACGTGTGTGTGTTTATCTGCTTTTGTACACATGCCATACACTTGGAAAGAGCTGTTGATCTGTCCACTGCCACATTCCTTGCTGCTTTATCGAGATTTGCCAACAGGAGAGGATGCCCCAAACACATTTACTCCGACCATGGGAGAAACTTTGTCGGAGCAGCCAGGGAGTTGAAGGAAGTGTATGAAGTTCTAGAGTCTGAAAGCTTCCAAAACACTGCTTCCCACTTTTGCCACAGTTCACCATCTCAAATGGCATTTTATCCCTCAAAGAGCGCCTCATTTTGGAGGTTTATGGGAATCTGCTGTGAGGCTCATGAAGGATAACCTCAGGAAGACACTCGCAGGACACAAGCTCTGGACAGATGAAATGGACACCTTGCTTACTCATGTGGAGGCCATGCTAAACTCTCGGCCACTCATTCCGCTGGATTCCACTCCACCTGATGGCTTCCCAGCAGTTACACCAGGACACTTCTTAGTTCACCGTCCACTTCTCTCCACTCCACTATCAGCAGATGTTCAGCCATCCATGGCCTTGGCTAAGCGCTGGGATCTTACACAAAAGCTCGTTTCTGATCTCTGGAAATGTTGGAGAACTCAATTCCTGCAACACCTACAAGCCAGGACGAAGTGGATGAAATCTCAAAGAAACTTCACTGTAGGAGATGTCGTCCTCATCAAGGATGAATCTCTCACCGCCACCAACGTCTGGCCCATGGGAAAAGTCATTGCTGTATATCCAGGCAGAGACAAACTTGTAAGAGTAGTGGATATACTTAGCCTTGGATCTGTTTATAGGAGAGCTATAAACAGACTGGTACTGCTCGTTCCTAAAGAAGATGCAGCCCCAGCCCCGCCCCCGGAGGATGTTTGGGCAGAGACCACAGGAACAAAAATAACTTCCTAACTTATTAATCATGTGTGCATGTATGTATGTCATCCTGCACATGTTCAGTAACCCCCTTTATGTTCACGTGATTCCCTCCTATATATGTATGTGTAACTCATAATTAAAAAAAAAAGAAAAGAATTTCTAACAACGTCAAACCCTAGACAAAGATAGTTGCTAAATAGAAGTCGTTTTGTGTAGGTGACTCGTTGTGTAATATTTCACATTTCTTCATTGCTCTTTATAGTATCAGAGGCTCTGTAGAAAGAGTCTTGACAATGTATAATATGTCATCTGATATCATAAGTAACATAAATATTATTTCTCTATTGCTACCACTAAAGTCTATTCGCATTCACTTGCCCACGGAAATAGTAGCAGTAGAGTGTGATTACGTAGTAGTGCATCATTAGTTGATTTAGCAAAATACTTGTGGATGAAGGTATGTGTGGGTAATTACACCCATATAGTGTGATCTAAGCTGCTGTAACTTAGCTAAATAACGCACACCACATTCCGCGTGGTTAATGGAATGCTCTGTACTTATGGGACATACAGCTAACTTTTGACTGGTAAGGCATAGAACCTTATAAAAGATATCAGAAAAATTCTACGATTATTAGTTAACTGTTGGTGTTTGAAATTTTGAAATCAGATGAAAATTTAGCAAGTTATTGCAAATATTCGTGGTGCCAGGTCAACCCAAATAGACTTTAGTGCTTTTTAAGCTAATATTGTACAATTTCATCAAGAAACAACACTAAATATGATGAAAGCAACTGCAGGTAGCTAAATAAACTTGATTTATGAATTGAGGTGAAAGAGATTATAAATTTCTCCATACAAGTAGCATTAATTTTAGTTATTCAATTTCTGTAATATTGTCATCAGTTAGCTAGCTAGCTAGCTATGTAATTATCTTTTTTATCCGTCACTGGTGTTGTATAGTAAGTCTGGTAGCTTTATTAAGATAGCTATTATAAATCTATAATCATGTTGTACTGTAATGTAGAATAATAATTATGATGTCTCCTATCAGCACCTTTAACATAATAATATTTGAGTGAGCTGAAACAGAGATTCTTTAAGTAGCTAATGGACAAAATGGACACAAGTATTTGTCCATATAGCTAATTGGAGTAGATGTTTAACTGCCCTATTGCTAACCTGATACTAGCTACATATACATATATTTTTTTGTTTTTGTTTGTTTTGGGTATAGTTATAATGCAAATTGTTGTTATCAAGTTTGTGTACAGCTATAGCTATGTAGTAGGTAGTATTAGATCATAATTCAAGGCCGCGTAGCAGACGGTCCGGTTGGTCGGTTGGTCCGGTTTTGGCTGGACCAACTTTTAAGAGAGGATTTAATTAAGTGGGTGTGGTCCCCATGGTGGGCGTATCCTCACATGCGTGCTAGCTATATCTAGCGGCCGCATGGTTTAGTTTGGAGACTCAGCATGTTGTTGTTGCAACTGGACCAGATCAGCCACAGTTGTTCAATTTTCCCAAGAGGCCTTTTGAAAGCAGGAAAGTTGTAAAAAGGAGCTTTCAGCCTAGTTGGTTTACTAGGTGGCCTTTCTTACACTATGATGAATCAACAGATGCTGTATTTTGTCATACTTGTTAGATGGCATTTAAGCTTAAAAGGATGAAGACTAGTATGAGAGCTGACCCAGCCTTTGTGAGTTCACTTAGCTAGTATGTAGTTGTCTAGTACTACTTACTGTTAGAGCCTAGATAGCTAACTTTTAAGTTATCCTCTCCCTAGGCCTTTTAAATTTACCTTTACCTGTACAACAATGAATAAATTCTGCTGCTACTTTAGTCTTAGTCTTATTGTTATAGGTTGTTAGAGGTTTTAGTAATTGGGACAACTGCTTTCAAAAACCACGAGAGTAGTGCTTGTCACACTGAGGCAGTAGAAGCCATAGTTACACTACCTGCTAGTACTGGTGATGTTGGAGAGCAGCTTTCATCTGACCTTGAAGTTGTTGGTGAGATGACTTTGACAAGTATCTTTTGTCTACTCAGCTGAGTGTTCTTGGAGCAAACTTAGATAAGTCAATATTTGATGTCAAAGATTATATTCTTCATATATTTTTTGATCTGTACTGTACTTTAATTTCACATCTAAAATTGATTACAAAGTTACACCTATTTCCAGGATATAGACACACCCACTTCCTGGCCTGACCAAGTGAAAATTGCTTGCTATGGCCTTGATAATGTAAATAAAATTATAACATTGCTGAATCTCTTCTGGACTGAAGAGTTGACATTAGTATAAAATAACAATTGTTATAACACCTAGCTAAATTATTACGAGAGTACATATACTAGGACGTTATTCAGTGAGCTAGAACGTAAGACCCTAGTCGCAAAATATCTGCATCCTCCGGATGTAAATCCTAGGCATACATCTGGATCCGATGGAATTCTTGTAGGACGTAATAATACGTTATGAAACCGAAATTTTCGTTTCTTAATAATTCATTTTTCAAATTTTCAAGTTGTTTTAATTTCGCAAGAGCCTTATTATTAAGATTTCCTTTATTTCTATTATTTTTTTGTAAATTTATTGTAGGTGGCTGTGCATGGTTGGTCTTCTATATACTTCTGACCTCTTAACTTGAAAACTTGATTTTAATGAATGAAAAAAATTATGTAGCTACACTACAGATGGTTAATTATTTAATTTCGAACAGTGAGCTCTGTTATATTTCATTGTTGCAGTCCTAGCTTGTTTGAGAAGTTCAGCTGGTGTTTCTAGTTCAAAACACATGCTGTCATTGTTGAGTTTACAAGAAACAAGAGCACAGAGTGTATCTTGTTCTAGTTGAGATCTGAGTGTGGCTTTATGAAGTCATGACCTCCATCACCTTAACCGCTGTGCAGTACAACCTGCAGCTCTAGTGAATAAGTTAAGCTGGATAGGATGAGCTTGACTACGCAGTACAGGAGAAAGCGGGACTGAAGTGAGCTAAATCGGGATAGCGGGACATAACACAAATTTCAGGACTGTTCCGCAGAAATCGGGGCGGTTGGGAGGTATGATAAGGAAGCCCAGCATACTGCATGAGCTGTGCTGTGCATCTCCAATTATTCGTTAAGGAAAATTTTCAACTTTTTAAATTTCGTAATAAAAGTGCCATCCGAAATTAAAACAACCACGAAAATTTCAGCAAATACGGTACTGGGAGATACATATATACAAGCTAGCTAAACTCTCAAAACTACAGCTAAACGCTTGCTACATCTCAACTCCCCTCAGGCCATGTCCAGCTAGCTGCTAGCTACACTTTAGCTACTAGAACTAGCTACTGTAGACTGATAATAATACACAACAGCCTAGGAGGTCAGGACAGAGCTAGCTAACTATGGCTACACATATACAGTCAGCGCACCACCACACTGAATGGAGTGCTACTTTATAGCTAGCTCTGCAGCAGTTCTTGCTGATACTATAAGGCAGCTGTTCAGGGTTGGCGCGCTCACTAGCTGGGAATTATAAAAACAGAACATCTACATTACCACTCACCTTCTCTGCCATTGCAACGTCTACAAGATGTCCGACTCTGACGTTAGACGGTGTGTGGCTGAAAGGTAATGCTAATCATGAGTGGGTGGAATGTGGTGGGTGGGGGTTGTTGTAGCTAGTTTGGGTCATTACCCTCCAACTGAAATGAGATTGTGGTGCATGTGTCAGAGCCTCCAAGTAGCAATCTGACAAATGCATATCAAAAATGATAATTTAGCATACATATTTTTGGTATTTTTTGCATAGCTATAATCTTAATGGTTAGAAAACTTCATGGATATCATAACTACCTGATTCAATTCTGTAGTGAAAAATTAGCTAGCTACAGAGCTATTATTTTGATACTGCATGTTTCTTTCATCTTTGCTGCAGTCAGTAAAGATTCTTCAAATTTATGACATTCACAACAATTCCATGTTTTATTGAAGTGACAACCAATAAGTGATGATAGAGACATTGATGACCGGTATTCAGTTTTATCCTTCTTACTAGGCTAATCACTATCAGCATTTGACATTGGTATTGACAATAATTGTAGTGCAAGATGTTTGTACTTGACTTCACCCATCGGTGATTTGAATTCTAATCCAAACTGCCATCATAACCTCAGCAGACATTACCTTGGAAGTCAGAGATGTGCTCAATAAACTAGTTGATGTTAGCACTTTTTGGGACTCTTTGTAGTATGCTGTAAGCCTTCACAGTGGTGTCGGATGTCACTGAAGGCAGAGTGTGAAACCATGAAGTTCTTTGAACACAGCTGGTAATAAGCAAATTTATCTTCTTTGGCACTTGCTGCTATGAACCTCAGCAAATTCCAACCTTCCTAATCCTGACCCTTTGGCTGTAGGCCTCTTCTCTTTTCTAGCCTTTTTTTGGTTGGCATGGACCTAAACCACTGATATCAACTTCCACATCTTCTGAGAGTGATGTTTCACAGTCACCACTATCACACTCATCATAACCACTAGCAGCTACACTACTACTAGAAGACAACCATGATATTACAGACAAGCTCTGTTCATGGCAGTAACCCCTTACCCCTTACCCACCCTGTGTAACCCCTTACCCCTTACCCACCCTGTGTAGCTAGTTGACATATGTTTTCAATTTGTAGTGTCATGGACCAGGGGGTATTGTGTCAACATGCTGTAAAGTGCTATGATGGAGTGGAGTATATGCCTTTGTTCCAGCTCTTGTGCAATGGTTATATTGCATATTTGCTGTCAAAAATATGCGAAAATACATATACTTGGAGGCTATGATGTGTGCTTGTCTGTTGTCCTCCCTCAGTCAGACATTGATGAATCAGTCCTCTCCCTGATTTAACACTGCCTCCCCTAGCTGCAGGATGGTCACTATCTGATGGCTTTGTCCACATAATAAAAATCAGCTGATAGGAAGTGTAACATTGATATCATGTACATATCAATGATGTTGACCTGTACTGTACATGTTATACTGTATAATGATTGACTAGTATACTAGCTAGATGTGTATAGTATTAATCCTGTCCTCTATTGGAGAGCTGGTGAGCTGGACTCTTCTAAAGAAGAAAAGATGCAATATTACTCTTTCTCCTCCCAAAATGCAAGGTATAGAGATACCTAGAGTAGAGAAAACAAAGAGGAAATGAGGCAATTTTCACCTTCATTCAGTATTTATAGGCTCAGAAGATAGTTATTTAAGGTATCCTTCCTGTTTAAGTGGAGCTTTACTACATCTAACACAGTCACATCCTCAAATAAGGACACAGTGGAACTCCTCTATTCAAACCAACTGAAAAAAGGACACCTCTGTATACAGTGGAACTTCTCTATTATAACCCCCTGAAATGAGGACACAGTGGAACAACTCTATTCCAACCGCCAGAAATGAGGACACCTCTGTATATAGAACTCCTCTATTCTAACCCCCTGAAATGAAGACACCTCTGTTTACAGTGGAATTCCTCTATTCCAACCCCCTGAAATGACCTCTGTATACAGTGGAACCAACACCTTTCTAGCACCTTTCTTTCTTTCTTCACTTTTATTATCTATTATTATACTGTTTCACCTATTACTGTACTCCCTACCTATTGCTGTACCTCTATCACTGTACCCTCTATCTATTGTTTTCAGCAGGTGAATATTCTACCTTGTTTACAGGTAGAAGATATCTATAATGGTTTATTTACCTATGCACAAGAACTATATATAAGCTATCACTAACACATCATAATTAGGCTAACACCCAATGTGTTACTTTCATTATTTAAGTGACATTAGCGAAAGCTCAAAGATTATTGTAATAAAGGTCATAAAGTTCACTCATAGCAGTACCAAGCAGTATATAGTGTTTTAATGAATTAAAAAAAAATTAAAAAATAAAAAAAAAACATTTTTCAGTTAAATGCCACTCTTAACTCTATATCTTGTCTGTGCCTCAAAACATAACAATGCCTACAGCTGGCAATAGATGGATCTGTATTTACTGCCAAAGTCTGGCAAGTCCAGAATATTGTTGTTTTTGAAAAAAATGTGTTGTCTAACAAGTGATTTAAATGATAATTGTAATAATCATGTAAACAATAACAATAACAACAAAAAATTATAAATAAAGATTGTCTCCAATGTTCTCTGAAGAAACTGATGAATGTACTCTGACCTGTGTGTTTATTATAGTAAAATATTAGAGATTATTCTAAAGTAGCTGCAAGATAAAGGAATGTCTATAGTCCAGAGCCTCTGATAAAATACCCTGACTCCCCTGGATACAGTTGGTACAAGTCTCTTACATACCTCCCAACTGTACCGATTTCGGCGGGACAGTCCCGAAATTTGTGTTATGTCCCGCTATCCCGATTTAGCTCACTTCAGTCCCGCTTTCTCTCCAGGACCAGGCACTGCAGTTAACTCAGTCAGTCACTGGCTAAAAGCTAGCTGCAGGCAGTGCAGCCAACGGTTTATTAATGGTCATTAATTAGATATTATATCCACATAAGCCACACCCAGTTTTGATCAATGATTTTACAAGCTACCACTGCGCAATGGATGGTCATCCTGAAGCTAAAAGATCCAGAACCAGAAGGAATTGTAGCTAACAGACAGAGTGGAAATCTTCTGGGGCCAGTGCTAGTAGAAGAGGGGAAAATTTCACTCACTGTGATTTTGAACTGAAAGGGTATTTAGTATTGTATGAAAAATTGTAACTAGCTATCCATCTCAACTGGAACAACATACACTCTAGCTGTTCTCTTGTTGCTTGTAAGCTTAACAATGACAGTGTTTTGAACTAGCAACACCAACTGCACTCTTTGGACTGCAACAATGGAGTATAACAGCTAACTGTTCAAAATGCTATAATGATAGTGTACATAGCTAATTTTTAAATTAAGAGGTCAGAAGTAGCCAATCATGGAGACCAACCATGCACAGCCACCTACAAAATAAAAAAAAATTAAAAAATAGATCGAAATGGAATGATAAAAGGTATGCTTTTGACATCTCATCTCACCTTTACAACTTTGATGACCTGTCCCTATTTTTTGCTCAAAATCCCACATTTTCCTCAATTTTGTCCCTCTATATCATCTTGAATGGTTGGGATGTATGCAGTCTTACCAATACATCCCAGCCAGTCAGACACTTCATGTACCAACACAGGGCTCCACATATATATAGGAACATGGGATGGGATTAGCGTAGGATATGGTTCCTATACTCATCAACCTTCAAAAGTGATACCTTCCTGACTAACTCCACCCCAAACACTATCCCTATACCAACACATAATAGGAAAACTCAAATAATTACACACACTGAGTGACTATCCATCTCCACTCAAGGAGCATTTGAAGGTGGATTCAATGGTGATGCTGCTGAGAAATCTATCTTTGAGGCAAGGACTATGTAATGGTACAAGACTGAAAGTCACAAACCTGCACCAGAATTCCATTCAAATAACAATTCTTCAGGGCAAAAACAGAGGAGAGATAATTCTCATTCCTAGGATTAAGCTGGTACCAAGTGACATCAATCTACCATTTTGTCCTGGAAAGGAATAAACTGCCAGGGTTTCTTTCAGGGGGGGCCGGGGGGGGGGGGGGGGGGGGGGGAGCATTTGCCCCCCCCCTTGTGCTTATATTGCCCCCCCTTGGAGGAAGCTAAGAACACATCACTCTCCCATTTTTTAAGGGTGCTTCTTGCTAGAAGATTGTTGAGAGATCAAACCATGACACTGCTTTTTAGGAGCAGTTGGCTCAATATCAGACTCTTCTTCTTAGACTAATGCATGACCGTTCAATGTACATTAAATAATACTTCCAAGTTTACAAGTTGTAAGTCTCTGCACTGATGAGCAAAGACATTCGTAGCTACTTTTGTTCCTCAAGCTCACCACTAGATAAGCCTTCTACTAGAAGAGATATCTCTGGATCAGAAACATGTTACCTGACAATTCAGTGTGATTTTTACTTAGCAGTAGGCCTATGCACATTATGCTTTAAATTTTGTCTATTATGCTATGCTCTGATTCTTTGCCACTTGCCCTATTATGCCCTAAAATTATGCTCCATTATGCTTTGAAAATATCATTGAAAATAGACACTAATGGTCATCACGGCACAGCTATAAAAAATATTATTCTGGCGCCACAGCATGATGATATTATACTGTCATTCATTTGGTACACTGATAGATACATGAGAGTGCATGATCACAGTTCCCCCCAAAGGCACAAAATGTTCATGAAAACTAAGACCTGGGGAGGATGCTTGCTCCACCCGACCCCCCTACTTGACAGATGTCCATATTTTGCCCCCTCTTTGGTAAAAACCTGAAAGAAACCCTGACTGCCCTTGCGACTGGCCTACTCCATGACAATCAACAAGGCACAAGGACACACATTTGAGGTGGGAATTTAGCTTCCATATCCTGTCTTTAGTCATGGTCAGCTCTATGTGGTATTTTCAAGGGCTAGGGGCTATGGCAGCAGTGAAGGTGAAAGTGTTAGAGACAAATCAACAGGGAATCAGAGGCAGGAATACTGTGACGCCAAATATTATATCAAGATGTACTATAGCCAACAAACTGATTAAAATTTGCTCCATTACACTATAATAGTAACTTAGTCAAGGCACAGAATTATTGTGGCCAACAACTAATAGAGAGACCTTTGCATAGCCAACAGGTCAGCAAAAAGTTTAGGATTACAGTCCAGGAGAGAGAGAGAGAGAGAGTGAGAAAATCAACAAGCTCGTGTACCTTACATCAAGTCATCAGACAAGTGCTTGACAAACATACTGCATGTGTAGGGTGTTGATGTGAGTCTAAAATTAGGGGCATGTCTACACAATAGTACATCCCTATGGGATGCAGCTATTAAAAATGGCTATATTTAAAAGGAGTACATCCATAGTGAATGGAATTAAGGTACTGAACCAGTCTATGGGTAAAGAACTCTTTATAAATATGAACAGTTGGGAATGAGTCTTATAATGTACTATGTACAAAACATGTCTGTTTTATGACTAGCTATAGGACATTAAATGGGTGAGTGAAGCCCTTGAGGACACAGATGATACAAGTGAGCATTATTGGTGACCTCTGGGCACAGGTAAAATATACTCACCTCTGGACACAGGCCACTCAGTTCTAAATGTATGTGGCAGTCTACTTGAATGAGTCGAAAAAAAAAAATTCCTGGGAATTTAAATGAGTGTGCAGACATTGTGTATGAGGATCTCTTTCTCCCTCCCACCAAGAGATGTGTATTAGGATTTCTTTCCCCCTCCCACCAACATCAGGATTACCAGGGTTTACAAACATAAGTAAATCACAGGATTATCAGTGTTCAAACATTAGTTAATCACGGGATTACTAGGGTTTACAAACATTAGTTAATCACGGGATTACCAGGGTTTACAAACATTAGTTAATCACGGGATTACTAGGGTTTACAAACATTAGTTAATCACGGGATTACCAGGGTTTACAAACATTAGTTAATCACAGGATTACTAGGGTTTACAAACATTAGTTAATCACGGGATTACTAGGGTTTACAAACATTAGTTAATCACAGGATTACCAGGGTTTACAAACATTAGTAAATCACAGGATTACTAGGGTTTACAAACATTAGTTAATCACAGGATTACTAGGGTTTTACTTTTTAGAGAAGAGGGAGAAGGAGAACAAGGACCCAATACATGTAGCTATGTATATAATAACCATCTCACCATTAATTGTGATGAAGGCAGGAGCAGGAAACCCTGAAGCCTCACAGATCAGCGTCACATTAGATCACACCCCTAAACTATCTGTTACGGGCTGCAGGATTATTACTGGAGGCGAGACAACTCCTGCATAATAATTATCACTAATAGAGAACATCGTGGGTGGGCAATCCTACTTGGAAATGGTCATCATAGACAAAAACTCATTATTAATGGAATATCTTACTCAATATTACTATACTCCATAATGTATACTGTATAGAGCTATATTTTGGAGGAACTAAACTTTCCCGTTTTTCACGAATTAAGAAAGATCTGCCAAACTTTTGCTCTTGAAACTAATCTCCATTTAGCTGACCTCTGACAATGTCCCAGAAACCTTAGGTATATATACCTTATAGCAAAGGTGGACATGACTCCATGGACACTGGCTAGAATTTAAAATTATGGCCAGACCTACAAACATGATATTTCATCTTTACTTTATATTGCTGATAAATTTCTCTCATCCATCTTATGCAGGAGTAGATCAAGAAATTCTACAGAGGGAGGAGGTCCTCTAAACCACACCCCCAATTTTACAGCCTCCAACTCACAAGGGAGAGGTATAATGAGTAAGTATAGCTATCTCAACATGAATTCCTAACTCAACTTCCCCTCCTTTATCTCAGTATACTTACACCTATAATAAGTCCAGCTTGAAAGGATGGGTTGGAAGCACTTACTTCCTTGATAAGACCATTCACAACTCCAACATTCTGAGGATCATTAAAGCTTACCCTGTGCAAGGATGTACAACAGTAACTGTCCTACTCTTCTTTAGTACAAGCTTACCTCTTATTTCTGTCAAATCCTGAAAATTCTTCATTCTCACAAAGAGCTTTCTATATCTGACCTACTTCAGACTATAGTAGAGAAGGGAGCACATTTCATACACATAATTATAGGGGCTAGTTATAAACATACCCGCACAGACAATGGAACTGTGGGCTATGGAGAACCTACAGATGCTGGCCAAGAACTCTTGGTAAAGCCCACCCATTTTTTCACCACACTTTCATTAGTATAGTGTTCAGGTGGAGACCCCAATAGAACAAGCTCACGCACATCAGCAATCACATACCTTTTGAAGGTGTCCGCTTGTTCCTCATTAAACAAGTTGAAAAAAAAACAACAGGAACCAATCGCTGCTGGAGCTGCAGAAGATCCTTGTGGAAGGCCTCCTTATCTTTAGAGTTGACTAAACCAGTACTGAAAACGTCACCATCCTGAACACCAAAAAATGTCAGATAGGACCTCCTTCCGAGCACTGAATGAAGCTGCCTTAAGGTGTTCCTCCAAATTACTCTGTTTGTGAACAATACAATGAAGCCCTATGGAATCTTTGAAGCAAGCTTGAAGAGCACTCACCAGAGCTCCCTCACCATCAGCACTGTAAGCTTTCAAGGCCGATAGTCGTGGTTCACGCTATAGAAGGCAAGAAAAGATAGTGTTCAAAGTGTCGCTGCATATGGAGGAATGCAGGACCTATAAATACAGGGGGCTTTCCAGTACATGGATTAATCAAACTAGGATTATGGTAGGTCATTAGTGTGACATAAAAATCACTAAGTTGGAAGGTAGCATCTACACCAAGGATTGAGGAAATTTTCTGGCTGACAACAAAAGGTAAACAAATTCTGTAACTGCTGTTTGGAACAGATGCAACTGCTCTCCCTGCTTCTTCTAAGACATGGTGGTATACTACAGAAGGGGAATTGATCTTACACTCTTGCTTTATGGCATCCAATGTGCTAGGCTGAGTACGATAATGTGGCTTCACAGACCGGGATGCATTTCCATGTGAATAAGAATTACTTCACCACTAGTGAAGTGTCACAATAGTTTCATCAGTACAGTCATCTGAAGCTAAAGTGGCTGATCTAAAGGATGCAATTTTAGAGAAATGTGTCCCTAGCCAGGTGACTATTTTCTATTTCTACTGAAAACCATCAATATACCACATCAAAGCTAAGAAGCCATACTATGTATGGTGTAGCATGCTCAACCAAACTATATCTTTTCGTGAAGCTACCCTTTACCAGAATAGAGTTTACCACTATTCTATATATTTGCCACTTCACCCATGCAATTTCCCCTCTTACTCTCTTTACCTAGCAACAGTTATTCACAAACTTTAGAACACTTTTGGCTTTTGCTGACTTCATTGTGGTGAATTGGATATACAGTAGACCTGGTTAAGCTGAACACCACCTGTTAAAGGACTACTGTTGTTAAGCACAAGTTTTGCTGTTGTCTAGTAAGCCCTGCCCACAAAATTAAAAGTACTCTTCCTGTTAAAGGAATGTTTACTGTTAGGTGCCTTTTTTCTTAATAACCAGACCTACCAGCTCCTACGCTTAACAACCAGCTTGGTACTGAAGTTAGAGAACTGGACACAGCATTGCCATGTTTTTCACTACAAATCAGTTAAGATTTCCAAGTAAAATCTGTCTTAGAGCCTTTAAAATGGAGCCATCTATTCTAAAGGAAACCACAACATGCAAAAAAGCTTTTTTAATCTAATTTAGCCCCACCCTTTGCCTGTCGTCTAGCATGTGATTCTATGCCATGTGGCCCAACTGCCACTTTGGTAGAGTAGGAGGATCACATGATCACAAAAATTGCTGACACAGCAATGCTATAGTATGGCTTGACTTACAATTTTCGTGGTTTTTTTTCTTGACTGGCTCATAGTCCAAATTCACCATCTGAAGATGAATCTGATGAAATAACTGTTACTTCACCACTCTGCAATCATGTAGCAACACATTATTGGATCACACCCTCAATCTTCCTTTCTTTACATCATACCTACCAAGTTTCAAGCTATAGGCTTGATTCTCAAGCATTTGACCTAAATCTCAAGCTCTCGAGCCTAATGGTCTTGATCTCAAGCATTGCTACCTCCTAACTATCTGATCTCCTATTAGCTATCTATTATATATTGACCACAGTATATACTGGATGATTGTATAGCTATATACTAGAGTTTGATGGTGGTACAGTATTCTGTTTGGCTTGCTACCATAGCTATCACATTCTAATTCAATACAGAAGGAAAACAGGCCTTCTCTATCATAGGACACTGACTTTTGACCAAGTTTAGACCCAGATTCTCAAGTAGAAAGCCAAATCAGCTACATGGGAATACAACAAAACTCACACAAAGAAATGGCTACACCAATGCTACGTAAATAATGACTGAAATGATATTTGTAATCAGAGTTTATAGCATATTTAGAGTAGTTAGTAGTTTTTTGATGCATGATAGCTATATATATATAGTGCCACTATAACTCAAGGGGGTAGGGGGATGATTTTAGGTAGGGGGTGCTGCAATTACAATGGGTGGGGGGGCAATTATTTAAGGCTATAACTATCATAAAAAGACCAACAAAAATATTAAAGCTTTCAAAAGACAATACATGTATGTAGCTATATAAATCAGTTTGTCCTTGTGAATGAATATACAACAAAAATAATTATTCAACCTTATCATTGTGCTTCTGAGTATGTTTTAAGCATAAAAAAAAAGACCTCTCTGCTGTTGCTATTAAGTTTTCAATATCGGGGAAAACAAGTCATACACAACTGTCATTGCATTTGCAGCAAAGCACATTGCCTTGATTATTAAAAGTCGGCAAATTTCCCTTTTAAGCATGCTGGCATGAATATAGATCAGAATATTCAAGGATATTGATTGTAGTATACCATCCAGGCTGTATTTGGACATGTTTGCTTTGTCTTTGACTGCTCTAGCTACTCATAGATATTTGCAGTGGATGATAGGGAACAATACAACAAGGACATTCACATGGAGCAAATTTTTTCCCTTCATTAGGAATTTCAACTTCATGGCCCTGGGGATTCAAATTTCGTTTCACTGCTAAGAAAGTTGTCTACATTTAAATTTGATCATCAGGACAAGCTTAGACATGGCATCTGATCATGGTTGCTTAGTTTATCACATGACCATGATACCAGGATGTTACACTAATTTATACATGTACACATGTACATCATGTTAACAGATTGAAGGGATGGACGGGCTCCATCTCCATGTAACTCATTGTCAAATGTACTATTGCTATGGGCTATATACTAGGGTTAGGTATAGTACAATAACAATAGTACACAATTGACAATGATGTTCTAATCATGGAGAAGAACCACAAGTACACAAGTCAACTGGAACAAACGGGGTGCTGTCAAAAAATAATGTATGCCTTTGGTACAGCCACAAAAAACTAGGGGTGCTACAGCACCCTTTGCACCCCCCTGTAGCTATCTCAAGCCTTTTCTTTCTATCACCTTGGCAGCTATGTTACATGTCCCTTTAGACAGCTAGCTAACCTCTTACTGGACAGGCACACATGTTGACATAACCACAATCACACCTTGCTATCCCTAGGTCTAGCTACAGTAGCTAAAATCAACATACAAATGAGCAACAACCAACATACACACACACCAAACACTTGGCAAAATCTGTTATACACTCACCAAAGGAGAGATGACACCTGCCATGCAAGATGTTAGCAAAACGTGTGCGCACTGATGGATTTTCTGATGGATTTTCTGATGCGGTGACCCTTTACCATTTCGTTTCTGGTTTCTAAAAATAATATTATTATTGTGTGGTGTCTAACAAGTGATAATTGTAATAATCATGTAAACAATAACAATAACAATAACAATAACAATAACAACAAAAATAAACAAAGATTGTCTCCAAAATGTTCTCTGAACCAACTGATGAATGCACTCTGACCTGTGTGTTTATTATAACAAAAATTAATATTAGAGATTATTCTAAAGTAGCTGCAAGAAAAAGGAATGTCTATAGTCCAGAGCCTCTGATAAAATACCCTGACTCCCCTGGATACAGTTGGTACAAGTCTCTTACTGCTACCTCCCAGCCAGTCAGACACTTCATGTACCAATACAGGGCTCCACATATATATAGGAACATGGGATGGGATTAGCGTAGGATATGGTTCCTATACTCATCAACCTTCAAAAGTGACACCTTCCTGACTAACTCCACCCCAACCACACCCCAAACACTATCCCTATATCAATATAGGTGAACTGAAAGGGTTGAGTGTTATATAATATTAGAGACATGTAGCTATATATAGTATACAATGTATTATTATCATATTGCCAGTTCATACTAGTAATGGCCTCACCACATAACAAATAAGTTTAGAGAATATTTTATTGATGGGTGAAGAAATTAGAGAGCTAGATATTATTGTTGGACCACAACTCTAGAGAGAAGAACATGATGAGATGTACAGTAGTTAATACTTACCTGCACTGTCAACAGAGTATACAACAGAGTTTTGGGCGGAAGTATCACTGTCAGAGGATGGTACACTATGGGTCATAGACAAACCTGCATTATGTAACAATATTATATAAGTACTGTAGCTGTTAATGTACTGTTGTGTATTATGATACCTGATACCTAATGATTCTTTGTGCTTTGTGTTGTGGTAGAACGGGACGAGAGGGCACAAGGGACAAATGTCCCCCCCCCAACCCCAACCAAAATGGTTTTAGGTTCTGATATAGTAAACCATTTAGAACACCTCATGATGCTGTAACACACTGTCAAAAGGACGTGTAGTTCTCTTAATCTCCTGGCAACTATTCATTTAATGGGCTCACAATAATTATTAACACAGCTGTATGGTGGGGAATAAAAGGTGTGTAAAGGGTTATACCGCACACTCTCAATAATATGAAATTCATGCATACCTTCTTGTGGAGCTATCTTCTTAGCAATCAGTGAATGATCAAAGTTCTTCAGAGCTGTGGCCAACTTCTGCCAGGATTTTTCGCTGTCATTATTCAACCATTCTGTAATGACATTACTTAAAAGTCTATCAGGAACACCACCACTCTTCGTCTTGAGATCTGAGAGTCTTCCTGGTTTAATGCCTAAATATTCACCAAGATCTTCAGCCCTGTTAGCTGGAAAATTTTTTTTTAAAAAAGTCTTTATATTTTGAAGTGTGAGTTCGTTACCTAATAGTTATCAAAAAGGGTTAAACATAATATACCAGATCCTGACAGGGTTATATACCCAACTTCATAAATCCTGATTGTAACCCCTCCACTCCCTCAATGAAGTTGGTTTTGTACTAGCATGTAGCTCATGAAATAGAGTTTCTAATGGTATATACAGCTGAAGATTCCTATTACCATTACAACTATATACCTGGTAACACAGGGGAATGGTCTGAGGATGAAGGCTGTGGTAGCTATCAGTATATACAGCTGAAGATTCCTATTACCATTACAACTATATACCTGGTAACACAGGGGAATGGTCTGACGATGAAGGCTGTGGAAATTTTATTCATGAATAATGTCACTAATGACCCCTTACCAATAGATGGAGTCCTCTCAGTCTGTAGTGGTGTAGTAAGGTCAGACTTTGCGGTACATTGGACTATTTATAATGAAAGTGCAATAGGTAAAGGGGCTTCATATACTTGGGTGCAAGTATGCATAACTCTACTATTACTGACTCCTTACCAATGGAGGGAGTCTGTGAGATTTGGGGGTTGTTGAGATCAAGGGGTGGAGACTGAGGAAAGGATGGGTCTATAGAAAAGAAGAAAAATAGCACCTCAGTCAACGGCCCTCCATGAATGAGGTCTTTGATACACAACAATTCATCACCAATTCAGAAATAGTTGCTGGATGGAGGGAAGAGCACATGTGAACCTCACATAGGAAGGAGACTATGGGGAGAGGCTATGAATCTAGGGGAGTCTTGGAGCATGCACCCACCCCTAGAAATTTTTTGTGCTCTGAGATTGCTATAACATTACCCATTAATTAATGAAGAACCTCCACCAGCAGTGGGTTGGTTGATGTAGCCTGAGGAGAAGGAAGATGCAGTTGTTACAGGTTCTGCTGTTGTTGGATTTACTATGTTTCTAGCACACGACACCACTAGGTTCTTCAGTTAGTACAGTCGTGCAACCCAAAAATTCTTGAATATATGCTAGTTCTCCTGCCAATACTAAAGGACGAGTTGGAGAAGTAAATGACAAATCATCATCTACTACCACTTGACAAGAATAGTTTCCTCTGTAGGCTTCATTCAAACCACCCTCCCTAAATGTTATTCTTGAAGTAACTATTGCCACATCATTGTCTGTAACATTCTGCTCTTCAGTTATTCTTTCCAAGGGAGTAAAGGAACCATTCATGATCTTCCTACTATTATACAGCCATATTATTTCAGTTCTGGGTGCATCTGTAGCTGGGATTGATGCCACACATTCCATTTTGAGGGAAGCAACGTCTGTCTCGTACTTTAAATATCGATAGAGACAATCTACGGCACAGAAAATAAAATGAACAGTCAGCCCACCGTACCACAGACCACCTTCATTACCAACACAGCTTACCTTGTCCTGAGGCAGAGCGACTTGAACTTGCCAACAGGACCAGCACTAACATCATACTCCGCAAAAATAGTGATGAGCTTAGCGGAGATCTTTCCTCGCAGGTAGTCATCATAGCCATCGACTCTCTCTGGGGGGGAATAATAATAGTTTATGTAATAATAATAATAATTATTATTATTAGTTTCTCATTGTGACGTCATGTCATTAATTTTGCACAGGCAAGCAATTCTCCGTCTCTAAAGATAGCGCCACATTCCAAGGAAAGCTGTGAAATCGAAGGGGGCACTCACCCTCCTGAAACCTCCCCCTCACTGTGATCATAATACCATATTATATATAATATTATATATAATATTATATAATAATATTATTATTATTATTATTATTATTATTATTAACACACCAAAATAGGTGTAAAAAAATAAGAAATAGAAATGGATTAGGTGTTTGACGTGAACAAAGAAATTTCAACTGACTCAATTAAATTTTTGCTGATGGATAAATATGGTTGTGCAATTCTGAGATCTCTAATAACATTGGAACAGAAAATTTGATGGAATAATCTTTACAAAATTGATTGCCATATTTCAAATTGAAACCTAACAACAATTAGCAGATTTGTGGAATATATGTTTGACCAAGTTAGAGGGACAAGTCTGAGTGATTTGTAGAGAGCTGAAGATCGATGGAATATTAAGTTAAACAGGCTTTGTAGCTTAGCACTGCATTGAACAATTCTTGTGTGGGAGTTATAGGGAAGTTTCCATATACGTCGTAACACTTTATTAAAAGTAATTTCTAGAGCAGACAGAACACCAGAAGAAAGAGACCATAGGGAACTCCTAGACAGAATGAACGAAAAAGAAATGTCAAAACTCCAGGCAAAGTATCCGGAAAGGAGCAGAAAAGAATATATCCTAGCCATAGTTGGCATATCCTACTTGGACCCCCTCCCTTTCAGAATTGCTGGATCTGCCTCTGTATCCCTGTCTGCTCCTCCAATCACCATAAGACATCTTTTCCAATGGAACCCTCTATAAAAATTAATGAGCTCACTGTTACCCAGGCAGTTTTATAAGCTGATCCATGATATTTTTTTTTTTTCAAATGCAGAATATTATAACAGTTAGTTTTAATGAAAGAATTTAAGATAGTGACTGATGAAGTTCAGAAGCTAAGTTTCCAAATTCAATTACATTCAGTGCAGTTATAAGTCTCTTCCAGGATACAGGCTGACATGCCTCCCTGTTCAACCACAGACAGAATACCTCACGACAGGATTCCACACAGGCATAATTACGACAAGTGTTATATTTTATCCTTCCCAAGACATGATGATCAAATTCCAGCCATTTCTTTCCACTTGTAACAGATTTGATTTATTATCTTGAACTGGTGGCTGTCAATTTTTAAATACTCCATCTGGTGGAGGAGGGGCGCGTCACCGGTACCTGTAGAAAACAGTAATAAATTTATGAATAATGTCATTAATGACCTCTTACCGATAGAGGGAGTCCTCTCAGTCTGTAGTGGTTGAGTAAGGAGACATGCAGCAGCTACTTCCATTCCACAAAAATACTGTAAAGATGGCCGGGCAGTTAGCTAAAATGGCTGTGTAAATTATTATAATCAGTAAGGCTCTAGGTAGCTCTAAATTCCATTTGGTTGTGCTATACACAACAAGGTCATCAGACAAGTGGCTCACAAGCATAATACATGTGCAAGGTGTTGACATGAGCCCAAAATTAGGGACATGTCTGCACAATATAATATAGTACATCACTATTGGATGCAGTGTTAAGCGTGCTTATTAAAATGGCTATATAATTAAAGGAGTACATTAGCTGGTACCTACCTTAACTCAAAACCAGTAACAGGCATGCATGGATGCACTATTGTAACCCTCCAAAACTCCAACTGAGGGTTAGTAAAAAAGAGTCATTATCAGCAAAGAGTCCAGCTACTTCACTGAATTGAATTAAGTGTACTTAAGTAGCCAGCCTATGGGTAAAGATGGGCAACACTCTAATAGCAAAATTATGCTAAATAGCTACAGTATACATACATCAGTGTCTACAGCATTAACTAAAATGCTACTATATATAATTATAAAAGATTTTTATCAATTTTGTTAGCTTTCCCCCAACTTCAAATCAGCAATAATAATATTATTGTACAGTGGAACCTCTAAAAACGAACCCTCTAACATAGGTGTAGGAAGTTATTTTTGTTTGGGGGGACTCTTCACTTTGTAAAGCAGCATGCTTCCCCTATGAGGGAGGGGGGCAAAGGTGACTGGTTAAATATTTCATTCTCCAGAAACAAAGTCTTTAGTCATGACTGACTTGTGCACATACAACCAAAAATTATAGGTTGTTTAAAACGACACCCAGTCATATTAGTTTTTTAAAAAAAGTCTTTAGCCAATGTAGAGATGAAAATGAGTGTTCTGAAGTGGTAGATGTAAATTAATAGCCTCAGTTCTGGCAGAAACAGTCAGGATTCAAGTATTCACTTCAAGTAAGCTGAAAAATTTACGGAGCTGCTCTTACAGAATGCCCCCGGGCTTATGGCAAGCCGTTCGTAACAAAAATCCTCGCTTAGAATCCCGGCTTCTAAGCTTAGGATCCCGGCTTCTAAGCTTAGGACCCCGGCTTCTAAGCTTAGGATCCCGGCTTCTAAGCCGTTCGTAACAAAAATCCTCGCTTAGAATCCCGGCTTCTAAGCCGTCCGTAACAAAAATCCTACGCCGTTCGTAACAAAAATCCTCGCTTAGAATCCCGGCTTCTAAGCTTAGAATCCCGGCTTCTAAGCTTAGGATCCTGGAAGCTGGTTTCAGCGCTTGCTATTACTTGCCATTATGCCCCGCCCGCACCCGGAACCGCCCCCTCATTTAGTCTCATGTTCTAATGGCGAGTGTTGCTAGAGTTGGTGTATGGGGTTGGGAGGAATTTTTTGACAGGGTTGCCGCATTTTTAAGGGAGCTTGATAGAGTTGGATTAGATCAGCAGCATACTGAATACTATTTAGAACGCTTGCAGCTGATAATATCAGGAATTGCAAGGATCAGGGACATTCTTTATGTTAATGTTTCAATTGGCACAGGATTTTCTGTGGAGCAGCACTATGAATCATCATTGAATGAACTTGTGGAATGCTTGAGTGAAGTCTATTCCAATTTAGGGATTCATTTGGATAGGGTGCAGTTGTCACCACGTTACCAGTCAGGTGTTATCCCAACTGGAGCTAGGGGAAGACCTCGATTTGATGTCAATGCTGATCAGTTGGAATATTTGGAATCTTTGTCATTTTCATGGACAGATATAGCTTCCATGTTGGGAGTGAGTCGAATGACAATTTATAGACGAAGGCTTGAATATGGAATGCTTCAAGAGGGACGAGATATTGAAGATGAAGAGTTAATGGTGCTGCTACAAGAAATGAGAGCAGAATTTCCTGAAATGGGAGAAATAATGGTCCGTGGACGACTCCGAGCTCTGGGTTACAAAGTTACTCGTGAAAGGTTAAGAACTGCCATTAGGGAAACTGATCCTATAAATACTGCTCTCAGAGCTACCACTGGACCAATTGCTAGAAGATCATATAATGTTCCAGGACCAAATTCTCTATGGCATATAGGTATGTTAAGTATCCTTTATTAATGCCCACTCTGGCAGGGCTTCATTTAGAAAAAAAATTTAAAGGGGCAAGGCAAACTGAAAAAAATTTGGGGGTGGGGGAGGGGGTGATCAGTTTATTGAGACTTGCGTCTTGGGATTTCCTATAAAGGTGCATAACAATGCTAGTACCTCAGAGTTGTGAAGATGAGTCTCAGTCTGATGTAGATTTAGAAACTACTTTCAAGAAAAGGAAGAAATTTCACTCTGTCTCCACTTTTAGAAAGTATGCATATTCATTTTCCCCCCTTATATCTGCTCATAATTATCCTCTACTTTGTCCTAGAAAGTTGATTTTTTTCTCAAAATTTTGCTCATTTAAAGAGTTTTCTGATTGTTTACTTTCTAACAACCTAGTCAAAGGAAGCCTGCAAACCTTCATGTACTATTTTTGACTACTTTCAACCAGTGGCGTCTCTAGCCACTTTGAATACTGGGTGCAAGCTATAGTTGCATGCATAATACTTATTCTTAATCTCTATAATAATAATAATAATATACTTATTACCTCAGTGAACTTTGAACCTTTGTTTGTGTGATCATAATGACTGCTGTGCTGCAGCAGCCGCAAGTTCTAGTGTGTAGCCACAGTTCTATGACCTAGAATTAAATAATGCTTTTTAGCTGGTAGCTAAAGACTGAGCTACTCTGCAGGGATGCAAGTAAGTGTTATGGGTAAAAATTAAGTTGTTCTGGGTGCAAATGAACCCATTTGCACCCCTCTCACGACGCTACTGCTTTCAACTATTACTTGACACCAGATGCAAAAAAATATATATTTTCTGAAAGCTCTTTTCCTATATAAAGACAAACTAATAGACAATAACTTAGAAATGATAGTTGACACATGAAATAGAAAGGGTAGAAGAATAGCTGTTTGATTTATATTATTATAGTTTAAATTTCTTATTGTAATGATTCAGAGGGTTCTAGGGGGCAAATTCCCCCCCCCCCTCCCTCCCTAAATGAAGCACTGCCCACCCCCAAACTTTGGTCCACAAATATAAGCTAAGTTGTTGTATATTAAAATAGATGGGCACCACAAGTTGGTAAGATGGAGATTTATCACACATGCCTCTATTGATGGGTACAGTCGATTAATAACATATTTACGGTGTTCCAACAACAACAAAGCTACTACTGTTTATGAATTGTTTCTCAAAGCAACGAGACAGTATGGTCTACCTTCTAGGGTGAGATCTGACCAAGGGAGAGAGAACATACTAGTTGCTCAGCATATGTTGGAACACAGGGGTATGAATCGTAATAGTATTATAACTGGCCGTTCCACACACAATCAGCGTATCGAGAGACTCTGGAGGGATGTGCATCGATGTGCTACACTGCTTTATTATAGACTTTTCTATTATCTTGAAGACAGGAACTGTTTAGACCCAATGAATGAGATACATTTGTATGCTCTACATTATGTTTATCTCTTGCGAATAAATAAAACACTGGAAGGATTTGCTGAAGGGTGGAACAACCATTGTATTCGGACAGCTAACCATAAATCACCCAATCAGATATTTGTGGAATCTTCACTCCAACTTCAGAGATCTGGATTAATTTCACTAGACTTTTTTGAGAATGTTGACAATTCATATGGCGTGGAAGAAGACAGTCTGGTCCTGGAGGATAACGAGGGAGTGGAGACACCAGAAATTGAATTTCAGCTAATGGATGATCATCGAGAAGAGCTTAAAAGCTCAATTAACCCAGATGCTTCAAGTGACTGTTATGGGATTGATTTGTATGAAGCATCTCTTACATTCATCTACAATAAAGTTAGAAGTTACCCCAATATATATGGGGAGTTGTCATAATCAATCTTGTTGAAAATACAGTAATATTGACCATTTTCCTGTTAAATAAACTATTAAGATCATAATCATTGCATCACTTCCATAATTTTAGTGGCCAAAACCTTTAATATGTTATCTTCAGAAAAGTGCATTCAACAATACTTAGTATTCATGAGAAAACTGCATGAATTCCTTTCTTTGGTCAACTGTATTAACTTTTAGTAGGCTTTAACTGAGACCCTAGATTTAGTTTTGTGACAACTAGAATTATAATACCCAGTACTACCTTATAGTGATATCAACTTGTTTTATTAAAGAAAAATCAGCAATTTAATAATAAAGCAGCTAACATGTCATGATTAGTTTGTATAGTTACTATGCACTATCAATGGGCCAACAGTATTTGCTGCTCAATACAGCAGAAAATTCTTTAACAAACTCAACATAGGTAGAATAGGTGGAAGATAACTCAAGAACATGACCACAAGTGTGCGCAATGGGACGTCGAGCAATACCTGTAAGAGCATTAAAGCTAATGCTGATATCTTCTTCCCTTAACACAGTGCTGCCAGTTACAAATCGTAAAAACTTCTGGGCCTCTTCAATTTTCATCCCACCCACATATTGAATGAGATAATTGAAAATACGTTCTTCACTTGGATTTTTAAACATTGGCTCCTGTATCTTCTCCAACACTTTTTGGGGACTAGCACTGAGTGATGACCAAAGAGAGTACAAATCATGTACACTTGTACTTTCCCAATAAACTTTGTGACTATCTGGAATTCCAGCATTCATTGTGGTCAATGCTACAAAGGGTTTATTCCTAAACTCATAGTTTGCTACGCTCATCAAGATTTTACACAAGTTATTAGGGGTAGGAATATCCCTACATCCGTATCTTGATACCACATTTAAAACATCTGTTTGCAACTCCTCTTGAAAGTTTTTCTCTACCAATGCTTTAGAGATACACTCTTGGTCCACTGTAGTCAAAAAGTCACAAAATGACTGCACAATAAGATTTTGTGGTATGTTCACTGATGCCCCTAGAAGAGCGTAGCAAAGAACTGGGAAAGCAATACGAGTTGGAATAAATCCACACACCAGAAAGCCATGAGACAAAATCTTTGCCAAGATTTCAAAATCATTCATGTCTGATGAAATGTCTGCATGAGCAAGGGGTACCAAAAGGGCTGATCCATCAAATTTCTTCTCATAAGCTTGTTCCCAAAAAGCAGAAAAAAAATCCCTGCACAAACCACCTGCATCAATGCCACCTTCATTCATGAATTCAATTTCAATCGGAAATTGATTAATTAGGTTTGAGTTGTTGGAGTACAAATTCATGACATCTTTATAAATGGTAGGTCGATTGACTTGCAATTTCTCACCAACAAAAAATGAACCATTATTAATGAAGTCCCCTCTCTTCTTACCAGCTGGATGGGGGAAATTATTATTATTATTATTATTATTATTATTATTATTATTATTATTATTATCATTCAAACTTTACTTGTTCACTTAAAGGTCTAATTTGGTAAACCACAACTGTAACCATGACTATAACCGAGACCATAATTATAATATTATTATACAAGAGCTGTCTTGCAGTAGCAAAATCTGATTCATGGTTACCAGTGTGGTATGGAGAAGATTCCTCCATATATAGTCCCAACATCAAGGTACACACATGCAAGACTTTACCTCTACAATTATACACAATACCTTTTTCTATCACCACTGGCCATTTTTCTAGTTCTTTTACCTACAATGAGTTACAAGAATATACCTGTATGTTTGCATAGTCTCAGTAATAGGCATAACAACCAGGATATAACTGTCAAGCAGTGTGCCCATACTAATACTGTCAATGAAAATTTGCTATACATATAGATCCAGATTCAGGAGTCTGTGGCTTACATCCAGAGGCAACATGTACCCAAAGTTCAAAGGTCATCAATGATGCTCTCACATAAGGGTCTTTGCTTACCCATAATACACAGCATTTCCTGGTTAATATCACCAATGGCTTACTTTAGAAGATTCCATCTTTACCTCCAAAAATTCTAGCTCTGTATCACTTGAATCAGACAGAGTAATGACATCAGTATCAGTAGGGGTCTGGAGGAAGAGGTAGCACTTTCAGTGTGCAAAATTTTACTGGCTATGTTCAGATCATTTTGCCACAGTTAAAATATCCCATAATTATTGTACACTGCAATTAAATGCAGAGCCAAGCAAGATGACACTTACTCTTTTACATTATTGATGAACACATGATCTTGGCACTGCACTTATACTATGCTGAAGCTTTTCTATTACACTTCATGGAATTAGCTACCTCCAATACACTACAGAACTACATTATGGAGGAAATTAGCCTAGATAAAGTTTGCCAGTTATTTATGGATAATAGGTAAGGTAAGCATGTTAAATCCAATGCCAGTAGACTAAAACAGCCACTTCTGCATCTTCTCCTTCACCATACCTTTAATTTAGCAAGAATTTCATCTGCTCTTTTCAATATTTCACTGGTAGATTCTTCCAAAGAATTATCATTCTTACACACTTCTTTGCTAGAAGCAATAGGCTAAAATATACAGAAGACCAACAATAGCTCCATGAGGCAATATTTCCCCCCAACCTGGGCTGAGTTTAGGAATCCAAAGTTAAGATGAAAGGGTATAATTTATGTATACAAAAATCACTGGGTTATGGGAAGTACATAGAACTTCTACAAGGGATTACCCAATTCCTAGCCTTGCACCCAGGCTCTAATTATGAGGGGGCAGAAAGGAAAGCCTTGGATCCTCCGTTTGCACATGAACTAACTGTTTAGCATGTATTTATATACTTTTTTCACATTTGCCTCGGTCTCTATGATAGAAAGTCTGGTACTCTAAATACAGTGGCAGCTCAGGCAATCACTGGAGTGAATGAAGAAAGTGTGGTAAATTACCAGATTTGAGGTAATTTTTGGTACATGCACAAACACTGTCTCCTTTCTGCCACCACATAATTAGAATCTGAATGCACAGAGGCTAGCTACCTAGTCCTAATCCATTTTATTAATACCTGTTTTGCAACAATTCCATCTACTCTTTTTATTAGGGCTGGTTCATCTAAAAAATCATCATCACTGTCCTTGGTAGACAAGTCCATGGTAGACAAGTCCATGCTAGATACAGAAGGCTAAAAATAAAATTAAAATTAGTATAGTGAAACCTTGCTAACTTAAACTTCACTAAGTTAAACCCCTCTCCAAGTTGAACAGTGGCATGCAAGGGGTCAAGGTTCAAACTCTCTATAAGAGCAATGTACATGTACAATGATAAAGCAGCCACACCTACAACAAAAGGTGTAAAACCATTAGCACCTATGCATGCTTTAACCACATGTACCTTAACATGTGACTGTAGCTAAATACTGTAGCTATTCAGCTTAGAAAATGGCTTTTAAGTACATTGGTAAAAAATATATAGCCATGTACATAGTTGATTCTTCACTAACTTAAATAAAAATTCACTAACTTAAACAAAAATTGTAATCCTTAGTACAGGGCTATTCAAGTTAGTGAGGTTCTATTGTACTGATATTGAGTACTGACACTTCAACTAAAACCTCCCTCCTTCATACTACCTTTGAAGCAGTCTCAACAATGTAGAGGCTTTCCTTGGATGCACAGCTCTGTACTTCATATCCATTGGGAAACCCATCAAACTCCATTCTCACCATGTCATTGTTTTGGGCTTTCATGAATACTGGGTTTGTTAGGTTTAAATGTGGAAATGCTTCGGTTATTAAATTCTTAACCTTTTCACTAGACATTGTGCGTCGGAACTCTATTTTTGCAATACGGTTGTTTTGGTTTAGCTTCCTCCTAATGCCACCTTTTGGAACAGACGTAAAAACTTTGTCACCCACAACAACATATAACTTAAAAGGTTTTATACGAATACTCCCCTTTTTCTTTAATTTCTGGTCAAAGTTCATACTCTGTGCTGTAGGGTTAAAAGCACTAGATGTAGAAGGGTTAGATGAAGAAGCAGGAAATAGTTTAGATAACTGCTCAGCATGTTGTTGAGTGGGTTTTCCAACCTTTGAACAAATAGAAAGTGCTCTATTTATGCAACTACTGGTACCAACCTGAAAATGCACAGAAATAATATTACTTTTGAGACTAGGATTTACGTATACCCATCATTTTGAGTTTCAATTGTGACCGGATATAGGAAAATCGGGCAGAACGGGCGCACATAATAATTAGCTACGTAGCATTTTTGTCATCAATGTTCATTTTTATTGAAAAATGATTTTTTGGCATAAAACTTAATTAACTATACTCTTTTATCTAACCTCTGGCAAAGTTTGAAGCCCAGGCGCTCAGTAGAAGAAGAACTATAAGCCTCAGAAGTGAGAGAGGTCATGCTGGCTGCAGGCTTAGTCCAGACAGTTGCTATGCATGCTTTTAGCCCACGTACTAGTGGTGGTAAACGCCAGCTGAAGATCTTCACGGAACTTGTAGTCTCTTTTCCTCTCTTGTCGCTTGAGAGAGGTCAGAAGCAGAGAAGTTTGCTATCTCCTTCAACTACGGGCAGAGAGAAGGGCGAGACTGGATAGTAGGCGCCTCGGGAGCTGCTGCTGATAGCCAGGTACAATACAAAATTATACAATAAACAGAGAAGCTGCAGACCCGCCCTAGCAATGACTTTGACGACAATTTTCTAAGTTTTTAATGAACAATAATTAACTTGACATTCTGCCCGATTTTCCTATACAGGTCACAATTTTGCATGCATAGTTCATATCAAGGACACATCATTTGTCACTAAAGACCATATCAATGAGTGTGGCTTTCTAATAAGGACTGGGTGTGGTTTATCACACCCTTTTGATAATAATATCCAGCGACTCAATAATAAACATTATGGCCTAACATAACAATACCAGCATACAGTATAGATAGGTTCAGCTATTTTTGATCAGGTACACAGGGACTTATACTAAGAGGCACTACCTAAATGCCATTAAGGTATCCTACAGTATAAACTCTCCCACATAATATTATATTGAACTCCTAACTTAGGGCTAGGGCTAGGAAGAGAGTACAGTATTATATGAAGCTTCCTGCAAGTAAGGTATGTTGAGATAACTTTGGAAATGGGATAACTCAAATCTCGATTGCAATTGCAAAATAGCTTCAGTCTTTGAAGTCTCACATAGTAATAGCTACTGGTACCCTTCTCACTACAGTACCTCTCTATAAGTAGGCATTATAATATGACAACTAAGTCAGAGTTGACAGTAGTATCTAAAGTTACCCCATGGGAAGCTAGCAGTTTATACCTTACTACATCCTCAACCTTGCATACTTACAGGTGGCTTATAATGTGAAGTCAGTTTAATCTTGTCACCATGCTTAATTTCACATTCCTGTCTGACATCAATATAATCGTTCCACTTCAGGGACCATCTCTGTAAGCTATATTTATCAGCATCGGTATTTGGATGATCAACATTGAAATTGATGGTGGCCTTAGGATTATATTTCTTCAACACCTCCTCAATCGTTTGTAAGATGTTGTTGTTGGGTACACTCACTTCTCTCCTGGATCCACCTATCTCTAACAATAACTCCAAGCAGTTGGAAGTTTCGGCCATAGTTGCAGTCTTCCAGCTTAGCAGTTAACTCAAAAAAAAGAAGAAAGAGCAAGTGAACGTCAGTTTAGCAGCTTCTTAAAAGATAGCCTGCACAGCGTGCCACGTGGTTAGCTCACGTGCTCTCTAACTGGTAATATTTATAATAAAACAATAATAATTATAATAAAACAATAATAATTATAATTTACTATTAGAATTCAATCTTATTGGTACTATTAGAAGCCCGGATCCTAAGCTTAGAAGCCCGGATCCTAAGCTTAGAAGCCGGGATTCTAAGCGAGGATTTTTGTTACAAACGGCGTAGGATTTTTGTTACGGACGGCTTAGAAGCCGGGATTCTAAGCGAGGATTTTTGTTACGAACGGCTTAGAAGCCGGGATCCTAAGCTTAGAAGCCGGGATCCTAAGGGAGGATTTTTGTTACAAACGGCTTGCCATACGGGCTACTCCCATAGAAAATGTACAGCAGATCACCTCTTAAAGCGAATACCTCCGAACTCCGAATAGTGAACACCAGCTAAGAAAGAACCCATGAAAGGAGAACATCCCACTGGCTAGGACACTCACAGAAGTCCCACAAGTTAATTATATAACCCTGAAATGAAGACATCCCTCATTATCAAGACAATAATATAGCTACGTATATATGTGGTCCCAAAAGTGTCTGGAATAAACTAACAGTATAGCTAGTTGAGCAGATGATGAACTTTCAGCAACATTATATAAATGAACTTTGAACATTATATAATAATTAGCTATGAAATATCCTTCCCATGAAAACTGTAGAATTGAGTTTTGTTGAGATAGTTTTCTATGCATGAAAACAACAATTATTATTATTATGTGAAATATCCTCCTAATGAATAGTATATTATATTAGAATATTTGGATGCAAGTCATGGTTCATTTCCACTACATTTAGCTAGCTATACTACATTATTGACAGGTAGAAAAATATTTTGTTCCAGTGTAGGTCGTCACCAGAAGGGCCATCTGAAAGCCCAAAGTCATCCTCTTCTTCAATAATTAGGTCCAATCACCATAAAACAGCTCAGTGAAATGCTAGCTAAATGTAATCCAGGTTGTTTTATAGGCACCAAATAGCTACTGACCCATAATTTTTTTTTTCCAAAGTTTATAATGACAATTTTTAAGGAAGGAATTTAAGACAGTGACTGATGAAGTTTACAAGCTAAGTTTCCAAATTCAATCACATACAGTGCAGTTATCAGTCTCTTCCAGGATATAGGCTGACACGCTTCCTTGTTTAGCCACAGACTGAATACCTCACGACAAGATTCCACGCAGCCCTTCGCCTTAGTATCATATTCAATCCTTCCCACGAGATTGTGATGAAATTTCAGGGCAAAGGCCATTTCTTTCCACTTGTAACAGATTTCATTTATTATCTTAAACTGGTTGCTGCCAACCTCTAAATACTCCAGCTGGTGGAGGAGGGGCATGTCATCTGCAGAAAATAGTAATTTATATTTTATTCATGAATAATGTCACTAATGACCCCTTACCAATAGATGGAGTCCTCTCAGTCTGTAGTGGTGTAGTAAGGTTAGACTTTGTGGTACATTGGACTATTTATAATGAAAGTGCAATAGGTAAAGGGGCTTCATATATTTGGGTGCAAGTATGCATAACTCTACTATTACTGACTCCTTACCAGTGGAGGGAGTCTGTGAGATTTGGGGGTTGTTGAGATCAAGGGGTGGAGACTGAGGAAAGGATGGGTCTATAGAAAAGAAGAAAAATAGCACCTCAGTCAACGGCCCTCCATGAATGAGGTCTTTGATACACAACAATTCATCACCAATTCAGAAATAGTTGCTGGATGGAGGGAAGAGCACATGTGAACCTCAAATGGGAAGGAGACTATGGGGAGAGGCTATGAATCTAGGAGACCATTGGTCATCGGTAAGTAAGTCCGATCCTATGGTATGTACAGTAAACCTTTTAGAACACCTCAATTATTCTAATCCTATGGTATATAGAGTAAACCATTTAGAACACCTCAACTATTCTAATCCTATGGTATGTACAGTAAACCATTTAGAACACCTCAATTATTCTAATCCTATGGTGTATACAGTAAACCATTTAGAACACCTCACCTATTCTAATCCTATGGTATATACAGTAAACCATTTAGAACACCTCACCTATTCTAATCCTATGGTATATAGAGTAAACCATTTAGAACACCTCAAATATTCTAATCCTATGGTATATACAGTAAACCATTTAGAACACCTCAACTATTCTAATCCTATTGTGTATACAGTAAACCATTTAGAACACCTCACCTATTCTAATCCTATGGTATATAGAGTAAACCATTTAGAACACCTCAAATATTCTAATCCTATGGTATATACAGTAAACCATTTAGAACACCTCAACTATTCTAATCCTATGGTATGTACAGTAAACCATATAGAACACCTCAAATATTCTAATCCTATGGTATATACAGTAAACCATTTAGAACACCTCAACTATTCTAATCCTATTGTATATACAGTAAACCATTTAGAACACCTCAACTATTCTAATCCTATGGTATATACAGTAAACCATTTAGAACACCTCACCTATTCTAATCCTATGATATATAGAGTAAACCATTTAGAACACCTCAAATATTCTAATCCTATGGTATATAGAGTAAACCATTTAGAACACCTCAACTATTCTGATGATGCTGTAACACAACATCAAAAGGACATGTAGTTCATGTACCTCAAGGAAAAGTTCTGTAACCCTCGAACTGACCCTCAATCCTCCTACATATTATCTTAACTACACGTTAACTAACTGTAAAGGTTTGACTTTGCCCGAGTTCCTGCCAATAAAAGAAGTGATTGATTTACCTTCTTTTTCTATTGTGACATCCTCCATAGAGGGAGAGCAAATACCCAACCATTCTTTGTGCCAGTCCTCTACTGGAAAGGATCCTCCATCCTTGGTACAATCAAGTATGAAGTCATCTATATCTTCTGAAAACTTGTATTCAGCTAGATGAGGAGGAGAACTTGAACATGGACAGCAAAACCATTCAACGGAAAACTCAAGATTATACAAGTGACGAGCCTTCTTGACTTCATTAACCGCATTGATTACATCTTCACGGATACTGGCTCTCAATTTAGGTAAGGCTTTCTTGAAACCACTTCCAATTTTGATATGCACTTCAAAGTGTGTCCTTCTATCGAGTAAGGTGACTTGAGCTATGCCTACTTTGAAGGTCAGGGAGTTACGAAATAAATAGCCTGGAGTGTTCATTTCTTCCCATTTATATTTAGATAGTAGGCATACTACTGAGGAAGAGAACAGACCCATGGGAGCATTACCAGAAAAAGAAACTGCAAAGTAGTCTTCAGTTGGTGATGTTAGATCTTCACTAACGTCTAACAAGGCTGGCATAAAATATTTATCTTTGGATATTGGTAGAAGGACAAAAAGATGAGTTAGAATTCTCGTTAAAGTATTGTGATCAAATAATCCTTCTACATAACTACTCTCAAAGCTTTTAAGCACCTCTAAAGTCACTTCACCTCGTTTAACAAGAAAAACAGATTCGTTTGAAACCCACTGGTCTTCATGGGAAGGAACCTTTCCTCTCCAAATGTAGCTCTTCTCTACGATTTCACCTACTTTATCTAGCAATGTGTTGGGATTGGTGAATATTACATCTGGTGCCTGAGATTTGAAGTAGAGAATCAGGTTGAGCTCGTCAAGGTGTTGTATAGCTGCTAAAAAAGTCTTTCGACTAAACTTCAGAGAGGTACCTATCTCTCTAAAACAACGCTCAAAGCTGATCACATCATGCTTTTCCTTCTTTGCCTGCAGCTCTAGTTCCAGTTCTAAAGCATAGTATTGTAAAGGTAATGCTGTTTTACAAAAAGGCATGACAGCTTTTACTATTCCTCTACGAATCTTGTCTCGTGCATCCTTATCTGAATAACTTCTGGAAATACTATCAATGGCAAATATATATTTACCATCATTTGAAATAAGACCAGTACCGTCATAAGGTTGCAAAATTTCCTTAAGCTTCTCTTCCTTTTCTTTACGTGATTCTTTACTTTTACCTTCTTCCTCTCTGTGAGTGCCCACAACAAGAATGTCAGGTTTAATAAACTTGGAAGTGACAGTAGTTTCCTCTGTTTCAATGGAGGCAGTGGAGGGTTCCTCCGTCTCAGTGGAGGAGAGGGAGTGATTAATGGGGCAAAGAGAGGAGATTGTCTGAACACAGTGCTGAAAGATCTCCTTGTGGCTAAGAGGGAATTTGTAAGACTTACCACATGGTTGACCGTTTTTGTAGTATTTAATCTCTGGTTTATCATCCAGCTGCTCAGAGAGATTAAAGACAAAGATACCTAAAGTAGCATTCCTTACAAAGGCTGTGAGGAGCTCATGGAACTGAGGCTGGCCGCCGCTATCTACCAAGTAGATCCATGTTACACTAAACAATTTACCCCCTTTATATTTAAGGAGGCCTACAACTTCACTTATGCTCTCTAAAGAACTGGTTTGTGTAGATTTAGGCTCAGAACGTTGTAGAGAACCTACATTTGATGGTGATAGGACCTCTTCAGGAGATAAGGCTTTTGCAGCTCTAGATTTAATAGCATCAGCAAGAACAGACTTTAATTTTTCAGCTCCTACTAACTCCCATACAATCTCCTCACTTGAATCGTCTTTACTAGTGCGTACTCTCTTGCACTTGACTCTCTGGGCTGCATTGATGAGAGTTGTACAGGTGTACGTGTCCGGGATTGGAAGGTCACAGAGAAACCTCAACAAACAGGATTTACCCACACCTCCTGCTCCTACTATCAGAATCTTGATAATGGTAACGTCAATGTGGCCAAAACGCATAGCTTCATCAAACTAGAAAAGTTAAAGGTAAGGACTAGAGATAAACATGTTGGCTGGATTAGTGTACATGATTGTGTATGTGCACAGAATCTCTATTTTTAGTTACGTGGCATATTACAGTGGAACCTTTCTTAGAGTCCACCTCACAAGTGAACCAACCTATATTATTATAAGACAACAGATATTAGACTGAAGGTTCAATACCACTAGATTCTAATCAGGGAGGGGGAACATCTTTCAAGTTTGAAAACATTTGGACAAGCCATTTTCAAATTATAGTACATACATGTCTAATATTGTTGAAGAAGATAGCTATGCAATGTGGTTAGTGATAAAGGACAGAATTCTTCATATATACTTGCACATAACTAAAATTGTGTATTCCATTATAGAGCTCTTGAACTAAAGAATCTTTTGATACTAATTAGAAATGAAAGTTATGGTCACTTAAAAATATCTCTTTAAAAATGAGCTGCTGCTCCTTGAAGTTGCCTGTAAAATCTTTTGGTAGTTACATAACATTATCCTATAGTGTAAACTATTAGGGACAGTAAACAGTGCTATAATGCATATTGGAAGGTTATTCCTACAAAGGCTCCTGCTCTGAAGTAGTATTGTTGTAATGTTAGTAACCACTACAAGATTATATAGCCACTAGGTACCATTATGACTAGTTGACCTTCTTCACGTAAACATTGTCTGACACATTGAAGGTTGTTGATAATGTATAAACATGTAGCATGTATTCCTACATAAGTGCATTACATAGAGTGGCCATTAAACTATCATAAATAGTCCATGTAAACTATAATCTACTGAAGGGTCTGTAAAAACTGACTATAAAGGCACTGGAGTAATTGTGTATAGTCTCAGAGGTGACATGTTCCATTGTATTCTACTGATTAATATTAGATCACTTACTATTCTCCTTCTTTCATTATCATCAAGTTCCAGACTATCTTCACTTTCTGTTTCAGAAACAAAACAAGATCATTACAAAGACATACTATTAACCACAACATACAGCAGCAATGATACTGGCTATCACGTACATGTATTGATACTGGCCATCACGTACATGTACTGATACTGGCCATCACGTACATGTACTGATACTGGCCATCACGTACATGTACTGATACTGGCCATCACGTACATGTACTGATACTGGCCATCACGTACATGTACTGATACTGGCCATCACGTACATGTATTGATACTGATCCATAATGATTGCTACATCAATTGAGAGGTAGAGAGTTCAAATATTCTACTGTATGGCTGCATATGATGGGTGTGGTTTTAGGTGTGGCTTGGGGTGTTACTGTTCTATATTTTATCCAGAAGAAACCCTCATGTAGCAGCATTTAAATAAACTTGCCTTTGAAGCAGGGATGGGGGATGAAGGGGGGACACTATAGGATACTGCAACTAGGATGGATAGTCTGGGAACATTCCACACTAGTGTAGAATGTCTGGGAACAAAAGCCCCCTCATATGAGGACAGCTCTATATACAGTGGAACTACTATATTTAAAAACACTGCAATTAAGACCCCTCTGTACTGAGGACACTTTAATATGTCAGCTCGTGTATTAACAGTAATAGAACTTCACTTCCTCACATGAGGCTACCCCTCTCACAGTTTAAGTTGTTCCAAGGTGTCTGGTGGAGTGTAATATGTATAGTAGTACTACTTCATGTATAGTAGCTATCTACATACAGTACAGAGTTACATGTATGATTATACATAGCTATATTTACTACATGTACCTTATGTGGAAATACAAGTACAGTGGAACATGAACCCTATGGGACAGGCACCACAGTAGAAACCCTCTATTACAAACCCCTAAATTGAGGACACCTCTGTATTAATGTGTAGTCGTCAACTACTCCTAACAGAGGAGGTTACATACATGTCATGTATGGTCCCTAGGATCTGTGGGTGTAATATACTGTCAGCAAGCAACATTGCAACTCTGGCCATTAACACACGCTATCAGCTCTACTCTCATAAACCTTTACTCCATCTTCAATGTATTGTATGCTAAGCCAAGACATCTCAAATTAATAGTCCATCCCTCTACAGCAGTAACTAGAGCCAGGACAAAGTACAGGTTAGAATGGTTGTCATAAAGTGATGCTCTAGCAAATACTGAACAGGTGATGAACCTGATGAATCATTGGGTGGTAGGGAGGAGATGTTGCTGAGGATGTCCAGCAAAGTTAACTGAGTTTTAAAAAGCATTGAAAAGAAGACTAACAAGAAGACACAGAATAACAAACATTCCTAGCCTTTCCCAATGAAAGAGAAGGCTACACTGGATCTCACTGGTAAGTGCATGTCCTTCCAAGCCTTATCTTTCTATGGGCAAGGCTAGGAATGTTTGCTACACTGTGCCTTCTTGTCAGAATTATCATGCTTTATATGCATGTAGTGAAATCTTCTACATGAAATTAACTGGAAGGTTTAAACAACATCAAGTGGTGATTTCTTCTCCTGTGGTTCATAATTATATCTTAGCATCACTAAACACTAAAACACAACCTTTACCAGGATAAAAACAGTGAGACCTGTATAACCTTTAACCTTTAAACAGGTTTAACTGGTTTAGGAATGTAATAACTTGTAGAAATAATTACTAACAGACAACAGCTGAATGTTTACTGGTCTCTGAGGTATGAATGGGAGAGAGATGAGGAAGTGCTAATACTATATACTGTTAGCTGATGCTTGGTCATGTGACTGCATACACTTTTTATATGTACGTGTTTGGGTATATCACATGACAAAAGGGATATCCCTATGTGGACTTAATATGAGGACCCTCTATCCCAGTTAAGGGGTCAAAGTCTGGACAGATAGGTGAGTCCTATTCTTTGGCCTTTGAAGTATGGTAATCTGGTGGTTAATACTTCTTCACAACGACCTGACAATGACATGGATTCTAACAACCTCTTAGATATAACATTTCTACTATAATGGTATCCTTAATAACACTGCCTGTTCTCTGTAAGTGACTCTCTACTGGAATTACTAGCTCAAGTAGACTACTGAGTGGAGAAGTATCTTTCTAAAGTCTGGAGAGGACCCCTCCTATACTATCACATAGTTATTCTAGCTGACATAACCTCTCAGTGGAAGACATTGACAAATATCCCCTTTACAAATGTAGCAAATAAACACTTATCCTATAACTGACAGACTGCACTAGAGATGAGTTATATAGACAGAAAGAACAAATTTTTCCTAGTAGAATGCAATTTGTTTGAAGTCTATATCTCATTCCAGTCTAAAGTTATGGCCAGTTAAAGTTTCACCTACTTTTAAACTTTAGCTAATTAGTTCTAAAAATAGTAACATGTTAATTATATTCATGAATTATTTTTTTATTATTACATTACATCATAATAATTATTACATCATCATTCAAAATTTATTAGCTACTTAAATTATGGACTCACCTTTATTTTCTATTTCTATCTGCTTTATTTCTGTATCACAGTGATTTATCTGTTGTTTATAGACCTGGATATCGCTCTCCCAATACTTCACACTATTCTTTAGCTCTTCCCTCCTCCCCTCTCTAGTGTTGGGATCCTCTATCACACTCTGATAACTAGCTATATACTGCACACAAAGAACACACACCAGGTATAGAATGGGCTACATGCACCACTCTCATCATACCACTACTACACTCATCACTTACCTCTTCATAAGCCTTTATCCATCTCTGATACTTTGCCTTCTCCTGTGAGGAGAGAGAGAGAAGGTGAAGCAATGCTAACACACACACAAAAGACGGCCATCTTGGACCGACAAACACACCCTACCACACGCACAGCAAGGGACCTACTGACTCCAAACACAGAGAACATATACAGTAAACTATCCTCTACAAGGTCATCTGGGTTATGGACACTCAAACCACACCCATTTCACACGGCACAGGGGTCATAAACAATTAATGCTGACTCGGCACTTTTTGGTCTAACCTGAACAGGGGTCGTGCTCGGACACTGAAGGAGGTGTGGCCCCTAAACTTGGAGGCTAATACCTTGGAGACCACTACTACAAGGTCATGTGGTCCTACAGTCCATCCCTCTATCTTGGATTTTTACCCCCACATTAATAATAGACCTTCAATACATGGGTACAGTACAGGTGCCGGAGGTGGTGGGAGGGTGTGGCTGGAGGCACTGAACCAAACATGAAGGCATAGCAGCTGATACTAAACCTTCCATCACTGCACACTGCCTTCATCTATTACATGCAGGCCTATTGGTACCTTACAATACTATAAATATGAGCCAATGTATTGATATGTTACCAGTATCAGTGATGTGAGAGTTTGGAAGGTTTACTAACAACACACACAAGCTCACCTTTTCCCAGTATTCAATACTTTTCTTGGGGTTCTTTATCTGAAAAGAACCACAAATTTCACTCATAAACACAGATAGTATAGACATAGATACTAGGAGATACATACAAGCTAGCTAAACTCTCAAAACTACAGCTAAACGCTTTGCTACATCTCAACTCCCCTCAGGCCATGTTCAGCTAGCTGCTAGCTACACTTTAGCTACTAGAACTAGCTACTGTAGACTAGATAATAATACACAACAGCCTAGGAGGTCAGGACAGAGCTAGCTAACTATGGCTACACATACAGTCAGCGCACCAACACACTGAATGGAGTGCTACTTTATAGCTAGCTCTGCAGCAGCAGTTCTTGCTGATACTATAAGGCAGCTGTTCAGGGTTGGCGCGCTCACTAGCTGGGAATTATAAAAACAGATGATTTAACATCTACACCACCACTCACCTTCTCTGCCATTGCTGGGTGATACAAGATGTCTGACTCTGACGTTAGACGGTGTGTGGCTAAAAGGTAATACTAATCATGAGTGGGTGGAATGTGGTGGGTGGGGGTTGTGGATCATTAGCCTGAACTGAAATGAGATTGTGGTGCATGTGTGCCTGTCTGTTGTCCTCCCTCAGTCAGACATTGATGGATCAGTCATCTCCCTGATTTAACACTGCCTCCCCTAGCTTCAGGATGGTCACTATCTGATGGCTTTGTCCACATAATAAAAATCAGCTGATAGGAAGTGTAACATTGATATCATGTACATATTAAGTATGTCAATGATGTTGACCTGTACTGTACATGTTATTATTGTATACTGTATAATGATTGACTAGTATACTAGCTAGATGTGTATAGTATTAATCTTGTCCTCTGTTGGAGAGCTGGTGAGCTGGACTCTTCCTTAGAGAAGAAGAAAAGGAATATTATTCTTTCTCCTCCCAAAATGCAAGGTATAGAGATACCTAGAGTAGAGGAAACAAAGAGGAAATGAGGCAATTTTCACCTTCCTTTAATATTTATAGGATGTTATCAGCTTGTTTATTAAAGGTATCCTTCCTGTTTAAGTGGAGCTTTACTACTTCTAATCTATTCTATATCCTAAAATGAGGACACTTGAAACTCCTCTATTATAACACCCTTAAATGAGGACACCTCTATTTACAGTGGCACCCCTCTATTCCAACCCTTTTAAAACTCTGCATACAATGAAACCCTTCTATTCCAACCCCCTGAAATGAGGACAACTCTCCTGTATTCTAACCCCCTGAAATAAGAACACCTCTGTATACAGTGAAACTCCTCTATTCCAACCCCTTGAAATTAGGACACCTCTGTATACAGTGGAACTCCTCTGTTACACACCTTGAAATGAGGACACCTCTGTATACAGTGAAACTCCTCTATTACAACCCCTTGAAGTGAGGACACCTATGTATAGTGGAACTCCTCTATTCTAACCCACTGAAATGAGGACAACTCCGTATACAGTGGAACTCCTCTATTCCAAACCCTTGAATTGAGGACACCTTTGTATTAAGTGGAACTCGAACCCCCTTTGAACTTTGCTGGACATCCTTAGAAATATCTCCTCCCTACCATCCAAGGTTCATCACCTCTTCAGTATTTGCTAAAACTAACCTTGTGAAACGAGGACAGCTCTGTATAGTGAAACTCCCTCTATTCCAACTCTCTGAAATGAGGACACCTCTGTATACAGTGGGACTCCTCTATTCCAATACACCTGAATTGGAATTGTACAATGAACTGACATATAATATCACAAGATCACTATCCACCATACAGCTGGTAAATTACAGGATTACCAGGGTTTACAAACATTAGTAAATCACAGGATTGCCAGGGTTTACAAACATTAGTAAATCAAAGGATTACTAGGGTTTACAAACATTAGTAAATCACAGGATTACTAGGGTTTACAAACATTAGTAAATCACTGGATTACCAGGGTTTACAAACATTAGTAAATCACAGGATTACTAGGGTTTTACTTTTTAGAGAAGAGGGAGAAGGAGAACAAGGACCAAATACATGTAGCTATGTATATAATAACTATCTCACCATTAATTGTGATGAAGGCAGGAGCAGGAAACCCTGAAGCCTCACAGATCAGCGTCACATTAGACCACACCCCTAATCTATCTGTTACAGGCTGCATGGTTATTACTGGAGGTGAGACAGCTCCTGCATAATAATTGTCACTAATAGAGAACATCGTGGGTGGGCAATCCTGTTTGGAAATGGTCATCATAGACAAAAACTCATTATTAATGGAATATCTTACTCAATATTACTATACTCCATAATGCATACTGTAGAGCGCTATATTTTGGAGGAACTCAACTTTCCCCTTTCTCACGAATTAAGAAAGATCTGCCAAACTTTTGCTCTTGAAACTAATCTCCATTTAGCTGACCTCTGACAATGTCCCAGAAACCTTAGGTACATATACCTTATAGCAAAGGTGGACATGACTCCATGGACACTGGCTAGAATTTAAAATTATGGCCAGACCTACAAACATGATATTTCATCTTTACTTTGATAAATTTCTCTTATCCATCTTATGCAGGAGTGGATCAAGAAATTCTACAGAGGGAGGGGCTCCTCTAAGCCACACCCCCAATTCTACAGCCTCCAACTCACAAGGGAGAGGTATAATGAGTAAGTATAGCTATCTCCACATGAATTCCTAACTCAACTTACCCTCCTTTATCTCAGTATACTTACACCTATAATAAGTCCAGCTTGAAAGGATGAGTTGGAAGCACTTACTTCCTTGATAAGACCATTCACAACTCCAAGATCATTAAAGCTTACCCTGTGCAAGGATGTACAACTGTAACTGTCCTACTCTTCTTTAGTAAAAGCTTACCTCTTATTTCTGTCAAATCCTGAAAATTCTTCATTGTTACAAAGAGCTTTCTATATCTGACCTACTTCAGACTATAGTAGAGAAGGGAGCACATTTCATACACATAATTATAGGGGCTAGATATAAACATACCCGCACATATACATCAGCAATCACATACCTTTTGAAGGTGTCTGCTTGTTCCTTATTAAACCAGTTGAAAAAAACAGGAACCAATGGCTGCTGGAGCTGCAGAAGATCCTTGTGGAAGGCCTCCTTATCTTTAGAGTTGACTAAACCAGTACTGAAAACATCACCATCCTGAACACCAAAAAATGTCAGATAGGACCTCCTTCCGAGCACTGAATGAAGCTGCCTTAAGGTGCTCCTCCAAATTACTCTGTTTGTGAACAATACAATGAAGCCCTATGGAATCTTTGAAGCAAGCTTGAAGAGCACTCACCAGAGCTCCCTCACCATCAGCACTGTAAGCTTTCAAGGCCGATAGTCGTGGTTCACACTAGAGAAGGCAAGAAAAGATAGTTTTTAAAGTGTCGCTGCATATGGAGGAATGCAGGACTTATAAATACAGGGGGCTTTCCAGTACGTGGATTAATCAAACTAGGATTATGGTAGGTCATTAGTGCGGACATAAAAATCACCAAGTTGGAAGGTAGCATCTACACCAAGGATTGAGGAAATTTTCTGGCTGACAATAAAAGGTAAACAAATTCTGTAACTGCTGTTTGGAACAGATGCAACTGCTCTCCCTGCTTCTTCTAAGACATGGTGGTATACTACAGAAGGGGAATTGATCTTACACTCTTGCTTTATGGCATCCAAAGTGCTAGGCTGAGTACGATAATGTGGCTTCACAGACCGGGATGCATTTCCATGTGAATAAGAATTACTTCACCACTAGTGAAGTGTCACAATAGTTTCATCAGTACAATCATCTGAAGCTAAAGTGGCTGATCTAAAGGATGCAATTTTAGAGAAATGTGTCCCTAGCCAGGTGACAATTTTCTATTTCTACTGAAAACCATCAATATACCACATCAAAGCTAAGAAGCCATACTATGTATGGTGTAGCATGCTCAACCAAACTATATCTTTTCGTGAAGCTACCCTTTACCAGAATACAGTTTACCACTATTCTATATATTTGCCACTTCACCCATGCAATTTCCCTCTTACTCTCTTTACCTAGCAACAGTTATTCACAAACTTTAGAACACTTTTGGCTTTTGCTCACTTCATTGTGGTGAATGGGATATACAGTAGACCTGGTTAAGCTGAACACCACCTGTTAAAGGACTACTGTTGTTAAGCACCAGTTTTGCTGTTGTCTAGTAAGCCCCGCCCACAGAATTAAAAATATTCCTCCTGTTAAAGGAATGTTTACTGTTAGGTGCCTTTTTTCTTAATAACCAGACCTACCAGCTCCTACAATGAACCACCAGCTTGGTACTGAAGTTAGAGAACTAGACACAGCATTGACATGTTTTCCACAACAAATCAGTTAAGCTTTACAAGAAAAATCTGTCTTAGAGCCTTTAAAATGAGGCCATCTATCCTAAAGGAAACCACAACATGCAAAAAAGTATTTTCAATCTAATTTAGCCCCACCCTTTGTCTGTCGTCTAGCATGTGATTCTATGCCATGTGGCCCAACTGCCACTTTGGTAGAGTAGGAGGATCACATAATCACAAAAATTGCTGACACAGCAATGCTATAGTAGGGCTTGACTTACAATTTTTGTGTTTTTTTCTTGACTGGCTCATAGTCCAAATTCACCATCTGAAGATGAATCTGATGAAATAACTGTTACCTCACCACTCTGCAATCATGTAGCAACACATTATTGGATCACACCCTCAATCTTCCTTTCTTTACATGTCCCTTTGCTAACCTCTTACTCGACAGGCATACACAATGTTGACACAATCACACCCACACCTTGCTATCTCTAGCTACAGTAGCTAAAAGAAACATACAAATGAGCAGCAATCAACATACACACACACAAAACACTTGGCAAAATCTGTTATACACTCACCAAAGGAGAGATGACACCTGCCATGCATGATGTTTGCAAAACGTGTGCGCACTGATGGATTTGTTGATGCGGTGACCCTTTACCATTTCGTTTCTGGTTTCTAAAAATAACATTATTGTGTGGTGTCTAACAAGTGATAATCATGTAAACAATAACAAAAACAACAAAAATAAACTAAGATTGTCTCCAATGTTCTCTGAACAGACTGATGAGTGTACTCTGACCTGTGTGTTTATTATAGCAAAATATTAGAGATTATTCTAAAGTAGCTGCAAGATAAAGGAATGTCTATAGTCCAGAGCCTCTGATAAAATACCCTGACTCCCCTGGATACAGTTAGTACGAGTCTCTTACCAATACACATCCCAGTCAGTGAGACACTTCATCTACCAACACAGGGCTCCACATATATATAGGAACATGGGATGGGATTAGCGTAGGATATGGTTCCTATACTCATTAACCTTCAAAAGTGACACCTTCCTGACTAACTCCACCCCAACCACACCCCAAACACTATCCCTATACCAATACATAATAGGAAAACTAGGGAAGTGTTGAGTTCTCTGTGCCCACATACACATACATACACATACATACACACACACATGTATTACACTAGTAATGGTCAGCCAAATTCTGTCATAATAAGTTTAGAGAATATTTTATTGATGGATGAAGCATAAGAAATAGTGAGCTAGATATTAGAGAGCTAGATATTATTGTTGGACCACAAGTCTAGAGAGAACATGATGAGATGTACAGTAGCTAATACTTACCTGCACTGTCAACAGAGTTTAGGGCGTTTTGAGCTGGGAGCATCACTGTCAGGGAATGGTACACTACGGGTCCTGGACAAACCTGCATTTATTAAAAGTATGTAACAGACTAAAACAGTTTGTATTATATATACTGCAAGTGTTAATGTACTGTTGTGTATTATGATACCTAATGATTCTCAGTGTTGTGGCTTATATATGTCCAGTCCAGCTGGGTGCTGGAACATTAGCCCTTGCCCTTATACTACGGTGTGGGAATAGAAGGGGGGGGGGGGCAAGTGCCCTCCTAACTACAATGTTTTAGGTTCTGATTATGAAAAAATGGTACAATTTAAAGAAAAATGGTCACACAAACTTCTTGGTTCAACATTGCATCCATAATGATACTTCAAGGTGTGTTAAGGGTTATACCTCACACTCTCAATAATATGAAATTCATGCTTACCTTCTTGTGGAGCTATCTTCTTAGCTATCAGTGAATAATTACAGTTCTTCAGAGTTGTGGCCAGCTTCTGCCAGGATTTTCCACTGTCATTATTCAACCATTCAGTAATGACATTACTTAAAAGTCTATCAGGAACACCACCACTCTCCGTCTTGAGATCTGAGAGTCTTCCAGGTTTAATGCCTAAATATACACCAAGATCTTCAGCCCTGTTAGCTGGAAAATCTTCTTCTTTCAAGAAAGTCTTTACCTTGACAAGTGTGAGATCACCACCTAATAGTTATCACAAAGGGTTCAGATTAAATACCACAGGGTCATATACCCAACATAATAACTCCTGAATACAAGCCTCTATGAAGTTGGTTTTTGTACTAACATGTAGCTCTTGAATGAATTTTTGACTAGTATCATTACAACTATATACCTGGTAACACAGGGGAATGGTCTGATGATGAAGGCCGTGGTAGCTATCAGCAGTATAAATATACACGTAATGAGGACACATACCATATCTATTAGATTAACTGTACCTGTGTGTTAGCTCTGTACTGGGTGGGTTCTGGTTCTATACAATTTAAGAAAAATGGTCACACAAACTTCTTGATTCAATATTGTATCAATACTTCAATACATTATCCAATATTAAAATAATTATCATCTCTACTATATAATATTATAGCTAACTACAAAATAGCTCAAAATAATCAACTCCCCTTCTAATAATAATATATAGAGTAAACCATTAAAAATTCCACTAATACAAAAAATTTACCTCTTTTTTCTATTTTGACATCCTCCGCCAACCATTCTTTGTGCCAGTCCTCTACTGGAAAGGATCCTTCATCCTTGGTACAATCAAGTATGAAGTCATCTTTAACTTTAGAAAACTTGTATTCAGCTAGATGAGGAGGAGAACTTGAACATGGACAGCAAAAGCATTCAGAGGAAAACTCAAGATTATACAAGTGACGAGCCTTCTTGACTTCATTAACTGCATTGATTACATCTTTATGAACCCTGGCTCTCAATTTAGCTAAATCTTCCTTGAAACAATCTCTGATTATGATATGCACTTCAAAGTGGGTCCTTCTATCGAGTAAGGTGACATGAGCTAAGTCAACTTTGAAGGTCAGGGAGTTACGAAATAAATGGCCTGGTGTGTTCATTTTTTTCCATGGTTCATTTTTTGATAGTAGGCATACTACTGAGGAAGAGAACAGACCCATGGGAGCATTACCAGGAAAAGAAACTGCAAAGTAGTCTTCAGTTGGTGATGTTAGATCTTCACTAACGTCTAACAAGGCTGGCATAAAATATTTATCTTTGGATATCGGTAGAAGGACAAAAAGATGAGTTAAAATTCTTGTTAAAGTATTGTGATCAAATAATCCTTCTACATAACTACTCTCAAAGCTTTTAAGCACCTCTAAACTCACTTCACCTCGTTTAACAAGTAAAACAGATTCCTTTGAAATCCAGTGGTCTTCAATGGAAGGAACCTCTCCCCTCCAAATGTAGCTCTTCTCTACAATTTCACCTACTTTATCTAACAATGTGTTGGGATTGGTGAATATTACATCAGGTGCCTGAGATTTGAAGTAGAGAATCAGGTTGAGCTCGTCAAGGTGTTGTATAGCTGCTAAAAAAGTCTTTCGACTAAAGTTCAAAGAGAGACCTATCTCTCTAAAACAATGCTCAAAGCTGATCACATCATGCTTTTCCTTCTTTGCCTGCAGCTCTAGTTCCCGTTCTAAAGCATAGTATTGTAAAGGCAATGCTGTTTTACAAAAAGGCTTGACGGCTTTTACTATTCCTCTACGAATCTTGTCTCGTACATTCTTATCTGAATCACTTCTGGAAATACTATCAATAGGAAATATATATTTACCATCATTTGAAATAAGACCAGCATCGTCATATGGTTGCAAAATTTCCTTAAGCTTCTCTTCCTTTTCTTTACGTGATTCTTTACTTTTACCTTCTTCTTCTCTGTGAGTGCCCACAATAAGAATGTCAGGTTTAACAAACTCAGAAGTGACAGTAGTTTCCTCTGTCTCAATGGAGGCAGTGGAGGGTTCCTCCGTCTCAGTGGAGGGGAGGGAGCGATTAATGGGGCAAAGAGAGGAGATTGTCTGGACACAGTGTTGAAAGATCTCCTTGTGGCTAAGAGGGAATTTGTAAGACTCACCACATGGTTGACCATTTTTGTAGTATTTAATCTCTGGTTTATCATCCAGCTGCTCAGAGAGATTAAAGACAAAGATACCCAATGAGGCATTTCTTACAAAGGCTGTGAGGAGCTCATGGAACTGAGGCTGGCCGCCGCTATCTACCAAGTAGATCCACGTTACACTAAACAATTTACCCCCTTTATATTTAAGGAGGCCTACAACTTCACTTATGCTCTCTAAAGAACTGGTTTGTGTAGATTTAGGCTCAGAATGTTGCAGAGAACCTACATTTGATGGTGATAGGACCTCTTCAGGAGATAAGGCTTTTGCAGCTCTAGATTTAATAGCATCAGCAAGAACAGACTTTAATTTTTCAGCTCCTACTAACTCCCATACAATCTCCTCACTTGAATCGTCTTTACTAGTGCGTACTCTCTCACACTTGACTCTCTGGGCTGCATTGATGAGAGTTGTACTGGTGTACGTGTCCGGAATGGGAAGGTCACAGAGAAACCTCAATAAACAGGATTTACCCACACCTCCTGCTCCTACTATCAGAATCTTGATGATGGTAACGTCAATGTGGCCAAAACGCATAGCTTCATCAAACTAGAAAAGTTGAAGGTAAGGACTAGAGATAAACATGTTGGCTGGATTAGTGTACATGGTTGTGTGTGTGCACAGAATCTCTATTTTTAGTTACATGGCATATTACAGTGGAACCTTTCTTAGAGTCCACCTCACAAGTGAACCAACCTATATTATTATAAGACAACAGATATTAGACTGAAGGTTCAATACCACTAGATTCTAATCAGGGAGGGGGAACATCTTTCAAGTTTGAAAACATTTGGACAAGCCATTTTCAAATTATAGTACATATATGTCTAATATTGTTGAAGAAGATAGCTATGCAATGTGGTTAGTGATAAAGGACAGAATTCTTCATATATACTTGCACATAACTAAAATTGTGTATTCCATTAGAGAGCTCTTGAACTAAAGAATCTTTTGATACTAAAAGTTTGTGTTAGAAATGAAAGTTATGGTCACTTAAAAATATCTCTTTAAAAATGAGCTGCTGCTCCTTGAAGTTGCCTGTAAAATCTTTTGGTAGTTACATAACATTACCCTATAGTGTAAACTATTAGGGACAGTAAACAGTGCTATAATGCATATTGGAAGGTTATTCCTACAAAGGCTCCTGCTCTGAAGTAGTATTGTTGTATTGTTAGTAACCACTACAAGATTATATAGCCACTAGGTACCATTATGACTAGTTGACCTTCTTCACGTAAACATTGTCTGACACATTGAAGGTTGTTGATAATGTGTAAACATGTAGCATGTATTCCTACATAAGTGTATTGCATAGAGTGGCCATTAAACTATCATAAATGTAAACTATAATCTACTGAAGGGTCTGTAAAAACTGACTATAAAGGCACTGGAGTAATTGTGTATAGTCTCAGAGGTGACATGTTCCATTGTATTCTACTGATTAATATTAGATCACTTACTATTCTCCTTCTTTCATTATCATCAAGTTCCAGACTATCTTCACTTTCTGTTCCAGAAACAAAACAAGATCATTACAAAGACATACTATTAACCACAACATACAGCAGCAATGATACTGGCTATCACGTACATGTATTGATACTGGCCATCACGTGCATGCACTGACGCTGGCCATCATGTACATGTATCGATACTGATCCATAATGATTGCTACTTCAATTGAGAGGTAGAGTTCAAATATTCTACTGTATGGCTGCATATGATGGGTGTGGTTTTAGGTGTGTCTTGGGGTGTTACTGCTCTATATTTTATCCAGAAGAAACCCTCATGTAGCAGCATTTAAATAAACTTGACTTTGAAGCAGGGATGGGGGATGAAGGGGGGACACTATAGGATACTGCACCTAGAATGGATAGTCTGGGAACATTCCACACTAGTGTAGAATGTCTGGGAACAAAAGCCCCCTCATATGAGGACAGCTCTATATACAGTGGAACCACTATATTTAAAAACACTGCAATGAAGACCCCTCTGTACTGAGGACACTTTAATATGTCAGCTGGTGTATTAACAGTAATAGAACTTCACTTCCTCAAATGAGGCTACCCCTCTCACAGTTTAAGTTGTTGCAAGGTGTCTGGTGGAGTGTAATATGTATAGTAGTACTACTTCATGTACAGTAGCTATCTACATACAGTACAGAGTTACATGTATAATTATACATAGCTATATTTACTACATGTACCTTATATGGAAATACAAGTACAGTGGAACATGAACCCTATGGGACAGGCACCACAGTAGAAACCCTCTATTACAAACCCCTAAATTGAGGACACCTCTGGATTAATGTGTAGTCGTCAACTACTCCTAACAGAGGAGGTTACATACATGTCATGTATGGTCCCTAGGATCTGTGGGTGTAATATACTGTCAGCAAGCAAAATCGCAACTCTGGCCATTAATACACGCTATCAGCTCTACTCTCATAAACCTTTACTCCATCTTCAATGTATTGTATGCTAAGCCAAGACACCTCAAATTAATACTCCATCCCTCTACAGCAGTAACTAGAGCCAGGGCAAAGTACAGGTTAGAATGGTCGTCACAAAGTGATGCTCTAGCAAATACTGAAGAGGTGATGAACCTGATGAATCATTGGGTGGTAGGGAGGAGATATTGCTGAGGATGTCTAGCAAAGTTAACTGAGCTGTCTTAGAATTTAAAAAGCATTGAAAAGAAGACTAGCAAGAAGACACAGAATAACAAACATTCCTAGCCTTTCCCAATGAAAGAGAAGGCTCCACTGGATCTCACTGGTAAGTGCATGTCCTTCCAAGCCTTATCTTTCTATGGGCAAGGCTAGGAATGTTTGCTACACTGTGCCTTCTTGTCAGAATTATCATGCTTTATATGCATGTAGTGAAATCTTCAATACATGAAATTAACTGGAAGGTTTAAACAACATCAAGTGGTGATTTCTTCTCCTGTGGTTCATAATTATATCTTAGCATCACTAAACACTAAAACACAACCTTTACATGGATAAAAACAGTGAGACCTGTATAACCTTTAACCTTTAAACAAGTTTAACTGGTTTAGGAATGTAATAACTTGTAGAAATAATTACTAACAGACAACAGCTGAATGTTTACTGGTCTCTGAGGTATGAATTGGAGAGAGATGAGGAAGTGCTAATACTATATACTGTTAGCTGATGCTTGGTCATGTGACTGCATACACTTTTTATATGTGTTTGGGTATGACAAAAGGGATATCCCTATGTGGACTTAATATGAGGACCCACTATCCCAGTTAAGGGGTCAAAGTCTGGACAGATAGGTGAGTCCTATTCTTTGACCGTTGAAGTATGGTAATCTGGTGGCTAATACTTCTTCACAATGATTTGACAATGGCATGAATTCTAACAACCTCTTAGATACAACATTTCTACTATAATGGTATCCTTAATAACACTGCCTCTTCTCTATAAGTGACTCTCTACTGGAATTACTAGCTCAAGTAGAGTACAGAGTGGAGAAGTACCTTTTTAAATGCTGGAGAGGACCCCTCCTATACTATCACATAGATATTCTACCTGACATAACCTCTCAGTGGAAGACATTGACAAATATCCCCTTTACAAATGTAGCAAATACACACTTATCCTATAACTGACAGACTGCACTAGAGATGAGTTGTATAGACAGAAAGAACAAATTTTTCCTAGTAGAATGCAATTTGTTTGAAGTTTATATCTCATTCCAGTCTAAAGTTATGGCCAGTTAAAGTTTCACCTACTTTTAAACTTTAGCTAATTAGTTCTAAAAATAGTAACATGTTAATTATATTCATGAATTATTTTTTTATTATTACATTACATCATAATAATTATTACATCATCATTCAAAATTTATTAGCTACTTAAATTATGGACTCACCTTTATTTTCTATTTCTATCTGCTTTATTTCTGTCTCACAGTGATTTATCTGTTGTTTATAGTCCTGGATATCGCTCTCCCATATCTTCACAATATTCTTTAGCTCTTCCCTCCACTCCTCACTAGTGTTGGGATCCTCTATCGCACTCTGCCAACTAGCTATAGCCTGCACACAAAGAACACACACCAGGTATAGAATAGGCTACATGCACCACTCTCATCATACCACTACTACACTCATCACTTACCTCTTCATAATACTTTATCCATCCCTGACACCTTGCCTTCTCCTGTGAGGAGAGAGAGAGAAGGTGAAGCAATGCTAACACACACACAAAAGACGGCCATCTTGGACCGACAAACACATCCTACCACACGCACAGCAAAGGACCAACTGACTCCAAACACACAGAACATATACAGTAAACTATCCTCTACAAGGTCATCTGGGTTATGGACACTCAAACCACACCCATTTCACACGGCACAGGGGTAAAAAACAGTTAATGCTGACTCGGCACTTTTTGGTCTAACCTGAACAGGGGTCGTGCTCGGACACTGAAGGAGGTGTGGCCCCTAAACTTGGAGGCTAATACCTTGGAGACCTCTACTACAAGGTCATGTGGTCCTACAGTCCATCCCTCTATCTTTGATTTTTACCCCCACATTAATAATAGACCTTCAGTACATGGGTACAGTACAGGTGCCGGAGGTGGTGGGAGGGTGTGGTTGGAGGCACTGAACAAACATGAAGGCATAGCAGCTGATACTAAACCTTCCATCACTGCACACTGCCTTCATCTATTACATGCAGTGCACGAGAGGTCTATTGTACCTTACAATACTATAAATATGAGCCAATGTATTGATATGTTACCAGTATCAGTGATGTGAGAGTTTGGAAGGTTTACTAACAACACACACAAGCTCACCATTTCCCAGTATTCAATACTTTTCTTGGGGTTCTTTGTCTGAAAAGAACCATAAATTTCACACTCATAAACACAGATAGTATAGACATAGATACTAGGAGATACATATAAGCTAGCTAAACTCTCTAAACTACAGCTAAACACTTTGCTACATCTCAACTCCCCTCGGGCCATGTTCAGCTAGCTGCTAGCTACACTTTAGCTACTAGAACTAGCTACTGTAGACTAGATAATAATACACAACAGCCTAGGAGGTCAGGACAAAGCTAGCTAACTATGGCTACACATATACAGTCAGCGCACCACCACACTGAATGGAGTGCTACTTTATAGATAGCTCTGCAGCAGCAGTTCTTGCTGATACTATAAGGCAGCTGTTCAGGGTTGGCGCCCTCACTAGCTGGGAATTATAAAAACAGGAGATGATTTAACATCTACACCACCACTCACCTCTGCCATTACTGGGCGATACAAGATATCTGACTCTGACGTTAGACGGTGTGTGGTTAAAAGGTAATACTAATCATGAGTGGGTGGAATGTGGTGGGTGGGGGTTGTTGTAGCTAGAGGGTCATATGAGATTGTGGTGCATGTGTACTTGTCTGTTGTCCTCCCTCAGTCAGACATTGATGGATCAGTCCTCTCCCTGATTTAACACTGCCTCCCCTAGCTTCAGGATGGTCACTATCTGATGGCTTTGTCCACATAATAAAAATCAGCTGATAGGAAGTGTAACATTGATATCATGTACATATTAAGTATGTCAATGATGTTGACCTGTACTGTACATGTTATTATTAGTTCTAAAGCCACTATTCGAGGATGTGTTAACTCTCTCATGATCCAGTTCTTGCAGGGCCTCTCCTCTGAGATCTAGGTTATCTTCAACACTGAAAATCTTGGCAGCATACACATAATCTGTGCTTCTCTATCACTATGAAGAATTTGACCCTGGCAAAATACAGAGTACAGTTTAAAGGTGTTGAGGTTCCACTTTATCCATATAGTTGAGTGTTTACCTACTGATCTCTTCTTCAACAAGGTATTCCAAATGAAACTAAGTTGTCTTCACATGAACTAGGTCGAAAGTATTGTTGTTTAGTTAGTAGTTTTGGACTATTAGTTAGTTTTTAGTTAGTTATTGGAATCTTACAACATTTTAGTTTAGTTTTAATTAGTTACAAGAGCCTGGTATTTCTTTTAGTTTAGTTTTAGTTAGTTACAAGATCCTGATATTTCTTTTAGTTTAGTTTTAGTTAGTTACAAGAGCCTGGTATTTCTTTTAGTTTAGTTTTAGTTAGTTACAAGAGCCTGGTATTTCTTTTAGTTTAGTTTTAGTTAGTTACAAGAGCCTGATATTTCTTTTAGTTTAGTTTTAGTTAGTTACAAGAGCCTGGTATTTCTTTTAGTTTAGTTTTAGTTAGTTACAAGAGCCTGGTACTTCTTTTAGTTTAGTTTTAGTTAGTTACAAGAGCCTAGCATTAGTTTAGTTCTATAGTCAGTTACAAGACCATGGTAGCTATTTTGGGGCAATCAACTTATACAATCATAGTTTAAGTTAGTTGAAAATGTAATTTTTTGCTTCCATGGGATGAATGCTGCTTGTTAACTACAAACATTAATACAATAATCATCAGCTGGAGGTGTGCTCAACTAATATTAGATTCAACCTCTGCTCTCATTAGTTTTAGTTTAGTTTTTGGTGCAATATGATGTAAATAGTTTAGTTATAGTTTTGGCAAGTAAGTGAACTACAGTTTAGTTTAGTTTTAGTAGTGAAGAAATTAATGAACTATTATCCATTTTAGTTTTAGTTTTAGTTAACTAATACAACAGTGGTCGAAAGTCGGACTATCTGAATCATAGTCAAGACCAGTCTCTATAGTGACAGGTTCCGAGGGTTCACTGGTTGGACCCCTTCCGACTCATTAATTGTCGAGACCCTAAACATGTATGCCACACCAGGTAAAAGGTCGTCTACCACATGAGCAGCTCCATCAATATCAGACGAGACTTCCTCCCACCCTTCAAACTCCACTCTACGCCTTTCCAGTAGGTACGTACTTGGAGATAGGGGTGTGGTCATCTACAGCTGGAGGGAGCCAGGAGATGAGGGCAGAGTTATAACTGCCGAGGATGACTGTGTTAACATCTGACAGAGCACAAGGTACCACTAAGGAGATGATCAAGGCTATTTATAATAAGCATACAATCATGCATCTTCTATGTGCATATGTATATAACTACCCTTTACCCACTTAATTGCTCCTACTACAAACATGACTACATAGACATGACTACCCTTTACCCACTTACAAGTATATAATGCAGCTTTGTAAGTATGGAGACCCTTTACCACAGCACCAGAAGAACATACTTGGAAAGTATAAAAATTATGAATTGGGTGATACAAAAGTACAAAGGTCATGAATTGGCTAGAGGTTGTCTAATAATCTAGTGTATAAAACCAATAATTATTGTCTACCATAAAAGTTACTTCACAGATGGCTAGCCCTAGGCCATACTTATCTCCAGAAGCTTTACTAAAATCTTTTTAAAGAGCTTTCTTATGGTCTATTCAAGTCTCCTCTTAAATGACCAAGACTGTTCATTTTACATGTAGGACTAACAAAATGTTGACGAGCTGATCAACATTTACCTAACCACAACACGTGAATAAAAGCTCTAGAGATGTTAATGCACACACACCAGATACCAGGTGATAGGAATCCTTTGAATATGTTCCTATTCTAGTCTTGGGGGGGACATGAATACATAGGTGGGTGTGGCTGAGCTAGCTCTCTGTGAAGGTAATATATATTAATGGTGAGGTCCTTAGAGGAGGGAGGGGGAGTATATATTAATGGTGAGGTCCTGGGAGGAGGGAGGGGGAGTATATATTAATGGTGAGGTCCTGAGGGGAGGGAGGGGGAGTATATATTAATGGTGAGGTCCTGGGAGGAGGGAGGGGGAGTATATATTAAAGGTGAGGCCCTGAGAGGAGGGAGGGGGAGTATATATTAATGGTGAGGTCCTGAGAGGAGGGAGGGGGGGTATATATTAATGGTGAGGTCCTGGGAGGAGGGAGGGGGAGTATATATTAAAGGTGAGGCCCTGAGAGGAGGGAGGGGGAGTATATATTAATGGTGAGGCCCTGAGAGGAGGGAGAGGGAGTATATATTAATGGTGAGGCCCTGAGAGGAGAGAGGAGGAGTATATATTAATGGTGAGGTCCTGGGAGGAAGGAGGGGGAGTATATATTAAAGGTGAGGTCCTGGGAGGAGGGAGGGGGAGTATATATTAATGGTGAGACCCTGAGAGGAGAGAGGAGGAGTATATATTAATGGTGAGGTCCTGGGAGGAGGGAGGGGGAGTATATATTAAAGGTGAGGTCCTGGGAGGAGGGAGGGGGAGTATATATAATTATTAATTCATTCTATAACTCGAACATTTCACTAACTCGAACACCCTCTGGTCCCAAAGTGTTCGAGTTAGAGAGGTTCCACTGTACAATAATATCATGTTTTTATTGTGTACCTTGACCTCGTTCTGACCAACTGTGAGGTTGCAGCTCTTAGCCATCAACCACATGCTCCGTCTAAAGGAGAAAATAAGTGTGTTAGTATTCTTACCGTCATATTATTCCTAATTACAGGGTCTGACTCACTTGTTCTTCAGTTTTATGACATTCTCTACTGTCCTGTTGTTACATTGATAGTACGGACCTAGGATAACCACAACATGTGACACACTGAAAACCACACCCCCATAAAATAACCGCACCCTTGCTGAGGAACACACCGCCTATCATAGAAGAGGGATGGGACAGTAAAGGGTATATCTCTCTTTAGCAGGGGAGGAATGGAAGGATTACACAGTAGCAACAACCAGCTTCTCTAATGGCCTGCTGGTTTAATCCACACCATCTTATGGAAATACAAAGTAGGATCTGTGAGATGGAATGGGACCCAACCAGTTTGACCAGTATCATATTGGGCGTGTACTGAATTTCTGACTTCACTGACTGAAATTTCAGCATCTGAACCAGAAAAAATTATCATCTCTGTAATCTCATCTTCACAATTATTTTATCTCAGTAATCTTAACAAAGAGTTAACTAGTAATTTTAGTAAATCATCTCAGTAATCTCAATAATGAATTAGTAATCTCACTCACAGAAGACTGGATCTCAGGATCATTGTACACCAGACAAGGTTCAAGGTTCACTCTCTGGATAAAACCCATCAAAGTCCACTAAGGACCGTAACTGAGAGTAGATGTGGGAGTTTGGGTAATATCCCAGTGGAATATTCTGTTTCTTCAGTAGAGACACAGCCCTCTCAACAAACTGCTGACAGAGAGAGGCCTGGAAGTAAAGATTAACCATCTTGCATTACATTGTGTTACACCATTAACATTAATGCTATAAAACATTGCATATTGCATTACACCATCAACACTAATGCTGCATTACATAGACTATTACACCATCTGTAGTACTTGAGGAGTGGAATTGGGCAACATGTCCAAAAACTGAGCTGCCTTGTGGCTATGATCAGACATGCTAGGCCAAAGACTCCACAGCATCTTGACTAGGGTTACCTGTTCAGTCTGCCTTCAGCTGTCAATGGTATATTGTAAAGATGCTATGTAAGTTCCCTCATCACATATCTTCCTCTTCCCCAGTTTCTACTTTATCCAAGTACAGACACTTCCAAAGGAGAAAGTTCTTTTTAGGCCTGCCTGGATATTCAAGTCATCAGAAGAGAGGTTTGTTATTTCTATAGCACTCACCAAACCTAGCTTTAGCATTCACTTTGAATTTCCATAGTAGCTCAACTACACCTGCTGTAGCCGGGTGGAATACTGGTAGAGACAGTGGAGGAGCCGATGATCCTGCCAGCAGAGAGGGGAGGCCCTGGGAGGAATATAATAAGTAATGATTGTCTATAGCCTCAGGTAAGTGTCAAGTGTTGCTATGGAAACACTTGTATATTTGGATAGTAGGTAAAGGATGGAACTTTTCAATAAATATTCTTTAACTTATAATAATAATAGATCATATCATTGCAATACTTATGCTCAGAGATGGAAATTATTATTATTACTTCTCTATGGATTTTTTTGCCTACCAGAAAATAAAAGGGGTGTGGTTTAATTCCTGTGTGAATGCCCCAAGGGAAAAAAGGGGTGTGGTTTAATTCCTGTGTGAATGCAAGTTAAATTACTCTGAGATGGACTGAAAGTGTTTGAAAGAGATTTAGGAATAGACAGAAATGGTGACACCAAATAGAAAGGAGTTTACTTGGATAGGGTACAATCATGTGACAGTCATGTGATACCCATGTGACCTATACGTACCATGTAATGTTAGGGGTCATAGTGGTGGAGTCACTGCCCATGCAGTTTGTGATGTAACAGGAGTATCTTCCTTCATCGTCATATTCCAACTTGTTGAGTTCCAGCACACTGGATGTCCCACACGACATTATCATACCACATTCCTCCGACAACAGGATCTCATGATCACGCCTCCAAATCACCGAAAAAGCAGGGTACTCATTGAAAGAATAACTGATGATCCCACTCAGAGGTCAAGGTCTGCTGAACGCATTGTGAGTTTTGGAGTACCTAACAGTTTAAAGAAACAAGATACTCACCTAGAGAGGTGTGAATAGTGGGTGTGGCTAGACTATAGATGTCCTAGATCTTACTTTCCATGCAGGTCCCCTTTATGGAGTCCTTTCTCCAAAGGTAACTTGAAGGGATGCATCTCTCCAGTTTGTTCTCGTCAATGGTACGGACACATACGAGGGGTGCGTCAGGTACAGTGGCCCTCACTAGTTGAACTATGTCCCCTAGTCTAGTACCAACATGAGGTCATCCTCTCACTCTATAAAAATATACTCCATCACAACATACTCTGTACCTGGTGAAACCTGCAAATAATACCATCATCACCAATAGATTACTGAGAATGAAATACAGAAAAAATACTGAAACATTGCAGGTAGATTACTGATAAGTTTACTGAGAAAATCCTCACCATCTCTTCTGACTCCAGTGGATGAGCTAAGCCTCTTCACCTTCCTCTTTGATCCCTCCCTCTCTTTTCGAAACATGGCTTTTTGAGAGAAGCTTGCTGCCCTAGCCAATTTAGTGGGTTCAGATGCATTCCTAGAACGTGCAGCCAACTGGTTAGAGATGTCTTTCTTTGCCTGTTGAATGAGGGGACAGGATTTGGTTAGCCACATGTCCCTGGTCACTGTCTTAGCTGCACGCAGGACAAACTTAGTTCCCGTTATCATGTCATAGACGATGAGGTTTCGTTTATCAATATCCATGTCTTGGATCATGCTAACATCATGCAACTACAGATATCGGAGGGGTGGGGAGGGATAGGGTTAAAGAGTAAAATTCTTGGATGGGTGGGGAGGGATAGGGTTAAGGTACTTAACCAGTCTATGGGTAAAGAACTCTTTATAAACACGAACAGTTGGGAATGAGTCTTATAATCTGTTTTATGGCTAGCTATAGCAGGGCTAAAGACACCTTTTCCCATTAGTACGGGTCTTCACTCACTTGTCAAATACCCATTAATGCAATGACTACTATTTATCTCATTATGCAGCTACTAGGACTTTGAACCCTACATGTATACCGACTGACCTTGTCAGCACAACAAGGGGCTTTAATTGGAATATACAAACTAAATTCAAGGGCAGCAACAACACTCAAACCCTGGCCAGTACACAGGAGGTTACTCTTTGAGGGAAGCATACAATTGAGGAACATAGAGTACGTAGCAGAGTTAGAAATAACTGCCGGCTACTGGCTACCTTTAGCCTGTGCTCTCAACTAAACTTATTTGACCACACCTCCACAGATTCAACCCTCTTCTGGATATTATTCTCTAGTCTATCCTGTAAACTGAGGGGGGAATTGTTGTGCAGTAAAAACTTATGATGTAATGTAATATTTAATGATCATGTTGTCCTATAGCCGGCCACTGCTCTACCCACATACAAAACAACTACTCCCACTTCAGTGCAGTTTTACTACCACACACACCGGACACATTTATCTTCTCAAATGGACAAGTTCAAGGTGCAGTTAGACATTCTGTCTGAATTCAGGAGTTACTGTCCATGATTTTCATGACATTATATAAGAGAAGAGGTAGGTGAGATAAATTAATGGCTGACCTAGTCCTATCAAGGTTGCTTTCATTAGACAAAATGTCCATCAAACAGTCCTATGGTGGCTTGTATATTTAAGGGGAGGGGTGTAATTCTACGGAGTCTAAATTTCTTTGCCCAGACATGACATTGTCCCAGAAACCTTAGGTACATATACCTTATAGCAAAGGTGGACATGACTCCATGGACACTGGCTAGAATTTAAAATTATGGCCAGACCTACAAACATGATATTTCATCTTTACTTTATATTGCTGATAAATTTCTCTCATCCATCTTATGCAGGAGTAGATCAAGAAATTCTACAGAGGGAGGAGGTCCTCTAAGCCACACCCCCAATTCTACAGCCTCCAACTCACAAGGGAGAGGTATAATGAGTAAGTATAGCTATCTCAACATGAATTCCTGACTACCCATCCCTTTCAACAGCAGTTACTGTTATGTTCACAAGGGCAACTCTTTGCTTAGGTGTCATGTGATGCCACTTAACCTGATCCACATGGAAAGATAATCCTGGACCCAAGATGAAGTCACCACTTCTATAAATCCCTCTGTACAAATCATTGAACTGGCCCTCAACCAGTTCCTCCAACTTTATTAACAAATGCTGGTAAAGAACTCTTGGTAAAGCCCACCCATTTTTTCACCACACTTTCATTAGTATAGTGTTCAGGTGGAGACCCCAATAGAACAAGCTCACGCACATCAGCAATCACATACCTTTTGAAGGTGTCCGCTTGTTCCTCATTAAACAAGTTGAAAAAAAAAGACAGGAACCAATCGCTGCTGGAGCTGCAGAAGATCCTTGTGGAAGGCCTCCTTATCTTTAGAGTTGACTAAACCAGTACTGAAAACGTCACCATCCTGAACACCAAAAAATGTCAGATAGGACCTCCTTCCGAGCACTGAATGAAGCTGCCTTAAGGTGTTCCTCCAAATTCCTCTGTCTGTGAACAATACAATGAAGCCCTATGGAATCTTTGAAGCAAGCTTGAAGAGCACTCACCAGAGCTCCCTCACCATCAGCACTGTAAGCTTTCAAGGCCGATAGTCGTGGTTCACGCTATAGAAGGCAAGAAAAGATAGTGTTCAAAGTGTCGCTGCATATGGAGGAATGCAGGACCTATAAATACAGGGGGCTTTCCAGTACGTGGATTAATCAAACTAGGATTATGGTAGGTCATTAGTGTGACATAAAAATCACTAAGTTGGAAGGTAGCATCTACACCAAGGATTGAGGAAATTTTCTGGCTTACAACAAAAGGTAAACAAATTCTGTAACTGCTGTTTGGAACAGATGCAACTGCTCTCCCTGCTTCTTCTAAGACATGGTGGTATACTACAGAAGGGGAATTGATCTTACACTCTTGCTTTATGGCATCAAAAGTGCTAGGCTGAGTACGATAATGTGGCTTCACAGACCGGGATGCATTTCCATGTGAATAAGAATTACTTCACCACTAGTGAAGTGTCACAATAGTTTCATCAGTACAATCATCTGAAGCTAAAGTGGCTGATCTAAAGAATTTTAGAGAAATGTGTCCCTAGCCAGGTGACAATTTTCTATTTCTACTGAAAACCATCAATATACCACATCAAAGCTAAGAAGCCATACTATGTATGGTGTAGCATGCTCAACCAAACTATATCTTTTCGTGAAGCTACCCTTTACCAGAATACAGTTTACCACTATTCTATATATTTGCCACTTCACCCATGCAATTTCCCCTCTTACTCTCTTTACCTAGCAACAGTTATTCACAAACTTTAGAACACTTTTGGCTTTTGCTGACTTCATTGTGGTGAATGGGATATACAGTAGACCTGGTTAAGCTGAACACCACCTGTTAAAGGACTACTGTTGTTAAGCACCAGTTTTGCTGTTGTCTAGTAAGCCCCGCCCACAGAATTAAAAATATTCCTCCTGTTAAAGGAATGTTTACTGTTAGGTGCCTTTTTTCTTAATAACCAGACCTACCAGCTCCTACGCTTAACAACCAGCTTGGTACTGAAGTTAGAGAACTAGACACAGCATTGCCATGTTTTTCACTACAAATCAGTTAAGCTTTCCAAGTAAAATCTGTCTTAGAGCCTTTAAAATGGAGCCATCTATCCTAAAGGAAACCATAACATGCAAAAAAGTATTTTCAATCTAATTTAGCCCCACCCTTTGTCTGTCGTCTAGCATGTGATTCTATGCCATGTGGCCCAACTGCCACTTTATGGTAGAGTAGGAGGATCACATGATCACAAAAATTGCTGACACAGCAATGCTATAGTATGGCTTGACTTACAATTTTCGTGGTTTTTTTTCTTGACTGGCTCATAGTCCAAATTCACCATCTGAAGATGAATCTGCTGAAATAACTGTTACTTCACCACTCTGCAATCATGTAGCAACACATTATTGGATCACACCCTCAATCTTCCTTTCTTTACATGTCCCTTTAGACAGCTAGCTAACCTCTTACTGGACAGGCATACACAATGTTGACACAATCACACCCACACCTTGCTATCCCTAGCTCTAGCTACAGTAGCTAAAAGAAACATACAAATGAGCAGCAATCAACACACACACACAAAACACTTTGCAAAATCTGTTACACACTCACCAAAAGGAGAGATGACACCTGCCATGCACGATGTTTGCAAAACGTGTGCGCACTCATGGATTTGTTGATGCGGTGACCCTTTACCATTTCGTTTCTGGTTTCTAAAAATAATATTATTGTGTGGTGTCTAACAAGTGATAATCATGTAAACAATAACAATAACAACAAAAATAAACAAAGATTGTCTCCAATGTTCTCTGAACAGACTGATGAGTGTACTCTGACCTGTGTGTTTATTATAGTAAAATATTAGAGATTATTCTAAAGTAGCTGCAAGAAAAAGGAATGTCTATAGTCCAGAGCCTCTGATAAAATACCCTGACTCCCCTGGATACAGTTGGTACAAGTCTCTTACCAATACATCCCAACCAGTCAGACACTTCATGTACCAACACAGGGCTCCACGTATATTTATATAGGAACATGGGATGGGATTAGCGTAGGATATGGTTCCTATACTCATCAACCTTCAAAAGTGATACCTTCCTGACTAACTCCACCCCAACCACACCCCAAACACTATCCCTATATTAATATAGGTGAACTGAAAGGGTTGAGTGCTCTATATAATATTAGAGACATGTAGCTATATATAGTATACAATGTATTATTATCATATTGCCAGTTTACACTAGTAATGGCCTCACCACATAACAAATAAGTTTAGAGGATATTTTATTGATGGGTGAAGAAATTAGAGAGCTAGATATTATTGTTGGACCACAACTCTAGAGAGAAGAACATGATGAGATGTACAGTAGTTAATACTTACCTGCACTGTCAACAGAGTATACAACAGAGTTTTGGGCGGAAGTATCACTGTCAGAGGATGGTACACTATGGGTCATAGACAAACCTGCATTATGTAACAATATATAAGTACTGTAGCTGTTAATGTACTGTTGTGTATTATGATACCTGATACCTAATGATTCTTTGTGCTTTGTGTTGTGGTAGAATGGGACGAGAGGGCACAAGGGACAAATGTCCCCCCCCCCCCCCCCCAACCCCAACCAAAATGGTTTTAGGTTCTGATATAGTAAACCATTTAGAACACCTCATGATACTGTAACACACTGTCAAAAGGACGTGTAGTTCTCTTAATCTCCTGGCAACTATTCATTTAATGGGCTCACAATAATTATTAACACAGCTGTATGGTGGGGAATATAAGGTGTGTTATACCTCACACTATCAATAATGTGAAATTCATGCTTACCTTCTTGTGGAGCTATCTTCTTAGCTATCAGTGAATAATTACAGTTCTTCAGAGTTGTGGCCAGCTTCTGCCAGGATTTTCCACTGTCATTATTCAACCATTCAGTAATGACATTACTTAAAAGTCTATCAGGAACACCACCACTCTCCGTCTTGAGATCTGAGAGTCTTCCAGGTTTAATGCCTAAATATACACCAAGATCTTCAGCCCTGTTAGCTGGAAAATCTTCTTCTTTCAAGAAAGTCTTTACCTTGACAAGTGTGAGATCCCTACCTAATAGTTATCACAAAGGGTTCAGATTAAATACCACAGGGTCATATATCCAACATAATAACTCCTGAATACAAGCCACTATGAAGTTGGTTTTTGTACTAACATGTAGCTCTTGAATGAATTTTTGACTAGTATCATTACAACTATATGAATATGTTACATGGAGAAAGAGCCATCTGTAATGGTTATTAATTGGTGAATTTGTATAAATGTAGTCTTGATAATTATATACAAGTATGAAAGAGATAGCTATAAGAGATACATGTGAAGGTCAAAGTGTATTTTTCTCTAACTTAGACTCACCAGTTAATATTAAGTCTCACCTCTAAACTTGTCTTTTTCCTCCAGCCTTTCATCATGTGAGAGTGCCTGACCTTCATCATCCCTAATAGTCTCCCTTTCTTTATTGCTATCAAGTAATGGCACAAGATGGGGATCTGGTATCTGATTCTGCCATGATCTCTGTGGTCTCTTCCTAAGCCCTTCTTGATGCTGAGAGACAGTCTCTGCAATTTTGAATTTCTTCTTTGAAATGTTTATACAATACTGAAAGTGACTCTATATAGTGTGTATACTATACCAGATATGCAGCTACTCAAATTTATAGACATTATGACAGGATCATAATATTACATCCAACTTCATAACTCCTGAATGAACCTCCTTATAGAGTTGGTTTTATATTACCATTATATACCTGGTAACACAGGGGAATGGTCTGATGATGAAGGCTGTGGTAGCTATCAGCAGTATAAATATACATGTAATGAGGACACATACCATATCTATTAGATTAACTGTACCTGTGTGTCAGCTCTATACTGGGTGGGTTCTGGTTCTATACAATTAAAAGAAAAATGGTCACACAAACTTCTTGATTCAATATTGTATCAATACTTCAATACATTATCCAATATTAAAATCATTAACATCTCTACTATATAATATTATAGCTAACTACAAAATAGCTCAAAATAATCAATTCCCCTTCTAATAATAATATATAGAGTAAACCATTAAAAATTCCACTAATACAAAAAATTTACCTCTTTTTTCTATTTTGACATCCTCCGCCAACCATTCTTTGTGCCAGTCCTCTACTGGAAAGGATCCTTCATCCTTGGTACAATCAAGTATGAAGTCATCTATAACGTCAGAAAACTTGTATTCAGCTAGATGAGGAGAAGAACTTGAACATGGACAGCAAAAGCATTTAGAAGAATACTCAAGATTATACAAGTGACGAGCCTTCTTGACTTCATTAACTGCATTGATTACATCTTTACGAATCTTGGCTCTCAATTTAGGTAAGGCTTTCTTGAAACAATCTTCAATTTTCATATGAACTTCAAAGTGTGTTCTTCTATCGAGTAAGGTGACTTGAGCTAAGTCAACTTTGAAGGTCAGGGAATTATGGAATAAATAGCCTGGAGTGTTCATTTCTTCCCATTTATAATTTGATAGTAGGCATACTACTGAGGAAGAGAACAGACCCATGGGAGCATTACCAGGAAAAGAAACTGCAAAGTAGTTTTCGGTTGGTGATGTTAGATCTTCACTAACGTCTAACAAGGCTGGCATAAAATATTTATCTTTGGATATTGGTAGAAGGACAAAAAGATGAGTTAAAATTCTTGTTAAAGTTATGTGATCAAATAATCCTTCTACATAACTACTCTCAAAGCTTTTAAGCACCTCTAAAGTCACTTCACCTCGTTTAACAAGCAAAACAGATTCGTTTGAAACCCACTGGTCTTCAGTGGAAGGAACCTTTCCCCTCCAAATGTAGCTCTTCTCTACAATTTCACCTACTTTATCTAGCAATGTGTTAGGATTGGTGAATATTACATCTGGTGCCTGAGATTTGAAGTAGAGAATCCGGTTGAGCTCGTCAAGGTGTTGTATAGCTGCTAAAAAAGTCTTTCGACTAAAGTTCAAAGAGAGACCTATCTCTCTAAAACAACGCTCAAAGCTGATTACGTCATGCTCTTCCTTCTTTGCCTGCAGCTCTAGTTCCAGTTCTAAAGCATAGTATTGTAAAGGTAATGCTGTTTTACAAAAAGGCTTGACAGCTTTTACTATTCCTCTACGAATCTTGTCTCGTACATTCTTATCTGAATCACTTCTGGAAATACTATCAATGGCAAATATATATTTACCATCATTTGAAATAAGACCAGTACCGTCATATGGTTGCAAAATTTCCTTAAGCTTCTCTTCCTTTTCTTTACGTGATTCTTTACTTTTACTTTCTTCTTCTCTGTGAGTGCCCACAATAAGAATGTCAGGTTTAACAAACTCAGAAGTGACGGTAGTTTCCTCTGTCTCAATGGAGGCAGTGGAGGGTTCCTCCGTCTCAGTGGAGGAGAAGGAGTGATTAATGGGGCAAAGAGAGGAGATTGTCTGGACACAGTGTTGAAAGATCTCCTTGTGGCTAAGAGGGAATTTGTAAGACTCACCACATGGTTGACCATTTTTGTAGTATTTAATCTCTGGTTTATCGTCCAGCTGCTCAGAGAGATTAAAGACAAAGATACCTAAAGTAGCATTCCTTACAAAGGCTGTGAGGAGCTCATGGAACTGAGGCTGGCCGCCGCTATCTACCAAGTAGATCCATGTTACACTAAACAATTTACCCCCTTTATATTTAAGGAGGCCTACAACTTCACTTATACTCTCTAAAGAACTGGCTTGTGTAGATTTAGGCTCAGAACGTTGCAGAGAACCTACATTTGATGTTGATAGGACCTCTTCAGGAGATAAGGCTTTTGCAGCTCTAGATTTAATAGCATCAGCAAGAACAGACTTTAATTTTTCAGCTCCTACTAACTCCCATACAATCTCCTCACTTGAATCGTCTTTACTAGTGCGTACTCTCTTGCACTTGACTCTCTGGGCTACATTGATGAGAGTTGTACTGGTGTACATGTCCGGGATTGGAAGGTCACAGAGAAACCTCAACAAACAGGATTTACCCACACCTCCTGCTCCTACTATCAGAATCTTGATGATGGTAACGTCAATGTGGCCAAAACGCATAGCTTCATCAAACTAGAAAAGTTGAAGGTAAGGACTAGAGATAAACACGTTGGCTGGATTAGTGTACATGATTGTGTATGTGCAAAGAATCTCTATTTTTAGTTACATGGCATATTACAGTGGAACCTTTCTTAGAGTCCACCTCACAAGTGAACCAACCTATATTATTATAAGATAACAGATATTAGACTGAAGGTTCAATACCACTAGATTCTAATCAGGGAGGGGTAACATCTTTCAAGTTTGAAAACATTTGAACAAGCCATTTTCAAATTATAGTACATACATGTCTAATATTGTTGAAGAAGATAGCTATGCAATGTGGTTAGTGATAAAGGACAGAATTCTTCATATATACTTGCACATAACTAAAATTGTGTATTCCATTAGAGAGCTCTTGAACTAAGGAATCTTTTGATACTAAAAGTTAGTGTTAGAAATGAAAGTTATGGTCACTTAAAAATATCTCTTTAAAAATGAGCTGCTGCTCCTTGAAGTTGCCTGGAAAATCTTTTGGTAGTTACATAACATTATCCTATAGTGTAAACTATTAGGGACAGTAAACAGTGCTATAATGCATATTGGAAGGTTATTCCTACAAAGACTCCTGCTCTGAAGTGGTATTGTTGTATTGTTAGTAACCACTACAAGATTATATAGCCACTAGGTACCATTATGACTAGTTGACCTTCTTCACGTAAACATTGTCTGACACATTGAAGGTTGTTGATAATGTATAAACATGTAGCATGTATTCCTACATAAGTGCATTGCATAGAGTGGCCATTAAACTCACATAAATAGTCCATGTAAACTATAATCTACTGAAGGATCTGTAAAAACTGACTATAAAGGCACTGGAGTAATTGTGTATAGTCTCAGAGGTGACATGTTCCATTGTATTCTACTGATTAATATTAGATCACTTACTATTCTCCTTCTTTCCTTATCATCAAGTTCCAGACTATCTTCACTTTCTGTTCCAGAAACAAAACAAGATCATTACAAAGACATACTATTAACCACAACATACAGCAGCAATGATACTGGCTATCACGTACGTGTATTGATACCGGCCATCACGTACGTGTACTGATACCGGCCATCACGTACGTGTACTGATACCGGCCATCACGTACGTGTACTGATACCGGCCATCACGTACGTGTACTGATACCGGCCATCACGTACGTGTACTGATACCGGCCATCACGTACGTGTACTGATACCGGCCATCACGTACGTGTACTGATACCGGCCATCACGTACGTGTACTGATACCGGCCATCACGTACGTGTACTGATACCGGCCATCACGTACGTGTACTGATACCGGCCATCACGTACGTGTACTGATACCGGCCATCACGTACGTGTACTGATACCGGCCATCACGTACGTGTACTGATACCGGCCATCACGTACGTGTACTGATACCGGCCATCACGTACGTGCACTGATACCGGCCATCACGTACATGTATCGATACTGATCCATAATGATTGCTACTTCAATTGAGAGGTAGAGAGTTCAAATATTCTACTGTATGGCTGCATATGATGGGTGAGGTTTTAGGTGTGTCTTGGGGTGTTACTGTTCTATATTTTATCCAGAAGAAACCCTCATGTAGCAGCATTTAAATAAACTTGACTTTGAAGCAGGGATGGGGGGTGAAGGGGGGACACTATAGGATACTGCACCTAGGATGGATAGTCTGGGAACATTCCACACTAGTGTAGAATGTCTGGGAACAAAAGCCCCCTCATATGAGGACAGCTCTATATACAGTGGAACTACTATATTTAAAAACCCTGCAATGAAGACCCTTCTGTACTGAGGAAACTTTAATATGTCAGCTTGTGTATTAACAGTAATAGAACTTCACTTCCTCACATGAGGCTACCCCTCTCACAGTTTAAGTTGTTGCAAGGTGTCTGGTGGAGTGTAATATGTATAGTAGTACTACTTCATGTATAGTAGCTATCTACATACAGTACAGAGTTACATGTATAATTATACATAGCTATATTTACTACATGTACCTTATATGGAAATACAAGTACAGTGGAACATGAACCCTATGGGACAGGCACCACAGTAGAAACCCTCTATTACAAACCCCTAAATTGAGGACACCTCTGTATTAATGTGTAGTCGTCATCCACTCCTAACAGAGGAGGTTACATACATGTCATGTATGGTCCCTAGGATCTGTGGGTGTAATATACTGTCTGCTAGCAACATCGCAACTCTGGCCATTAATACATGCTATCAGCTCTACTCTCATAAACCTTTACTCCATGTTCAATGTATTGTATGCTAAGCCAAGACACCTCAAATTAATACTCCATCCCTCTCAGAGGTGTATGAGGGTCAAAAATATTGGGGGGGCTGAGTACCACGTGGCTGTTAGGCCACGGCAAGGCGGAGGGTGTGGGAAGGGGGATGTGCTCCCTCCCACACAGAGCACGAAGAAAATTTTACTGGCATATGCATAAAATGGAAACGATACTGTATAACAAATTAAGGACTATAACGTGAAGCAAAGACATTCAGTATTAAAATCTTTAGCAACTTTTTCCATATCACAGGAGTCAGTAAGGTTCTTATGAATGTGAAGCAAATGAGTCTTTGCTCAGGCATGGACGAGTGTAAATATACTTTGAGTGCAGAAAATGACCCTTCAGAAGTAGCTGATGTGATTGGCACGTTAAATATAACCTAGAATGTTATGCACCTCTGACAGCATTGACTTGTATACAACTTGGCTATTCATAGCTTCACATATGGTACGAATGGATGTCACCTTAATAAAAGTGGGCAGGGCTTGCCTAATCAAAGTAACAAGAAGAGAAAGTTCCTGATGAAGCTTCTCAAAGCTAATATCACTACTAGTTGGCTGATAAAACTCTGTAGGATCCACACAGCAAAGTGATTCACACAGTTACCTGGGCATTAGATTGATCACAAATAGCACTAGCAGTAGAAGCTTCAGCTTGAACAGGGGGGGTAGGAAAGGGGGGTAGGAAAGGGGGGTTCAAAGGGTGCTGTAGCACCCCTAGTTTTTTGTGGCTGTACCAATGGCATACATTATTTTTTGACAGCACCCTTTTATTCACGTTTGTTCCAGTTGACTTGTGTCCTTGTGGTTCTTTCTCCATGTAACAGTAGAGATTAGATTACATCATTGAATTGTGTATTGTTATTGTACTATACCTAACCCTAGTGTATGGCCCATATCAATAGTACAATTGACAATGATTTAATCTGTTACATGGAAAAGGAGCCGTCCATCCCTTCAATCTGTTAACATGATATACATGTGTAAATTAATGTAACACCCTGGTATCATGATCATGTGATAAACTAAGCAACCATGATCAGATGCCATGTCTAAGCTATAGCTAGCTATGTCTCAGAAGAGGCTGACCAGCTTTTTGGCCAAGGTCACAGTAAATGAATCAAGTTCAGCCAACTGTGAAGCAAGCAGTGTGTGTCCTGATGATCAAATTTAAGTGTAGACAACTTTCTTAGCAGTAAAACAAAAATTGAATCCCCAGGGCCATGAAGTTGAAATTCCTAATGAAGGGAAAAAATCTGCTCCATGTGAATGTCCTTGTTGTATTGTTTCCTATCATCCACTGCAAATATCCAGATCTATGATTAGCTAAAGCAGTCAAAGACAAGGCAAACATGTCCAAATACAGCCTGGATGGTATACTAAATATCCTTGAATAAGTGTGCACACCACTTAAGACAGAATATTCTGCTCTATAGTTATGCCAGCATGCTGAAAAGTGAAATTTGCTGACTTTCAGTAAATCAAAATTTTATTAATGGAAAACTTAATTGTATATGCCCAAGTCATACACAACTGTCATTGCATTGTGCAGTGATTTCCCCCAAAATGGCTTTCCCTTTTGATAATTTGGGAAAGGAAATATCTAATACCATTAAAGGTATTGAAAACTTGGTAGCAACAGCAGAGAGGTCTTTTTCTTTATGGATGCTTAAAACATACCCAGAAGCATAATGATATTATAGGTCGAATAATTATTTTTGTTGCATATTCAAAAGGACAAACTTGATTTATATAGCTGCATATTTTCTTATGAAAGCTTTCATAATATTAATATTTTTGTTGATAGCCTTAAATAATTGCCCCCCCCCCCTTGAACTTGTAGATCCTCTGAATCTTCTACATCCACGGCAAGGCTCTCTAATGAGAGACTGGCCTGTCTAAACCTCTTGGTCATGTTGACTCAACAAGCATAGAGACTAGGCAAAGTGCATGCAGGTGTAGCTGCTTTGTTTGTGGTTTGGGTTATTACAAATCGATGGCAGTGTGAATTCTATTATAGCTATGTGTGCCCACAATAATTTTGGCCAAAATATTGGGGGGGGCTCCAGCCCCTCCAGCCCCCAGCCCCCCCCCCCCCCCCCCTTCCTACGCCCCTGCCTCTACAGCAGTAACTAGAGCCAGGGCAAAGTACAGGTTAGAATGGTCGTCATAAAGTGATGCTCTAGCAAATACTGAAGAGGTGATGAACCTGATGAATCATTGGGTGGTAGGGAGGAGATATTGCTGAGGATGTCTAGCAAAGTTAACTGAGTTGTCTTAGAATTTAAAAAGCATTGAAAAGAAGACTAGCAAGAAGACACAGAATAACAAACATTCCTAGCCTTTCCCAATGAAAGAGAAGGCTCCACTGGATCTCACTGGTAAGTGCATGTCCTTCCAAGCCTTATCTTTCTATGGGCAAGGCTAGGAATGTTTGCTACACTGTGCCTTCTTGTCAGAATTATCATGCTTTATATGCATGTAGTCAAATCTTCTACATGAAATTAACTGGAAGGTTTAAACAACATCAAGTGGTGATTTCTTCTCCTGTGGTTCATAATTATATCTTAGCATCACTAAACACTAAAACACAACCTTTACCAGGATAAAAACAGTGAGACCTGTATAACCTTTAACCTTTAAACAGGTTTAACTGGTTTAGGAATGTAATAACTTGTACTAACAGACAACAGCTGAATGTTTACTGGTCTCTGAGGTATGAATTGGAGAGAGATGAGGAAGTGCTAATACTATATACTGTTAGCTGATGTTTGGTCATGTGACTGCATACACTTTTTATATGTACGTGTTTGGGTATGTCACATGACAAAAGGGATATCCCTATGTGGACTTAATATGAGGACCCACTATCCCAGTTAAGGGGTCAAAGTCTGGACAGATAGGTGAGTCCTATTCTTTGACCGTTGAAGTATGGTAATCTGGTGGCTAATACTTCTTCACAATGATTTGACAATGGCATGAATTCTAACAACCTCTTAGATACAACATTTCTACTATAATGGGACCCTTAATAACACTGCCTCTTCTCTATAAGTGACTCTCTACTGGAATTACTAGCTCAAGTAGAGTACAGAGTGGAGAAGTACCTTTCTAAATGCTGGAGAGGACCCCTCCTATACTATCACATAGATATTCTACCTGACATAACCTCTCAGTGGAAGACATTGACAAATATCCCCTTTACAAATGTAGCAAATACACACTTATCCTATAACTGACAGACTGCACTAGAGATGAGTTATATAGACAGAAAGAAAAAATTTTTCCTAGTAGAATGCAATTTGTTTGAAGTCTATATCTCATTCCAGTCTAAAGTTATGGCCAGTTAAAGTTTCACCTACTTTTAAACTTTAGCTAATTAGTTCTAAAAATAGTAACATGTTAATTATATTCATGAATTGTTTTTTTATTATTACATTACATCATAATAATTATTACATCATCATTCAAAATTTATTAGCTACTTAAATTATGGACTCACCTTTATTTTCTATAATCTGCTTTATTTCTGTATCACATTGATTTATCTGTTGTTTATAGTCCTGGATATGGCTCTCATATATCTTCACACTATTCTTTAGCTCTTCCCTACTCTCCTCACTAGTGTTGGGATCCTCTATCCAACTCTGACAACTAGCTATTCTCTGCACACAAAGAACACACACCAGGTATAGAATAGGCTACATGCACCACTCTCATCATACCACTACTACACTCATCACTTACCTCTTCCAAATACTTTATCTGTCTCTGACACCTTGCCTTCTCCTGTGAGGAGAGAGAGAGAAGGTGAAGCAATGCTAACACACACACAAAAGACGGCCATCTTGGACCGACAAACACACCCTACCACACGCACAGCAAGGGACCTACTGACTCCAAACACAGAGAACATGTACAGTAAACTATCCTCTACAAGGTCATCTGGGTTATGGACACTCAAACCACACCCATTTCACACGGCACAGGGGTCAAAAACAATTAATGCTGACTCGGCACTTTTTGGTCTAACCTGAACAGGGGTCATGCTCGGACACTGAAGGCGGTGTGGCCCCTAAACTTGGAGGCTAATACCTTGGAGACTACTACTACAAGGTCATGTGGTCCTACAGTCCATCCCTCTATCTTTGATTTTTATCCCCACATTAATAATAGACCTTCAGTACATGGGTACAATACAGGTGCCAGAGGTGCTGGGAGGGTGTGGCTGGAGGCACCAAACAAACATGAAATCATAGTAACTGTTACTAAACCTTCCATCACTGCACACTACCCTCATCTATTACATGCAGTGCATAAGAGACCTATTGTACCTTACAGTACTATAAATATGAGCCAATGTATTGATATGTTACCAGTATCAGTGATGTGAGAGTTTGGAAGGTTTACTAACAACACACACAAGCTCACCTTTTCCCAGTATTCAATACTTTTCTTGGAGTTCTTTATCTGAAAAGAACCACAAATTTCACACTCATAAACACAGATAGTATAGACATAGATACTAGGAGATACATACAAGCTAGCTAAACTCTCAAAACTACAGCTAAACGCTTTGCTACATCTCAACTCCCCTCGGGCCATGTTCAGCTTGCTGCTAGCTACACTTTAGCTACTAGAACTAGCTACTGTAGACTAGATAATAATACACAACAGCCTAAGAGGTCAGGACAGAGCTAGCTAACTATGGCTACACATATACAGTCAGCGAACCACCACACTGAATGGAGTGCTACTTTATAGCTAGCTCTGCAGCAGCAGTTCTTGCTGATACTATAAGGCAGCTGTTCAGGGTTGGCGCCCTCACTAGCTGGGAATTATAAAAACAGGAGATGATTTAACATCTACACCACCACTCACCTTCTCTGCCATTACTGGGCGATACAAGATGTCCAACTCTGACGTTAGACGGTGTGTGGTTAAAAGGTAATGCTAATCATGAGTGGGTGGAATGTGGTGAGTGGGGGTTGTTTTAGTTAGTGGGTTATTAACCTGAAGTGAAATGAGATTGTGGTGCATGTGTGCCTGTCTGTTGTCCTCCCTCAGTCAGACACTGATGAATCAGTCCTCTCCCTGATTTAACACTGCCTCCCCTAGTTTCAGGATGGTCACTATCTGATGGCTTTGTCCACATAATAAAAATCAGCTGATAGGAAGTGTAACATTGATATCATGTACATATTAAGTATGTCAATGATGTTGACCTGTACTGTACATGTTATTATTGTATACTGTATAATGATTGACTAGTATACTAGCTAGATGTGTATAGTATTAATCTTGTCCTCTGTTGGAGAGCTGGTGAGCTGGACTCTTCTTTAGAGAAGAAGAAAAGGTGCAATATTATTCTTTCTCCTCCCAAAATGCAAGGTATAGAGATACCTAGAGTAGAGGAAACAAAGAGGAAATGAGTCAATTTTCACCTTTGTTCAATATTTATAGGATGTTATCGGCTTGTTTATTAAAGGTATCCTTCCTGTTTAAGTGGAGCTTTACTACTTCTAACACAATAAGTCTATTCTATATCCTAAAATGAGGACACTTGGAACTCCTCTATTATAACACCCTTAATTAAATGAGGACACCATTATTCTCTATTATGTGTCACATAGCTGTTACAATTAATGTGTCTCTTATGAGTGACCTGACATTATTGTTGCATGTGACAATGTCTGTGTGTGGCTATAGAGATTCAGTTATTAATAAGTCCATAATCTTTGTTTGGGCTTTAAAGTTATACTATAGTCATGAATAATGTTAATTGATGCATGTTGTAGCATATTCATGTGAGAAGATTCTCGTACATGAGACATGCTGCTTGGTACTGCTGCACCTGCTAGACCATGATTACAATAAATAAACAGCCATCAATTAGAGTAAGGACTAGGGCTAAAATTGTTCACACATCCTAAAGCCTGATAAGTAGCTAGCTATAGCTATAATTTCATGTAGCTCCTGAAATGAGGACACCTCTGTTTATAGTTTAACTCCTCTATTGTAACAGAAATGATGACACCTCCTTTTACAGAGGAATCCTCTATTCAAACTCCCTGAAATAAAAATGCCTCTATTTATAGTGGAACTCCAACCCCCCCCCCTTATATGAAGACACCTCTATAATACAGTAATACAGTGGAACTCCTCTATTATAACCCCCTTATTAATTTTGAGGGCACCTCAGTATACAGTGGAACCAAAACACTGAGACCCTCAACTTGCATTTACTAATGCTAATCATGAGTGGGTGGAATGTGGTGGGTGGGGGTTGTTGTTTTGTAGCTAGTGAGTCATTCATTACCCTTAGATTATGTGCTTGTCTGTTGTCCTCCCTCAGCATGACATTGATGGATCAGTCATCTTTCTGAGGTTCCTGTGGGATCATGATAATGTGCCAACAAGGGGGAGAGGGGAGACCTAGGTGATCATCCTTTCAGGGGGTAGGTAGCAGGGAAGCACCGGGTGCTGGTGTCCCCCCCACCCACTTTTTACAGACCTTTGCAGTTATGTATAGTGTCAGGGGTGTAGATAACTTTTTAGGACAGGGGGGAGGGGGGAGGGGGGGCTATTAAGGTAAAGAAAAAAGAGCTGCAATTCAGCTCAAGGGGGAGGTGCCCCCTCCTGCACAAAGTGCAGAAGCAAAAATTTTCTTCAAAATCCAAGAGGTGTAAAAGAGCAAATTAGAGTAATATTCAAATAAATATGTACACAAGGATAGGCTAGGCTCTATTTCATTTGAAGATAGTGGATTCTGTACTGAAACATCTTCAACATCACTTTCAAGTTAGTTTATTTTAGAATACACTGATCAAAAAACCTAAATATTATTAGCTCACCAGTTCAGGCTGACTGCTGACTAATTCAGGCTGATAGCTGGCCTTAACTTCATTCATTGGATGATTCACCTGGCTTTAAAGGAGTGCCAAACTACTATCTTAGAGATTCACAGACATTGTACTAGCTAGCTACTAGCAGTTAGGCTAATAGTCAAGCAAGTTCTCTAAGCAACTTTTACAATGTTAGCTACCATGCTTACCTGTTAACCACTACTGTCATGGTTAAATACTGTTTACCAAACCACTACAATGCACACCATATGCAGTTTACATCATCATCATCATCATCATCATCATCATCATAATAATAATAATAATAATAATAATAATAATAATAATAATAATAATAATAATAATAAGCCAGAGCCTGAGCTTATTAGCTATTATTATCTAATTTTCTGAAAAATCTGGGGGGCTTAATTAAGCCCTCCCCCCCCTTCTTGTCTACACCCCTGAGTGTGTGTCACTATGTGTGCATGTGTGTGGTGATAGGAAGTGCTATTTTACACTTTACTTGTACACTAAAGTGTAAAATACTGTACTAACCACAAAATCCATGATCATATATACCACGTATATATTTTACTTTTAACTTTTAAGGCTCACATGACATGGCTCAAAAGAAGCTAAACTCCCTTTTTGATACAAGAGAAGCTTCTACTTATGAACCTCTGAGTCAGAACCTTCAAGGCCTAAGTTGATGCTGTCACTTCCTCATAGCAATCAACTGAATGTATTTTCAGTATGGTAAAAGCAATAAGAACTGATTCTCTTCATAATTCAACTCTATCTGCTTTAAGTGAATTTTGACAGATATTGTTATGAGCAGCAATCAAGTGCTGAACTACTCTGGCTGAGCAAGTCAGCCACTTACAAACAACTTAACTTATAATAACTATAGAATTAGCTATAATAATATTTATGATCTTCCTACATAAAAATTTTCCTTTGGGTATTTCTTCTTGTGTTCCTTGTAAATGTGATTGTCAGTGCTGTATGAATATAGTTAACTATCCATTGGATATGTCTGATTCCAAGGTGAGTCACGCACATCAGAGTAAAGAGTATAAAGAAGGAAAGCTTAAAGCTTACTCAAGCCTAGTTGGTATGAAAAGTATTCCTGGATAAATGTTTGCACATCTAAGTTAAAAATATTTCTTTCATGGCAAAACTTCCTACAAGTGTCAAAGTTTTACATTAAGGTTTGGAACCTGGAGAAAGGCTCTGCAGCACTTTCAGGAACGTGAGAATAGCATGGCACATATAAAGAAATAGAGCAAAGTGCTATTTATAAGGATATAGCTACTGAGTGAAGTAGATATGGTGTTAAATCCACATTTCCTGTGACAAATGTGACCGCTGAAAGGTCATTTTCTGAGACTGAAGACATACTTGAGAAGCACAATGACTCACTGTAGGCTGAACTATCTGTTCATACAGCAAGAACTGATGTACCTAGCTAACCTAGAGAAAATAGCAGAAGATTACATCTCAGTTTTATTTTGGAAAAATTTATCAACATCTATCTATAGCTAATTTGTAACTTCATTATTAAGACCCTGAAACAGTAATCTCAGACGGGCTGGGTAAGAAGGGGGGGGGGGGTCTTTAGCTTAAATGATGCCTCCCCCCCACCTAAAATCATCTTCCTACCCCCCTGTTTATAGATATAGAACTAGCTTCCTTCATGCAGGAGAGTTTATATTTCCCACACATGTCCTCACCTGTCAAGTTGGCCACATCTCAAGCATAGACAATAAAGCAAATTTTGGGCCAAAGATGCAACCCCACATTAGTGTATGTACAACAGTTCACACAGCATGTTATGTAACTTGTCCTATATAGTAAGACTAGTTATGTCCCCAGCTACCACATCTGTGACAAACTATAGGTCTTCCATTATTAGTGTGACATTTTGTTTCAGTTTTAATGCTTCCCAAATGTACTCATTTGAGGAGGAGGATGTCTAAAAGTGACTTGTGTTTGGAATTTAGAGGTGTTCTTACTGAGGTGTCCATATCTTAATGTGATGGAAGAGAGAGGTTCTAGAAGTGTCCACATGTGAAGGGGGATGTCCAGAAGTGTCCCCATGTGAAGGGGGATGTCCAAAAGTGTCCCCATGTGAAGGGGGATGTCCAAAAGTGTCCTCCACTGGACCAAAAATGATATATCCCACTTGTCAGTAGTATAGGATTTTTGTAGTGGAGATAGCTATTAATTCTACATTACTTAAACATCATAATTATGTCCTGACAATTTCAGCTCCAGGAAATGAAACTTCAACTTTCCTTCAAATTTCCTTCTTGGATACATGATAATATTTCCTATAATAATAATTATCATTAGCTATAATACATTTCAATATTATTTTGTGATAATGAAGTAAAACTTGAATAATAATAATAAGTATAGTAGTATTTAGTAATATAATAATAATTAGCTACCGAGTGTTATATTATATTATTATATAGTAGTATTTTATATATTACTGGAGGGTCATTGACAGATTCTGGTTGGGAGGTATGGAAGTGAACAGTTTGAGGTTATTAGTTTTCAGTTTTTCTTTCTTTTCTATAGATCCATCCTCTTCTCAGTTTCCACCTACCTCTCCCAACTCCCACAGACTCCTTCCATTGGTAAGGAGTCAATAGTATTACATGCAGTTGTGCATACACTTGCACCCAAATATAGGAAAACCCTTTACCTAATATATTACTAGTCCAATGCACCAGAATGGTTTGTAGTGCTTCAGTAGACTCAGCCTCTTCACTCCCTGACCTCATTCCACCACCACAGACTGAAAGGATTCCGTCTATGAGTAAGTGGTCAATAGTGACATTACTTGTGAACATACTTTATGTCATCTGCAGGTGACACGCCTCTCCTTCATCAGTTAGAGTGTTTAAACGTTGGCAGCTACCAGTTGAAGATTGTAGATCAAATGAGTTCCAAGTGGAAAGAAATGGCTCTTGCTCTGAAATTTGATCATAATGTCATGGAAAGGATCGCATACAACACTCGTCATGATGGCTGTGAAGAATCCTGTCGTCAGATGTTTAGTCAGTGGTTGAAGGGGGAGGCAGGTCAGCCAATTATGTGGGAGAGATTGATAAAGGCATGCACTGAATGACATTAAATATGGAACTCTGGCTTCTGAACTTACACTATCACTCTCACCCTAAAACCATTATTTTTCTTTGTATTTTGCATTTGGTTTTTTTCTATAATAATAATTTTTTCTGGTGAAACACCAGATAATTAAGCTTCAGAACAAAAAAGGAATGAAGGTGCCCAGTTTGATTTCAGCTCTCATTTTCAGTTATGTAGGTCTTTTACAGCAATCTTGTGAGGTAGATTCATACTTCATCTACACTGTACACTACAGGAGGTACACTCTCGTTCTGAACCAACTCAAAGTTGCTAAATGTGCCAATTTGTGGCACACTGCACTAGTCCACCAGAAGCTAGAGTTGGGAATTAAAACATATGCCATACTTGCCCCATACTACACTTCCTTATGCTAATTCTCTCTGTAAATTTTCTCTGATATATTTGTTAACAGTGAAAACTGTAAGGCAGAGTTCAAAATACTAAATTCACAATAAATATTAAGTATGAGATAGTAGGTATTGATGGTACCAGCTATATACACCAGCTACTACTACTACTACTACTAATGGTCATCATGTCTTGACTACTGAAGGATAATATACAGTGGAAATACAACAGAACATCAATGTATTCCATGTTCCAATATGGAGGACATGAGGAATCTGTCTTGGAGTGTGTGGCTTAGCTCTGACTCATTCATTCTCAGCCTTAATTTGCTCATTCTTAATTCCTTCATCTTCTTCATTTCCACCACACCTTTGACTTCCAGCATGTTGACTACACCCACAAACTCTGCCTCCGACTCAAATTTCAGTTTTCTGCCATTACACACCTTCAAATAGGCATCATACAGCTGGCCCAGAGTGGGTTCCTTGGACTGTTGATCCTTTACCAAACAGAGCAAGGTGCAGACTGCTAGTTTTTGATGCAGTGGTAGTTCGGTTTGATTGGTCAGTGCTGATGAGTTGACCTCTGATATAACACTGGCCATGTGACGCAGCATCACACGAATCTGATTGCGTTTAATAGACATCTCTGCATCAGTCTCTGGCAAGGAATTCTCTTCTGCATTGAGTCTCATTTTGCATTCTTCAACTTCAACAGTTTCTATGGCTCTCCTACAGAAGACAAGTGGATGAAAACTATAAGGACACTCCTTCAGTCCATTAATCATCTTCTGAACACCTCTGAATACTGTTTAAGTCAGCACCACACAGTTATCTACATGTAATATACCTGCACAGGTCAAGTGCTTTCCGGATGTCCCCATCACCTGCTGCCACTTTACGAGCACAAAACTGTATGGCCATGGGGTCAACCTTGGAAACCACTCCTTCCTCATTGTCCGTAGTTCCTTGGAGTCTGTCGGTAAGGATGGTGGCAATCTGGTGTCTATTATAGGGAGGGAAATGGATGAGGGTTGGTTGCAAGGTCACGTGAGATTGGAGACGTGGAAGGAGTCTGTCTGTCATATCCAGTGCATTTGCTATGCCTGTGTGGAAGTAAAAATAAATTTTAATCACCAAGTAGGTCTGTATAATATTATAGCTCTCCAGCACACAGAACAGGAGGACAGCAAACTCTAAAGCTCAGGGCTTGTGATGTGTGGCATGAAAAAAGAGCTACGATCCCTAAGCAGTGGGCTATGATCCCTAGATGGTGGGGATAAAAGGGCCATGATCCCTAGAGGGTGTGTATGAGTGAAGATAAAAGGTCACAATCCTCAGGAATCATTTAAAATTTTGATTTGAGTGAGAATTGAAAGATACAGAGTTATATTTACCTATCAGGACGAGTTTTGAGTTTGGAAGTGCAGGCCACCCAAAGAGTGTGTAGAGGATTTCCTGACCTCTTGAGGTCAATTGGTCCAACTCATCTAGAACAATCACTCTGTGACAAATATAGTTCTGTAAAGGTCACGAGAAAACAAAATTAGTTTCCTATAACAAACAGTTTGTATACTAACCAAATACAAGGCGTTGTATACTAACCAGATACAAGAAGTTTGTATACTAACCAAATACAAGGCGTTGTATACTAACCAGATACAAGAAGTTTGTATACTAACCAAATACAAGGCGTTGTATACTAACCAGATACAAGAAGTTTGTATACTAACTAAATACAAGGCGTTGTATACTAACCAGATACAAGAAGTTTGTATACTAACCAGATACAAGAAGTTTGTATACTAACCAAATACAAGACGTTGTATACTAACCAGATACAAGAAGTTTGTATACTAACCAAATACAAGGCGTTGTATACTAACCAGATACAAGAAGGTACTGAACTGGAATGTAATATTATATACTCCGCCTAGGGAGTTGGTAAAGTGGAGCCCTCACTTATACAGATCTAGCTGTTGACATTATCTAGGCTCTGAATGTCCATCAGTGACTAATTAACTCCACTCACATCATTTCCTCTGATGTTGTCAGGTGACAGACAATCTGGTTACAGATATGGGGAAGTCCCTTGGACTTTCCCTTCCACTCATCAAGCAGTTCATCGGCTATTCGAGAATAAACCATCTGTGGTGACCCGAGAGACATACAGTTAATGCTGACAACTCGTATATTCCTTCTCGCTATCTCCTCTGACTGTTGGATGGCTCGAGTGAGACAAACTGTCTTTCCAGTACCAGGGGGCCCAGAGATATAGAGGGACCCGGAGGTGTGGCTGGTGAGGTGAGAGGTTATGTAGGAGGAAAGGTTAGAAAGCTGTTCATCTCTGCAGAGTATGGATTCAGGGATGCTTTGATGAAGAGATTTCTTGACTTTTGACAATGGAGACTGTTCAGACAATTTGAGATCCTTGATGACAGCTATGGACCCAGGAAGGGGTGGGGCAGGGGGTGTGAGGTTAAAGAAACAAAAAACAATGATTGGAAGGTACTTATTTATTATTCTATTTATTTATTTATTATTTACCTGTCTGTTTATTTATTATTTATTTATTTACCTGTTTGTTTATTTATTATTTATTTATTATTTACCTGTCTGTTTATTTATTATTTATTTATTTACCTGTTTGTTTATTTATTATTTATTTATTTACCTGTTTGTTTATTTATTATTTATTTATTTACCTGTTTGTTTATTTATTATTTATTTATTTACCTGTTTGTTTATTTATTATTTATTTATTTACCTGTTTGTTTATTTATTATTTATTTATTATTTACCTGTCTATATAATTATATCTTTTAATTAATTTGTTATTTTATTATAGAGTTATCTGTTACTCAACTCACCCCGGATAGATCTAGTGGGTGTGTCTTTCTCCAGGTCACATGACTCCTTGAGGTGTTTTGGGGTGGTGTTGATTTCCTTCATTGGTGTTCTAAACATGTCCACCAGGCTCCGCTGGTTAGGGATCTGAGGAGACCTCCGAGAAGATGGGGAGGTGATGGGCAAGATTGGGGTCTTTGGGATGGTAGACGGAGCTCTGGCCTGAGAGGGTTTGGGGATGGAAGGAGAACTCTTCAAATTCTTGGGTGTAGCCCTCAATCTTGGAGTAGCTCTTGTCCTGCTAGGAGTAGTGGGAGAAGCTCTTGTTCTGCTAGGAGTAGTGGGAGGAGCTCTGGTCCTGCTAGGAGTAATGGGAGATCCTGACCTATAAGCTGAATCAATGGGAGCCTTCATCACTGTCTCTTTTTGAGTTCTACTCCTTATGTTATAGCCTGTCTCTGCAAGGTAAGAAAATAACCACATCACAGCTAACTGGGTGCCACACCCCTTACCTCCACAAACTAACCATATCAGCTAGCCAGCTAGCTGGGTGCCACACCCCTTACCTCCACAGACTAACCATATCAGCTATACAGCTAGCTAGCTAAATTGGTGCCTCACCCCTTACCTCCACAGACTAGCCACATCACAGCTAGCTAGCTGGGTGCCACACCCCTTACCTCCACAGACTCTTTTGGGTGGTGAAACCTTGTTGACAATTAACTGCATTTTTTGTTTGCAGTCCTGAGTGGCCACACTGCGCCGTCTCTTTCTCAAGTTCAATGTACTCTGTCTCAATGCTAATGGCGATTCGCTCTCGTCTTCTGCTTCCTCGGCTGTTGAAGACTCGACGACGGCAAACTTCTCACATTTCAAGTAATCCATCTCACTTTATCTAAGAGACTGTCGAACACAACTCAGTTGTTTTGCACAAGTTTTGTTGAATGACTGTTCTTAACTACTTTTCCCTCCAAATTCCCAGATTTCCCTCCAAAAATTTGGTCGAACTGCGCACGCGCATGAAATTTGACCGTTTGAAAAAAGGTGTGTCGCCCTCGCAGAACATAACTCTTTTGCTAGTGATATCTTTTAGTCTTCCATTGGATGAGTGAATGAATTCTAATTAGCTAGCTAGCTAGTTAATTGTTTATAAGCAGTTACTCTGTTCTTCTTCAGCTAGATTTCCCTCCACAACAACTGCCTTTACCTCCCTGTATATAGCACATTCACACTGACCATGCATAGCATAAAACTGAAGTTTCTCTTACCCTTTGCAATCTCTGCCCTTTGCTTCCATGAACATATGGTTCTCTTGCCCATTGGACTGCTCTCAGTCGTTGTGGCTTTCTCTGTGGAAGTTTCTTTGCAACTGCCAGAAATATGTCATTCACATTCACAGCTGTCTTAGCCGATGTTTCCATGAACAATAAACTGTTCTCCTCTGCATAGTCTTGAGCCTCCTGCATAATGTGACCAAGCAACATATTAATAATCTATCTGTGCATTCAAAAGGGAATTAGTTCAAGCCTTAGGCCTAGCCTGCACCATCAGCTTATGTTGCATCCAGGACCAGACTACAGTAGAACCTCTGATAAAGGACAGTCTGAAATAAGGACAACCTCCATACAAAGTCCTGTCCCAAACCTAGCACTAGTTACCTCTGAATGAAGGTAACATTGACATTACAAGGTATCCTATGAAGAGGGGTTCCACTGTATAGTGACTTCTTAGTGTTACCTCAAAGTCGACCATTCTTTCACTGTCCAGGTCAGCTTTGTTTCCTGATAGAGCTATGACGACACTAGGACTGGCCTGCCTCTGTAACTCCTTTACCCAAGACTTTGCCCGAACAAATGTGTCCTACACAAATATTTAACAGCTTCAAAATGTTTACTAGAAGTTCACCACAATCAATAAAATGCATGATTCTAAAGGTTTGGAATGTGCCCATGTTTCTTCCATGATGCTATCCTATCCACACACAATAATGGAGAAATCGTAACAGATCATGTACTTCTTCCTTATCAAATCTACCTTCAATGTCCTGCTGGTGTTTCTGTACTTACCATGTTTGTGATATCATATGCGACTATAGCAGCTTGTGCTCCTCTGTAATACATGGGGGCTAAACTGTGATACCTCTCCTGCCCAGCAGTGTCCCAGATATCAAATTTCACGATGGTATCATCCAGGTTCACTGTGTGCGTCAGGAAAGCAACTATGTGTGCATGTGTGTGTTTGTTCACATGCATAGATATACAGTGGTAGCTAAAGGCAACTTGGCACACCTCCTACTGTGGTCTCCTGGTTATCATTGAATTGCCCTTTGATGAAACGCAAGACCAAACTGGATTTCCCAACTGCTGCTTCTCCTGTTCAGAGCGGAAGAGGGGTCAAAGGTTGATGAATACGTATACTCACTTACCTAGTAGAACTAGTTTGAACTGACAAACCAATTCTTCAGAAATGTCATTTAGACTTTGAACCATCCCTAATCTGTTAGCCATTCTAACACCAATGCTACAATTATAGTGAGAAGAAGAACCATGAATGTCTCCTAATACAATATCAATTCATACATGCCAAACATTGCACAGTGCCACAAAACTGTCATATATGCTTAGTTGATGCAGCTTTGAAAGTACTATAGTTTAAAGACCATGGCTGATGCAGGAGGCCCAAGTTATGAATATTTCTTTAGTGAGCTTGTACTGTTTAGTGTCTGGTTTATACTCACTACCTATAGAAGTGCTTACCTGCTGTAATCAATCCATGCATAGTCCTATATAGCAAGCTAGAGAGAAGAGACTTTTAAGAGTTTCCCCGCACGTGGAAGAGGCTAGCTGTTATATTCCAACCTCTTACCCAGCATGAGGTGCACCAACCACCCACTCAAGTGGTTGTAATGAACCACATTATCCATGAGAGCCATCAGGCTTTAATTATGCTACTGTTTGAACCAAAACCATCACAGTCACATCAATAAAAATATGACATAAAAAACATTAACTGGTTTAGTCAGGTAGTCCACATCAAATATTCAATAACACAGTCTGTGTGGCTGTCCAGATTCCCTTCATCTAGTCTTCCCCCCACAACAGGTTCCCTGTATATACCATACCATCACATGATAATAACAGAGGTTGAAACTAAAATATTCTTACTCCCTGTGATCTCTGTCCTTCACTTCCATGAACATATGGCTCTCCCGCCCGTCGGCCTGTCCTCTGTTCTTGTGGCGTGTTCTTTGGAAGTTTCTTTGCAATTGCCCGAAATATGTCATTCACATTCATAGCTGTCTTAGCAGATGTCTCTATGAACAGTAAATTGTTCTCCTCTGCATAGACCTGAGCCTCCTGTTAAAAGTAGGCATGGAAAAAAGGCAGTGCATCGTTAAACCTGGCCCCTGACTTGGCCTGGTCAGCACAGATGAGACTACAGTGATCACTCTATCACAGTGTTCTTACCTCTAAGTCGACCATCCGTTTATTGGTCAGATCAGCTTTGTTCCCAGACAGAGCTATGACAATGTTAGGACTGGCCTGTCTCTGCAACTCTGTTACCCACGACTTTGCACGTACAAATGTGTCCTAAATAAAAAGTATAGAAGCATTAGTGGACATTGGAGAGTCAGTTAGAGCATAGATATAGAAGGTATGCTTAGAGGCTGCAATACTTACTGTACCACGTGCAATCAAGTTCTTCCTCTACTCACCATGTTTGTAATATCATATGCGACTATAGCAGCCTGTGCCCCTCTGTAATACATAGGGGCTAATCCGTGAAATCTCTCCTGCCCAGCCGTGTCCCAGATATCAAACTTTACTGTGGTATCATCCAAGTACACCATGTGGTTTAAAAAAGTAGCTGTGAACGTGTGTATGTGTGTAAAATGATACACTTGGAAGTAGCTAGACAGACACACCTCCTATAGTAGGATTATAGTAGTCATTGAATTGTCCTTTGATGAACCGCCAGACCAAACTAGATTTTCCAACTCCTGACTCTTCTGTTCAGAGGGAGAGAGGTCAGAGTTCATTTGAGATGCATGGTAGTACTTACCTAGGAGAATGAGTTTGTACTGATATATAGAAGTCATTTGGACTGATATATAGAAGTCATTTGGACTTTGAACTGTCTCTGATCTGTTAGTCATTTTGACAAGACTGCAGAAAAACTTATGCCAAATCTTTCTGAGATTTCAAATGCACAATGTTTAGACAATGTCATAAACCAAACACTGAGTTTGTTGATGGCGGTAGCTAGTATATATAATGTGTATGCAATTGATGATCCTTAATCATGAAGAACCAGACTTCACTGTTCAGTTTGGTAGGCTATAAAGTACACAGGAGTTTCTCCAACTTCAAGGTCTCCCCCATTCCGAATAAATCCTGGCTGAAATTACACACACACACTGAAGTAGCTCGTTGAAATTTGGAGACTGAACAGCAGGAGTAGGTACGACCTAGAGGTACTCATTTCAGAGATTGCATCAATTGGAGTATAATAGGGATGGAGGGAACATCACACATTGTAATACAGGGCACCACACAGCACAGTCGCAGAGTTCTTAAACACAGGTAGACCTGCATGCACTCTAGGTCAGCAGCGAACAACGGCCCACTGCGCCACAGCGCCACCCATCCACCAGCTCTAGAAAACCTCCTCCATCCTTTCTCCCAAGACAGCAACATCAGAAACTGATTTCAGTGACCTGAATGACCTCTCCATGCCGCCAGAAACTCCGCCCCAACCACACCCAATACCTCCGTCGTTGTAAACATTGGACAAAACAGATTATGATAGAATACACATTACAACATTTTCTTTATTAGGAAGAAGTAATTATTTAATGGTTGTAGGCTCACAAAAAATCTTCTGTCTGCGTGTGCAAATATAGTCTGTGCATGTTTGTATAGTTCACCAAGGTCACTTCTCATTGGGACTTTCCCCCACAACAACCACCTCCGCCTCCCTGTATACAGTACCATCACATGACCATATCATAAAATAGAACTAAAGATTCTTACCCCTTGTGATCTCTGTCCTTCACTTCCACGAACATATGGTTCTCCTGCCCGTTGGCCTGCCCTCTGCTGTTGTGGCGTGCTTTTTGGAAGTTTCTTTGCAATAGCCAGAAATATGTCATTCACGTTCATAGCTGTTTTAGCAGATGTCTCCATGAAGAGCAAACTGTTCTCCTCTGCATAGACCTGGGCTTCCTGTAAAATATAGAGAGTGTACATGCCTCTTCCCCTAATATCCTGATTGTGTACACGCCTCTTCCCCTAATATCCTACTGATTGTGTACATGCCTCTTCCCCTAATATCCTACTGATTGTGTACATGCCTCTTCCCCTAATATCCTACTGATTATGCCTCCAAAGTTGGTACCATTTAGAAACACAAACATTCTAAATGAAGCTTTCATCACTAAAACGAAAAGATATACACTTTTCATCAAAAGTAATGTACAAGAAGACAGTATGTTGTAACCATGTTTAAATTACTGTTATGTCCTTGTAGGAATAAATTATCCTTACCCACACCTATAGGGACATATACACATACATGTAACGCCACCAAAACCCACCCAAAACCTCCACCCCCAACACCTCAATCCTTCCCCTCTGTCCAGACTTCTGAGTTCACATAAACAAAATATGGAAACAGACCAGACTTTGACCTCTCTTAGTAACGCTAGTAACACTACCTGTTAGAATTCTTACCTCAAAGTCGACCATTCTTTTGCTGGCCAGGTCAGCTTTGTTCCCTGATAGAGCTATGACTATGTTAGGACTGGCCTGCCTCTGTAACTCTTTCACCCAAGACTTTGCCCGAACAAATGTGTCCTAAACACAAAGAAGATACCACTAAACTCTCGAGGACATCAAAATAATGTTCCCAGTGACCCTCTAATAGCAGATATGGGATGGAGATCTCCTTCAGTCACAGCCCAACCTACTCTATGCTAGATAACCTATCCCTTCTTTAGCTATTTCTACTGTGTTGATTTCTCTGTCATACTCACCATGTTTGTGATATCATACACAACTATAGCTGCCTGTGCCCCTCTGTAATACATGGGGGCTAAACTGTGATACCTCTCCTGCCCAGCTGTGTCCCATATCTCAAATTTCACCGTGGTATCATCCAGGTTCACTGTCTGTGTCAAGAAGGCAGCTGTACATGAGAATGTGTGCATTTGTATAGTGAACAGACAGAATACACAGTGGTGAGTGATAAACTGAAAGTATGACACCTCTACAATATACCTCCTATTGTGCTCTCCTGGTATTCATGAAATTGTCCTTTGACAAACCGTAAAACCAAACTGGATTTCCCAACTGCTGACTCTCCTATGTAGGAAAGTAGAGGGGGTCAGAGTTTAAATGGAAAGAGGGTGTGGCAGTACATAGCCTATACTTACCTAGCAAAACTAGCTTGAATTGACATATCTTTTCTCTAGGGATGCCATTTGGTCTTTGAACAGCTCCTGATCTGTTAGCCATTCTATAAAGAAAAGAACTCTCTCTAACTGCCTCATTTCTTCTGTTTATACAACTCAAATTAGTGTCCCTCCCCCATTATTGTCCCAATGTACCCCCATTAAGGTACCCTCCCTCGGCTTGTGTCCTTTACTTGTTTTCCCACCCTTCCAGTACTATAGAACACACCTTAGAACACACTATAGATATCAAGGCCACTCCCAGCACTATAATTATAGCAGGAACTATAGCGTATACTACACTATAGCATACACTATTGACTATTAGTCAGTGAGGTGACATATATCCCTCCCACACAGAAAGCACCAGATTCCATATTTATCAGGCTTCCATATTACATCACATTTCCAAAAGTCTTCCTATGTTAGTGGTTTACTCTCTAAAAATGGCAACTTTTCCTTCCCCAAAGCCATTGTAACTAAACTCCCTGAAAATATAACCACTTCTTTAAGACAATAAGACCTGGCACCTATCCTAGCTAGCCTCCATGTACTATTCAGGTTCTGTCCTTAAGACCAGCCAGAGTGTAGTCTCATTCTTCTCCAAGTTAAAGTGATGGCTAATTATTATCACATTGATGTCCTTTCCAAGGTATAATATAATATTGGGTGTGGTTTGGCAACCTCAATTTCAGGGGCACCAGCACAGGTGTAAATATACAGTGTTAAAGCTGAACCTTATATTGTGTTAAACCTCATTTCAAAGTGGTGATTCCAGTCATAAAACCAACGATTCCTTTACCACTATGTACTACACAGCAGACATTACTTAGGCAACCAAAATAAAAACATGTGATCACACTAAACAAACAAACAAACAAACAAATGGTTGGACTCCATGGACACAATCAACACACCCCTATCTTGATAGGAAACACCATTAAGAAAGTGGTACATGGTAACATCTCCAACCTAGCACACACAGACCCCCTCAAGGAGGTCAGTACACTAGCTAAAACTCACTGTTAAAGCTAGCTACTGAGAGTTTTAAAAGATAGTTAGCTACATTCACACTGGAATGGTTTTCTAGCCAATTACAAACCGTCCATTAGATGCTTACCTTTGAACTATCTAGATGAGGGCACAGGTCTGTGAAGAGACGAGTCAACTCGGGGTATCCAGATACCAGATCTGGGGGGGTCTTTACACAGCCTCCACCAAGTAAAATACTTCTTTAGCTCCCCAATTGGGTGCCCCTAATCCTATTGTTTGGGCGATAACTTCTTCTGAGAGGGACCGTACCAAACACGCCAAAGAGAAAGATAAGCTTCCCTACTTCAGTTTCTAATGACTATCAGTCGACATGATGTAGCTATAATATTATACAGCTAAAGCTCCATATAAAATCGATGCATAATAGGTCACGAGACCTCTGAAAACAGGAAGTTGGCCCACCCCCAATGCCACTCCCAACAAAGCAGTCACCGAATACTTTCCACGCATGCGTGATTGTCACGTGGTTCGGCATAACGACGACCACAACGCATATACAGCAGGTAAGATTCTTGTTGGTAGTAAGGCTGTTACGCTGCCTTGTGAAGTAGTTATGAATGTGTATGGTGTAGGTGGAGCAGTTGTCAGAGCCGTTACTAGTGCTGAATAATGAGAGACAAGGTAAGATCTAACAATGATGTGTTTGTGGTAGCTTCCATTTTGTTTACATTGATATGTAGTGGAAGAAAAAGAGAATGCGAAGGTATGATTGCTAAAGAGGTATGCAATGGAGGTACAAGTGAACTAATGTTTTCCTAACCAGATTGAAACGAAAAAGAAGAAAGATGAGGCAGAGAGCGAAGTAAATCCTCTTCCCTCAATTCCTGGGGAGCTAAACAGTACTAAAATAATTAATGTTGACTGACCACATTTTATAAACTATTATGCTTCTGTAATAATGTGCTGTCTCAGACATCTCCCAGTTATTGCATGGATCATTAGCTATTATAAACCTAAGAAAGTATCACGTGTTAATGCAGTCCAGCTGCTGATTTTAACTACTTTCCTTCGAATGTGTGTACGTGGGGAGGAGTCTGTGCTGCTGCTTTTTGTGGCCCCCATATGCACATATATTTGTGACGTACACATACGTAGGAAGGGCAGAAGAGAGAAAGCGCTGGAATGAAGTGTACAGCTGTCTCCCCGCTGGACAAGAGTTCTAGGGGTTAACGCTATTCAGAAGGGAGATTGAAGATCTGTGCGCAAATCTCCAGCTCGAATTGCTGTCACTTTGAAGAGTCTGTGACGAGGCTAATATATATTTCCAAGATCCTAACCATGTCAGAGGGGACTAGATCATTCAATGAAATCTATGAGCTGGAAGAAAACCTTGGAAAGTGAGTCATTTGTAAGCGCATATACGAAAAAGATGCGATGGTTTATTTAGCGCAACCAGCTCCTCACTGATCGGCTCAATGTAGCTAGCTAAAGATAGCTACTGCCTGTATGTGTTCGTACTCTCATGTTTGACTTGTAGTAGGACATGTAGTAGTAATCCTAGAATATGTCAATAACTACTTCCACTGCACTTGTCTGGTCTGCATTCACAGTGAAGACATGTCCACTGAAAAAAAAATCTTATCAGTAAGACCACTTTAACGGTGAATATGTACCTATGAACAGGGCCATCTTATGAATAATTAAATAGTATCTATAGGTGTGTGGAGTGGAGTAAGAAAGAATATTATCCAGTTATTTTCTCCTGTGTTTGTGTACAGAGGAGCATTCAGTGTGGTGAAGAAATGTTTTCACAAGGAGACAAAGCAGGTGTTTGCTGCTAAGATCATCAACAAACGAAGGATGACACCTAGAGGTCTTTAAATTCAATATTAATGCTTCATTCCAAACCTGACTCTAATACTCTAAATAATAATACTCTAAATACTAATACTGTTACTCTAAATTAACACCGATTCTAATACTCTAAACTCCATCTTAGTTCTAATATTATCTACATTACCCTGATTCTAATGCTAATTGTAATGCTATTCTTCACAGTTCCTGATTCTAATGATATATAAACCGTCTTATTTTGCAGATATCAAGAAATTGGAGAAGGAAGAAAGAATTTGCAGGAAACTGAAGCATCCCAACATTGGTGAGTGTGTTTACCTCTAGTTCTTGTTACACATTTCTCTGTACATTCTGCAGTTCAACTCCATGACAGCATATCTGACGACTTCTCTCATTATCTAGTATTTGACCTGTGAGTATAATATTTCAACCTTTCTGCTAGTTCCTTGGAAGAGGGAGAAATATTAAAGTCATGTAGTCCCATAGGGGCAAACTGTGCCTTCGGAAATGTCCATTGGAGGCACCCACTATACCTTAACTGGGGTTCATTGGAGACATGGGGACCTGTTATACTTCACAGGCAGAAGGACCCACTATACCTTAACTGGAAGCATAGGGACCCACTATACCTTAACTGGAAGCATAGGGACCCACTATACCTTAACTAGAGGCATAGGGACCCACTATACTTTAACTGAAGGCATAGGGACCCACTATACCATGACTGAAGGCATAGGGACCCACTATACCATGACTGAAGGCATAGGGACCCACTATACCATAACTGAAGGCATAGGGACCCACTATACCATGACTGAAGGCATAGGGACCCACTATACCATGACTGAAGGCATAGGGACCCACTATACCATAACTGAAGGCATAGGGACCCACTATACCTTAACTGAAGGTATAGGGACTTACTATATTTCATTGTGGGCAATGGGGACCCATTATACTTGTACACTGAAGGCTTAGAGATCTCACTGTACCTTAACTGGAGGCTTAGGGATCTCACTGTACCTTAACTGGAGGCTTAGGGATCTCACTGTACCTTAACTAGAGGCTTAGAGATCTCACTGTACCTTAACTGGAGGCTTAGGGATCCCCATTATGTCTCTCTTATTGAAAGAGGGTCCTATACTTCCTAATAAAAGGAATTTCTTGTGACAACATGTCTTCCTGGAGGTTTAATTTGATTATATCTGTACCGTTGCTGTTATTCATGAAGTTCCTATTGGCAGTGGAATTATGTGCTGTTACTTTCCAGGGTTACTGGAGGAGAACTGTTTGATGAAATAGTGGCTAGAGAATACTACAGCGAAAATGACGCTAGGTAAATCATTTATACCCGGCGAAGCCACACCCCATTAACCACACCCACTCACCCCCTTTGTTCTGCTCAGTATGTGCATGCAGCAGATCTTAGAGAGTGTGCAGTATTGCCACAAGCAATATATTATCCATCGTGACCTGAAGGTAAGTCCTCAGCAGGTGTTATTTTCCCAATGTAAGGAAGACGTGTTGTTTCCACTTCAGAATGGATTATAATGTGCACTTTAGAATGAGTTTTCAAATAACTGTGGATGGTACCTGGATTAGTTTACATAAACATATTCATTCATTCCATTCATATTATCAATAACAGAGGTAGCCATTAGATCCACTTACTGTTCTCCTCCAATCCATGACAAGAACACAGAGGTAGCCATTAGATCCACTTACTATTCTCCTCCAATCCATGACAAGAACAGAGGTAACCATTATGTTTCCTTTTCTAGCCTGAGAATCTGCTGTTAGCCAGCAAGAAGAAGGGAGCAGCTGTTAAACTTGCTGACTTTGGTTTGGCTGTTGAAATAGAGGACTCCAATGAACCCCATTGGTATGGTAAGTATGCAGATTGTTGTGATGTGTGTGAGGGGGAGGAGTGAGTGGGTGGGGTTATAGGTACACTGTAACCTGCTGTGGTAAGTACATGGAGAGGGTGGACTGTAGCTTAGGCGTGTGTGTGGAGAGGGAGTTGGTGTGTGGAGAGGGAGTGAGGGCTAATGGTGGACTGTAGCCTAGGTTGGTGGTGTGTGGAGAGGGAGTGAGGGTTAATGGTGGACTGTAGCCTAGGCTGGTGGTGTGTGGAGAGGGAGTGGGGGTTAATGGTGGACTGTAGCCTAGGCTGGTGGTGTGTGGAGAGAGAGTGAGGGTTAATGGTGGACTGTATCCTAGGCTGGTGGTGTGTGGAGAGGGAGTGAGGGCTAATGGTGGACTGAAGCCTAGGCTGGTGGTGTGTGGAGAGGGAGTGAGGGCTAATGGTGGACTGAAGCCTAGGCTGGTGGTGTGTGGAGAGGGAGTGAAGGCTAATGGTGGACTGAAGCCTAGGCTGGTGGTGTGTGGAGAGGGAGTGAGGGCTAATGGTGGACTGAAGCCTAGGCTGGTGGTGTGTGGAGAGGGAGTGAGGGCTAATGGTGGACTGAAGCCTAGGCTGGTGGTGTGTGGAGAGGGAGTGAGGGCTAATGGTGGACTGAAGCCTAGGCTGGTGGTGTGTGGAGAGGGAGTGAAGGCTAATGGTGGACTGTAGCCTAGGCTGGTGGTGTGTGGAGAGGGAGTGAGGGCTAATGGTGGACTGTAGCCTAGGCTGGTGGTTATTAAGTATTTTTATTAAGTCTAAATTTGTACAAATTTGTTGTGAGGTTTTGGGGTGACAAATTGTAAAGAACCTTTCTCATAAATAGTAATAACTTCTCACAACCCTCCAGAGTTACCCAGAACCCTCCAGAGTTACCCAGAGCCCTTTAGAGTTTCAAAGAGTTGCCCAGAGCTCTTTAGAGTTTCCTAGAGCCCTTTAGAGTTTCCTATAGTTCACCAGAGCCCTTTAGAGTTTCAAATAGTTCCCCAGAGCTTTTTAGAGTTCCCCAAAGCCCTTTAGAGTTTCCTATAATTCCCCAGAGCCCTTTAGAGTTTCCAAGAGTTCCCCAGAGCCCCTTAGAGTTTCCAAGCAGAGCCTTCCAAACACCCCTGACTTATCAGAGCCCTTCAGAGTTTCCCAGAGCTCTCCAAACTTCCCTGAGTTCCCCAGAGTTCCACTTTCAAGGGGAGCTAGTTTTTTCTTGGTCAATGGATTATTTTCTAGTGAGTAAGTTGATTAATATTTCATGAAGAAGGTTGTCTAGAATGTGGAGAGAAGATAATTCATACTCCATGGAGATAGAAATGGTCGTTGTGTCGTTTTTCAGTACATTATTACTGAAAGTATTTATTTTTCGGTAACAATGGCCATGTGGGTGGGTTTAAAGGTCACACAGTTTACTGAAGCGCAAGAAAGACCATTCCAAGATTTTTTTTTTTTTTTTTATTAATTCTTCAGGATTTGCTGGTACCCCCGGATATCTCTCTCCTGAAGTCCTGAAACGAGAACCTTATCACAAACCAGTGGATGTGTGGGCTTGTGGAGTCATCCTCTACATCCTATTGGTTGGTTATCCGCCATTCTGGGACGAAGACCAGAAGAGGCTCTATGTACAAATCAAGCAAGCAAAATATGATGTAAGTTGATTCCAGGTCCACAAAACCCAGTTTGTTACATTTTTGTTCCAGTTCCCATCACCAGAATGGGACACTGTGACAAAGGAGGCTAAAAATCTGATCCGTTCCATGTTGAACCCTAATCCAGCTACAAGGGTGACAGCAACAGAAGCCCTCAAGGATCAGTGGATCAGTGTAAGTTGTTGTTGTTTTGTTGTTGTTGTTTTGTTGTTGTTTTTGTTGATCTTGCCTGTACTTTGTGTAGCAAAGACAACGTGTAGCACCGACATTCCACCGTCAAGAAACCATTGCAGGTCTCAGGAAGTTTAATGCTCGAAGAAAGTTGAAAGGAGCCATCCTTACAACAATGCTGGCCACACGATCCAGTCTCAACCTCTTTCGAAGTAGGGTAAGGTGGGGGTATAGGGGTGTGGCAGTAGGTTAAAGAGCATGGCTATCCTATGTTCATGTAAGTCAACACTGGTATACAAGATTATACTGCTATAGTATACTAGTTTGGTGCTATAGTATACTAGTCATTAATACTATAATCAATGTTACTGTAACTACTCCATGATATTATAGTATATTAGTCTGTGGTATAGTATACTACTCAGTATATTAGTATACTAGTCTCTCGTTATTAGGTTTCAGAATCTGATTATCGGGAGCAATCGAATGTACAAGACTCGGCCCTTACTCCAGTAACCCCTGTAGATTCAGCTAACATAATTATTGAGGAGAATCCAAGTATCCACTACGTGAGTGGCTCCCTTGGCCACTCCCATATCCCATCCACTCTCACTGATAGTTCGGCACCTGTAATTGAAGTCATTGAGGCAACTAAGAGTTTGCTTGAAAGTATCAGGCTAAGAGACTTTGATACATACAGGTAGTGTGTAAACTGGATATGTGGTTGGGAAGGGGTTATGATGAGTGGGAGAGAAAAGGGTTATGATGGGTAAGTATAAAGAAAGGTTAGTGGGTATTAATGGATGAATGGATATAAAGAAGGATGAGTGGGTAAGGAAAGGGTTATGGATTAGTGGGTGAGGAAAGGGTTATGGATGAATGGGTAAGGAAAGGGTTATGGGTGTTAAAGAAGGGGTTCTTTATATTTCTGACTTACACAGAAAGATGTGTGATCCTGACTTACTGACATTCAGTAAAGAAAGTGGGTCTCACCTTTTGGAAGGACTAAGTTATGTAAAATTCTCTCTCAACAACTGTAAGTTCTAATTTCCATAGAGATTACTGATAGATTACTAATTTTACTGTAGTACCAGCCAGTGAAGCAGAGAACATTACTATAATAAATCCTCGTGTTCTGTTGCTTGGAGAGTCGGCCGCGGTCATCTGTTACACCAGATTCAACCAAATCATTGACAAGTATGTTTGCCACTAATAGAGCATGTTATCTGTCCAACCATCAGTTAGCTAATAACATGTACTATCTGTAACATGAAGGCTTTTGTTCCTTTTACCCAATACCTTCCATTACTTCCTAGATATGTATAATACATATTATGGGTTGGTTCCCTGTGTCTTCAATGGACATATGTATTCTGTAAAGTGGAAGGTGATGTAGTTACTGCTACACTCTTTAGTTCCAACTGTAACTCACACATATATGTTCTGCTACTTACCACAAAACCAAAAAATGTTTAAGTGACATCATCACAGGGGCTCTTTCGTAACAGTAGAGATTACATCATTCAGATTACATCATTCTCAATTGTGTACTATTGTTATCTATAGCCCTACCTCTAGCCCATAGCAATACTACAATTGACAATGATGTGATCTGTTACATGCCATTACAGGTGGGAGGAGTTGGTGGGGGTGGTTGGAAGTGTGGTGGGATCCTGTGTCTCTGTAATATGTCAGTGCTGTATGTGGGTACACCTTGTATTATACTGCCACACCTACAGTGTACTGCCTTCAGTGGGTGTGGTTTGTACATGATATTATATTAGTGATGTAATCCATATTGTAGGTCAGGTGTTCAGTCTTGGAGCGAGACCAAGGAGACTCGTGCTTGGGAGAAGAGGGGGAAGGACTGGATATGTGTCCATCTTCATAGTTCATGAATAGATTGTTATAGAACACCTCATGCAATCACTCACAATAGCTTATTATTATCACAATTATTATACAGCACGTAATTATTATTTTTGTGGGCGGGGTTAGGGTTCGTTTAATTAGGTATTTTAGCGAGATATCGTTGAGGAGGCGGATTCTATCTGGAGGGTCTGAGTTAGAGAAGCTGGATCGGGTACATGCAGTTAGTCTTGAGTGTCAAGCAGATGTCCCTGTCAATGAAAGATGAATAATTTAAAAGACCTTGTGATCCAGTGAGCTTATGTGTTTGTAGTCTTCTGTCTCCATCCAATCATTCCCATTTTTGACGAGTCTGTTTGTGCTCTCCATCAGGGACTGTACTGATGGTGAGATAGAACCCCTAGCACCAGCTGATCCTCATGATCCAACCAAACCAGCACACTTTGACTACATCACAGAGAATATTTATATCTCTCCTTCGTAAGTATAACATGTGATGTAAGGGTTAATGCTCTATATCTCCTTCGTAAAATTACACGTGATGTAAGGGTTAATTAGTATTATCTGCTGTTCAGGTTGCAGGATTCGAAGGATCGGAAACGAGCAAAGCGAATGGTGTGTGACTGTCAGTTTGATCCCGGTAATAGGGTCACCTGATGGTCACATGACTCTTATTGATTACATCATTGTAACATGTAGAGACTGACGAGCCTGAGGATGCGTGTGGTGAGAACTGTCTAAATCGCCTCCTCATGATTGAATGGTAAGGTGTGGTTGACGAGTGTTAAAGTGGATACATTTAATAACACCTTCTTCTCCTCTTTCTGTAGTGGGTCACGATGTCCGTGTGGGGAGTACTGCACTAACAAGCACTTTAAACGGGTAATGGGTGGTTGTGGATGGGCGTGTGTAGGTAGGTGGGTGTGGACTAAATCTTAGTTTGGAAGTTTCTCTTTAACCCTTAATTTTTGGGTATTAACCTCTTTCCTTCCTACAGGCTGGATATGCTGATGTAGAGGTCTTCAAAACAGAGAATAAAGGTTGGGGGTTGAAAGCTAAGCAGCCTATAGTCGGGTAAGAAGTTCTCCTTTAATGGTTGCTTATAGTTCAGGCACCATAAAGTGTGTCCTTCGCCATGACAACAGTGGCCATTTTGGTTCACTATTAACTTTATGACAAGATGACCACTGTTGCCATGGTAAATGATGCACTATAACCCTGTGGAGTTATCTTCTGTTCCCTTGTCCACCTTGTACTCTGAACCCTGTACAGTAGACACCAACTTCAGCATTGAATATACTTGACCACAGCTTCCATTTTCTACACATTTCACTTATAGAGCTAGCTTATATAACTGAGGTTACACTATACCACATAGTCTCATGGATTTACATGTTTTTGCTAAAAACATGAATGTCACGTACATGTTCTTGTGCATTTCAATCAAAAGGTTTTTAGTTTTCTCTGAGGTAGTGTATTGGACTAGTTTTACATGTTTCTGTTTAAGTCAATGTGGTAGTGTTACTGGTGGGGGTGGTGGAGGGGTGGGAGCGTGAAAGGATATGTTTCTCCCTGCCATATTAGTTCCTGAAATAATGTGATATTTTTCATAGAGGTACGTTTGTGATGGAATATTGCGGTGAGGTTTGCACCATTGCCGATTTCGAGTGTCGTAAGTCTGAATACAGCAAAGAAAAGAGAAGACACTATTATTTCATGTCCCTCAAGACAGATGAGGTTAGGATACCTGCTCTGTATACTTCCTCAGGATATCTGACCACTTTCCTCTTTCTAGATATTGGATGCCACCAGGAAGGGGAATCTGTCACGCTTCATCAACCATAGCTGCGACCCTAATTGTGAGACTCAAAAAGTGAGCCCCTCCCACTCTGTATCCTATCCCGTGTAACCAATCCCCTTCATGTCACACCCCCATAATGTCCCTCTAGTGGACGGTTAGCGGACGGCTCTGTATTGGTTTCTTTTCTCTTCGAAACATTGAACTTGATGAGGAACTAACATTCGATTATCAATTTCAGAGATTTGGGTAAGATAAAGCTAAATCCGGTAATACTTAATGTGTAGAGGGTATCCCTGGGTGTATGCTGAGGATGTCTCCATTAGAGGGTATCCCTGGGTGTATGCTGAGGATGTCTCCATTAGAGGGTATCCCTGGGTGTATGCCGAGGATGTCTCCATTAGAGGGTATCCCTGGGTGTATGCTGAGGATGTCTCCATTAGAGGGTATCCCTGGGTGTATGCTGAGGATGTCTCCATTAGAGGGTATCCCTGGGTGTATGCTGAGGATGTCTCCATTAGAGAGGATCCCTGGGTGTTTGTAAAGAGTGTCCCTGTGTTGAGGGTGTCCTGTGTGTAGGGTATGTATGTAGAGGGTGTCCACATGTAGAGGGTATGTATTTAGAGGGTGTCCACGTGTAGAGGGTGTGTGTATGTAGAGGGTGTCCATGTGTGTAGGGTGTGGGTATGTAGAGGGTGTCCCTGTGTAGAGGGTGTGTGTATAATATTTGAGATGTTCTTGTCATTATTACTGGTTTCACCTTTGACCCTAGAGACGTAGCCCAGAAGTGTTACTGTGGATCTGCTAACTGTCGTGGATATCTCGGACAGACTAAGCAGACTCCCTCTAGCTTTAAGGTAGTCAATCTCCATAATGAACAGGGTTCTCCCCACAGCCCCTCTATGAGGAGACGTGGCAGACACCGAATACAGAGTGATGCTGACTCAGCAGTGAGTTCCTGAACATTATCGTAAGCTGTTTTTAATGAACTGGAATGATTTTCAGTTTGAAAAGGAGATTTATGATCTAGTTGGGCCGAGTTGGCGCCTGAAAACTGGAGACCAGGTTGTAGCTATTTCTAGGACCATGTTGCAGGCAGAGACCATCAGTCAGCGGGTGATGTTGCTTCAGGTTAGGATTTCACGGTACAAGGGGGAAAAACCCTCCGTGATTTATAGGGGTGGAGTCTGAGCTGCAAGGTGATGAGGATGTGTGTCCATCCATTTCAGGAGGCAACGAGTGCTGTTGAAAGTTGATGGATGTTGTGTATTGTCCCAGGGAGATCACGGGCTGTTTATACCTTCATGAGACACTGTTATCCTCTTCTTTAGGGGACGCAGTTATCCCACATGCATTTAGGGGCATAGTTTAACCCCTTCATTTAGAGGACACTATTAACCCCTTTTATTATGATTATTATGACTGGTAGGTTTTGCAAGCAACTGAAGATATTTTGTGTTTGAAGAAATTTCTCTTCTTGCATGGACTGAGGCTGCTATGGAGTTGGATGGTAGATTCTGCGGACCTCAACACGTCCGAAGTCCTGCAATTTAGAATACATGTATGTTCCCTTTATTTGTCTCCTTCTGGTCACATGACTGTCATGTGATCTACAGGTGCTCCAAACTCTTTCCCACCTTCCAATAGTCAATAAGAATCAGGTATGTGACAGTAAACTCCTCCCAGTTGTCACTAGGTGGGCAGAGCCAACCAACCATATCCCGTCAGTGGAGGAACAGAGATCCCCTGGGCCTGTTGCCACACCCACTACCACACCTATTCAAGAGGAGCAGAATGAAGGCACTGTAGTCAGCGAGGCTGATTCAGCACCATGTGACTCAGCTACTGTCGAGGGGAGTGAAATCAAGGAAATAGTGTCATGTGACTCCATAGGCTCTGAAATGGGTAAGGAGGCTGGATCACATGACCCCGACAGTGGAGAGAAGATCAAAGTGGAAGGGTCATGTGACTCAATGGGTTCGGAGATAAGCATTGCCAAGGAAGAAGAATCTGAAGGTGTGGTCAGTAAGAAAGAGATGATGCCATGTGACTCTGGGGGTGTGGACAAGGAGCAAGTGTCATGTGACCTAGCAGACACAGTTGTAAGTATGGTCAAAGATGACCATGTTTTGTCAGAGGTGGAAGAACTTTCATGTGAAGCAGAGGCACGTAAAACCAGTGATGATGAATCACAAGGTACAAAGAAAGAAGTGGAGGAGCCAGGAGGTGTGGCCAATGAACGAGAAGACCTCCAATCTCAGCTGGAGGTACTGGCACAGGATTTACTAGGAAAGTGGACATCACTCAAAGAAATATTTCGTATCCCCAAACGAGCCCCATCTGTGGTAAGTGGAATATTAGAGAGTGTGTGTGTGTGTGGGGGGGGGGGGGGGGGGGTCTGCAGTGAGTGGAATATTAGGATGTTGGGGTCTGTAGTGAGTGGAATATTAGGATGGGGTCTGCAGTGAGTGGAATATTAGGATGTTGGGGTCTGCAGTGAGTGGAATATTAGGATGTTGGGGTCTGCAGTGAGTGGAATATTAGGATGTTGGGGTCTGTAGTGAGTGGAATATTAGGATGTTGGGGTCTGCAGTGAGTGGAATATTAGGATGTTGGGGTCTGTAGTGAGTGGAATATTAGGATGTTGGGGTCTGTAGTGAGTGGAATATTAGGATGTTAGGGGTCTGTAGTGAGTGGAATATTAGGATGTTAGGGGTCTGTAGTGAGTGGAATATTAGGATGTTGGGGTCTGTAGTGAGTGGAATATTAGGATGTTGGGGATCTGTAATATTAGGATGTTGGGGATCTGATAATAGTTTATATATTAACTATTACTGATCTCTCCACAGGTCCAGCCACCTGCCACATCTCCCAATGTTTCCCCAGAAGAGGGGTTCGGTTCAGAGGAACAGGAAGAACCCACTCTGGTGAGAAAAAAGGGGCGTGGTAGGAGTCGAAGGGAAGGTGACCACACATCCTATTACCACCACCATCACCATCATCACCAACATCGGTCAGTCGACCCCTGAACCTGCATGATGTTCCATTACTCTTTATAAGCAAATGATTCTTTTCGAAAGTGAATGTTAGAAATTCATAGAACACCTTCTATTAGATAATAATAATATTAAGTGGGTGGAGTTTAAAAACACTAATAGCACTGGTGAATGGGTGGAGTTTGCTATTAGGTGCAGAAACAAGGCTTTTCCCCAGGCAATTTGATTAATTGTTTCCTGTGGGATGGGTTTTCTTGTATTGTGGGTGTGATTAGTCTTGTGACCTTTCACCCCTTAGAAACAAAGGATTTGGTGACACTGGTCCATAGTATTTTGATTCCTATTGCTAGATACGATCCATGCTAGATATGGTACGATCTAATCCTAATAGAGCGTTTATGGAATATTTATTTAATTTTTTAGCACACGTAAAGGTAACCACATACAGGGACACTCCCCTAGTCATCATTCATCCTCTCCAAGACCCTCCAGCCACATTTCCTCCAGCCACATTTCCTCCAGCCACATTTCCTCCAGCCACATTCCCTCTTCAACACACACACCTTCCTACCCCAATCACCAACCTTTGACCTCAACGGCATACCAGTCTGGGTCAGGTCCAGTCCAGAGTACAGTTATAGTCCAGCAGCAAGGTCAAAGTCTCTATGTCCAGCAACAAGTATGAAGTAATGTACAGTATTTTGTGGGAGGACACCGTAGGGAGGCACCATGGGGAGGCACCGTGGGGCGACAATTTTATGGAGAGATAGTATAGAGTGGGTATATTTGGTACCAGAACACACCACATCTGGCGATGGATTTTCATCTTTATACTGGAATCAGAATCAGACTGTCATGTCCTTCTTACTAGTGGCTTTGGCCCCTCCCCTTTCCCCTCCCCTTAGCATGATTTTTACTGGGCCTAAAGTTGTTAATTTTAGCAAACTGTAATATAAGGTAAAGGGATTTCACTAGGATCATGTGAGTCATTTGTTGTCATGTGACTAGATTTTTCGGAATGGCTGTCAGACCACTATTCTCCCTACCCAGTACATCTCTGCACAGACCACACACCCTCACTACGTCCAACTCCAACAGACACGCCTCTCCTCCATTCAGCCACTCCTTCCCACCCAGCAACTGCCAGCTAACAACTCCCCCCAGCCGTCACAGGTGGTATATACGCCTGTCTCTCATCCCACAAGTTTTCAGCCAAATACTGGTTTAACCACTTCTATTCCCAGTTTATTAGGTCCGCTACAGAATCCTGGATTAACTTCTTCTACACCTAATTCTGAACTAACCATATCTCGAATTACTCCTTCGGGATTAACCCCTATGTCTCTAACTCCTAGTGTGTCTGGTGGAACGTCCATCATACAATCATCAACTATTCCTGTTTCTGGAATGACCCCAATGCCTGCTCCCGCCCTCATCCCTGTATCTGTTCCGGGATTGTTTTCTACTGTTAACCCTGGAATCACTCCTACTTCTTTATTAACCCCTAACAATCATGCATTAACTCCAATTAATCCTGGGACTAATTCTGTCTTAACCCCAGTACCTACTACCTCTTCTATGGCCACACCTCTAGGGGTTATTGCTGCGTCACCTAATAGTGGATTAACCCCTATCATAACTCCAGAAGTAACTCCTTCTCCAACTCCTCTTTTAACCCCTACTATATCTCCGAGTGTCACTCCAGTGGCACAGCAAATCTCTGCTTCCACAGGTTATCTGGCATCATCGGGAGCCATTAACTCTCTCATGCCACTTCCTTCTCATCCTCTCGCCTTCTCAACTCAACAGGTCCAGCAAGGTTCAGTTAGCTCCTCCCCCCTATCTCTCCTGCCACTCCCTCCTCCCCCTCCGGACGAGACCACTCAAGGTCTTCCCACCCATTGGAAGACTGCTCGAGACTCGTCTGGCAAGATCTATTACTATCACGCAATCACTCGTAAGACCCAATGGGAACGGCCGACCGAGCAGGACGAAGGGACGATAACAATGGAACTGGCAACTCCTGAGCAGAGCGGCGATGAGGAGAATGAGGTATGTAGATGATCACATGACACTTTTGTATCATTTAAACACAGTCCTGCCCTTGTCCCTACCCCCATCTCTCCCCTTGTCCCTGTCCCAATCTCTGCCCCCATCCCTCCCTTCCTTCTTCATCCCCATCTCCTTTCCCCCATCTCCCATTTACCTTCACACAACCTCATCTTATTATTCTATTGGTCCCACTGCACTGTGTAAAGTACAGCTCTTGCTTATAATAAATAATTTCTGGCTAAATTAGTGGAGGGAGTGACTGACCAAAAGAGGTCAAATGCTCAGTTGAATGACATTTTCTGCATGTGATGTGGTTTTACTACTAATCCAGATCTAATGAGAACATTTCAGTGCATTATGGAGTTTTTTTTTTTAAATTGAGACCCTTTACCCTTTAATGTTATATTATTAGGAGTGTTTGCCGGAACCTCTACCAGAGCCTGTGCCGGAGTCTCTATCTCATGGTCCACATACACCCACTGAGAATAACAGAGAAAAAGGGACTTGTATGCCACACACACCAGATGACACCCCGCCCTCTTTCTCTTTCCAGTCCACACCCACTGGAGACCACCACAGCGACACTTCCCCATCTCTTTCCTGTGCTAATGTATCAAAGAATTCTGTCCCCATCCAGCAGCAGTCTGATTCCCATGATGGATGCTCTCAGTCTGATTCTCATGTTGGTTCCAATCAAAAGTCATTACAGTTCAGTGTCGATGCTAAAGAGGACAATGAGACATCATTACAGTTCCCTCACACAACTCGGTCTCATTCTGATTCCAGTTCCTCTGCTACCCCTCATACTCCACCCCTCTCTCCCCATCCTCACACTCCACCCCTCTCTTCCCACCCTCAAACTCCATCCCTATCTCCTCACCCTCACACTCCACCCCTCTCTTCCCACCCTCAAACTCCATCCCTATCTCCACACCCTCGCACTCCACCCCTCTCTCCCCACCCTCACACTCCACCCCTCTCTCCCTGCCCTCGCACTCCTCCCCTCTCTCCCCATCCTCACACTCCACCCCTCTCTCCCTGCCCTCGCACTCCTCCCCTCTCTCCCCATCCTCACACCTCACCTTTCAAAGAAGCCTTGGTCCTGAACAATTATTCTGATGAGGAACATGATATGACTCCACCCAGAAAAAAACAGAGAAAGAACTCGAGATCTCACAACAGAGAGAAGGAGGAGTTTCGTCACAAGGTACAATAGACACAAACCAAATACAACTCTATTCCAATCTACACACCCCTGAGATGAGGACTTATTACGACACTTTATTCTTATCTCCACCCCCTTGAGAGGAAAACACCAATATTTAGATGTTTGACATTATTGCTCTAATCAGGACACTTGAATCAGTCCTGTGATCAGGATGCTATCTATAATCTGTGCTGTAATCAGGACACTTGAATCAGTCCTGTGGTATAATATAGTGAGTGAGATTCCACTGCATTAACTATTCCATGTGGTTCTCATGTCATCAGTACAGACCATTCAGTGGGTTTCTATGGTAGGTGAGTTCAATGACTGACTAATTGGAGTTCGTTCATACGAATTACCATCTCCTGATTAGGGGGTGTGGTAGGGGTGAAGGGTTTCAATAGGACTGTCAAATTTCTACTGATATTTGACTTTTTTTGTCATGTATGATTTCTTGTTGGTTTCTTGCAGCTGTCCAAGGCAGTGATATGTTGTCTAGACCAGCACAGGAAATCAGAATGCAAATATGGCCGTATCACTTGTTCTGAAGACTTTAAATATTTGGCAAGAAAGGTAAAAAAGAAGCCATGTCTTAGTATATTCATTATTAAATGGAAGAATTTCCTTTACATAGCTCACTTATGGTCTGACAGAGAAGGAGATAGGAAGGAAGAAGAAAGGTACATGTCTTGAGTTCACAGACTCTGTCAGGACGAAGGTTAAAGAATATATTCGTCAGTACATGAAGAAGTTTGGCCCAGTTTACAGGAAAATATAATTGAAATTAAACTCTATTTACGCGTATCAGGATTGTTATCAACTATTTTCTCCATGTTTTATGCTAACTAAATTATTTTGAGGTGATTTAACTTTTAAGTAATTTTAACTTATTTCAATATTATTTTTCCTTTTTTTTTTCCGGCTTGCGCATGGGCGGTGCCTTAGTAACATCCTTTACCAAAAAATGCGATCTGTTAGTCCACGTTCTTTTAAACTTTAGTGTCTGGTTAGTGTGGCGACAAAAATCGTGCTGTAAGCTGCCTGCATGCTAGCTGGGAAGAAGTTCTTGAGCGTGCATGGCAGCAGATTGCCTGGGTCTGCAGGTTGCTAGATTCTCTTGCCACAGTTATAGCTAGCTAGTGTTCTCGCTGGGTAAGGTTGTATGAATTGAGGGGACCAGAAGGACCAAGCCGGGAGTCTGACAGTGGTCCGAGAACTGGAAAGTGTTTGCCTGCCTCTCTCTCTCTCTCTCCGCTTCTGACTCCGTGAGTCCGGAGATGGCTGAAGTGGGAACGGTAGAAAAAGTGAGTTGGCATGGTCTCAAATAGCAAGCTGACTGTCTTGTAAGGTTGGGCTGGTAGCTAGCTAGTGGTAACTTACTACTGGAAACTTGACATCTAGCTAGCCAGTTCATTGTTACTGCTGCATGTTTTATATGGGGGTGCATGCTGTACACTGTGAGGTAACACTGTAAGTGGGCATTGTGAGCCAGACACATGCACAACGTATAAATAGGCTAAATGACGTCACAGGTCGTCATGGTAACGGTGATAGGCAGGTGAAGCCATTGGGTAAGATATGATAAGGTGGCAGTTGCTATAATAATGTTCTCCCTTGATTCATCCCCAACTATATACATATTTACCTGTAAATCACAAGGGTGACCAACTGTCAGGTTCCACTCACATTATCCACTGTGTAATGTATGCCACTGGTTATGGGATGGTCCACTCTATAACAAGTCCACCTCAGATAGTGACCTCTGTGTAACATGTGACCTTTAATTATCTGACTATGAATCTCCATGCCTCATTCCACAGATGTCAGAGGCAATGGTGAACCAGACCAAAGGAGTCACCAATGAGGAGGGAATACTTGGCCCATTCACACAGAATCACCAGCCTTCCATCAGGTTAGCTACTTACCTTTCATCTTTAATCCAATTTATAGATCTGGGTGGGTATGTCTCAGACTCTAGTGTGTAATGTATCATGTGAACATTTGACTATTCTGTGGTGTGCCATGTTATGTTGAGGTGATCAGCATGACTAGTTAAGGATGGGTAAGGGGTGTGGCTATAAGGTCACGAGATGATGATGTATCATGTGAGGTGATCACCATGAATAGTTGAGGGTGGGTACTGGGTGTGGCTAAAGTCATCTGGTGTCTAAGGTAACTAGTTGAGGGTGGATACTGGGTGTGGCTCTAAGGTCACAAAGTTGTCTGTGGAACATGACCTGGGTATAGAGTATGTCAGATGGTCCCATTTCTTAGTGAGTGGGAAACCGTGAAGGCAGAAGAATATGACGATGAATCTCCATTGGAGAAGAGAATTGAAGGACCTGGTGATAGGCGTGTTAATGTGGATAGTGACCCAGGCAGTCCCCCCATGGAGGAGTCTTTAGGGGGACGTGGTGGGATACCGTCACCTCCTATTTTACTACCACACGGAAGGCTGCATCATGGAGGTATACATATAACATTGCTGTTCATTTCCAGCCACTCACACACACGCACACGCACACACACACACACACACAGCCATGCCTCTCATCATTTTGCCTGTCCAAAGTGAGGGAATGCCATCCAGTGGAGGCCTTCCCTTAGGAAGAGGGAACCCATCCAGCCCCCCTACACCCCCTCAAGGAGAGGAGCTTAAGAAGGTCCTGATCCAGCAACTGGAGTATTACTTTAGCAAAGATAACCTCAGCTCAGACAAATACCTCTGTGAGCACTCTAACATGACCAATTCCAATAACTATCTCATTCGTCTTCTACAGTGTCACAGATGGACGGCTATAATTTTGTGCCTGTATCTGTCATCAGTAACTTCAACCAGGTATTTACTCAGTGTGTGTTATCTGGTGGTAGCCCTAAGATAAAATAGAGGTGGGTGGAGCTTCAGATCCACCCACATTGAGGGTGCATGGAGAGTCTTAATAAAGTAGCTTCTGTATAAGATTACATATCACCTAATTTTGTTATAGCAGTCGGGTGTGTGGCAAAAGCTTCCATTGTCAGCTCATTCACCACATGAAAGAGCTGATGGTTGTACTCTAGTGAAAGGTTTATGAATGGTGGTTGCATTCAACCACATTAGCCTTATAGTTGGCATTTTAATGGAGCTAATCCATGTCATACAATACCTAATCACCCCCTAAAGAGTGACCACTGGTTAGCTAAACCCTCCTATATGGAGACAACTGTCTCTGAGATTAATAACTGTCCTCTTAAATAGCTCAATTATAAAGCCACTGTATTTCACATGTTCCTAACATACACTATGAGAACTCTAGTATACTTTAGAACTCTAGTATACTGGGAATGCTCCAGGACATGTGTATGACCTATTCAGCAACATTACATGCTTATTATGTTCCAGGTAAAGAGGTTGACGGCAGATATGACATTGATATTGGAGGCACTGAGAGGTCAGTACATGTTGTAGACAATACTGCCATATAAGGAAGCACTGCAGTTCTAGTAGTATTGCTAAGTTCATGTGTATTGTGTAGATTACAACTGGACCATGAAGATAGGGTGTGGCAGGTATTTATAAGGGGTGTGGCCATAAACCTGCTAGATTTAATCCAGATGAAGTGATTAGAATTGTGTGTATGTGTAGAATCATCTGTTCTCCAATTGGACGAAAGAGAGGAGAAGGTGAGAGCTATTCCTGAAAAACGATGTGTCCTTATTCTCAGAGAGATACCAAAGGAGACGCCAAAAGAGGTGTGTCACCAAAGAATAGGGTGTGTACAATAGAAGTGTATTCCATTTGTATTAATACAGGATATAGTCTCTCTTTTTTCTCACAAGAAGTGTCCAAGCTGTGTGACCTGTGAGTTTGCCGATAACGACTGTTGGTACGTCACCTTTGACTCAGAAGAGAGCACACAACAGGTTAGGGTCTTTGTGAAGGGAGTTGGGATGTAGGGGTTAAGAATGGCAGTGAAGGGAGGGGGATATAGGGGTTATGAAAGGAAGGAGTTAAGAAAAGATAGGGGTTAAGAAGGTTATGAAGGGAGGGGGTATAGGGGTTATGAACGGAGGGGGGTATAGAAGGGTTACTGTGTACTTTTTTACTCCTCAGGCATTTTCTTACCTTCGAGAGGAAGTTAGACAATTTCTTGGACAGCCGATACGTGCTAGAATAAAGGGAACTACAGTTCAAAGGTCATCTGGGATGCCTAAATCCAAGCACATACCTTTCACCATGCAGTACAATGGTGCCCCTCCACAGGTAACCACCAACTAGTATGATGATGATGATGATGATGATTATTATGCTTCTTGCAGTTGCCATACTATCAGGCTCCACCCACTCTCCCTTGGTCCCCCACCCCACCCACCTCATCCACTAGTCCCTTTTTTGACCCAAGTAACTTCCATCCCTATGTAGGGGGGAATGGTTTCACCCCCCCTCAACAGACACCTCCCAATCAAGTAGGGGTGGCAGGTCAGAGTTCAGCAGGAGTCCAGCCAGGACCTGGACTTGTGCATGGTTAGTTAAAATGTTGGTCCTAATTAGAGGGTGTCTTGATAGGAGGGACATCCTAATTAGATGTGCCCTGATTAGAAGGAGTGTCTTGATTAGAGGGGTGTCTTGACATTGTTGGCCTTGTTCTTATTTTTCCATATTTGGGCATAACATGTGTGTGGTGTTTTGAAGGGCTAGTGGAGATTCCATTCATATCTTATAGTCCAATCACCTCTATACCTTGTACATGACACTCCAGATCATATCTTATAGTTATCCCTTGTATAGGACACTCCAGATCATGTCTTGTAGTGGAATCACCTCTATCTCTGACCTTGTAGGGGACACTCCAGACTAAAATTCCCCAATTAAAGAGTACTCATTCGGGGCATGGTTTAGTCTTGGTGGGTTTTTGAAGGAGATATATACACAAAACAAGTGATTTATCTCTTTCTATATTAAGACTAATGGTTGAGTCTAGTTTTAGGGGACTGCTGTTAGTCCTCCCTGACTTAAGTTGAGCTGGCCTGACTTGGAGTTGGCCTTGATGTGACGGGTAGCAGAAATGTTGATGTGGCTAATATTATAGTGACAAATTTTGGAGTTGGACTAATGATGACTATGCTGTTTTGTTTGGTGTTGTGGCCTGGCTTGCTGCCCAGCTAATTTCTCATTGTATCAGCTCAGACTCTCCTGGTGATCAGCTCAGTTAGACTCTCCTGATGGTCAGCTCAGTTCAACTCTCCTGGTGATCAGCTCAGTTAGACTCTCCTGGTGGTCAGCTCACTTAGACTCGTGATGGTCAGCTCAGTTGGACTTTAGACTCTCCAGGTGGTGAGCTCAGTTAGACTCTCCTGGTGGTCAGCTCACTTAGACTCTCCTGGTGGTCAGCTCACTTAGACTCGTGATGGTCAGCTCAGTTGGACTTTAGACTCTCCAGGTGGTGAGCTCAGTTGGACTTTAGACTCTCCAGGTGGTGAGCTCAGTTGGACTCTCCTGGTGGTCAGCTCAGTTGAACTCTCTCCTCCCTAGCTAGACTCAGTGGTGGTCAGTTCAGACTCCTTGTTATTCATTTTCCTTTGTAAATTTGCTAGAATTTACACTCTGATTGTTGTGTTGATTCTCTGTTCATAATATGCTGTGAGCTGTTGATTCTGAGACAGTTACAATGCTTCCTTTTTTTTTTAGACTTGCTATTGTTGGGTTGTCAACACTCTATGTGTGACCTGTGGAGTTTCATGACAATAACATCCAAATTTGTGAGGGAGGGGTTCTGTACTAGGAGAGTATTAGTGTGTGTGTGTGTGTGTGTGTCTTGAGTGGGTCAGATAACACTAGGGGTTCTGTACTAGGAGAGTATTAGTGTGTGTGTGTGTGTCTTGAGTGGGTCAGATAACACTTCATCAAAAGGTGATTACTTCAATCAACTTTGAACTCTATATTCTAGAAACATTGGGAAATTGGAGAGAGCATTTGTTTGTTTCTCATCATTTATCTCTCTCATTCCCACTTCCTCTCAGGTAACAGATATTCTGCTTTCCCCTACATGGCCATGGTACGGGGTGGAGAAGGAGACAGAGGTGGGCGTGGTAGGATGGGTCCACCTAACCGATCTCACCGGAATACCGTGGGAGAGAGGGGACAGTCTCCACCCATTGTATCTAATGGAGATGTACCAGGTGGGATGGATCGAGATAAAGCAGACTTTAAGACTGGGCGTGGCAGTAGGGATCATGGTGGGAGTGGCATTGGGGGAGGGGTAGGAGGGAGATTCAGGTATCCTGATGACAGGAAGATTCCTCGACTGAAGAACACGAGACACGGAGGAGGAGGAGGCAGAGAGGCTGATAAAGGAGCTGACAAAAGCCAACTTCCTCCAGTAAGTATCTAGGTATCTTCTCTTGTAACCATAAATCAAGAACTCTGACCTCTAGGTGTTATATATTGTGTTATATGTGTTATTTGTGTTACTCAGCGTCAGCAGAATAAACAACAGCCAAAACTTGATCTTGCCACTGCACACTTCCCACCTTTGCCAACCTCCACCAGCTCAGAAAATGGAACCACACCCACTTCTGGCCCACCCTCCACCACCTCCTACTCTCACATATCCACAGAGGATACCCAAGAGACCCTCTCTGACATTGTCAAAAGGAACACACGCCCCCTTACCAAGGAAATCAGTAGCAATGGGCATGTCCCTGTAATTAGTTCTCCTAATGGACTCCATTCGACTGCAGCTAGCATTGTAGTGGAAAGAAATATTGCTTCTACCATATCTAAGGTTACTAATGCCGAACTAGAAGGCACAATTACTCGATCTACTCTCCAAGAGTCCTCCCTTCAAGACACACCCACAACATCCGCAGGTCAAACCAATGTCACAGACTTCCCTCACCATCCTCCTCTAAGTTATAGTTCATTGCATAGTAAAGACGACAACGTCTCTGAGTCCTCTTCCACTGTGGTTACGCGCTCAGTGGTAGTCACTGCTAGTAGTGTGGTGGCCAATGAGGGAGAAACCCTGACCACACCTTCCTCTTACCCTCAGAGTGCTGCAGCAGCTGTGACGAGCAGACCAGCCCCTCCCCCTTCAACACAGGCCAAACCTCTAAAGAGTGAATCTAAGGTAAAGTACTATCCCCAAATCTCTTTAGAAACACAAAGACGCATTCTTCTAATTTCATAGGGTCTGTATAAGGACAAGCAATATGGCAATACAAAGGTACGTGACATGCATGGACTATAATTATACATACATGGTTAATAGAGCTTGTATACATGCATGCATACAGGGTTATAACCGGTATTCTGACAGGGATCCTGCTTCTAGCAAACAAAATGTAAGTTCTCTCTCTAGTATGTCATAGACAATGATGTCTTTCCCTATGCACACACTATATAGAGGAATTCACAGGTATTAAAAGCAGACAGCAGAACAGCCCCCACCGCTTCAAAGTAAGCCACATTCTAATAATATTCAAATGTTCTATTAAAGTAGCTATTAGAACTTTTCCATTGGAATAGCCATTGGAAATATTCTATAACAAGTTATTTTAATGGTGGTGTATCTGGTAGGTTGATGTTAGATATCAAGTTTTGTATGTCCTAGTGCACCATGTGAATTAGATCTTTCCCCCAATAATTAGTTACCACTTTCTCCTCTCCCCTAACCTAGTGCTCGTAACCGTTATAAACCGGACAAGGAGCTTCAACGCAGCCGGCCTGCAAATGGTTCCCGTCCACCCCACACCAAACCATCTCCAAAATCATTTAAGAAGAACTTTCCTCCTAATCCAACTACTTCTCCCCAAGTACCTCCGCCACCAACAGTCCCTTCATCGGCTAACTCCACCCCCATTGACGAAAACAATCAGGTATCTCTGTCTGATTCCCAATCTGGAGTAGCAAGTGTGAAACCCGAAAGGCCTAGTTATGCTCAGATGGCACAGAAGAAGAAGAATGACCAGCTATCAAAAACATCCGTTCAAGATCAAAACAGCACACTGGAAGTTGGAGGGAGGGGCTTATCTCCTCCCACACCCCCTCAGTCCGGGACTGCCACACCTTCAACAAACACTCAATCTAACTCTTCTAAGATGATAAAATCAGCTTCCAATAGTTCTGGATCACTCTCTGTGGGACAGCCCCCAGGATCGGCAACTATTGCTTCTAAAAGTGCCCCCACTTCACCTACTAAGGAGTTGGGGGGCGTTGTAGGAGGGCGTGGTGATGGCCTGAAGGCAAAGGAGAGTGAGATATAGGGTTGAGATTTTATTCATTTACGGTGTAACTGGAAAATATTGGGTGTGCATTTATTGGAGTCTCCACACGTCTAAAGATTTTTTAGTATAGAAATTCATATTATTGCATTGTGGTCTTATTGCAGCAAAAAATTACTCTTCCCCCAACTATATCAAGTGGAAAAAATATTTATTTTGGTATGTAATGATTCAACATTTATTAAATGCTGTAAACTTTGTGTAATAAACCCTTTACCTGTTGTAGACACACCTACTTTCTCTATGTACAGTTATCTTTATGTATCTGTAAACAGCTTTAAAACATTCATTACTCTCTGAAAGAGTGCAGAGTATTACACCAATTTTGTTTTTGTAAAAAAATATCTTTATTGAAAAAATATTCATGATAAATAATAGTTTAAAATCTTCTCGAATTTGTGGAGGATTTGAAACTAAATTGGAAGTTGTAGTGTTGTCTAGAGCGACAGTTATGAGTGGTTGTGATCAGAGGCCACTACATGTGATGGTCAGTGAGTACATGTTGAACACAAGGCCACTTGACCCTTTCGATAAGTTCTACACGGACAGAGTCTACGAGTACTGGACTCTGACCCCACACAGCTATATAGGAGCTTAGTTAACTGCAAGGAACAGTGAGAGGTCATGGTATTGAAGGAGGGGCCATGGAAGCTGTGCTCGATAACCACCTCTGATGAACAGGTAAAATGTCTGCAAAAAAATGAGTCACTGTCAAAGCGACCCTCTACCCAATATATTTGATGGGGGGGGGGGGGGGGGGGGAAATTCCAAAGGGTAGGATCATTAGCCACAAATTAGTAATTACACAGTCTACAAATAATTACATGTCCCACTAATGACAATAACATCTCCCACAAGATTAATATTGGATTTACTAGCTGATAAAATAATCCCCCCCCCCCCCACCATTTACCAGAATTTTCCAATAACCTTACACCAAAACAAACAAAATGTAAGTAAATGAATGAATGCTGATAGATATATAACTTACTCTGATAATGCTGACTTGGTGTTTAGGAAAAAGAATAACTCGGGCTCACACACCAGTCCTACACAATCAATACACAAACACTTAAACTCTTGAACCAGTTAACTACAATGTTGAACAGTGGGAAAGAGTGAAGGAGTGGAATGGTGTCTTCTTTTACCTTCTCTGTAACAAGCATCCTTGCAGCTTTCTCCTTTATTGCTGATCTTGGTAATGAGGGTGTCTCTGCCTGGCCATTGGTGAGGAGAGCAGAAGTCTTGGTTCTCAAGGTAGACAGCAACTCTTTCCAACATGCCCTCATAAGTGAATTCATAGGGTAGGTAACCAGGGGGGGTCTGTGGACAACAATAATATTCCTATCCTTCTCCTCCTGTCTACCCTTCCCACATAACCCTCCCATCTACTCCTCCCACCCACTCCTCCCATCTACCCTCTATCTACTGTTACCTACTCCTCCCATCTACTGCTCCCATCTACTCCTGCCATAATTACTTTGAGATGTTTGATCTTCTCCAGGGTATCAATAACTTCCTTTTTATTGTTCATATCAATGGTGAACACGTACGGCTCTCCAATGAAGCGCTCGGCATAAGGATTCTGAGAGGTCAGTGACCGTAAGGTGGGCTTACCCTTTAGGAAAGCACTGTTGTAGCGATGCAAAGGAGGGGAGAGCTTAGGGTTAAGGAAAAAACATCCATTGGCAATGGCTTCCAAGGGGGCGGGACCTTCGTATGGAAAGCCCAACCCAATAAAGACCTTGCTTTCCTAGAGTGGAGAGAGAAGCCTACGATGGTAACATCGACAAGTGCAAAAGAAAAAGTGTGAAATGTGCTAAATTATGAAGACTAGAGACAAGAGATTGGAATGGGCCCACAGAGAGATTTGTACCCCTAAATATGGAGACTGTAGATTACACAAAGACAAAATATATGGACATCTAAGAGTTGTACTTCACATGACACAATTATATGTATCCCATTGCAGAGACTACACAGATACAACATGTACACGTAAACCTTTGGATCAGGGTACCTACAGAGACATTTAATATTCTCACTCTCAAATGCTGCTGGAGTGTTTTGGAGTCTAGAATGCCATGGTTGGTGACATATCCAGGTATAACCGAAGGATCCAGTATGTTCTTCTTCTGTTGGACAGTGCCCACAGTGGCATGGATGTCCAGGTACCTGCTGATGAGATCTAAGTAGTTCTTCTTTCCCTGTAAGTATTGTACAGCATGTACATTGTATATTCATGTACACAGACAGCCTAAGAATAAGAATAATACATCCAACACAGAACCTGCAATCTGCATGCATACCACCAGGGGGATATCTGCCACGTACATGTATTATCTGGCGTCACATGTCTCACATGTATTCAAAATTTCTAAATACTCCCACATGTATTCTACATGTATATAACATACCTGCCACATGTATAGTTCCTTTCCATACACTAGACCCATATTCTTCTTAGCAGGAGGTGTGGCATTAATATTTCCCACCACAAAGCCAAGAAATGAGTTGTCTGGAGTGTGAGCTAATAATGCATGGTGGAGAGTAAAAACTATTATACCTACTGTATCCTCCTCATTCTACCTCCACTACACTCCTCATCCCATCCCTCCCCTCTATCTCCCCTCTCCCTCCCACCTTACCCCTCTATCTCCCCTCTATCTCCCCTCTCCCTCCCACCTTACCCTCTATCTCCCCTCTCCCTCCTACCTTCCCCATCCTGTCCCCTCTACCACTCCCTTCTCATCATCTTTGCCCTCTGACTTACGGTACATGTTTAAAAATTGCCGAGGATAAAAATTGAAGTTTCCCCACATCTGTCCAGTGTCTCCTTTTCTTTTGAAGCTGGGTGGTTTCCATGGCTTGTAGTTGAACTGTGGCTCTGTGCCAAAGGAGTCCAACACTCTGAACAAACACCTACAGACAGAGAGTCTCTGGAATATTGTAAATATATACTGTGGGAGGGGGAGGTTGTTTGGATTAAGAAGACGGCACTAGCATCAGTTAACCACTCCCCTAGTCCTGCCTTTTAACCACTCCCCTAGTCCTACCTTTCAGCAGTAGTTAACCACACTCCCTTAGTCAGCCCGAAATTTATTACACTAGTTCCTCAAACATATTAGGGGATGTGCATTAATAGGGGTGTGATAAAAGGTATGGCTAATTTAAAATAATAATATTATTATTACTCTTTTTATGAGCAAAAGAAAAAGGACTTGCTGCTAAATTAGAATGAATACATAAGATAAAGAGAAAAATTAACGACCCTGGTGGGACTCGAACCCACAATCCCCAGCTCCGGAGGCTGATGCCTTATCCATTAGGCCACAGGGCCTGACAAGACTTAACTAAATCTAAACCACTATAATAACTTATACCCTCTAAACTACTATAGTAACTTATAGGGTAGAGTGGTTTAGATTACAAACACTCAGACCACTATCTAATCAACAAGATCCTTAAAAGTTAATTTTTTGACCTTTACAATCAGACCCTTGACCCAGCCATAATATTTACTCCCAGAAACTTGGTTCAAGTATCATCCCTACTGAGTCAAGAAATTTGCAAAGGATGATAAAGTATGAATAACTGTAGTATGAGAGTTATAGAATGGAAATTAGTGGGTGTTAATCAGCTACATCAACACTCACATTTTTACCAGGAGGTGTGGAGATATTGTGACATAACTATTAGAGGGGGTAGGAGATATCTATTAGAGGGAGTAGGATGACCCATTGATATCTTGGTCATTTTTAAGAAGACTTGAACAAATTCAAGAGAGGCTAAGTTTCTGGAAGTAAGTAGCCTTCTCTGAAAGTAATCTATTTATCTTCCAATTCATCATGAAAAGGTCTTTATGATAAGTGCAGATACAAAAAACCAAGGAGGTCTCTAAATGTATTACTAACAATAGTTATTAGAGAGATACAAGGAGAAGAAGAGATAAAGTAACTCTCCTGGGTAACCAGACATAACTAGGACTAATCACATCTCCATGGATATCCATAGCAACTTGATACTAGACAGAGCAAGAACACTTCAATATACAGTATACCTTAGAGAGTTGACTCAAGATATACAGTCTCTACATGAAAGGTAACAACAGACTGCATGGCCAGGCAGGAAAATTACCAACTAGACTTCAGCTAGTTTAGTTACTTCACACAGTTCCTTTTGTGCAATTGGTATGCTTACATTTGGGGCTTACAGTAAAACCTCTATTTTGGACACCTTGGGATAAATTGATTAGAGGGACAGTCTCATTTATAGAGGTGTCCTAATATAGAGGTTTCATAATATAGAGTTGTCCTAATATAGAGATAGAGGTGTCCTAATATAGAGGTGTCCTAATATAGAGGTTTCATAATATAGAGTTGTCCTAATATAGTCCTAATATAGAGGTGTCCTAATATAGAGGTGTCCTAATATAGAGGTTTCATAATATAGAGTTGTCCTAATATAGAGTTAGAGGTGTCCTTATATAGAGGTGTCCTAATATAGAGGTTTCATAATATAGAGTTGTCCTAATATAGAGATAGAGGTGTCCTAATATAGAGATGTCCTTATTTCCAGGAGGTTTGAATAGAGGGGATATTATATAAAGGACAATTCTCAATAAAGAGGCTTCACTCATTATAATTCCAGATAGAGAGGTCTCACCATGTACTGTAGTTCCATTTAAATAGAGGCATCACTGCATGTACATGTACTGTAATTCTAGATATATAGGAATCACTATGTGTACGTACATGTACTGTAATTTTAGATATAGAGGCATCACTATGTGTACATGTACATGTATTGATCTAAGTACCACTCACTGATAATGCTGTAATCTACTTCCAACCAACTTCTTAAACTGTTTCAGTCCCACAATATCTATATATATCACATCATAACGTGTCTCTGATTTCGTTGGACAGCCTCCTATACCCTTCTTCACCACAAGAAATTTCTCCAGCTGTTTAATCTCCGTGGAAAAGTCAACAGAATGTCCGAGCAGGTGGAGAGAGGCAATGAGGTCACTCCACTGCACCAGCTCACCAAGAGGGCCTCCATGGTCGGCATTCTCAGCAAATTTAAAGCCGGATTTGTCAGAAAGAGCCCCTATGTGTACCAAGATCTGCAAAATGTATAGAAATGTATATCACTACCAAGAAGATGATAAACCATGATTATAGATCCTTATCTTATATCAAGACCACTAAATTAAAACATTGTCATAGTTTGAAGGGAGCTAGTGTATGATAGCTTCCCTCTAACAGATTCCCTCATGCAGTATCTTCCCTCAAACAGTATCTTCCCTCAAACAGTATCTTCCCTCAAACAGTATCTTCCCTCTAACAGATTCCGACTGTATGAGGGAATCTGTTAGAGGGAAGCTACTGTATGAGGGAATCTGGAGCTACTGTACGAGGGAATCTGTCTGAAGGGAGCTACTGTTTGAAGGGGTTACTGTAAGGGCAGAATAGGGAATAAGTTTGAGGGGAGACTATAGTACAAGGAAATCTATTTGAGTGGAGCTATATTATACCATCTGAAGGGAGCTACTGTTTGAAGGGTGAGGGAATCTGTTTGAGGGAGCTACTGTATGAGAGAATCTGGAGCTACTGTTTGAAGGGTGAGGGAATCTGTTTGAGGGAGCTACTGTATGAGAGAATCTGGAGCTACTGTTTGAAGGGTGAGGGAATCTGTTTGAGGGAGCTACTGTATGAGAGAATCTGGAGCTACTGTTTGAAGGGTGAGGGAATCTGTTTGAGGGAGCTACTGTATGAGAGAATCTGGAGCTACTATTTGAAGGGTGAGGGAATGTGTTTAGCTATAGTATGAGTGAATTAGTTTGAGGGGACTGTGCATATTGAACTTAACTGTTTTCCTGCCATGATTAAATGGTGCCTGTGCTTCCAGCCTGTGTAGTGCAGCTGACCAGTGCTTCCAATTGGTAGAGATTCGTCGTGCCAACCAATCAAACTTCTTGTTGGTCAACATGTGTGCTAGCAGTGGTTCTACATTATACTGGACTGTGGCCTGGAGGGAGAGTGAAGGGAGAAGGGAAGAGGAAGTGGAGAGGGGAGGAGGGAAGGGAGGAGGAAGTGGAAGAGGGAGTGAGAGGGGAGTGGAGAGGGGAGGAGGCAAGGGAGGAGGGAAGGGAAGAGGAAGTGGAAGATGTAGTGGAGAGGGGAATGGAGAGGGAGAGGAGGAAATGGAGAGAGAAAGAGGAATGGAGGGGTAAGGGAAGGAATGTTGCTATACACTGTGTTTTATAAATAGAATCAGGAGCTAATTAGCTAATATTCCCATAAGGTACATTATCATTCTTCGCTGTTGGACCTCCATTAGAAACATACACAAAATCTTTGATATCTAAATAGTTGAGATTATAGAACAGATTCCATACCCTAGTAATGGCTTTCTTTGCTATTTTTGAAACTGATAGAGCCGGACACCATCGCTCCACCTCACTCAGATATCGCTGAAAGGAGCAGTTGGATCCATCAACGCCACTCTCCGCATAACAAGGATCCACCTTCCAGTGATCGGCCATCCACTGTGAAATGATAAATTCAAATTTAGCCACAGCTAGCTGCTGCTAGAAATAATCATCATATCAGCATAACTAGAATAATGGCCATCTTGATGCTAATAATCAAACTCAAGAGTTCTATATATAGACAGCTAACTGTCCCTCAAGTCATGTATCTAGCTATGTATATATAGTGTACAGGTATGAGTGGCCACAATAGTCCATATTTTTCTGAACCACTTACACATAATTTCATCTATTTTTAGTTCCTCAATACTAAGGACACTTTTTTTTCCCCAACGCAATATTTTTTTACCTTCATCTTCGTATCACATAGAGGATAGTCTGGCCAGGGACCATCACAACCTTGAGAGGAGTTAAGAGTGGCACTAGCTGCTAGAGAAGTAACCAACCTCTTATGTATTGTTGCTGTAAATATTAATAACATTATTATAGATAATGCATAATAATTTATGAGTTTAAAGTAAAATCTTGAATTTATCTCTGTAGTTACAAAGGGGCTAGTGTAGCTACTAGGATCATTTCTTGTACTTCTCCATGTACAGACAGCTCTATTCTGTAGTTAGCTAACTAGCTAGCTGGCTACATACCATGTCCAGGAGGTACAGATTCTTCTTTTCTAGCCGTTGGCTTTATCATTTTGATATCCCTATGCCCGTTCATCACACCTGCAGGTTCTTGCTGGCTGACACCTCTCTCCCTACGAATGCCTTCTTCGCGAGTGAGTGCTGTCAGCATGAAGAGGCTGACCGTGCCGCAGGTGAGCACCAAGAAGACAAGAATGCACAGCAGTCTCCTACCTCTGAGTCCATACTTCAACATTACTGAACTGTTTGTGTTCTCAGGCCGTGAGCATGGTACATTCAGGGGGCTGTAATAACAGCCTTCACATACTGACCATCCGCTTTGTCAGTTGTCATGAGGTTACATGCACCATGTACCATGCACCCCGCCCGCCCCCGACTTAAATCCAGACGCGCGCGCAACTAATCAATGCTTAGATAGATAGATATGGTGGTGAAAGAAGTCCAATACATTTTCCTACACATTTTGGTCATGCAATCAACATGTACACAGTATTAATGAGATGTGAAGTCATAGTAAAAGGTGGGTACAGTAATAGTTGAAAGTAAAGATCATGAACGAGTGTACTTTCCCCAGATGTGTAGGAGGAAGACACATGCTATAAACAGTAGACTCATCACTAATACTGGCACTGGGCCTCTAGAATAAACAATAATAAACTTATCTAGAAACAGTTGCTAAAGTAATAACATAAAGTGGTCATGCTGGAAATAGATTGTGGAGAGAACCAAAGGAGCCTAGTTTTGGGCTTTCCCCTTACCAGGTGAATAAATTCCAACCTCCTGAAATAAGGACACCTCTGCATACAGTCTATTCCAACACCCTGAAATGAGGACACCTCTGTATACAGTCTATTCCAACACTCTGAAATAAGGAAACCTGTTTACAGTGGAACTCCTCTATTCCAACACCCTGAAATGAGGACACTGCTGTGGAGCTTCTTTATTCGAACATCCTAAATGAAATAAGGAAACCTCTGTTTACAGTGGAACTCCTCTATTCCAACACCCTGAAATGAGAACATCTCTGTATACAGTGTATTCCAACCACCTGTAATGAGACCACCTGTGGAACTCCTCTATTCCAACACCCTGAAACAGGGAGACCTCTGTGAACTCACATCTTGAATCCTGGGGAGTCATCTCCTGTATAAAACTTCCACATGGATCCGGCTGAAGAACCCGCCATTGCTCTAGATCCCGAGGTCTTTGTTAAGCTAGTAGATCGCCTGTTGGATACATTACAATATAAAAACCTTGGGACTTTCGGTGCATGTAAATGCCCTGAATGTGCTGATGTGTTAAACGTGCTGAATGTGTTAAATGTGCTGAATGTGTTAAATGTGCTGAATGTGTTAAATGTACTGGATGTGTTAAATGTGCTGAATGTGCTAAAGAATCTCATACGACTAAGGTTCTGACCTTTGCTTCAGGCCTCCCCCTGAGCCCCGAGGGGACTTCGTACTTCCAGAACCAGCCCGACCACTACCCACAGATGTTGAGGACGCTGGTCTCTGAAGAAAAACGGAATTGTAAGTTTATCTAACTAGCTAGCTAGCAGAATTTACACGCAAAACCAGCTACACCTAGCTACAATATTTAGGCAGGGTCCAGGGTATGTGTCCATAACTATCTTCTAGTCATATACCATAATGTAAGAAGATGAGTTCTTCAACAATAACCTTTCTTGTCACTTTGAACCCTACGAACTTGGCAACGTGCTTGTGGTGGTGAGCATTAAATAGGATGTAACTTCTCTCCAGCTAGAGAATTGATTGAGCTGGGAGGAGCGGCGAGGAAGCCATGCAGTATTTAAGAAGGAGAATTTCAGGGTAAGGACATTTATATATCAGTCCTCTGAGTTGTTTTTTGTTTTTGTTTTTTAGAAGAAGCCCAACCCAGCAATCCCCTTCTCCTCCTGTTACACCCACTAACGAGGATCTTGAACCTTCATTGCAAGGACAAGATGATCCAGTGCTTGAAAGAGAGTTTGTTCCAATCCAGTTCCTGACCAACAGGATCAGGACACTCTCTCAGATAAGTGTACCCCATGACCTCAACCGTCTTGAACAGCACAAGAGGAATATGAAAGAACATTATGGCAAGGAAAACTGGATTAAGCTCCATGCAGAGCAACTCAATGCAAGCAGGACTGTGCAGGTATCATTTTCTCTGTGTATAGAGACCCCTATGGTTGTCACATGGTCTCAGAGGTGTCCAAGGACTAATTTGCAATATTTGAAAGTGCTATTTTACCTGCATAGTTACTACACTTGAAATCCTCAAGATACCTTGGGGAGTGGGTGGGGATGGGGAGGGGTGGGGTGGAGTGGGTGTGGGACAAAGACCTATGTAGATTCTCTATTGCATGTAGCAACTGAAAGGTCACCTGGAGACACTGGATGAGCTGAGGAGGCAGGTCAATCCTGATGAACTTGTCACCTTTGACAACCAGACTTATTCTCTTCGAAAAGATATCCTCGTAGCGGTGCAGGATTATCAGCTCATCACTGCTGATATGAGAATAGAGGATGTGGGTGGAGCTACCTTAGAGGAGCCTGAGGCAGAGGGACAAAGGTTATTGACACAGCAACATGGAGATCATTATCAATCATTGGAGGAACTCAGATCGGTATGTATTGTGTCCTGATTACTAATCCTCTTCTGATTCATGACCTACTTATAAACAGGATTTATTGGAACTCAATGGCCTCGTGGAACGATTCAATGCAGCTGTCAACGTAGGTTCATGTAACGTGGCTGTCATGTGACTATCATGTGACTCGCTTTGATTCCTTAGGATCATTCTGAGCAAGTTGCTGCATTGAATAGAAAGACAAGTAACACCAGTGCTAGCATCCAAGGGGGTGTGTCCAACCTCAGTAGAGTGCAGAAATTAAAGTCCTATGTCCTTCCTGTGGGTGGAGCTATTGCAGGTGGGGTCTTGGGAGGAGTTGTGGGTGGACCAGTCGGAGCTGTAGCCGGGTTAAAGATTGGTGCAGTGACTGCAGTTACGGTAGGAACGGCTGGTGCAGTGGGAGGAGCATTGATAGGCTATCGCGCAAATGCAAAAGTTGTCAATTCAGAGAAAACCGAAGCCGAGGAGAAGAAAGAAGCAATTCATAAAAAGTCTAACTGATTCCCTCCATCCATCCATCATCAATAGCTTGATGACCAACAAAAAAATATATCGCTCTCCAATCCAAAAACAGTCTCTTTACGGTTGTATAAATAACTATCACTCCACCTTCTATTAATATTAATGTTGGTATTCAACAAACCATACATACACCTCTACAGTATTCTACAGTACTTTAGTGATTTTTCACAGCCTGCCTTGTTCCTCTAGTTCCTGTAACATTCTCCTAGTTTGTATCTCCTCCAGCACAGATCTGAACAATTCCACACTCACCTATAATATAATTGTTATCATTATTGTAATAATAATAATATTATTGTAGTTTGGTCTTGCCTCTTTCTTGGAGTTTCTTTGGGCAGCTTCCTTCCACACTTCTTGAAACACTTCCTCGGGCATGCTCACACCAATGTTTTCAAATATTGACCATATTTTCTCTGGTGGGTGTGGTTTGAAGAAGTCTTCTTCGTAGACCCCGTGGTTGGAGTAGATGGAAGGATACATGAGGCCGTATGAACCAGATTCATCTCCATAATTCTGTATGAGTGAGAAAATCCCTTTAAAATGAAACCACTATCTCAATTCTATATAGGGCGCTTCTATGTGCAATTTATATACATTATCAATACCAAACCTCTAGCAACAATCTCTCTTTCCCTAGAGGTATGGTGCTGATGATGTAACAATGCAAGGAAAGTTACACGCAGAAGCACCCTAATTGTAACTGAAACAAGGACACTAGTTACATATGTATAACCAACCATTCCAAATACCCTCCTCTCCATATGCCTACACAGTACGTTACCTTGTTGTCTGACACTCTCTTTATCCGAGGAGCAGGGAGATCAGACCGTATGGTTGGTACTCCATAGGATCTGTATTGGTTGGTTGATATAGATCCTGGCCCAACCACTCCCTTGATGGACTGTGAGGTGGTCTTGTAGTTAGGGAGAAGATATAGCTTCAGAGAAAGTGGTTTTTTGGCTATTGCTGTTTGGACAGTATTTGATAGTTCTTGAATTTCTAATGATTCTTTCCAATTCATTAATTCAACAAGATCTTCATATATCACAGCATCCTTGACCGTGTCTGTTGCCGAACACCAGCTAATCAGCATTTCTAACATCTCAGTTGTCAGTGGGAGAGCAAACCGGAAGGCTATCTCTCGAACATCATCAGCTGGAATAGACCCTTTTCCTTCCTAGAGATTAATAGACGTATTGGATATCTCTATTCTAACCCCCTGAAATGAGGACTCCCCTGTAGCAACTCAAATAATAGAACTTCACCCCCAGAAATGAGACCACCCCCTTTAGTTTGTCCCAAGGTCTAGCTGTTAAAATACATGTAAAATGGCATGTGAACACTTATGGTGTGTACCTTATCCATGTGCCGGAATGCTTCAAGTAGAAATGGAAAATTGTGAAATTTTTGTCGTCTGAGGTAATTTCTGATGGAGGCCACTGCTCCCTCGTCCAGTGACAGATATTCAGAGTATGTAGCAGGACCATGTGACTGCACCAGCTCACCCGCATCTGACACCGGGAGAAAGGTGGAAAAATTGACAAATGAAGAAGTAAAGGTGATAATGCATGGCTAACTCACTTTGTCCATCCACAGGAACAGTTATACCAAAAGTGTGGTCAGGAGGAACATTGAGAGTTTCTACAATTCTACAAGTGGCACATTAAAAGATGGAGTCATATTTTACAGATCAAATATACAGATCAAGTAGCTATGCAGATCAAATCAAACCAAATATACAGATCAAGTATACAGCCCAGATCAAAAATACAAATCAAGTATACAGATCAAGTATACAGATCAAGTATACAGATCAAATATACAGATCAAATATACAGATAATTATTATAAATAATTATGTAACTCACGGATCATTAACTTTTCCAACTTGATGTGTAAACTTCTCTCGGAATGCATCCAGTCTCTTCGATATTATTTTACCTTCATCACTTAAATAGAAAGAAAGAGTTAAATAGAGGATGTTTCTACAATTAACTTTAACACACGTTGATAGCCAATGCATGGTCTTATTAACTTGACTACCAGAGTTATCATGTGGAGTCTCTGCACCGTACAGCGTGTCCTTGGTGAACTTTGACCAGTCATACTTACGGTCCACTGTCTCACCCACATCCCACTGACCGTGACTCTACAGGAGAGAAAGATGGAGAGGAGAGACTCTGCCCACAAGTGCTCCAATGTCTATGGCTACAAACCTTTTTATAAAGTTCACGTTTTACATTATACTCCTCTTCAACCTCTTTGGCTGATTTCATTGGAGACACAAGTGGGCCAGCCGACTCTCCTTTGACAGTCTTAGCGCCAAAACTCTTCACCATTGGATCTAACCCCTCTGGTAGACACGGAGTCTGGTCATGTGACTTGCCCAGGGGCGCATTCTTCTTTGAATGATAGAGTGATTCCATGTGGTTTAAGTGAACTTGTTGGAATTTTGAGATGAGTGGCGGGTTAACAAGTTCAGATGCCTAAAATAATGAAAGCTGTGAAATATGGGCTCTTTCTCCATGCATGTAACAGAATCAGATTACATTATACATGTATGGCGCTTTATTTTGGAGAAGCTCAACTTTCAGGTTTTTCACGAATTAGGAAAGATCTACCAAACTTTTGCTCTTGAAACTAATTTCGATTTTCTTCTCCATTTACCTGGCCTTTGCTTTGGCCTTCTTGAAAAGCTTCAGGATGACCTATTCACAGAATTTGAGCTCCTTAAAAATAAAGCGCTATACAGTATATTGTAAATTGTACAATACCATACACTATATACATACACTATATACGTACACTATATACGTACACCATATACGTACACCATATACGTACACTATATACATACACTATATACATAAGCAATAGTACAATTGACAATGATGTCATCTGATTCTGATACATAGAGAAAGAGCCGAAATATGCTTTCACCTGTTCAGAGGATGCACTCTTTATTCCATGGGAGAGGCTACCATCAACAGGAGGATCACTGTTCCTCAGTCTCATGTCTCTGGACATACCTGGTCCAGGACAAGTCGCTCCTCTCATGCGTATGACAATATCGGGTGTGACTCTCCCTCCCTCCCGGGACTCAACAAGACACTCCTTGGCACCATGGCCACGAACAATCACCTTCCCAGCCTAAAGAAGATGAGAATTAAACTAGCTAGCTGCAAGATAGACACATCCATATGCACATACAAGCATGCACATGCACACACACACACTGATCCAATTAGATACACTCTATCAGGCCAATCAATGGTCTATACTACAAAGAGGAGGGGAGTTTAGGTTACTTGACTTGAAATGAGGACACCTAACCTACACCTTTGTAATGGCACCTGTAAATTAACATTAACAGAACTTCCCCCCTGAAATGAGGCCACTCCTCTCTAATCAGGTCAGGGCAGGGAGGTCAGATTGCCCTACCTAGGTCATCCAGTCTAGATAAATATAGAGTGGAGAGACTTACTGGTCTAATCTCTGGTGTACTGTCCCTTATTTTGGGATGACAGGCCAACATGCCTATGTACGTAGTGAAGTATCTGCAAGTACAATGTCTTCCTCAGAACATGTGGTTTTCATAGTAAACATTACCATAGTAACTATATCACGTGAGCATTGAACACTCTTAATAAAAAATTAAATTTTTTATAATTTTTAATTTTAAGAGCGCGATATAACATTACCATGGTAACCAGCTCACGTGAGGTTTGCAATGCTCGCGCGCATGCGTAATTTTTTGTCCTAAGTTAAGTCGAGATATAATCATCGCGCGCTTAGTAACCAGATCACGTGAGTGTTGTGTTATAATTAATTTTTATTAATAATTAATTTTTATCATTATTATCAATTAAAAATAAAAATTACTGCAGAATATAGGAATAAAGATTGTTAAATAGTTATCATGTATATATGTTACTTAAAACCTAAGGAATATTCTATTTAGCATAGAGAGAGGGGTAATATTTAAAAAGAATACTGATCACATGACCCAGCTGGCAGGAACCCAGTGTTTCCCAGTGGAGAACACTCTGATGGTTGCCAACAGCTCTTCATAGGCCACATCTATGTTCTCGTTGATAATGGTAGAATCAAAGTAATGTCCATAAAGCTTCTCTATCTGAGCTGACTCCTGAGCACACTTGGCAAAATCATCGTCCTGTGGGACACAGCAGAACAGCAAGCAATAATAACAGTATTACCAATAGGTCACCATGTCCTGTAGGACATAGCACTGTAAGTGGGTCAGAAAAACCATGTACTGGATGACATGGAGTATTACTGGGTTGGAAATAGGTCACCATGTCCCATAGGACATAATGTGATAACCATGCATAGATAGTGGTAGTCTTCTATCAAAATGGTGGTCAGTGGTAGGATGAAAACAGTGGATGACTATAGCAGACCTGTCAACCCTCAATATTTGGTATTGAGACTCAATATTTTGGGCACAATCTCAATATCTCAATATCAACCTCCCTTTTCTCAATATTTTGCTAGGCATCACTTCATATTATTATAGCTAGCTAGTAGAAAGGAAGAAATTTCAGTGTTATAAATTAGCAAAAGTTGAGCACATGGCCATTTTCACCAAGCTAATTGTTTCTGGTCAGTAGCTAAAGAGGAAGAATTGCTGACTCATGCTACTTGGTTAGATTTGAATGGACACTTGAAAAAAATTTTAATTCAGTTGAGTATTTTGTGCACAAATTTCCAAAAATTTTGTGTAATGTTGACATTGGTAAGTGAAGAGTTTGTAAACTACCAAATGCTTTGTTCAAGTGATATACCTTCTAGTATAAAATGAGAGCTAATCTTCAGGCTGAAGACCCCCCTTTGGGGGTATCTTTGAACTCTTCAGGAGCCAGGGACAAGCCACAAAACATTTGGACAGTTATTTCATGTTGCAGAAATAATAATGACCATACCTCTTTCTCTCTCTTATTAAAACACCTAGCAGGAGTAGTATGCAACTTGAAGGAACACTTTCATCATTGATCATTATTAAAACACATATATTGTTTCTAATGCATTACCTAGGAACCTATAGAAAGAGCTAAGGGGGCTACTAGAGCTTATAATGAACAACACAAATATAAACATTAGAATCTCAATATTTCATCACAAATCTCAATATTTTTTAGCCAATGTTTCAATATTTGTTAATTTTTGGGTTGAGAGGTCTGCTATAGAGTATTGTGAGGTCACAATAATGCCTTCAATAGGACATCAATAAGTCTACACTATCCTCCCTACCCACCAAAACACCCTGCCACTCCCCCCACACAATCCACATACTTCCCACTCTATTATTTGGAGAGATGTACACACCAAGCCTTGCTTACAGTACAGGTAATGTGACTCGACACCTGAAAATGGATGATGCTAATACTAGTCATGAAGTAACCCCGTTACTATCCACTTTACATTGAGCATTGAGTGGCCGGAAGGGTTATCCACTCGAGCAGACTGGTGGAGTCGACGAACACCATCAGGAGAGGAAGCCTTGATAAATACCACCAGGGGACGAAACCGAGGGGTTCGTAACAACTTCAGTGCCTAAATCAGGGATAAAACAATATAACCTCTAATACACCTTCAGGAGGTGTAGCCCTAGACATAATAGAACCGAATATCACAAGAGGTTAAATTAAAAGCCTGTAATTAAAAGGGGTTAAAACTATTACTACAAGGGGTTAAATTTTGTTACTGTATTAAAGTTTAAGCATGTACCTGAGGATGGACATCCAAGATACACATCTTCCCAGAGGAAATGATATCCAGTACCGAGTCTGCCTTGATTCCATAGAGAGTTTGTTGGGTTTTGCCAAATTCTATGAATTTATGAGCTAATATGTCCTTATGCATCTCCTCTTCTGACACAAAGTAGAAGTTCTGATGATCTTCTTCAGTCTTGGGACTCCTGGTGATGTCTAGAGGGAGGGAGGGAGGGAGGGAGGGAGGGAGGGAGGGAGGGAGGGAGGGAGGGAGGGAGGGAGAACAAGGAGAGCAAAAGGATATGGTTAGAGAGGGACAGGATATGTGAGAGGGAGGGATGAGGATAAGTGTGAAATAAGTGTGAAATAGGGAGGGATATGATGAGGGTAAGTGTGAGAGAGGGAGGGATATGATGAGGGGAAAATGTGAGGAAGGAAGGGAGGGAGGATGAGGGTAAGGTGTGAGTAAGATAGGAATATGTGAATTAGCTTACGTGCTTTGGCTTCTCCAAACTTATCTCTCCATTCATTAAAGATTCTTGTCTTTAAGCTCCTCCTTCCTATATTAGGAGCACCTGCAATACCAGGACACCAAATACCATTACCAGGACACCACAATAGGACAGCAAATACCATTACCAGGACACCACAATAGGACGGCAAATACCATTACCAGGACACCACAATGTCACCTACCAGGACATCATTAAACACTTACCTATTAAAACAAGTGTCCTATACTGGAAGTTCTCCACCTGCGTGACGGGCTCATAGAGAACCAGGTTATAGCACTCAAATTGCCCACTGTGATGTGAGGAATACATGATCTTGCGACGTGATTTTCTCTTGCCCATGCAGCCTGTGTAGGCATGACCATCCATGCTGTCAAATGCCTTCCTCCTGTGGGAGTAGGGCGGAGCATAAATAAGGGTGTGGCATGTCACATGATGGAATGTTGTTACCTTTCTTCCAGTAGTTGGCTGGGAATTAATCCTGCAATTGTGTGATCTCCATATCGAACTGCCTGTATTGGAAATATACATTGAATTCCTCCACTTCACCTTACTCAATCCCTTACTCTCCATATCACCCCCTCACCCCTCACCCTACTCCACCCTCCCACTCTATTCCCTCGTCACCTGCCACCAGAAGTTGTCCTCCTGGTTTAGTATCTTGATGATGTCTCCCCGTCGGAAGGGCATTCCTGCATCTTGTGATGGAATCAACCTGTCCTGCCGAGGGTTATAGTCAAAGTGAGCCCGCAGGTACTGTTCAGTGATGCCAGCAGTCTCCTGGTAGCTGGGCTCAATCTTAATCACTATCGAACCAGAACTGTTTTTCTAAAGAATAAAAAATTAATTAATTTATTAACTAAAAAATAAATAAATGGGATAATTAAATGGATAAATAAATAAATAAGTAAACAAACAAACAAACAAACAAACAAACAAACAAATGGGAGGAAATACAACAGATAGAGATCCCCTGAAGGGATATAGAGATATTATGTTTGCACTAAGAACATGAAGTGGAGAAGTGAGAGGAGTGACTCCCACAGTGACTTCACTGACCACTACACTACAAATAGAGGACTATTATGAACTGGTGAAATACATGCATGCCATGCATGTGTATGAGTTATCCTCTATCATGTAATGTAACACTATGTACCGTAGATCCGGTTATTTTTAAGACACTTTATTTTCACTGACCTCATAAAATCTTGTATTATGAAGCAAATCATGTTATTTTTTTTATTTTCACTGGTGGTGAGGGATTTCAATTAGGTAATTTTGTACATATATATTATTATTTTTGCTTCCCTTTACCTACCACGAAAATAGCGAAATTAAAGTGACAGTGAAATTAACCAGATCTACGTATGTCCAGAGGTAGGAACATTTAAACAACTCTAGCCCTTTCTTCCATGGCTTTTAGCAGTATGTACTTAAAAATTGAAAGGCATGGTTTGAAGGGTGTGGCTTGATGGGTGTGGCATGAAGGGTGTGGTTTGAAGGGCATGATTTGAAGGGTGTGGTGCTCATGTCTGTATTCTTTATCTAGTTGGATTTTTGGAATCATGTGCAAGACTATAAATAGAGGCCCCAAGCAAGCGTGGGAGACATTTCAATGCCATTTCAATGCCGTATCCCACAAAATTCCAAAGCATAAATTATCTCTTCACTTACTAGCATCTCCTGGAGTTCACTAGGGTTCATAGAGTCCACTGGTTCCTGGTTGACCTCCACGATCCTGTCCCCAACCTGCAGGAGGCCCTGTCGGTAAATAAGTCCTCCGTGAAGAATCCGTGCAATGATGAGCTTGTTGCTCACCAGTTTCAGTGTTATACCCTAAAACCATAGGAAGACACATTTTATGAATGCTTCCATCTCCAACCAAGTGAAATAGAGCTTTTATGTTTACCATGGAGATCTCTACAGGTGACTACAATGTGGCTCTACATCAGTACAACACTTTTAAGAGTTCTGGGAATTAACTCAAAGTCAGGAAAGGAGTGGAAGGAGGAGACGAGAGGAGAGGAGGGGAGTGGAGGGGAGGGGAGAGGAGGGAAAGGAAGGGGACAATCTTTCACATCCCTCTGAGAAAGATCTCTTCAATTACTGTGTCAATGAGGGGGAGGAGTATCAAACTTACTCCACCCTCTACATTAAGTATAAGCTATCCAAATCATACTGCAATAACTGTCTTAAAGGTGTCCTAACCATACTCTATAGGTGTCCTAGTTGCATTGAATAAGTGTCTAAATTATACAGTATGGGGTGTCCTAACTCTACAGCATGGGGTGTCCTAACCATACAGCATGGGGTGTCCTAACTCTACAGCATGGGGTGTCACTATACAGCATGGAGTGTCCTAACTATACAGCATGGGGTGTCCTAACTATACAGCATGGGGTGTCCTAACTATACAGCATGGGGTGTCCTAACTATACAGCATGGGGTGTCCTAACTATACAGCATGGGGTGTCCTAACTATACAGCATGGGGTGTCCTAACTCTACAGCATGGGGTGTCCTAACTCTACAGCATGGGGTGTCACTATACAGCATGGAGTGTCCTAACTATACAGCATGGGGTGTCCTAACTATACAGCATGGGGTGTCCTAACTATACAGCATGGGGTGTCCTAACTATACAGCATGGGGTGTCCTAATTAAATAGGTGTCCTAATACCCATATTATGCACAATGCCTACTAATATTATACCAGTGGTTCATTGGAACTCTTGTGTAGTCCAACCGTCCGATATTCCATACCCTTCTTCCCATGACGGCCACCACTAGCCTGTGTCTGAGGATGGAAGTTGGGATCGTAAGACGGCAAGGGAGATTCATAACTCCTTGTACGGACAGTATCATGCACTGTCAGTAAAGATTTGACGAAAGGACGTGTAAGAAGCTCCAGGAGTTCTGCCTCTTCCTTGGTGCTGCAAGGAGCTGCAGCTTGTAACTGGAAATAGGGGAGGAGAGGAAGGGGAGGGGAGGAGAGGCGAGGGGGAGGAGAGGGAAGGGGAGAAGAGGGGAGGGGAAAAGAGGGGAGGGGAAAAGAGGGGAGGGGAAGAGGGGAGGGGAGGGAGAATCATTACCATTTTAGGCTACATATGTATATTAACTCTCACTTCATAGAAGGGTCTGTCGGCAGGGCCAACAGGGTTTTCGAAGCCTATAGAGTTCGCCACTCTATCATTGACTTCTGTTATAGCCTTGAAGTTTGGATCTCGTACAAATGACTGCAGGAAGTTGATATCCTCATCCCAAGTAAACTCCTCTGCCCTCAGGCTCTCTAATGCTGAGCTCAGATCTGAGAATATTGCTGTGGGGAAAGGGAGGAACAGATATTAACTGCTATGTTGTGTGGTGATGTGGTGTATGTGTGTGGTGTGTGTATGGTGTGGTGTGCAGTGTATGTGTCATGGTGAGTTGTGGGTGGTGTGTGGGTGTGTGGTGTGGTGTGGTGTGTGGGGTGTGTGTTGTGTGTATGATATGATGTAGTGTGGTATATCAGGTCTCAGTCAATTAAAATAAACTGTCAAGTGAAACCTGATGACCATCTCAAATAGAATCAACTTGTTTTGGGGTTAGTTTCCCTGCACCTTTAGTATCTTCCAAATGGTCTTCAACATCTTGAGGGTTATTGGCCATGGCCAAGGGGAAACCCTAGGAGGTGTGGGAGGGGACTGCAGGACAAAAAAAAAATAGAAGGTGTATATTAGAAAGGGCATTGGATTTCTTATTATTAACATTCCTGAGGTCAGGCCTAACTGTAGGAGGGAACTCTATCACAATGTGTTTGTCCAAGAGACCTTCACACACTGTTAAATGTAGAACTTGCTCACTCACTACAAATGAACCGTAACCTTAAACTTCCAGGTGACCTCTAAGTGCATCAATACCACAACACTTCTACTTCCAGAAATACACATTGAGGTTTCCCATGAAATAGGAAAGAAATGCCTGGGGAGGCAGTGATATGAGGCATCCTGTACTATCCTGTTCTAATTACAGTGTAGGGAAATAGGTAATGTTTTGTTCCAGATGACCTCAGGAACAAAGAAGTGAAGCCAAAAACTTGACAATTAATAGGATTTTACAAGCAATTTCTAGGGAAAAACAACCCAAAGTGATGCACAGTTACAAGATACAACCATCACTCCATCTCCTTTCCCCTGAACCCCCTCCCCCCCTGGTCTGGATACCCAAAGATTCAGAGGACGTGACATGATCAGATATATAATCTTCCCACAGAGACTCAATACACTTTAATAAGAAGCTGTGGAGCAGCAGGTGAATCTCATTACTATCCCCTGAATATTATTATTAGCACCAGAAAAAAATCACATATCACACACAGCTAACGTTAAACATGAGGAGATCTGATCAGGTACTCCCTATGAGGAGATGTCATTACCCTACCAGTCCCAAATGCCAACTCAAATCCCTTAAAAAAGAAAATACTGCTTGTCATGACCTCTAGACTAGCATTGTCTTGGTTCAATGGCAGAGCAGATGTTCCAGCCCTGAAAATACAAGAGAAAGTTAGTCTAAGCCAACTATTTATGCATCTGTGTACACTGAGACTAAGAATCAGCCAGAGACCAGTTATGCAACCAATCAGATGTCACATCATCAGCACTTCAGCTATTGAAAGGGATAGGTCTCTCTGATGATATCAGTATTATATATTATATCCTGGGAAACATTGGAGAATGAGGAAATCCATGGTTAAGTTGTGAATAAACTCCAATAAGAACATCATGATTATCAAAGGGGAAGAAATGCACTTGATCTGAAACATGCAACCTCTTTAGTTAATTAAGCAGATCACTGGCTTGTGTACCCTATAGGACAGGGTATAGTGCAGGAACACAGACACCATCCACTCTGACAGACACACTATAACACCTCCAGCTAGGATCATGGTCTGTTTGTGAATTGCAGGAAGAGACACTGTCTCCATCCTTCCAGACACACTTGAGCACCGCTAGCTACATCAAGTTAGCGGCAAAATTATTATACCATTAGCAGCAAGTGTCCCTATAAACAAACCTCACCGGCCCCACTGCAAGCAACACACCCACTTCAACGATCATCAATCAACTGGCTTACATAGCTAGCTAGCTAATCGCTAACTCTCACCCTCAAAGTAGATGATCTTGTAAGTTATATAACCCGGTACAGTCGTACAAAGTGGCTCACAGATTGGCGAGGCTTTCTTCCAGCAACAAAATAAACGTCTCACCTCACATAAAGTATACCCCCGCAGCGCTAACTCATGAATATAATTATATATCACGTGATAGTTTATTGATTGGAAATGCTTGGCAACCTAACCCGGGGAGAAAACTAGAGCAGATCCTAGATTCTGGAGGTGCATTCACTTTGATTTTATGGTGCTCTGCTTCCCCTCCAAGAGAGTGAAATGTGTGCCCGAGATGCCACTGAAAGTGAGTTAAACTGGTGAGAACTCAAAACACTTCTAAATAATGGGCGTGGCTGGTTCATGCAGGTATTGAGCAGTTGCTGCAGTCTCTGGAGCAGTTGGAGCAGGAAGAAGATTCTCTGAAGGACAAATCAGATGACCTGACATTTCTCAGGGACATACTCAAGACATCAGCATTTCACTCTCTCCTCAACGTGAGAACATGTCCATTACATTAACCACAACTTCAACACCCTCCAACAGAGAGATGTGTAATAGTGGGTAACCCCTCTAATAAGGATATTCCACAATTACCACTCTCTTTCCCTCCCATTGTAAATTTTGTGTGGCAGGCGGTAGTATTGCACATGTAACTTGATATCATCTACTTCAGTGTGGCATACTGGGATCTGGTGTTCTGAGGACACCTTCAAACACTTTAATTAATTTTATATAGCCTGATGAATGCATGTGATGTGACATTCCATAGTATATTAGATATCCCATAGTTACCAGACTCCTCCTCCTCACTGGTCAGAAAATAGGCCCAATGGAATAATAATAAATTATAATGTATCTTTTAATAGGTTCACAATACGGTATCCAAGGTTACCACTGAGAGTTATCCCAACCCACTCTCACCCAATGCTCTGACACTTGCAAACATAGTATCATACGATGCTGAAAATGAATCTTCTCCCGAAGAGAAAGAGTTGTTTGAGCTTCTCTCCTCTCCTCACCTCCATGGTCTTCTTGTTGCACACGACAAGGTGGCTAATAAGGAGTACCCTCTGCAGTCTGTGGTTGCCATGGATACAGGAAGTAAGGGGAAGGGTCGTGAAGTGAAAGTACCGATAAGAGTGGTTCACCTGGTGAAGAAAAATCATCCTTTAGTGAGTTAGAACTCTGTAAAGATTAGCTACTGTTAAACTGTGTGTTACTATAATGAGGTGGTTCCTTATCAAAAGATTCAATAGTTTAATGATAAATTCTCTTCCCCCTCTCCCATCCCCTCTCCCTCTCCCTCCCCTCTCCCTCCCCTCTCCCTCCCCTCTCCCTCCCCTCTCCCTCTCCTCTCCTCCCCCTCCTCTCAACTGCACTAACTATGGCTATTGAGGTATAAACCAGGGATGTCTCCCACATAGCTTCTCACTAGATATTTACTCATTGCTTCTTGTGTGTTGCAGGGAGCAACTGTCCGCAGAGACAAGGAAGGAAACATTATCGTATCTCGAGTTCTGAGTGGGAGTCTGGCCTCTCGGAGTGGAATGCTCCACCCAGGAGACATTGTGCATGAGATCAACGGCACAAAGGTTCAAGGATGGTCAATAGATGAAGTAGCCACTTTCATGGTTAGTTTAGCATTCAATGCTTAGGATGCAATGGAATATTTACCTGCACAGAAATATAATATCTCTTTCTGTTTGTCCATTCTATAGCAAACCCAGACGGGGAACTTGGCCTTTAAGGTTACCCCAGCCAATGATGGGTTCACTTCGAGGAGGAGAAGTCAGGTATGTGGTGCATGTATCATGATCATTCATGTGGTCGTGTAGACTATGTTTTACTGGGAAGGTATGCAGTGCACATGGTCTTGTCTCCATGTAACTACAAGTAGTGTCCAGGACACTGTGTCTGTGATATGTCAGAGCAATTCTAACTTAACTCTCTCCACTCCATCACAGTACGTGGCAACAGAATGACAAGAGAAATATTTTATAAAATTCTTATTAGGGGCAGCCTATTTCGGGATATCCTTATAACCATATTTCAGGATATCCATATTTCAGGATATCCTTATTTCAGGATAACTATATTTCAGGACATCCTTATTTCAGGACATCCTTATTTCAGGACATCCTTATTTCAGGATATCCTTATTTCAGGACATCCATATTTCAGGACATCCATATTTCAGGATATCCTTATTTCAGGACATCCATATTTCAGGATATCCTTATTTCAGGACATCTATATTTCAGGACATTCATATTTCAGGACATCCATATTTCAGGATATCTATATTTCAGATATCCTTATTTCAGGATATCCATATTTCAGGACATTCAGGACCAGGACATTTATTTTAGGGCATATATAATATAGGACATTCTTATTCTCATATTACAGGACACTTATTTCAGGACATTCATTTCAGGACATTCCTATACAAAGTTTTCATGTTGCTTTCATTTAATTAGGAATCTTTCTATATCCGAAGTTTGGTGACCTATGACCCTCAGTTAGATAGGAACCACCCCTGCCGGGAGGCTGGACTGGCATTTGATCGAGGTACGATGCTTGAAGTGGTAGACCAGGATGATTCCGAGTGGTGGCAGGCTCTTCGAGAGGGGGACAGTCGTGACAAAGTGGGACTCATCCCTTCAAAGAAATCTATGGAATGGTAAAGAGAATAATTGATTCTATATGTCGATCATTTCCTCCTCTAAATGCCTCAGGATAAGAGCATACAGCAGTGGGAAAAAGAAGCAGTATGGAGACAAGAAGAAATCTTACAGAGCTTATGATGGAGAAAGTTCGTAATCACTAAGAGAGAGGAAGTGGAGGGAGTAAAGGGGAATTAAGGGAGTGGAGGGAGTGAAGGGAGAGGGAGTGGAGGGAGTGAAGGGGGAGGGGAATTAAGGGAGTGAAGGGGGAGGGGAATTAAGGGAGTGAAGGGGGGAGAGAGAGGGAGTCTACCATGACATGAAACACTGACCCATTATCAATAGTCATAGAGTATTTAACTAGTTAGCTGATAGCCACCACCACCAATGTGATGTGGTGATATCTTTATTGCTAAGTCAGATGCTGAGTCAGATATCAATATCTGTCCATATGGAATCAGTTTGCTGCATAGAATTCTGCTTTAATAGATTTCAGCTTTCTTTCTTTCTTTTTTTCACACCTAATGAAGTTTATTCAACATGGTTCAGTTTGTTTCTTTTGCATCCTCTGGACAATCTCAGATGCACTAAACCTACTCACTGTTTGCTTATTCTACATGCAACTAACTCCTTGAATGTCAGGACTGGACAGTTATTACTCAATACAGAACTCAAGAATAGATAAACATCCAATTTATGAGACTGTCTCTAATGGACTAATTCCACATCCAGCAGAGTAGCTGGATTCCATGACAGAATTAATATTCTATTAATGAGAAGTAGTCACTGAATTTGGTACAATTTTAAGCTTCATACCAGACATATCACTGACAGTCTTACAAACCTCACTAATGAATATTCTTATAGTGCTCGGAAGAGAAATGGTAACTTACGAAGAAATGGTGAAGATTGACCCCCAGCAAGATAGACCACGCCCCATTGTATTGATAGGTATGTGCTATACTGTAACAATGTGGCTGGGGAGGTATAGAGTGTCCTCATTAAGGAGGTGTCCAGGGGTATGCAGTTTTATACACACCCTCTACTGTAGAATGGTCTGTAATTGCTTTATTAACAGCACCTAGAAATGGTCCACTGAATTTAGAAGACCTCAAGCAAAAAATTGTATCAGAAAACCCGGCAAAATTTGGAATTCCAATTCCACGTAAGTCTAAATTTCAATACCATATTATTGTAACTCGTAAAACTCTCCTTTGTCCTCTCAAATATTACTTTACCACACCCACACCGTGCAGACACCTCTTGTTCACCTCGAAGTGGGGAAGTGAACGGAGAACACTATCACTTTGTCCAGCTTTCACGCATGGAAAGAGACATTTTAAATGGAGAGATGATAGAATACGTGATGATAAACAATCATTATTATGGAACCAGTACCAACTCAATACGCAGCATCATTAACTCCGGAAGAACTTGTTTGCTTGTCCTCAACCCTCAGGCTATAAAGTTGGTTCGTTCTTCTGAGCTACGCCCCTTTATAGTGTACTTTTCCACACCCACTGCCGATTACATGAAGAAACACTGGGTGCCAAGCAAAAAGATAAAGGTGAGGCAAGATTCTAAAGAATTACTTTTCTTCTTCATCATTCCTTCATCTCTTGACAACCTCTTCTTCCTCTATCTTCTTTCCCCCTCCACCCTCTCTTTCTCCCCATCACAACACCTTCTCCTCCCCTTGTCTCCATCATTACAGGATTCGCTGGTTCTAGACATCGTCCGACAGGCTACTCACTTGGAGAAGAACTATACTCATTATTTTGACCATTTCTTGCCTTATGACGACATGGACTCTGCCGTCAGTGGCGTTGTAAACATAGCAAACAGTCTCCGTACCAACCAACAATGGGTCCCCGCAAACTGGCTTAGATAAAATTTAATAATAGATTTATTTGGTGGCTTGGCTGCCACACACTACCAGACAGTGTTCTCCATTAGGAGAGTATGAAGGGATATTGGTGAGGTGGAGTCTCAGGACCACAATATTTAAGCCTCACCCTATATATACAAGTTGTAGGAATATTCATTGAAGATATAAAAGGGCCACTATGAAGTGTCCACTGAAGGCACTATGACCACTATCCCTCAAAACTCTTCTAGAGAGGACACTGAAAGATTTAGTATTATCATTATTATTTACAAAAAAACACACTTTATAACAAACATAACAAAAAATGCACTAAGTGTGGAGAGAGGCATGCAACAGAGAGAACTTGGGAAGGGGTGGGGTTGGAGTTGATTCCAGATGGACGGGTGAAGTGCTATGCATGTGTTCAGTGAACTTGTCTGTTATTATATACAGATATGATAATAGTGGGGTGGAGTGGGTGGGTGGGGTTTGAGATTTACACCCACCCACTGGCTGTTACTTTGTTGATCTCGCCTTTCTCTCTTGTGTACAATTTGGACAGTACCACTTGCCCTTAGGCTTAGATGTCAGCCCCACACATTGAAAGTGAAACCACTCTATCTGACACTATAGAATTAGAAACAATAGCTCACTAATAATAAACAAATAACAACAACAACACTTACATCATCATTGTCACATCCTATCATTTCTCCAAAAGAGACCTGTTGGCAGAGACAGTAAGTGGGTTCATCCGGGTCAAGAGGCTGGCTTGTCAGGTCTGGCATGGGAACATGTGCAGGGGGAGGGGCTGTAGGAGTGGTTTCCTTGTCCTTGCTCACAGCAACTCTGCTGCTATAAACCCACACACACAATCAGTATTTGACCTTTGACAATCTTGGCTATGGGTAAACTTCTCTCCCTTACCTTTTCTTTACTGTTTTAACTTTCTTTTTTGGTGGTTTGCCATTGCTGATATTTGTTGTCCCTCCAGTCACTACCATTGTTGACAGACTACTTTCTTTACCTCGATAAGCCCCGCCTTCTCTTCCCACACTTCCTCCATTCAGGAAAAGACCAGAGTCCTCCTCGTGACCTTTGTCCCCCATAGATGCAGGCTGTCGAGGTCTCTTGGAGGATGATGTACGCTTGGCAGATGACTTTGACTCCGGATGTCCATTACTCACTAAAGATGGAGATATAGGAATATTTAACCAGGGTCTTCTGAGATAGCTACCATCTCAGACTATTCTAGAATCACACAACACAGTTTAACCCTTAGTCTCTCACACGACACAGTTTAACCCCTAGTCTCCTCAGATAGCTTTTATAGTTATAACAAGTAACAAGTTGGTTGGATCTGTGGGGGTAGGAGGAGTTTTTCACCCCTTCCCACTGGAAAGAGAGGATGGAGATTCATTGTTGTTGATACCTGGGCTATCACTCTTGATGGTAGAATACTGCAGACTGTTCTGTCGAGGTGTGTGAAACAGCTCCTCACTCCTCGGGTTAGTTTCAATCTCTTTAGCACAGAGACCTAATTGCTGTCTGTACTCCTCCACCTGCACACACACACAATTCCTCTACTCTGGCTTCTAGAAAGAAGACCTATTCCCTCTCTCTCTGGTTCTATATAAAGGAGACCTTGTCCTTTTCTCTGGTTCTAGACAGAGATTTCCTCTCTCTTTTAAGTTCTAGATAGAGGATACCTCCACTCTTTCTCAGGTTTTAGATAGAGGGAGTGGTTTTAGCTGAAGGGTACACTAATGCTTCTTCTTCCAGAGAGAGAGAGAGAGAGATAGTTAGGTAGGTAGGTATTTATTTCTAGCCAGCATTTGCTTCTCCCTTGCTTTAACTTACTATATCTAGCATCTGTGCTGATATTTCCAACTTTGAATTTCCTATCTCCCTAACTTCCAGCAAACATTCTTGCAGCTTACGGAAAAGGAGGAGTTGACGTCTGTTACCACTTTCAACTGCTTTTACCAGCTCACATCTCAATCTTTCTGTTTCCAGGACCAAATCTATCATTTAAGGGTTAGGAAGGAGGGAATCAAATGTATTATAGAAAATTTTACAAGGTATCAAATACCTCTTTTTTCCAACTCTATCTCCCTGAGGCGTGTTACAAGCCTCTGGAGGTCTTGAGGCATGGAATCCACACCTGTCAAAGAAGAGATAAAAGCTACCACACTAGATAACAAGCTACTAGTAAGCTAAGAACTCACACTCAAAGTACTTATCTACGAAAGCCGACATAGACATCTCTATAAGCTACATAAGTCCTCGAACTAAAATTTCAAACGTTTCTAATTAAAGCACGCATGCCCAGACCACTGAGGTGTGCTCTAATAAGAAACGCCATGTCGGATTCAGAAAAAACTGAAGCGGACTCCACCACAACTGCAGAGCAATACGAGAAAGAAGACTCAGGAAAATCAGAAACTCCACTTTCAACCAATGGAAAGCCTGAGAATAATCTCTCCGTACAGTTAGAAGAAAAAATAATCCGCCAGGTTGAGGTGAGGAGCACACCACGTGGTTATATGCACGAGTTGTGTGTTGCATTGCTACCACAATTAACTGTAGGCTGTGAGCTTACACTGGAGTAGTATGTGATGATGTAATGTATGAGATACTCTGTAATTAGTATATACTAGAATATGTAGTGAATTGCATGTTGTGTATCGATACAGTATTATTTTGGAGATCGAAACTTGCCAAGAGACAAGTTTCTTCAGGCAAAAGTAGCAGAGAATGAAGGAGGATGTATCCTTAAAAGATAATATTAATTCAAAATTCAAAAAAAGTCATTTTACCCTTAATGCTGTGGTGAATGTGTACAGGGGTACCCATAGCAACGCTTCTCACTTTCAACAGACTCAAGGTACATATAAGACCCACCTATTCCCTGTATAGTGATTTCATCTGATCTCTGCTCCATTAGGCTCTCTCTTCAAACCCTGATTACATCGTTACAGCACTGAGGAAAAGTGCTGGCAACATTCTGGAGGTGAATAGCGAGGGCACTTCAGTACGACGTAGCCCAGACAATCCTCCACCCGACATATTTTTACCAGAACAACGACAGAAAATGAAAGATAAAACAGTCTATGTAGTAAGCAATGCTGTGGGTGTGGTCTTGACTAACACCCATTAGGGTTACATCATTATTTTATTCTTTGTGCTATTTCAAAACCTAGAAGGGATTTGAAGAGGAAACAAAGTTGGATGACATCCAGTCTTTCTTTGACCAATATGGCAAGGTCCGTACGCTATACACAATTGTGGTAAATAAAGGCCTTATCTTCCCTATTTCTTAAAATAGCTGGAGCATGTGCAGATGAGAAGAAACATTGAAGACAAGAAGTTCAAGGTCTGAGGAACTGTTTTTTTATGCAGTGGTGTCAGCTGTTCCTCTATTAGGGATCGGTATTTGCCGAGTTCAAGGAGAAAACAGATGCTGAGAAGTTTCTTAGTCTTCCTGAACTCACTTTTAAAGGAGCTGAACTCCTAAGAGAGTCAAAGTAAGAATCACCACCAACAAACATCTTTGCAGAACAACAAACAAACAACTTTGCAGCTTTGTTAAAAATAGTTTTATGTCAGAGCCTCCAGTTAATGGCCCCTCCTCTCCAGCTAATAGTCCATCCCACTCCAGTTAATAGCCCCTCCCCTCTTTACAGTCCCTCCCCTTCAGTTAATAGGCCATTTCCTGTCCAGTTGACAGGCCTCCCAACTAGAGTTCGTTGTTATATATGTGGTTTCTCTCTCCCTTCAGGGAGGCATACTATGCCAGGAAAGCGGAAGAAAGGAGGAAAGTGAAGGAGGAGAAGCGTTTGAATGCTGTATCTACAACGAGTAAAGTGGAGACGAAGGGAGCTGTTATCCACTTTAAAGGGTCAGAGGTCGACACTACTAGAGAAGAGATAAAGGTTTGGTAGAGGGAAGTTTATAAAAATGCTTTCCATCACAATGCTCATTAGGAGGTGATGCAAGAGTTTGCAACAGTGGCTTTCATAGATTACCAGAAAGGTGACAAGGAGGTGAGGTCCAGGAAATACCATAATCTGGGATAGGAGGGGCTGGTCATATCCTTTATCTGAACTAAGGAAGCAGGGTGGCCCCACCCACCCTGGTTTGACACTGGGGGTGTGGTATCTTTACATAGGGTTATGTCAGGTTTGAAGAAGAAAATGGAGCATCAAAGGCATTAGAAGGTTTAAAAGTCTCTGCTGCTGAAGGTCAAAGTCCTCGTTTGTGTGGAGCTAATGTAGAACTAAAGATTTTAGAAGGTGTGGTTTGTCCAATCTAGGCTATCACATATTGTGTCTTTGACGACCATTACCAGGTTCTGAGGAAGAACAGTATTGGGTAAAGGCTCTTGAAAACAGATCTAAGAGTAAAGCAAGGGGAAAGAAAGGCGGACGTGGTGGTCGTCATGGCTACCAGGGAGGAGACAGAAAGAGGAGACACAAGTCTGGTGAGGATGTACCTGTTGCTAAGAGACCTGAGACAGAGGGGAAGGATAATACTGAACCAGCTGAGGAGAAGTCAGAGGAGGTTACAGATGAAGTCAAAGAGGAGTGTGTTGCTAAGCAACAAGAATAATAGATAGGAAACTTTCACAGACCATGATATTCAGACTAACCACTCATAATTTTGTACATGATAAAATTGGAGCGCTTTTAAAGTGAGATGAGCATCTGTACTGAAAAAAGTGTAACTTTAGATGACAGAAGTGTTCTAAGTGCAGTCAGTCGGGTGCTATCTCTTTGACTTCTTGATGTGATTGACACGCTGGAGGGATAGAGAACATTACAATACTTTGCATGCTGTGTAGTGTAACTATGTGTATGAGTGGCCTTAATACATGCGTGCAATGCAACATGTCTGCACATGTATGAATGACCTTGCCTCTAACAATACATTGTGGCCAGCTATCTACCTGCTTGTGAGCTTCTGTTGAAGTGCTCTTCTTAGCGGCAGATAGTTGCTCTTCATAAAGGAAGCCAGGAATTCTTATATTCCAGGAACGTTCTGGTAGATAAGACAAGACTTAAGATACTAACTAGAGGGAGGTTTGAGGAAGACAACTTACCAAGGTGAAGCTGAAGGTCTTTTGTTTCAAGCGTGGTTGATTTACGATGTCGGGCTAATCTACAGGAGGATGTGACCACACTCTCAATAAAGTCATCAGCCATCTGCATAAGGAGCTGAATCACGAGATGGAGGAAGTTGAGAAGATGATCAGCTGCCAAAAACTTACCTCTTCAACGTCTTCATCTACCACTTGCTTAGGATCAACTTCATTCACCAGTTCCTGGAGCTTCTGTCGACTGAGCGCTCTCGACTGCACTATTGGGTATACAAGGGACATAATACGACGCACCTTGTACAAGTCTACTACTTACCAGAACCTTCTTCCGCACCTTCCATCGTTGTTATCCCCTGAATCGACCTTTCTGCTTTCAATTGACCTTTATCCCTTGAGTCGACCTTCCACCTTTTAGCATGGATTCGTCTACGGCTCAAGCTACATTTGAGCTTGCCAATGACATTACTGCCGTGTCCAGTGTGGATGCAATATTCAAGTACAATAATGCAGAGCAGCAAAAATTACTATCAGCGAAGCCATGGACAAAAGAGTGAGTATTTATAGCTTTCACACAGTCACATTAGGCTGTGGGGTGTTACATAAGAGTTGTATTGAGGTGGTGTCACATAAGGGTTGTATTGAAGATGTTATATGTGGGTATATATTCACTCTTATTCAGTCCACACTACTTTAAGGAGGTCAAGATATCAGCACTGGCCTTGTTAAAGATGGTGATGCATGCACGTTCTGGTGGCCGACTGGAGGTGATGGGGTTAATGTTAGGGAAGATTGACGGGCCTGTTATGGTGGTGATGGATGTGTTTGCACTACCAGTTGAGGGCACAGAGACACGTGTCAATGCTCAGACAGAAGCATATGAATACATGTCAACTTACATTGAATCTTCAAAGATGGTCAGCTAAGACTCCACTCCCCCAAACCACACACTTTTTTTCATTCCATCTTCCCTCCTCCTTCAGGTTGGTAGATTGGAGAATGCTTTGGGCTGGTATCACAGCCATCCTGGCTATGGATGCTGGCTGTCAGGGATTGATGTGGGAACACAGATGACAAACCAACAGTTTCAAGAGCCATGGGTTGCCATAGTGGTGTGTTGAGAAAATTTCTGTTTGTGTAATGTTTGCTAGTTGTTGTTGTTGTTTAGCTGTTTGCTTGATAATTTTCTAGTTGTTTACAATATTTAGTTGTTTACTCACTTGTTGTTGTTGTTGTTGTTTACTTGTTTGTTTGTTTGTTTGTAGGTTGATCCCATCAGGACTATGTCAGCAGGAAAAGTCAGTTTAGGTGCCTTCAGGACATATCCTAAAGTAAGGCATTTCTAAGTAACAATATTAATGTGATGGGCTGGGGACTAAATTAACATAGCTCACTTTTAATGGCTATGTTGTATTGTACAGTGGAACCTCGCTTATACTGTTTCAGCTGCTCTGGCTATGTTGTATTGTACAGTGGAACCTCACTTATACTGTTTCAGCTGCTCTGGCTATGTTGTATTGTACATACAGTGGAACCTCACTTATACTGTTTCAGCTGCTCTGGCTATGTTGTATTGTACAGTGGAACCTCACTTATACTGTTTTAGCTGCTCTGGCTATGTTGTATTGTATAGTGGAACCTCACTTATACTGTTTCAGCTGTTCTGCTGACTTGAAAATTAATGATATTCATTGCCAATTTACTTGCTTCATTTATATGGCCCAATGGCCTAGACTAAGTGCTGGTCCCATGGCATCTGTATAAGTGATGTTCCACTGTATTATCAACCAGGACAAGCATATACTCTTCATGACAGGGCTACAAAGCACCTGACGATGACCCAACCGAGTACCAAACTATCCCCCTTGAGAAGATTGAAGACTTTGGGGTTCATTGTAGGCAATATTACTCACTAGAAGTCTCCTACTTCAAGTCCTCTCTAGATTCACACCTCCTAGATCTCCTCTGGAACAAGTATTGGGTCAATACTCTCTCTTCCTGTTCTCTTCTTACAGTAAGTTTTGAGGGACATTATTTTTGGCTGTGAAAAAATCAGCTCTTTTGTTTAGAATGCAGATTACACTACACAGCAGATATCAGACTTGGCTCAGAAGCTGGAACAAATTGAGCATCAGGTGAGGGTCAGGAGTAGGATGAATGTTATTATTCATGGTGTGTCTCTATCTAGAACATTGCCAGTGGGTTTGGTAAGGGCGGTATGATGGGTGGACAGGGAAACAAGGGACAAGATACCAAGTTAAGCAAGTTGTCGCAAGATTGGTGAGTTGCGTGTGCCTCCTTATCTACTTTGCATCATTTTCTAAATGTTTTAGCTCGAAAACGTCCATTGAAGTTGTTCATGGTCTCATGGGACAAGTAGTGAAAGACAAAATATTTAATTTCTCTGGCTCACATTAGCTCAATGTCTATCAGTTTATATATATCATTCACTTTGCTAGCATCATTGGGTTTAGGCACCATAATAAAAATTATACATGAAATAATTAATCCTTCAACCATTTAGAACAGTGTAGGTACTAATATCTGAGTTCAACTGTCAGTATAATACAATACATATTATATACATAATAGTCAGTGTTGTGATTGTAGTGGGTGTGTGCTCTGGTGGAGTGGGGGAGGGGTTAGATAAGCAGTTTCTCAATGGACTGTTGTAGAGTTGTGATCTGAGGTTTTAGCTGAGAACCCTCGTTAACTGTCACTGCACATGCAATCACAGGCCGTCCCACGCCACATGCTCGTCCCAGGGCTGTGAGAGAGAGAGATGAAATACATAACATGGTATTCATTCAAATCTCACCTGTTTTGGAGCGTATGAAAACATAAGGTACATTCTGAGAGAGGGAAAAAGTAAATTATCCATGCTTTTTTATTCACAAAGAGGACTCACCTTGTCTTCACATAGGAGAGGTAAATGAAGGAGTATTTCCAATGGCTCAGTGTCAGCTGCCATGACTATGAATTCAGCAATTCCACGATTCAAACACTTTGTGGCTACAATAGAACCAACATAATAGCTATTTCAGTATTATTTTCTCTTTTTTTGACAGCTGGACATGTATTAGAGTACCTTCATTGGCACCCTTGCGCATCTGTTTGTAGTTGGTGGCCTGCTTAAGGAGGTCTAGAACTGTCCCGGTCAACTGGGAATCGGCCAGCGGGTAAGCTTTGGGATTAACAGAGTCCTCCACTTTCGCCTACACAATAAGATGTATTATACAGGAATAGCTCTTGTGTTTTATTACCATGACGACCGGTAAGAAGAACTTTTCCTCTCCGCTTACTCGCTTCACTGAGGATACAAGATATAGTCCACGTGGTCTACCTAATTATAGGTCAAGACTGGCTAATTTCAAAATTTCATAATAATGTCATAAAAATGTAGGTGTGATGTGGGCGGGGCTACAGACTAGCTCTCTATACAGTGTCAGTCATGGAGTAAAATCCTGCAGGAAAAACAAATATCATTGTGTTGTGAGCATGCTCAGTGGAGCCCCACCTTCTACTTTCTTCCCTGAACTGTTGACATGGTAGCTTTGGATGGCAAAGTTGAAGGATAGAGCAGCTGGGCTGGGGATAAAATTGAGATAGGCAGGTCTCACCATGGGGCGTGGCTTTGGAGGGTCATAGTGCATAGCATGCATTTCCTGTCCTGTATACAAGAATAATTTTCTGGTCCAGATGGTAACATTCAGTTGGCGAATCTTACCATAAACTTTCTGCACCAATACTTTCTGTCTGGCAGCCAGGACACTTGGACTCCAGTCATTTAGCACCTTCTGCCGGCGAGTGCTACGTTTAAGGAGTCTCCTACGTAAATATTGTCTCCAGGCCAGTTGGATGATGAGTGCTGCCAGTTCTCTCCTCCATTCCAACCCACCTCGCTGGATTCAGAGAGGATGAAAGGTGTAATCAAGTTATACAACGATTAATAACATTTACGTGAATTGCCCGAGCTTGTGCATCCAATGCCTGTCTGTGTCGTTTACATCTAGCATATCTCCTCCATGCTAGTTGGATGACAAGAGCTGCCTTGGTCTTCTGTCTACACAAGTTGACTCTCTCCTTCTCCTTTGCTGCAAACTCACTGGCAAGACCTCTCTACAGAGAATATGTGGATACTGACAACAGTATGGCAGTCCTAGTTGGTGGGCACGGTCTTAAAGGCGTGACTTAGAATCACATGCTCATTACATCTTCTACATTCTTAAGTCTCTGCCTTAATGGCAGCTGATGTATGGGGGGTTGTAGGTGATGTGGGTGTGTGGTGAGGTAGGGCTTGAAACTCTTTCAGGATAATGACTTACCACATATACGTTTGATGAGCTCCAGTACTGAAGTTTCTGCATCTGTTGGTCAGTCTCCATTAAGCGCGCCTCCAGTTCTCTGTGCAATACACATCATTGCTCACTAACTTGCTAGGAAAATATTCTCATAGCTCTCTCTCTTTCTGATTAAATGGAGTGTTATAACTCCAATATAGGGATATCATACAGCATCTTAATGCCACAACTACTTCCATTTCCAGGTGACAACAGACAAGTGAACGTACTTATATGTGTGGAGCGGAACTTCTCTATTGGATACCTTGGGTCAAATTAAATAGAGAGGTGACCTTATTTCAGGGGGCAAAGTTCTGTTGATGTAAAAACACAAGTTTTTATTCCAAGTGTCCTTGATAGAGAGATAGAGAGGTGTCCTCATTTCAGGGGAGAGAAGTTTCAACTCTACACTAAATGCTTCTCCATAGAATAGAGGGCTTCAGCACATTACCACAACAACACGATATCTCGCAATTACCTTCTTCTCTCTAGACTCTTCTCTTCCTTTGCCCTTCTGATCATCTCTGAATCAGCAGTATCTACTTCCTCTGTTTTCTCCCTCGACTTCTCCTCTGGACTCCGACGACTACTCCTGCCACTGCTAGAACTTGGACCGGCAGAAACTGCCGTCGTTGTCACACGATTCCTCATAGCCCTGAATTCCTGGAGTAGTGGTGCAACCCGTTTTCGGACAAGATATCCGCGAAAGCATCGCTGTATCATGGTGGCCGCTAGCTCCCTGATGCTAGAGATGGAGAAAGCTCCTTGTTCAATCAACAATTGTGCAACCTCCTGATGGCCACCGATAATTGCATAATCCAGAGGCGTGAGTCTTTCACCGTCAACCTCCATCATGTTGAGATTGGCTCCTCCTCCAATAAGAAGCTGAATGGTTTCCATGTGACCCGATGAGCATGCCCAGTGAAGAGCTGTGACGCCTTCTGCATCCTGGAGATTTATGTCAGCGTTTCCTTCATTTAAAAGGACACTCAGACATTCGGTAAATCCACCGTATGCAGCACAGTGGAGAGCTGTACGCCTGCATGTAATGAGCATGTTGCTCTCATGAGAATGTGTCTATCAACTAACCCTCTACATTTCACCTTCTCTTAGCCATGTTCTTTAACCCTAACCCCACTACACACTTTAACCCTAACTACCCCATGTTCTTTAACCTAACTCCCCTATCCATGGTATTCAACCTTCCACATTCCATCCTCCCACATACTACCAACATTCTTTAACCCTAACCATACATGCTCTTAAAACCTAAAACTTCCCACTCACCAAGTCCAGTCTTTAACCCTTACCCTAATAACCCTTAGCTTACCCTAATAACCCTTATCCTAATAACCCTTACCCTCCAGTATCCATGCTATCTGCAGGTATGGCACGATGAAGAAGGGAGGAGCATATTCCAGCATGACCTCCCGAGGCTGCCCAGTGCAGACAGGTCCGTCCATTGGAGTCTTGTAAATCAACTGCTGCCCCTGCATGGCCTAGAACTAGCACTACCTCAGTGTGACCTCGTTCACAGGCCCGGAACAGGGGTGTGTGGCCATTAGAGTCAACAGCATCAAGGGAAGCAGAATGTTGTAGAAGGAGTTGAACACAGCTAGCATGGCCGAAAAGAGATGCGGCATGCAGTGCTGAAAGGAGAGAGAAAAAAAGAGTAAGGAGGAAGGAACAGGTGTGGGAGGTAGTAGGGAGGAAGGAAGGAAGAGAGGAGAGAAAGGGGGGCAGGGAAAGAGGGAGAAGAGGATAAATGAGGACCTGCATAATAATTATGACTGACCAGTGGCCCCTGAATTGTCACAAGCATGAACTTTGCCCTCTCTCTCTAGCAGTGCTTTCAGAACGTTATAATTTCCTCTCTGTGCTGCCCACATCAGAGCAGTCCTGCCCTCACTGTCCTGTAAATCACGCACATTCGGGAAGGAGAGAAGAGCAGTCACACAGTCAACATGGTTCTTCTGTGCCTGCAGTTATAAAGCAAACAAATTCATGCCATTGTAGGCAAAACATGAAGGTAGAACATGAACATGAAGGTAGAACATGAAGGTAGAACATGAAGGTAGAACATGAAGGTAGAACATGAAGGTAGAACATGAAGGTAGAACATGAAGGTAAAACATGAAGGTAAAACATGAAGGTAAAACATGTAAGTGAAGTGGAAGATGATGTTGTAAGTAGGACACGAGGTGGAAGATGATGTTGTAGGTAGGACATGAGGTGGAAGATGATGTTGTAAGTAGGACACGAGGTGGAAGATGATGTTGTAGGTAGGACATGAGGTGGAAGATGATGTAGGTAGGACACGAGGTGGAAGATGATGTTGTAAGTGGAAAGAATCATCACAGACAAAAGTTATTAAGTGAATTGACAGATCTCTCTCTCACTCCACTCCCTATGTTCTCTGACAACATTAATCTCATTCCTGTCTACTTCTCCTTGATGTAAGTGTGGGTGGAGCTAACTTTTTGATGTGGTCTAAAACTCTCAGAGTTTGCCAATGACTCACGGCATAATGGAGAGCACTGGCACCCACTGCATCGGGTAAGTTCGGATCAGCTCCGTGCTCCATTAAGATCCCTACCACCTCAGTCAGACCCAGCACAGCCGCCCAATGCAGGGGAGTACGAAACTGCATGTCAATTGAATTGACATCACACTTGACACCTGTTGTAGAGCACTGAGGGAGGGGGAGAGGGAGGAAGTGGGTGTGGGGAGAGGGGGGCAGGTCATCACGAGGAAGTCTCTGTAATCAGATATACTTACTAGGGCTTCTATGGCAGGAACATTTCCAGCAGCTACAGCTAGGTGGAGGGCTGAGGAGAGTGGGAGGGAGAGGGGGAGTGGAAGGGGGTGGAGTGAGATGGAAGAAAGAGGCATTATTGTGAACATAATTCTATACCTGTTCTTCCTTCTCTATCTTTGAGGTTGACTGCAGTGGGAGCCAATTCCTACACAACAACAACAACAACAACAAATAAGCAGAGAGGAATTACAGTATATCACATACCAGTAAAGTCTTTATAGTGGTATCATCAGGGTTATTAGCGGTCCAGTGAAGAGCAGTCTTACCGTCTATATCCATGATCACAATATCAGCACCCTTAGCATCAAAGTACATAGTTATTCACTATAAATCACATGATAAAACTAACTCACAGCTTTCAGCAAAATCTTAACATTATCTGCTGTGTTGTTGTAGGCACTCCAGTGTAAAGCTGTCATCTGGTGGGAGGTGGAGGATAACATACCTAACCCCCCCCAACACGTTACTCTATATAATCACTCACTCCTTCACCATCAATCTCATTAAGATGGACAGCTTTCAACTTCCTCACAATAGCTGCCAGACACTGCATAGAGAAAGATGATTCAGAGCTGGAAATTTACATGTTGCTTACTCTTGAACTTTCGTGACTTGTGGCCAAGTGAAGGGGACACCTGGAGAAGTATGAATGGGAGGAGTCTATAATAAGAGGATGTAGGATAGATATTATATACCTGCCGTCATTATCCTTCATGGTCAGGTCCAGAGTTTGACTCATTTGAAGCAATGCCTTCAGACACCTGTAATTTCCCTGTATCAGATGAACAAGCACAGAGGGCAATGCAGCAACATTGGTGATAACATGCTGGTAGTTTCTACATGTGGCTTACAATGGCAGCAGCCCAGTGCAGGACGGTCTGACCACTGCTGTCCTGGGTGGAGATAACGGCACCTCTGTTCAGCATCAATTGTAAACATTCTAGCTGATCAGATATAGCACAATACATCAAGCTTGTTCGGCCATTTTCATCCACTTCATCTACATCACCTGAAGAAGAACAGATGATACTGTGGCTATATCCGTACACACACCGCTCCTTACTTTCTTCCAGTAACTGCAATAACTTGTTCTTGTCTCCACTGTACGCTGCTACGTGTAGGGGGCTCTGAAGAATCCATTCCTCTTGCCTCCCTCCCTCAAGGTTCTCCACCTCACCCGGCTGGAAATCCATCATAACGTAGACCACTAGCCCACCATCAATCCTCCATGTTTTCTTTTCCTGGTGTGCTTTAATTAGTGTATATCGCCATAGCAACAGCTTGAAGACCGAAATGGATGCCGGGAAGAGTAGGTCGGTGGACTTGGAGCAAAACAGCGAGGGGACGACTACATTAAGTATGGATAGGGTGAGCTGGGAAGAAGGAGAACACCTCAACTATTCTGCTCTAGCTAAAGCTGGAGGCAGACGAGGTAAGACCTACCGGCTATCGTGCCGTTATAGTTAGCTACAAATTCTTTAGTCCTACTAAAAGTACAATTTGTATTTTCAGATCTCCTTCATCATGCTGAGTACACTAAAGATTCCAATTCATCATCCATTGAGCACCCACCCTCTGTAGATTGGTTTGCCCATCCCACTCCACCCCCACGAAAAAAAGGCACTTACGAATCACAGCTGAAAAACCACTGGTGCCAGTGGAATGACAGTCCTGAAGAAACCAAGTTCCCCCCCATAGTTTCCCACAGTAAACCTTCTGGTACCCATTACATCAACAGGAATAGCAGTGTCACTGCTAAGCTTCCATCAATAGGAAAGGGAGACAAGGAAGAGCAAGTGAATTTAAAAAGACTGCTGTCCTTGGATTACCAAAGGGAGTGGCTACAAAAGAGAAATGAAAAACTAGAGAAAATCCGTCAAAATGAAAAGGTTAGGAAGATTACAGTGGAAATTCTGATATAACAAAACATGTCCTCATTTCGTAGAGTACATTTTTTCTAATACAGGGGGTTCTCATTTCAGGGGTTAGAATTAGAATAGAGGGGTTCCATCAGATGAACAAATTCCTATATGTATATACCATTACTGGATATGCATCTATGAAACCCTGAAAAAGCTTGTTACCAAAAATGATCTGGACTGACATTAGGGACCTGATATACCTTCATTGATTTTTATTTCAGAAAAAAAAGATTGACAAACACAAAAAACTGCAGGAGCACAGTATCAAAGCTCGAAAAGTTAATGTCCCCAAACGTGAACTAGATAAGAGGTTTACACCGAGAAGGTGAGGTCTATATAATTCATCAGCTAAATATTATCTGGAAAATTAACTTCTTGTAGATTTTCAAATACATCATCAAAAATAAAATTACCTCCTCTTTGAGAGAATATAGAGTACATCTTCTTGATAGCAGTTCAATAGTGTATTAATTAGAAGCAGCAGTATTATTTTAATTATCCTAACATTCATTCATTCATCAATGAAGATAGTGACATCAGATTTTATTAATTTATGTTCCAACAATAATTCACGCTCCTTTATCATTAAAACATGTGTAATTCCCCCACAAAAATAATCAGATCAGCCCAAAAATAATATCATATCACAGACAGAAAGCTCAGTTACACAGATTTATAGCTATGATAAAATTTTATTCTTCACATCTTCATGGACTTTATTTTGGGCTGCATTTTCTTACGAGCTCTCTTGTTTTCTTTTTCCTGTGCATGGAGATGTAATATATAACTGCCATCCCTCCCCTGCCATTATTATCACTGGATTGACTAGGTGTAAGATTGTGGGAGGGTCAGAGTAGGTCTGAGAGATCAGTGTGTAATGGAGATTATGAGATTTTGTTTGAACATGTTTTGAAATGCCACATGTAAGTACAATCACACCTCTAGTTTCCGTGCTTTCTCAGGGTCACTTTCAGATAGGAGCATGTTTTTCTCCTTCCGTGCACGAATCTTGTCCTCTTTTCTCTGTTGTGCTGCTTCCTGGCGCTGTGAATGCTGCATCTTATCCAGTGAAGTGGACACAGAGATACGATTCTTCATTGCTTTATCCCTAGACTGAGGGGGTGGGTGGGGGAAATTAATAAGCAGTTAGGGGTCAGGGTCGTAAAGGGGGAGGGGTTTTTCCTTGTGAATGAGTGAAAAGGAGACTACAGATCTCCTCATAGATGAAGTGTGTGGACGACTGACCTCTCTACTTAGCCTGATATTCCTCACTTGATCCAAGACTTGCAAGGCAAACCTTAAGTATGGCCCTTCTTCATTAAACTTTGATACTGACAACAAAAGTTATTGAATTTACTAGAGATTACTAGAGATTACTAGCCACGTTACACTTACCATAAAAATTCAATTTGATTCGCTTTTCTGGCTTTCTTACGATAACTGTTTCTGAGTCATCACTGAAAGTGGAGAATATTCCTATCCTATTCCCGTCCTAAACTATAAAATCCGTGTCCTAACTCACCTGTCCTGAACATATCCAGTATACTGGTCGGAAATATGAATACACTCAATCATGTCACCATATTTGGTAAAAAATGTTCTGTTTCTCTCGGAGAGAAAGTTCTGCGTGGCCTCAGATAACTCTGAGAGCTGGAAGAGACCGTCTACTTTGTTAACCGGGCGTGGCGGATTCAGACAGTAGTTATTCTACAAGGAAAGAAAGAAGATAGTTGAACAAGAATCCAGAGGTTAGGGATTCCAGTCACTAGATCCTCATAATCCTTTTGCATTCTTTGCAGTATCTTCTTGGAACCGATGGCCAGTACAAAACTGTCCATCTCATCCACTTCATCATGGAACTGGAATACAATAGACTACATACAATACAGGGGGTGGAGGAAGGGGTGGAGTGAGAAAGGGGAGGGAAGGTGGGGGAGAGAGTGAATAAGTTCAAGAATGGCTATTTTTCAGCAACTTACAATCCGGTCTCGCCTTTTCTGGATGAGACCCAGGAACACAGCCATCAAGTCATGTCTTCTACAAAACTAATAGAAATTAAACAGCTAAGTCACATTTCTATACCACACTCCCATTCCCATACCACCTGATGCTGACCTGCATATGGACAAGCATTCCCCAACAATTATGTCTCCCAGAACACCAGAGAGTATAAACATCATCACACTCTTTAACCAGTTCTCCTTCAGTAGGGTCCTCCCCTTCACCACTGTCACCTGAAAACAACAGCAACAGCAACAACAACAACACCTACACGCCTACAATTATCCCCCCTCCCCCCACCACTCCTGAAGTCCGAAGTGAGGTCACCCCTCTAATCAGGACACTTTGATACAGAATAGAAGTGACTTACCTACAACAGCAAAATTAAAATTCAGGATATACGAATTAGCCTTAAGCCTGGAATAAGACACATGCAAAAATATTTCTTTCCTCAGTGATTTTAGTTAGATCTAACATACCAGGAATATGCCAAAGAGGAGTTCTTGGATCGACCAATGAAATAGTTGACCAGATACACCACCATCCCTGACACCACTATCATCTCAAGGATGTAATTCTTCCAGGCCGGACCCATTTTTTTAGCTGACTAGAAGAGGGAAAGAGAGAAAATGTCACGGAAAGGCAATGATAGTGTGTAATAATATAACATAGGTATTCATTTACAGGGAAAACAAAGACAGTTAACCTGTTATCATAAAATGATTCCTTTGTGAAAGCAGTTAAGTGCATACCCTTTCCAGTAATTTGCATAGTACTGGTATTCACAATTATACTGCACATGACTGCATTGCTGGACTTACATCTGACAACTTAATGTCCTCTCTCCTCCTACCAGCAGCCGGCTGATGCTACAAAAAGAGAGTGAAGTAACTATTTTTATTGCTGTGGTCTGTTAATAATAATACCACGCCCACTTTAACGAAGATCAATGCCTCACAATACCTAAGTATTTCCTCACCTCAAACTCCTCCTCATCCAGGTCAGTTTCAAAATCATCATCCTAGAGTTGGAGATTAATGATGATTATTAAAGATTCACTTTAAGACTCACTATACTTCCGTCTACATCATCAAAATCTCCATTTTCTTCTCCATATGCACCCTCCACTTCGTCACCGTTATAATCTGCAACATCATTAATTTGTTCATTTGTGCTTTATCAGGTCTTAGACACAGAAATAATACAGTGGAGTCACTCTATTCCAGTGAAGTCACCTCTATATACAGTGGAGTCACTCTATTCCAGTGAGGTCACCTCTATATACAGTGAAAACCCTCTATTCCAACCCCCTGAAATGAGGACACCTCTGTATACAGTGGAATCCCACTATTCCAACCCTTTGAATGATGACATCACTGTAATGAGGCTTGTTTATTGATATTATTAGAACTTCATGATTAAAATGAGGACACCAGGACACTGTAATTTGTCTTAAGGTGTCCGGAATAGAGGCAAAGGAATCATTACTATCATCCTCCTCTTCATCTACTTCAAAATCGAACTCAGAATCATCTTCGAACTCGGCAAAGTCATCATCACTAACAGATTGCACAAGAAGGAGACCTCCATAGAAAACTAGAACCAGCACTAGAAATCGATCTCGAGCCATGTTCAACGAGGTCGAGTTCAAAGTTGAAAGGTTGACGACCTTTACCCAGTCTCTAATTATTCCATGGCAGGAGAGGGAGAGAAAGAGAAGGTTGCTGAAGGCGAATCAGTAACTTCTTTGAAGAAGCACCAAGATGTCGAGACTCAGAACCTTGAAAAGGTCACTGATTATGTGGAAGAGGCAGAGAATTCAGAGGAACTTGGAAAGGTGTGATTTATAAGTACGTAGCTAGCCAGCCAAACTAAATGCAGCATTCTTTCAGGCAATGTCCATACTTGAAAGTGACATGAAGAAAATTGAAACAAAAGTGAAAAGGTAATTAAATGAAATGCATCTTGAATTACTATAAGCATGTATTCAGCTAGTCAGTGCCATCTTTAATTCTGCAGAGATCAAGAACTGGCCAAGGTCAAGATCAGTAAAGCTGATGTGGAATTGATTGTATGTTTGATGATAATAACCTTGCTGCTGTACTCTGGTCACTACATCTGTTTTTGTTGCAGATGAAAGAACTGGACATTCCAAAGAGCACAGCAGAACGAGGACTGAGAGAACACAATGGTGACCTCATTAAAACACTTCACACCCTCACTGATTGAAATCAATCAAACTCATCCATTATAACGCGCATGCGTACAACAGTGCTTACCACGAGGTATATAAGGAAGGAGGTCAGCTGGTATCACTCCCTTTTTCGCTGTACCAACCGGTAGAGCCAGACCAGATGTAAATATGCCGGTAAGCTTACGCTTGCAAAATACATGCTTTCACTCGTAGCTACTCCGTGAAAGCTTCTAGAAAGCATTAGAACTGTGTAGTTTATAGTTTAGCTGCATTTTTGTCGGGTCAGTGAGCACGTGTTCAATTCTTTTCATTGTCTAGTTGGCGAAGGATCTTCTAAACCCTACTCCAGAGGAGGAGAAACGGAAACATAAATTGAAGAGACTTGTGCAGAGTCCAAATAGCTTTTTCATGGATGTGAAATGTCCAGGTAGGAGCTATATTTTCTATATAATGCCCCGCATCTATAATTGTTTTTCATGACAGGTTGTTATAAGATCACTACAGTATTCAGTCATGCACAGACGGTTGTCCTCTGTGTTAGCTGTAGCACAGTCCTTGCCCAACCTACAGGTGGTAGAGCTCGACTGACAGAAGGTTAGTGCAGAACACAAGGGGTTAATTTTAATCCACAGTATATACTACATTTTGTTTATTAGGAACCATACCATGTCACATGTCAACTTAGCATTATGACTAAAGTCTATTTGCGTTTACTTGCCCACGGAAGTAGTAGCGGTAGAGTGTGATTACGTAATAGTGCATCGTTAGTTGTTTAGCAAAATACTTGTGGATGATGGTATGTGCCGGTAACTGTGTAACTGCTACACCCGTATATTGATCTAAACCACCGGAATTGAGCTAAATAATGTACACCACATTCCGCGCGGTTAATGGAATGCTCTGTACTTTGTTATGGGACATACAGCTAACTTTTGACTGGTAAGGCATAGAACCTTATAAAAGATATCAGAAAAATTCTACAATTATTCGTTAACTGTTGGTGTTTGAAATTTTGAAATCAGATGAAAATTTAGCAAAATATTCGTGGTGCCAAGTCAACCCAAATAGACTTTAATCGTATTTGTTAATGAGACTATTCTGTTGATAGACTTGTCTCAGACACAGAAGTGATGTTATACATAATCTTATTCTGCAGGTTGCAGTTTCAGACGGAAGCCATATTAATGAACCTATTTGTGTCTAATTACACATCTCTGTTCACTGCTTTTATATACCATGACAGTAGGTGGAGAGTTTTGATGGTATTTTCATCTGAGATGAGAATTGCATGTTAGAAGTTTCAATAACTTGTTTATACATAAACTATACACAGAGAAATTTTGGAGTCCATACAGACTTGGAATGAATTCTAAGAGTTCATCAGACTTTAATTAGTCTTCTATTTTCGTCTTCCTTTTTTCTTCTTTGATCCTGCCCCAGTTCCCCCTCCTGTGGAGAGTCCTCCCATCTGTTCTAACCCTCCTCCTGACTTCCCCCCACCTTGCCGAGTCTTTAACTTTGGAATGTATTCACAGATCATGTTATAGAGCTCCTTCCCTGTATTTAACAGTAGTAAATGCATGATTATTAACTGATAGCAACTCACTAGAGGTAATATGCTCATTTAGAGGTGATCCATCCTCATTCTTTAGCTGAACTCTGACCCTTCCTGAGTGTATGTGATCTCTTGCAGATTCTCTCGGGTAATGTTTGTTGCTCTCAAACTCCACCTGCAACTGCTGACTTAAGCAGACATCTCTGATCTCTGTACATAAAGGGTTATCCACAGCCTTTTTCTTGCACACTCTTCTGCCTTCTGAGAGAGCTTTGCGGGAATTGAGGTAGGCTGGGTAAACACATACCCACCTGGACAGAGGCCACATCTGTAAAGAAATCGCTATACACACATTCTTTTAAAGCTACCTTTTCTTGTCACTGCACGGCAGTCCTTCATAAGGATTAGCCGTCACTTCCATCTCGTAATACTTTCTATTTAACGCACACCAGAACAGCCTTCGTTGTTCTAATAAGAGAGCATCATATTGTTACCCCTGAAAACCAGCAGAGCGACATGAATTTGGAAGCTCCGAAGGATAAGGAGGGCGCATTACCTCCCGTCATTCCAGCCTTAAGTCCTTCTTTTGGAGTTTCTTCTACAGCAAGTACGCCTCTATCACTTTCCTTGGCACCTCCCACCTCCACAGCTTCCACTCCTCTCATATCAGTAGTTCCAGTGGTTTCTAAGCCTGTTACCTCTCTCTCTTCATCACGACCTGTCATAGTTACCACAGCAACAGGAGGGGCTGTGGTCATGCCAACACACCATACAACCATGCCAATGCCACCACCTCTAATAGCAGCTGCCTCTCTCTCTCTGTCATCTCAGGATGTGGGGCGTCCTACACATGAAACAAATACTCAATCTCAGGGGACAGGGAGTGCTGGTACGGGAGTTGTTTCACACCCAATTCCACAGTCAACAGAAAATTCAAAGTCCAAGATGGTCGAATCTTTGCTCACGTCACCTAGTTTCAGTGATTCCAAGCCGAAGAAATCAGAAAGCAGTGTCTCTGATACTGTTAGTATAAATGCTGGTGCCGGAGAGAAAGCTGGTGGAACAGTTACTTCAAACAATGGAGGAAAAGGTGTTCATCTTCCCTCAACCAGTGGGGGATTAGGTGCTGGAAAACCAAAATCATTCCTCACAATGATGGGATCAAACTCCACGACAAAGAAATCTTCAATAAAGAAAACTACCACTAACAAGCCTGCAGGGTCAGGGGGTAGAGGACAGGTGAATAAGGGGAAACCCTCGCCATTGAGCTCCACCCACCCTAAGAAAGGTGAACAGGCACCAAGTCGGAGTTCTAACCGAAGTATAAAACGGCCAAGAACTTACGATGAGGAATTGGATGGCATAAAAATGATGAAAATGATGGTATCAAAGAAAACCAAAGGAACGGCAAAATCTGGTGGAGTGGTAAGATATAGAGATAGGGGAGATATGGGAGGTTTGATCTCTAGTCTAATGGACGGGTGGAATAGGAGAGTTAAGGGTTAATTGATTATGGGAGGAGTGGAAGATTGGGAGGGGAGGGGGTGGGGGATGTTTGATCTCCAGTCTAATGGGCATGAAGTGAAGGGTTGGTTTAAAGAGGCAGTGGAGAGGTAGGAAACTAAGGGGGACAAAGGTCAGTTCTGTGGGATGGAGATGACACTAGAGACAGGACATTCAGAATAAAATCTACTGTCCCAAGAAACATGTGTGATGGTGGACATGTGTGATGGTGGGCATGTGTGATGGTGGGCATGTGTGATGGTGGGCATGTGTGATGGTGGGCATGTGTGATGGTGGGCATGTGTGATGGTGGGCATGTGTGATGGTGGGCATGTGTGATGGTGGACATGTGTGATGGTGGGCATGTGTGATGGTGGGCATGTGACATGTGTAATGGTGGACATTCATACAATGCTCTGGGTTTTAGCAGTTAACAGTTAGTAGTCACACATCTTAACAGTTGGGTAATATGAATATTTTAAAAATAGGCCAGCAAAGCTGTGGGGAAGAAGTTTGCATCACTGCCAGTAAGTAAACTATTTTCACTATTACTGCTGAGAATCTGGTACCTCTTCCCTCTATATAGACCTCTGCTGGTTTCAAAGACCTTGGCCGATGGCGACCAACTGATGACCTGATGCTGATTAGTGCTGTTCAACAGACCAATGATTTAACAGCCGTCCACCTTGGAGTTAAGTTCTCCTGTCGGTTCACTCTACAGGAAGTAGAGGAACATTGGCACGCCCTCCTTTATTCCTCCCGTATATCCCGGCTGGCCATTGAGGCCATGCGGGCACTTCACCCAGGGGTCGTCACCATGGCACTAAACAATGCACTCTGGAGTCAGGAAGAGGAGTCTGTCTTAGCCCGAATCCCAACCGTAAGTGACTATTCTAGCAATTGGTATATAGCGTGTACACCTCACCCTATTAGCTGGTGTGTGGGTAAAGTGATCCTATTAGCTGGTGTGTGGGTGAAGTGTGTACACCTCACCCTATTAGCTGGTGTGTGGGTAAAGTGTGTACTCCTTATCCTATTAGCTGGTGTGTGGGTGAAGTGTCATCCTATTAGCTGGTGTGTGAGTAATGTGTGTACTCCTCGTCCTATTAGCTGGTGTGTGGGTAAAGTGTGTACTCCTTATCCTATTAGCTGGTGTGTGGGTAAAGTGTGTACTCCTTATCCTATTAGCTGGTGTGTGGGTAATGTGTGTACTCCTTATCCTATTAGCTGGTGTGTGGGTAATGTGTGTACTCCTTATCCTATTAGCTGGTGTGTGGGTAATGTGTGTACTCCTTATCCTATTAGCTGGTGTGTGGGTAATGTGTTATCCTATTAGCTGGTGTGTGGGTAATGTGTTATCCTATTAGCTGGTGTGTGGGTAATGTTAGCTGGTGTGTGGGTAATGTGTGTACTCCTTATCCTATTAGCTGGTGTGTGGGTAATGTGTTATCCTATTAGCTGGTGTGTGGGTAATGTGTTATCCTATTAGCTGGTGTGTTTGTAATTATCTTCCCCTTCAAAAGTCACTCTAGTAATATGTCAGTTTACTTCTTTTCCACTCTACTAGACTGACCCAGGACACCTGGAGAAGTTTCAGGCTGTCCTACGAGAGAATCCGGCAGTATTCCACACTTGCAGGACAGCCACATCTCTGCACCACCACTGGGTCCTCATGGGACACAATGGACTCCTCAACAACCAGAAAGGTGAGGTACCCAGAAATCAACAGAAAATTAACTATAGTGCCAACTGCCTATGCAATGGTGAATTGTCTGTGCTGTATGTGGTGGTGAACTGTGTCTGTGCTGTATGTGGTGGTGAACTGTCTGTGCTGTATGTGGTGGTGAACTGTGTCTGTGCTGTATGTGGTGGTGAACTGTGTCTGTGCTGTATGGATTGACATAACTGTTCCATGTAATCATGTAGTGGATTTGATTCCTCCTGAGGAGAATGTCAAAGAGTTTGCTGATGCAGAAGATCATTTGGAAGACAGTGAACTTATGTGAGTGAGGTGTTTAAAAATATCTATAGCTTTCACTGCCCCAACTCCTCCCATCCCCCGTCCCCCCCCCAGGAGACCACGTGATGTAAGGGAACAAGCCTTAGAGCAAGGTAATCACAGATTCAAGTTTTAAATGTTTTCCTCTAATTTATCAGTCTGTTTTCTCAGAATTAGTGGCATCAGATCGGCAAGCAAAGGCTGAAATTCTCAAGTTAGAGGAAGATATTCCATTGTGGCGAACTGTCATTGACACAGGCTCGGGCCCAGGTAACATTAACAATTATTAACATCATCAGATTTATGTGCTCACTCAATAGAGTTTGGTCCAAAAGATTTTGCCCTTTTTAAGGGAAAAGTTGTGGAATTTCAAATGAATAAAAGAATGGTTGTCTTTGGACGTGCTACAAGCTACAACATTGTAGACTTTGACCTCTCCTTAGAAGGACCTGCCTACAAAATATCCCGAAGACAAGTAAAGAAGAAAAAAAGGTTGAAGTGTCTCCTTTAAAAACTCTCTCCATGCAGGCCACAGTTCAGCTCACAGACAACTGTGAGTTTATACTGCACAACGAGGGCAGACGACCGATGTCAGTGAGTGGGAAGATTTTAACGGCAAGAAACTCCATGAGACTCTACAACAACCAGATATTGGAGGTGAGTCTGAAAAGTTTCTTTTCCATGCCATGAAATCACATTGACACCCTCCCTCACTCTCAGGTAGCAGCCATGTCATTCCTAGTGCTATTAAACACTAAACTAGCCAATTCAGTCAAGACTGCTGTGTAACATTACCACACTATAGTTATTATCAATATGTTCACAATACTAAACCACTCTCTTCTAGTGGCTACAACAGAGTGGTGGTCTGCTAATGGGGCCACAACAAAGTGGTGGTCTGCCAATGGGGCTACAACAGAGTGGTGGTCTGCCAATGGGGCTACAACAGAGTGGTGGTGCGCTAATGGGGCCACAACAGAGTGGTGGTCTGCCAATGGGGCTACAACAGAGTGGTGGTGCGCTGTGGTCTAGTGGCTACAACAGAGTGGTGGTGCGTTAATGGTGGTCTAGTGGAACAGAATGGTGGTCTGCTAATGGTGGTCAGCACAGACACAGAGAGATTATTTTGCTAGAGAACTGTCTTTATAGACAGACTATGAGTCATGGATGATACTGTTGCCAGTAATAATTATATTGGCAAATCATGAAACAATAGCAGCACTGTATAACATACATCTGGTGAGTGAGCACAGGACAGCAGTACTATAACATATCTGTTGAATGAGAAACACTCCATGTATAGATTACATCTGTTGAGTGAGCACTTGTCTTCTAGTGAGTGAGTCATGGTGTCTATATAAATATTTGGCCTATATCAGGAGTCTTTGAGAATGGAGGGGTCATCTAGGTTCAGGTCTTGCAGGTTCTCCACGTCGAACAACGACTCATCAATGTTTATAGTTTCCTCATTAGCCACACCCACAGGTGTAAGCCCTGCTACCTCAGTTGTGTCTGGTCTATTGAAATCACTAGGAATATCATCAAAATCTTCTTGGAATAAGCCCTCGTCCACCGCTACATCACCTGTGACATCATCACTGGCCCCACCTCTTTCTAAAGATTCACTAGCAGCAACTATATATAAATAGTAGAGATTATTAGTAGTAATGGCCAGAGAAAGGTTAAGTAGAGTAAGGTTAGAGTAGGCTCACCTGTATTGCTGGTGGTCTCTCCTCTAGACTGTGTGTCCAAGTCTTTCCCAATGGCAGTAAGAACATTAGTTACATCCACCACTTCACCCTGAAGTCATGTGACAATCATGTGATCCCATTGACATTGCATTGCCAGTCTGTGCTGTAGACTATTCTAAAGTAGCACCAGATGACTGCTCATCATTTATCTGGTAGCTCTTTGGCATTACTCAACTTCAAGTGACAATGGACCTCCATACCCTGAGAACAGACATACATATAAATTTACTCACCTCCTCTTTAGTGAGTTCCACTTGGAGCACACCCTCACCCTCTTCATTGTCCTCATCTCCTCTAACTAGTTCTGGGTTGAAGAGGAAGACCTCTCTGCCACTGATTCCCAGAGTCCTGCCCTGTTTGAAAGCTTCTTTCTTCTTGGCCATCTCCTTTTCAGCCATGTCACACTTCTCCTTCAACTAAAGGAACAGATCCCGTGAAAGATGCTCGTCCCAGAACATGGTATTTATTTACCTTTCTCTTTTTCCATGCTAAAAATGATTCTAGTGTTACTTTAGTCAGCGTTTTCCCAGATGATGCTAAATTTTCTCTCTGTATTAAATGCAAGGTAACATCATCACCTCCACTTCTACTGTTCCTATAGTGTGACCCCCTTCTAATACACATACCTCCATCTCCACCAGTTCCCCCCACCTCCTCTACAGTTCCTCTAGTGTGACACCCTTCTAATACATATACCTTCGTCTCCACCAATTCCCCCCCACCTCCTCCTCTACTGTTCCTCTAGTGTGACCCCCTTCTAATACACATACCTCCATCTCCACCAGTTCCTCCCACCTCCTCTACTGTTCCTCTAGTGTGACCCCCTTCTAATACACATACCTCCATCTCTACCAGTTCCACCCACCTCCTCTACAGTTCCTCTAGTGTGACACCCTTCTAATACATATACCTTCGTCTCCACCAGTTCCCCCCCCACCTCCTCCTCTACTGTTCCTCTAGTGTAACCCCCTTCTAATACACATACCTCCATCTCCACCAGTTCCTCCCACCTCCTCTACAGTTCCTCTAGTGTGACCCCCTTCTAATACATATACCTATGTCTCCACCAGTTCACCCCACCTCCTCTAGTGTGACCCCCTTCTAATACACATACCACCGTCTCCACCAGTTCCCCCCACCTCCTCTAGTGTGACCCCCTTCTAATACACATACCTCTGTCTCCACTAGTTCCTCCAATGTGATGGTGTCCTGTGGCTGAAGTTCCTCCTGTTCCTTCTGGTGTTTCTTGAGCACAAACCCCGGTGGAAGGGCATGTCTATAGATACATTTGTCTCCACCACTGGGACACTCCCAGAACCACCCATAAATACCCTTCTCAATGGCATGAAGAAAATGCTTGCAGACCTGTGGGGGTTAACAGAGAAATTAAAGTCAACATGTACCCACAAGGGTTAACAGAAGATATGTAAGGGTTAAGTGAAAAGACTTATGCATGCTCATGAATGGTAAGCTTACAATATCTGTTTTTGTTTTTGTCTTTGCTGCATGTTTCTTCTTCACTACCTCTTCAAGCTTATCTGTGTCCCACTTGTCTATGGTATCTGTGGATCACATGATACTCACATGATAGGCTGATAATTAATTAGTGATATGTGAAATTACTAGCACCCAAGATGAAATTAAGAATCACTTAATTAGATCAGAATATGATGCCACACCTTCCTCCAGTTCTGTGTCCCTAGAATCCACATATATACTTCGTTTCTCTGTTTTATTCTCCAGTGAGAGGTCATGAGAGAATTTGCACTTGTCTCCCTTGGTACACTGGCCCTGTTTGAAAAAGAGGCAGAGAACAGATTTTGGGTCTGCTCCTGCCGATATCTTCTGGACCTGTGCTACAGGTCTAAAGATGGACTCCATGGCTGCCTTCTCTCTCTCCTCCTTTTCCTTTTCTTTCTAGAGAGTGAGCAAATATTAGCTTAAGACAGAAGTAGAGAATTCAACCTCTTACTTTGAGTTGGTAAGCATCTGATTCCCTCTGTATGTGTATGTGTGTGCATATATATACATCTATTCATTTATAATATGTCAAGAAGTCTCCCATATGAGGTAAAGGGTCGCAATGCCATAATGTTATACTCACTTTTGCTACACTCTGACCACCACCAAACTTGACCTGGTTAGTAACCTGCTTTATATAGGTTTGTTGCTTCTTCCCCTTCTTATTCTTTATACCAAACGTCTTATCCTAGAATAGAGGATGACGGAATATCCAATTAATGCACAACACCTGACAGCGCTAATTATCACCTCAATTATCTTTTCCTTTTTCTTTTCTATTGTTTTCTTGTTAGCGCCTTGGCCAGCGCTCTGTGCTACCTTCTTGGGAGGCATCTTTCTGAGCGCTGCCGGCCCTTCCTCCCAGCTTAGTCTCTATGGGTCAGCTGAAATTCTAATTACACGAATACAACCCCCAAAAAATTAATAATAATAGCTATTAGAATCTATGGAAAAATCTAATTACGCGAATAAATTGTATAATATTGAACTTCACCTTACCTTATTTCCAGTACTGAAATGGCTGTCAAACACTTGGAAAATAAGGGAGAGATCTTTGAAATCAATGATTTTACTAACGCTACTCCGTGGGAGACGTAAGTCTGTCCCGGTTAGCTCTTTATATAGCCAGAGCTGTATTTCAGCACACTTACTAGACTTATAATTTCCAATTAAATACGCAGCTTCATAGCCGACATTGAGAAGGTAATCCAGCAGTGGGGGTTGGCTGCATCAGAAGAGCACATTCTGGTATGATGTTTAGAATAAGGTGTAAGGCAGTTGCTTGTGATGACCCTTTACCAAACCCAAGCAGGACCTCACTAATTCCAGCAAGCAGCACTGTAAGTCAGAGCGTGTTTACTATGCAGGAAGAAAATTTGTGATAAAACTAGAAGTATCTGGAGAGTACAATGGATACTCCAGAAAAAGCCACACCTACCAGGAGGATGAGGACAAGCGAAGGGCTTCATGGTGCCCATTCATGCATGAAATGATGGAGAGCCAAGGGGACTTCCCTCCACGATCACACCCAATAACTAGATGGTAAGGATCATCAGGGCTATAAACTATAATATTATAGTTATATTATTTTCCCTTCAGGTATGGAGTAAGGCAATTCCTTTTAATTACACCAGAGAAAGGGGTGGAGTCTCTGACCAGTCAGGCACAAGCTAAATTGATGTTGAGTTCCGTCTCTATTGCCATAGCTAACACAACATGGTCAGTACTTATCAAAAACACCAGCTAACCACACTAGAGGAATGGATGCATACAGAGAGACCAGCATCAATGGAGCACTTCCCTAATACTAAAGCTCTCTCTTCATCTCTTGCCAAGTAAACACTTGAAGTGGCAAAACTAACTTCTTTGAGTCTTCTTGGCCTTCAATGAGATTTCAGAGTCCTTTGTGCCTTGATTTCATGAATGACTGGTCTGAAAGATGAACCTCTCTCTGTCCTCATTCCTTCCTCTAGCGCCTGGTGTGTGTGTGTGTGTGTGTGTGTGTGTGTGTGTGTGTGTGTGTGTGTGTGTGTGTGTGTGTGTGTGTGTGTGTGTGTGTGTGTGTGTGTGTGTGTGTGTGTGTGTGTGTGTGTGTGTGTGTGTGTGTGTGTGTGCGTGCGTGCGTGCGCGCGCATGAGTGTGTTTGTGTGTGTGTGTGTGTGTGTGTGTGCGTGCATGCGTGTGTGTGTTATTATACTTTACCGTGCAGTGTCCTGCCGGTGTTTATTCAGATGCATCAACAGTGGAGACACATGTACATCGGTATCGGAGAGGGGACTAATATACGTACCAACTTTAGTTCCATTCACCTCAAGTATGCTCCTCCCAGATTCACACACCTCTCTGGACTCTTGGACTTGTTCAAGGGGAAAATAGTGGTAAGCAGCGCTATTATGGAACTTTAATGTGAGACCTCTAATGTGAGATCACATAACATGGAGACCTCTAATGTGAGACCACCTAACATGGATCCCTAATGTGAGATCACCCTACTAACAGAATGGGGTTGAGACCAAGAGACTAGCCCCTACAAAGCTTAATATGGGAGTTTTTGATGTGTACAGAACCTAATATGAATTCACTTTACATTCAATCAATATTGATCCACACTCTGTCATGTTATCCAGGGGTCACCAGTGGAACCAATCCAAATCACCATTAGATACACTTATGTCATACGACGTTGGAATCTGGACGAGTGGCCGGTGGAGCCCCTATGTAAGTACATATTAGGGATCACATGGTATGTCATGTGACTTTACACAGGTGATGTGCAGGGTGATGAAGAACTAGCTCACGTCAAGCTGCTGCCTCTTGGTGGTCTGTCCGATCCCATCAAGTGAGGAGGTTTGTGTGTCAGTATCTGTCAGTAATGTCGTGTCTGTACAGTGAACTTCATCTCTCTGCGGTCTGGCCCAATCTCAGTGAAGAGACAGTACTCGATAGGGAATCACACACGTTAGTAGTATATCTTGTTAGTATACTCCTCAGTATATTGTTAGTATATCTCCTCAGTATATTGTTAGTATATCTCCTCAGTTTATTCCTTATTCTAATTAAGTGTCAAATGTTAAGATGATCACTTTTTCCTGAAAGATATAATAATACCGTTTCTGATTGTTACTCGTATTTAGGGATTTAAGGCCTACCCACGCCCCCCTGTGGACAGTCTCCACCCACTTAGTTGATAACACAGACTGTTTTCTCTCAGAGTGTCTTCAGAGTTTCCTGAAACTGTGCTTCAGAGAGGACTCCATGGAGAACATTATCAGCAATTATTCTGCTGAAGAGGACATCAGAGGTGTGGGGTTTATCAATAAGCTGCTATTTTTGTGTTGTATTGTTGTTGTTTTTGGTGATTGTGGTGGTTGCCTTAAACCCTTTCTATTCCACCCCAATACCCTCCTATTCCACCACCCCATGGTCCCCAATACCCTCCTATTCCACCCCAATACCCTCCTATTTCACCACCCCAATACCCTCCTATTTCACCACCCCAATACCCTCCTATTTCACCACCCCAATACCCTCCTATTCCACCCCAATACCCTCCTATTCCACCCCAATACCCTCCTATTCCACCCAATACCCTCCTATTCCATCCCAATACCCTCCTATTCCACCCCAATACCTTCCCTATAACTCTCCTAGGGTCACCACACCAACCATTCTCTCATGCGTTAGAGAAGTTGACTAACGCCTCGGTCCCCTCCATTGGTTCCCCGTTCCTCTCCTCTGTTGTCTACTCCGCCTCTCAGCGTCTGGAGTTTGGAATGAGGGGGAAAGAAAATAGCATCACTGACAAGAAACTAGAGAACGTTCTAAAAGTAAGTATTTGGTATAGACAACTCATTCAGTACAAAGTACACAGTACAAAGTACTCCTGTTAGTACTCCTGTTACTGCTCCTTCATTTCCTGTTATTACTCCTCTGTTGTTGTTGTTGTTTTTTTTTGTTTTTTGTTTTGTTGTTTTTTTTTGTTTGTTTCTTTTTTTGGTTTTTAGTGTCTGTTTCCAGATGCCTATGGTTTGCCAGAAGGTCCTATCTCAACACAGCGGCCAGACATGGTGAAATCAGCTCCCTGGGGGTCTCTCAGCTGGCAGCTCGCCATTACACTGTGCATTGTTAACAATGAAGATGGTGAGATAGCAGTAAGTGCCTGAGGTAATGATGATGTAATGGTTATTCCGTCTAGGCTTGAGGGCGTTTGCAGAGGTTTGGAATGAGTCGGTCCAAGAGTTGAGGTATCGGTGGGATCAAGGTATTCCTATAAACAGGTAAGGGGACATCAACATCACGGTTATAGTCCTAACTCGGACATGGTCATTCTAGTTTACCTAATGGACTTCCGGACATGGGGAGCTGTCTCTTCCATCAGAAATTACAGATGCTGAACTGTTGCATCCAGCACAAGAAATCTCACGAACAGAAACTCAACACTCCAAACATCAAAGCCGCCACAACACAGTCCCAGTTCCATTCCAGTGATTCCAATCCAAATTCCAGTCTAAACACCACTAATAGCAGGAGAGGAAGCCACACCCCTTCTTTGGGTGGGAGCGACACAGATGAGGAATTTTATGAAGCCATGGAAGTGCTGGATGCAGCAGAGACGAGTCTGGAAAATGCCTCAGGCACTAACAATGATTTTAGTTCCATGGCTGATTCTGATACTAAGTTATTGGAAGATCGTAAAAGAGTTGGAGGTCTGAAACAGTGTGGTGATCTGGTGTTGGTGGCCAGTGGTGACCCTCTCTATATCCCTATTACACAGGTGGGGGTCCAGTTGTGACCCTCTCTCTATTCCTATTACATGGGTAGGGGTCCAGTGGTGACCCTCTCTATATCCCTATTACACAGGTGGGGGTTCAGTGGTGACCCTCTTTATATTCCTATTACATGGGTAGGGTCCAGTGGTAACCCTCTCTATATTACATGGTGGGGGTTCAGTGGTAACCCTCCTACACTCACATCATTGCACGTTCTGCACACCAATATTTCCACACACCAATACTTCCACACTCTAGTATCGATAATGTGTACTGTCATGTATGGCACAATTATTTTTACCACCAATATAATGTGACAGGACCACACACCCATGACGGAGGACATGATGTGGGAGCAACAGAGTATCCTGGCTAAACTAGGCACATCTGAGGAGGCAGCCAAGGTGAGGGCAAAGATGCAGAGCTCTTCCCTCTTATCAGACATGCAGGCATTCAAGGTGAGTGGTGTCTTCACTTGGGGATATAAAAGTGTCTTCATTTTCAGGGGGTCAGAATAGATTTTACTGAGGGTTGGAACAGACGTTGCTTCAGGGGGGGTTGGAATATAGATGTTACTTCAGGGAGCTTGAATAGCTGTTATTTCAGTGGGTTGGAATAGATGTTACTTCAGGGGTTTGGAATAGATGTTACTTCAGGGGGTTGGAATAGACATTGGTTCAGGGGGTTAATGGGTTGTCCTGTTTTGTAAAGGCTGCCAATCCAGGCTCTTTACTTGAAGATTTTGTTCGGTGGTACTCTCCCCGAGATTGGATTGAAGGTGATGATGAGTTACCACATCCTGAGGGCTTACGGGATGCCAGTGCTCAGGACAAAGTTCAGAGTAGAGAAGTAGAAAATGAACAAGGAGAGGAGGAAGGAGCTGAAGAAGCCACACCCACAACATCCTCACTGCTGGGGGTGGAGGAGGAGGGGGATGGGTGGGAAAGGGAGGGGTGGAGCCAGGAAGACTGGGATGTGATAATAGACGATGAAAATGAAGAAAAGAGGGACTCACCTTTCAAGAGTGATAAGAAAGAAGCTCTCCCTGAGAAGGTGTGTTTATCTACAGTGACCTTGTGAGGGAATCATTTTGTGTCCTGCAGTTTGTTAAAGGACGTTTGAGTGACCGAATGCTCCAACCAGACAACCTATGGGTAGAAACATGGCAGTCAGCCACACCTCTTCCAGCTTATCGGCAGAAAAGGATATTTGATGACACCAAAGAAGCTGAGAAGGTGCTCCATTACTTTTCCAACTTGAAGTTATCTGAGCTGGCGTTGGCTCTGATGCCTCTACTCCTCCATGCAGCCATTGATGCACTGCAAAGGAGACAAGACCAGCAGCCTCTTGCTAGAGTCTCAGGCCTCCTTCAGGATGCCCTCTGTCTCCTAGCAACAGTCCAACAACCTACATTGGACTCATTACCTCTATATCAGGTGATGCCCCTCATTTTCTAGAAGACCTTGTAGTTTACTACTTCTATATCAGGTGATGCCCCTAATTAACTCACTTTTCTAGAAGACCTTGTAGTTGACTACCTCTATATCAGATGTGCCCCTAATTAACTCCATTATCTAGAAGACCTTGTAAATGACTTTACATTATCTTGTGTAGGAGTGTATTGGTCTTCTCTCTCAAGCAGAACACCTCATGGCTGCCACCCAGTCACTCAGGAACAAGCTTTATCAGGGTTTAGAGCTGGTCAGAGGGGAGGATGTTTCGTCTATGTCAACAGACGTGACCAATGAGATTACTGTGAGCACAGAGATGATGCTGGAGAGTCCAGAACTAGTTATCCGAGACCCCATGAACAGCCTGGTGGGTGTGGCCATGAAAGGACTCTTGGAAGCCGAAATATCCATACGTGTATGTTTGTGTGTATAAACAATAGCACAAGGAGGTTTTAGTGTGTGCGTGAGTTTGTGTCCTGGAGTGACATCATCTCAGGAGGTCTCATGTTTAAAGAAGCACATTCTGAATGCTTATGAAACACCTCACCCACTCACTGAGTCACTTATGGTGTGTGTTCCCAGAGAAACTATAAACACAACACTGACTTGTGATATTCCCCTCTCTGGGTGGACACTAAAGAAGCATATTCTGAATGCTCATGAAACACCCCACCCACTCACTGAGTCACTTGTGGTGTGTGTTCCCAGAGTAACTATAAACACAACACTGACTTGTGGTTTCCCCTCTCTAGGTGGGCACTTGTGTGGTGTCCCTGACTAAAAAGGTTTCAGAAACATCTATTTTCTTTACCACAGGATCTTGAGGGTTTTCATGGAGATGTTTCATCTAGCAAACCGCATCGTCCTGTCCAATCTCACTACTCCACAGGTGTCTTCCCTCAGGCTACTTGGCGGGAGTTTATCTTGAGAAGCTCCACCCCTTCTCCTTCCAACCACTCACAGCTGTCTCCGCAACGAATGTTCTGTGTACTCCAGAGTGGGAAAGAATTTAGAATAGCTGGTGCTTTCTCTACTGACACTAATCTCCTTTGACAAAGGATATTACATAATAAAATATTATTTTTATTATTAATATTTTTATTTTTAGTTATTACAAACAATGACGTAATAATGACGTAACAGTAGCGGTGTCATCGCGATCGCATCATCGCTAGTCCCTCTATTGTTATTTTTAGCTGTAAAATTTATAATCTGATTCTAATATAAAGTTCTGTCAATCACGCTGCAGTGATAATTGGTAGTTTGTATTCAGTACTTATACTGTTGTGTCTACTCTAATATTAAATGTCTGCTTGTGCCTCCACTCTCCAGCCGACAGCTCTGAAGTTTGGAACTGAAGCTATTGAAGAAGGGATCGATAATGTCTTCCTCACCGATCTAGATAGAGATCTAACACCAACTCGAGACAATCTACCTGCTAGTCACCAGCTAACATTCTCTCCGAGCGGCCATATTAATGCCGTCGCAGCTAGCATCACTGCAGAGTGGAAGAAATTGAAGATGGAGGGAGTTGGAGGGTCGGGCTGGAGGACGAAGAACTCGCCTGGACCCGAAGAAAATCCTTCAAGTGTTTGTGATCAGCGAGTTGGAGGGAGCATAGTGCAGATGCAGCCGAAACCAGGTTTTTCTGAAGCAGATGTGATACTGCAACCATCTCAAGTTGAAGAGATGCTAGGACAGAACTCATACCTCTTGAATGTTGGAGAAAGAGAGACAAATGCAGCAAGAGGTTCTGTTCCAACACACTCTAAAGATGCTAAAACTAATTCATCATCCTCTACTGCATCTTGTTCAGTACACAATGAAATGGAAGAATCACTTCAGACCAGCAATCAGAATCCTCCACACCCATCTCCTCAAATCTCAAGGAGGTCTAGCATATGGGATGGGTTCATGTCCTGTTTAAGTCCTGTCATGGGTGTCCTTAAGAAGGAGAACAGAGAGATAGCAGATAAGGATGAGTGGGAGATTCCCTTTGCTGATATTCGGGAGTTGAATTTCATCGGATCTGGATCACAGGGAGCTGTGTTTGTTGGAGAATATCTCAGAGAGAAGGTGGCAGTCAAGAAAGTGACAGATATATCTTATTGTCAAGATGCAAGACATCTAAGGAAGTTGTGTCATCCTAATATTGTTAAGTTCAGGTAGGAACTGAAAATAGGTAGACTCATTTCAGGGGAGAAAGTAGATCCAAGTGTCCTTATAGAACAATGCCTTCAAGTGGGGAGATAAGGTGATTGATATATTTCAGCTCATGTCTGCAATAAATCAGCTCTTTATGGCTATCCATTTTCCCAAAACATGATGATGTGGATAAATTTGACTGTCCCATAGCTATATAGTTGTAATATCAACATTTCTGGAATTAACTAAAATATTGAATACTCGCCAATACTGTGTCATCTTATGGAAATAGTTTGAATACATGGGCTCTATCTGTGTTACTGCATGGGCTCTATCTGTGTTACTGCATTAGGAGTGTTGTTTACACACAAGTAGACTATACTGTTATATAATAGATGAGTGACTTAATTGATACTTTGTAGGGGTGTGTGTTCCAAACCTCCTTGTTACTGCCTCATCCTGGAGTACTGCCCTGGAGGTACCCTTTATGACTATATTCGATTGGATATGGAGATCCTGCCATCCCAGGTGGTCTGTTGGGCTAGGCAGATTGGAGGGGGCATGCTCTACCTCCACTCCAAGAAGATTATTCACCGTGACCTCAAATCCCTCAAGTAATTTGAATAGTTGGCCATTCCTGTGGTGTGGAAGTCACACCAAATCATGATTATATCTAAACACAAAACAGCTATAACTGTGTTCATGAATTTTCTAACAAGCACTTCCAATTCATAATGTTTAGACCTTGTTCCTTTTCAGGTTTCCACCATGAACATGTGTTCTTAAACCTCAAATTCCCTGTTTACATGTTAAGTGCCACTTATTTCATGAATATAATTTAAAGGAAGCTATAAATATTGTGTATCTGTTTGTTTATCTCAGTATTCTTCTCTGTGATTAGTTGTTATTGTGTCTGTTTATCTTCTCTGTGATTAGCTGTTATTGTGTCTGTTTATCTCAGTATTCTTCTCTGTGATTAGCGTTATTGTGTCTGTTTATTTCAGTATTCTTCTCTGTGAAAACAACATCCTGAAAATAGCTGATTTTGGTGTCAGCCGGTTCATTGGAGACAGAAGTACAAAGATGACTTTTGTAGGTACAGTTGGGTGGATGTCTCCAGAGATGATCCGTCATGAGCTGTGCTCAGAGAAGGTGGATGTCTGGTCGTATGGAGTTTTGTTGTGGGAACTTCTGATGCAAGAAAAACCTTATAATGTAAGTTATTAGAAGTCTGTATTGACCTGGCTTCAACCCCAGGCCTTCAGGCAGAAAAGAGGAAAGAGATCCTGGGACACACTGTATTCATATTATGTTAAAACCTGTTTTGCAAGTGACCGACTGCAGTCACCATACCACTAAATTTACAGCTACAAACACAAATATTTATTGTACCAGGTTCTCTTTTCCTTCCAGACCAAAGAGTTCTGGTTGAAGACCTGGGTTAAGACCAGTGTAGGCCTAGGTTCAAGACAAGCATTGTCCTGGGTTCAAGGACAGTGCTGGTCTGGGTTCAAGGTTTGGTTTGAGTCTAGTGTTTGGCTTGCAGTGTTAATATGATGTAAAACTAATGTGCTAAATAGACCACACCCTTTAATACTATTTACATTTTTTTTCAGAACGTGAGCTCATCGGCTGTTATTTGGGGTGTTGGGAGTAACAATCTTCATCTCCCCATACCTACGAGTTGTCCAGTTGGTCTTAAACTCTTAATGGAAATGTGCTGGTAACTATACCCTTAATGACATTCATAATATTATATAAACTGGCAAATAGCCTGAGGTATTTGCACAGTAGGCAAAACTATTTGTTTTGTTTACTTAAGCATCTCCTTATAGCCTATAAACATATGGTATAATAAATTTTCTCTCCCAGGCAACCAAAACCAAAAAACAGACCTTCTTTCAGGCAGATTCTGATGCACCTTGACCTTGCAGCTGGTGCATTCCTAACCATTCCTCCAGATACTTATCTCATGACTCAGGTAAGACATGAATATCAACCTCCTGAAGTGAGGACACCTCTGTATACAGTGAAACCCCTCTATTCAAACCCCCATGAAGTGAGAACACCTCTGTATGCAGTGAAACCCCTCTATTCAAACCCCCATGAAGTGAGGACACACCTCTGTATGCAGTGAAATCTCTCTATTCAAACCTCTTGTAATGAGGACACTTCTGTACATATATATACAGTGGAACCCCACTGTTCCAACTCCCTGAAATGAGGACACCTCTATATACTATTATTAATGCTGACTGCAGGAGAACTGGAGAGGTGAGATTGAGCAATGCCTCAGTAAGCTTCGTATAGATGGTATCCCTAATGACTCAGAGCTCATCCACCAACGAGAGGAAGAATTAAAGCATGCTCAGGATGTCAGGCTCATGTATGAACAGAAATTGCAGACAGCCGATAAACTCTATAAGGAGTTGAAATCATGCAAGAATCAGCTTGATGCTAAGGAACTTGAGTTACAGAGGTATGATTTACAGTGTATAAATCACAAACAGGCAAAATCTGTTTAATATGGGATTAAAAATAATAATAATAATTAATATTTTAATAATAATTAATATCGAATGTTCTCTCTGACAATTACTCTCATTTGATTTTCTTGTTCTAGACGGGAAAGACAACTCAATGACATTGCCTATAAGGTGAAACGTCTATCAGTTAATGGCGGGTTCCCCTCCCATATAGACACGCCTCCTATTGATTGCCTGAGCTCAGATAGCAGTGACAACCAAGAAGACGGTCCAACCTTCTCTCATGTACCTCCCAACAAGATACCCACATTAAAGATTGACCGAGGTGTTAGTTTTGAGCCTGGCACACCCACTGGAGGAGGAGGACGCAGACGACTCTGGCGCAGGAAAAGGCGACAGAGTTATTCAAAAGAAGAAAGGCCAAAAGATTCAGGGTTTCTGGATAAAATTCAAAGAACTGACCTCATGGCTAGACGAGACTCACTGCCCCCGCTCAACGGTCTCAGCAATTCCCCAGATCATGCCACTCCCACACATCCCAACAATTCGTTAAGTCGAGACTCCACCCCCAAGCCAAACCCTAAACTGGACCCTAGCACTCCCATTACACCTAATGGAAGTTTTTCTCCAGAAGTGTCGGAGCTGATTGAGAGCTTCAGACGTCACCATAAGAGGAGTGGCTCAAACGGTTCTGTAAAAGGGCACAAGAGACATGGTTCCAATGGATCAGCTCAGGATGCCACACCTATCAAGGGTCACTCCAATTCTGGTTCCAATCTCAACAGTCCTTACAAGACTCAGTCTCACTTTGGATCCAATCTTAATAGTAACAATATAGCTCCTTCCAGCAAGAGGAACTCGATGGAGTTGAGTTCATCGCGTAGAGGATCTAATTCCGGAATTCCATACTCCAAGATAGATGTCTCTGATTCTGAATCCAATTCTGGACTTGATAAGGTTCCTTGTAGCAAGGACCCATTCCATGCACTGGACGGTGACGAACTGTTGGATAAAAATAGAAATGTATTTACTAAGAGGCCTGGGGTAGAAGCTAATGTGGTTTCTAAGGACAGTATCTATAGTAACGAGAGCAGTATAGACACGCATGAGTCTAACGAGGGAGGGAGTGACGCAGATGGGGAGTCTACCAGCGATGAAAACAGGTTTGAGCAATTTAGTGGGACAGAGCCGAATGAGACTACTGAGTCCAACATTGAATCATCAGCTGCATCACCTTCGCAAATAGAAAGTGATGGACTGGCTTCGTGTTCTTCTCCAGACTTAATGGAGTCAGATATTACTTCTAATCTCATCCCAAAGCTCCCTCTTGGTGGCTTCAAAATCAGGAATCAGACAGTACCACCCGATGTAGATATCACTCCTAAGTTATCAGCCAGGTCTCATTCTCATTCTAGTTACCACCCTCTGCCATACGATACACAGAACTTATGTAAGGCTGTATTGGAAAACCAGTATATTACTGATGGTATGGCCACACCCACTGTACCTGACGATACTAGCAAGAATGAGATGACTGAATTTGTCTCTCAGTTTGAGAGCCAGGAAGTGTTCACCGGTGAAAACATTGCAAATGAATCAACTGGTTTTACAATTCCATTGCATATTCGTCGCAGAGTGAGTCCAGAGCGAAATGATGAGAGTAAGTAACTCAGCCCCTCCCACATTAAATTTCCTGTTTCTTCAAAATTGCTTCCTTATTTTCTCGCTATGCACCACTCATTATTTAACATCCTGTTTCCTCTGTAATTTAATAGCTGGCTACCTCACACCCACTGCCACCAAACCAAAGATGAGCTCAGTGACGACCATTGTCCGAACCTTTTTTGAGAACATGTCTAGTAAACAGAAAACTCCAGGAATGCGACATCAGAGCAGCACAGATCTAGAAGACAGTGGCTTTCAGGTACATACTGTATGTACATATTGGAGAGAGGGAAATGAATTAGCCCTAATGAACCATCACCTCTCACTCTTTGGGACACTTTGGGAAAAACTAAAGTGTCAAAGATGAAGAGTTCCACTTTAGATGTTGTCATTTCAGAGGGATTGGAATAGAGGGGGGCTCTGTATACAGAGGTGTCCTCATTTCAAAGAGGTTGGAATAGAGGGGGGCTCTGTATACAGAGGTGTCCTCACTTCAGGAGGTTGGAATAGAGGGGGGCTCTGTATACAGAGGTGTCCTCATTTCAAAGAGGTTGGAATAGAGGGGGGCTCTGTATACAGAGGTGTCCTCATTTCAAAGAGGTTGGAATAGAGGGGGGCTCTGTAATAACTGGGTATAAGTTAGTAGTCTATAATAATATAAATTTTGTTATAACTTTCTCCCCACAGAGTCCTCAAGCAGGTGTCGTCAGTGATGTCTTCAGTTAGACTATTACATAACTATGGTCACTGTGAATATTAAAATATTATATATATGTAATATATTATTTATTAGTAAACTAACTTAGCAAACTCCTGTCAATTAGCCATCTCTGTGTGAGAGTCATAAACACACTAATATCCAATGGTGACACAACTCTAATGATTCTTGTTCCAATATCGTATCACCCCTCACTCAAAGTGATATGTTGTGGATGGAAGATATAATAAAAACTAAAGAGAAAAATCTATACTAGCTATATAGCTGTTATTACTATTTCGTATTCTGATCACATGACATCAGACTAATCAAGTCCACCAAGAGGTGCCACTGAGAATACATTATAGTAATGCATGGAAACAGGCAGAGGTGGAACCATACCCTAAGGGGGTGCAAAAGGCTGCTATTATCTATCCCAGTGTTGAACTTTGACCTCACATAATATGGCATTTAGTTATAGTAGCTATATACTGGAGAGACAATGTTCTCTGACCTGCTGTGATATTATACTCATGGAGACAGTGTAGATGTTGATGCATCTGGACATTTATTTACTCACAGTCACTATGCACTCATTAACTATCAGTATAATTATCATGCTATCTCACTTTTGGTATGGATCGTCATTCATACAAAATTATTCATCCATTTTTCTCATTATTAGAATAAGTAAAAAATAATCTTTGTTAATTTGCAATTTGTTGGTTCCTTGCTACTTTCACAATTCCGAGAGCAGACACGTTCAGTAGACATACTCTCACAATGTCAATGTAGATGGATTATACATTTCTGCGTGACAATTCTTTCGCACAGATTATCCTTCCCTGAGTATGCCAACTCCTTCTCTGAAGGTGTGTAAGCTATCTTCCCTGAATGCATAAGCACTGTTGGCAGTAAACTCAATGGATAGTGTGATTCATTTTATAGCCCATACAAATAACTGCAGTCAGTGCATGTGATGACCTGTTACTTATTAACACTGCCTCATTCCATACTACTCCATCCCCACACTTTAGAGAGGGAACCTCTTTCACATCATTATAGATGGAAATTACTGTATAGTCAATTTTATTATACATAAAACTACAAAAATAAAGGGTGTGAGGTCACAGCAGGTCACGTAAAGTTGAAAACACAAGTACTCTAAGCTAAGTGTGATATGATAAAGGTGGTGATGGGTTAAGATGAAGGTGATAGTGACTCGTCAAGATTGGAAGCTAATGTTCCAAATTCAATATCTTTCAGTGCAATTATAAGCCTCTTCCATGAGACAGGCTGAGAAATTTTCCCATTCAACCATCGACTGAAAATAACACGACAGGCCTCCTCGCAGCTCTCCTTACGAGTGTTAAATCTTATCCTCATTTCATTATGATCAAATTCCAGGGCAAGAGCCATTTTTTCCCACTCATAACTCATCTCATTTATTATCTTGAATTCCTTGCTACAAACCCTTAAACACTGCAGCTGGCAGAGGTGGGGCCTGTCGTCTGCAGATAAGGAGTGAAGTAATCATTACAAACCATTTTTGGCACACTGGACTACATAGTGTAAGTGTATCTGTACATAAAAAGTCTTAGCACAAGTATACATAACTGCATGTCCATAAATAGTATTATTGACCCCTTACCAATTGAGGGAATTTGTGAAAGTTGCGGTGGAATGAGGTCAAGAGGTGAAGACTGAGGAGAGGATTGGTCTATAGAAAAAAGAAAGAAGTAAAAGTAACATCCCAACACTCATCACTTCCATACCTCTCAGCCAGAGTCTGTGCTGTGCAGTCAGTGGTCCTCCACGGCTGTAGTCTTTGGTACAGATTAGTTCATCACCAACTTTTGATATAGTTGCTGGATGGAGGGAAGAGGACATGTGCTCCTCACACAGGAAGGACACTATTGGTCTGTCTAGTGTGAGCTTCTCGGTGGCTTCATCGATTGCACTAAAGAGAGTGCTATGAATTTCCATGCACATTCGAGATACAGTATAATCATATAAGGGAACATCATGAGGCACATGTAGAGTGACAAGAAAGAAGTTGTCGAAGGGGTCGTTGATGGTTACCTTGCAATTTCCTCGATAGCCTGGAAGTGAGAAATGGGCACTATTTCTAGTGATGTTGGCATACTCTCCTGTGTGGGGGTCTTTAAACAGCTTCCACTTGTTTACGGTAATGAGGTGGCAGATGGTCCCACAGTAGACTCCGTACCTTGGTGCACCCTTTGTAAAGTGCAGGACCATGGGTGGGACGCTCTGGGTCTCGGGTTCTGGATTACAGCTGGTAAGCATGTCTACTTTTAAGACACAGGGCATTAAATACTTTCCTTTATTCACCTCTGAAACTATAAACAGCTTCACAAAAAGCCTCATCATATGAGCAGGAGAAAACACGCCCTCCAAATAGTTGGCTGGGAACTTCTTCAGGCAATCAATGCTGAGGATACCACACTGGCTGAACTTCTTCCACATTCCAGACAAATTTCTCTGCATCTCAGGGTTGATGGTAAGCTGGATGTGATAAGACACTAACTCGGTCAGCTTGTTGAGGATGGACTGAGGATGTCCGATGACGACATCAGGAAACTCTTCTTCAAAGTAAAAGACTAGCTTCATCTCGTGAAGGAATCTCAGAGCCTCCTTCAGAGACTCCTCAGTGATGTGATAATGGGAAACTTGAGGTAAAATTTCAGATTCGTGAAATGCAATCTGATTAGATTCTTGTACCATGTTTTGCAGAGTGAGTTCCACGCCATAGTAGTTGACAGGGATACGGACAGTCACAGTATTTGACTTGTCCATTATCACCTCCCTCAGTTCTCCAGCTGTGAGGTGGTCGACTTCTTCGGGGTTCTTGGCATTGAGGGCATAAATAAGTTCATCATCATTCCTATAGATGACATTTTCTTCCAGATTAAAAGATTTCACTATATCTTTTAGCATGCGATTCTTTTCCTCTCTCGTCTCAGTGCACTTGTGCTCCTCGTCTCTGTGGGTGCCGACAAATACGACCTTAACACACCTGTCTCCCTGGGACTTTGAGACGATCATCCTCAAGCAAAGATGTATGATCTGCTCGTTGGTGAGTGTGGACCTGACTCCTTCCCCAACAGATTTCCCCTCCTCATTGTAGTAATAGTTCATAGGATAGTCATCAAAACGCTGGCTGAGATCGGTCACCAGTATACCAAGGGAAAGGTTGTCAATGAATTTAGGCAGAATCTCTAAAAATTGAGGCTGTCCACCACAGTCACTCATCTCACCAACAATCTGACCGTCTGGTACCTTTACATCCTCATCTGGTTTATAGAAACGTGTTATCAGATCCTTCTCCACTTCATCAGTTGGTACGGCTGGTGCGTTGACAGCCTTACGGATAAATCTCTGAATTCCTGCTATTGGACCTGTAGGAATAGATTCAGCAACATAATCCTTGGCGGTCTTCATCATCATGTCAGAGTAATCATCCACATTAATTCTCCTGAGCTGCTTCCCATCCACTCCAATTCTGTTTATGGTAACAGCTCGTACAGGCGTTTCAGCACAGGGTGTGCTGACACGTGTGGAAGGAGGATTCTCACCTAGTATAAGTGCAAGAGTATGGCTCTTGCCTGCTCCAGCAAAGCCAAACATTATACACCTCAATGCATAATAAATCACCTTGATGAAACTCATGGCCTTATCGAAACCATATCGATTCTTTACACTCGAACATGCTATAAAGGAGAGATGAGAGAGTTCCATATGTGACCACATACACTATAACATGAGTTATTATGGAATGCCATTGTGTAGAACTAAGGAATCTAGTTTGGATCATGAATATCATTACAACACACACAAACATACAGATTATTAATACACACTATCTTCTTCACAATGATCAGAACTCTAACACTGCACAAGTGACTCTCTACTATAATAGACCTTTTTGTGTAAGGTACCGAGGAATTTAATTTTGTGTGATGTCACATCTGTGGTACATTCTTCGCAACTGCAGTGTATTTTGCCATAGAACTCTATTGAAAATTCTATCATTTCTATCTGTCATAGCGCTGCAATACAATCACTGTTCTTTTTTTAAGAAATTTAATAAAATTTACACCGGGGTTGCAAAGAATGTACCACAGAAAATTTTTTTTATCTTACCTGCGGGCTCTTAGAGGCCCGAAGATAGCATACTCCAAGTTTCAAGGCTCCTACTAGTACCGTTGTCGGAGGATTTTCTGTCCCCCCGGAAAAAATGTCCCCCCGGACACTTTTACCTAGGTTTTTCTGTCCGCCCCTAGGATGAATTGTCCCCCGCTTGCAGAACGTTTAAAATCTTGAAGCTATGGCCGCTGCTGTGAAATTCTACAAGGAAATAGCAGATTATTAATTGCTATTTCAGAGGTGCATATTGCAAGGAAGGCAACAGATCGTTTCAAGGTGAAGAAGGCATCACCTTAGATGGGAAGACTATAGTGTTGTAAGAACATTAGAAAGTTGTTATTCTAGTACAGAAGATTAACATATATGTACCTTGACTGTCTGTAGCTCTTTTATACTTTCTCTGTTGATAGGAGGACAGGGATAAAACCATGAAGAAATATGTAGCAGGTAGAGTTCTATTTATGTCAAAAGGTGTGGCACTTGCCAGTGTTGTAATGATGCTAAGTTATTTCACCTGATTCCTGAAATATGACAATAGATGTGGTATGCAAGTAAATTGAGGTCTGATAGTATATGTACAAGTTTGGTAGTGACTTTTTGGTCCCCTTTCAGTTACCCCTTAATGGCAATCAATAGCTAATAATTATCAAACTTTTTCCAAATGGCCAGTAGTCAAACCAATCAAAAACAAGAAAGCTGAAACTGTTTTATATAGAATGATAATAATATGTTGTTAAGTTATATCTAATGACTAGCTACGTAGCTCCTTCTGCTGCATGTGATGCATCTGTGGACTTATTTTATTGTTGTTCTAGATATGATTGTCCAAGATCTATCATTTTGGAAAGTTTGTTAATAATAAACTAATCATAAGGTGATCTCTGCTTACCACCCTCAGTGCAATGGCCTATACAGAACAGTTTAATCAGACTTTACAAAGAAACAACATCCACAGTTAATATTGGTGGACTTTAGAATATAAATCACAATCATACTCTCACTTATAATAATATTGTACATCAGAAGTTCATTGAATGTTAGAGGTAGCCACTGGGTGTTCAGTGTCAGAGTGGTGCCTCTGATTGTGGTCATTTTCCCATAGCATTCGCCACTTCACTTTGCCTTGGTCTTGACCCTGTTCATATAACTTACACAATATTCTGTTCATAAAGAATCAATTGTGAAGTATAGCATGTATATTGCATAATATGCAGAGGTCAGATGGTACAATGTGTACTTGCTGGTTTGGAAAGAAAAATTTCATAGTCATTGACCTGTATTTAGCTAATTCACCTGTTTTTTAGAACTATTGTCGTTTTGTTTTGTTTTGTTTTCTGGTGCTTTTGTCTTTTGTTCCTTGGTGTTTAGTGCTGGTCACTTCGCATGCTTTTGTTCATTATTGTTGTTGTTGCTGCTGTTGTTGTTACTATTATTATTATTATTATTATTATTATTATTATTATTATTATTATTATTATTATAGTTGTTATTATTATAGTTGTTATTATTATTATAGCTAGCTGTTATTATTATATTGTTATTATTGTTATTATTAGTCAAATACGTATAAAAATAAATATAAATAAATAAATAAATAAATAATGGACGTGTAACAAGTGTAGCAAAGAAGATTAACAATGAACTACTGACAAAGTCTATAATAGCTACCTTCATATTGTATCAAAAACAAAAATACAAGGGACAGAATATCCTAGGAATTTTTGTCCGCCAGGGGACAATAAATCCTAGGGGGGGACATAGGAAATTCTGTCCGGGGGATAACTTATCCTAGGAAAAACCGTCCGGGGGGGACAAATTTAGTGGGGGACAGAATTTCCTCCTACACCGGCTCCACACCTATTGGGTCGTTCGTCCAGGCACGTACGCACACACACTACCGCTGGTAGGCGTGGTCTTGACAAGTAGTATAGAAGCGATCGTAAAAATGTCTGAACGGCCTCCTCCAGTCTACCCTATCCAGGTAGGAGGCATCCAACCTCAGCAGCAGGCTTACTCACAGAGTCCATATGGCCAAGCAGCGCCACAACCCTACGTTCAGCCGTCGCTTCAACCACCACCGCCAGCGGTTGTGGTAGCTTCCCCTGCACCGGGTGCTGTAGCTTACCAACCACAAGTTATTGGAGCTGCTCCACAAGTGATACTTGTGAGTTCATAGTATTATGTTCTGACAAGATAGCTAGTTAGCTAGCCAGTTAATTTGATGGTACATCCAATTTTTCAATTTTTGGTGCTCTGAGCTTGTCCCTGGTGCAATCTGAGGCTAAGTATATAATGGATTTTATACTTACCACCTTCCTCTGAGTCTCTGGCAACCCTTTTGCTAAAGAAGGACCTGATGTCTTTTGATTGTCTTTGCCTCTTCATATTGCAGCAATGCTATTTGACCACATGTACATGACAAGCAGCTGATCTAGCAGTTGACTTGACAACCATGTACTTGTTAAATACGTAGTCTATTTCAGGGGAGTAGGAAGATGATTTTAGGTGGGGGGGGGGAGGCATCATTTAAGCTAAAGTCCCCTCCCCCCACTTCTTACCCAGCCATCTGAGATTACAGTTTCAGGGTGAAGTTACAGATTATAGATAGTTGATAAATTTTTCCAAAGTAAAACTAAGATGTAATCTTCAGCTATTTTCTCTTGGTTAGCTAGGTGCATCAGTTCTTGCTGTATGAACAGATAGTTCAGCCTACAGTGAGTCATTGTGCTTCTCAAGTATGTCTTCAGTCTCATTAGAGAAGAAAATGACCTTTCAGCAGTCACATTTGTCACAGGAAATGTGAAGAAGATCTTCAACACCTTATCTACTTCACTCAGTAGCTATATCCTTATAAATAGCACTTTGCTCTATTTCTTTATGTGCCATGCTATTCTCATGTTCCTGAAAGTGCTGCAGAGCCTTTCTCCAGGTTCCAAACCTTAATGTAAAACTTTGACACTTGCAGGAAGTTTTACCACAGCTTATATAGTAAAGAAATATTTTTAACTTAGATCTTCAAACACTTATCTAGGAATACTTTTCATACCAACTAGGCTTTATTTTCCTCGAGTAAGCTTTAAGCTTTCCTTCTTTATACTCTTTACTCTGATGTGCGTGACTCACCTTGGAATCAGACGTATCCAACAGATGGTAAAAAAATTATATTCATACAGCACCGACAATCACATTTACAAGGAACACAAGAGGAAATACCACAGGGTTGCCAATCCCCAAAGGAAAAAAAAGGAGACTTTTTATGTAGGAAGATCATAAATATTCTTATAGTTAATTCTATAGTTATTATAAGTTGTTTGTAAGTGGCTGACTTGCTCAGCCAGAGTAGTTCAGCACTTGATTGCTGCTCATAACAATATCTGTCAAAATTCACTTAAAGCAGATAGAGTTGAATTATGAAGAGAATCAGTTTTTATTGCTTTTACCATACTAAAAATACATTCAGCTGATTGCTATGAGGAAGTGACAGCATAAACTTAGGCAAATGCTTGAGATCTACCTCTAGTAAGATAGCAATAATTAATAGTGGAATATAGTAGTGAAAACAGGAGGCCAGGAGGGGACCCTTAAAAGCAGGAGAGTTGGCAACCCTGATATCATGGTTTCGAATCTCTTTCCCTTAAACTCAAACACTTGAAGGTTCTGACTCAGAGGTTCAGAAGTAGAAGCCTCTCTTGTATCAAAAAAAGGAGTTTAGCTTCTTTTGAGCCATGTCACGTGAGCCTTAAAAGTTAAAAGTAAATATATATGTAGTATATATGATCATGGATTTTGTGGTTAGTACACGTATTTTACACTTTAGTGTATAAGTAAAGTGTAAAATAGTGAAGCACTTACTATCACCACACACATGCACACAGAGTGACACACACTATACACAACTGCAAAGGTCTGTGAAAAGTGGGGGGGGGGGGCACCAGCAAGCACCAGGTCTGGTGCCCCCCTGCTTCCTACCCCCCTGTATTTAACAAGTAGCTACATGGTTGTCAACCACTAACATTAGTGTCATACATGGGATATGTAGCTTGTACTTGTAGGGACCAGGCTAAGCAAATATGAATTTCATGAACATCATTAAATTGAAAGGGGGGTGCATGTGCACCCCCCTGCATCCCCCCTGCATATGGGCCTGACTCTTTAGTAAAGACAGCACACTCAATTCATTTCCAACCTCTACACTACTTTTAGTGATTTCAGTCTATTAATTTCAGTACCATCCACACCAACAGGAAGTCTTGGTAGGACTGAAGTTATTAAATATCTATCCTAGATATTAATTGTATAGTCTTTGGGTATCATCCACACCTCCAAATTGAAAAGCAACTGTTTTGTAATAGTAGCGTAGTTATCCTTCCTCTGTTTTAGGGTGCTCCAGTGTTGTATTATCAGCCTCCAAGGTTTGAGTACAAACCTAATGATTTCCTGATCACTACAATCCTCACTATCATTGTGTGTGGCTGTTTCTCTCCTCTCTCTCTCATGTTCTCCTTACCTGCACTCTACTTTGCCATACAGGTAAGGATGGACAATCTTACTGGACAATCTTACTGGACAGTGGAATATTGGGGTACAGAGGCCATACTTACCCACAAGACAGGAAGAGGATATGCAACTTAGCAAATGATTCCTACCAGCTTGTGGGAAGTAACATATAGGATTCCATCTCTATTATTCTATGGAGAGTTCAGTATAACCTCTTGTTGCCTCTAGCAGCTGGATGTGTCCCTGAGAGTACATTCTGCTCTCTTTAGTAAATAGTTATACTGACCAATCGGATAGCTTAAACTCATCTATAGATTTATTTTTGTGTTTTATCTAACAGTGGATAAGAGTATAATAACATAAGAGGATGTTGTGGTAATGCTCTGTTTGTGACAGAACCCCTTAAATTTATGCATTTTTTCAGAGTTCAAAGTCAGCTAAAGCTAACTCAATCAAATTAGCTCGTTCCCAGGGGATGATAGCGGCATATCTCAATGCTGCTGCTGTGATATTTGCTCTGGTTGTGGCTTTTGTTGTGTCTGCAGCTGTTATTGATGCATATGCAGAAAGTTATATCATGGACAAATGTATTCGTAGAGGTATGTGCAGTCTGTAGAGGTATGTGTAATTAAAGTTTCAGGGTTTCACCAACAACATAATTATATGCTATGGTGGAATCTAACCTCTTATCCCAAATTATTAATATTGAAAACTATTCTGTCCTAGTATAGGGTAGCTATTGCTATTGCTAGTCTTGTAATAATGGTGGTTATGTGTTTTTCTGTTCAGCTGAGGATCGTGGATATGGTGGTCGATGCTAATATTATAACTTGTACAAAAATTATCACATCAATCTTGTTTCTTCATTATTAATGACTCATTTAAATACTTGTTTAATAATCAACCAGTGAATTAATATTCAGTTTTTTTACATGTATATAGCTATATAGTTCATGAGTAGATTTCCTGCTTGTAATTACATCACGTTTAGAATCTATAGTGAAGAGGAAGACACAAAAAGTAGAAGCCATGGTGGCCCTCAGAAAAATAAAAACATGCATCATAAGCAATTCCAGAGCTTAACTTTGAAGTGCTATACTGCAATAAAGTATTTGAAAGTAAGAGTGATAATGAGCTGAAAGAATACATTTTTGTGTGGACAGACCTCTCTCTTCATTCAAGCTATCAGAAAGGAGGAGGCAATTGCTTCCAATGCCTCATTGTAGGTAGTTACATCACTGATAGCTATTAATTAATCACAAGGGACAACCAGAGCTGCTGTGATGGCGGCTACAATATGTAGTAAAAAGTAATATTCAGGATTCCTAGATATAGCTAACAATGAACAGTAGGGGGAGTTGTGTGGTCAGAGGTGGCATGGTGGAAGAGGATGATTGAGCTCTGTCTCCAATTTCTAGATGGTAACCATTGCGTAGTTCATTATTACAAGTTACTTGTTTACTAATAATAATAATAATATCTAATAATAATTTTTATTATTATTATTGATCAGTTTATTTATGCGTTCGCAAAAATTATATAAAGCTTACTAATAATACAAGCTATAAGGTTTCGATCGAGTGGTTAGATTGTTGTTGTTTACAGAGTAGCTAGCTATGGCCACCTCATTACAACAGTCGTCGTCGTCTTCTCCTCCGCCGACTTATAATGAAGCAGAGAAGAATAGAGACCCTGGTAATCAACAAGTGACTCCCCCTGGTTACCTAGGACCTCAATACAGTATCCCCCAACAACTACAGCAACAGCCAGTCCAATATGTGGTGAGATTCACCTTGCTTCTACCAACTGTAGCCAGCTAAAAGGTTTATTTTTATCTATATATCCAGGTGTCTCCTCAATACCCAGGTTATCCAACTGTTCCCAATCCAAGTGTTCCTAGACCAGACTATCCTGGTCCGCATAACTTTATAGTTTTTGTTATGATAGTCACAGTTCTCTGTGGCATTTTAAATATACTCTCTCTGGCTTTCGGAATCCCTGCAATGATATGTGCACTAATGGTAAAGTTTGAACCTCTAGTTAATAATATTCTTAGCTCTGTAATCAACATATTCACTGCAGCTCTGTATAGCTAGTACCTGGTATCATTATTATTTCATGATTAAATTTTATAATCACTTATGTATAGTCAGGCAGCTACATGTATTGAAAGCCTATACAACAGGTTTCCAGTAACACACGACTTAGATCATGCTTTCAACTGATAGTCCTCTATCAATATTTTATCATCTCACAGAGTATGAATAGAAAACAACAAGGGCAATATCCTACGGCCTCCAAACTGGCAACAGTTGCTTTTATCCTCAGTATAATGGACGTAGTGGCAACTCTCTCTGTGGGATTAGTCATTACTGACATCGTAGTTTATTCTCATGCAGCATCTCAGTGTAGATATGTATACAGGCGTTACTCCACTAATGAATATAGTAAGTTCGGAGTACATAACAATTTTAAGTATATTGAGCTCTCCTAGGTGCTTGGTTCAGAGGTTAATAATGTAACCGCAGTGGACTTGTATTAGGAATAAGGGATGGAGAGTATATATTACAGTGATGGATCCAGGGGGGTACTTTGGGGGCTGAAATTGTACATTCCTAGTGTCTATGTATATAGCTACTGTACAGACGATACTGTGAAATGCAAGTCATAAAAACGATGTAACATACTTTTAGAAATTAACATATTCATTGACACTGTATAGCTACTATGAATGTATAATATTATGATAACACTTATTGCTAAGCTAAGATCTCCAATATTCATATGTAGTTAGCCCCCCCCCCCCTCCCTCCCCCCTCCAAAATTCTTGGATCCACCTTTGTATTAGGTGTGGAAAGTATTAGGGATAGAGAGTATTAGGGGTAGAGAGTATTAGGGGTGGAGAGTGTTAGGGGTGGAGAATATTAGGAATAGAGAGTATGGTACGGGTAGAGAGTATTAGTAATAAGGTTTCCTGATATAACTTTAAGGCCTTAGCTATGTTATTACTTTATAACCCACTGCTCTGAACTAGCTATAAATAAACTGTTGATCACTATGATGTATTTTCCATTTAGGATGCTCTTGATTAATGACAGAAGACATCTTACAAGCTGCCATTATAATAATGCATGCATGTATACATAATGTGTATGTAACTTCACACATAATAATACAGTACGTATATCCATTCATGTTTGATAGTCATGTGTGTGCAGGACTATATATTTAAGTCATGTGTGGTAGCTAGACTGCATAACATTATTAGCTATAATCACCGGTATAATATATCTGTGGTTATTTATATAAATTATCCTGTTATTTTACTTTCTAACCTTGTTCATTGTTCCTTAACGTTAGTTAAGTTGAGTTGTGAGTTGTGTTGTATTAAAATTGTGCAAAAGATAACTAAGCTAGCTAGTTTCAAGCATGCAGATAGCCAGTCCAAGGTTATCACATCATGACCCTTTCATAATGCATCACTATTCATTATATGACTTACCTAGAGCTATAACAGGTCAAGTGCCTGTAAGTCATGACCTATCCTTTTGGAGAGAACTTACTAAAAACATTGTAAGGGTGAGTATGTATGGAAAGAGATATCATGGACAAAAGTCCTCAAAAGAGATGTAGCAAGATAAAAATCTACTCCCTAATGGGAGACTAGTCCTCCAGGTAATAATATAACATTGACATAAGTCAGAGAGTGTATCAAGTTACAAAGTAGATGATTTAATAATACATATGAAATTTAGTGAGTGTATCTATGTTATAGAGTATACAGGATTACCAGTTAGCAGCTAAAAGCATCATAACATATAATTATGTTTGTCCCATTGATCCCACTAATAGTCCGAGTTGGTATTTCTCCATGATGTCAATCCTTAACTGAGAGAGGAAGTAAACACACACGCATATCAAGTTTGAGAAATAACCACTTCAAACACATAATATCCTATATCACATATCTATTACCGAGTGGCACATACCTGTACGTGTTAATACAGCTGTCCAGATCATTCAGTACTACTGCAGCAATAACACAACAAAAGCCACAACCAGAGCAAATATCACAGCAGCAGCATTGAGATATGCTGCTATCATCCCCTGGGAACGAGCCAGTTTGATTGAGTTTGCTTTAGCTGACTTTGAACTCTGCAAAAATGCATAGATATTAAAGGTTTAATTTATCTAATTCATAATAGAGCACTACTAGCCTTCTCTATTTAATACCAGCTTCCTCTTAAAAAGAGAATTAGCCTCACCTCTATTATTTTAATACCAGTATATAGACATGATTACAAATATACTTGACTGCTGTGGTTTGATGATGTTAGAACTACTGTTCAGTATTATACAATATTAACATGTACACTAATTAAACAGAGGAGCTGAAATTCATTAAAATAACAATGAATATAATTATTTCTTTTTACATTTAGTACCAAAACAAGAAGAAGAAACAGTAAAGAAGTAGTAGAGAAGTACATGGAATATTTAAGTAATGTAGTTTTGATGTTTGCATGTACAATTCAATCATGTGTGATATTTTTCAAGTACTAATTTTGCCTAAGGTGTACTGTTGTTTAGTTAGTAGTTTTGGACTATTAGTTAGTTTTCAGTTAGTTATTGGAATCTTACAACATTTTAGTATAGTTTTAGTTAGTTACAAGAGCCTAGCATTAGTTTAGTTCTAGTTAGTTACAAGACCATGGTAGCTATTTTGGGGCAATCAACTTATACAATCATAGTTTAAGTTAGTTGGAAATGTAATTTTTTTGCTTCCATGGGATGAATGCTGCTTGTTAACTACAAACATTAATACAATAATTATCAGCTGGAGGTGTGCTCAACTAATATTAGATTCAACCTCTGCTCTCATTAGTTTTAGTTTAGTTTTTGGTGCAATATGATGTAAATAGTTTAGTTATAGTTTTGGCAAGTAAGTGAACTACAGTTTAGTTTAGTTTTAGTAGTGAAGAAATTACTGAACTATTATCCATTTCAGTTTTAGTTTTAGTTAACTAATACAACAGTGCTAAGGTGGCTTGTGGAGTGCTTATGCATAGACAAACAGCAGCCTACAGCAGTTCCATGGGGGACAGGTATTGACAGTAGCAAATGAGGGACACCTGGAGGGTATGAATCAATCATAACTGACACTAATGTTTATAATGTAACCAACATCAGTTATGCATCTATGCATCAATGAACACACAAAATCAGACAATTATTCTTATGTCCAGACCTGTACAAGCCCTGGAGATTGCTCTCTAACCTAATTATTATGCTTCCTGTATTAATATGTTCCCTTCCTCACCCACCTCTCTTTTTTTACTGAGCATGCTCACTATTATTAAATTAATTACCTATCTCTGTGATTGTTATTTCTTTTTGTATGAACTGATTGATCTCTGTTGTTGACTGTGGTGTCTTGTGGGGCACTGAGATAGCTAGCTACATTGATCTTAAAGCCTAGAACTTGTCTGTGGAACTTACGACCTAACAGCTTGACAGCAAGACATTTCTAGTAAGTTCCAGCGATAACATGTTAAGCTGTTCTTCAGTCATTGTGGCTCAAAAATAATGTCAAGTCTTGTCAAAAGAGTGCCACTTTTGTCAGTTTCATCATAGATAGAGACTCTATGATCAACTCTTATAAGATTAGTTTTGCACAGACTATTTGCTATGCTAAATTTTGTTGAAGTTGAGTTGAGATCTGAACACAGTGCTGCTATAAATCTACTGATTTTTGAAATGTTGTCATTAATACCTATATTAATCAAGGGGGAGGATCCAGAAAAATAAAAAGGGGGGAGGGTCTAAGGAGACTCTGTAGGTAGCTAGATACTTACCCTAATTATGTTTATGAAGTAGCCAAAGGATTATCTTTAACAGAAACAATTTTTATAGCATCCTTTTTCCCAGTAGAGGAGTGAAAATGACTTCTGAGTTTTTCTAGTGCACTTTTAAAGTCTGTAAGTGGCTAGTTAACAAGAATTCCAAGGTTTTCATTGTAGGCCCACATTTCCCAAACAACACACAGTACTTGCAATAACCTCTATTATCAATTCAGAATATACAAGACCATTAAACTGTGACAAGCAATTACTCTGAAAACACTATTGAAAAATCAAGGAGGAAACTTAGTTTAAGTCCTGGAACAAAATGATTCTTCAACAGAAAGTAGTTCTCATCATCATTAAGACGGCAACAAGCTCTAAATTAACTACCCTGCCAAAATCACCACTCTTATATAACAGAATCACTATGACTAGTTAGTTCTGAGTACATAACAATTTAGAGTATATTAAGCTCTCCTAGGTGCTTGGTTCAGAGGTTAATAATAATGTAACTGCAGTGTACTTGTATTAGGGACAATGGATGGAGAGTATTAGGGATAGAGAGTATTAGCAGTGAAGAGTATTAGGGATAGAGAATATTAGGGATAGAGAGTATAAGGGATAGAAAATATTAAGGGTGGAGAGTATTAGGGATGGAGAGTATTAGGGGTGTAGAGTATTAGGGAGAGGTAGAGAGTATTAAGGTGTTCTTACCTGAGGCCTTAGCTATATTATGTTATTACTATTTTATAACTCATTACTCTGAGCTATAAATAAACTATGATGTATTTTCCATTTAGGATGCTCTAGTTAATGACAGAAGATATCTTACAAACTGCCTTTATATGTATATATAACTACATGGCGTGTATGAACTTCACACATTCATCCATTCATGTTTTATAGTCATGTTTGTGCTGGACTAAAACATTTCCTTTGGTCATGACCCTTTCATAATGCATTATTCATTATAAGAATTAGTGTTTCTCCTATATAGAGCTATAACAGGTCAAGTGCCTGTAAGTCTTGACTTATCCCTTTGGAGAGAACTGTATACTAGTAGAATGCAAAACATTGTAGGGGTGAGTATGTATGGAAAGAATCATCATGGACAAAACTCCTCAAAAGAGATGGTAGCAAGATAATAGAAATCTCTCCCTAATGGAAGACTAGTCCCCCAATCAATGATAATATTATTAGTTATATGACATTGTCATAAGTGAGAGAGTGTATCAAATTACAAAGTAGAAATTCAGTGAGTGTATACAGGATTAGCTAGCTATCACTTAGCAGCCAAAATCATAATATATGTGCTATTAACCCGACTGTAAGTCTGAGTTGGCAGTTCTCCATGATATCGATCCTTAACTGAGAGAGGAAGTAAACACACACACATATCAAATTCAATAAACATTACACCACATAATATCTACTATAGAGTGGCACATACTTGTGCTAATACAGCTGTCCAGATCATTTGATACTACTACAGCAATAACAGCTGGTGACACAACAAAAGACACAACCAGAGCAAATACCACAGCAGCAGCATTGTTAAGCTGTTCTTCAGTCATTGTGGCTCAAACCTTGCCAATGAGTGCAATTGTAACTGGCAGACTAGAGACAAAAGCTTAATAATAATATTAGAACAGCCAACTTGTAATAGCACATGAGTCAATTAGAATGTTCCAGAACTCAGGAAACTAATTAACACTACATGAGATAATGACTATTAACACTATAGTTACATGATGCAATGCTACATTACTCCCTCACCCTCATCAAGTTTTTGTGTCCACACAAAATCAGCGAGTTACATAATCACAATACCGGATTGGAGATTGTCGGTCCTCGCTGAGGACGAGCATCAGAGATTGGGGGATCAGGTGTAGAGCGACATCCAATATTGTCCATACTAGTATACCCCCAACAGAGGATCTGCCTGCAACAATATCACTGTACAATGATGGCACGGTAGCCTTAAGGAAACCTGCAGATGGTTGCATATTTTGTCCACTCTTGATGCTTGCATGGCATCACTAGGCTTTGCTCGTGACATCAGGGCTTTTGACAGATGGTTCTGCCTTGGTGGGCCATAGCAGAGCTTGAGCCGATTATGATGGACTATAAAGTTTTGTGAACCCCCTATCAGTTGTATTCTGTAGTTGACTGGTCCAGTTTTGTCTACGATAGCATAGGGACCTTTCCATAGGCTAGAAAACTTCTTAGTTCGGCCTTGTTTGATGGCTGGGTTGTACAGCCAAACACGATCACCTACGTTCAACTTTTCTCCTGTACTATTGCGATCATAATGTTGCTTCTGGCACCTGTAACTTTGAAACTGCCTGTGGTAAAAATACCATCAGGCAGTTACAAAATAATATTATTAGCTAGTAATCTTTAAAATGATTGTGCAAACTTTACATGATAAGACAGTTCAGATAGGTTCAAATGTCCACAATGCCACTGTACTAAGGGCTCAATTGACACTGGAAAGGGGTTCGTGGGGTTCTCTTGACATTCTTGCTGCTCCAGCCTGCAATATGGTGGGAAAGATGCCATCAAAAGAGGACAAAGTATCAAGATTTACATCCCCCCTTCATAGCTGTGGCTGTGTTGCTTTTATACTAACCACCTATTGCACCAGGCCATAGTCTATTTTTTAGTACTTGGTGATATCACACATTATTTTGATGATTCTACTAGGTATGTATATTATGTACACTCCTGCTTTCGTGTTATGGACAGCATAACATTATTCTTGTGGCAATGAATTTAGATGGTCAAGTACTTAGTCTCCTTTAGGTGTAGGGACACAATGCTATGAGGAAAATGAGGTATGAAAAGGGGGAAGAGGGAAGAATTATAATGAAAGGGAGAGGGAGGAGTGGAATGAGAAAAGTAATCATGCCATACTTTTAGAATTGAGAGAATTTGAGTGCCAGTCTTTTCATCAATTCTTAGCCTGGAAAGAGAAGGATGAAGAAGATAACGACACATTTTATGCACAATCAACTGGGGAAAAGCCTTTTAATGACAGTACAAATGATGAAACTGATAATCATTTTCATGCACTAGAGATGCATGAATTATTGTCTAGTGCTATGCTAGATACTACTATTCATGATGTCAAGATAGAGATTCCCACCAGAATAAATGGACTAAGTGCAAAACTGACAAAAAAGGTAGGGAAGGTGTTAAGAAACCTTGAATGTAACGTACATATCCAGTTACCACTAGTGGGTAATAATGGCAGGGTTAAGGTGATCTATCTTCCAGCACATACAAATCATTCACTTACAATTGAGAAAGAAGCCAAGAGCATCCCTTTGACATGGAGCACTCAAGCAGAGATCTCGGCCAAGCTGCAAAAAGGAATTTCAGTTGATAAGATAATGATGATTTATGAAGGTGCAGGTATAAATTAACTGTCTCCCACCTGTCAGAACTTTACATTCCTCCTTCCTCGCCACTACATAGTAAATTATATTGGATACTTTTGAATCATCCTTTACATAGGTGTCCCTTATTCAGAGGTAAAATAATACACTACCATATTAGCATGGGCAGAAAAAAATGTCCCTTACAGAGAGGTTGAGTGTCTTTATTCAGAGGTTTCACTGTATAGTGGATCTACCTAATCAGAACCTCCATAAGTACATACAAGGCACCCACAATAGTTGATACATAAACTGTCTTTATTCTGATAGTCTATTAACTTAGGTTAAGCAACCACTCAGCACAACCAATGGAAGTTAGCCATAATATAACAGTTTGGAAATCTGTATTGAAACAGTATTGAAATAAACAAGCCCACAGCAATCAGCTGCCAAAATAGAGAAAAACACCCAAATTCTCTTGAAAAAAATATTGTAGGTGACTTAATACAATAGGCCATTGGCAGCAATCAAATGGAAAAAAAAAAAACATAGTAAGCTAGCAAATAATATAATTATGATACAGCTACTCATACCATTTTATAGCCACTGAATCCTCTAACAAGTTTTCTACATAGAGAAGGTCAATGGTGCATCAGATGCTAGGCAACTGCATGTTTCAAAGCTTGACTCAATTCTTTGAGTCACCGACCAAACACCATGAAGTTTGGTCTCTGCTAGTACAATTTGAAGCTAAGAACAGCAGCTTCTTCTCTTCCCTGTTGAATGCATCTGACATGAATTCACATATAACACAGATGCTATGGCCAGGGACCTGGGGCACAAACATTAAACTCCTAGCAGTAACAACTTACTTTTTCATGTCCCACTGTATATTGTTTCCAAACCAACGGAACGAGCCATAGAAGAGACCTGCACACATAATGCCAGCTAGCCAGCTTACTTTACTTAAATGCATGACCTTAAAGGTCAAAGGTGACGATCCACGCCCTTAATTTAAAGGTCAAAGGTGATGGTCAGCGATCCTGTACCGTCATTCAATTTTTAAGCTACCGGTACACAACACCGTGACTCTAGACACAGCGAATTTATAAACCATCATCATGATTCAATAGCATGATTTATAAATCAGCACCATGATTTACTATATCAACCATATAATTTATAAATCAGCACCATGATTTACTATATCAACCATATAATTTATAAATATTTATATGCTATTCTACTGAATTTAGAGACAAACGGCACCCATACTGTTTATCTATTGGTCGTCCTGGCACACACACGTACACCCTACTACTGGTAGGCGTGGTCTTGACAAGTAGTAGAGAAGCGATTGTAAAAATGTCTGGACGACCTCCTGAACAGCCTCCTCCAGTTTACCCTATCCAGGTACGAGGCATCCAACCTCAGCAGCAGGCTTACTCACAGAGTCCATATGGCCAAGCAGCGCCACGACCCTACATTCAGCCGTCGCTTCAACCACCACCGCCAGCGGTTGTGGTAGCTTCCCCTGCACCGGGTGCTGTAGCTTACCAACCACAAGTTATTGGAGCTGCTCCACAAGTGATACTTGTGAGTTCATAGTATTATGGTCTGACAAGATAGCTAGTTAGCTAGCCAGTTAATTTGATGGTACATCCACTATACTCTCTAGCAAAGACAGCACGCTCAATTCATTTCCAACCTCTACACTATTTTTAGTGATTTCAGTCTATTAATTTCAGTACCATCCACACCAACAGGAATTCTAGGTAGGACTGAAGTCATTAAATATAGAGTCTTTTAATCTAGCCTGGATATTAACTGTATAGTCTTTGGGTATCATCCACACCTCCAAATTGAAAAGCAACTGTTTTGTAATAGTAGCGTAGTTATCCTTCCTCTGTTTTAGGGTGCTCCAGTGCTGTACTATCAGTCTCCAAGGTTTGAGTACAAACCTAATGATTTCCTGATCACTACAATCCTCACTATCATTGTGTGTGGCTGTTTCTCTCCTCTCTCTCTCATGTTCTCCTTACCTGCCCTCTACTATGCCATACAGGTTAGGATGGATAATCTTATTGGACAGTCTTAGCTAAGTAATGGAATGTTGATGGTACAAAGGTCATATTTAGCCACAAGGCAGGAAGAGGATATGCAAATTAGCAAATGATTCCTACCAGCTTGTGGGAAAGAAGATTACTAACATATAGGATTCCATCTCTATTATCCATATATGGAGAGTTCGGTATTACTTCTTGTTGCCTCTAGCAGCTGGATGTGTCTCTGAGGGTACATTCTGTTCTCTTAGTGAATAGTTATACTGACCAATCGAATAACTTAAATTCTCATCTATGGTGTTGTATTTAACAGTATAATGACATAAGAGAATGTTATGGTAATACTCTGTAATTATGGTTTATGACACAGAGCCCCTTAAATTTATGCATTCTTGCAGAGTTCAAAGTCAGCTAAAGCTAACTCGATCAAATTAGCTCGTTCCCAGGGGATGATAGCGGCATATCTCAATGCTGCTGCTGTGATATTTGCTCTGGTTGTGGCTTTTGTTGTGTCTGCAGCTGTTATTGATGCGTATGCAGAAAGTTATATCATGGACAAATGTATTCGTAGAGGTATGTGTAGTGTGTCCTAGAGGTATATATGTGTAGGGTATTAGGTTTCACCAACAACATAATAATATTATGACACTAATGCTATGGTGGAATTTAGCCACCTAGGGGATATGTCCCAAATTATCATCTGTAGAAATGAGGTTTAGTGTAACTAATTGGTCCTGGTAGAGGGCTATTGCTATAGCTAGTCTTGTAATAATAGTGGTAATGTGTTTTTCTGTTCAGCTGAGGAGGAATATGGAGGAGGAGGAGGATATTATTACAGCCATCAATGCTATTGATATAACTTGTACAAAAATTATACATTAATCTTGTTTAATGACTCATTTAAATAGTAATAATCAACTTCAAAAATTCAGTTATCAGAGTATATAGTATAGTTCATGAGTAATTTCCTGTTCATAATTACATCACATGTTTGGAATCTACAGTGAAGAGGAAGACACATCCTCAAGGGGCCCTCCAACATGCATTATAAGCAATTGCAGAGACATAAATTTGAAGTGCTATAATAACAATAATGAAGAAAATATTTGAAAAGAAGCAAAAAATGAGTGATAATGAGCTGAGAGAATACCTATACATTTTTGTGTTGACAGACCTCTCTCTTCCAATTCAGAAAGGAGGAGGCAATGGCTTCCAATGCCTCATTGTAGGTAGTTACATCACTGATAGCTATTAATTAATCACAAGGGACAACCTGAGCTGATGTGATGGTGTAAAGAATAATATTCAGGATTCCTAGAAATATTATAGCTGATAGCTAACAATGAACAGTAGAGCGAGTTGTGTGGTCAGAGGTGACATGGTGGGCGAGGATATGAGCTCGGTCTCCCATTTCTGGGATGGTAACTACGGCGTAGTTCATTATTATCATAATAATTATCATACAAGTTGCTTGTTCACTAATCAGTCTATTTATGCGCTCGCAAAATATTATAAAGCTTGGTATGGCTTGATAGCTAAAGAGTAGCCAATTCGATCGAGTGGTTAGAGAGTATGATTGTTGTCTAAGGAGTAGCTATGGCCACCTCACTGCAACAGACGTCGTCTTCTCCTCCGCCGACTTATAATGAAGTGGAGAAGAACAGTGATCAACAAGTGACTCCCCCTGGTTACCTAGGACCTCAATACACTATCCCTCAACAAGTCCAGCAACAGCCTGTCCAATATGTGGTGAGATTCAACTTGCTTCTACTAACTGTAGCCAGCTAAAAGGTTTATTTTTATCTATATATCCAGGTATCTCCTCAATACCCAGGTTATCCAACTGTTCCCAATCCAAATTTTCCTAAACCAGACTATCCTGGTCCACATAACTTCATAGCTTTTGTTACGATAGTCACAGTTCTCTGTGGCATTTTAAATATACTCTCTCTGGCTTTCGGAATCCCTGCAATGATATGTGCACTAATGGTAAGTTTGAACCTCTAGTTAATATTCTTAGCTCTGTAGTTAACATATTCACTGCAGCTCTGTATAGCTATAATTATTATAGGTAACAATCATGATTTATAATCACTGATGTACAGTCAGGCAGCTACATGTATCCTCTTAGACAACTCAGCCTTTAATTAGGGCAGGTTCTCCCACATGCATGTTTGTCATTGAGCACCTTCCTACTCACCCTCATCTTAGTTACATCTGACTACCTACTTACTATACCTACTTACTCTTTCAACTTTCCAAGAAAAGAGTGATACCCTCTCCCAATATGCTAATTAAAGAAGTGCCAATGAAGCCTTACAACAGGCTTCCAGTAACACACGACTTTTTGATCATGCTTTCAACTGATAGTCCTCTGTCAATATCTTCATCTCACAGAGTTTGAATAGAAAACAACAAGGGCAATATCCTACAGCCTCCAAACTGGCAACAGTTGCTTTTATCCTCAGTATAATGGACATAGTGGCCACTCTCTCTGTGGGATTAGTCATTACTGACATCATAGTTTATGCTCATGCAGCATCTCAGTGTAGATATATACATGTATACAGAGACTACTACTACACTGACACTACTGAATATAGTAAGTTCGGAGTACATAACAATTTAGAGTATATTAAGCTCTCCTAGGTGCTTGGTTCAGAGGTTAATAATGTAACTGCAGTGGACTTGTATTAGGGATAAGTGATGGAGAGTACTGTATAACTGGTAATGTTAACGAGAAAGTAATGTTAATGAATTTAACGAAGAGTAGTAGATTGTTATCATTACTACTTGTTAAAATAGATTAGTACTAGTAATTCTGGCATCATTCACGTGTAGTACTGTACTAAACCGTTAACTTTATTTACCGTTAACATGCCTATACTACCATTTTTTGGAAAATCGTTAAACATTATACCTGTTAACATTACCAGTTATACAGTATTAGAAATAGAGAGTATTAGGGATAGAGAGTTTTAGGGATAGAGAGTATTAGGGGTGGAGAGTATTAGGGAGTATTAGTAGTAAGGTGTTCTTACCTGAGGCCTTAGCTATATTATGTTATTACTATTTTATAACTCATTGCTCTGAGCTATAAATAAACTATGATGTATTTTCCATTTAGGATGCTCTAGTTATTGACAGAAGATATCTTACAAACTGCCTTTATATGTATGTATACATGATGTGTATGTAACTTCACACATTCATCCATTCATGTTTGATAGTCATGTTTGTGCAGGACTAAAACATTCCCTATGGTCATGACCCTTTCATAATGCATTATTCATTATAAGACTTAGTGTTTCTCCTATATAGCAGGTCAAGTGCCTGTAAGTCTCGACTTATCCCTTTGGAGAGAACTGTATACTAGTAGAATGCAAAACATTGTAGGGGTGAGTATGTATGGAAAGAATCATCATGGATAAAAGTCCTCAAAAGAGATGGTAGCAAGATAATAGAAATCTCTCCCTAATGGAAGACTAGTCCCCCGATCAATGATAATATTATTAGTTATTATGACATTGTCATAAGTGAGAGAGTGTATCAAATTACAAAGTAGAAGTTCAGTGAGTGTATCTAAGTTATAGAGTATACAGGATTAGCTACCACTTAGCAGCTAAAATCATAAATGTATGTGCTATTAACCCGACTGTAAGTCTGAGTTGGCAGTTCTCCATGATATCGATCCTTAACTGAGAGTGGAAGTAAACACACACACACATATCAAATTCAATAAAAACTCCTCCACATAATATCTACTATAGAGTGGCACATACTATTACTTGTGCTAATACAACTATCCAGATCATTTGATACTACTACAGCAATAACAGCTGGTGACACAACAAAAGACACAACCAGAGCAAATACCACAGCAGCAGCATTTTTAAGCTGTTCTTCAGTCATTGTGGCTCAAATCTTGCCAATGAGTGCAGTTTCAGCTCAAACCTTGCCAATGAGTGCAGTTTCATCATAGACAGAGGGGACTAGGCCTCTCTATTATAAGATCAGTTTTACACATACTTTTTCCCCCTATTAGCTAGCTAGGTATGCTATTTGTTGAAGCTGAGTTTGAGATTAAGGATCAACTGAACACAGTGTTGCTATAGATCTACTGATTTTTGAAATGTTGTCATACTGAATGGTCTATTATCGCCAAGGGGATACTATGACAATCTGCCTAGTTGCTTTCAATCTTAGTTGCGCACTAATTAGGGATCCAGTCTTTTCACCAAATCCCATGTGGCTCACATGTAGAGATTGCCCAAAATGCTAGCAGAATAATAGGCATGCCCTAGCACAGGAGAATAATGCCAGAATAATAGGTAAATTTCAGGAGGAAGTGGGTGGAGATAGTGGGTGGGGTCTACAAAATTTAAAGAGTACTGTAGCTTCCATTCTGGTCTAGCGCTTGTAAATCTATTCTAATGATACAACCTTCTGCAGCTGCAGAACGTGTTTTTTTACTCCTTGCTAACTCATTTAAAGAATAAAAACTCAATTGTTACAACTCTAGATTCACATTATCTAATTATAGCCTATGATAAGACCATAGATAAAGAATAATAGGCAAAATTTTAAGAATAATAGGTGGAAACTGTGAGAATAATAGGCAAACTTTGTGGCATAGGAGAATAGAATAATAGGCAAAAAAATTTAGCATAATTGGGCAACCCCTACTCACATGCACGGCAATCATAGATCTTATAGACTACGTACCCGGGCGCGGCCGGCGGGACCGGGATATATATTGGAAACGCGGTCACGTGCGCCCATAGTAACAGTTAGTTCATTGTGTGCATGTGGTTTATACATTCCTCATTATGGTTACTACAAGCTTGCCGAAAAACGAACTTTTTCCTTTGATGTTCTGAGGTAAGATTACCAGTGCTATACCATAGCTGTTATCTAGACTGTATTGTTCCTGCAAAATAAAGTGCTTTGCAACTGAAGTGTACCTATTCAAGTCCCTACCTTGCAAATCTCGTTTTGTACCTGTATCTTTCCTCCTGTCAACTTAATTAGGGTCTGCAACACAAAAAATGAAGATTCAAGAATCCAATTCTCCACAGTTCCAACAATATGAACTCATTAGGTGAATGTCAAATCCAACACAAATTTGTACCCTGCAGACTTCTTCAGCTCCGCAGGCTAAAAAATTAGTTCCAGCTTTTCGCGTATTTAGATTGAGGTCCACCCTCCAAAATATAAAAAATCTTATCTTGGTCTAAATGATGCGCAGTGCTTCTTCTGTCCACTGGCTGTGTGTGTAAGTGTTAAATAGTGATGCTTTGGCGTGCTAAGTAGAGCTAAATCCCTTGTACTTTGGTCAGTCATCCAAAAGCGGGCAATTTCTGTGGTTTGTATGGGCCCAATTTTCCTGCAGAGCAAGGTAGTTTTCCCCTCGCATCATTTATAGTTAGGGGGAGGCCTTGCTTGTGCGTGACCATAGTTAGAGCCGGGTCTATTGTTTTTTGCCATCAGAGATGCAAGTGCAAAGCAGTGTAAGGCACGCTGAGGTAATCTTTGATGGATTCTAGAGTTGCTAGAACTGTATCCTGATGGCTAATAGATGGAACATTTATGTCTACTTGGAAATATAGGTTGGGAGTTTAGGCAAGAAATTGCTGTCTCATGGCCACTAGAACAAGATCAGGTAAAGAAGCGTCCTAACCATTAAAATCTAACTCACCAATACCTTTTGCATGATGTAGGTGATAGAACACCTACATACGGTGAATTGATTGACCTTCTTGACGATTCCGAAAAGAATTGTTCATTGAGTGATAATGTGTCGGACATCCTTTACTCCTGGAATAAGCATTGGATGTTGCAAACGATTTCATGCAACTGTGATGCGCATTGCTGCTCCAACGAGGTCATCATTAAGGGGTCCCAGTAAGCTCTGTGGTTCGCCGCTCACACACTATCGAAAAAAGAAGTGGATTCCTCGTATCCGAAACCCGGGTAAGCAATTCTTAGCAGTTATTAACAGGATTTTTTAGAAAATGAATTTGGAGGGGAGGGGGGAGGAATAGGGGCAGGTTGTTGAACTTGAATCTAGTTCACACTGTTGTCTATTTCAGGAGGCAACACTATTTCAGGGGGTTCCCTCCCTCCCTAACCTGGATGATAGACCCTTTCCCCCTAATCCTACAGGTCCACCTGACAGAGTTCCATTCCCTGATGAACTTTATTATTACGGTCTGAATGAGAAGTTACTGGCCAAAGTTTTCCATTATGTGCAAGCTCAAAAGAAGGGTTCTCTTCCTTGGAGCGTACGAGGAGTTCCCAGCATGTTGTTTTATCAGCAGTTGCATCGCTACATGAAGAAATGGCCTCTAAGTTCCTCTTCAACAAAGACGGCAATTGGAAAGTTGAAAGATCAGAAAAGAGCTGAACAAAGGAGAGATAAGCTTATTCAAGTGCATACACAAAGACAGGCACTTCTTCAAAGAGCACAGGTAGAAAAAGATAAGCTCTTAGAGGAGCATCTGATTACATCAGAAGAACTACATCAATCTATTTCAGACATTGATAAGGAGCAGATCAGTATCTCCAAGAAGAAGAAGAAAAAAATTACTTTGTTGAAAACCCAAATGAATATAAGAAAGAAGTTACTTAAAAAAAAAAATTCAAATTACTTTTAGTCAGTCCCGAAAACAACTTCCAATCAATGACCTTGTTAAGGAATTGGCTGAACATATAGCTGCAAACAGCTTGCCTCCAGAATACTCAGCTTTGATTAGTAACCCTTTTTTATTAGTTGGCAAATCCATTAGTCACAAGTTCGAACTGGAAGAGACATGTGAAGAGAAATGGTACAGAGGAGTTATACTGGGATATGATTTAGTGACTAAACTATATGAAATAGCATATGACGAAGAAGATGAGTCATGTCATTTTGATTTGACACAGGACTTGATAATGGGCAACTTACAAATCATGTAATTATTAATTTTTTTCTGTATACATAATATTATAACTTTGCTAACTTCTTAGCTACCATATATAATGGTTCTGGCCTGATCTATAACTGATGCTTCCTCTCATAAGAAGCACGTCACATTAGGATAGACATTATGCCCTGGAACTTTGCTTCACTGTCCTGTGCAATGACTGTGCATTATCTAACCACAGCACTACAAATTGTATCTTCTAGTGGGTGGTTTGTTTCATGTGAGCATGCATAGCAACTAATTACAGGGTTGTGCAGAATATCCTTGCAACAATAAGTACAAAGCAGGAGTATGGCAACAAGTGGTTAGTAACAATGCAATAGGTAGAAGTTAAGCGATAACTTCCATGAATGAAACATGAAAGCAACCCTGTCCTCCCTTCACACAATGGATTGTATTGGGTGGAGGTGTAACTACTATGAAAATTAGAACTGTTCCATACCTAAAGGTAAGGTACTGACCAACAAATATTCTTATTACTTGCTTAGCAAGTCAAAAATCAATAGCAACAACCAAGTAATGAACTACTGACAGCTATAGATCATCCATTATATATACTCTTCATGATGCTTTCTAAAGTTTGATGTGCATGGTCTAATTCTCTTTTCATCATATTGAAATTTATGGTCAACTTCTGCACACACTCACTACATTGCTTGACTTCCTTTTGCAAGGCTTTTACTTCAGTATCTTTCAAGCCGTACTTCATTGTTGCAGAGGGAGGTTGTTTTGACCCAACAGTTCGCTCAATAAATCGGTAAGCATTGTCAGGCTGATAACCTTTATCCTGCAAATTCTTATCGATGGCGATGTAAACCTTTCCAATTGCCGTCTTTGTTGAAGAGGAACTTAGAGGCCATTTCTTCATGTAGCGATGCAACTGCTGATAAAACAACATGCTGGGAACTCCTCGTACGCTCCAAGGAAGAGAACCCTTCTTTTGAGCTTGCACATAATGGAAAACTTTGGCCAGTAACTTCTCATTCAGACCGTAATAATAAAGTTCATCAGGGAATGGAACTCTGTCAGGTGGACCTGTAGGATTAGGGGGAAAGGGTCTATCATCCAGGTTAGGGAGGGAGGGAACCCCCTGAAATAGTGTTGCCTCCTGAAATAGACAACAGTGTGAACTAGATTCAAGTTCAACAACCTGCCCCTATTCCTCCCCCCTCCCCTCCAAATTCATTTTCTAAAAAATCCTGTTAATAACTGCTAAGAATTGCTTACCCGGGTTTCGGATACGAGGAATCCACTTCTTTTTTCGATAGCGTGTGAGCGGCGAACCACAGAGCTTACTGGGACCCCTTAATGATGACCTCGTTGGAGCAGCAATGCGCATCACAGTTGCATGAAATCGTTTGCAACATCCAATGCTTATTCCAGGAGTAAAGGATGTCCGACACATTATCACTCAATGAACAATTCTTTTCGGAATCGTCAAGAAGGTCAATCAATTCACCGTATGTAGGTGTTCTATCACCTACATCATGCAAAAGGTATTGGTGAGTTAGATTTTAATGGTTAGGACGCTTCTTTACCTGATCTTGTTCTAGTGGCCATGAGACAGCAATTTCTTGCCTAAACTCCCAACCTATATTTCCAAGTAGACATAAATGTTCCATCTATTAGCCATCAGGATACAGTTCTAGCAACTCTAGAATCCATCAAAGATTACCTCAGCGTGCCTTACACTGCTTTGCACTTGCATCTCTGATGGCAAAAAACAATAGACCCGGCTCTAACTATGGTCACGCACAAGCAAGGCCTCCCCCTAACTATAAATGATGCGAGGGGAAAACTACCTTGCTCTGCAGGAAAATTGGGCCCATACAAACCACAGAAATTGCCCGCTTTTGGATGACTGACCAAAGTACAAGGGATTTAGCTCTACTTAGCACGTCAAAGCATCACTATTTAACACTTACACACACAGCCAGTGGACAGAAGAAGCACTGCGCATCATTTAGACCAAGATAAGATTTTTTATATTTTGGAGGGTGGACCTCAATCTAAATACGCGAAAAGCTGGAACTAATTTTTTAGCCTGCGGAGCTGAAGAAGACTGCAGGGTACAAATTTGTGTTGGATTTGACATTCACCTAATGAGTTCATATTGTTGGAACTGTGGAGAATTGGATTCTTGAATCTTCATTTTTTGTGTTGCAGACCCTAACTTAATTATGTAACTAATTGTTGGAAAGCTTGGAGTTATCCTTGCCATATGCCGTCATGCCATCAATGGGGTAGATATTATTTGTATGTAGGACCTTTCATTGTTTGCTTGTATTTGGCAAGTTCATCTTTCTGTACCTTTTCTGATCCTGTCCAGTAGTTCTTAGTTTCATCATAGATTAAAAACTCGGAAGTGGGATTGGAAACGGCACCACGTGAGCTATTGACTTGCAGCTGCAGCATTCAAGCGCCTTGATGCCATCCGCGTTACCGCACAAATTAATTTTTAGAAAAGTTTGCGAATTCTCTTCTGGGGAAGAAAGGTGTTTCAACGCCAGAAAATCGAAAGTACAGCTCTGAAAAATCAAATACTTCTTGCATTTGTTAGTAAGTATCCTTAGAATAGTTAGTATACAACAGGAAACTTCTTTACGGGGAGTTATCCCAGTAGCTGACTAGCTAGCGTGGTGAGGGCATTTTTTGTGTACCTGTTCTAGGCTAGCTATAATAGCTACCTGGTTTCTTTATAGCAGTTAATGATCAAGAGGGTTTGAACTTTTGCATGAAGCCTAATAAACCAATGTCAGTCCAACTCCTGTCTGTTACAATGGGGTTGAATGCGAATTTTATAGGTATGTTACCCTCATTTTTATCCTCCCTCTTATAAACTGGTTATGGGACCTACAAACATTCAATGCAGTTTTTTGAAATCTCTGAACCCTGTTGCTTTGCATGAGCTATAATAAGCCCTGTAAATCATTGAATTGGCTTGTTTATGGCTGAATAACTATCAAGATATCAGTTTTAATGTGCAGGTTATGCAAGAAAGTTCCACTTATCAGTGCACTGAAAAAATTAATGTAGAAAACAACAAAGGTGTATTGTGAATGTCGAGCATATCTATACTGCCCAGTTCACTCAGTCTACTTCATCTGCTTCACTCTCAATCCTCCGTTCTGCCCCATCCTCAATTCCTCACTCTGATTACTCAGCCACTAGGATCCCAGTTATCCTCCCAGTCTACCTCTCAATAGTCCAGCTTCTCCTCTTGTTCAACATCAGTCTGCTTCTCAATTGTCCCCAGTATCAGCCTATCAGTCTACCTCTCCTCTTATGCAACATTCACCCTTGAATTTTAACCTAGAGAAGGAATTGAAGGTGTCAGTTTCGATCAGCATTTTGTTGGATTGTAAGGTGCCTTCTCTGACCAAGCTTCAAGACAGGGTGGATGTTAGGGTGGATGTTTTGTCATGGCTACTACAGTGTACATGATATGCACTTGTTGGATTATTTGTGTTTCTAATTAATTATTATTTCAACCCTTTTGAGTAGGACGGATAGATACTAGTGCCATCACTGACACACATCCAAGTTCCAACCCAACTCTTGGTCTTCACTAAAATAGAAACACTGGATGGAGTAGCATGGGTAATAGTAATGTAGCATGTACTTGTGGGCATGGTAATTGAATTTTTTTCTATACAGGTCCATTTCAGTGTGCACATTGCTAGTAATTTTGAATGGACAGTGCAGATTGGAGAAGACACTGTGCAAACAATATGAACTCTTCTTTGTGTGCTTCTTTTTGCACCAGGTCATGAATTTTGTTGCCATACCTATGTCATTAATGTATTACTTGGATTTTAATCATAGTGCTACAGCTATACACACGTTTATTGCCCGCGCTATTATGCAACACAAAAAAAACAACACGTGGTACATGGTGTATATGGTGGTAATGCGGATGGTTTCACGCGAAAATAATCGTTTCCAATCCCCCTTCCGAGTTTTTAATCTATGGTTTCATTTGCATATGCATCTATACTAATGGTCTTTTGTTCATGCCATGGAGTTGTGATCATTTACTACTCTAGTTTCATCTTCAAGCAGCACAACCTTTCATCAAATTGACAATGTAACTTTTAAACAAAGTATTTTTATACAGAGTGTAAAATGGGACGTAAATTCAGACTCAAATTCTTCAGAGAATGCATGAGCACCTGTTAGCTCATTACCTCTGTCCATCTCTCTGACATCGCTGGAATTAACCAGTACAGCTAGTACATTGTGCGCAATGCATGGCAGCGCAATGAGGAGTGCTCGGGAAGTTTTAATTGCGTTTCCAATCCCGGGTACATAGTCTATAAGATCATAAGTTTAAGTTCACCCTGTTTGGAACGGATGACGTAATTATTCTAAATGCGCGCAAAGTATTACTAAAAAGTATACACTGTGCATGTGTGTGTGTAAGCTTTGCGGGAGAGAATCGAAAACGTGCTAGAGGTTGAAGCAAAGTGTACGAAGGTAAGATAACAAAATCATTAAAAAGGGAGTTTTGTAGTGTATGAGAGAATGTGAAAAAAAAAGTTATCATTGATTCAGAATGGCAGAGTGGACAAAGGGGCTAAAAAGGCAAGGAATGTATTATGAAGGATGGGTCACTTGTGCTGATAGTGTGCTGGCACTTCACAGCAGAGAGACAGTAACTTGTTATGGTACTCGTAGATCATCAAAAATAATAGGCTCCACTGTGACTGTTGAAGATGTTGAAAACAGCAGTGCAAAGGGTAACAAAGTACGTATAATATTAACATCAATTCACTAAACATACAATGTACATGAACTTTACTTCAGGCAATTCCAAAACTGTTTTGGAACCGGGGATACAATTGGATAATACACCATTTAATATTGAAGCGGTTGGAGTGCCAGTTTGGTCCTCATTATGATAAAGAAAAAACATCAAGAAGCCATCGAGTAAAACTGCAAGGGAGCAGAAAGTTTGGTTGTAATGCACACATCATTATCAAAAAGTGTGCAACATACCAAGAGTACCAAGTTATACCAAAGGAGAAGGCAGCTCTTCGCACCATAAAGGAGACCATGATGAAAAAACTAAAGCAGCAGATGGCAGAAGATCCCGAGAGAGTAGAGACAGTGACTATGTATTACGTATCTCTTCCAATGGAGGAGGCTCACCATGGCCATCCAACAGGCAAAGGGGTTGCAGGGTTTGCACAAAGAATGAATGATAAAGTGGCAGCAAAACTAGTACAGGTTGTTGCTGAAGGTGTAACTGAGATCAAACAGGTACGTAGTCTATCTGCATGTACACACACATTAACACACAAAACTCATTTTTTATTCCATGCAATAATACCCACAAGGTCCGCAGTCTGCTTCGTCATTATGTGATGAATGACCTCTGCAAGGATAATGTACCAAACCCAAATGATCGAGCTTATTTCTCCCTTGACACTGACCTCAGAAACCACATCTTCATGGCCAAGCAAGCACTTCAGCTGTCTTGCCTGGACCAGGAGAATGCTCGCCTCAAAATTGAGAAATGGAAGGACTCAGATCCTGAGAGCCAGCACTTCTTTCGTCCATTCTTAGAAGAGATAGTGAAGAGTAATCCGATGATCGACAAGGCTCCCATAACTTCAGTGGATGAAGCAAATGGCAAATTCAGAGGAAATGATGGAGTGGATGACACAAGTGCAATTGTGGACAACAACAGGTACAAACAAACACTTCTGTGGGTACACCAGACAGAGTGGCAGAAAAATCTGATTGTCCGATACGGCAATACTATCAGCCTCACTGATGCCACATATAAAACCACCAAATATGAATTGGCCCTTTTTTTCATTTGTGTTTGAACAAATGTTGGTTACTCTGTAGTTGCTGAGTTCATAATACAAAGTGAGACGACAGAGAACATCAGGGAGGCAATAGAAATGTTAAGGGACTGGAATCCTGAGTGGAATCCACAATACTTCATGTCAGATTATTCAGAAGCTGAGTTATCAGCGATTGAAGCTGTGTTCCCAAACGCAAAGACGTATTTGTGTGACTTTCACAGGGAGCAGGCATGGATTAGATGGTGTCGAGACCATACCCATGGACTCACGCAGACAGAAGCAGACAGTCTACTGGAACTGCTTCGTGCTTGTGCATGGGCTCCACCTGCTGATGGGCCAGACCCAGCCCAGTATTTCAAGGAGGCAATCTCATGACTCAAGCTCTCTCAAGTGTGGAATAACCATTCTGCCATTAGGCAGTGGCTCTCTTCAAAGTGGTTGCCAATTCCTGAGGTAATAATATAATATGTATACACCTTGACTTATAGAACCATGGTCACAGTATTAATTTTTGGAATAGGGTTGGTTTTTTAAGTAAATATGTCCATACACCTGTATATACACAAATATATAATACCTATACATTCTACACTATTAGCGTTGGAGTAGAGCTTTCCGTGACGATGAGTATCATGCAGCTATAGACACAAGCAATGGAGTAGAAGCACAGAACAAGCTACTCAAGTACAACTTTCTTCCACGAGGGAAGCAAAAGATCAATCTTTCCAATATTGTTACCATAGTAGTTGAACAATTCCTTCCAAGTTGCAAGCACAAGTATCTTTTTCAGGACTACAAACAGTCCTCACAATATCGCTCATACAAAACATTTGTCCCAAGGTACCTCCATAACCGACCACATCATGTTATCCTCCACTGCCTTGACAGAAAGTTGAAGAGTGTCAAATACACTACACACTCTGTACATGATGTTGACCTAGACCAGGGCATCTTTGAGGTGAAGAAAGTAGAAGAAGAGAGGCATATCATGTATCACAAGAGAAGATGCCTTCTTGCACATGCAAAGACTGGCTACGACATCACATCCCCTGCAAACATTTCTTTGCTGTCTTTGCACACAGACCAGGCTGGCCATTGGAGCGGCTACCCAGCACCTATCAGAACAGTGCTTATGTGTCAATGGACACACTAGCCCTAAAGAAGCATTTCAACAGCCAAGCCAGTGACGACTCACCTCTGGATCCCAATGAGTACAATAATGACCTGCCTACTGAAGACTTTTCTGAACAGTCTAGTAGTGACCTCCCAACCAGAGTAAGTGAAGTGAGTATAATATTATACATTTTACCATCCATTAACACTCCATACAGGATTTAAGATGTACCCTCAAGACTGCAGCAGAGAGAGCAAGGATAACACTGAAAGAACTGGAGAGCCTTACATATACCCGTGGCAGTATATCAGACCTGTTGCTGCTTGGCCAACAACTTCGAAATCTGAGAACTGAGTTTCAGTCCAAGCTGCCCCATGATGAAGGTATCATCATCAGACCAGCGGTGATTGCCACAGCATTGAAGACAAAGAGAAAGTATGCACATTTTAGGACAAGACAGAGACACTACAGTGTTCTTACAGAAGGAGCAAGGAAGGGCAGAAGATGGATGGACTCACGGTTCCGCAACAGAGTGGGAGCTCGGGCTGATCGTCTACGGAAGGTGTGCACAATCTAAAGTACTTCATTTAACTATAGTTTTATTCATCTTGAACAATAGGAAGCTTCCCAGTTATCACAGGCAAACAAAACAGTTGCAGGCTCTTCCTTCCAGTGGTACAGAACACTCTGTAACTATACTCATGCTGTATTTAAAATTATTTTTGCCACAGTGTGTCAGAACATGAGCAGAGAGAGTGTATTGATGTGCCACCAAAGGGTACAAACCTTCCTGTAATATCACAGATCTCTTTATTACCAGTTGGTAGGAAGCGGTCAAGATGTGGCAAATGTGACGGGTGTCTGCAAGATGATGATTGTGGAGAGTGCTTGTTCTGCAAAGACAAGCCAAAGTTTGGAGGAAAGGGGAAGAAAAAGAAGTGCTGCATTAGAAAAAAATGTGAATTTCAAACCAATTACTTTATACAGCATGTGTATTATAGGGGTGCTAAGTTGGCACCCAAAATGGATGATCAGCTGTGACCCCAACATCCAAAAATGTGGTGCTAGAATTTGATTATCACTAGCTCAAAAATACTGGTTTGATCAGGTGAATCTTAATTCCTGTATGGGAATTGCATTGACTGAGTATATAATGGATAACTATTCTCATCATTATTAAGCATTTTAGTAGCTATTTATTAACTGTTGTTTACAGTTCCAAAATTGATCTTGGTACCACTATGTGGTCCCCATCAAGGATTTAAAAAGCACCCCTGTTATTACTAATACCTTGTTGGGGTCAGTTTTGTTTACATTATTACAGGTGTTACTCTGACAAACAAAAGAGGACCAAGGCAGCAGATCAGCTCACCAGCACAATGTGAACCTTCACAACAGCAAATCTCGGCTACGGCTTTTGCACAGGTTTGTAAGAGAAATGCTGGCAACATCCTACTACTTATAGTGATTGTCCTTTGCATGTGTCTGTGTTCTGTCAGTTAAAGCTAGTTTTACCTCATTCCAGGGCATTCAGAATCCAACTACTACCTGGGGTAGAACTGAAGGACATGATTGAGACCAATGAGTGGCCAACTAACCTCCACCTATAGCTACAACTGAACAGCTTATGTAACTGTTATACTTGTAATTTGGTTGCATAAAGGTTAAAAGAATAATTCTTATTACATTGTGGTTTGAAGAGCTGCCTTCCCTTTGGTATAGCTTGGTACTCTGTCTGTGTTGCACATTTCTTGATGATATGTGCATTGATATTTTTCCTCTACAATATTAAATGGCATATCCAATTGTATCCCATGTAGCTCATGTAGCTACATTGTATGTTTAGTGAATTGATGCTATAATAATAATATATATATATACTTTGTTACCCCTTGGACTGGTGTTTTCTTTATCTTCAGCAGTTACAGTGGGCCTGTTATCTTTGACAAGGAGTGCCATAACTAGTGACTGTGGCCCTGCTTTGAAGTGTCAGCACACTATATATCAGCATGCATAGAGACCTTTAGGGCACATGCCAAAACCAAACTTTCTCTTGTGCCCCCTACTACTGTGTCAATATTCAAGGGTAGATAAAGTGGTACAACTAACTAGCTAACTACATAGCTAAGGCAGAGTAAGAGAACTATACACCCGTTGTGGTCCCTTACCTTTCATGGTAGCTGGCAAGTCAGCTACTGAAGACAAGTATCATTGTACTAGCACTATACTTGATGCATTCTTGGCTAAATATAATATTAATCTCATGCATTCAATTTCATCACTATGCTTTGATACATTCACTTTAGCCAGTGGTGCATTGTGCATCTATTTTTCTTAATACATTCCTTGCTGTCTTATCCACTCTGCCATTCTGAACCAATACACTATCTCTCACACTCTGCCTTATATAATAAGGTTAGGTTCTTTCTTTCCTTCTACTACGCAATAAAATAATAATAATGCGATTACGTCATCCGGTCCAAACAGGCCGGCCAGGGTGAACTTATAGTATAGTATAGTCAATCCCGATCTAAGATCTATGACGCAATAATAATTTATTATAGTGCAGTGTGCTGGTTCGGTTCGAAGTTAAACGAGAATGCGCAGTATAAAAGGGGTGTGGTCCGGCCAGCAAAATATCTCTCGTGAAAATGAAATGCACAGTTATGGTACTGCCGTGGCAGAGTATCCGCTCATCAATAATGACATAACGAATAATAATCTATCACCACCCGCCCGCTATCTAGATTGTGAAGGGAAATCCAATAATACTGGCCTTAGTTATAATGTATGATAATCAGCATTATAATTTATAAACCAGCATCATAATTCAATAGCATGATTTATAAATCAGCAACATGATTTACTATATCAACCATAATATATAAATTATAGTTGTAAAGCGTGCTATAAGAGCAGTGGCAGCTAGCTGAGCCCCCCTCCCCCCCAAATTTAACATTATTGGAATGAAAATGATCTCTTTACTGAACTTGTTAGAATGTTCACAACTTATCAGAATGTGCAAGGCTCTGTAAAAACAATCACATCTAATTAGCAATGTAATAACAGAGATACCACCTGATTAAAATTTGCAGCGGGAAGTGTTTGATGTTGACTTGTATTCTCTGTCTGAGCTTGATGTTGTTAGTTTACTGCTTATACCTTCTTTAAGTTTCAATGGCTAAAAGATCACTGCAAGTTAGCATATTTGATGTTCTACCAAAAAAGAAGAAAAGCACTGATCCTTCTACAAAACTGCCACCTACGACCAGTGAAGACTTAGATGAGTAAAATAGAAAAGGACTACCAAGAAGTAGAAAATGAAAGTCAGGCCACCACTTCTTTGTTGGACTCTGAAGTACCTCCAACTCATGAGAAAGAATGTGAGTCTCTATGTTGTGTAGATATATCACAACCATTTCAGCCAAAGGATAGGAAAACCATCATGAGTATGACAAAAAATAAGCGTAACTTTATGGTTAACTGATATCAAAGTATCCTTGGCTGACCGTGTGTACATCTCGGCACAAAGTTTTTTGCTTTTATTGTAAGATTATTGAAAAAAAAGAGCATGTTTACCTTTAGCAAGAAAAGGGAAACAATATTTACTCTAAGTGGATTTGACAACTAGAAGAAAGCACTTGAGAAGTTTAATAGCCATCAACACTGTAGTGCTCACCAAGAGGCAGTCATGAAGTGGCAACTAGCTAAAAAGAGTGAGCAATCCATAGGTGCACAGTTGAGTACTGCTCAACAGAAGCTTCAAGCTAGTCGAAGACAAGCTCTATTGAAGCAGCTTTGTGCTCTCAAATTTTTGTTACGTTGTTGTGAACTGTACCGAACTATTTATGCATCACGTTATTATTTTTATGCATCACGTTATTATTATTATTATTATTATTATTATTATTATTATTATTATTATTATTATTATTATTATTGATGTCATGGTTACAGTTTTTAAAAAATAAAAAAAAGTGACTTGAATTGCAGTTGAGAGTAGCTAGCTAGTTGCTGTGTTAGACGCCGAGACGAACCTGTATAATATCGAAAATTAAAGGAATTGCAATACGAGGGCACATAGAGAATCTTTATCAATACTAAAGGTATGGACTTTTGATGACTGTAACTTGAAGTTCTGGTTAGATGGTAATACACATTCTATTGTGAATGAAGACATAAATATGATGGGTCTTAGTGTATACTCCATTCATTACTTTCAAACATTAAGCAACAGTCTCCACCCTGATATGCTATCATTGGAGATGAATCCACTGATATTGTGAACAGGGAACAGCTTAATCTTTCTATTAGGTGGGTTAATGATGTATTTGAAGATCCTGTTGGACTGTTTGCTGTTCCTAATACTGCATCAGAGACTTTAATTAAAGTAATTCTGGATATGCTCCAACATATTGTAGCCTTCCTCTATCACTTTGTAGGGGCCAGGTATATGATGGTGAGGCAAACATGCAGGGAAAAAGAAATGGAGTCGCCACAAGAATAAAGAAAGACGTTCCTGCTGCTATTTCTGTCCATTGTTTTGCTCATTCCCTTAATCTTTGTTTGCATGATGCTAAAAGAAGCCTCGTATTTCTTCATAATGCTCTTGACATGGTTAGAGAGATTGCCAAACTTATCAACTTCTCACCAAAAAGAGCACATCTGCTTGCTGAGAAATTAGCACAACCAGAGAATAGTGGGTTGTTCTGAAGCCTCTATGCCCAACCCGATGGACTGCAAGACATGGAGCCATTGAAGCAGTGCTGAAGGATTATTCCATTGTTATGGAAACCATGGAAGAAATAAATCACACTACTCATGATGAGTATGGGCCAAAAGCTGGTGGTATTTTAAACTCATTGGAAAAGTTTGACATACTTTTTGGCCTATCTTGTGTTTGGGACATCTGAATCTCTTTCGAGAACTTTACAGACAAAAGATACATCACTGCAAGAAGCTTTGGCTGCTGTTAATTTATGCAAATCATTCTACAGACGGCAAAGAACAGATGAGGCCTTCAATCGGTTTTATGATGAAGTGGTAAAATGTGGTAAAGATTTAAAAAATTGGTCTACCCAGTTTGCCTCGCTATAGAAGAGCTCCAGCACGACTGGAAGATGGAAGTTCACCACACCAATTTTCAACTGCCAGAGATTACTTCCGGCATCAGTATTTTCAGGCAGTTGACCTGCTATTACAAGAATTAGAAGACAGGTTTGACAAAAGTTTACATCCAATTTTAATTTTAGAGTCTCTCCTGTTTAATTTTGAAGAAGGATTAGAGACAGTGAGAGATTCTTGCTATAGTAATGATTTTAATTTTGATGATTTGAAGAGACAATTATTGCTTCTAGTGGATGTTATTAAGCAGGGAACACCTAGTGGTTACAAGCATTCGCACAATAATGAACTCTCTACCTGTTTTCAAGTCAATGCTCCATGAAGTACACAAGTTCCTCAGACTATACCTCACCATTCCCATGACATCTGCAACTGCAGAACGAACATTTTCTGCCTTGAAACGTGTTTTGACCTTTTTGCGGTCCACCATGACTGAAAGGCGATTTAACAATTGCCTGATCTTGCATGTACACACACAAAAGAAACTGATGAGTGTGATCTAGTTCAAATAGCTAGCTAAGAAGTTTGCTTTGGTAAATGATGAATGAAGGAAATTTTTTGGCTCATTCAAATAATTTGTGCTTTCATCCTAATTTTTTATACTAAATCTTTAATTAGCTAAAATAAAAATGTTCTTAGTTTCTCTACACTTTGCAGCCAACTTCTATATTACACCTCACCCTTAGCCCCTCCCCCCCAAAATTAAAATGCCTCAGCCGCCTCTGAAGAGACAAACGGCACCCCCATACTTACATACTGTTTCTATATAATATTATCAGCTCCACCTATTGGCTGGGTCGTCCGGGCACACACTACCGCTGGTAGGCTGGTCTTGACAAGTAGTAGAGAAGCGATCGTAAAAATGTCTGAACAGCCTCCTCCAGAGGTACGAGGCATCCAACCTCAGCAGCAGGCTTACTCACAGAGTTCATATGGCCAAGCAGCGCCACAACCCTACATTCAGCCGTCGCTTCAACCACCACGGCCAACAGTTGTGGTAGCTTCCCCTTCACCAGGTGCTGTAGCTTACCAACCACAAGTTACTGGAGCTGCTCCACAAGTGATACTTGTGAGTTCATAGTATTATGGTCTGACAAGATAGCTAGTTAGCTAGCCAGTCCACTATACTCTCTAGCAAAGACAGCACGCTCAATTCATTTCCAACCTCTACACTATTTTTAGTGCTTTCAGTCTATTAATTTCAACAGAAGAAAACAGAATGACAACAGATGGTTATTATATGAGAGTACATTAATGCATGATCTATTGATAATAAATAATAAGCATCATTATTAATAAGGTAGTCTTGCCAGGACTAAAGTCATTAAATATACTAGATCAGTCTTTGGGTACCACCCACACCAACAGGAATTCTAGGTAGGACTGAAGTCATTAAATATAGAGTCTTTTAATCTAGCCTGGATATTAACTGTATAGTCTTTGGGTATCATCCACACCTCCAAATTGAAAAGCAACTGTTTTGTAATAGTAGCGTAGTTATCCTTCCTCTGTTTTAGGGTGCTCCAGTGCTGTACTATCAGCCTCCAAGGTTTGAGTACAAACCTAATGATTTCCTGATCACTACAATCCTCACTATCATTGTGTGTGGCTGTTTCTCTCCTCTCTCTCTCATGTTCTCCTTACCTGCACTCTACTTTGCCATACAGGTAAGGATAGACAATTTTACTGTATAGTCTTAGTTAATATTGGGGTACAGAGGCCATATTTACCCACAAGACAGGAAGAGGATATGCAACTTAGCAAATGATTCCTACCAGCTTGTGGGAAGTAACATATAGGATTCCATCTCTATTATCCTATGGAGAGTTCAGTATAACCTCTTGTTGCCTCTAGCAGCTGGATGTGTCCCTGAGGGTACATTCTGCTCTCTTTAGTGAATAGTTATACTGACCAATCGGATAGCTTAAACTCATCTATAGATTTATTTTTGTGTTTTATCTAACAGTGGATAAGAGTATAATAACATAAGAGGATGTTGTGGTAATGCTCTGTTTGTGACACAGAACCCCTTAAATTTATGCAGAGTTCAAAGTCAGCTAAAGCAAACTCAATCAAATTAGCTCGTTCTCAGGGGATGATAGCGGCATATCTCAATGCTGCTGCTGTGGTATTTGCTCTGGTTGTGGCTTTTGTTGTGTCTGCAGCTGTTATTGATGCAAATGCAGAAAGTTATATCATGGACAAATGTATTCGTAGAGGTATGTGCAGTCTGTAGAGGTATGTGTAGTGTGTCCTGGACAGTAGAGGTATGTGTAGGGTATTATTAAAGTTTCAGGGTTTCACCAACAATACTAATGCTATGGTGGAATCTTTCTATTCTAACCTCCTAGGGGATATGTCCCAAATTATTAATACTTCACCTGTGGAAATGAGATAACTTAATCCTGGTAGAGAGGTATTGCAATAGCTAGTATTGTAATAATGGTGGTTATATATTTTCTATTCAGTTGAGGAAATTGGAAGACGACGACGATGCTAATGCTATTATTTTTTCCCTAACTTGTACAATAATTATAACATTTTTCTTCTGTATTAATGACTCATTTTTGTACTTGCCTGTCTAGTTATTACAGTAACATTAGCTTAAGTTGTCACATTGTTCACCCTCTAACAGATGACCCACCCACAAACCAACAGCTATATGCTAACACTAGGAACATTGCCAGATGCAATTGCAGTAACATCAAAAACTATGATTTCATGCACACACAATCATCACCTCAGTGAAACATTCTATCACTTAATCAATCAGCTGACTGGGGGGGGGGGGGACTTTATTATCAATTCTATTAGCTATTCTATTAGCTATTATCTCTGGCTTTGAGCGAGATAGCTCTATTTAGCTGGTTTGGTCCGTTTCTGGAGCGCTGGGCGGTGCATTGATGTCCAGTTCGTCGAGATTGCCAGCTAGCATTTGCAGGGACAATCTAACAACATTGGTTTATGAGTAGATTTCTTGCTTGTAATTAGCTACGTCACGTTTAGAATCTATAGTGAAGAGGAAGACACAAAAGATAGAAGCTATGGTACAGTCAAGGGGCCCTCCAACAAAAAAATAAATAAATAAAAACATGCATCACAAGCAATTCCAGAGGCATAATTTTGAAGTGCTGTACTCCTCTTGATGATTGATAATAATAATATGAAGAAAGAAGCAAAAAATGAGTTAGAGAATTATTATTGATCAGTTTATTAATGCGCTCGCAATAATTATAATGTCGGTATAAGAGCTAGTATAATAACGGTTTCGATCGAGTGGTTAGAGAGCATAATTGTTGTTGTCTACAGAGTAGCTAGCTATGGCCACCTCATTACAACAGTCGTCATCTTCTTCTCTTCCGCCGACTTATAATGAAGTAAAGAACAGAGACCCCAGTAATCAACAAGTGACTCCCCCTGGTTACCTAGGACCTCAATACAGTATTCCCCAACAACTACAGCAACAGCCAGTCCAATATGTGGTGAGATTCACCTTGCTTCTACCAACTGTAGCCAGCTAAAAGGTTTATTTTTATATCCAGGTGTCTCCTCAATACCCAGGTTATCCAACTGTTCCCAATCCAAGTGTTCCTAGACCAGACTATCCTGGTCCACATAACTTTTGTTATGATAGTCACAGTTCTCTGTAGCTTTTTAAATATACTCTCTCTGGCTTTCGGAATCCCTGCAATGATATGTGCACTAATGGTAAAGTTTGAACCTCTAGTTAATATTCTTATATAGCTCTGTAGTCAACATAGAACTACATTCACTACAGCTCAGTATAACTATAGCTAGTACATGGAATAATATTAATTCATGATTTATAATCACTGTGATGTAGTCAGGCAGCTAGCTACATGTTTGGACTTAAACAACTCATCCTTTAATTTATTAGGCAGGTAATGATGCAATATCCCTCCCAAATAAAGAAGTACCAATGAAGCCTATATACAACAGGCTTCCAGTAACACATGATTTAGATCTTGCTTTCAACTAATATATAGTCCTCTATCAATATTTATTATCTCACAGAGTTTGAATAGAAGGCAACAAGGAGAATATCCTATGGCCTCCAAACTGGCAACAGTTGCTTTTATCCTCAGTATAATGGACATAGTGGCCACTCTCTCTGTGGGATTAGTCATTACTGACATCATAATTTATGCTCATGCAGAATCTCAGTGTAGTTTTGTATACAGCGACGACTCCACTAATGGACATAGTAAGTTCTGAATTTTAAACTCTCCTAGGTGCTTGGTTAATAATAATGTAATTGCAGTGGACTTGTATTAGGAATAAGGGATGGAGAGTATTGAAAATAGTATTAGGGATGGAGTGTATCAAGGATGGAGGGTATAGGGGTAGAGAGGAGTGTATGATGGAGGGTATTAGGGGTGGAGAGTATTAGGGGTGGAGAGTATTAGGGATAGAGAGTATTAGGGGTGGAGAGTATTAGGGATGGAGAGTATTAGGGGTGGAGAGTATTAGGGGTGGAGAGTATTAGGGGTGGAGAGTATTAGGGGTGGAGAGTATTAGGGGTGGAGAGTATTAGGGGTGGAGAGTATTAGGGGTGGAGAGTATTAGGGATGGAGAGTATTAGGGGTGGAGAGTATTATTAGGGTTGGAGAGTATTAGGGATAGAGAGTATTAGTATTAAGGTGTTCTTACCTGAGGCCTTAGCTATGTTATTACTATTTTCTAACCCATTGCTCTGAGCTATAAATAAACTATGATGTATTTTCCATTTAGGATGTGTTACTTTTGACTGAAAGCTGCAGTTTATAACCTTTTATATACATATGATGTGTATGTGGTATAACAGTAACTTCACACATTCATTCATGTTTGATATATAGTCATGTTTGTGCAGGACTTTGGTCATGACCCTTTCATTACTCATCATAAGATATAGTGTTTCTCCTAGAGCTATAACAGGTCAAGTACTTGTAAGTCATGACTTATCTCTTTGGAGAGAACTGTATACGAGTAGAATACAAAACATTGTGGTGAGTGGGGAGGGTGTGTGTGAGTAGTATGTACAGTAAAACCTCTATTAGCGATCCCTCTGAGGAGCAACCAACCTCCATACAAAGACCAAATCAATTGCTCCCCCCAATTGATTCTTCCATTGAACCAGTACATTTCTAACCGAGTAGCAACCACCTCTCAACTCCGACCAGCAGCCAAGGTCCCTATGAACTGAAGCTGTACAAATCCACCTCCAAGAATGACCAGAAACCACACCCACTTATATTTTTTATGAGACAGCTAGATTATTGACTGCTAAGTCCAGTAGCAAGCAGAGAGTCAATTAGTTCCTTCATTCTGTCAATGTAGACCTTAGGTCCATATAACAGGTAGGTACATGGCACCACAAGACCATAGCCTGCTCCCCTGTTCACTTTGGCTACTGCAACTTTTGCAAACACTTTGTTCACATCTCTCTCCTCAAGTAGGCAGATAATCTAGGTTGAATGGAATTATGTGGCCTACAATAACATCTTCTCTGTATACTGCCACAGCATTGACATCATGAGAGTTGTTTGTCTCTCTTTTCACCAGCAGCACTTCCCTAACTACTGGAGTCCAAATGTCCATGTAAGCATGATAACCCCTTACATATGACTGAATCTCAAACACCTCCACAACTGGCTAGTGGAACTGACTGACTTGTCATCACTGATTCAGATATAGCTAGCTACAGGCACTGCACTGCACTGGGTACTGGTCACGTGGTCATTTCAAGCAAGGATAAGGAGTCCATTCTATCTTTGTTTGAATCTAATTCATCAGGAAATAGAGTACACACAAGCAAAGCTCCTCGTATGTCAGAATATGCCAAAGTTAATGAAGCCTTGTATGATTGGTATGTTCTTGCCATTTCAAAGAATATCTTCCCACAACTGGTAGAAAAGGCCAAGCAAAAGCAAATTGCTGAACAACTTGGAAAGCATAATTTTAAAGGGTCAAATGGCGTGGAAACTAAAATATAACATCAAGCAGTTGAAGATTGTCAGAGGTTATGCTAAAAATGACACATGGAACATATGGAAAATGAGGAGAGCTTTGCCTGATCATGGCTTTGGGATGAAGGGAAAAGAATGTAAGGGGGAAAGAAGACAAAGAATGGATTACAGTGGCATGTTTTGTCAGTGCATCTCCATAAACAATAATATTCTCATTAACAAACCGACAATTTAATTTTGTTAGTATAGATTTCATAATTTCCCCGTTCATCCAGGCTTTTTTTAGATAGTACTGAACAAGTATAGAACAGGTTTGTTAGACATCAAGGGTTGTCAGACTTCCATATTACCACTTTCTTACCAGATAATGCAGGTTGTCACCCAGAGGATTTGAAATCCAAGTTCAGTAATATAAACATTTGCTTTTTACCAGCAAATATTACAGCCTCTAGATCTTAGGATAATTCAGAATTTCAAAGTTCACTATTTCTTCAGTATGTTCTAGCCAAGATTGATGACTGTAGTACTGCCACAGATGTAGTTAAGTCAGTGAATGTCCTTGTTGCAATTAGAGTTGCAAAGAATTGGCTTTCAGTCAAAGAAGAGACCATCAGCAAATGTTTTCGAAAGGCTGGTATATTAGATTCCTCTTTGGATGTTATTTCATGTGACCTTGACGAAGACCCTTTCTCAGGTGGTGCTGATGAGGCGATGGCACTTCAGGGGCTCAATGAGTGGTCATGACAGTAGTCCAGTAGAAGAATATGTGAATGGTGAAGATGGTGTCCCAGTATGTATGCATGGACACTAGTAGTGATGGTTGGGAGGAAGAGTTTTTTAACTGTCTTGGCCAAGATTCCCAGGAAGGTGAAGCTGCAGAAGATGATGATAGTGATGAATCAGGCCCACTTGAAGCAAACTCAAAAGTCGAGGGGTATAAATATCATCATTGGAAGAAGTGCAGCTTTTTCGAAATAATAGAGGGTGCACACAAGAATCGTTACAACTAGGAACTGTTATGGACAATTTACATTACACCAAACAACTCTGTATGATTTTGTGTAAACTAGCTAACATTCAAAATTATATTTTCATTGAGTATAATAGGAAAGAACCTCTGAGAAGAGACCAACCTCTCAACAAGGACCAAGCCCCTAAACCCTAATGTGGTCTTTATTCAGAGGTTCCACTGTATGTAAAGAGACATCATGGACAAAAGTCCTCAAAAGAGAAGATAGCAAGGTAATAGAAATCTCTCCCTAAAGGAGACTTGTCCCCCAGCCATATGGTTATGTTACATTGTCATAAATCAGAGTGTATCAAAGTACATAATACATATGAAATTCAGTGAGTGTATTTAAGTTAGAGTATATATACAGGATTACCAGTTAGCAGCTAAAAGTATCATAATATAATTTGTCCCGTTGATCCCACTAATAGTCCGAGTTCGTATTTCTCCATCATATCGATCCTCAACTGAGAGAGGAAGTAAACACACACACACATCAAATTCTTCAAAATTAATAAACACATAATATCCTACACCACATAATATCTACTATAGAGTGGCACATACCTGTGTTAATAGATCATTTGGTACTACTGCAGCAATAACAGCTGGGGACACAACAAAAGCCACAACCAGAGCAAACACCACAGCAGCAGCATTGAGATATGCTGCTATCATCCCCTGAGAATGAGCCAGTTTGATTGCTTTCTTTGGCTGACTTTATACTCTGTAAAAGTACATAGATATTGAAGGTTTAACCTATCAAATTCACTAGCCTTCTCTATTTAATAGTAGAACACCAGCTTCCTCTTGAAAAGAGCCTCCTCAGCCCAGTATATCGACATGGTTACAGATAAACTTACTAAATGTACTTGACTGCTGTGGTTTTAATATTGTAAGGTGATGTAACTACTGTTCAGTTAGTATATGGAATGAAGCAGAGGAGCTGGTACTCTAGAAGAGGCTGATACTCTATTAATAGAGGAGGCTGATACTCACTCTTAGGAAAGTGAATAACCTTACCTGTATGGCATAGTAGAGTGCAGGTAAGGAGAACATGAGAGAGAGAGGAGAGAAACAGCCACACACAATGATAGTGAGGATTGTAGTGAAAAGGAAATCATTAGGTTTGTACTCAAACCTTGGAGACTGATAAACAACACTGGAGGACCCTAAAACAAAGAACATTACCAACCATGGTCCTGGTTATGACTTTATCACTTTCAAGATCTGAACATACTTACAAGCATCACTTGTGGTGTCATTAAAACTCCTCCAGGAATACCTTGACCTTGTGGTGTCACTGCAACTCTGCCTTGTCCTTGTGGATAGAACGTTACAGCGCCTGGTGGAGGGGGAGCCACCATAACTGGTTGTACTGTTTGGACATACTGTGGAGGACTATGGTGTACTTGCTGAGCTCCTTCTCGAACCTGGCTCGAAGAGTTTCAGTTTGCAGTGTGTTGCATGCATGCATGCAGCGGGAACTGAAATTTTATTGACCACACCCACCTTATTGCGTCACACATGTTATAATTGACTGTGCCATTATTAAATTTTATATGCAGTGAAAATTGTGATTATTAATTATATGGTTTCTATTCAGATTACATCATTGTTATTTCTAGCTATGTAGGGTTAGATACGGTACAATAACAATAGTACAATGCAGTCTTCCAGATTATAGGTCTAGTAAAATTATGTTGCCAGGTATACTACTGTTTTTAAGTCAATAATACCATAGATTAAAAACCAGGCATAGATTAAAAACCCGGGTTTTTAATCTATGATAATACTGTCATGGATGGGTAAAACATTGTGATGAACGTGAATGTAAAGGCAGAAACCATGTTTAACATAATCTTAAAATGTACAATCAATCATAACTTACACTAATTTTTATAATGTTAGGTAACAACATCAGTTAGCTATGCATCAATGAACACACAAAGGATCAGACAATAATTATTATGTCCAGGCCTGGGAGATTGAACTCCTCTTCCTAACCCTCTAACCTAATTATTCTATGCTTCCTGTATTAATAATAACGTTCCCATCCCACCCCCTTTTTTTACTGAGCATGCTCACTATTATTAAATTAATTACCTATCTCTGTGATTGTTATTTCTTTTTGTATGAACTGATTTATCTCTGTGTCTTGTGGGGCACTGAGATAGCTAGCTACATTGATTTTAAAGCCTAGAACTTGTCTGTGGAACTTACAACCCCACAGCTTGACAGCAAGACATTTCTAGTAAGTTCTACAGTTAAGCTGTTCTTAAGTCATTGTGGCTCAAAAATAATGTCAAATTTTGTTACAGTGCCACTTTTGTCAGTTTCATCATAGATAGAGACTCTATGATCAACTCTCATAAGATTAGTTTTGCACAGACTATTTGCATTGCTGTGCTAAATTTTGAGTTGAGATCTGAACACAGTGCTGCTATAAATCTACTGATTTTTGAAATGTTGTCATTAATTTATACCTATATTAATCAAGGGGAGGATCCAGAAAAATAAAAAGGGGGGGGCTATGGAGACTCTGTAGGTATTGTGATAAAAAATCTTTTTCACGTTTATGAAGTAGCTAGCTAGCTAGCTAGCTAGCTATTTTTTAAGTTTGCTGGCACTGAATTATCTTTAACAGAAACAAATTTTACAGCATCCTTGTTAAACATTTTCCCAGTTGAAAATTATTTCTGAGTTTTTCTAGTACACTTTTAAAGTATGTCCTGGGAACAAAATGATTCTTCAACAGAAAGTAGTTCTCATCATCATTAAGACTGCAACAAGCTCTAAAATTAACTACACTGCCAAAATCACCACTCTTATATAACAGAATCACTATGACTGCCCAGCATAGTTAGCTAGGTTGTTCAGATACAGATCAGAGGCGGATCTAGGATATTGAAAAGGGAGGGGCAATGATATCTCTAAGGTGGATCTCAGGATTTTTGATAGTGGGGGAGGGGAGGCACTTGAGGACTGAATTTGCTCTTTCAACTGTAGCAAGAGTTATTGCATTGTGCAGAGGAGTATATAGCCAGGAATTTTTACATAGTCAGGCAGGAGATACAGGGTTGGGATTTGTGACCACATGTCATAGTGCAGAAAGTGCACCATCTAAGGGGGTCTGGGGGCATGCCCCTCACAGGAAATTTTTGTATTTTAGACTTCTTTGATTCAATCTGGTGGCATTTCAGGTTGTCTAATAGGCACCCACATGCACTGTTAAGAACTTGATGACACAACTGTAAGATGTCCTTCCCAGCTGAGCTGAATCTTTTCTCTCTAGAAACATCCATATCTCAGTAAATATAAAGAAGAGCAAGACCACATAACCTTTCTCCACTCATACTCCAAGACTTCAGTCTATGCATTGCAAAAAGTGAACGTTCACATGGCACAGAGCCAACAGGCAATATGAAAACAAGTTTGAAAACCATGTGCAGATTAGAAAAAAAATCTTTTTAAAGAATTCAACTCAGAAAATTCGTTGACACAATTAATGGTCTGTGTCATTATCAGCTATTCTGGGATGTTTTTCAATTCCAAATAGGGTCTTTTTACAAAGTACAAGCTATGCACACCAGGCTGTCTAATTAGCATTTAATGAATATTTACATGTAAAGAGTAAACTACAATAATTATTTTACACTGTTTGTGGCACAGTTACACAAATCAGTGTTGAAAAGGGGGGGGGGGCAATTCCCCCCCCCCCCCCCCGGATCCGCCTCTGCAGATTCAGTGTCACTATATATCAGGACCAGACTCACTCAACTGAGAATCTCCCTCATGCTCACCCAACTAGGAATCATCTACTTCAGCAGCACCAGAAGTTGATGGCTGAACAGTGATGGTGTTATTGCTGCATAACTATTAGTCCAATAATGGCTAAGCAGTTAGCTATTTCTAAGGTGGCTCAACTCAAGCAAGCTAGCTAATTACCTAGAGAGCAATTGGCTAGCTAGCTAGCTAATTATTAGTAAGCCACTAGCTAATATAGTCAGTGTAACCTGGTTGTCCCTAAAAACGTAGTTTCTACTATCAATGTTAATTAACTAAAGTGCGATGTGCACCAGAGATAGACATAAATGGGGGCTGGGCCCCCAAAGCCCCTCCCCTGGATCGCCCCCCATATTATGCCCAGCATATATGCATGCAGCTATGTACACGTGTGTGTACAGACAGTACGTGTATATAGTCACATGACAATCTGCCTGTAAATTTATGTTGCTTGCTTACACGCACTATTAGTTTATTGTTTATCCTCTCGCTATAGTAGCCTTTTCGAATGTTTTGGGAGCATTGTTGTTGTTGTCTAAGGAGTAGTTATGGCCACCTCATTACAACAGTCATCGTCTTCTTTCCCCCCACCGACTTATAATGAAGTAGAGAAGAACAGAGACCCCAGTAATCAACAAGTGACTCCCCCTGGTTACCTAGGACCTCAATACACTATCCCCCAACAACTACAGCAACAGCCAGTCCAATATGTGGTAAGATTCACCTTGCTTCTACCAACTGTAGCCAGCTAAAAGGTTTATTTTTATCTATATATCCAGGTATCTCCTCAATACCCAGGTTATCCAACTGTTGCCAATCCAAATTTTCCTAGACCAGACTATCCTGGTCCACATAACTTCATAGCTTTTGTTACGATAGTCACAGTTCTCTGTGGCATTTTAAATATACTCTCTCTGGCTTTCGGAATCCCTGCAATGATATGTGCACTAATGGTAAGTTTGAACCTCTATGCTATTCTTAATAGCTCTGTAGTCAACATAGAGCTATATTCACTGCAGCTCTGTATAGTACATGGTATAATATGTAACAATTTCATGATTTATGCTTACTGTAGGCAGCTCCATGTTTGGATTTAGACAACTCAGCCTTTAATTAGGGATGCAATACCCCCTCCAATAATAAAGAAGCACTAATGAAGCCTATACAACAAGCTTCCAGTAACACACAACTTAGATCATGCTTTTAACTAATAGTCCTCTATCAATATTGCAGAGTTTGAATAGAAAGCAACAAGGAGAATATCCTACGGCCTCCAAACTGGCAACAGTTGCTTTTATCCTCAGTATAATGGATGTAGTGGCCACTCTCTCTGTGGGATTAGTCATTACTGACATCGTAGTTTATGCTCATGCAGCATCTCAGTGTAGCTCTATATACAGAGACTACTACACTAATGAATATAGTAAGTTCTGAGTACATAACAATTTAGAGTATGTTAAGCTCTCCTAGGTGCAGTTAATAATGTAACTGCAGTGGACTTGTATTAGGAATAAGGGATTGAGGGTATTAGAGATAGAGAATTTTAGGGATGGAGAGTATTAGGGGTAGAGAATAGAGAATATTAGGGATGGAGATATTAGGAGTGGAGAGTGTTAGTGGTGGAGAGTATCAGGGATAGAGAATATTAGGGGTGGAGAGTGTTAGGGAGAGTATTAGGGAGTATTAGTAGTAAGGTGTTCTTACCTGAGGCCTTAGCTATATTATGTTATTACTATTTTTATAACTCATTACTCTGAGCTATAAATAAACTATGATGTATTTTCCATTTAGGATGCTATTGACAGAAGATATCTTACAAACTGCCTTTATATGTATGTATACATGATATGTATGTAACTTCACACATTCATTCATTCATGTTTGATAGTCATGTTTGTGCAGGACTAAAACATTCCCTATGGTCATGACTCTTTCATAATGCATTATTCATCATAAGACTTAGTGTTTCTCCTATATAGAGCTATAACAGGTCAAGTGCCTGTAAGTCTCGACTTATCCCTTTGGAGAGAACTATATACTAGTAGAATGCAAAACATTGTATATAGGGGTGAGTATGTATGGAAAGAGTCATCATGGACAAAACTCCTCAAAAGAGATGGTAGCAAGATAATAGAAATCTCTCCCTAATGGAAGACTAGTCCCCCAATCAATGGTAATATTATTATTAGTTATATGACACTGTTATAAGTGAGAGAGTGTATCAAATTACAAAGTAGAAATTCAGTGAGTGTATACAGGATTAGCTAGCTATCACTTAGCAGCCAAAATCATAATATATGTATGTGCTATTGATCCGACTATAAGTCCGAGTTGGCAGTTCTCCATGATATCGATCCTTAACTGAGAGAGGAAGTAAACACACACACATATCAAATTCAAATAAACACATAATGTCCTCCACATAATATCTACTATAGAGTGGTATATACCTGTGTTAATACAGCTGTCCAGATCATTCGATACTACTGCAGCTGGTGATACAACAAAAGCCACAACCAGAGCAAACACCACAGCAGCAGCATTGAGATATGCTGCTATCATCCCCTGGGAACGAGCCAGTTTGATTGAGTTTGCTTTAGCTGACTTTGAACTCTGCAAAAATGCATAGATATTAAAGGTTTAACTTATCAAATTCATAATAGAGTACTACTAGCCTTCTCTATTTAACACCAGCTTCCTCTTAAAAAGAGAAATAGCCCCCTCTATTGTTTTAATAATAGTCTAGCCCAGTATATCGACATGGTTATAGATAAACTTACTTAATGTACTTGACTGTTGTGGTTTGATATCATAAGATGATGTTATAGCTGACTACTGTTTTAATCAGAGGAGCTGGTACTCTAGAAGAGGCTGATACTCTATTAATAGAGGAGGCTGATACTCACTCTTAGGAAAGTGAATAACCTTACCTGTATGGCATAGTAGAGTGCAGGTAAGGAGAGCATGAGGGAGAGAGAGGAGAGAAACAGCCACACACAATGATAGTGAGGATTGTAGTGATCAGGAAGTGAAAAAGATCTCCAACACCTTATCTACTTCACTCAGCATATCCTTATAAATAGCATTTTGCTCTATTTTCTTATATGCCATGCTATCCTCACGTTCCTGAAAGTGCTGCAGAGCCTTTCTCCAGGCTCCAAAAAAAAGAAAGAAAAACTTTGACACTTGCTAAAATGTTAGGAAGTTTTGAAAAAATAGTTGCAGCACTGACAATCACATTTACAAGGAACACAAGAGGAAATACCAGGTGATGGTTTGGAATCTCTTTCCCTTAAAACTCACACCATCAAGACATTGAAGGTTCTGATTCAGAGGGTTCGGAGGTAGAGCTTCTCTTGTATCAAAAAAAAAAAAAAAAAAAAACTTTTGAGCCATGTCATGTGAGCAAACTTAAAAGTACATACATTATGATCATGGATTTTGTGGTTAGTACATGTATTTTATAGCTACTTAGCTATTGTACAAGTGAAGTGTAAAAATAGTGTAGCTATCACCAATGCACACATAGTGATCGACACACACTACAACTGCAAAGGTCTGTGAAAAGTGGGGGGGGGGGGGGGGGGCACTAGCACCCAGTGCCCCCCCTGCTTCCATGAGTAGTCTCTACTAGAAAGAGCAGATAGTTACTATCATGGAGGTAGTAAAATTAGCATTTGCAGTGTTACCTGGTATACTGATTTTTTAAGTCAAAAATACTGTGATGGATGGGTAAAACATTGTGAGAAATGTGAATGTAATGCAGAAACCATGTTTAACATAATCATGCAATGTACAATCACTAATTTTTATAATGTAACAAAGAACTTTCCTCTTTATAATAATATTATTATTTCAACATCAGTTTGCATCAGTGAACATGAAGGATCAGACTATAATAATTGTTAAGCTGTTCTTCAGTCATTGTGGCTCAAATCTTGCCAATGAGTGCAGTTTCATCATAGATAGAGAGGACTAGGCCTCTCTATTCCACCCTCTGTCTTATAAGATTAGTTTTACACATACTTTTTTCCCTATTAGCTAGCTAGCTAGCTAGCTAGGTATGCTATTTGTTGAAGTTGAGTTTGAGATTAAGGATCAACTGAACACAGTGTTGCTATAGATCTACTGATTTTTGAAATGTTGTCATATTGAATGGTCTATTATCGCCAAGGGGATACTATGACAATCTGCCTAGTTGCTTTCAATCTTAGTTGCGCACTAGTTTATTATTATGCGCTCGCAAAAGTAGCCTTTTCGGTGGTTAAGGGAGCATTATTGTTGTTGTCTACTGAGTAGCTATGTAGTATGGCCGCACAGTCGTCGTCTTCTTCTCCTCCGCCGACTTATAATGAAGTAGAGAAGAATAGAGACCCCAGTGATCAACAAGTGACTCCCCCTGGTTACCTAGGACCTCAATACAGTATCCCCCAACAACTACAGCAACAGCCAGTCCAATATGTGGTGAGATTCACCTTGCTTCTACCAACTGTAGCCAGCTAAAAGGTTTATTTTTATCTATATATCCAGGTATCTCCTCAATACCCAGGTTATCCAACTGTTCCCAATCCAAGTGTTCCTAGACCAGACTATCCTGGTCCACATAACTTCATAGCTTTTGTTACGATAGTCACAATTCTCTGTGGCATTTTAAATATACTCTCTCTGGCTTTCGGAATCCCTGCAATGATATGTGCACTAATGGTAAGTTTGAACCTCTAGTTAATATTGTTATATAGCTCTGTAGTCTGCATAGAGCTACAGCTCTGTATAACTATAGCTAGAGTCAGATAGCTACATGTTTAGACTTAAACAACTCGGCCTTTAATTTAGGCTGGTTCCAATTTCATGCTTTACATGAGCTACATGTTGGACTTGGACAACTTAGCCTTTAATATAGGGCAGGTTCTCCCACATGTTTGTCATAAATACCACAACTCAGAGCACCTTCCTTACATCTGACTAGCTAGCTACTTACTCTTCAACTTTCCAAGAAAAGACAATTCCCTCTCCCAAATATGCCAATAAAGCTATACAACAGGCTTCCAGTAACACATGATTTAGATCATGTTTTCAACTAATATATAGTCCTCTATCAATATCTTCATCTCACAGAGTATGAATAGAAAGCAACAAGGAGAATATCCTACGGCCTCCAAACTGGCAACAGTTGCTTTTATCCTCAGTATAATGGACATAGTGGCCACTCTCTCTGTGGGATTAGTCATTACTGACATCGTAGTTTATGCTCATGCAGCATCTCAGTGTAGACATTTATCCATAGACTATTACCAAACTGCTGAATATGGTAAGTTCTGAGTACATAACATATTATAGAAGAATCATTCTTGCTCTCCTATATAGGTGCTTGGTTCAATATAGTTATTATAGCTAACTGCACTGTATTTGGGATGGAGAGTATTAGGAGTAGAGAATAGAGAGTATGGTTCAGGGCTTAGCTATAATTTTATATTACACCCCTAGTACATTCACTCCCATAGACAAAAAGTGTGTTAATATTCCTCGAGGCACACAGTGTGTTATAACAGCACTTTCAACTGCAGGCTACATACTTGGAGTTTTTGACAGTCGTTGCTCATTCTTATTAATCATAGCTTAGCCAGTGCTACCCTGTAAACTATAAGTTAATCTAGGGTGTAATATAATAGTTGTTGCATGATGCCTTGGTTATTATGGCACTGTGCAATAACTATTACATAATACCCACTGCTCTGAGCTATATATAAATAAACTATGATGTATTTTCCATTTAGGATGCTATAGTTAATGACAGAAGATATCTTACAAACTGCCTTTATATGTATGTATACATGATGTGTATGTAACTTCACATATTCATTCATTCATGTTTGATAGTCATGTTTGTGCTGGACTAAAACATTTCCTTTGGTCATGACCCTTTCATTATTCATTATAAGACTTAGTGTTTCTCCTAGAGCTATAACAGGTCAAGTGCCTGTAAGTCTCGACTTATCCTTTGGAGAGAACTGTATACTAGTAGAATGCAAAACATTGTAGAGGTGAGTGTAGAAAGAGACATCATGGACAAAAGTCCTCAAAAGAGAAGGTAACAAGATATAAATCATTTTACTCCCTAAAGGGTGACTAGTTCCCCAGTCATTTATGGTAATACAGTATTTCCTGAAATTTTCGTTTACTTAATAAATAATTCATTTTTCAAATTTTTGTGTTGTTTTAATTTCGCAAGAGCCTTGCCATAACAAAATTTAAGATGCTTGCACGGTCTGTAGGACTATATACCTGAATAGAGGTAAAATACCAATAGCTCTAGCTCAATAGTAGCAAGAGACTAGTGGCCCATTCGCATCTGGAAGGCCCTCTCTACTGGGTCTAGGCTGGAAATAGCGATATAGACATCCTATGCAATAAGCAAGCCCAGCACGCTTCAAGCTAAAATTTTCATTAACACAGTCATTCAACTTTTTAAATTTCATAATAAAAGTGACATCCGAAATTAAAACAACGACGAAAATTTCAGCAAATACGGTAATATGACATAAGTCAGAAGTTATAAAGTAGATGATTTAATAATACATATGAAATTCAGTGAATGTATCTATGTTATAGAGTATATAGGATTACCACTTAGCAGCTCAAATCATAACTTATGTATGTCTCATTGATCCAAGTAGAAATCCGGGTTGGTATTTCTCCATCATATCGATCCTCAACTGAGAGAGGAAGTAAACACACACACACATCAAGTTTGGGAAATAGCTAATGTTGTTTTAGTCAACTAAAGCTAAAACTAAACCACTGGGTAGTCATAAAACTAAAAATTTAATACTAAAACTACAGGGTCTCAATTAGTCAACAACTAAAGTCTAAAACTATCATTAAGGTTGACCAAAAGGTAATGAATTAAGCCAGTTTTCTCATGAATTATTAATGCACTTTTTTGAAGGTAAAACATTTCACTACTTAAACTAAAGTCTTTTGGATTTGAATTTTGGTTTGAGTAACTATATTTAAGTGCTGTATTGATCACCAGAACTAAAACTAAAAGAAGGTGATGCAAATTATGAAACTAACTAGGTACTAAGCTGAAAGAAAGTCGTAGCTAAATAATGACTAAAAAAATAATACTCACTCGACTTCAAATAATTACACCACATAATATCTACTATAGCACATACCTGTGCTAATACAGCTGTCCAGGTCATTTCGTACTACTACAGCAATAACGACTGGTGACACAACAAAAGCCACAACCAGAGCAAACACCACAGCAGTAGCATTGAGATATGCTGCTATCATTCCCTGGGAACGAGCCAGTTTGATTGAGTTTGCTTTAGCTGACTTTGAACTCTGCAAAAATGCATAGATATTAAAGGTTTAATCTATCTAATTCATAATGGTATTTAATACCAGCTTCCTCTTAAATAGAGAATTAGCCTCCTCTATTATTTATAATAGTCTAGTATATAGACATGGTTACAGATAAACTTACTAAATGTACTTGACTCATTGACTACTATGGTTTGATATCATAAGATAATGTTATAACTACTGTTCAGTTGGTATATGAAATGAATGTACATTAATTAAACAGAGAAGCTGGTGATTTATTAATAGAGGAGCTGGTACTCTAATAATAGGTACGCTATTAATAGAGGTTGATTATTAAAAAATGGAAGAAGCTGATACTTTAACTCTAATTGCCTACTCCTAAGATAGTGAATAACCTTACCTGTGTGGCATAGTAGAGTGCAGGTAAGGAGAACATGAGGGAGAGAGGAGAGAAACAGCCACACACAATGATAGTGAGGATTGTAGTGATAAGGAAATCATTAGGTTTGTACTCAAACTTTGGAGACTGATAATACAACACTGGAGGACCCTAAAACAAAGAACATAACCATGGTCCTGGTTATGACCTTATCACTTTCAAGATCTGAGCATACTTACAAGCATAAATTGTGGTGCCATTACTCTAGGAATACCTTGGCCTTGTGAATAGAATGCTATTGGAGGGGGAGCCACCATAACTGGTTGTACTGTTTGGACATAATGTGGAGAACTATGGTGTACTTGCTGAGTTTCTCGTCCTTGAACCTGGCTCGAAGACGAAGACATGTTTCGGTTTGCAGTGTTGCAGTGGGAACTGAAATTTTTATTGACCACACCCACTTTATTTTTTAACTGACACTGCACTACCCTCTATTACCATAGTAACTGAGGCACTTTAATTGTTTGTTTGTTTGTGTGTGGAACATAACAATTATTGTGATGAATGTGAATGTAATTATTTATAACCATGTTTAACATTACAGCAACTAGACAAGGTAACTTTGTCCATTTTGACTGTAACAAACACAATGAAGGTTAATGTAACCAGTGTCTGTGACCACATTACAGGGGGGTAGGAAGATGATTTTAGGTAGGGGTGCTGCAATTACAATGGGTGGGGGGCAAACTATCATAAAAAGACCAACAAAAATATTAATATTATGAAAGCTTTCAAAAGACAATATGTAGCTATATAAATCAAGTTTGTCCTTGTGAATATACAACAAAAATAATTATTCAATTATCATTGTGCTTCTGAGTATGTTTTAAGCATCCATAAAGAAGAAAAAGACCTCTCTGCTGTTGCTACCAAGTTTTCAATATCTTTAATGATATTGGATAGATACTTCCAACTGGAACAAACTTGAATAAAAGGGTGCTGTCAAAAAATGCCATTGGTACAGCCACAAAAAACTAGGGGTGCAGCATAAAAAACTAGGGGTGCAGCATAAAAAACTAGGGGTGCTACAGCACCCTTTGAACCCCCCCCCCCGTATAAGCTCAGTTTCCTAAAGTACTGTTGTATAGATAATAATAATTATTATTATTAAATATAATGGTGATACTGATAGTTACATGACAATCTGCCTAAATAGTTTAATAATGTTGTTGCTTTCGATCTTCAGTGGTTAATTGTTGTCTACGGAGTAGCTAGCTATGGCCACTTCATTACAACAGTCGTCGTCTTCTTCTCTTTAGGAAATAGAGAAGAACAGAGACCCCAGTGATCAACAAGTGACTCCCCCTGGTTACCTAGGACCTCAATACAGTATCCCCCAACAACTACAGCAACAGCCAGTCCAATATGTGGTGAGATTCACCTTGCTTCTACCAACTGTAGCCAGCTTATATATATCCAGGTATCTCCACAATATCCAGGTTATCCAACTGTTGCCAATCCAAAAGTGTTCCTAGACCAGACTATCCTGGTCCACATAACTTCATAGCTTTTGTTATGATAGTCACAGTTCTCTGTGGCATTTTAAATATACTCTCTCTGGCTTTCGGAATCCCTGCAATGATATGTGCACTAATTGTAAGTTTTAACCTCTAGTTAATATTCTTATATAGCTCTGTAGTCTGCATAGGGCAATATTCACTGCAGCTCTGTATAGTACATGGTTTAATATTATAGGTAACAATTTCATCATTGTGATGTAGCCAGGCAGCTACAGGTCTGGATTTGGACAATTCAGCCCTTAATTTAGACAGGTTCTCCACATGATTGTCAGAAACAACATGAGATTAAATACCATAACTCAGAGCACCTTCCTACTTACCCTCACCTTAGTTACATCTGACTAACTAACTTACTCTTTTCAGCTTTCTGAGAAAAGAGTGAAATGATACAATACCCTCTGAAATACCAATGAAGCCTATATACAGCAGGCTTCTATGGTAACAACACATGATTTAGATCATGTTTTCAACTGTTAATAGTCCTCTATCATCATCTCACAGAGTTTGAATAGAAAACAACAAGGACAATATCCTACAGCCTCCAAACTGGCAACAGTTGCTTTTATCCTCAATATAATGGACATAGTGGCCACTCTCTCTGTGGGATTAGTCATTACTGACATCATAGTTTATTCATATGCAAAATCTCAGTGTAGATATATATACAGAGACTACTACTACACCTACACTACTGAATCTATATACAGAGACTACACCTACACTGAATATAGTAAGTTCTGAAATTCTGACTATACATAACATTTAGAATCGTTGTTGCTCTCCTAGGTGCTTGGTTCAACTGCACTTGTATTAGGGATGGAGAGTATTAGGAGTAGAGAATAGAGATTATGGTTCTTACTTTGAGGGCTTAGCTATATAATATACCCCTATTACATTCACTCCCATAGACAAAAAGTGTGTTAATACTCTTCGAGGCAAATGATGCATTATGAGTTATAATAGCACTTTCAACTGCAGGCTACATACTTGGAGTTTTTGACAGTTATCGCTCATTCTTATTAGCCATAGCTTAGCCAGTATGCTATAAATAAACTATGATGTATTTTCCATTTAGGATGCTATAGTTATTGACAGAAGATATCTTACAAACTGCCTTTATATGTATGTATATAACTACATGGCGTGTATGAACTTCACACATTCATCCATTCATGTTTTATAGTCATGTTTGTGCTGGACTAAAACATTCCCTATGGTCATGACCCTTTCATAATGCATTATTCATTATAAGACTTAGTGTTTCTCCTATATAGAGCTATAACAGGTCAAGTGCCTGTAAGTCTCAACTTATATCCCTTTCTACTAGTATACAGTTCTAGAATGCAAAACATTGTGGGGGTGAGTATGTATAGAAAGAGACATCATGGACAATAGTCCTCAAAAGAGAAGGTAGCAAAATAGAAATCTCTCTCTAAAGGAGACTAGTCTCCCAACCATATGGTAATAATATGACATTGTCATAGCTAAAAAGTCAGAGAATGTATCTAATTACAAAGTACATGATAATACATATGAAATTCAGTGAGTGTATTATTATCTAAGTTATAGAGTATACAGGATTACCAGCAGCTATATATTAAGTATGTCTGAGTTGGCAGTTCTCCATGATATCGATCCTTAACTGAGAGAAGTAAACACACACACATAATATCAAGTTTGGGAAATAATTACTTCAAATAAACACATAATAATTATTATCCTATAGAGTGGCATATACCTGTGTTAATACAGCTGTCCAGATCATTCGGTACTACTGCAGCAATAACAGCTGGGGACACAACAAAAGCCACAACCAGAGCAAATACCACAGCAGCAGCATTGAGATATGCTGCTACCTGGGAACGAGCCAGTTTGATTGAGTTTGCTTTAGCTGACTTTGAACTCTGCAAAAATGCATAGATAGTTAGGTTTAACCTATCTAATTCATATTAGAGTACTACTAGCCATCTCTATTTAATACCAGCTTCCTCTTAAAAAGAGAATTAGCCTCCCCTATTGTTTTAATAAGTATATAGACATGGTTACAGATAAACTTACTTGACTGCTGTGGTTTGATATCATAAGATAATGTTATAACTATTGTTCAGCGTTCAGTTGATATAATATTATGTACATTAATTAAACAGAGGAGGTTGGTGCGTACGTACATTATTAATAGAGGAGGCTGATACTCACTCTTAGGAAAGTGAATAACCTTACCTGTATGGCATAGTAGTGTGCAGGTAAGGAGAACATGAGAGAGAGAGGAAAGAAACAGCCACACACAATGATAGTGAGGATTGTAGTGATAAGGAAATCATTAGGTTTGTACTCAAACTTTGGAGACTGATAATACAACACTGGAGGACCCTAAAACAAAGAATATTACCAACCATGGTCGTGGTCATGACTTTATTGCTCTCAATATTACAAGCATCACTTGTGGTGTCATTAAAACTCCCTTGGCCTTGTGGTGTCACTGCAATTCTGCCTTGGCCTTGTGGATAGAATGCTAGCTACAGTGCCTGGTGGATAAAGGTCAAAGGAATGGATTTTTTTTTGCTTATTGCTGATTTTGTCCTAGGTAGTGGTGAGTCTTCTATCTTTATATCTTTGGGGACAAACTTGGGGGTGAATCTTCAACCATGCAATCTTATTGTTTACTCTGTGGATTTTTTTATACTGCAACCTGGCAGCACTGTAGTAACATGATAAGGCCAGTATTAATGACATTCCTGTTCCTGGTCAACCGCCCAAACTAAAATGGTACTCGTGCCATGATGGCCATAATAATAATAATGACATAACGATCACTGGCCGCCCGCACGCTAGGTTGTGAAGGTAATCTGCGCATGCCTAGCTATTAATAATGTAAAATAATTATTATTAAAAGACAATAACAAAAACTATTAACTATGATAACATTTAACTTCTGTTTTTTCTCAAAATAATGTCTCAAGTCTGTACTTGTCTACATCCATCAATTCCATTCCCGTTCATGTCCATGATAGCACTGCTACGATAGACCAGAAAACAGTCCAACTCTCGCAAAGTTCGAGTGCACATATCTTGCCTCTTAATCTCATTCAAGTCATCCTCTGTGAAGGCAAACGTCAAGAAGGGTTGGTTGTCAGTTAGAACCACTCCTCCAGTCAGCTGGTGCTGGTTGTCTGGCTCTGTGGGTATAGGCATGAAGGTTTCATTGCTAATAAGGGCAAGATATTCAAAGATAAGCGAAGTGGAATTGACGGTCTCATTAAACTCTAATGTCAGCCATCCCTGGTTCATATCAATGGTGAAGTTTAGAAGTCTAGGAGGTGATGTGTCTGGAATGTAGTTACTGACTGCAAGGATGTCAGACTGACGAACCAGTACAAGTTGGTTTGAAGCCATGTCAGTGATGGAGGCAGGTGTGATGGAGATGTAGAGAGTGGAGTTATCAACAGCCAACATATCGTGTATCTTTATCTGGTTGAGATCATCATTTGTTAAAACAACATTGATAACATCTAGTGGCAGTGATACAGACACATACCCACTGCTGAGGGTGTATGCCTGAGAAATACCATTAAAGAAGGTAATACCACTGGTGTCCAGACTTGAAGAGTTGACAGTTTCTGAAAAAGATAAGGTCAAAGTTCCACTGTTAGTATCAAAATCAAATCCATTCAGAACAGGACTTATCATATCTCGTCGATAAGTTGTCAGCTGTACAGCATCATCTGGTGTCACTTCCACTACCATGTTCCCAGATGTGTCTTCAATTGCACTGCTGGAAAGGAAGATATACGTGTCATTCTCATCTCTTGCTAACTGATCTCTCCGCTTTATTTCATTCAAATCAGATACATCAAGTGAAATAACAACATCTGGTAAGTTTCTTGTTTGTCGAGTCCCACTTGTCCTCAAGGTATAAGTGAGGTTGCTGTCCTCACTAACATTGAGAGCTGACGTGAGCGATATATGAGAAATATTAAGTGTCTGTGAATCAACTGTTTCATTAAAGAACAAAGTAAGTGTTTCTGCTGTCAGATCCAGTGAAAAACTCAGAAGCATTGGAGGTGTGGAGTCTGGGACATAATTTGTGACCATGATTGCATTCACTCCACTGTAAACTGAATTCACAGGAAGTTGTGACACATCAAAGACAGTGTTATTAGTTATAGTAATCCAAGCCGAGGTATTACTTCTAGCTATTCCCCTGGTTTTCAGAATATTGAGATCATCGTTAGTAATTTGAATGACAACTATTGGAGCATCTCTTCCTAACACTCGGCCATCGGTGAGGGTGTGAGAGTTTGACATGATGGTAGAGGTTTCCTGTATGGTTATTCCGGTGAATGTAAATGTAGAGACATCAACAGTTTCAGAGAAGTAAAGAGTAAGCTGTCCATTGTTGAGATCAATATCAAACATCTCTAATACAGGGTTGCTTGTGTCTTCAATAAACAAACTTGCTTGAAGAGCAAGATTAGTGGGAATCTCAGTAACATCATTACCATTCAAATCTGCTATGAAGTCTGGTGTGATGCGCAGGAAAGATGAGCTGACATCCACCAAGAGATTTAGATGTTGTTTGATGACATTCAAATCAGAGAGAGCTATGGTTAATATTACCTGGAGTAAATCTGTGGTATTTGACATACCGCCTGTGAGGCTGACTTCTTCAACATTACTTCCTGCCATTTGTCGAGCTTGCAGTGTCAAGAAAGTTTCATCAATTGTAAGAATATCAATAGGTTCATTGAAGTTTAGAGTCAAAGTGCTTGCATTGACATCAACAACGAAACTGATTAGTCTTGGAGCTACAAAGTCCCCATAGAAGGTGATGTTACAGTTTGTAGTGGCCACATTTGGAACTGGAGCCAAAGAGAGATCTGTAACAGCAGCTGCATCCAGTGATACACAGGTATTGTTGTCACCCATTGCCAGATCCAAACCTGTCTTTATATGATAGAGATCAAGGTCAGAGAGGAAGATAGTAATGATAGTGGAATCGATATCAGATCTACTGCTGTTCGTTAATCTAACAAAGTCCATTCCCATGTAATCTGGATGAATTTTGATGTTTGAGATTTGTACTGATGATGCATCCACAGTCTCGTCAAACATCAGAAAAAGCTCTTCAGAGGTGAGGTTGAGTGTAAATTGAATAAGCATAGGAGGTGTAACATCAGCCATAAAGTTAGTCACACGTACCGCACTGCTGTTAGAAATAGGAACCACAGAGAGGCCAAATGAGTCAGTTACTAAGTCAGAAGTGATAGAGATGTATGTATTTGAAGGACTGGTAGCAAGATTAGCTATTGCTTTAATGGAGTTTATATCTTCATCTGAAAGAATAACTTCTACTGTTGTCAGGCTTGTCAGTCTCCCCTCACTGCTCCTCAATCTGTAGAAATCTGCCATTGTAATAGATGGTAAGCTCTGGAGAGTAACCTCACTGACATCAAATGACGATATATTGACAAACTCTGAGAATGTGAGTGTCAGAAATTTAGCATTAACATCCACATCAAATGAAAGTAAAGAAGGTCTTATAGTGTCAGACAAAAACTCTGAGGCCATTATTGGAATTGATGGTGGAATGGAAATGACTGGATTGGAATTGTAGTCTTCAGTGAGGTCATCGGTTAGAGAGAGGAAAGTGTTTAGAATATTAGTAGCTAACTCAGGCTTGTTCTTGATTTCATTGAGATCAACTTGTGTCAGTTGTAGAGTGACTATATGTGGTGTGATGCTGTAATTAACTGAGGAATTACCGCCTGTGAGTTCATACCTAACAACAGTCGATACCAACTCCACATTACCACTGCCTATTCCAGAACCACTGCCTGTTCCGGAACTAGTTGCATTATCTATGTCACCTGAAGCTGATTCACTCACGGATATCTGAATTGAAAAGTCAGGCATGGCAAGAAGTGTAATGGCAGAAGGTTGGAGAGGAATGCGAACTGTCTCGGAAAATGTTAGAATTAGCACCTCATTCAGGAGGTCCAATGTGAAGTTGAGTAAGATAGGAGGTGTGTCATCCATAGTGATGTTAGTCACTTGTGTTGGGATGGTACTGTTGCAGTAATAATTCCCAGCTGAATCTCGGACTGATGCTTCACTCATAACCACGTAAGTGTTTGCCTCATTGGTAGCAAGAGCCTCATTTGCCGAAATGAGATTGAAATCATAACCAGACAATGTTAGATTCAAAAACTTTGTGTACTTCTCCATGAGATAAGTCCCAGATGTCAGAGAATACCTAATCATTCTTGTCATGTCCTGCACAGTTAGCATAGTTGGATCAAATGAAGATGTGTTCACAGGTTCATCGAATGTCAGTGCTAACAAGCCCAGGTCAAGGTCCAGATCAAAACTCTCCAAATATGGACAACCCATATCAGATGTAAAATTAGAAGGAGCCAGTCGAACTGGAAGAATTTGGTTAGATGATTGGTCCACGATAAAGTTCTCTGAAACATAAACAAACACATTATCTTCTCGAGTAGCTAGTGATATAAGTGACTTGATTGCATTGACATCTTCTCTGGACATTTGGAAGCTGACGATTGTCCCACTTCTAATCGCTGTTAAAGTAAGAACTTCATCAGAGAATCTTGTTAGCGTGTAGTTACTGCTATCAGAGTCCAGAGAAGTATCACCAAACTCATACAGTGTAACTTCGGTTGGATCTAAGGAACTCGTATTCACTGACTCGGAGAAGTAGAATGTGATTATGCCAAGGTCCATGTTGATGTTGAAAGTTAGCAGTTGAGGTGATGTAATGTCCGGTGACAGGTTGTCTGCCTGTAATGCATTGTCTGGAGTGATGGGAATCAGGGGGTTATCAAATGTATCAATTACAACTCCTGATTCCAAAGTTATGTAAGTGTTATCCACATCCGTTCCAAGATCAGACAGATACTTTATTCTGTTTAGATCAAATTCTGAAAACTGGACAAAAACCTCAGGACCATTACTAGAAGAGATATTTGAATAAGTTGTAAGGCTAACAGAGAGTGTGTCATTCATGAAGACAGGATCTGATTGAATAGTAATGCCTGTTATATCAAATCTGCTAACATTTACAGTCTCAGTAAAAGACAAAGTGAGTGTTTCCTGATCTAAGTCCAACAAAAATGACATCAGCATAGGACTAGTTTGATCTGGAAAGAAAGTGGACACTTGAAGAGCATTGGTATAGTGAATGGGCACAAGGTCGTTAAAATTCATATCCAGGACTGTTAATTCTGTTACTGATATAAAAGTAGTCTCGTTGCTCAATGCAAGAGAACTGAGCTGTTTGATCCTGTTGAGATCATGGACACTGATGTTAATAACTATAACTGTGCCATTAATGCTCTCTGTTAAACTAAACTCAGATAGTGTATGTAGTGGAAATGATGCATTAGCAACTGATTGGAGTGATATCTCTGTCACATGTAGTGAGTCTACATTAACAGTTTCACTGAATGTTAGTGTTAATATCTCCAAATCTAGGTCAAGATCAAATTCTTGGAGTTGAGGATCTATTTCATCTTCTGTAAACATTACTGCCTGGTTTGGAACTGAAATAGCTAGAACAGGATTTGAATTCATGTCATTCACTAATGCCTGAGTGATAGTCAGAAACGTGTTTGAAACACTTGTAGCTAACTCAGAGTGAAACTTGATAGCATTAAGATCAGGGTTAATTAGATTAAGCAAGAGGTAGGAGGAATGATCAATGTTACTCAAGACTCCTCCTGTCAATGAATATCTCTGTACTCCCGAAAATATCCCTCCATGAAGTGTGATTTGAGAGGCCTCAAACGTAGAAATGTTAACCGTCTCTGAAAGCATCAGAAACAAAACCTCTTCAGTAAGATCCAGTCTGAACCACTCCAAATAAGGATTCACCAGGTCCTCTGTATAATTTGAGGCTATTTCTGCAGAAGTGTTAAAGATTGGTAGAATACTGAGTCCAACCATATCAAAGATGGAACCTGGCTCAATCGTGAGATAGGTGGAGCCAAGATCTGAAGCAAGACTGGGGAGTCGTCTAATCTCATCTGAATCAAACCTGCTGAGATTTACTATGATGATTGGATCAGGTATGTTAGAGGTCAGAGTACTGTCTGTGAGAGTGTGATGGATGGTAGTACTCTCATTAAGAATAGACTCACTTTGTAATGTGATTCCATTGACATCAAAGGAGCTGATATTCATAGTCTCAGAGAAGACAAAAGTGAGAAGATTTGTGGTTAGGTCAAGATAAAAATCGATGACATGTGGTGGGGTACTGTCAGCAGTAAAGTTTCTTACTAAAAGAGGTTCAACTGTAATCTCTTCCACAGGATTACCATCCATGTCTTCAACAAGATCAGAGGTTATTACAAGGTAAGTATTATTAGCTGAAGTTGCCAGGTTGTCAATTCTCTTCAGATTATCTTCATCTTCTTTCACAAGTTGCACTACAACTGTAGGTGAATTCACTGTGTCCACTTCACCACTAAGCAGCTGATACTCTAGCATGTAAGGAGCACCTGAGTCCACAATAGTGAGTACTGTGAAATTTATACTAGATACATTAACAGTCTCTGAGAATTCAAGTGTTAGAGTGACACCATTCATATCCAGATCAAAGAATTCCAGCATGGGACTACTTGAGTCTTGTGTGTAGCTATTGACTTGTAGAGGCACACTACTCACTGTGAGGTTATTACCTGACATATCAAGGATGGCTGCTGAGTCCACCACTAAAAAAGTGTCTCTCATACTTGTTGCTAGGTTAGTAAAGAACTTTATAGCATTGAAATCTTCTCTAGTGATATCAATTTCCAACACTGAATTGTTTAAGGATGTACTAGAACTGGACATAAATTGGTAAGCTTCTTCCTGTGAACCTAACCCAACTAAGGTGAATCCACTTATGTCAAGAGAAGAGACATCTACTGTTTCAGAGAAGAAGAGAGTGATGACACGTTGGTCCAGATCAAGATCAAAATAGAGGAGCACGGGTGGTGTGATATCAGGAAAGAAATTCATAACTGGTTGAGCATTGGTTGACGATATTTGCTCGACACTGTTACCAAATACATCTTCAACTAAACTGGATGTAATCTGCAAGAATGTGTTGCTTTCTTCGGTTGCTAACTCGTAAAGTTCTTTGATGACATTTAGGTCTTCCAATCCCAAGACAACCATTACCACGCTGCTATCTGAGGAGTTCAAATAGCTGGAGTTAGTCAAGGTATAATGGTTAAAGGTATTGTTCCCCTCATCTGTGTCCTGCAGAGAAATTGAGGACACATCAAAAGAGAATATGTTCACAGTCTCAGAGAAATTCAACACAATTACTTCTTGTGTTAGATCCAAATCGAACGATTGGAGTTGGGGTGGAGTCACATCTTCTGTATAAATGTTAACAGGCTGGGCGTTAATTCCATTCACTAGAGGAATCAATTGCTGGTCATTCATGTCAAGGATTGTAGTCTCGGCCAGAGTTAGCCAGGTTGAATCATTAGAGACAGCTATTCTTCTTCTCTTTAGCTCATTCAGATCCTCCAAAGTGATCTGTATGGAAGCCACCAGTCCATCTTCAAGCATGGTCAGCTCACCTCCTGTCAACATGTATCTGTTGCTCTCATCATTCACATTAGAGCTCTTCTGTAATACTATCCTGTCAAACATTGTTGTAGAAACATCCACAGTCTCTGGAAAATATAGGAAAAGAATTCCTGTATTCATATCCAGGTCAAAGCTAAGAAGATGTGGCGATGTTGTGTCGTTGATGAAAACTGATACTTGCAATGCTTCAGAGGATGGTATTTCATTGATTCTATTGTAGTTCATATCAGCAATTGTTTCTGGAGAGACTGTTAGGAAAGATGTAGATAAGTTAGTGAATAGGATTTCATCTTGTTTGATAGAATTTAGGTCTTCTAGAGTCAAAATAATGACAATTTGTAGTCCATTGGAGCTGTTTGTTGACCCCCCATTGAGACGAAAGAAATTAACTGGCTCCTCAATACTTGAAGAATTGGTGAGATTTACTAAACCTGCCCCTGAAGATACTTCAATCACCATCCTCTCTGAGAACAATGTAATACCATCATAAACTATACTGCTGGCATTGACTGGCTCATCAAAATTGAGTGTTATCAACCCTCTGTTCATGTCAGCTACAAATGACACCAAATTTGGACTTACATCATCTTCTGCATAATCTTCTTCTGCCAAAGGAGTGATAGATGGCTGAATAAAATTTGGTTCCTGGGCCATATCATGGACAGTAAGAGGGAGAAGTTGAAGGTGAGTGTTTGCTGCTGAGGTTGCCAGGTCGGTATTCAGCTTTATTTCATGAAGATCGTCCAAAGCTAACATTAGTAAGATTACAGTGGAATTCTCTGCTAACTCATTCCTATAATCCCTCAGAATGTGGAATGAAGAATAGGATATGTTGGAACCAGAATGGAGAATGAGCTGACTGATGTTGAAACTATCCACATTCACAGTTTCATCAAAAGTGAGAACAAGGTATTCAGAACTCAAATCGAAACTGAATGATAACAGTTTGGGACCAATAGAATCAGCAACATATGAGGTAACCAACAAAGCCATGTCCGCTGTGGTGGGTTGTACTGACAGACCCACCATATCTGTAACTCCACTATCCTCAATAGTAATGTAAGTAGAGTTAGGTGTGTTAGCTAACTCAAATATCATTTTTATTGCATTTAGGTCCAGAGTTCCTATATATACACTTAATATTGGATCATCTGTGCTGTTAGTAGTGGAGAACTCTGGTTCTAATCCATCAGTGAGTCTGTAGTACTCATCACTGACAAGTGATTCTTGTGATTGGAGTGTTATGGAAGAGATATTGAGACTGTCTGCATTAACAGTCTCTGAGAATGTAAGAACAAGTATTCCATTGTTAACATCCAAGCTAAAACCAACTAACTCTGGCTGTATCTCATCTTGGACAAAATTGGTGACCTGCAGACCATTGGAACCAGAGATTTGAAGGACAGCATTTTCATTCATATCCTGTATTGCAGAATAGTTAAGTGAGAGGTAGGAGTTGTTCCTGGAAGTGGCCACTCTAGTCAGACGTTTCAAGTTGTTTAGGTCAAAGGTTCCAATATCTATAACAATGAATGTATCATTTGGTGATGATGAGGAACTGGTCTCTGTCAGATCTAGTGCATAGATAAAGTCACTGGATACTTCAGCATGTTGTAAAGTAATGGATTCAACATTAAGAGACTCTCGGTTGATGGTCTCATTGAACCGAAGAAACAGCTCACTAGTGTTGAGATTTAAGTCAAACTCTTCCAGCATTGGACGATTCCTGTCAGACACATACACAGACACGGGTAAACCCTGATAAACAGGTATTTCGACTATAGCATTAGAATTCATATCCTCAAAAAGAGATGATGTAATGGAAATATACGTAGAAGAGTTGTCATTGGCCAGTGTATAGAGTCTTTTAATCTCGTTGAGATCTTGAGGGGAGAGTGTGATTATGATCAGGTTAGAATCAGTGGACTCTGAAAAACTATCATTTGATAATGTGTGGTAGAAATTAACATCAGATATATTTGAATTGTCTTGGAGTGTCATTTGAGTGACATCAAAGGTAACAGCTCTCACTGTCTCGGAAAACATGAGAGAGATGATTCCTGTGTTCATATCCAGGTTAAATGACAGCAGAGATGGTGATGCTGTATCTTCACTAAATATGGTCACCTGGAGAGCGTCAGTGGCCTCAATGCCAATCAATAAGTTCCCATTCATGTCTGCAATGGCACCATCACTCACTGCAAGGAAAGTGTTATTAGCACTTGTAGCTAATTCTGTCAATCTCTTTATCTCATTGAGGTCAGAAGTAGATAATTCTACATCGACAATGTGGTAGTCGTTGGACTGTGAGATTCCTCCTGTTAATTCATAAGTGTTAAGTGCTGTGATAACGTCACTCTCTGAGAGCAAGCTATAATGGTTTAGAGCATGAGATGAAACTTGGACAGTTTCTGAGAAAGAAAGAGTTAAAATTTCGGATGTCAGATTGAGGTTAAACGATCTTAATTGTGGCCTGATTCGATCACTCTCAAAGCTGGTGGCCATCAAAGCACTAGAGATGGGAATTGAGACTACTTGATTGTAATTCATGTCAGATATAGCGCTTTCTGTGATTGAAATGAAGGTGTTACTTACTGATGTGGCTACTTCAGTTAGACGTTTGATCTCATTCAAGTCATTCAAACCAAGAAAGATGGACACGATTGTTGAGAAATCTGTTGAATGTTCACTATCAGAGAGTGTTCTAGAGTCAGATAATGTAGCTCTTCCTTGGATAGTGAACTCTGGTATAATCAAAGAAGAACCATTAACAGTTTCATCAAAAGTCAGGACTATTTCCTCCTGAGTGAGGTCTATAGAGAAGGACACAAGTAGAGGAGAAGTCTCATCCTCGTAAAACCTAGTCACTGGATGTGAAGACATATCAGACACCTCAATAACTTGATTATCATTCATGTCCATAATTAACCCTATGCCAAATGCCAGGAAAGTGTCATCTTCATTAGTGGCAAGATCACTAAATTCTTTGATAACATTCAGATCTTCTCTTGTCAAATAGACTACAATGATAGTGGAATCCATCAAAGAAGCTGAGCCATTAGTGAGGTCATGGAAAGCACTTGCCTCAGATATATTTAAAGCATTCAATATTGTAATCTCTTCTTCTATTATTGTGTTTGCTCTCACAGTTTCATCAAAAGTAAGTATAACTGAACCTGAATTAGCATCAAAGTCAAAGCTAAGGAGCATTGGTGGAGTGAAGTCCTCAGTGAAGTTGGAAGCCATTATTGCTTGTTTTATTGTCAGTGCTATAACATCTCTGCCATAGTTATCATCAAATGTTATTGCTCTCATAGAGATAAAGGTGTTCTCCAGTTCGGTAGCAAGGTGATCGTTAAGTTTGACTCTGTTCAGGTCACTAGTGGATATATTCACAGTGATAAAGTAGCCATCTTCACTCTGTGTGAAACTCGAGGAAGTCAGAGTTACTGCATTATTGCTGTCAAGTCTCTTCATGTTCTGTAAAGTTAATCCTGCTGCATAGAATGTACTGGAATTAATGATATCATTAAAGGTCAAATGAATAAGTCCCAGGTTCATATCAAGTGTGAAATCAATGAGAGATGCCTGTGTGGTATCTTCTACAAATATCGAAGCAAGCAGTGCTTCCTCTGGAGAAAGACCAACCAACTCATTACCAGCCATATCATGAACACTCCCCATCTTTACACTCAGCCTTGTATCAAAAATAGAAGTAGCGAGGCCATCAGAGAGTTTGAGATACCTGATATCGGCTTGGAGAAGTTGGACAACTAGAACCATTGTGCCATTAAAGTTAGTTTCTAGAGTAGTTCTACCTCCTGTTAGAGTTCTGTTATCTCTAGGGAATCTTGACTGTTCTGACTGCAGAATGAACCCATTAAGCATTACAGTGGACACTCGGATAGGTTCATTGAATGTCAGGAGAAGGAGGTCTTGATCAAGGTCTAAACCAAAGGAGGTGATCATTGGAGGTGTTCTGTCTTGGACTAGAGCTCCAGGTGTTATCGGGATAGCAAATGCTGGTGGAATGGGGTTAACTTGGTTTGGAGTGGTCTTGGTCACTGTATCAGCTATAAGGTTCTGCTCAATAGATATAAATGTGTCAAAATCTGAAGTTCCAATACTGTCTAGAGCTCTGAGCCGATTTGTGTCATCAGATAGCAGATCTATAACAATGACACGGCCATCCTGGCTGGTAGTGCTACCTCCATTCACACTGACCATGACGGAATTATTTGATTGATTGTTCAGGAATGTGATAGCAGAAGGATCTAGAGTTGAAACAGACACAGTTTCACTAAATGTTAGTGTTACAGTATCTTCATCTAGGTCCAGTTCAAAGGAGAGTAAACTTGGTCTTCCTTCATCATCTGTGAAGGTAGAAACTGGCACAGCATCAACAAGTGGAATTGGAATTATCTGGTTGTCAGATGTGTCTCGTAGGAAGTGGTCGCCTAGAGAGACCCAGCAGTTGAAGATATCAGAACAGAGACCTCTTAGACGTTGGATCTCATACCAATCCTCGTCAGTTAGTATGAATGTGAGAGTGACTCCATCAGAGGATGTGATGTTTCCTCCAGTTAGTGTGTGGGAGAACCTAGGGGCTCTATAAAAGGAGTGAAATGTCAGAGCTGTTAGGTTAAGAGTTGATGCGTCAATGGTTTCATTGAAGGTGAGTGTAACAGTCCTGTCATTCAAATCAAACAGGGTGAATTCAGTTAGTGACACAGGATTACTGTCTGCTACAAATATAGTAGAAGGGAAACGACATCCCTCAAAAGTGGCAGGATCTACTGGATTCCTGGACTGATCAGTGATCGGTTCACCCACAAACGATAGACAACAATCTAATCCACTATTATTGAACAAGCATATCGGGAGACGTTTGATTTCATTCAAGTCAGAAATAATCAGAGGACAAGTGAAGAATGTCCTCTGATCATTACTGCATGTCCCTCCACTGAGAAGAAAGTTGTATATGGGTACTGTACAGGTATCATCAAACATTATTTCACCACTTCCTGATGTGAGATTCCCACTCCCACTCATTTCAAAAATATCCACTCCAAGGCCACTCCCACTGAGACCACTCCCTCCTGAACCACCACTAGCACAATTATAGCAGCAATCATGGAAAACCATGTCACTTGGACTAAGTGTGGAGATGTTGATAGCTTCACTGAAATTCAAACTGATGACACCAGCATTCAGATCTATCACTAAAGAAATCAGCTCTGGAGGGGTTAAATCAGTGACAAAGTTGCCCATAGTAACTGATAAAGCTCTCCCATCAGTTATAGGAATCAGAGGGTTACTGTTCATATCCAACACTAGGTCAGATCGAGTAACCAAGAAAGAGTTTTCATCTGAAGTACCCAAACTCTCTATTTGCTTCAAATTGTTGAGATCATGGAAGGAAAGCTGAAACTCAACCTCAGTACTATCATTTGCTTCATTCCATCTACCTCCACTCAGTGTGTAAGCATTAGAAGAAGATGCTGTCCTTGTCCCTTGGAATGTTATAGCTTGAGGGTTAAATGTCGATGCTTGGACGGTCTCTGAGAAAGTAAACGAGATGTTTCCACTAGTGAGATTAAGAGAGAAACTATTTAGAGTAGGCCTGGTAGTATCTGGTATATAAACTCTTGTTCTGATGGCAGAAGTGTCAGGCAGAATTACTACAGAGTTATTTGAAATGTCAGAAATAGCCTCAGGGGTGAGTGTAATGTAGGTGTTGAAGGCTGAAGTTGCTAAGTTTGAAAGTCGTTTGATTTCGTTAGCATCTTGATGAGATAAATCAACAATTATCTGTGTCCTATTCGGACTGATTGTGGTACTGGAGAGAAGTGAGTACTGAACAGATGCTGTCCTGTTATCCTGAAGAGTTACTTCCATAATATTGAGACTCCCTGAATTCACTGTCTCGTCAAAAATCAAAGTCAGCACCCCAGGTCCATCAAGATCCAAGCTAAAAGATAATAATCTTGGTGGGACAGTGTCACTGGTATATTCTCTAACCTGCAGAGGATCATCTGCAGTTATTGGTACAGAATTGAGGCCAGTGGCATCACTAAAAGCCGCTGCACTGATAACAATGAAAGTGTTGTTTCTTTCTGTAGCCAGAGTTAAAATCTGCTTCAAACGGTTCACATCTGGAGTGGAGAGAGATATCTGTATCACATCTGTGTCAAGAGTAGATTGAAGAGCTCCTCCAGTTAGGCTAAGGAAAGAGAAAGGGTTTGGCCCATCCACCAGCTGAAACTGGGCAAAGTCCAGAGACGACAAATCGACAGTTTCTGAGAAGGATAGGGTTAATACTTCTGAGCTCATGTTCAGATCAAACAGATTCAAAGTGGGTCTTATTTCATCTGATATGATATTGTCCTCAAGTACTCTAAACCCTGTGGTATCCAGTACAGGTACAGCAAGATTATTCACCATATCTCTGATGAGATCTGGAGTGAAACTAATGAAGGTATCATTTTCATTTGTAGCAAGTAATGGTCGAGCTTTCAAGGCATTTAAATCCCTTAAGCTGAGTTGTATAGAGATAATAGGCCCATTGGAATCATCAGAGAAACTTGAAGATGAAAGGGTGAAAAAGTTCAGACCATCAACATCTTTCACTACTTGTGGTGTATTTTGGAATGTAAGTCTAGTGACGTTCAAGGTTCCCACAACATTGACACTTTCAGTAAAACTTAAGCCAATAATTCCAGAAGATAGATTCAAACTGTAAGATATTAACTCTGGTGAAGTCACATCCGGTATATACACATCTACTTCAGCAGCATTGACTCCATTAAACCTCTCCATTACTGACTGCATGTTCATATCTTGTATAAGTGAACTGGGGAAGGTCAGCCACGTGGTGTTCTCATTGTTGGCAATCCTCCTGACTTTAATTTCATTCAGGTCATCGTTAGATATCTGAATTAAAATCGTGGTATCATCCCGATTAGAGAGCAGTGAACCTTCAGTAAGAGAATACTCGTAAAAGTCAAAGGAGACGTTAGATGACCTCTGAAGAGTGATATCAGTAAAACTAAGAGATGAGATATTTACAGTTTCAGAGAAGATAAGTATCAATTGGCCATTGTTCATGTTTAGATTGTAAGATTCAAGAATTGGCATAGTTGTGTCATTCATGAATATGGTGGCCTGTACTGCATTACCATCCTCCACAGGTGTTATCACATTACCAGCAATGTCCCTGATAAATATAGAATCAATACTGAGGTAAGCATTTTCTCTGCTGGTATATAGCCTGTCATTTCTCTTCAGCTCATTGAGATCACTCTCGGTCAGATAGATGACAACCATCAGTCCATCTGTACTGGCTGTGTTACCTCCAGTGAGCCTCTGCCTCTGGTCAATTCTCAATGTGTTCTCTAAGCTTTGCAGAATAATTCCAGTTGTATTCAAGGTGGATATATCTACTGGTTCATCAAAGTTAAGAGTAAGAATCCCATTGTTCACGTCCACTGCAAAAGTTGTCAGTTGAGGTTGAACAGTATCAAAACTATAGACCTCTACTGGTAGAGTAGTTTGCAGGCTTGGATTAGGAATAAGAGCATTGTCAAAGAAGGTGCCAGTTTGTAAGGTAAGGAAGGTATTGTTGGGAGAGCTGGCTAGCCCTCTTATCAGCTTGATTTCATGGAGGTCACTATCAGTGAGTAAGATCGTCACCACTGGTCCATCAATACCCGACACATCTCTAGCACTTGTCAGCCTGTATTGAAATATCCCTTCACTTTGCATCATCGAATCCATTCCAGAACTAGAACTGGAACCAGAACCAGACCCTGATACAAATTCAGAGTCATTACTACCAGAGAATTCCACTTCCAGTCCTGCAGATTGAAGATTGAAGAATGTGATATTGAGTGTGCTCACATCAACAGTTTCATCGAATGTGAGTATCAACTGTTCGGATGTCAAGTTGAGAGTGTAAGAGAGTAGCAATGGTCCCTCAGCATCAGGGAAGTAAGTTGACACTCTCATAGCTACTCCATTGGGTAGAGATACAATTGAATTGCTTGCCATGTCATTGATAAATCCACTTGGAATGGAAATGAATGTGTTGTTTAGTTTCGTTCCAATTGTCTTAATACGCTTGATGTTATTCAGATCACTAGTACCAATATTAATAACAATGCTGTGGGAATCATTGGATGGAGAATGGCTAAGTATCGGTGGGTTGCCTGACACCAAATTGTAAGTGGATTCATTGTCCATTACAAATGAAGCTGATTGAATCTTCAAAGCACTAATATTTAGACTATAAATATCAATAGTTTCTGTGAAATTAATGAGCAATATTCCTGAGTTCAGATCAAGTTCAATTGACCGTATTTCAGGTGAAGTGACATCTCTTGTAAATGTCTGGACTTGTAGAGCATTAGAGCTCAAAATAGCCACTACATCATTGTCATTCATATCGACTACAGCAAGCTCAGTGATAGCAAGATAAGTGTCATTCCTATCTGTAGCAAGACCTCTGATTCTCTTCAGCCCATTGAGATCATCCAATCCAATATTCACATACACTACATCATTGAAAGGAGTGAGAGTAGAACTGCTTTGAGTATCAAATGTAAATGTGCGATCTTCACTATCAGTGTTGGGTCCATAATGCAATGTAATCTCACTGACATCAAGTGATGTGGTGTTAATAGTTTCAGAGAAGAACAGTGTTAATATCTCAGAAGTCATGTTTAGATTGAAAGCTAGTAACATCGGTGCAGTGATATCCTCTATGTAGGTTTCAACGCGTAGAGCATCACATGATCCACCCCTGTCAGGACACAACAGAGCAGTGACATTGTTCCCATTCATATCAAGAATCAAGTCATTAGTAAATGTGATGTAAGTTGTGTCGTTACTCACAGCAAGCTCTGTCAGGCGTTTGAGCTGGTTAGAATCATCTAGTGTTAAATTCAAAGTGATCATTGTGGAGTTATCCATGGAGAATTCACCATTGGTAAGAGTTGATCTTGTCAGGGTTATGTTTGTTTCATTATCACTGACAAGTGTTATCTCTTGTAATCTGAAGGTTGTAAGATCAACTGTTTCTGAGAAAGTCAGAAAGATCTGGCTGCTGTCAAGATCAAGATCAAATGACTCCAAATATGGCGGTGTGGAATCTTCAGTGAATATCCTCACTCTCTGAGGGTCTAATTCATCAATGGCTATCACAGTGTTATTATTCATGTCCTTTATCCCTCCTAGTTGTAAGGTGAGGAAGGTTGATTCATTGGATATGGCTAGGTTATACAGTCGTCGGATCTCATCAGAATCCTGCTTCACAAATGTCAAGTTGATCATGGTGGAATCTCGTCTGGAGGAGATGCCATCAGTTAGTGTGTAAACCCCAAACTCATCAGTGCTGTTGGGGTTATTAAGGAGTGTAAATGATGTGTAGATGACAGTACTGGCATCCACTGTTTCTGAGAATGTCAAGAACAAGGTGTCAGAGTTCATGTCCAGATCATATGATATCAAACTGGGAAGTATTGTATCTTCTGTGAAACTTGAAACACGAATGGCAGAAAAGAACAGCCGTTCTTGTATAAGGTTAAAATTCATGTCATCAATTAGGTCTGCTGCAAATGAGAGATATGTGTTGTCCTGGTGTGTTGCAATCTCTTCAATTCTCTTGATTTCGTCCAGATCTTCTTTAGTGATCCACACGTATATCACTAATCCATCTACCAACGAGTGGCTACCATTGGTCAGAGTGTGGCCAATTGTTGAATTCATGGCAGACTGTATCCGAAGGTTTGTTACATCAAATGAGGAGGCATCCATGGTCTCTGAGAAATACAGTGTCATATTACCACCATTCATGTCCAGATCCCATTCCACCAGGAATGGGCGTGTGAAGTCAGGAATGAAAACAGCAGCTTTTTGGGCATCAGTTGTTGGAATGGGAATGATATTATTTCTATTCATATCAACCAACAAATCCTCAGGGAATGTAATGAAAGTTGTGTTTTGTGAAATAACCAAACCAAAGATTCGCTTCATCTCATCAAAATCTTCCTTTGAGAATGTTACGTTGATAGTTGTAGCATCAATATTCTCAGTGTGATTACCTCTGCCTCTCAAAGTAAAATGGAGAATACTGTCATCGTATTCATAACCAGTCACTATCTGGACTGTAATGTTGGTGGTAGCATTTCCTGTAAAACCAGAACCTTCTGAATTGGTATCATTAAATATTGTGATGTTTTCTCTGACTTCAAGTAGAGATGTGTTCATGACATGCTGAAATGTTATGAGTGTGCGGTTCAGAGTGTTTGCTTTTACTGTCTCATTAAACATCAGGTAAAGTACGCCAATGTTCATGTCCAGCGTAAACCTTACTAGCGACGGTGCATTAGTGTCAGGAGTGAAGAACCGAACTCTAAAAGCCTCACCTTCTCCAGGTGGAAGGTTTAGACTTGGAATGGGGAATATCCTTATATTTCCATTCTCATCCCTCACCAAGTCCTGTGTGTGTGTGACAAATGTATTATTCTGACTTGTAGCCAAGCCTTCATTTCGTTTAATCTCATTAAGATCATCCATGGAAAACACAAAGATGGTGAAGTAATCATTGGACAACCTGGAAACATTTTGAGGCCTACCTCCTGTAAGAGTAAAATTATTTGGTCCAAATATATCACTTGTGTTATGCAGAGTTAATGCCTCGGCCATGAAGGTCGTCTGAGACACAACGTCATCATAAAATAGAGTGAGTGTTCCCTTGTTCAGATCAATGTCATAATAATCTAACACAGGACCACGATTATCCAGTGTGAACTCACTAGCTCTGATGCCCGCATCAGGGGTTAAGCCAACTAATGGATTTCCTGCAGTATCTAGAACAGTGCTATCAGCTATAGAGAGAAATGTGTCAAAGAATATCCTCAGTGCAGGGATATCTTCATCATTAGTAGCTAGATCTTCCAACAGTTTTATACTTCTGATGTCCTCTCGTGTGAGTGTAATGACCAAGATGGATTTATTGATAGAACCATACTCTACCGAACCACCTGTTAAAGTGAAAGTGGGTACGTCAGGTAAGGTTGCGTTAGCTACCCCCTGAAGAGTGATATTTGTTAATATGGTGGAGTTCAGACGTACAGGCTCATCAAATGTGAGGCTCAATAAATCGTCACGCAGGTCGAACTGGAAATAAAGCAAAGTGGGTTCAGTCATGTCTGGTTCGTATTCAAAAGGAAGAAGCGATTCCATCCTGGGTATTTCAACTACAGGGTTGTCATTCATATCCCTAATGGTATTGCTGGTGATGGAGATGTATGTGTCTTCAAGTTCAGTAGCCAACTCCTCCATAGACTTCAAGGCAATTAGGTCACCGAATTCAAGTTGGAATGTTACATATATCCAGTTGACGTCACTTAACACTCGACCTCCTCTGAGAGTGTAGAATTGGAACATAGATGAATTAATGTTGCTGTAAAAAGTGATTCCTGTTGGGTCGAATGTGTTCAGGACCTTAACTGTCTCATCAAAAGTTAGAGTGATGTTGCCCGAGTCTAAACTGATGGAGAAATCAACTAACGTTGGGGGAACTTCATCTGGAATAACTACTGCAAATGCTTCTGCAAATGATGAGTCTCCATGGACAATTTCTGTCACTGGGTTCATGGCCATGTCCTGCACCAGTTCAGAAGAGAATTCTATATAGCAACTAGGAGTTGGTGAGACTATACAGAGAGTTGTATCTTGCTTTATTCGGTTTAAGTCATATGTCATTACCATAAATGAGATGGTGGAATTATCTTGTTCAGTTATCAGTTCATCAGGTCCTGTTAAACGCACTGGATTTACTGAGTCCCGAAAGAATCTCTTCAATATCACTTCAGATGTATTGAAAGTTGTAATGTTCACAGTTTCATTGAACTGGATGGTAAGAGTCTCATTGGTCAGATCAAAAAGAACAAACCTAATCAATAAAGGTGGAGTTTCATCAGGAATATAGAGATCTGCTCTCTGGGAGTTATTTACATCTCTCTCTATCACAGAGTTTCCATTCATATCTTCAATGGTGACATTACTGAAGGAGAGATAACAGTCTAACTCCCTCAAGCTGTCAGTACAGATAGATAATCTCTTGATTTCATTGAGATCTTCCAGAGAGAACCTAATTACGATCACAGAACTGTTGTCGAGACTGAATGACAGAGGCTCAGAGAGACGGAAGTCAAGATCAGGAGGTGAGCCAAAGAGAACCAGTTCAGGTACCATTAAGGAATCTCTATTGACTGTTTCATCAAAAGTAAGAATTAAGTCTCCAAGGTTCAAATCCATGGTCCAATCAACCACTATGGGCCTTGTAGTATCCTCAGTGAAGTTAGTCACCCTCAATCCATCTCCATTCAGGATGGGCACTATTCTGTGCATGTTTTGATCTCTAACCAAAAGTCTTGTATGAGTGAGGAATGTGTTGTTGTCATTTGTAGCCAACAAGAACCTGTATTTAATTGCATTCTGATCAGCAATAGTGAGGTTTAGTGTGATCTCTATCGAGTCACTCATTGTCCAATTTCCGCCACTAAGTGTGTACATTAAGGTAGAATTGGTTGAGTCCACATCTCTGCCAAGCTGGAGTGTGATTTGGTTAGGATCAAAAAACTGAGCATCCACTGTCTCTGAAAAGGTTAGGCTGATAACTCCAGTGTTCATGTCAAGATTAAAAGATTGAAGAACAGGAGGTGTAGTATCTGCTATGAAGTTTGTCACCTGCAAGCCAACATCAGTTCTGTTTATTACTCGATTCCCAAAAACATCCATGATTAATCCAGAAGTGAAGGTGATGTAAGTGTTGTCACGGGAGGTGGCCAGATTGGTTTCAAACTTGATGGCATCCAGGTCGGACTTGGATATGTTCAGGATAACAACTGAATTATTGTCTGTTTCAGTAAACCCTCCAGTTAGCATGAAACTAATGCCAGCAGTTGAGCCATTCTGCACAGTAAGTTGAATTGGATCTAAACTGAGAGTGTTGACAGTTTCAGAGAAATACAGAGTAAGGAATGCCATATCTAAGTCAATGTCAAAGCTCTCCAGCACTGGAGGTAAGTAATCTCTTGTGAATGTACTGATAACAGTGGCATTAATTTCTGGTATACTCATAACCAAATTTCCATTCATGTCCTGAATTGTTTGATTAGTAATGTACAACAAGAAGTTCCTTTCACTGATATCCAGTCCTCTCAGTTGTTTGATGGCATTTAAATCAGTACGGGTGAGGTTGACGATGACTGTTGGCTCATCTCCATGTTCAACTAAAGCATTAGTGAAAGTATAAGATTCATTGTACAAACTCAACAGTGTGACCTGGGTCTCATCCAGTGTAGAAACATTAACTGTCTCAGAAAATGATAGAACAAGAATTTCCAGAGTTAGATCAAGATCGAAACCTCTCAAGACAGGTCTAACAAAGTCCTCAGTGAAGATTGCAACTCTAAAATTCTGATCAAAAGATACATTCTGCACCACATTAGCAACCATGTCTTCTACAGTGAAATAACCAATGGCTATAAATGTATCGTTCTCACTAGTGGCTAACAGAGTGTCACGTTTGATATTGTTACTGTCGAACTCACTTAACTCAATCTCAATAATTGGACCATTGGGAGATGCTGATCTACTTTCATTAGAGAGAGAATATTGGGAACTAACATTTAATCCAAATAGAGTCAACAATTCTACTTCCAAAGTAGACCTTCGGACTGTCTCATCGAAGTACAAAGTCAGTGTATCTGTAGTGAGGTCTAAATCAAATCTCTCTAGTATTGGACCTTGCATGTCGGCAATGTACATGAATGGTGACAGACTGTTTACTCCATCTATACGGGGTGCATTGGGGTTAGAACTCTGATCAAAAACAGTTCCCTCTTCAATGGTTAAGAAGATGCTATTTCTGCTTCTTCCAATCTCAAGTGCTTTGAGTGCATTGAGATCTTCTCTATTCAAACGAATGATTACATCAGGCACATCTCCCTGAGAGAGGAAAGTGCCATTAGTTAGGGAGTACTGACTGGGATTAGCTGTGATTAACATGTCTGACATGGACTGCAGTGTTATCCCACTGAAGTTGAAAGTCGTGATATTAATGGTTTCTGAGAAGTGTAGAACAAGTATGCCATCATTGAAATCAATTTCAAAGCTGTCAAGTATTGGTACCGCACTGTCATTAAGTACTAACGAAGCTTGTAGTGAGTCATCAATAAAGATTTCCATGACCATATTAGGCTCACTCTCTTCAGTAATTGGAGTTAGGTCAGTAATAAAGAATGGTTCGACAGCAATAAAGGTGTTATTAACATCCGTCCAGAGATCCTCCATCTGCTTTATCACATTCAAATCATCATTAGAAAGAAAAAGAACAATTTGGAATCCATTGGGTGAGTCAGTGGTGCCACCAGTAAGAGTGTATCTGGATGTTGAGTTAGAACCAGCTAAAGCTGTAAGAGCAGTTCCATTCAAAGAACTCGCAAGAATTGGTTCATTGAAATTCAGAGTGACAGTCCCTACAGTGAGATCCACTGCGAATGTCTGAATTATTGGTCCAGTTTCATCGTATGTATAGCTTGTAACAGGTTGAAGTAATTCAGTAGCTCCATTAGGCCTGAGGGCAGTGTCCCTGATGGCATTTGGCAGTACCAGTAGATAAGTGTCATTAGGAGTGGTTGCAAGGAATTCAAGAGTCTTGATCTCCAAAAGGTCACTGGGGTTCAATAGAAATTCAACAACAGGTGAGACAGAGTTTATGTCAACTGTTCCCTGTAAGCGATACTCTTCGTAGTTAAGGCTCCCATTGAAGACATTGGACTGTACTATTAAGCGTCTAACCCGGAGAGTTTCAGAATCTACAGTTTCATCAAATTCCAGTGTAAGAAGACCGGTATCAGCATCAAAATTAAAGTTCTCTAATACTGGACCGGTAGTATCTGGTGTATAGCCTGATTCCGACACTTGTTGAGCCGTGGTGTTTGAAATATTTACTACTGAATAACCTTCCATATCCTGGACCAAAGAAGAAGTAATGGTGATGTAAGTATCTGACTCTTGCTTGGCTAAATTTCTTAATGCTTTTATGTTGTTAGCGTCAGTCCTCGAGAGCATTAGGATTATAACTGGGTCATCTGATGGCATGATAAGGTCTCCACTAGTCAAGGTATAATACTCAGATGTATCAGATTCTATAGAGGCCATGTTTTGAAGAGTAATTTGAGTAGGTTCAAAGGTCTCTACATTGACTGTCTCAGAGAAAGTAAGAAAGAGAATCCTAGCATCCATATCCAAAGAAAACCTCACCAGTTCTGGTGCAGTAACATCAGGTGTGAAAACTCTAACTTGCAAGGGAGAAGTGTCATTTATTTCCATCAGAAAATTCATATTTGCATCCATAACAGCCATGGAGGTAAGACTGATAAAGGTAGTCTCCCTAGACACAGCCAGTTCTCGCTGCCTCTTCAGATCATTGAGATCTAGAGGATCTAAGACTATTGTAATGGATGTGGAATCATTTGTGGATACATTTCCACCAACCAATGTCCTGAAGACAGTGATAACATTGATCATGGTTTCATTGATAGTATCGTTTCCAAACTCATTAACCACATCAGCAAGAATTGTAATCTCTTCAACATTCACAGAATCTGCCACTACAGTTTCACTGAAGTACAATGTCAGAACACCGTCATTCATATTGAGGTTAAAGTAGTCCAGTAGTGGCCTAGTCATGTCAGGAGTGAACCGACTAACTCGGAGACCATTTGTGATGTCAATCATCATAACTGGATTATTGTTAGTATCCATCGCTAAGTCAGGATTAATGGATATGTAGGTGCGGTTAGAGACTCCAAGGTCACGCAAATACTTTAGAGTGTTCAAATCTTCATCCAATAACTCTACAACAATGACTGGTGATGGGAGAGTTGAGAAAATACCACCGGAGAGAGAATGGGTTATGGTTGGCACATATCTGAAATTGCTAAGAGTGATTACAGATGGGTCAAAAGTTGTTAGGTTGACAGTTTCAGAGAAGGTTATAGTGATGGTACCTATGTTCATATCCAATTCAAACCCTTCCAACACAGGTTCCATGAAGTCATTGTAGAGAGTTGTGACTGGAATAGCATCTCTAAGAGGTATAGCAGCAACTGGGTTACCAAAGGTGTCAGTAACAGCTCCCATGGTGATGGAGAGGTATGTGTTATCACTTGATGTTGCTAATCCATCTAGAATCTTCAACTCATTGAGGTCACTTCGTGAGAGAGAGATAGTCATGACAGGACCATCTGGCGAGGTTACAGTTCCTCCTGTGAGACTGTACAGAAATGCAGGTAACTCTGAACTCTCACTTTGGAAAGTAAACTGAATTAGATCAAATGAAGTAGCACTGACAGTTTCAGAGAAGGTGAGTATCAGCTCCTCAGTAGTGAGGTTCAGTGAGAAAAAGTTAAGTTCTGGAGAGACATCATCACCAGTAAAACCAGCCAGTCTTAGAGCAGCTCCATCAACAATAGGAATGTTGTTATTACCACTAACATCAGCAGCTGTAGCATTGGTAATAACAATATATGTATCAGCAGTTGACGTGGCAACACCTGACAGCTGCTTCAAGATATTTGTATCATTTGATAGTAAGTATATCATTACATCAGTTGAATTTATAGCAGATGTACTTCCACCTGTAAGTGTGTAGAAGTCATCTTGAGGTCTTCTATGAGATGATCCCTGCAGAGTGATCTGTGTAGGATCAAGAGTTGCAGCATTGATAGTTTCAGAGAAGGTCAAGTTCAGGATATTGCTATCTAAGTCCAAGACTGCCTGGATTAATGTTGGTGAGAGCCTGTCTTCTACAAATCCAGTGGCTTCCACAGGTGTAGTACTATTCTCAGCCAGGTTATTACTGGTGTCAAATACTGATCCATTGAACAAGTAGACAAAAATGTCATCCATGCCAGTTCCAAAGTCAAAATTTTCAGTTATCATGTTGATGTCACTCTGTAGCAGCTGCAGGGAGACTACTGTGTGAGTAAGTCTCATGTGCCTTGTGGAGCTGTCCAGGATAAACACCTGGTCTGTTCCGTCTAACGAGTTTTGCAATTGAACAGTATTCACATCAAAAGTGTCATGCTGAACTGTCTCTGAGAATGTGAGGAGCAAAAGGTTCTGATTCAAGTTGAGAGTGAAGCCATCTAACTCTGGAGGTGTGGTATCTGCAATGAAGTCACGTGTTCTGGTAGCATTTCCATCCACTGTTGGTCTAATATCACGATCATTCACATCATTCAAGGTAGACAGGCTAGCTGTGAGGTAAGTGTCATCAACACTTGTTGCAAGATTCATTCTGTATTTAATCTCATTCAGATCTTCGTCAGAGAGTGATACACTGACTTCATAGCCGCTAGGAGATAATGTAAAACTGCCCGATGTTAGAGTATAGAAAGTTCCTTGAGCTCTGAAGTTTGAGCTCTGTAAAGTCAGGCCAGATGGGTTAAAGGAAGTTGTATTAACTACATCATCAAATGTCAACTGGAGTAAGCCTTCATTCAAGTCAATGAAGAAAGATTGAAGAGAAGCCTTGGTGGTGTCTACAACTACAGAATCGATAACATAAGATTGTTCATCATTTTCATTCCCAGCAGTATCGATGAGAACTCCTTCTGTTAACCTAACAACATTGCTGGTAACATTGGCAGTGAAGTCAGCATCAATTTTGAGTGCTATCAAGTCTTCAGGTGCTAAGTTGATGGTAACCACAGTTGAACCATCAACAGACTCTGGGCTTAAGATCCATTGAGTGAGGCTTAGCTCAAAAAATGAAGAAGATAGAATGAAAATGTCACTTAAGTTAAGAGCAGATGTAAGCACTGGTTCATTAAAAGTCAAAATAAGTTGGTCTCTATTCAGATCCAATGTAGAAGATGTTAGAATGGGCCCACTTGTGTCTTCATCATATACTCTCACTCTCAAAGAATCATTTCTTGGTCTTGCAGCTACTTGATTTCGTGCATGTGCTGTGTCAGTTATCAATTCTGATGTAAATGAAATGAATGTTTCATTTTCATCCTTGAGAAAATCTAAAGAAGACTTAATTCTTATCACATCTTCACTTGATAAGTTCAGTAAGACAATTCTTCCATTGGGACTGGAAGTCCTGCCTCCTTGAAGTGAGAGAGATTGGCTGGGATTCGCACCATGTAGAGTAATGGCTGTTGGATCAAATAACTCCACATTAACTGGCTCATTAAAGAAAAGAGTTAATGTCCCATCCTCAACAGAGAGGTCAAAGTGCTCTAAGATTGGAGCCTGTTCATCAATAATAAACTCCTCAGCATATTCGGCATGGTCTACAATGGTGAGTGTAACTGGATTCCCTGAAAAATCAAGAACGGTAGCATTACTGAGGGTAAGCCAGCAGGTATTACGCCTGAAACAGATAGTTGGGTGTGTCTTGATGGTGTCTATGTCAGGTTCCAACAAAGTGATTGTAACGATATGTGAATCCTGTCCACTAATAAGTCCTCCACTCAAACGAATTGTATTATCTCCAGGAAGAAGTGTAAAGAAATTCTGGAATAGAATCTCACTTGCATCAAAACTTGCAAATGAGACAGTCTCAGAGAAGATAAGAGTTATGGTCTCATTAACATAGTTAAACTGTGCAAAGGAGGTCAGTGTTGGAGAAATAATATCAGGAATGTACATCTCTGGAAGAACAGGACTATCTGGAGGTAATACAACATTATTCACTGCATCCATGACACCATCAACCGTAAAACTCAAGAAACAGTCACTTCCCATCTGATCAAAAGTACATATCGGTAACCTTTTCAGTTCATTTAGATCTTCAAAAGAAAACTCAATGAGTATAACAGGCCCATCACTGGACTGTGTGCTCCCTCCAGTCAGAGTAAAAATGCTGGTGGTATTATCTGTTATATTGGAATCTTGTAAAGAGAAGGCTGTGAAGTTCAAGGTAGATACATTTACAGTTTCATCAAATGTCAAACTCAAAGTGCCCGCATTGAGGTCTACCTGAAATTCAACAAGCATTGGGCTAGTTTCATCACTAGTAAAGTTGTCGGCTGGTAAGGAATCAGAAATTGTGACAGGTAGAGCTAAGTTACCTCTCATATCAGCCACTAATCCAGTGGAAGTTGTAATAAATATGCTATCAACCTCAACAGCCAAATCTGATAAACGTTTAATATCATTAAAATCACTTGTAGTGAGTTGGAGTATGACAGTAGTGGAGTTATCTGTCAATACTGTCCCACCACTCAACATAAATGAACTATCTTGCAGAATCTGTGTTGGATCGGCTAATAAAGTCACAGCCCTTGGTTCAAATGTATCAACATTAACAGTTTCATCAAATGTTAGTGTGAGCTGGCCAAGATTAGCATCAAACATAAAGCCATTGAGTTGTGGTGGTGTAATGTCAGGATTATATACACTAGCAATTTGAGCTTCACTTAAATCAATTGCATTGATAGGATTAGAGTTCAGATCACTACCAAAATTCTCAGTAAAGGAGATAAAAGTGGTTGAAATATCCATGGCCAGATCAAAGAGGAATTTGACTTGATTTAAGTCTTCTGTTGTTAGTGCTAGACTAACAATGTTGCTGTCATAGTCTTGAATAGAACCTCCAGTTAACATGAAGATGGTAGAGTTGACATCAGGCTCATTGGATAACACGATGGATGTGGGATCAAATGAAGACACATTAACTGTTTCGGTGAAAGTGAGATAAAGGACACCTTCATTTAAATCAAGTCGATACTCAGTGAGATTTGGTCTTACAATGTCACTAATATATGTCTGCGATCTTTGAGCAGACACTTCAACCACTTGATTGCCATTCATATCGATTATTCCAGCAGATTCTACTGATAGGAAAGTTGTGACATTAGAAACTGCTAACTGTGTGAAGTTTCTGAGCCTGTTAGCATCAATCCTATCCAACTGTATAATCACAAGTGGGTCATTACTAGTGATCACCCTTCCACCACTGAGTGTATACATTTCTTCAGGGTTAATGGCGTTGGATGAAAGGAGAGTGAAGGATGATGCGTTGAATGTGCCAGAATTCACTGTTTCAGAAAATCTAAGTATGAGCTGATCAGTTGAGAGATTGAGATCGAAACTCTCGAGAATCGGTGATGTAGTGTCAGGAGTAAACATTTCAGATCTCATTCCAAATATCGGCATGATTTCTTCATTAAGATTTCCAAAGGTATCCATTACAGTTTCTTCATCGAACCTTATGTAGACAGTATTCCTGCGAGTAGTGGCAAGCAATTCTCTCCTCTTGATTTCATTGAGATCATCCCGAGAGAGTCTGATGACCACAACTCTACTGTCCGATTCCATGAAATTACCTATCATAATTGGTTGAAATCCCATCCCAGAACCAGATCCACTTGCAAGTGTGGCGTCAATCATGGCTGTTCCAGTTGTTGGGAGAATAATACTGGAATCTGTGAGCCTATATATATCAACTTCAGGAATGGTAGCATTGCGATGAGACTGAAGGTAGACGTGGCTAACATTGAGAGGAATTATAGAGTTAACTGCCTCTGAGAAGTAAAGGGTCAACAATTCGGTCTCATTCAAATCCAGGGTAAAGTAGTCTAACATAATCCTAGTCATGTCTCTAGTATAATTGCTAACTGGACGTGTGAATATTCCATTTTCCAATGGATATACAAACTGGCCAGCCATATCCTGAACTGTAGTATTGCTAATAGCAATCCAGATACTATCTTCAGACAGACCTATCCCTCGTCGCTTAATCTCATCCAGGTCATAAGGGTTAATTCTTATTGACACAGTGGTATCATCCACTTGGGATTCTAGCATAACTTGACGTGACAGAGTGTGAGAGTGAGCAAAGATATTGCTGACTGTGGCAAGAGATTGGAGAGTGATCTGGTTAGACATCAAAGTAGAGACGTCCACAGTCTCACTGAATATCAGAGTGAGCAGTCCTGTGTTCATATCTAAGTCAAACTCCAATAATCTAGGCATTACGCCATCCACCATGAACAGCTGAGCAGGTTCAGCATTGCTACTTGGTACAACCACTACAGGATTACCACTCGTATCAGATATCAACTGATCAGTAAAACTGATGTAGGTAGTTGAAATGTTCCTAAGAAGGGCTTCATCCTGTTTTATCAGGTTAAGATCACCTGTATCAATATCAATAATAACTTCCAACCCATTTGAGCTATTTGTTGATCCGTCAGTTAGTTGGAATGATGTACCATCTCTAATGTTTGGTTCAGATTGCAAAGTAATAGAATCAAATGATAGAGTACTGACATCAACTGGTTCATTAAACATGAGAATAATTGTGCCATTGCTGAGATCAATTGCAAAAGACAGAATCATTGGAGACAACATGTCGCTAATGAACTCATCAATTGGTTGAAATGTCTCAGTTATTTCTTGAGGGATGAAGGCCAGATCCGAAACAGAACCTTGTCTGATTCTCAAGTAAGTGTTACTCTCATTAATCGCAAGATCCATACGCAACTTTATAATATTCAACGTGTCAGGCTCTATCTGTATGTCTATGACAGGTGAGTTTTCTGTCAAAATAGAACTATCCATCAAAGATACTCCATCAGCCGTATCATTAGCTGGGTGAAGAGAAATGCCTGCCAAATCAATACTACTTGCATTAACAGTCTCATCAAATGTCAGAGTCAGGAATCCAGCTGTTAAATTCAAGCTGAAAGCAAGAAGGACTGGACTGAGTGTGTCTTCCTGAAAGACATTGACTGACAGAGCATTTGTAGAGGGAATACTATCTACTTGCAATCCTATCACGTCCTGAATGGCAGTTGAATCCACAGAGAGGTAAGTGTTACCTGATGTTGTAGCCAAATCAAGAAGATATTTTATTGCATTGATGTCCTCTCTACTAACATCAACGACAATGACTGGACCATTCTCAGAAGTGGTTGTGGTGTTGACAGAGATAAGTCGATACGATGAACCATTGCTTAAAACTGATGACTGCTCAGATTGGAGGACTATCCCAGACACATTAAGAGTGCTAGCATTGACTGTCTCAGAAAAACTTAATGTCAGCTCTTCTGTGTTGAGATCAAGACTGAATCCATTGAGTATTGGAGGTGTAATGTCAGGAGTGTAGAACTGAACAGCTAAAGCCTCTGATATATTTAGTGGCATAATTGGATTATCAAACATGTCAGAGATCGCCTCATTAGTGAATGATAAAAATGTGTTCTGAACATTTGTTGCAAGGTCAGTTAGTTGTTTTATCAAGTTCAAGTCATCCAATCCAATTGTGAGCGTTATCACTGTTCCATCAGAGCTGTTGGTGGAACTAGCTGATGTCAGATTATAAAATGTGAATGAATCAGAGGTTTCATTTCTTGAGTTCTGTAAAGAGAACTGGTCTGCAGTTAGAGTTGAAGCTCTCACAGTTTCAGAGAAGGTCAGTAATATCTCTCCTGAATTCAGATCAATATCATAAGACAGTAGCTCTGGGCTGGTTACATCACCTGTGAGCAAGGAAACTCTACGAGCTGAAGATTGTCCCACCTCTCTCAGGAAGTTGTCATTCATATCTTGAACAGCATAAGGAGTTAGAGCAATGAATGTTGCATTTTCAGTCACTCCAAGAGGTTCCAGCCTCTTCAGCTCATTAAGATCAGCTTCTGTAAGGAGAATGGTTAATGTTGTGTTATCTCCATAGAGAGAACTTCCATTAGTCAGTGAATAGGAAATGATAGAAGAAACATCATCTTGAAAAGATATCTGTGTAAAATTTAGACTATTAGCTCGAACAGTCTCAGAGAAAACTAATGACAGAATGCCTTCATTGAGATCAAGGTTAAAGGAGACAAGACTTGGTTGCATATTATCTTCATTGAAGTTAGTGACTTGCTGAGTTGTGGTAGCTATTTCATTGAGAGTCATGTCAGTTATGGCTCCCTCTGAGATGATGATGAAAGTGTTATCATCAGAAGTGAGGAGACCATCAAAGAATCTTAACTGATCAGAATCCTCTTTGTTTAAGGTGATGTCTAGGAATCTTGTATCAGCAGTGGTTTGGTTGCCACCAGTCAAGGTATAGATAAGAGTCTGGTTAGCTGTTGAGTTGGAATTTGTCAAAGATATCAAAGTAATATTCAATGATTCTGAACGTATTGTTTCGGAGAATGTCAAGGAGATGATATCTACATTCAAATCTACATTGAATGATTCCAACTCAGGAGGTGTCATGTCAAGAGTGTAGTTTGAGACTTGAAGAGCAATGATTTCAGGAATCATTACAACATTGTTGCCTGCCATATCTCTGACAAGGCTAGGTGCAATGGACAAGTAAGTGGATTCCAGAGATGTGGCCAATTCTCTCAAACTTTTTACCTCATTCAAATCATCAAAGTCTAGCTGAAGAGTAATGATGGTTGAATCATTTATAGATGAAATGCCTCCTTGTAGGCTGTATCTCTGCGCAATGGAAGTATTTTGTGAGGAAGTTAGTGTAATAGCTGGAATCGTAAATGTACTTGCATCAACTGTTTCATCAAAGGTCAAAGTCAAAAGCTCAGAGGTCAAGTTTAGGTCAAAGGACACCAGGACAGGATCTGTTCTATCTGAAACTACACTACTAGCATTCAGAGCATTTTCAGTTTCAATCTCAACCACAGGATTCTCATTCAGATCCAAAATAGTCTCATTGCTGAAGGCGAGGTATGTATCAGCTGTCGTGGTGGCTAGACCTGGTGTGATACGCTTCAGCTCATTCAAGTCTTCAACAGAAAACTGTACAATGATAGAAGTACTGTCAGTTTGTGAAGAATTCCCTCCTGTGAGCTGGTACACAAAGTTGGAACTACTAAAGTTGGCTCCACTACCAAGGACAATGTTTGTGATATTCAAAGTTTCAGCTCTGACTGTCTCATTGAAAGTTAGAAGTAACCTGCCTTCATTTAAATTCAATATGTAGGACACAAGATGAGGCATAGAGACATCAGGTGTAAATTCCGAAGCCTGCAACCCAAATATAGGAGTCAGAGGGTTAAGGAATGTATCAGTGACAGGGTTATTGGGACTTTCGCGTGTTCTAAGGAATGTGGAGTTAATATCACTTGCTAGTTGAAGATTGTTCTTGATAATATTCAGGTCAAATTGAGAGAGGATAATAGTGAGATAGTATCCATCTGGTGTCACTGTGTATGTGCCAGTGGTGAGTTGGTGTGAGGCTGTGATGTTCTCAGCAATGTTAGCATTCTGTATGACAATACCAGCAGGGTCAAAAGAAGAATTTGTTGAAACAGTGTCATCAAATGTGAGATCTAAAGTTCCTGTATCAAGATCTATTGTAAAACTCAGTAAATCTACTGCGTCGCTATCAGTAATGAGATTGCCAGGGTTGACTTGCAGGGAAGCATTTAGTGGGATTTCAGTAACCTCATTGTCAAACATGTCTGTAAATGTCCCTTCATTAATTGAGAGGAAAGTGTTGGAGACTCTCTTTGCAAGAAGACTGTTTAGTTGAATTGCAAGAAGATCTTCATCTGTCAGCAGTATTAAAACTCTTCTCTTCTGAAAGCTATCTGCGTCAACATAGCTCACATTACCATCGGTCAGAGTGAAGTTAGTGAAGCCTGATGCAGCCACATCCCTGCCAGAGGCTATCGTGATTAGAGAAGGATCGACAGAAGGCAGATAAATGGGTTCATCGGCTTCTAACATGAGAGTCTTGAAAGTGTAATCCAACCGGAACTCAACTAAGTTGGGACTCGTGATGTCCTCAGTGAACACACTAGCTTGAAGTCGATTTGATTCATCTCTCATGAAAGCATCATTATTATTCACATCCTCAATGAGGTCTGGTGTGTTCTCTAGCCAAGTAGAATTCCTGGATATTAGCAAATCTTCACGAGCCTTCAGTTCTATAATATCGTCCAATCTGAAATAGAACTGAATGTAAATGAAATTTACGATTGTGTCTCGACCATTATCACCACGAAGAGAATAGCTCTCTGTGGCATTTACATCACTGCTATAGAACGTTATAGATCTCACATCAAGATCAGAAAATGACACAGTTTCATCAAATGTTAACACAACACTGCCATTATCAAGATGGACCTCGTAAGACTGAATAAGAGGTGGGGTTGTGTCTGGGATATATACAGTAGCATACTCAAATATCTCTGCAATGGAGTCATCTCCAAGAGGTTCAATTGAATTCCCTGCCATATCTCTGAGGAGTGTTTCATTGTAACGAATGAAACAGCTCTTATCAGTAACACAAAGATCTTGAGTCTGTTTTATCACATTCAGATCGAGATCAGTGGGTGTGAACTCTAATGTGATGTCATCAACCTCAGTGATGTTTAATCCACCAGTGAGTCTTCTTGGTCTGAAGATAACGCCATTGCTTAGGAAATCATTCTCTGTCCATCTCTGTAAGGTGATTTCTGTAGGATCAAATGAGCTAATATTGATTGTCTCACTGAATATCAGACGAACACGATTATTGTTTATATCAAACAGAAAAAAATCTGTGATAGACGGAGATGTGGTATCATTGATGTAGAATCTAGCCATCTCAGCTTTAAAGATATCCACAGGAATGACTCTGTTGCCACTCATGTCCTCAACTGCATCCATTGGAAAGACTAAGTAACAGTCATTCTGTTGGTTTAGCCGAGTACAGAGATCAATTCTTTTGATCCTGTTTAGATCACGAGGACTCAGCATGAATCTGAAGACTTGATGATTCCATCCTGCTACGGCAGTACCTCCAGTGAGTGTGTAATTCAACACAGAATTAGTACGATTACGTGTGACTTCAAGTGTTACTAACCCATCAAAGAAGGACTCATTAACTAACATTGGTACTAGTCTGTTCTGTTCAACCTGCAAAGAGAAGACGGTGATATTTAGAGTGTCTCTGTTCAAGGTTTCATCAAAGGTAAGGATGAGCTCTCCTCGGTTCATATCAATATCGAAGGCATGGAGGGAAGGGCGAGTTGTGTCATCAGTAAAATTGGAAGCTGGTAGTGCTTCACCATTAGGTAAAGGGATAATTGAATTCCCATTCATATCTACTATCAATGCCTGTGTGACGGAAATGAAGGTATTGTTGATATTGGTGGCTAGAAGAGTTAAATTCTTAATTGTGTTGAGATCATCTGGATTCACTGTTAGATCAAACAGGATGTCAAAACTAATAACAGTGCTGTTCTCTTCTGTTGAGTTACCTCCAGTGAGGGTAAATGACTGGTTCAGGAACTGAGAAAGTCTCGCTCCTCGAAGTGTGATTTCTGATGGGTCAAACTGATATGCATTTACTGTTTCAGAGAATGTCATGCTGATATAGCCAGCATTCATGTCTAATTCCCATCTGATCAGCTCAGGTGATGTAGTATCAGCTGTGTAGTTAGTGACAGCCAGTGCTTCTCCATCAAGGATATTCACCATGTCATTGCCATTCATATCCACTATCAGCATTTCTGTAATCAGGATGTATGAATCAATAGCTGATGTGACAAGACTTGTATTCTGTTTCAGAGCATCTAAATCATCTTTGGTGATATTCACCACAATGATGGAGTTATTGATACTCTCTGTCAGTCCACCTGTCAACTGATAGCTGATATCAGCTCTTGCAAGGTCCTGTAAGGTGATGGCTGAAGGGTCAAGACTGAGACTATTCACTGTTTCAGAGAAGTATAATGTGAGAAGAGAGGCATCCATGTCTAGGTCAAACTGCAGGAGCTGTGGAGATACGGTATCTTCTACATACTCTGCAACTGGCCTTGCCATACTGCTGGAAATCATGATCACACGATTTCCACTCATATCCAGAACAGTGTTATTACCTATTGTAAGATACGTACTGTCCCTACTCACAGCTAAATCTACCAGCTGTTTTACCACATTCAAGTCGCTATTGAGTAAGTCTAATATAATCACATTTGGTCTATCTCCATAACTTGCATTGCCTCCAGTTAGAACATAATGCATTCCAGAGCCATCAACAGTTTCCTGTAATGCAATTTGAGTTGGATCAAAGCTGGTGACATTTACTGTTTCAGAGAACCACAGTGTAAGCTGATCTGAAGTCATGTTCAAGTTATAGCTCTCTAATACTGGTTGAATTGAGTCATCCACATACTCACTAACATTAAGAGCTTGTTCAGGCAGAATTTCTGAGTTAAAGTTTCTTCTCATGTCCATGATGGTAGTATTACTAATGGAGATTGACGTAGTAAGATTTGAGGTTGCAAGGGAACTGATTATCTTTATGTTGTCAAGATCATAGTCCCCCAGGTTGATGGTAATGTTGTTGTAGTTGAAATCAACAACAGAACTGGAGTTTGTCAGTGTGTAGCTAGAACGCTCAGAGCTGTCTCGAGAACTAAGCAGGGTAATCTGACTTGGGTTTAAAGTCTGTGCTCTCACAGTCTCATCGAAATATAAGATTAGTGTTTCTTCAGTTAGATCCATATCAAAAGCCTCAAGTATAGGACCGGTTACATCTGGAAAATAGTTTTGTCTCCTAATGCCTTGGGCTGTAAGCAGTGGAGTCACAGAGTTTCCATCATTATCAGAGACAGTGATGGTCTCAAGTAAAAGCCAAGTCGCTCTGGCATTTCGGGCAATTCCCAACCTCTTCAGTTCATTTAGGTCCACTCGAGAGAGAGATAACACCAGAACAGGTCCATCCACTGAAAGAACAGTCCCTGTAGTGAGCATGTAGTATAATCCTCCAGGCTCTGAGGTGTTAGCTTGGTTCTGAATTATTATTCCAGGGAAATAAACTGAAGAAGCATTAATTGTCTCTGAGAAGGATAAAGTAAGATTGCCTGAGTCCATATCCAGCCAGAAATCTCTCAAATGTGGCATCATGGAATCATTAAAGAAAGCAAATGCCATCAGTGCTTTGTCAGTTGGGATCTGAGACACATCATTGCCATTCATATCTTGAATTAAACTGCTGTTGATGCTGAGGTATGAAGTATCCTGATCTCTTAACAATAGCAGCATCTGTTTAATGATGTTGATGGTACTTTCCGACAGTGTGATGACAATCTGTAGACCATCTTCACTGATGGATGTCCCATTAGTGAGAGTTAGAGTGTCATATTCTGTAACATTAAGAAAGGTGATGTTCATGACAGATTGAAGAGTGATAGCTTCGAAATTTAGTGTCTCTCTCCGAACAACCTCATTAAAGTAAAGTATTAGCTGTGATTCATCAAATGCAACAACCCATCTTTCTAGAGCAGGTGGTGTAAAATCAGATGTGAAGTTACTTGTTGGAAGAACAGTTGGTGTAACGGAGTTGGGCACACGAGCAGCATCCTGAACTGCACTGGAGGATACGGAGAGAACAGTGTTGTTTGTGTTGGTCGCAATATTTGTGTCTAGTTTGATATTATTCAAGTCAAAATTACTGAGAGTGATTATGACAACTGGTGAAATGTCCATTGTGACTATGCTCCCTGAAGTCAATGTGTATAAATTACTCTCGTTAGCTGATACTGAGCTCTGAATTGTTATAGCATCAACTCTGAAATTTTCAGGGTTTACTGTTTCAGAAAAGTACAGTGTAATCTCTCCAGTGTTCATGTCTAGATCAAAAGTATTGAGCTGTGGTGGTGTTACATCAGGAATAAAATCATTAGCTTGTATTGCTGTAGATCCATCAACAGCCAGCACATAATTATCAAATGTGTCAGTGAGAGCAAACTGACTGAAACTGATGTAAGTGTCACTCCTGTTTTGTGCCAATGATGTGATTTGCTTGATGCCATTTTGATTTGAAGTTGAAAGCTGAACAATCAAGACATCACTATCACTGCCAATCAAAGATGCATCACTGATGAAGTAAGAAATGTTTGAAGTGCTAAAGTTGGCATTATTCTGGAGTTGAATTTCTGAAATATTAACAGAACCTACTGAGACAGTTTCAGAAAAGGTGAGTAACAGTTGTCCTAGATTTGCATTGTAAGTGAAATATTCCAACACTGGTGGGACTTCATCCCTCACAAAGTTGGATGGTGTAAAGGACTCATTAGCATTCAGCTCAATGACTTGGTTCAGGTCTACATCTTGCACAGTTGTAGCTGCAATAGAGATATATGTATTATTAGTGTTAGTTGAAAGATCAGGAATCCTCTTCAATGCATTAGAGTCTTCTCTGCTTAAAAAGATAGTGATTTCTGTAGAGTCTTCAGCTGATATGTTGCTGTTTGTCAGTCGAACCTGACTGGCTGTTGCATTGGGAGCACTCAATAGTATCACACCATTGACATCAAAGGATGAGGCATCAACTGTCTCAGAAAATGTTAGTATCAGCTCAGATGAGTTGAGATTAATGCTAAAATAAATCAGTGATGGTTGAGTGAGGTCTCTTGCATAGCTAGTAGCTTGCAATGCATTGACAGGATCTATATCTTCAATGCTGTTACCAGCTATGTCCTGAATAAAGATTGTCTCTAATCTTATCAAAGTGTTCAGCTGATTAGTTCCAAGATTTGGAAGGGATTTGATGATGTTTAAATCGGCATCTGATATCTGGACATCAATGGAGGCCTCGTTTTCATCTCCTATAACTGATGCATTTGTAAGCCGGTATTCAATGAAATTAGATGTTGCATTCAAGAAGATGACTCCAGTAGTGTTGAATGTTGATACTCTGACAACCTCTGAGAAGTTCAAGGTAAGAACCCCAGTATCTAAATCAATTGCAAATGACTCCAACAAAGGAGGTATATCATCAGAATAGAACAGAAGATCATCCACTGGAAGAGGATTGCTAGCATTGATGGCTTCCACATTGTTACCATCCACATCTTGTACAGTTGCAGAGGTAAGTGACAAGAACAGGTTAGAAAAATCAGTTGCAAATGTTTCATCCACTTTGATGTCATTGAGATCTGGAGTTGGCAAGGTCAGCTCTACAATAGGGCCATTTAGAGATTGAGTGTAGGCTCCTGATAGAGAGATAGACACACCCCTTCCAGTAGAACTACTATGGAGAGTGATTTGCGTGGATTCTAATGACTGTACATCAACTGTCTCTGAGAAATACAGAGAGAGTATATCTGTGGTTAAGTTCAGACCAAATCTAAGGAGCCTTGGCTGAGTATTATCTGCAGTGTATACACCGACTCCCAGTCCCATGGTGTCAGTGATGGGTAATACAGGGTTACCACTGGTATCAAACACAGCAGCTCCCCTAACAACTAGATATGTTGAGGTATTGTCATTTGCTACTCCAGGAAGCTGCTTCAAGGCATTGGTGTCTTCAACTGAGAGATTAACAGTGATTGCAGGTGAGTTGATAAGCTGTAACATGGAGGAGGTGAGGGTATAGGTACCCCCAGTCCTGTATATCTGTTCTCCTTGGAAAGTGAATCCAGTAATATCTAGAGAAGATCCATTTACAGTTTCAGAAAAGAGAAGATCTAGAGTTCCTTCATTTAAGTCTAGTTGATAGGATAACAGCTCTGGATTTGTCACATCAGGAATTATCCTCTCTCTAGGTGTTATGGCAACACTGGTGTTAAATGCATTATCAGCATAATCCAATATTGCTCCTTCCATGATTATCAGGAAAGTGTTATTGACGTTAGTAGCAAAGTCTGGAGAGACCTTGATAGCATTGAGATCAGAGAGGGTTAGCATTAGTGTCAATTCTGTTAGTGATTCAACTGTAGTCAAAGAGCTTGAGTTGAGTGTGAGGATCTGTTCGGCCAGAGTATCATTTGCATTGTCCAATAATGCAATGTCTTCTATTCTGAGTGTAGAAAAATCAACAGCTTCAGAAAAGGTGAGATGTAATGTGCCAAGATTTAGATCTAGTTGATAGTTAACGAGTGTTGGGGGTGTGGTATCTTCTGTGTATTCACTGGGACTGACTCTGATGGCTTTCCCATTGGTAAGAGCCATGACATTCTCACCAAAGACATCTTGAACAGTTGATGCTCGTAGAGTAATGTAAGTATTGCTCTCTTCACTTGCCAAGTTGTCAATAGACTTGATGTTATTCAAATCATCATCTCCAACTTGTATCATCAGAGAGAAGCCATCTGGACTCAGACTATAGCTATTATCTGTGAGCTGGTACCGGAATAAGTCATCAGAATTGGCTGCATTCTGTATAATCACTCCACGAGGATCAAAAGTACTGTTCATCACAACATCATTAAAGGTCAGAGTAAGTATACCAATATTAGCATCCAATGAAAATCTTACAACCCTCAACTCTGTAAGATCAACAGTCACAGCCTGACTCATCATCCCTTGAACAGGCATGTTAGCCTCACCAAATGTATTGAAGACAGTTTCATTTCTCATTGAAATGAATGTGTTGTTGATATTAAAGGCTAGAGTCCGAGATGACTTCAAAACTGTCACGTCAGCTTGGTTCAGCTCAATGATAACATCCATGAGCCCTTCAGTGTTATCCAATGAGTTAGCTATCCTTCCTCCAGTTAGTGTGTAGACCTCATCCATGCTTGTGGGATTGGGAACATTGCTAAAAGAGATACCTGTGAAGTTGAGGGTCTGAGGCAAGACAGGCTCATTGAACATGAGAACTAAGCGATTTGTGTTGTAGTCAATGGAGAAAGATGACAGAATAGGTCCATCCTCATCTGGAATGAAGTTCATCACAGGAAGAGCACTTTCTGATGATATCTCATCATTTTGGTTGGGAACAAATGCTCTGTCAATGAAAGCTTCTGGTAAAACTGAAATGAAAGTTGTCTCGCTGTCTGTGAAGTACCGGGAAGCCTTCAGTGCTTCTACGTTACTACTCGAGAGAAATAGCAGAACAGATCTAGAGGAGGATGAGGTGATGTTGAAAGGTGTTTGCAGAGGAAACAGAACATTGTTGTCTGTGACATTAGATTCATTACTGACACCTTGAAGTAGGAGGTTTGGATAATTAATTGAATCCACATTTATTGGTTCACTAAATTCCAACAAAAGGTAGCCAATGTTTAAATTTAAATCAAATGAAATCAAACTTGGATTCATGCTGTCTTGAATGTAATCAGTAACTAGATATCCAGGAAATGCGTCTCTCACAGGAAAAACTGGATTGGAATTCATGTCTTCTACCAGCTCTTCTGTGAACGAGATATAACAGTTGCCTCTGAAAGTGCACACAAAGATGTCTTCCTTCAGTGAATCCAAGTCTGACTCAGAGAGAGAGATCTCTAATCTTGAGGTATTTCTATCAGGGACTGACCCTCCAGTCAGTTGTACAGTTGATATAGGATCAGCAAAGAGACTTCTGAATGATATTGTTGATAGATTCAACGTGTCAATATTAAGAGTTTCAGAAAACTGCAAAACAACCAGTTCTTCATCAAAATCCAGCTGCACCAATTGTTCCAGTTCTGGTCTAGTTGTATCCTCAATGAAAACTCTTGGTAGATCAACATTATCTTCAGTTAGTGCAATAACTGGCAGGTTGACCATATCCAGGACAAGATCTTCTGTGAATGTGAGATAGCAGTTAGTCACATCTGTGCAAAATGGCAGTCTCTTGAGTTCATTAAGGTCAATTCTACTCAGACTTATATTAACAGTATTGGAAATGTCTAGATTACTGATGCCATTTGTCAGGGTCAGGTTGTAAGATGACTGGTTGAAAGCATCTACCAAAGTGATTTGTGAGGCATCCAAAGTTGTTTCATTAACTGTCTCATCAAATGTCACCAGAATCTGGCCAGCGTCCATGTCGATTGTATAGTTGAAGATCTGAGGATGAACAGAGTCTACTGTGTAGTTGAAAACATTGAGAGCTGCATTTGAAAAGATGTCTAGAACTTCATTTCCTGCCAAATCCTTCAGAAGTTCTCGATCAATTGTTATAAATGAGTCCAGAGCTGAGGTTAGGAGTCTGTCAGTGGCCTTGATTCTATTGCTATCATCCTCTGATAACTGAATTGTGAGCACTGTGGAATCATTACTTGTTACAATGCTGTTGGTTAGAACATAAAATCTATTTGCATTTCGATCACTATTCTGAAAGGTTATTTGCCTCACGTCAACTGAACTAGCATTAATGGTTTCGGAGAAAGTTAATAAGATAGATTCTGATGTTAAGTCGAAACTGAACATTAGCAGCTGTGGACCTGTTCTATCCCTGATATACATAGCAACTTGTTCAGCTCTCTCTGAACTCACAAAGAATGCTTCATTGAGTGAGACGTCCAATACCAGGCCTCTCTCAAATGACAGGTATGAAGTGGCACGAGATATGGCCAAACCTGTTAATAGCTTAATTGTATTCAAGTCTGAGGGAACAATTTCAAACATCAGGACACTTCCTTCTGGTGTGGTAGTAACATTTGTAGCATTTGAGAGTGTAAAATATTGTCCAAGGCTTGAATTGAAACCAGTCTCTCTTCCACTATGAAAAGTTAGTCTGAATGGCACAAAAGAATCTGCCAAAACAGGTTCAGTGAATTGTAAAAGCACCGATCCTCTATTCAGATCCAAAATATACCTATCTAGTCTTGGAGGATTTAGATCAGCAAATGAGCCATTGATATTTCTAGCTTCACTCAACCCAATAGGCACAATAGGATTATCGGCCATGTCAAAGAGGCTCAGAGCAGACATGGATAAATATGATGTTTCGGGTGTTGTGAGCAAGGAGGTGTTATCCAGTTGTCTGATGCTCTCAAGGTCAAATGGGGTTATCATGATCATGATGAAGGTGGAGTCAACACTTGAAACAAGGCCACCAGTTAGCTGGAATGTTTCAGTTCCATTGGATATGTTGGGTGAATTTGTAAAAGTAAAACCTGTTGTCTGAACTGAAGATGCATTCACAGTTTCAGAAAACACTAATTCCAGAATCAAATCTTCTGTTCCAGGCTCTAAAAATAGGTTAAAAAGCACTAGTTCTGGAGCAACTGTATCCTGTGTAAAAATAGTGACTGGATGTGCTTCAGTGTTTGACACAGTCACAATGAGGTTGCCATTCATATCACTAACTGCTCCTCTTGCTAGTGAGAGATAAGTACTTACATTCAGAACAGCAAGGCTTGTGTCTTGTTTGATTGCATTTAAGTCTTCATCTTCAATTGTTATCACTAAGATGTGGCTGTTCTCTCCCGACCCACTGGACACAGAAGTGAGTTGGTAAAATCCTTCTGAGCCACTGAGCTCTGAAGCATTCTGTGCAGCTTGAAATGAGAATCCAGTTACGTTTAGAGTGGTTGCATTGACAGTCTCAGAAAATGTCAAGATTACTTCACCTGAGCTAAGATTGAAGTTAAAAGACAGGAGAAATGGATCAACTTCATCGGGATAAAATACAGACACATTCAAAGCTTGTGAGGGAGAAATAGTCTGCACTTGATTCTGCATTGTGTCTGTAACTGCCTCTGAGGTAATAGCAAGGTATGTGTCCTCATAAGATGTTGCCAAGCTGAGTCTCTTTATCTCATTCACATCATTAGTAGATAGCTGCACAAAGATTTCAGTTGAATCTATAACCGAATCAACAAAGCTATCTATAAGGGTATAGTTTATGATACCACTTCTGCTGTTATAGAAAGTAATGGCAGTTTGGTTGAAACTTGAAGCACTCACAGTCTCATTAAAACTGAGAGAAAGAACATCACTGGTTAAATTCAAGGAGAAACTGAGAAGTCTTGGGCCACTTGTATCTGGTATTACTTGTAAAGCCTGAAGAGCATTAGATGGAGAAATAGGAGAAACAGGATTAGCATTCATATCTGCAACAAAATCATCTGTAAAGGAGATGTAAGTATCAATTACTGATGTGGCTAGAGTAAGAATGAACTTGATATTATTCAGGTCATCTGGAATGAGAGTAACAGCCACATCAGTGAAATTCCTCATAGATGATGATCCATCACTAAGTGTGTAAGTATTGAGATTGCTTCGAGTGGAGGTATCATTGTGGAGAGTGAGAGCGGAGAAATTAATGCTCTGTGTGTTTACAGTTTCAGAGAACACAAACAACAACTGTCCCATGTTTAGGTCAAGAGTAAAATTTAGTAGCCGAGGAGGAATGCTATCTGGAATATAATCATCGGAAATTAGAGCAAAACCATCTGACATACCAATGATTCCATTCCCATTCATATCCAGAATAGAATTGGTTTCCAAACGTACAAATGTATCTTCCATCTCAGTAGCCAGAGTATAGATCTCTTTGATCAAGTCAATATCCATCTTAGAGATTTCAACTACAATAATAGAGGAGTTCTCTATCTGTACCTCACCAAAAGTAAGTGTGTAACTATTGTTAGATTCTACATCATCCTGAAGTGTAATTCCTCCAACATCCAGTGTAGGTACTGAAACTGTTTCAGTAAAGTTCAAGGTGAGTTCAGAAGTGTTTAGATTCAATGTAAATCCCTGGAGGACTGGAGATATTAAATCAGGATAAACAACCAATGCCCTGAGGGCTGTTGTGTTTGAGATAGCATTAATTGGATTCCCATTCAAATCCCTAACAAGATCAGATGTTATGGAGATTAATGTGTTAGCAGGCATTGTCCCAAGATTAAGGAGCTGTTTGATCTGGTTCAAATCCACCGTTGAAAGCTGGACTTCTAATTCAAAGTTGTTTTCACCAACTGTGGCATCAGTGAGGATAACAGACGAGTCCGGAGATGATTTAGTGTTCTGAATAGTGATAGAGTTAGCAACAAAAGTAGATGCATTAATAGATTCTGAGAAGAACAAGGTGAGTGTTTCATTTGAAAGATCCAAATTGAATCCTTCTAACCTTGGTGAGATGAAATCATTTGTGAAATTTGTGACTTGAAGAGGCATGAGCTCAGAACTGTTGACTAGAAGATTTCCAAACATATCTGCAATGGCGGTAGATGTGAAGGCCAGGTAAGTGTTATCCACAGAAGTGGCTAGACCAAGCTCTAGCTTAATCTGATTAAGGTCATCTCTTCCCAAGTTTATCACAATGGAGGTTCCGTTGGAACTGTTCAGAACACTTGACTCAGTAAGAGTATAGCTAACAGTTGCAAGTTGATTCTGCACAGTGAGTTGAGTCACATCCAGAGATCTTGCACGTACAGTCTCAGAGAAGGAAAGCTGCAGTGTTTCTTCTGTGAGATCAAGATAAAACATGTTCAGCTCAGGAGATGTGACATCAGTTATGTAGTTAGTGGCTGGTCTACGTGTCACCTCCACTGCGCTATTGTTGAAAATATCTCTGATAAAAGAATCACTGAAGCTGACAAAAGATGTAGCTATAGATGATCCAATCTGTAACCTCTTCAGCTCATTCAGATCATCTGTCAAAATCTCAAACTGAATAATTTCATCATTTGAGGTTGTGATGCTTCTCCCACCAGTGAGCTGGTACATCTCAGCACCCATAGCACGTGCTTGTTCTAAAATGACCTCTGTGAACTCTATGGTTGAAATGTTCACAGGCTCATTAAATTCAAAGGTGATGACACCTAAATTCACATCCAACACAAACGAGACGAGTGTTGGACTGCTAGTATCAAATATGAACATTTCAGCCTGCAATGGAGAGAGAGGAGGAGACAGTTGGTTTCCTGCCATGTCAGCCACAAGATTGCTAGTCACAACTATAAAGGATGTACCGAATGAAACCAGTAGCTCATCACGGACTTTGATTTCATTTAAGTTTTCTTGCGAGAGCATTATAGTCAGTGCCACACCATTGACTGCATCATTCACAGGAAGTACAGTGCCATTAGTCAGAGAAAATGATGATGTCACATTTTCATCCAACTCCGCATTCTGAAAGGATATTGCTTCAAAGATGATGTTATTTCCATTAACCGGTTCATTGAAATAGAGAAGAAGCAATCCTGTATTCAGATCTATGTCATACGACTCCAATGTTGGTGGTGTTATATCTGGTATAACACTACTTGCTTGAAGCAAGTCCATCAGTATCTCATTGCCATCTTCTCTCCCAGCATTATCACTGACTGCTCCAGTTCTGACACTCAAAAAGGTATCATCCACAGTTACACCAAGATCTTCAAACAGTTTCACTTGGTCCAAATCATTCTTTGTGAGGTTGATTAGAATGATTGGAGAATCCTGCAATTGAACCATCGAATTTCCTGAGAGAGTCAACTGCGGAGTTGTCATGGTCTCATTTGTTGCATATAAAGTGAGGAACTGAGGCTCCAATGATGAAGCATCCACTGTTTCATTGAAGGTCAAAGATATTGAACCTTCATTGACATCTAGAGAAAACTCGAGAAGAATTGGCAAAGTTGTGTCTTGTACATAATTTGATTCTAGAACTGGAATGGAATTATTTTCAACTAAATCAAGTCCATTCATGTCCCGAATTGCTCCAGCAAACACTGAAATGTATGTGTCAGTGAAGACGGTACCTAACATCCTTTTACGCTGAATCTCATACAGATCCAAATATCCAATTCTTACTTCCAGGACAATTCCATTCAAACTCTGAGTGTCAGAATATTCAGGGAATTGTCCACTTGTAAGTATGTGAATAAATTCTGATGTGTTAGCTCCAGGGAAGGCCTGTAGTACAAACCCAGTGATGTTGAATGTACTAACATCAACAGGCTCATCAAAAGTGAGCGACAGCCTCCCAATATCAACATCCAGTCCAAATTCCAGCAACCGAGGTGGTGTCAAGTCTGCTGTGAAGTTTCTTACCATCTGTCCCTCCACCTCAGTCACTTCATTACCACTCATATCAGTGACTGTTAGTGGCGTGATTGAGACATAACAGTCAGAACCCGAAGTGCACAGAGAAGTGAGAAGTTTGATGGCATTGAGATCTGATGTTTCAATCTCCACCAAGATTTCTGTATCATTGATTCGTGAAATCACAAAACTGTTGCTAATTGTGTAGTTCTGTGTGGAAGTTAAGAGCACTGGGTTAGAGTGAAGTGAAATTTCTGCTGAACTAAAAGAGCTGATGTCAATGGTCTCATTAAAAACCAGCAAGATTTCCTTACTCGTGAGATCAACATCAAAATACACAAGTTCAGGAGATGTGAAATCTTCAATAAATTCTGCTACTCTCAAGTAGTTAGGTGCATCTATGCTTAACAGGCTATTAGGAATGGGTGCAAGGTCCAACACAGCACGAGATGTAATGCTCAAGAAAGTTGTTTCATTGCCTGTGGCCAAATTAATAATCCTTTTGATGGAATTCAAATCATCAAAGAGTAACGTGATGTAAAGGATTGGAGGATAGCCTGGAGCAATGTTAAAGCCTGAGATATAGCCTCCATTCAAGGTGAAGTTAGAAGAAGACAAACTCATGTGATTATGAAGGGTTATTGCTGTTAGTTCTAATGTAGATGCATTTACAACTTCAGAGAAGGTCAAAGTTAAAGTACCCGAATCTAAATCCAGACTAAATTCATCTATAAATGGCGAAGATACATCTGGTACAAGAGTGTTGGCTGTTACTTGGAGAACTGAGGTAACATTCTCAAAGGCTATCCCATTCATGTCCATGATTCCATTATTGCCAAGACTCAGGAAAGTTGTATCAAAGCTCACAGCAAGAGATGAATGGAACTTAATGAGGTTGAGATCCATTGGTCCTAACCTAATGTCAATAGTAACATTATTGATGGGTTGATTGGTGCTGTCCATGAGAGTGTACATCATATAAGGTTGTGTGTAGTTAGACAAGAGAGTCAAGGCACTAATATTCAATGTAGAGGCATTCACTGTCTCTGAGAAAGTGAGTCTCAAGAAGCCCTCATTCATATCAAGAGAGAAAAAGTCTAGTTCTGGAGGAGTTAGGTCTTCAATCACTTGAAATGCTTGTATAGCTGAGTCAATTGTAATAGGCTCAACTCTGTTTCCATTCATATCAAAAATAGTAACGTTTGTGATGGAAATGTACGTGTTGTTCACACTTGTTCCCAGTTGACTCAGACGCTTAATCTCATTGAGGTCAGCCCTACCCAAAATGATGTCAATAATAGTTGAGTTTAGGCTATTAGTGATGCTGCCATTCGGTGGGAATCCAGCAGTTAGCTCACGATACTCTTCAGGGTATGACACATTAGAAGGGTTAGCCTGAATAGTGATACTAGATATTGCTAGAGAGGTGGAATCAACTGTTTCTGAAAAAGTCAAGCTCAATAATCCTGCATTGACATCAAGAATGAAAGAATCAAGCTCAGGAGGTGTTTCATCGGGAATAAAATCAGAGGCCTGTATAGGAGGTTCAGTACGGTATGGTACACCATTCATATCCATGACAACAAGAGAAGAAAATGTTATAAAGGTGTCATTAACTGAAGTTGCTATCTCCAAATCCTCCTTGATGTTGTTGAGGTCATCCACAGAGACATTAACCATTATAATGGGTGAATTAGTTAGTGAATGATCTCCACTAGTCAGTGTGTATGAGGTACGAGGTGAACCTCCTCCACTGATCATTATCTGGTTTACTTGGAAAGTGGATGCGTTCACTGTCTCATCAAACGTGATGTAAATCTGCCCACTATTCATGTCCAGAGAGAATGACATCAATACAGGTGGTGTCGAGTCGGGAATAAAATTGCTCACGATTCTTGCACTATCTCTAAAGACTGGCACTATATTGTTATCATTAGCATCAGCAATTACGGCTGAAGGAAATGTAAGATATGTTGTAGCCTTATTTACAGCAATATCTTCATAGAACTTGAGAGCATTGAGGTCTTCTCTGGTTAGTTCAATAGAAAAAGCAGTTGGATAAAGACTACTTCTTATCAGTCCACCAGTAAGTGTGTAGAAACGCGAAGAATTCCTTGCTTCATTCTGCAAGGTAATCAAAGAGACATCAAAAGTACCAAGCTGGACTGTTTCATCAAAAGTGAGGGAAAGAGTTTCTTGATTATAATCCAGATCAAAGCTCACAAGCTGCACAGGTATTGTGTCTTCAAAGAAGACACTCACAGGGGCTGCATCTGTGGAAAACACAGATATGACATTAGCTCCAAATATATCATCGACAAAACCAGCTGTGAATGAAATAAAGGTATTGTTGGAACTAGAGGCAAGACCAGGAATAGCTTTGATTCTATTGCTGTCGAACAGAGAAAGGTCAATGGTGAAAAAGAAACCATTGTCACTAGAACTGCTGCTGTTGACTAAAGTGTAAGCAGCTGAAGAGGATCCAAATCTATCCGCCTGTAGAGTGAGCTGGTTCACTTGAAGTGAACCTCTCACATCAACAACATCATTGAATAACAGATCAATTGTGTTGCTCGTCAGGTTTAAATTGAAGGAGAGTAAACTAGGTCCCCGAGAATCAGGAATGTGTCTTACAGCTTGTAAATCAGGAGATGCCAAGATGGCATTGCCAGCCACATCCTGTATTGCCCCAGATTGTAGCTGAATAAAGCTGTTGGCAAGACTGGTAGCAATGAGGGGCTGTAGTTTGATGGCTCTGATGTCAACTAAATTGAAGCTGATTTCAATGGTCAGTTTACTGTCCGAGACGTATCGTATACTGTTAGCTCCCGTTAGTGGAATGGCAATGGCCTGGGGATCAGACAGAGGACCAGATCTGAGGATGAGATTGGTATAATTGATGCTCATTATGTCCACTGGTTCATTAAAACTTATCTGCATCAGGTCGTTATCCATATCCAACAGATCAAACAATATAAGCTGAGGAGGTGTTCGATCTGCACTAAAGTTTTGGACTCGAAGAGCATCAATACCAATAACTCTTGGGTCAATAGAGTTACCACTCTGATCCACGATGAGCATGGATGCATAGGTCAGATAGGTGTCGTTAACACTAGTGAAGAGATTGTCGATCGCTTTCAAATCTAAAACGTCTTCAGGGTGAAGCTGAAACGAAAAGTTGGTGACTGGATCTGAAGAGAGAACTGGGTTTCTCGTGAGAGTAAAGTTTAAGGAGATGTTTTCGCTTGCACTGAATACCATATGCCGTGCATTGAAACTGCTAGTTGCTATCGTTTCATCAAAAAACAAAGTCACCTCACCAATGTCAAAATCCACATCGAATGCAATGATGTTAGGTGGAGTATCATCACGTATAACTGTGATTGGACGCCTTCTCAAGTCTGAATCACCATCAATCAATGGCACTATTGCATTTCCAGCGACATCCATAAGAAAATCTCCTGAGAACCAGATCCAACAGACAGTTTCATCTATGCAAATTCGATCAATTCTCTTCAGCTCATTCAAGTCATTCATATTTAGCTCCAGTGTGATATTAGTTGAAAACAAAGGACCTAAAATTTGGCCAGGAGTGAGGTAATAGGTAAGTCCTCCTGGAAAGAAGGTGCTCTGAAGTCTGACTGCTGTAAAATTAGCTGTAGAGGTCCGTACAACTTCTGTAAAGTTCAGAGTTAAGAGGCCTGAGTCTAAATCTAGTTCAACGAATGAACTGAGCCGAGGGGGGACCATGTCATCATAGAAGTTATCAACTGGGACACATTGGCCCTCATCGGTTCCTCCAATGGGGATACCTACAGCATCTCTCACGGCATCTGGAAGAAAGGTGAGGAAGCAATCTAGTCCATTTAGTCCAGTGGAACAGAGGTCACTGCTTTTAATGGAGTTTAGATCCTCATCTGATAACTGTACCACGATCTCATCCATCAGAAACTCATCAGCATGACCACTTACTGTGATGAGTGATGCCATAAAAATGACTAACAGAAGGGTACCAAGAGATAGTATATTCTTGTTACTTGCCATGATACTTGATATCAGTGTCCGATATTCTAAAGTTGTATAGTAGTATTAGTTACTATTACATTAATAGTATACTAGTAATAGTATACTAGTGTGTGCTAATAATTTCATTATAGTTTGCTAATTTTGTTAATGGTTTTATCTGTTAGTATACTAGGTTGGTAATATAGTTTACTAGTTTAATATTCTTCCATATTTGAGCCTCCACTTTATTACAGTTGTAACAATAATTAAGTAGAGAAAACAGAGTTCAAAGTTGAGTTGTGCTATTTATAATTGAAGTAGCTACACAGTACATATATGAGGTTAAGCTTTACTATTTTGCCATTTTCTGTTGGACCCTTCAATTCACATGTTAAGAAGTCTATTTTCTAATGTAAACACCATGCATGCTAACTGTGATTAGCTACATAACAGTATTATAACAACATAGAACACAATGGACACCTCACTGAATCTTGGGGTAGTAACAGGTAATAGCCAGAGTGTGAAGGGGTATATAGGTCTAGCTAACACACTAGTACTAGTTGAATTTACATAATAACTCACCTATGTTTCACATGGCTTGGGAATACCCTAGCCTAGAAGAGGGTGGGGCTGGATAGCTGCAAGTAGTTCTGCAAAACACTAATGCAACTGAACTGAACTCTTCCCCAAGGTTCAAATATAAAATAGGTGGATAGAGAGTTGCACTGTTTATAATTCAGTTGCTATAGGCCTAACATTCGAGCATTCCTTGTTCCGTACTTTTCGGATACATTTGTCATGAATATCGGCGAAGAGGCGGGATGATCACTGTTTTTCCGCCTCTTTCCATGGAGATGGACAAACATTCATGGGAAGAGCAACTCTCAATCTCTCAAGCATCACGCTAGACATAGATATCCCTCCAAATCTTCATAGGAGATTCAGTCTCGGAGAAGAAACAAGCTAGTTAGCCTTCTCCAAGCTAATACTATTGTTGTTTTCAGAGTTTTTCCTGCGGCACGCCTATCTACTAGCTAGTGGCGTTGCCATTTTGTATTTTTTCGAGGCTTGCGAGAAAGCCAAGCTCGAGAATAACCACGGTGTACTTTACCACGATGGGAGGCCCTCGCGGCTCTAGGTAAGTAGGTGTAGAATGGGTTATTGGAAAGGGGGCGCGTCCACAAGGTGACAGAGAATTAGAAAGGGGAGCGTTATAGGTTACCATTGTACTGGCTAACAACCCCCCCCAATCTAGAAAACAGCCATCCTAGATGATGTTAATTGCTGGATTAGTACATTATGATGTTATGTAGGCTAGCTAGACCAATATCTAACTAACTAGATTAGCTACTTAAGTAGCTATCTGGTGAGGTAATGATTTTGAAATAACAGTTCTGTTTAGCTAAATAGCTACAATTAATAATATGTAACTCCATTAATGGTGACTTTTGTCATTGTAGGACTGCGATCACTGCTCTTGCTGTGGCCTCTATCTTTATGCTGTTGTCTTCAGCCTGTGAGTTACCATGACATATTTACCTATTATGAAATATTCCTGGTAGAGTTACTAATGCTGCATGAATATATATAGCAGTGGTGTGGCCAGGGTTTAATGTAAGGAGAGAGCCATCCCACTTTTGTCACTATCAAATCCTAAGTTTGAATAGGTTGAATTTTAAAATAGGGTTAAAGTTGTATCCTACAATTTTGGCACATGACCAATTGACAGCTGCACTGTTGTTAGCCAAATAAATTGGCTGGTAGCTCAAGTACTGATGTTACTGGCATGATTTCTGGGAGCTCTGATTCTGACAATTAGGCTCCAGATGACTACTTAGAAGACTATCTAGAAGACTATTTAGAAGAGACTATTTAGAGGACTATTTAGAAGACTACTTAGAGGACTATTTAGAGGACTATCTAGAAGACTATTTAGAGGACTATCTAGGAGAGTATTTAGAAGACTGTTAAGAAGACTATCTATAGGACTATCTAGAAGACTATTTAGAATAATATTTAGAAGAATATTTAGAAGACTATTTAGAAGACTATTTAGAGGAATCTCTTGAAGACTGTAGACAACTTAGAAGAATATTTAGAAGAATATTTATAGGACTATTTAGAGGACTCTATTGAAGACTTTCTAGAAGACTATTTAGAGGACTCTCTAGGAGACTATTTAAAAGACTATTCTAGAGTACTATTTAGAAGACTATTTAGAGGACTCTCTTGAAGACTATTGAGTTATGTAGCTAATAGGTGATATTTGTGGGACAAAATGTGGAGGTGTAGCATAATAGGAAGAAAAATTGCACATTCCTAATCCAACTGTACAGTGGCTCTAGGCAGGGTATGTTTGAGTACCCAAATCCACCACCCCCTGGCCATGCCACTGTAGGTCATGGACAATATAATATGATCATAATAGTAATAATTATCATTGTATTCCTGTATCTACACTGTATTAATATTGTATAGCATCCATGATTTAATAGATAGATACTGTAAGTTTAAAGTCATAGAGAGCAATAACAACAATAACAATTAAATAAACAATAATAATAACAACTATAGCATCAGGTGAGTGAAACTAATGGGTACTGTATAGAACGCGACATGCAAATGTGCGCTTGCAGTAGCTAATTGTGTAGAATGTTGAAGAGTCCCTTAACTTATTAAGCAATTCATTATTTTTTATAGCTGCTCAGCAAACTCCTGTTATAACAGAGGTGAATCTAGACAACAATGTAGTTACCATCACGTATACTACGCTGCTTTCTACTCTTACACCTGACATGATAAACTGCTCCAACATTCTAATAGGACCTGTACAAGCTGACTCTACTAGTGCCTTGCCTCTAACTGGTCCAGCAACCATAGTCATGCCTAATACTGTTACTTGTAGACTTGGTGCCCGGCTCCAGGTATCCATCAAGACCAGCCCAAATTTTGGAAGTGATAATACAGATACATTTGCATTCTTTAGAGCTGGGCATGGAATTCTTGATGGTGGAAATATGGTATATATGGATGTAGCTAATGGTATATCGGCTATGAATGTGATACAAGATGTCACTGGACCTGAGCTTATGAGTTTTGTTGAGTTTGATCTTGATCAAGGAATAATTAGTTTCTCCTTCAATGAAGTTGTGAATGTATCAGCATTGAACTTCACAGATCTTACTCTGCGAAACAACTTTGTTTTCTCCAGCAGCACTCCATCAGTTACCCTCACAGGAGGAGAGTGCAGTGCAGGAGTTAACTGTACAATCAGTGATATGTTTTCTTTCTCTATCTCAAATGAAGACCTAAATCGAATCAAATTGGAACCAGATCTCTGCACCTCAGTCACTGACTGTGTGCCTACTTATACCAGTGCCTTTGTCAGTGACATCTTGGGACTTGCTGTGGTACCTTACGATGAGAATCGTCCAGTTGAGCATCAGCTTGTTGCATTCATTCCTGACACCACTGCACCACAGCTACAGGGATTTGATCTCAACTTGTCATCAGATGAGATAGTACTGGACTTCAATGAACCTGTTAGTGTCAGTACATTCAGTCCAACAGGTTTCACTCTGCAGGCCACCTCTACTGGAGGGAGTATGGTCACTCTAACAGCCAACTCAGCTCCACTGATGCCTGACAGTGAGACCATTACTGTTACTCTAGAGGGGGATGCAGATGCACTCAAGCTAGCAGACTTTGCAACATCAATCAATGACACATTTTTGTCAGTTTCAGCAGGTGCAATTCAAGACCTATACACTAATGGTTTAGAAGCCATTAACAGCTCAAATGCTCAGCAAGTGAGAAGATACACTATAGACACTGCACGTCCAACAATATCATCTGTAACCCTCAACCTAGACACTAACCGCTTAGTGGTCACATTTTCTGAACCGGTTTTGGGTAGTAGCATTGTTGTCGAGAACTTCACCCTCACTAATGGCACAGATGATAATAGGATACAACTAAGTGACAGCACTTTAGTTGATAGCTTTGGCAACCCCCTTCAAGGAGCTGCAACTGTTATTAGCTTTATGCTGGGTGACAGGTCACTAACTTCCATCAAGACTGATGCTACTATTGGCAGTGATACCAATACTTTCCTTGAGTGGACTGCCGCATCTTTTGAAGATACTAACAACAATACAAATGACGTGACTGCTAACTTGTCTGTATTAGCTGTCATTCCAGATAATTCAGCTGCTACTCTCAGAGACTTCTCTCTGGACCTCAACACAGGTGTGATAGAACTCACTTTTACTGATGTCATTGCCGTGTCCAGTGCTAGGTTGGACCGCAGGACTGTCACACTGCAAAACTCTATGAATGCCAGGTTTTTCTATGATTTATCTGGTGGAGTGATTATCTCTGGCGACAGCACCATAGTCCCAATTCAGCTCAGTGAGGATGACATACAAGGAATAAAGGCAAATTTAAATATTGCTGCTTTTGCTTTGAACACATTTGTTGCCATTGAGGCTGAGGCTTTTCTAGATCTGCAAGGTAGGCCAATTGTTGCAGTCACTGATAGAAATGCCATTGGTGTGACAAACTATATTGGTGATATGACCTCACCAGAATTGGAGAGCTTTGATTTCGATCTCAATCAAGGGCAGATCATTATGACCTTCAATGAACCAGTGGATAATGCTTCCCTTGTGTTCAATCTCATAACAGTACGGGAAAGTTTTGCAAGTAATTCCACTGGAATCACTCTTCAGGGAGGTGTCACTACGACATCAAATATCATGACAACTGTGACTCTAACCCTTGATAGACGTGATCTTAACATTATTAAAGCTGATACTAGAATTGCCACTGAAGAGTCAAATACTTATCTTAGGCTTGATTTTGGTGCTGTGAATGACACTTCACGTAATCCCATCAACAGTACAGAAAACAGCACTCACTCAGCTTTGCCAGTTAGGGTGTTCATTCCTGACACAACACCACCAGCTATTGAAAGATTTGTTCTCAATTTGAATACAGGTGAGATTCTGATCACGTTTGATGAGACCATCAATATCACCACCTTTACCAGCACTCACTTGATCTTGCAGTCTTCCACAGCAGCTGATGTTACTGTACGCACAATATCTGGTGGCACATTCACATCCACTGCAAATGCTGAGATTACACTGAGATTACTTGATCCTGATCTCAATTTCATCAAGCTTGCTTCTAATTTTGGTGATGATCGTATCAATACATATCTCAGAAATTTAGCTGGAATAGCAGTTGATCAGAGTGGGAATGTGGCAATGATCAGCTCTCCAATCACAGCTGCTAATGTCATTCCTGATACAACTCCACCAGACCTCCAGCGTTACAGTCTTGATCTTAGTAGAGACTTACTGAGTTTGACTTTCAATGAGCCTGTGAATGCTTCAACTTTCAATATCATGCAGTTTACACTTTATCGGACGAACACTCTCTTTGGCAGTGTTCCGCTAAGTGGCTCCCTAGTCCTCACCAATGGACTTGTAATTGATGTAACATTGGATACAACATTAGCTTTTGCCATCAAAAATGACTCAACTATAGCCAATGATGTTGGAGATACCTTCATAGCTTATTCCCTTGGAGCAGTTCAAGACCTTGCTGGTGTAGAAATCTTGGAACGTGTGGCTGGACTGCAGGCATCCATTGTTCTCTCAGATATGTCAGGCCCTCTAGTTGATTCATTTGACTTGAATTTGGATCAAGGACTTCTTACGTTCTACTATCTAGAACCAGTGGATCCTGCCTCTTTTGATGGGAGATTTGTTACAATCCAGGATTTCCCTTCATCTAACAACAGCGTCACTCTAACTGGAGGTTTCTCAGTAGACATTGTACCAACCAGCTCTCTCCGCATCCAACTTATTCCACAGGATCTGAATGCAGTTAAAGCAAATGTTGATTTAGCAACATCTATCAGCAATACTTATCTGAGTTTTGATTCCAGAGCTCTCATGGATACTTTCGGTAATCCAGTGTTACCTGTTTTGAGTGAGAATGCTATCAGAGTTAACAATTATACTCAAGACATGACTCCACCTAATATTACCACCTTTGACCTTAGAAATGCAGATAATGGGTTTGACCTTGTCTTGGTTGTAGTGTTCTCTGAGACTATCAATGCATCTACTGTAATTCCAACCAGCTTCACTCTTCTTGAGTCTCCAGGATCATCAAATTTTTACACTCTTAGTGGTGGAATTGTTGCATTGGTCAACTCAGATGAAATTTCTATTTATGTTAATTCAGTGGATCTAGATGCTATTAAATCTCGCTTTCCCTTGGGTGTGCAAGGTAATTCTTCTTTCCTCAGTGCCACTGCTAACTCTGGTATAGATGTGGTTGGTCTTGGAGCATTAGGAGTCACCCCTGCTCAAGCTGTCCCAGCAAGAAACATCTCAGCTGATCTCATTCCTCCATCCCTTGAGAATTTCTCTCTAGACATGGATGATGGAGTCTTATCACTTACCTTTGATGAGAATGTGGTTCCTTCTACTTTTAACAGTAGCTTAATTCTCCTCCAGAGCTCTTTTAATTCAAATGCTGTCAACCTTACTCTGTCTAGCAGTGAGCTGGTCACTAATACCACCAGTCAGATCTTAAACATACAACTCTCTTCTACAGATCTAGATGCCATCAAAGTAGAGACATCTTTGGGCACTGATGTACGTAATACGTACATATCATTTGTTGCTGGTATAGTGCAGGACCGAGCACGAAATAGTGCTTTTAGAATAGGAACAGATAATGCTCGGCAAGCAGCAAACTTGATTCTTGATACCACCAGACCCAATCTCATTGCATTTGATCTAGATATGAACACTGCAACACTTAGACTGGAGTTTGATGAAGCAGTTGACCATCAAACATTTGATCAGAACCAAATAGAAATCCAAAGTGGGATGGGTGAATCAACTCTTTATCGATTACGAGATATTCCTTCTCCTCTGACATCTGATAATGGTCCTGTAGTCACTGTACAGCTTAGACGTGATGATCTTGCAGAGATACAAAGAATAACAAACCTTGCTGTTTCTAATATAACCACTTATCTCGTCATCCTAAACTTTGCCATCCGTGATATGAATGGTAATTTTGTTATCAGAATTCCCAATATAGCAGCTCTCCCAGTTGGGAATTACACTGCAGATTCATCACCACCTGCTCTTGAATCTTTCACGATAGACCTGGATGGTGGCTATCTCTATCTTACTTTCACTGAAGGTATAGATTTGACATCACTCACACCTTCCCTGTTTACACTGCAGTCTGCAAATTCCAGTGCAATGTTCAATCATAACTTGACTTCAACGGAGAGTAGATTCAATGGAAATTTCTATACTCTTCGCTTGAGTTTGAGTGAGACTGATAACAACACTATTAAAAGTGAGATTGATTTCTGCACTACAGTTGAAAACTGCTACATTTCAATTCTCCCTGGAGCTATTCTAAACTTTGTTAGCCTCTCTATTGAAGAGCTTTCTACAGAATCTGCTCTCATGGCTGCCAATGTGTTCCCAGACATCAGCAGTCCAAACCTTGTTGAATTTGTTGAGTTTAACCTACAAAAAGGATACATAACTCTTAGGTTTGATGAGCCAGTTAGAGCAGATACCTTCTTACCAACTAGTGTCATACTGCAGACACTCTTTGCACAGCCACTTAGTCGTCTCTCTCTAACCAATGCTACCTCCAACAGTGCAAGTGGTGCCATTGTGACCTTCAATCTCACTGGTACAGAGATAGATAGTATCAAGTTAGATACCTTTGTCTGTAGCAGGCGTTATACTTGCTATATTCGTCTACTTACTGGAGCCATACAAGATAATTCTTTGATGTCCAATCCTGTTAACGAGGTCTTGGAGATTTTTCCTGGATTCATAGCTACTAGTTTCATTTTGGATATTGATAATCCATTCCTTGAAACTTACACATTGGATCTAGATGAAGGAGTGATCCAGTTGACTTTCAATGAGCCTGTTAGCTACCAGTCAATTCGACCTCATTATCTTGCAATTCAGTCTCTAATGGATTCTAGCAATGGCCTCAATGTTCAAACTTACAGATTGACAGGAGGCCAGGCTATGGCTCCCAATGGCATTACCATCACTATTGCTCTAAGTGAGACTGATTTCTGTGCAATCAAAGGGAATGAAGAACTAGCCACTAACATGTCCAATACTTACATATTCTTTAACGACTCATTTGTAATGGATTTGGCTCATGAACCATCACCTGTCAGACCTGTGCTCACCACTGCAGCCGTGCAAGCTGAGGAAGTGGTAGAAGATACTACAGCACCTAGGCTGAGTGAATTTCAGCTTGATCTTTTTCTAGACAGGCTCTTACTAACGTACAATGAACCAGTGAGGCCATCTTCTCTCACTGATCTCTCTCTGTTCACCATAGAATCTGGAGAGATGCCTGTATCTTTAGAGAATATGACACTGAGTGGTGGCCAAGTTGTAACTACAGAGAATGGTGCAAAGGTTATAATGGTGATGTTGTTGGAATCTGATATTACAGTGATTAAGCAGAACCAACGACTGGCTACCGATCAGACCAATACTTTTCTGACCATACAACCTGGTGCCATTATTGACACAGCTGGGATTCCTAGTAATGCATCTGTAAGAGTTCAGGCCACTAGGTTTGTCCCTGATAGTACACGCCCACAGCTCGTCAGTTTATCATTGGACATGAATACTGGTGTATTGGGTCTGACGTATGATGATGCTGTTAATGTCAGCACATTTGACCCCACTGCATTTAGGATTCAAAATGGACTTCGAGCCACTCAGTCTAGACATTACACTCTCACAACATCCAACACAACCAGCCCTATAGGATACAACATTACAGTACAGTTTAGTGATGTAGATTTCTTGGGCATCAAGGATATTGCAGGACTAGCCCGGGATTTGGAAACAAGCTGGCTCACAATGCAGGCCTTTGCCATTGATGATGTGGAGGGTGTTGATGTGCTAGCTATCACTGATGGAAAGGCTAAGCAGGTTGACTTTTACACAGTTGATGATGAACCTCCACTGCTGCTCTCATTCTTACTAGATCTCAATGAAGGCATGTTAAATCTTACTTTCAGTGATTTCATGGATGCAGATAGCCTGAGAACTGGTGATATATCACTTCAGAATGAAAGCCTAGTAACTAGTTCTACCTCTGTGTTAAATCTTAGTGGTGGAGCAACAACAAGATCAGTTGATGGTAGAAGTCTTTCAATAATGATGTTGAGTAGTGACCTCAATGCTTTAAAAGCTGACATGAACTTTGGCACCAGTGTAAATGATACTTTCCTTACCATTGAAGTAGGTGGAGCTTTAGATCTCTTTGGAAACCCCCTGAATCCTGGATACAATAATACAAATGCCCTCAGGGCATCTGAGGTGATTGAAGACTTAATGCCCATCCGACTAGTATCCTTCAACTTTGATTTAAATGCAGGAATTCTAGAATTGAATTTTGATGAAACTTACTTGGAAGATTCTTTTAGTGTGGATAACATCACTTTCCAAGGAGCTTTAAATGCAACAGCCAGAACAGACTCTTTCACTTTAACTGGTGCCGATAACATTGTATTTACTAATAGAACTGCTATCACTGTCAGTCTGAGTGGTGATGACCTCAATGCCATCAAGTCAAGACGTCTGGTTGCAAGCAGAAGGCGTAATACTTACCTCTCTGTTGAAATGATGTTAGTGTTTGATGTTAGCATGAACCCAACATTGACGATCTTTGAAGATGAAGGTCAGCGTGTATCAGTGTTCACTCCTGATATCATGCCACCAAGACTTCTGAACTATACAGTGGATCTATCAGTTGGAGCCATCATCTTCACTTTCTCTGAGATAGTTGACTCAGTAAGGTTTAACCTGAGTGAAATACAGTTTCAAGACATGGCAACTAACCCAACTCTCACTCTTAATCTGTCAGAGATGAATATCATGGCAGACTTTACTTCTCCCATTATCAGAATTGTGCTGACAAGTGATGAGCTGAACCGAATAAAGAGTGTACGAAACTTGGTTACAGATGTATCTGACACTTTTATATCATTTCCAAGAACCTTTACGTATGATATGGCTGGAATCATGATCGAAGCACAGAGTGGCTTCCAAGTTGCTGAGTTCATTCGGGACTTCATACCTCCTGAACTTCTAATGTATAGCCTTGACGTAAACAGAGGAGTACTCATTCTAAACTTCTCTGAAATTGTTGATGCAAATACATTCAATTTAAGCTCTTTTGTACTTCAGAATGCAGCAAATTCAGACACAGTCACAGTCAGGTTGCCTTTGGTGAATACCGTGGTAACTGAAAATGCAGCTAATTATGAACTGCCATTGGCCATAGAGGATTTAAATGCTCTGAAGATCAATACTAATCTGGCTACAGAAAGAAACAACACTTTCCTTTTCTTTTCAAATGGCTCTGTTTCAGATATGCTTGGAAATCCAATCATAGGATTAGCCAATGGGAGACCACCAGTTGTGTACATTGCAGATAATACTGGCCCAGAGGTTCTGAACTTCACATTAGACTTTGGCCGTGGAGTTATAAGACTGGAATGGTCAGAACCAGTTGTTATTAGCACTTTCTTAGTGACATCCTTCACACTACAGAACATCTCTCGTGCTCTAACTCCAGAAAGTGCCACTTCTTTTTCTCTTTCTCTTGATAGTGTAGCTGGCGGGTCAGATGGTGATGTGACTGATATCAATTTGGGTCTTGAAGACCTGAACACGATCAAGAGTTTTAATAACCTTGCCACTTCAGTTAATGACACCTACCTTGTTGTCACTTCAACTGGAGTCCAGGATACTGCTGGTAATCCAGTTCAACCAATCGGAACTGATAATGCTCTAAGGGCTAGAGATTTTGTGATCGACAACGTTGGTCCAATATTGCGTAGTTTTATTCTTGATCTAAACACTGGATCACTGTTGATTTCCTTTGGAGAAACCATCAGTGGAAATTCAGTCATGTTTGATCGGTTTGTGGTACAGAATGATAACACAGCAACACCAAGTGTGAGGGTTCAACTGAGTGGAGGAAATTCCTCAGGTACTAATGATATCCAACTTGTGATCATGCTGTTGGGAAGTGACCTTGATCAGCTTAAGTTCAGTGACGTAGCTACTTCCCCCATGGACACTTTCCTCACACTACAAAGTGGAGCTGTTGCAGACACATCAAACAATCTAGCAGCAGAGAACACTGTTGCAGCATCCATGGTTATACCTGATACCACTCGCCCTCAACTCTCCACTTTTGACTTTGACTTGAACACAGGCTTCATGACACTAAGATTCAATGAAGCCGTGAATATCTCAAACTTTCTTCTGAGATCTCTGGTCCTGTCGGAAGAGAGCATTGACACTACTGATGTTACTGACTTCAGTGTAGAGGCAAGTTCTGTGGAGTACATGACAGGTAGTCTGAGGGATGTCATCATTAGATTCACCCGAGAAGAATTGGATGAGATCAAAAGGATACGAATTTGTCGAGATAATACCACTTGTTACCTATATTTCCCTCGAGATCCTCAGTTTGAGATTACTGTGAGAGATTTTGCCAACAATAATGTGATGAACCTACGATTCTTTGAAGCTCAGTTGGTTCAAAACTATACATCTGATACAACATCACCTGCTCTCGAAAGGTTCTCAGACTTTGATCTGAATCAGGGCTTGTTTCGGGTAAATTTTGATGAGACCATTAATGCTAGTTCTATCACAATTACTTCTATAACCTTCACTGATTGGTACGCAATGGGACGTTTGCAAAGTATCCCTTATCAATTAACTGGTGGAACAGTACTGTCAGACAGCAGATCCTTCATTGAGATAATGCTGTCCACAAATGATCTCAGCAGCATCAAGGCAGACACTGTACTCTGTGTGTCCTCAACATCATGTTGGATTCGATTTGATTCAACGTTTGTCAGTGACATGGCTGGGAATGCTGTGAGTGAGGTTGTGTTGCGTGAAGATGATTTCCAATCCATAGAGTTTGCCAATAACTTTACAGATGATATGACTGCCCCTCAAGTTCAAAATTTTGACTTTGATCTCGATACTGGTCTATTTACTGTTAATTTTAATGAACCAATTGACCCAACTACTTTACAAATTGGAGAGCTAGTAGTTCAGAATGCATCTTCTACAAATACTTCCTATTCCGTTGTCAATGGAAGGAGACTTACTGGAACAATTGGTACCAATGTTCAGTTCCTACTCAGCCCCAATGATTTGATAGAGATAAAAGCTCGTACAGACATTGCTACTGAGAGATCAAACACATTCATTACATATTCCTCAAACTTTGTCAGGGACACTTCTGGCTTTATAGTCAATGGTTTGGAAGGAAATCCAGTTTCACCACGGGATTCAAACAATGGAATTGGTGCTAGGAACTTCACAGTAGATTCTACCAATCCAATGCTTATCGAATTCTCTCTTCTAGATCTTGATTCTGGTGCTCTTCAAGTGATATTTGATGAACCTGTGAACATCACAACTTATGTTCCAAGCAGGTTTCACTTACAGTCTATGAGTAATGGGGGAACCAATTTGACGTTCACAGAGGGTGGGAGGATCCAGTATCTTGCCAATTTTCCTGATCGTACCAGAGTTGAGATTATTCTAAGTGACTTTGATGTTCGAGATTTGAAGCTTCTTACAGATCTTGGAACCAGAAGGCTGGACAGTTACTTGTTTGTTGATTTGGGTGCTATTAGAGATGTGTCTGGTAATCCACTGAGTCCTATTCCACCCAGTGCTGCACTTCTTGCTGAGAGCTACAGCGTGGATGCAACACCCCCAATGCTGGATTACTTTTCATTGGATATGAACACTGGAGTTGTTACTCTGTCCTTTAATGATATTATGCTAGGATCTTCCTTCGATGTTCGGCTTTTAAGCTTGCAAGGGAATTCTTCTATTCCAGCACCCTCTCAAAGTTTTACAGGGGCTGAAAACATCACAGTAGAGAATGGGTATAACATCACTTTTACCATCACCAATACTGACTTGAATGAGCTGAAAGCTAATCGAGCACTAGCTGTAAGTGCTGACTCCACTTTCTTAGTAATGGCTCCAAATGCCATCACTGATGTGGCAGGGGTGGAGGTCATTGCCAGTTCCAATACAGCTGCCTTCAGAGTGAGCGAGTTCATACCAGATACTGCACCACCAGAGTTGCAGCAGTTCACCTTTGATCTGGGGGGTGGGTCCCTTACTCTGACGTTTACTGAGGCAGTGGACACCATAAACTTTGCCCCCAATCAAATCCTTCTACAGAATGAACGCAATGCAACAAATGATACAGTGACATACCAGATCATTAATGGACAATTGAATCCAACTTCAAATCGTCAAATCTACACATTCATATTCTCAGTACTGGATCAAAATGAAATCAAGTCTTTGCTCACTCTTGGTACAGAAGAAGGCAATACTTTCATTGTCATCCCATCTGAAGCTTTCCAGGATTTGAGTGGTAACCCCATCATTGCTATCACTCAGGAAGATGCACTGCCTGCTTCGATGTTTACAGATGATAACCAATCTCCAACTCTGCGAAGTTATGTTTTTGATTTGAATACTGGTACCATAATCCTCACCTTCTCCGAGTCCATCCAGCCACAGAATTTCAACCTTACTGGGTTTGTAATCAGGGACTCAGCATCTGCTATTGCTGGTTCTGAGTATCAACTGACTGGGGGCAGGAGGACCTTTACTGCCGGCAACATAATTAATCTCATCATTGACCCTGATGACCTCAACAATATCAAGGCTCTAACATCTCTTGCATCATCACCATCCAACACTTTTCTTTCTATTTTGCCAAATACTTATGAAGATACTGCCAGTAATCTTGGTACCGTATACATTGGGGCTAATTCCATTCCAGTACTGCCTGCTGATTACATTCCAGATACAACAGAACCAATTCTTAGATCATATGATTTTGATCTTGGAAGAGGAAGGATGGTCTTGCGATTCTCAGAAACTGTTGACCCAGCTATCTTGAATACAGATGGTTTCATCATGCAGAGCTCACAAGCCTTTCCTGTCAGTTCTCGTAATTTAACTAACATCAGAGTTAATACAACCATTCCATCTCCAGAGTTGGTTGTGGTGATTCAAGGGTCAGATCTGGATGCCACCAAACAGATTCCTGGGTTTGCTACTGCTCGTGGGAACACATACTTGGCTGTTGTTGAAGGCACTTTCCGTGATACAGCTGGCAATAACCTTATTGCTGTAGACCGAACAAATGCCCTCCAAGTTATGACCTTTATAGATGATACTGTCCACCCTGAACTGACAGGATTTGATCTAGATATGAATACAGGTATTCTGACGTTGATTTTCTCTGAAGCAGTTTTGACAAATGACATGTTGGATCCAAGATCAGTTTCTCTTCATAGCGATGCACAGTTTGCTTCTGTCAACTTCACTCTTACTGGAGGTGAACTTGTGATATCAGGACCACTTCCACAGGTGCCAATCAGACTAACACCAACGGACTTAAACTATATCAAAAACTTACCAGAGATAGCCACATCTAGTAATAACATATTTGTCTCCATTCTTGAAAATGTCACCACAGATGTTGAAGGAAACTTACTGACTGGAGTGGATTTCAATGATGCTGTTAGCATTGGCACATTTACACCAGACACAACTGCTCCAATACTAGTTGGATTTGAGATTCGACTTGTGCAAGAACCTCTTCAGTTCATCCTCACTTTTAGTGAAGCTGTCAATGTTGATACTCTGAACACTGGCATGATTATTTTAAGCGATGGCACTAGTCGAACTACCGGTGTTTCTGGCACAGTTCAATCAGATCCTATGGATCCAACTATCGTAAATCTGAACATTGATCAAACGGTTCTCACCAATCTTCGTGATGCCACATTCTTAAATACCATTGCAAGAAGTAGAAACACCAGTGTTATAACCATACAACAAGGTGCCATTATGGACCAAGCAGTACCTCCAAATGGGTTGACAGCAGCTAATAATTTTGTTGCCACTGTCTACAATGTGGATCTAGTGCAACCAACTATTGCTAATTTCACATTTGACTTGAACACTGGCACCTTGATCCTTACTTTCAATGAGAATATTCAACCCAATACTTTGCAGTCATCTTTCCTCACTCTATCTGCTGAACAAGGTGTGGGGTCCTCTGCAGTTGTTATTGCTGAAATCATTGGTGTACGTGAGATTGTGAATGAACAGATGGTAAGGACTACACTTGATTCATCTACTATCACTGGCATCAAGTTGGATGAGAACCTGGCAGTGTCCCTCAATACCACTTACATCTTCCACTCAAGTGATGTGATATGTGACACAGCTAATAACTGTGCTCAAGAGCTTGATACGACTGCAGCTCTACAGGCTATGGAGTATATCAGAGATTCTACCAGCCCACAATTGGATAGATTTGACTTTGATGCAAACACCAGAAATCTCACACTCTACTTCAATGAAGTAGTGAATTCTTCCAGTCTTGATCCCAGACAGATCACATTCCAAAGTGAGAGAGCACCATACCCTGAAGTTAGTTTTGAGCTCACTAATGGCGTCATTAACAGTGGAAATGGAGATGTGATTGAAGTCATTGTTGACACTATGGACAAAAACTCCATGAAAGCTCTTGGAAATATATTCACCAGTCGCGATACAACATTCTTATCCATCACATCTGAGCTTGTCCAGGACATGGCAGGAAACTTTGTTAGGGAGATAAGACCAAGAAATTCTCTTGGTGTTGGAAGGATATTCAATCCTGATTCAGTTCAGCCTCAAGTTTTGGCAGCCACTCTTGATCTGAACTCTGGTGTTCTGACACTGAATTTTGATGAGACAATTAACCTTGCCACTGTAAGAGCAGATCAGCTGAATATTTCAGGCTATATACTGAGTGCAGACTCAGTACCAGCATCACTTATACCAAATCCTTCTGCACCTCAGTCTGTACCAATTCTTCTATCCCCAACTGATCTCAATAACATCAAATACAGGCCAATCTGTTCTGGAATTGCTATGGACTGCTTCTTAGCCAACACTGATATGTTGGCAAGTGACACCACAGGCCTTCGTGTAATAGCCCAGGGCTTTACTAACCCTCTTGAGGTTAGTGTGGTACCCGATACCACTGGTCCAATGTTGGTGGAATTTCGAACCTTTAATCTGATTGATGGAACTTTACAACTTCTCTTTGATGAGCCAGTGGTGAATTCATCTATATCTAGTAGTAGATTGATTATCCAAAGTCTGTTTGAAGTCAATGGTGGTGAGTCTACACACAGAGTCATCTCTGGTGTGATTACAGCTACAAATGAGTTATCCAATCTAATAACAATCCAACTCTCTCCATCTGACATCTTTGAGATTCAAGAAGATCCTTCATTGTGTACCAGCAGGGGTAGCTGCTATGTGAGTTTGGAAGCTGGCTTCATTCAAGATCTTGTGAGCCAACCAAACCCTCCAGCTGGAAATAACACACAACTTATTGTTACTAATTTCATAATGGATATCACAAGGCCAGTCCTGGACTTTTTTGACCTGGATATGAACAATGGAAACTTGACTCTAATATTTAGTGAGCCGGTCAGAGCTAGTGGCTTTGATTTCAGAGGAATTACTATCCAGAGTGATACTTCAGTGACAGATGAGAGAGAATATTATCAACTCTCAGGTGGCTCAACAGCATCTATAGATGGAGACAGAATGATCATTGTTCAACTTTCATCTGCTGATTTGAACATTCTCAAATTACGCAGTTTTGCTTCAAGTGAAACTAACTCATTCTTGTCCCTTTCTGCTGTTACAGTCACTGACACTGCTGGTAACCCTGTTGTTCTCATAACACGTACAGGAGCACAGAGAGTGAGACATTTTACAGCAGATGTAGAACCTCCTGTCCTTGTGAGCTACACATTAGACATTAACAACAATCAACTTGAAATTCTATTTGATGAACCAGTGATGCTGAGGACTCTCAACATATCAGGACTAACTTTACAGTCCGACAACAGCTCAAATCCAACTCTGGCTATACAGCTCTCTCCTGGTGCTGTCAGAACCAGCTCAGATGCATCACTTCTAGCAGAAATTGAGCTCAGTAGAGAGAATCTTGCCACCATCAAGTTGAATGATAACTTTGGTACAAACACCTCAAATACTTACCTCATAATTTCTCAGAATTCTATATATGATGTCGCAGGTGTGGGTATAGAAGGAACCGGTCCTGTCCAAGCATCTGACCACTTGCCTGATATATCTAGACCACAAGTGTTGAGAGCTTCCTTTGATATTCAGCGTGGAATCCTGAATCTTACTTTTTCTGATGTTGTAGACACAAGTACTTTTGATGCCACAGCCATAACTGTCCAGTCTTCTGTATTAGCTGTTCCTGGTGAGGTGGTGTTCTTGAGCAGTGTGTCTAACACCTCCAGTCTCAATGGTTATGAAGTAGTCATTGACTTGGCCTTGCAGGATCTCATTCGAATAAGAGATATCCCTAACCTTGCACGCACTGTGGAAAACACTTACTTTACCATACAAGCATTTGCAATGGATGATGTTTTTGGAGTGGATGTTTTGGCTATAACAGATGGCAAATCTTTACAGGCAGAAACTGTCATTCCAGATACTGACCCACCACTTTTAAACAGCTACAGTCTTGATCTCAATGAAGGCAGACTAATCTTCTCCTTCAGTGACTTGGTCAATGTTTCAACTTTTCAGGAAACACTAATCACCATTCAGAATGACACAGTGTCAGGGGGTTCAAGTCTCTCAATTAGTGGAGGGGTTCCAACCAGACTTAGTGATGGTAGCACCATATCTTTGAAGCTGTCTGATTCTACTTTGGATCAATTACTTACAATGAGAGATTTGGGCACATCCTCTGATGATACATACTTATTGGTGACATCAAGTGGTTTAATATCTGATCTCTCAGGTAATCCTTCACTCATGGTATCACCAGCCAGAGCAGTGGATCGTTTTGTCAATGACACTACAAGCCCAAGAATTGCTACATACCAGTTAAACATGAACAGCGGGTTATTAGAACTAACTCTGGATGAAATCATTCCAACAAGCTCCTTTGAACCAACTTACATAGTTCTCCAGGGTGTTGGAAATATTAGCACTGTTTCTGGATCTGACATTATCTTCAACTATACCCTGACTGGAGGAAACCTCATTGAGGTTGGTGACAGTCGTACATTAACAATTCAATTATCCAGTATTGATCTGAACAACATCAAAGCTTTGCCTGCCATAGCAACATCTCTAGATTCATCTTTCCTTGCTATTGTGGGGCCTGTATATGAGGACATCTCAGGGAATGAAGCCGCCCAAGAAACTCAATTTGAAGCTAGGCAAGCAACTGTGTTTACTAGAGACAGAACTCAGCCATCTCTGTTGGATTTTGACCTCAATATGAACTCAATGGAAATTTTGTTAGTATTTAGTGAAACTGTGGATGTATCCACTCTTCAGTTCAATCAGTTCACTGTCCAATCCTCAGCTGGTAGTTCACCTCAGAGTATGCTGATATTGATGGGTGGCATAACCATGCAGAGCTATGCAGCTACAGTCTCTGTTGGTCTTGATCAGCAAGACTTCTTTGGTCTACAGCTCATAGGAAACTTAGCCACGTCAGAAAATGACACTTTTATCTCTGTCACTGAATTTGCTGTCCAAGACTCAGCTGAAAATAGGATAACTGCCATAATGCCTGTAAATGCTAAGCAAGTCCGGATTTACACTGAGGACATTACTCCACCTACTCTGATGAGATTTGATCTTGATTTGGATGCTGGATTTCTGAATATGTCATTTAGTGAGGTCATTCGAGCTTCTAGCTTTATTCCAACTATTGCTAGCTTCTCTTCCTCCAATGAAACTGTTTCATCAATAAGCCTGACCACTAGCATGCCTGTTTTGAATAATGGACTTGACATAGATATTATTTTAGCACCAGATGACTTGAATTCCCTGAAATCACATGCTTCAGTTGGAAAATCAAGAAGAACAACTTATTTCTTCTTTGGGGAAGGAGCAATTATGGATGCTGCTGGTAACAACATCACCCAGTTCACTGAAGCTATGCGAGTTGGCACACTTATACCTGATGCTAGGCCTCCAAGTTTGAGTCAATTCAACATTGACATCACAGAGAGAAGAATTGAGCTGGTGTTTGATGAGATAATTAATGCTAATGATTTTTCACCAACATCTTTGACTTTAGTAAATAGTACTCTTAGTCCACCGGCATCCTCTTTCTTCCGACTCACCACATCTAGCATTGTTGAAAGTGTAAATGGTAGTGTTGTCACAGTTATCATTGGTAATCAGGATTTCAACTTTATATCAGATATCCTTGATCTAGCCACACTCAGAAACAACACTTTTTTGCTTCTGGATGGATCAGCTCTAACCGATCTTGCTGGTAATCCAATCAATGCTATCCGTCTTCCTAACCCCTTTCCAGTGAATTTCTTCACCCAGGATGCTCGTCCTCCATCACTAAATGAGTTTTCTCTGGACATGAACACAGGAGTCCTTGCCCTCTCATTCTCTGAAGCTGTCAGTAGTCAGAGACTAAGTGTCTCGGGGATTACATTCCACAGCACACAAACTTTCGTTACAGGCAGAGTCTCATATACTTTGACAGTACATGACACTGCAGTGAGGACTGGCCCCAATGTGGTCATCGCTACTTTATCTTCAGTTGACGTCAATGGCCTCAAGGCACGTCAGGGCTTGGCAGAGGGAAATAACAGTACTTATATATCTATCACAAGTGTGGTCATTGTTGATACATCCTTACTTGGAGTTGTTCCTATTCCTCCAACAATGGCTCTTGGAGTAACTTCATTCATCGGTGATACCAACAGACCAAGTTTAGATGCTTTTGATTTTGATCTGAATCGAGGGACCATGCTCTTGCAGTTTAATGAGACAGTTGATGTTAGTACTATCAATTTAGAGCAGTTTACTTTTAGAAGCATTCAGTTCATGGGAGACATTGCTGTAAATTTGGAGACCACACCACTTCCTGTTAGTGATTCTGCTACGCTCATTCTACAAGTCAGTCGTGGAGACCTGAACAGGATCAAGAGCTTACCAGTCTGCACAATGGAGAATGACTGCTATATCTCCTTCCCTGAGACAGTCCTCAATGATACATCATCAAATATGGTAATCCCTGTTGTAGCTAATCAAGCAATCCGTGTTGGAAACTTCACCCCTGACACCTCTCCACCTGTTCTGGAGCAGTTTGCTGTGTTTGACAGAAATGAGGGTTTTATAGTCTTGAGTTTTTCTGAGACTATCAATATTGACAGTCTCCAGCCTGACCAGATCACCCTACAGTCACGATCTGTTGCTGCTACAGAAGCATATAGTTTAACAGGTGCAGTGTATGCCAGAGAGAACACTGATGTGCTGACTGTGAATTTCACATCATCAGATCTCAATGCTTTGAAGTCCTCTTTGACTCTCTGTAGCTTTCGTGAAGTTTGTGTCATCCGATTTTCCCAGCTACTCCTTCAAGATACAGCAGGTAACAACATCACAGCCGTCAGTGATGCTGTTGGATTTAATATATCCTATACACCTCCCATGTTCATTGATGACACAACTACACCTAGATTGATGGCTTTTCATTTGGACATGACCCTCGGGAGAGTCACTCTTCAGTTTGATGAAACTGTCAATGGTGGTGGTCTCAATACTGATGAGATTGTGTTCACGGATGCTTTAAATTCCACAGAATCTGTTCGCTTGCAACGAACCAGTGCTTTGACTAGTATTGATCCTCCTCTCATTGTTGGTGGAGAGATTTTGCGGTCACCCACGCTCTATTTTGATCTCATTGTTAGTGATCTTCAAGTGATACAGGCCAACATTGACCTGGCTACTAGTCAAGACAACACATTTATTACTTTCTCTTCCAACATGATAACTGACACAGCATCTATTCCAAACTCAGTTATACCAGCACTTGATAGTGTTAGCTCAATCCAGGTACAAAACTACACTAGAGATTTAATCCGACCACGTCTTGCTGTATTCACTCAGTTAGATATGAACACTGAGAATATCCGTCTAGAGTTCAGTGAACCCATGAACCTCACAAATATTGACTTCAGTGGAATTACTATTCGAGCTGGGATGAACAGCTCTGTGTTTTATCAGCTCACTGGAGGAGGAAATCCTCGCTTTATAGACATGCTGAGACAGGTGATACACTTTGATTTAACAGCTGAAGATGTGAGAGGTATAAAGCTTCTCTCTCCTACTCTGGCTACTGGAATCCATGACTCATACATTGCCATTGCTAGTAACAGCTTCATTGATACTGCTGGAAATCCAAATGAAGAACTGGCCATCACAATGGCTATTCAAGTGGACCAAAATAACTACAGGAGTGATTCCACACCACCAAGTTTACTTAGCTTTCAACTGGATGTCAACTTTGGTATCTTCAACCTCACATTCAATGATGTAATTGATGTGATGTCTGTCATTCCTACCTCTATCAGCCTTCAGAGTGAGCAAGTGCGTGGAAGAGATACGGATGTTGTCACCTTTACAAATGCTAATCCTGTAAGCAATAATGATTATACAGTCATGATACAACTGGTTGCATCAGAATTGAATTCCATCAAAGCCATCCCAACATTGGCCACAGATACCTCAAATACATACATTGTGCTGGGATCCAATGCATTCACTGATGTAGCTGGCACTTTCCTGTTTCCAGTGATAGAATCCAATGCTTTGAGAGCAAGTTTTGTTAGGACAGATACAGGACTACCAATACTGATGAGTTTCACTTTCAATGCTAGCACGGGAGTCCTTGTGTTCATGTTTGATGAAGTGGTGAATATTAGCAGTATAAATCCACCAGCATTTGTTCTCCAAAATGTGATGACACTATCAGCACCTCAAGGAGCAACTGTTCGATTTAGAAGGCTTACTGGCGGCTCACCTACTACATATGAGCCATCTAGAATATTTAGTTTTATGCTAAATAGAGAAGACATTAACTACATCAAAGAATTCACTGATTTTGGTACTTCAGAAAACAATACCTTCATTGCAGTTGACAGCACTGCTGTTAGTGATATGGCAGGCAATCGTCTGGTTACCATCCCAGATTCTTCTGCAAGACAAGCTCTAGATCATTATCCAGATATAGTTCCTCCTACACTGGAGTCTTTCTCCTTGGACATAAATACAGATACTTTATCACTAACCTTCAGTGAGACAGTAAATGTTACAACTTTGAATTCAAGCCAGTTCATCATTCAGTCTGCACCAGCTTCAACTATTGGAGAATATTACCAATTCACTGATAGTACTGTATCTACTACAAATGATGACGTTGTCACTGTATTTATTAGTCCCACAGACTCCAACAACATCAAGGCTAATACACTAATTGCAACATCTGCCAGCAGCACTTACATCAGGTTACTGCCTGGAGCTGTTTATGATCAGAGCAATAATCCAAGTGAAGGATTGCCAAATGGAATGGCTCAGAGGGTTACCACTTACTTAAATGACACCACACGTCCTAGGCTTGTAAGGTTTGAGATACAGAATGGACCTGGAATAATCTCATTTACTTTCTCTGAATCAGTAGATGTGATGACATTTACACCAACCTCTTTCCTGTTCATGAACACACCCAATGTAGGAAGTGCTGTTTTCCAGCTTAGACTCACTGGAGGTACTGTCCTCAGTATGAATGGTCCAGTAATAGACTTACTACTCAGATACGAGGACATTAATTTTATAAAAGCTGAGAGTATGATCTTTACTAGTGAGATAAATTCATATGTCTCCATTTCATCAGATGCTGTTAGTGATACTCAAGGAAATCCTGTTATTCCAATTTCCAACACATCAGGTCTACAAGCTGGATTGTTTATCAGGGATAATCTTCCTCCATCTCTTCTTAATTTCACTTTAGATCTGAATTCCAATACTCTCATATTGACGTTTTCTGAGACAGTGAGGGCAGACTCCTTCATTCCTGAGTCCTTTACTCTTTTGTCATCACCAACTATTTCTCCCAACTCATCTTACAACTTGACAGGATCTCTTACTGTATCTCCTGCTGTCAGTGCTACTCTCAACATTGGACTCACTTTAGTGGATACAAATGCCCTAAAACAAGACCTTCAACTAGGAACTTCAGTCCACACCACTTACCTCATTTTTGGTGCAGATAGTGTCTCTGATACTAGCAGTAACAATATATCTGCTCTTGCACAAACTAATGCTGTGCAAGCTCAGGCTGTTATTCAAGATGTGACACCTCCATTTTTGACGTCTTTTGGTCTGGAGATGTCAGGAGATACTCCACCTGTTATCTTGGTTCTGTCATTCTCAGAAACTGTAAATGCATCATCCCTTGCTGTTGCTTCAATAACTCTCCAGGAAACTGTTGATGGCTCAATGGGTCAAACATTTTCCTTGACATCCAACAGTACTGTGACACCTTTCAATTCTTTCATCCTCAGAGTAGTACTGGGTAGCAATGACTTGGAAATGATACGTTCATTGCCTCCTCTTGGTCAGTTTCCTAATACCACCTATGTCTCATTTCCTAGAGGTACTGTCCAAGATATGGCCACTCAGTTATCTGTTGCAATTCCATCTAGTATGGGAGTTGAGGCAACTTTCATTTCTGCTGACCTTATTCCACCACAACTAAGGGATTTCACACTGGATAAGAACTTGGATCAACTTATCCTCACTTTTAGTGAGAATGTAAACTCGAATACATTTCGGAATGACCTGGTGACCCTCTCTGATGGTTCCACTGAAAGTCATGTGCTCCTCTCCAGAATTACTTTTCCTGGAAATAGTGAGATTGTAACTATTCCTCTGAACAGTGTGGACCAGAACATCATAAAGAGAAGCTCAAGTTTGGGTGTGAATGAAAATTCCACCTTCATATCCTTCTCATCTTCAGTGGTTCAGGATATTGCTGGAAATGATGGTCTGCCAGTAACCCTTCGCATGGCAGCTCGAGTTGTTGCTGATGTCACTTCTCCTGTTATAAACAGATTTGACTTTGACTTTGATGAAATGAACATCACTTTAGTGTTCAACGAACCTATAAATCCCAACTCCCTTGATGTTAGGCACATTGCAATACAGAATGAACAAGGAGCATTTCCCTTGCTATCTTACTCACTCCAACAGGCCGACACTGTGTCAACTCTGAATTTTGGCACAGTTCTTACCTTTACACTCAGTGCTAGGGACAGGAATGCCATCCAGGCTATCAGAGGACTGGCTACAAATAGCAGTAATACATTCTTGACAGTTAATCCTGAAGCCGTTACAGACACAGGTGGTAATATGGTGGTACGAGTCTCTCCATCTTTGGCTCTCCCTGTTTCATCATTCCAAGCTGACACTCTCCAACCTCAGTTAGAAGGATTTGGTTTGAATCTTAACAGTAGGCTACTGAGATTGTCTTTTAGTGAGACTGTTGATACTTCAACACTTAACACCACTTTGCTCACACTGCATAACTCAGACAGTTCACAGAGTTTGATGTTCCTCACCAGTGTCCCCACCACGGCTCTTACAAATGTTGTTGAAATAAGCATATCATCCAATGACTTCATTAATCTTGGATCACAGGGACTCTGTATATCTGGTACCAACTGCTTCTTAGACATTCAAAGTTCAGCAATATTTGACACCCTGGGGCTGGCAGTTGAGGAATCTTTAGATCTTCCTTTAAGTTCAGATTTTACTCCAGATCAGACACCTCCTGTGTTGGTTCAATTCACTAGCATTGATATTGGCACTGGTGTGCTAAACATCACTTTCTCTGAAGCAGTTAGAATATCTTCTCTCAACACTAGTGCTATTGTTCTTCAGTCTTTCTTTGAAGAGCCAATTCAGAGTTACAGATTGAGTGAGAACTTGCTAGCTACAAGCAATGGAGGATCTTTTGTTAGTATTCAGCTCTCAGCTGAAGACATCTCAGTAATCAAAACTCAAGAACTCCTCTGCACACTTCGTAGTAACTGTTACATCTCACTTGATGACACTGCTATTGAAGATGTGTCAAATGTTGCAAACTCACCTACTGAGGATGGCCCACCTGGATTCATTGTGAGTTTGTTTGATGAAGATGGTATTTCTCCTGTTCTACAGAATTTTGACTTTGACCTGGAAGCTGGTAATCTTACTCTTTATTTCAGTGAGCCTGTTGATGAATTTAGTTTGAATGTTAATGGAATAACACTTCAATCAGATCAGGGTAACTTCAATTCTGTGGAAAGTTATCGCTTGACATCTGCTCTTGTCTCAACCAGAGATGACATGAGCACTCTGATCTTGGAACTCTCTGAACATGATATCAATGCCATCAAGAGATTCTCAAACCTGGCTACTTCAAGTGAGAGCACATATCTCTCAATTAACTCTAACACTATCACTGACCTAGCTACACGCCCAAACAGTGTTCGTCCAACTGTTGCTGGCTTGGAAGTCAGAGTCACCTCATTCATGAATGATGTGTCACCACCAAACCTCTTGAGTTTCACTTTTGATATCAATCTTGACCACCTAGTTCTCACATTTGATGAACCAGTCAATAAGTCGTCACTGATGTTTAGTCGTGTGGTCCTCTACTCAACAAACTCAAGTAACAATATCAACGATTTTTCAGTTTCACTGTCCAGTGGATCATTTTTGGACTCGGGCAGAATTTTATCTGATGTTGTTACTATAATACTAGACACTGCAGATATTGGACAGATCAAAATAAACTCGTCCATTGGAAGCTCACAAGAAAACACATTCCTTGAGATTCTTGCAGGTGCAGTGCGAGATCGTGCTCAAATTCCTATTGCATCTAGTGGTCGTGTCCAGGCAGAGACATTTGTGATGGATAGAAGTAGGCCTGAACTGCTGGAATACATCTTCAATATTGAAACAGGCACACTTACTCTCACCTTCAATGATGTAGTTGATATCAGTACATTTGACCCCACTGCCTTTGTCATACAAGACATGGAGACTTTTCAGAGAGCCTCCTTCCAGCTCACTAGATCAACTACCACTAGCAGTCCTAATGGATACTCTATAACTGTCAACATCTCCCCTCAAGATTTGCTTAACATCAAACTCATGCCAGGCCTTGCTAAGTCACTAAACTCCACTTACCTCACAATGCAGGCGTTTGCCATTGATGATATTGCGGGAGTTGATGTGTTAGCCATTACAGATGGTAAGGCTCAGCGTGCTTCAATGTATATTGCTGACTTTGCTCCACCAGCATTAAACTCTGTTGATCTTGACCTCAATAATGGACAACTGGTGTTCAACTTTGATGAAGCCATTAATGTTTCTTCTCTGGATATCAGACTTGTTTCAATATCAGGTAGTTCAATCTTACCTTCCTATGCATTCACTGGGTTTGATTTGGCAAGCACAAGTCTTGATGCAACATCACTAATTGTAGAGTTGAATAGAGATGACTTGAATGAGCTGAAGGTAAATCCAAATTTTGCACAAACAATCAACAACAGCTACATCACAGTGCAAGCAAACTTCCTGTCAGATCTGGCCTCAAATCCTTTTGCTGTGACAGAAATGCAACGGGTGAGAACTTTTGTTCCAGACATGTCTCCTCCAATACTTGAAAGTTACAGTATTGATTTCAACAGAGGGATTTTGGTTCTCAACTTTTCAGAGGCCATTCGTGATTTTGATGCCACACTATTCACACTCCAACCATCAATAAACTCATCTGCTGTCCCAAACTTTCGAGTACAGTTGTCTTCTTCAACATTCACTATGGTGGATAGAGATAACTTTATCATTAATCTCTCAGCTGAAAACCTCAATGCCATCAATGCTATTCCTCAGCTCGCCAACAGCAGGAGCTCAACTCACTTGACATTTGAACCTCTCGCTGTGGTAGATTTCAGCACCAACAACATAACTAGAGTTAGTGATCAAAATGGTATCAGAGCTTTCGCTTATGTAGATGATACCACTTCACCAACTTTCACGGGGTTCATTCTGGATCTTGATTCCAATACTTTATCTTTGACATTTAATGAAGTAGTAAGAGCAAATTCTGTTTCTTTTCCTGTGATTACTATTCAGAATTCTCGATTTTCTTCTACTCAGCAGTACACACTGACAGATGGGACTCCTCCCTTGGCTGACTCCACTGTCCTCAACATCACTATCAGCTTACCAGACTCTGCTGAACTGCAGGAAACAGATAATCTTGCCACTTCAACTCTTAACACTTTCATCTCTTTGAATACAACTGCAGTTAGAGATGTGAGTGGTAATGGAGGTAACTTTCTGACTGCTGTCCCACCAAGTAATGCAATTATAGCTAGTGATCTCATTCTTGACTCATCTCCCCCATCTCTAGTCAGTTTTGAGCTAAACCTTGCTGAAGTTTTGGTGAGCCTGACATTTTCTGAGTACATCAATGTGGACAGCCTACTTTATTCCTCATTTCAAATTCAGAGCTCTGATTTGCCTAATGCTGCTGCAGTACCTCTGACTAATTCTATCATCAGTACCAACCAGACAAATAGTTCTGTAGTTGACATTGACCTAGGTTCACTAGATTTCTTGGCCTTGCAGAGGAATCCATCCATTGGGACAGCAATTTCTAACACATTTGCTGTAATCATGAGCAATGCTCTAACTGATCTAACAGGTAACAGTTACCTTATTGAGAATCCTTTAAGAGCTACCAATGTCATCCCTGATAATGTAGCACCAAGACTTGAGAGTTTTGCTCTCAACCTTGGTCTTCGGCGGCTGATTTTAACTTTCTCTGAACCTGTTAATTCTAACACAGTCATGCTCAATTCATTGAGTGTGCATAGTACTGGAACTGGAACAAACCAGACAAGTTTAACAACCAACAGTACCATTATTGACGTCAGCTTTGATAGCACAGAAGTTTCCATTGCATTAGGAGCAGCTGATAATGATCTCTTGTTGAGACGGCAAACCACAACTAGCATTAACAATACCTTCATATCCTTAGTTCCAAACTTTATTCAGGATTTAACCTTGAACCAGATTGTAGCGATCTCCCCCAGCTCTCCTATCCAAGCAGCAGGTATTCAAGATGACACCTTACCTCCATCTCTGCTCCAGTTCTCTCTCAACTTGAACAATGGAATTCTGAGGCTGGATTTCTCAGAGAGAGTTGTCCTATCTACATTCAATGCTACAGCAATCACCTTACAAAATGAAGAAGTTGTAGGTCTAACCACAACAATGATTACTCTAAATGGAGGCACGCCTACACTTGTTGGCACTTCACAAGTGGAGCTCCAACTATTAAATGAAGACCTTAATCGGATCAAACTTGCACCTAACTTTGGAACTACTGTTCTCAATACTTTCATTAACCTTCCTTCTGAAGTGATTTCAGACACATCTGGCACTCCACTTGTTCCTGTAGTGGACAATGCTCAGGGGATTGTACCAGACACTTCACCTCCCAGTCTAAACAATTTTGATCTGGACCTTAATACTGGGACACTGACTCTGCACTTTTCTGAGTATGTCAGGACAGCAATGTTCACAGTTACTAGTATTCAGCTTCAGGATGCATCCAGGAATCCACAGATAACGGTGTTGTTTAATGATAGTACCTTCTCTGGTAATGAAATTGATGATGTACAGATAGTCTTCTCCATGCAGGACTTGGAGAACATTAATCTTGCTCCTCTATGCATAATGGCATCAGATTGTTTCCTCACAATTCAAGCAGGTGTAGTGGAAGATCTCTTCATGACAGCAATACTTGGTCGGCCCGTAAACAATCCTGTAGTGATTCGTAATTTCATTCCAGACACCACATCTCCTCGGTTGGAGAGAGTGCTAATGATTAGTATTGAGACAGGAGAACTTACTTTACTCTTTAATGAACCAATGAATATTGACAGCATCAACATCACTGCTCTTATGCTACATAGTGAGTTTTCACTATCTCCAAGAGTTTCCTTTATCAATAGTACTTCTGATAGCATCAATGGACGTGAAGTTCACATCATTTTCTCAGAGATTGATCTTGACAATATCAAGATAGCTAGTAGACTGTGTATAGCTGGTCTTGACTGCTTTGTTCGTTTTACATCTGAATTCATTCAAGATGTGAGTGGCAATCAAGTAAGTCCAGTTGTACCAGTTTCTTCCATTCTTGATGCCCTCAACACACTTCCAGTTGTGTTTACACCAGACAGTACAAGTCCAAACTTAATAGCATTCGACTTTGATTTGAACACTAGACGATTGGTGTTTGAATTTGATGAGCCAGTTGATGTAGGGTCATTCCGACACACAGATATTGTCATGCAATCAGATGACTCTGCTAGCCCTAGAGTGGAGATTCGACTAACAACCTTTAACCCTCTGTCCACCGATGGACGTGTGTTGGTGATAGAACTGGCTGTTAATGATATCCAACTGATCCAGGATTCTGACTTAGCTAGCTCACGGAATGACACTTGGCTGACTCATACTTCTGCCTTGGTAAATGATGTGGGAGGTAACCCAGTTAATCCACATATTGGAGGCATAAATGCCATTCAAGTTCGGACACTCTTTGCAGACATAGTGCCCCCATCTCTTGTATCATTTACTCTCTTTGATGTCAATGAAAATGTCTTTGTCCTTTCCTTCTCTGAGCCAATGAGCACCACTGCTATCATGCCATCACGAATCACTTTCTTCTCTGATGGGGGAAATGGAAGTGTGTTTTATACTCTTACAGGAAGTGGGAACATCACAAGTATTAACAGGAATACACAACTTATAATTATGTTGTCCGATAGTGATGTTCAAGCACTTCGCTTTGATCCAATCTTGACTAAAGGACAGGCATCAACATTTATTAGGCTTTTAACAGGAGCATTCGAAGACATTGCTATGAATCCAGTTGAGAATACCTCTATAGTGCAAGTTGTTACATATGCCACTGACATAACACCTCCAATGTTGGAGGACTATGCTATAGACATCAACAGGGGTCTATTGGTTCTGACTTTTGATGAAAGAGTCGATGCTGCTACTGTTGATCCCGCTGAGGCTATAATCTTTGCACATAATGGTACGATCACAAATAGCCTGGATATGTATAGTCTGACAGGAGGCACACAAGTTAGTGGTAATAGCCACGAATTGGTGCTTAGGTTATCAGCAGCTGATCTCAATGTTCTGATGTCCAGGGATAACATAGCTCAATCTAGAGAAACCACCTACCTGTCTTTCTCTCGTGATTTTGTGTCAGATTTAGCTGGTGTAGCTGTTAATCCAGTAGTTAGGGCACAAGTAACCAACTTTACAGGTGATACCACAAGACCATTCCTACGTGCTTTTATTTTCAATGTCTCTTCTGGTATACTCACATTAGAATTCTCAGAGTATGTCAGAGTTCAATCTTTTGATGTAACACAAATCACACTGATTAACACCAATGACACCAGCATTAATGCCACTTCTTTTACACTTAATGGAGGAGACATACTGCCATCAACATCTATTCAAGAAATCAGCATATCTCTACTCAGTACTGACCTTGACATCATAAAAGACAATGGCATGTTGGCAACATCTGAACAAAATCTTTTCCTTATAGCCACTGAGAGAACTGTCACAGATGGCTTTGGTCAGCCACTCATTCCAAGGACAATTGATGACCCCTTACTAGTCTCTGACCACATTGGGGATAACAGATCACCAATTCTTCTGGATTTTGTCTTAGATCTCAATATTGGTACCCTTACCCTCACCTTTGATGAAATAGTGAATGAGACTAGCTTTGATGTAACAAGAGTGAGACTGATTGGAGAGACAAATACCATGTACGATCTTACAAATGGAACTATTGTCCATCCATCTTTACCAGTTATAGTCATTGAAATGGTCAGAGAAGATCTAGATAATATCAAAGCTGATTCCAATCTGGCCACTTCACTGGAAAACACAGCTGTTCTGCCTCGTTCAAATTTGGTTTCGGACACAGCTAATAATGTCTTGCAGGAACCCAGCATTCCAATACCAGCATCATCTTATATTCGAGATTCAAATCCACCATTCCTTGAAAGTTTTGTCCTAAATCTGGACATTGATAGATTGATCTTGAGTTTCAATGAGACGGTGGATTCTCTAGCAATAAATGTTGAAGACATCTACCTTCAGCAAGCCCGCAATACCACAAATGTAATATCCTTAGCTGGCAGCCAAATTTTATCCATGCCTGGACCAGTTATAGAGATAATAATTGGGTACAGTGCTATTACTGAAATCAAGAGGATTAGGTCTCTCGCTGTCTCTCGAAGAACCACTTGGATATCATTCAATGAAACAGCATTTAATGACATGTCAGGTAACCCTGTTGTGGCAATAGACCGGATGGCAGCTAAAAGAGCAGCTGATTTCATTGATGATGCAACTAATCCAACACTAATAAGTTATGCTCTGGATCTGAACAGCAACACACTTACACTAACGTTCACAGAGACAGTGGATTCCTTCACAGTCAATTTCACTTCAATAACTCTCAGTTCATCAAATGGACTTTCACCTACTACTTTCACCCTAACTGGAGGTAGTGTTGTGCCAATGGTGGATGATCCTGTCATCACCATCCAATTCACATTTGATGATATCAACTCTATAACAAGCTTAAGGGATCTTGCTTCCTCTGCAACCACAACTTTCCTTACTTTTGGCAATGGTACCATACTAGATATGGCAGATAATGAAGTGATAGGGGTCAGTTTACTTCAACTTGATGCCATTGACTTCACATTTGATACCACACCTCCTGAACTTGTTAGCTTTGACTTGATTTCAAATGGCACAGAGCCACTTGAGGTTATCTTGAGATTCTCTGAGACCGTTAGTGTTAATTCACTAATTCCATTTGGTTCTAGTATCACCTTTCACCTCTCCAATATCAGTAATACTTCTAGTGACTCCACACTCACTGGAGGAGATAAAACCATGGTAGATACACCTAATGTTACCATTTTCATCTCCAATTCTGATCTTGGTATCATCCAGTCCCTAGCACCATTGGCTACCTTCCCAAACATGACCTTCTTATCACTCTCAGCATCATCTGTCAGAGATGTATCTGATATCCCTATTGCAGCTCAGGGACCTATACAAGTGAGCCTTTACAACGCTGATCTAAGTCGACCCACCGTGGATCAGTTCTCTTTGGATATGAATAATGGTGAGCTTAGTTTGACTTTTTCTGAGCCCGTGCAGTATATGACCTTTGATGTTACTCGTGTCACTCTGCAAGACAGTGCAAATGGAGGACTAAATGTTATGTTAAACGGTACTAGCCATCTACAAACCATGCAGGATGGAACTGTAATGACTGTCATCATTAGCAATGATGATCTCAATGCTATAAAACGTATCCCATCTCTTGCTGTTCCAGATTCAAGCTCAACATATTTAGTGCTGAGTCCAGCTGTTCTTGATATTGCTAGCAACCTTGTGATTGAAATCACATCTAATGCAGCACTGTTAGTCACACGATACACACCTGACACCTCTCCTCCATTGCTGCTTGAGTTTGATTTAGATATGGTCAATGCTCTCCTCACTCTTCGATTTAATGAGACTGTCAATGCATCTTCAATAAATCCTGAGAGAATCCAATTTGTGAACATGGACCTTCAATATTCTCTAACTGGAGGATCTAGCAACTCTCTGTACAACAATGAAGTCATCTTTACACTGACTCCAACAGATCACAATGTGATTAAAGCTCTTGATGATCTTGCAGTCACCATCAATAACACATTAATTAACCTCTTGTCCAATGCTATCCTAGACATGAACAGGAATCCCAACTCAATTGTCAGAACACTTCCTGTCACAAACTTTGTGAAGGATTCTGGGGATCCTAGTCTTACTGCATATGATGTAAACATGAATGTTGGTTCCTTGACTCTAACTTTTGACGAAACTGTAAATGTGTCTTCACTGGTTATATCTGACGTGACTTTGAATGATGGTATGGGAATGACATATAGTTTGAATACAAGTGGTGTCAACCATGGCCCTCGACCAGCTGTCATCATAAATATATCAGATCATGACCTAAATGAAATTAAACGTTTGAGAATCTGTCTCATGATGACAACTTGTTTCCTTACTTTTCCGGACACACTTATTGAAGATATGGTCAGAAGGTCAGTTGTGCCACTCTCTGTTCCAAGACCTGTAGATGACCATACAGCAGACACAACTGGTCCAGAACTTATAGATTTTACTGAATTTGATCTCATCTCACGACAGATTATTCTGGAGTTCTCAGAGACAATTGATATAGCAAGTTTTGACCCAACTCAAGTAAACCTGCGGTCTTTCTTTGAAAGTGACCCTGCAACTGTTTCCTATCAGTTGAACAATGTCAATGTGCTCTCAACTGATAGCACAACCCTCATCTTTGAACTCACTCAAGATGATGTGTTTGCCATCAAGAATGTAGAAGGACTTTGTGATATTAGAAGTCATTGTTATATTGTACTCACAAACAGCACTATCAGTGATACATCAGGGAATTCAAATCTGGAGGTTCTCCAGCAATCACCAGGAAGAGTCGTAACAAGGTTTATCAATGATAGGATCAGACCTGTTTTGAATTCCTTCAATCTAGACATGAATAATGGTTTGTTACAGCTGATATTCTCAGAGCCCATGCAGGTCGAGGAACTGAGAGCCTCTGGATTGACTTTACTCTCTATGCCAAATGCTTCCATTTTTGAACAATATTCTCTTACAGGTGGAAGTGCATTATCTATGAATGGTGCTTTCGATATTACTTTCCAACTCTCTGTTTCAGATCTAAATGCTCTGAAGGCAACTACTTTCACCAAGTCCAGTAATAACACATACTTAGCCATTCAGTCTTCAGCCATTACTGATGTTGCTTTCAACCAAAATCCTGTGGTGAACAGAGATGTTAGTAATCCACTTCAAGTTTCCAACTATACTGTTGATAGCACTTCTCCAGTTTTGCAGTCCTTTCAGCTAGATTTAAGCTCAGATCAGCTTATTTTCACCTTTGATGAACCTATTCTTACACAGAGGGTAGTATTTTCAAGGCTGACTCTTCAAAATGACTCCTTATTACCATTATTCAGCAGAACTCTGGTAACTGGCACTGTGTTGACTCCAGAGTTAGCATCAAGGACTGTTGCTGTCAGAATAGATCAGCAAGATGTAGCTGTGATCAAACTCATGGATGAACTTGGCACAAATGCCAACAACACATTCTTGAGTGTTGAAGCCAATGCTTTTGTTGATACCGCTGGAAATGGAATTGAAAATTTGATGGGACTCCAAGCAAGTTTCCTTAGTAGAGATACAGAGAGAGTACAATTTATTGGATTCACAATTGACATGCAAACTGGTGAACTGAGTATGGAGTTCAATGATATTGTATTGGCCAATAGCTTCGATGCTGCTGCCATTGCTATTCAAGACAATATGTTGTCAAGTAGATTAATGACAGTACAGCTGTCATCTCTCTCTTATACCAACAGTAGTGACGGATATGTGATTCTAGTCATGATCCACCCACTGGACTTGCTCAGAATTAAGTCCATCCCTGGACTGGCTATCAACCGTAACACAACATGGCTTACTTTCCAGGCATTTGGGATCAATGGTGCTGTTGGTGAGGATGTTCTAGCTGTAACCAATGGCAATGCTATCCAGGTCAGAGAAGGTGGATTCACAGCTGATACATTTGCACCAGAGGTGGAAAGCTTCTTACTTGATCTAAACCAAGGAAGTTTGAATGTGACTTTCACTGACACAGTCGACCATAGAAGTCTGAATGTTAGTCTTTTGACAATTGTTAGCAATAGATTTGGATCAACTTCACTTCAACTACAAGACAATGGAGTAGATAGGTCTATGGATGGAAGGACTGTAAGTATTTATTTCACTGAGAATGATCTCAATATCCTGAAGAATGACTCCACTATTGGAACTTCTTCTGCTAACACCTTCCTTGTTATCAGACCTCTTGCAATCAGAGACCTAGCTGGAAATTTCCTTCAAGAAGTAATGCTATCATCTGCAATACCAGCATCTAGAGTTGTTCCCGATACTTCAGGTCCAATGCTAAGAGGATTTGATTTAGATCTAAATGCCGGTGAATTGAGAGTGACCTTTTCTGAACCAGTTGACTCCAGTACTGTCAGAACACTTGGCTACACGCTGCAATCAAAGAGTGATGCAACGTTTTTCCTCAATGAGCAATACACTTTAGTCACAGGAGTAGCTACTTCACCAAATGGACCAGTTGTTACAATCACTTTTCTGGAAGAAGATCTTAATGGAATATTTGCTGTGACAGCACTTGGTAACACCATTGGTGACACCTACCTGATAATCAGTAATGAATCAGTAAGGGATATCAGTCAAAACCCAGCTGTCCCCATCGAATTTACAGCTGGTGTACAGGCTAATGTGGTCTTGCCTGACACCAATGCTCCACGATTGCTCAGTTACATACTAGATATGGACATAGGATTGCTCTCCCTCTCATTCTCAGAAGTTGTTTTAACAAGTTCTGTTCGGTTTGACCAGTTTGTTTTGCAAAGTGAAGTAAATGGTTCCCTTCCAACTGCTGTGTTCATCACTTTGTCAGGAGGGCAGGTTCAGGATGTTGAATCAAAATATCTTAACATCACATTCTCTAGTACTGATCTTACAAGGCTGCAGTCAAACTTGCAAATTGCAACCTCAACCGCTAACAGTTTCTTGTCCTTCACTAACCTTTCTTTGACAGACACTCAAATCTTCCCAGTCATTCCTCAAAGCTTTGAGAATGCTAGACCAGTGACCTCTTTCATTCCTGATACAACTCCTCCAACATTGTTGTCTTTTGAATTTGACTTAAATAGTGGGAACTTGACATTGAGTTTCAATGAAGTGGTTAACAGGTCTCTAGTATTAGTACGAAGTGTCATACTGCGAAATAATGCCTCACGACCAGTTACATTCCCATTAGTTGGAAGCATTGGAGACACTGGATTTGGTACTGAACTGGAATTATATATTGGAGGGCAAAATCTGAATGATATTAAAGCTAATACTGAACTGGCCACTTCCATGCAAGACACATTCCTGCAGTTGCTCTCAAATGTCATACCTGATGCAAACTCAAACTTCTACACTGACTCTACCTTGGTTTACCAGGTTGGGCGATTTGTTCCCGACACAACTGACCCAGTCCTAGAGAATTTTGATCTTGACATGAACTCTGGAGTTTTGACTCTATATTTCTCTGAAACCGTAAATATTCAGTCACTTGATGTGAGACATATTGCTCTCCAATCTATGGAAGTTTTTGGACCTGGTAGTAGCAGTGTATCTCTTACATCAGATTCGATCCCTCTTACTACCATGAATGACCCCATTATTCGAGTCATGCTCTCTTCTGTTGACCTGAATAATATAAAATCTCAAGATGGTCTAGCTACTGACAGGAATGACACTTACCTCACAATCACTTCCATTGCTATTGTCGATATGGTGAACCGTACAGTAGATTCAATATTCAGCACAGGTGCTAGGAGAGTGAGTCTGTTCACACCTGATGCTAGAGGGCCTGAGATAAATGGTTTTAGCCTTGATTTGAATTTGGGTACATTATCCATTACCTTCGATGAATATGTGAATGAAACCTCAACAGACTTGACTCAGGTTACACTTAGGAGCTCACAGAACCAAGTTTCCTCTGAGTTTTACACACTAACCAATACTGCTAGCAGAGTTTCCTTCACAGGAACCATTGTGGTATTTCAGCTCTCTGCAGCAGATCAAAATGCAATAAAGGCTCGAAGAATGTTGGCTATTTCAAACACAACTACCTTCCTTGAAGCCACAGCTAATGCAGTTCGTGATATGAGTAATAACCTACTTGTTCCCATCCCTGCAGCTAGAGCTGATCCAGTTGATGTGTATATTGCAGACATTACCCCTCCATCTCTCACCATAAATAGCTTTGATTTGAATGTTAACACACAAGCTATTACCCTCCACTTTAATGAAACCATTGATGCAATGTCAATTCAGCTGAACCAGATTGCCCTCCACCAAACTGGCAATAATGCAAATAATTCTCTGTCACTAAGTAATGGTACCATTAGTCCAGACAGTGCTGATATCGTTATAACACTAAGCCAAGCAGATTTGAATGAGCTCTCTAGACTTGGAATCTGCACTGCAATGATTAACTGTTTTATTTCTTTCTCTACATCTGCTTTTACTGATATGGCTGGGAATCCTGTAGTGTCTGTGAATGAGAGTGAAGCTAGGCAAGTTGGTGTGTTCACTGTGGACAGCACTCCTCCAAGACTCTTGGAGTTCTCAATGTTTAATCTCAATGAAGGACAGATCACACTCAGTTTCTCAGAGACTGTCCAAGTTGGCACTGTGAGGCTTGACCAGTTAAGTTTGGACCAGTTCACTTCAACAGACTTTAGCCGGTTTACTCTCTCTAATGATGGAAGGATATTGGGTGCAGACAGAGATATTATTACCATCCAACTCACTCCAAATGACTTGATCAATCTGAAGAGAACAGGAGGTGTGTGTTTCAACCAGTTCAGTTGTTGGGTTCGTTTTACCTCAAATTTCATTAGAGACATCACCAACAATGCCATTATAGAGGTGCCAGTTCGTACCACTGATCTTCTCACTCAGAGTCAAACATTTATTCCTGATACCACTCCTCCCATGTTACAGGCTTTTGATATTGACCTAAACCGTGGTGAGATGTTGTTAGTATTTGATGAGCCAATACGTAACACTGTCATAGATTCAAACCTACAAGAGCTTACTTTATCCAATTCATCTGATGCTCAGTCTTCATTGACTCTCAGTGGGGGGTTGAGTCTGACTAGCATTGATGGTACAGAATTCCGATTTAGATTGGACTCAGATGACTTAAATGCTATCAAGGCAAACACAGATCTTGCAACCACCATGAACAATACTTTCTTGAATTTCACTACTGATCTGGTGAGTGATGTTTCTACAACTCCAAATCGCTTCGGGAATCCTGTCAACTCAACACCAGTAATTGAGAGTCTTCTTCAAGTGAGGACATATATTAGAGATGCCATGCGTCCAAGACTAGTTGTGTTCAGTGTTCTGGACATGGATGAAGGATTCATGGAGCTAGAGTTCAATGAGGCTGTGGAAATCTCTGTTTTTAATCCTCGAACTCTTAATTTGCAATCTTCACCTTTGGCTGCAAATCCAGCACCAACTCATTTCTTTGTGGGTGGTATTCCCAGTTACCTCAATACCATCAAAACCCGTGTGAGAATCGACTTCAGTGCTGAAGACCTGTTAGCTATTAAAACACTCAATGGATTGGCAGAATCAGTTATGACCAGTCACATCTCACTTGGTGCTGGTGTCATACAAGATACAGCAGCTAATGACATAAATATTATCACTCCTGGAATGTCTCTAACTGTTATCACTTACCAAGCAGATGTCTCTTCACCTGTTCTCACCAGATTTACATTAGATATGGACGATGGAGTCATCTCGATGACCTTTAATGATGTGATGGATAACCAGAATATAGTAGATGCCACAAGAGTAACAATGAATGGTGTCCAGGATGGTTCTGATTTGAGTAACCGGTACACCTTAACAGGTGGGACTACCAGTAGCCCTAATGGCTATGAAACAAGGCTGAATCTAATTGTCCGAGACTTAAATGAGATCAAGAAGAGATCTGGACTGGCTACAAGTGTTAGTGACACTTACATTAGCATAACAGCTGAGTTCATTCGAGATGTAGCTACTCAACCAGTAATGGCTATTATCAACAGCAATAGCTTTCAGGCTGCTAACTTTACCCCAGATACCACTGACCCAACTTTGGACCAATTCTACTTCGATGCTGACAGTGGTACACTCACTCTTCTTTTCAGTGAAACAGTCAACACAAGCTCTATCAACCTCACAGCTATCTCACTTCAGAATCGCATCAGTGATTTAGCCGCTAGATCTTTCCGTCTTAGTGGAGGAGATGTATTAGTGAATACAAATGAAGCTTTGTTCAGTGTGAGATTAGACAGAGAAGATCTGAATACAATCAAGACATTCACTGATCTAGCAACTACCATTTCTGATACTTTCCTAACCATTGGAGTTGGTGCTGTGCTGGACATTAATGACAATGAACTGGTGCAAATAAGTGGTTTTAATGCTTTACCAGCAAGTAATCACACTCCAGATACAACACCACCAGTCATTCTAAACTTCACACTGAATCTTGACAGGGACATTCTTGTTCTAACTGTTTCAGAAAGTGTGGACTCAACAGCTGTTCTTCCAATGCACATCACCATCCAGAGTGCCATGTCTGTATCTGATCCTGACCAGTTTGTGCGTTTGATAAATGGAGGAACAGTGCGGACAGCACGAAGTACAGTGCAGACAATTCAGCTAATGAATGATGATTTGAATGTGATCAAAGCCAGGACATCTCTTGCAATCTCTCAACAGACAACATACATCAGCTTGACTACTTCAACTTTAAGTGATTTCAATGGCATTCCAGTTGAGGTGATATCACCAACAGCTGCTCTTCAATCCGTTGGTTTTGTTCCTGATAGCACTCCACCTGCTCTTATGTCATTTAGACTACTAATTGGGGCAGACCAGCTAATACTCACATTCTCTGAAACAGTCAATACTCAATCTTTGGAACCAACTTTATTTACTCTCATCAGCAGCCGAAACACAAGTAACCTGATTTCGTTCCAGTTCACAGGATCTCGTGCTGTCAGTGAAAATTCCTCAATAGTTACTGTTGATTTGGAAATTGATGATCTAAACAGCATTAAAAGATTCCCGGAGTTAGGAACATCTCTTGACAACACCTTCCTCATCCACAATGATTCTGCAGTGGAAGACATGAACAGGAACCCAATCCGAGCTATTTCCATTGCTAACTCCATCATGGCAACAGAAGTCACGAGTGATTCAGTGTCTCCAAGTCTTCAGAGTTTCACTCTGGACCTCTCTAATGATAGACTCACCTTGTTCTTTAGTGAGACTGTAAGTAGAGGAAATCTGAATGTTAGACAGATTGTTATCCAGAACTCAGCTCAGATTGGGAGTGTGTATTACAGGTTGACTGGAGGGACGATACCAAGTGGAAATAACCATATAATTGTCATATCATTGGACCGTAGGGATGCAAATGAGATCAAGCAACTCACTGGTCTAGCTACTATGGAGACTAATACATTCATTTCCTTCACAAGTTTACTTGTGACTGATTTGAATAGTAATCCAGTCAATGAAGTGCTGAATTCTACTGGCATGCCAGTGACAACATTCATTCCAGATGAGAGAAACCCCATTGTGGAGAGTTTTAATTTCCTCTTGGATGAGACTAGCATACCTCCTGTTTCTTTAGTTCTAACATTTTCTGAAACAGTTCAAGCTTCTTCACTGGTAGACATTAGAAACATTGTCCTCCAACCTAACCAGAGCTCAATGAATGCATCTGAAAGATATCCTCTGACATTTGCAACTTCAACTTCCAGCAACTCTGCTGTAGTTACCTTCACTCTGGGCCTCCAAGATTACAGAGCAATTCAGCAAAGACCACCTTTGGGTAGGACTAGAGAGACTACATGGTTATCTATTGGGTCTGCTGCAGTGCTTGACATGGCAAATAATCCACTTAATGCAATTCTCACCAATGATTCCCTACAAGTATCATTATACACAGCTGATCTGAATCCTCCAATGATATCAGGATATTCTCTAGATTTAGATGATGGGGCACTTACTCTTAGCTGGAATGAGCCAGTCAATTCAACCACTGATTTTACTCATATTTCTTTGCTCAGTGATGTTTCAAACAGTACCTCTGTTAGTTTGACTTCTGGAGAAGTTATGGTCATCAGTGACGTTATTTTACGTTTAATAATCAGTGAAGATAACTTGAATGCAATATTTGCTGACAACAGATTGGCCACATCTGCATCCAATACCTACATCTACTTGGAGCGAGGTGTATTGTCGGATATTAACCTGAATCCCAATGACCAACAGGGACCATTGGCCATTGCTGCAGAAAACTACAGGCAGGATATCTCAAGACCTTCTCTCAATCAGTTCAGCTTTGATCTTAACAGGGGTGTAGTGACCTTGGTATTCTCAGAGACTGTGAATGCTAGTAATATTCAACCTACTGAGATCACATTTCAGGATGACTCCAGCAATCCCAATGAACTGTATACTTTGACTGGAGGCACTCCTCTCCCCAACATAGCACCAACTGTAATCTTGAACCTCAGTGTAGCTGATATAAACAACATCAAGGCATTAACTGGTTTAGCTGTCTCAAATGATACAACTTTTGTATCGTTTGGTTCTGATCTGATTGTGGACATGAATGACAATAGAGTTAACAGCATTCCTACAAGCAATGCTCAAGTGGCAGTGATGTTCATACCTGATCAGGAGAGACCTACCTTGATGTTCTTCAGCTTTGACTTGAACGAAGGCTTACTTACTCTCTCATTTGATGAGTCTGTTAATGTTACCTCAATTGACATCCAAGCCCTAACTCTCCAAGCTGGTACTGTTCGTTATAGTCTAAATGACAGTGTAGTAACACAGAGTCAAGGCAGTGAAGTGGTCATAAACTTGAGTAGTAATGATCTTAACAACATCAAGAATAACCATGATTTGTGCACAGACAGTCTAGCAGATGACTGCTATCTGAGTTTTCCTAGCTCTGCTGTAAGTGATCTCTCTGGGTTCATGGTGATAGCAGTTTCGAGATTACCTGTACAAAACTTTGTTAATGACACTACTGCTCCATCGCTGCATTCTTTCACTGAAATTAACCTCCAAACTGGTCAACTTATCCTGGAGTTCTCTGAAACCATTGACTTCTCTAGTTTCATGCCACAGTTTATCACTCTCCAGAACCTATTTGAGCCGCCTCATGTCCAGTTCAATCTAACAGGAGGCATTTCTACTCAAACCTCCATCACCACCATTGCTCTCAACTTGAGTATGGAGGATATCGCAGGTCTAAAGAGAGAAACAAGAATCTGTACATACAGAGGAAACTGCTATATAGTAGCCAGCCCTGATCTCATCATGGACAATGCTGGAAACAATTTTTCTGGAGTGGAACAGCGTGAACCAGGAATCATTGTTCAGAGGTACATTTTTGATAACCAGAATCCAATCTTGACAAGTTTTGATCTAGATTTAGATTCAAATCAGCTCATGTTGATATTCAGTGAGCCAATTGATCTGGATTCATTTGAAGTGACAGGATTTACCATTCAAGCATCTCCAGTGGCCAACATTTCTGATAGTTACACTCTAACCTCTGGATCAATCTTTAGCCTAGATGCTGTTACTGTTATGGTGAATTTGACCTTACCAGATGCCAATGCCATCAAGGCATCCAATTTTGCAACAGATAACACTGACACTTACCTCACCATCTCTAGTGGTGCAGTGCTAGATTTAGCTAGCCCAGCTAATGCAATTCTTAGCCTCACCACTGGGATGCAGGTTAACAACTATAGACAAGATGTTACTCCCCCAATCTTGAATGGCTATACACTCAACTTAGAGAGAGATGTTCTCATATTACGTTTCAATGAACCAGTCAGGACTTCAACTTTTGATTTCACTGGCATAACAATCTTATCCAACTGTACTAATGGAACATCTTTCACTCTCACCTCAGGTAGCTTCTTGCCAATCAACCTACCTGATGGCTCTATAGTATTAACCATTGCCATCTCCCCAATGGACTTAATTGCAATCAAATCAGATGTTATGTTAGCAACTGAAGATGCTAATACATTTCTACAGCTGCAAGATCTGTCTGTACAAGATGTTGCTCTTAATGACATTGAAACTGTTGACTGCTTGCCAACTTCAGTTGTAGCTTTAGATACAGTGAGGTTGCAACTTGTAGCTTTTGACGTGAACATGCATCTTGGAATTCTCAACCTTACATTTGACGATGTTGTTAATTCAGCTACATGGGATCCTACAGCATTATTCTTCCAAAGTGCTGTCTATGCTCAACCAGGACTGATCTCCCAACTTCAATCTAGTACCACTTCCAGTGGTAATGGCTACAGTATTACAGTGAATATCTCCAATGCTGACCTGTTCAACATAAAATCCATAAATGGCCTTGCTAGGAATGAAAATACAACTTTTGTAACTCTACGAGCTTCTGCTATTGATGACACATCAGGTGATGATGTTCTAGCCATAACTGATGGAAAAGCTCTTCGAGTTCGAACTTACATCACAGACAATGTCCAACCATCTCTTTTGAGTTACATTCTTGATCTAAATACTGGGTTCTTGAATCTGACTTTTGATGACTTTCCAAATGCAAGTACATTTGTGTTCCAACAGTTTGAACTTCGGAGTCGTGCAGCTGGAGCAATAGAAGTCCTCCCACTCTCCACAGCTGAAATATTCATCTCACCTAATGCATTCACTTTGGGCGTGCAACTAAATTTAACAGATCTGAATGAAATCAAGCTTCGAAGAAATCTGGCAACATCTCCAAGCAATACATTCCTAAGCATCCAACCTGGAAGTGTATTAGACTTTTTTGGTAATCCAGTTATAGGAATCTCTACATTTGCTGCTCGTCAAGTGGATAATTTCATACCTGATTCCACAGGACCAGAAGTGGTATCATATTTTCTTGATGTTAATGGAAGCACTCTAATACTCACTTTCTCTGAGACAATCAATTCAGCTGTATTCCAACCCACTGCCATTACTTTACAAGATTCTGCTAACACTTCAATCACTGGTAACTCCTATCGTCTAACTGGAGGGAGTGTTGACAGAAGAGATGGTACAGTTATAACTGTTCAGTTATCAGATCAAGATGTTACAGGACTCCAGCAGGAATTCACCATTGCAGCATCAGTTGAGTCAACCTACTTGGCTGTCGATGACACTCTTGTGACAGACACCAATAACAACCGAAACATGATCATTTCAGAGAGCAATGCAATGCAAATCCTCTCGGCAAATTTCATTATGGATGAGATTAACCCAACTTTAGCAAGTTTTACCTTCGATCTAAATCAAGGAACTCTCTCTTTGACGTTCAGTAAGGTAATATCCATACAAGACATTCAATACAGAGATATCCTTCTACAGAATATTTCAAGAGGAGCGGTCTTTGGTGGCTCACATAAGTTAACTGGAGGTACACCTCTTTCAAATAACTCAAATGTGATTGAAGTCATGCTAACACCTTCTGATCTCAACATCATAAAAATAAATACAATGTTTGGTGTCTCTGCTGCTTCCACTCACATAGCATTCAACTCTACAACTTTCCAAGATACTCGAGGTTTACAAGTGTTACCTATCCCCAGTTCAGATGCTAGAGTAGCCTCAAGGTTCATTCAGGACACTACAAATCCATACCTGATTTCATACGAACTGGATATGAACACAGGCTCTCTCACGCTGAATTTTAGTGAAGCAGTTCAAACTGATACATTCATGGCACCAGCAGTAACCATAGGCAATATGAGTACCAACCCAATTGGAGCTGTTACCATGGCATTGCCTCCCACAAGTATTACATCTTCAAATAACGATGCAACACACAGAGTCATCTTAGGGTCAGCCGATCTGAATAACATCAAGGTGTTGAGAAACTTAGCAACATCTATGAACAACACTTTCTTGTTCCTAACCTCAAGTGCGATCAGAGATTATGCTAACAGGAATAATGATCCCATAACAGTTGGTCTGATGGCAGATAGGCACATTCCAGATACAACAGGCCCTCAAGTGACCAACTTAATTATTGATACAGCCAGCAGTACTGTCAGGATCACATTCAATGAAGCGGTTGATGTAAATACATTTGTCGTAAGTAATACCACACTTAGATCACTTTTCAATGGTTCCTTGTATTCCTTGACTAATAGTGTTGCAAGCTCTCTACCAGGCCAGTTCAATGTAGTTGACATCACCCTGAGTCCACGTGATATTGGACTCATTACCAATGTTGTACCAGACACAAACCAGCTAGAACTATTCAATGTATCTGTTTATGACTTTGAAGGGAACTTTGTCCAACCAGTCCCAAGAGGCATTAGTGGTGGAGGACTAGGAGATGATACAGCCCCTCCCCAAGTTATTCTGGTGGCTTATGATCCAAACATTGGAAGAATAGTGATCACATTCAGTGAGATAGTAAACATTGGTTCATTTGATATCACTAGTGTAATTATCAAGAGTAGTATGGGTGTGGCCCAGTCTTCATTCCGTATCAGAACTGGATTGCAGACAACTCTCAACGTCTCTGTAGTCACAATTATACTACCTCTAGAAGATCAGAATGCAATAAAGTCAATGCCAAATCTTGCTCGAAGCAGAGATAATACCTTCTTGGCATTTGAAGCTGGAGCAGTGGCAGACATTGTTGGTAATCTCTTGGAGTTTGTAGAACGTCAGGCTGATTACACTCCTGAGACATCACAGCCAGTTCTGGAGAGCTGGGATATCAATCTCAGCTATTCCAACATAACACTCCACTTTAATGAACCTATCAACACAGCTACATTTATGGACACAGCTATAACACTTCAAAACAGTGCTGACTTACCCACTGATACAATTATGCTGAGTGGTAGCATGATATTGACCATGGAACCTGAATCTCTCAATCTTGAACTGCGTCTTACTATAAATGATGTGAACATGTTGTATGAGAATCTCGATTTCTGCACGGACACTACCAACTGCTACCTCTATGTCTCTGAACAGTTAATTATGGACATATTTGGTAATAGAAACATGCCAATTGAAGCAAGCCAAGCATTGGTTGTGACCAACATTACAGAAGACAGTGTGGGGCCTGAGCTTGTCCAGTTTGTCCAAATTGACTTCACACGTTCAACTCTAACCCTGTCTTTCTCTGAGACTGTGAATTCTAGCTCACTTGATCCAACTGGGCTCTCGCTCCATTCCTCTTTTCTTCCATCTGCAAGGTCTTTTGTACTGACTGGTGGTGCCACTAACAGTTCAAATGGTAACATGATTGTGATAGATCTTACCACAGAGGACCTTAATGAACTGAAGGCCTTACAGAGAAGCCAACTATGTTCAAGTTTCCAAACTTGCTATGTACGAATCGATTCAAGTCTGATTCTGGACATGTCTATGAATCCCATTGAACCATTAGGAGCTTCAAACATTCCTACTCTGAATGGAGCCTTAGAGAGCAATGGATTTATTCCTGACAGTATACGACCCAACCTTATTGACTTCAGCCTGGATCTGACTACCAATATAATGTCTCTGACATTTGATGAAACAGTAGACTATCTGAACTTTAGGTCAGAGTTTATTGACATTCAAGGGCAGTTTAACACTGTAACTCCTCCTGTTCGCCTGAGTCCTGTATTCAGTAACCTCTTAACTACCATGTACACCACTGTGGTTGAATTTAGACTTGCTTTTCCTGCTGATGTTTTTAACTTGAAGAGGGACAGCAGTGTTGCTACAGGGATGAATGACACTTTTATAGTGTACACAGCTGATATGATCAGAGATATAGCTGGATCAACTGTAGTTGAGAGAGTGAATGGCATAAATGCTCTCCAGATTGGCAACTATACAGCAGATTCTGTCCCACCAGCACTTGCTGCATTTACTGAATTAGATATGAATACAGGCTCCATGCAAGTACGCTTTAGTGAGCCAATATTGCCAAGAGATGTTAATTTCACTGGCATTACTCTAGTGTCATCTACCACACCTCCTGTCAGCAGTGTCACGCTTACTGAAGGCAGAGTTTCTTCATTAAACTCGGAAACAGAAGCAATCTTGGAGCTGACTTTCTCTCGAAATGACTTGCGGAACATTAAAGTGATGAATAATTTAGCTCGATCCATCAGTGATAGTTACTTGTCTTTCACTGAAGAAGCTTTCAGAGATGCGGCTGGTGTTCCCATTATTCCTGTAAATGTTTCCATGGCTAGCAGAGTACAACGTTACATTGATGATTTCACCAGACCTGTCTTGACCTCGTATGACTTTGATCTCAATCTTGGAGAACTTGTTTTGACATTTAATGATGCTATCAGTCCAGATTTATTTGATCCCACCCAAATTACTCTCCATAATGTTCCAGATGCTACTGTCAGTTCAGCCATAAGCTACCAGCTCACTGGGATACTGATGATGCCTTCCACAGATGACAACTTTGTTCTCACTGTCACTCTCAATGAGGTAGATTTGAATGCTATCAAGGGTTTGGCTGGGATTTACACAGCAGCATCTAACACATTCATTAGCAGTGAAGGTCAAGCAATTAGGGATCTATTTGGTAACTTCCTTCAATCTATTGAAGAAAGTCAGACATTTCAAGTACAAAATTTCACACAAGATACCACTTCTCCTAATCTCATGAGTTACAGCTTAGATCTAAATATTGGAGGGCTGGTGCTGACTTTTGATGAGACTGTGAACATCACCAACTTTGATGCCTCCTCTATTACCATCCAAAGTGCTATGAATGGTACTGATAATGACACCATTTCCTTGACATTGTTGAACAGTGGTTTCTCAGTCCCTAACACATCAAGTACCATGTTCACATACTACATCGACAACCAAGATCTGAATTTCATTAAGGAAAACATGGAGGACATAGGATCCGAAAGAAACGTTACTTATCTAGCTATACGGCCCCAAGCTATAACTGATACTGCTGGAAATAATGTAGTGGAAATTGATATCCAAGAAGGCCTGAGGGCAAGGGAACAATTAGGAGACTCATCCCCTCCTGACCTTTCAAGATTCACTTTTGATCTGAACACTGGAACTCTGCTATTGACGTTCTCTGAATCAGTGGCTGGATCGACACTCATCCCTCAGGCATTTTTTCTCAGATCATCTCAATCTCCAATGGCCGAGGAGCTCCGGCTATCAAATGGGACATTTTCTCTGGACAGCAGTCCTGTGATTCAGTTGAACCTAACAATGGCAGATTTAAATCAAATCAAGGCACTTACAAGTCTTGGTATCTCCAGTGAAACCACTTTCCTTAGGCATTTTTCAGGTGCTATTATTGATCTGAGTAATCAGCCAATACTATCCCGTCCAGCAGCCAGTGCTCTCATGTCATCAGGTTTTACTACAGATTCCATCAGACCTGAATTAACTGGTTTCCTTCTAGATTTGAACGATGGATCCATGGTGCTGACTTTCTCTGAGACAGTGAATGCCAGCAGTTTGAATGTGGCAGGTACCACGCTTCAGAGTCAGTCCAGTGCTAGCCAGTTCCTCATCAGTCGGAGACTGATGAGAGGTGGTGCAGTTATTGCTCCAGAATACAGTGATGTCTTAAGAGTTGGCTTGGACCCTGTGGATTTCACATTTATCCAACTTACCAATGCCTTAGGCACATCAACAGAAAATACGTTCATCACCATAGCAGAGGGTTCAGTTCTGGATACCAGTGGCTTAATAGTGAGACCAATATTCCTTAACATGGCTCTTCGGGCTAATGCAATAATACCAGATAACAACTCACCAAGTCTTGTCAATTTCACATTGGATCTCAATACTGGATCTCTTTTTCTGACATTTTCTGAGGCTGTGATGGTTAATACTCTCCGCCCAACAGAATTCACCATTCAGAGTCAGCAGTTTCAGTTTCAACCTTTCATCACACTCACCGGAGGAGTCATTAACAGTACTGATGGCACAGAGATACAGATCATTCTGGAGAATTCTAACCTCAACTTCATCAAGGAGAATCAGGATATTGGAACCAGTACTGTCAATACCTTCCTCTCGGTCACCTCCAATGCTCTTACTGATACAACAGGTGTAAATAGACTGGTGCAGATTGACAGAAACCAAGCTTTACCAGCTGCCAACTTTATTGAAGATGTGACACCACCCACACTTCAAGGTTTTGATCTTATTACAGTTGGAAATGCTCTGGAAGTAATTCTCACCTTCTCTGAAACTGTAAATGCATCAACCATGAACACATCATCTCTAACTCTCCAGTCAGACAGGAATGGGATCATCAGCACAAGTTACACACTTCAAACTGCCGTGGTTGTTCCAGGAATCTCTGATGTTGTTACTCTTCAGGTTGAAGCAAGCGATGCACAACAGATACTCCAACTTCCTCCTCTAGGTCAGCTTCCTTCAACAACCTTCATGGTATTCCCTGAGGGTACTATAACTGATGTCTCTGGTGTTGTGAATGACGAGATACCTCTTGATATGGGTGTAATGGCTATTAATATATCAGCAGACTTTGTTCCTCCAAGACTTGTTAGCTTTATTCTTGATCTCACAGCTGGAGATAATGGAATAATATTGCTCACCTTCTCAGAGCCAGTGAATGTATCTTTGATAGACGTCACTGCTATAACAATACAGAATTCAGCACAGATGTACACTTCAAACCTCACCCTGACATCAGGTTCTGTTACCATGATCACAGGTGACATATTCATGGTTTCACTTTCCCGAAGTGATTCAAACTCCTTGAAGGCAATGACTGACCTTGCAGTTAGTGTTGATACAACCTTTATATCAGCTGCATTTGCACTAGGAGTGGACTTTGCTGGAATATCAAGTGATGAGATCCCCAGTGACCAGGCCATGGCTGCATCAGATTTTGAACCAGATAGAATAAGGCCTCATTTAGAGAGTTATGACATTGATCTGACAACTAACACAGTGACTTTGAGATTCTCTGAGACTGTAAATGTGTCTACATTCATGCCCGAACTTGTCACCTTTCAGAACACATCAAGCTCAAGTATGACATCGGTTTCACTTACTGGTGGTACTGCATTGTCTATAGAACCTAGTTCCTTCTTTACTTTCAATCTGACTTCTGTTGATAAGGATGAATTGAGAAGGTCACTTAACCTGGCAACATCAGTCTCTAACACCTTCATTACAATTGCTTCAGATGGAATATATGACATGAATCAGAACAGACTGTTTCCAATCACTTCTGTCAGAGCTTTACAAGCTGTTGGTTATATTGGAGATAATATTCGCCCTCGACTGGACAGTTATGAGTTTGATCTTAATCATGGAATTATACAGTTGAGTTTTGATGAGACTATGGATGCTTCTTCATTCAGCATTACTGATTTCACACTGGAAACATCAGACGTCAGTCCATCAGTCAACTATTCCCTAACTGACAGTGGAGTAATCTCAGAAAACAGCCCAGTGATTCAAATTCAGTTAAGTCACACAGACCTGAATGCTGTTAAACAGCATAGGATCTGCACTTCTGATGTAACTAATGACTGTTATCTTTCATTCCCTGAGAATTCAATGAGGGACACTGTGGGTCATGGTGTCTATGATTTTGGCCCTAGTGCACCAAGCAGCTTTGTGAACGATACTACTCCACCAACTATCCAACAATTCTTGTCCTTCAACCTCTCAAGTGGTGAGATCATGCTGGAATTTTCTGAAACTGTACGCCTGTCCACTCTAAGGGCTGAGTTCTTTGAACTCCAGAGTCTTCATGACCAACCAAACCAGGAAGTAAACCTCACTGGAGGTACTTCCACCTCTATGGAGAACAGCCATATCATATCTTTCTATATCAATGCCTTAGACCTTTTCAATGTCAGGAATCTAGATCATGTCTGCACATACAGAGGCAATTGTTACATAACTAGTACCAGAGATGCAATCATGGACATGTCAGGGAATCCTGTGGTCGCTGTCCTTGATGTTATTCCTGGGAGAATTGTTGGTCAGTTTTATGATGATGTAATTTCACCAGATCTACTAGAATTTTCATTTGATATGGACAATGGCACTCTAACTCTAACCTTTGATGAACCCGTGATTGTTAACTCTTTACAGCCTACACTGTTGACTCTTCGCAATGAGTTGAACATCACTGTGACAGCTGAAAACTATACTCTTACTGGAGGCACTGTAACTCCTTTGACTTCATCTATAATTGAGGTTGGATTAAATGCCTTTGACTTGAACCAGCTAAAGAACAGAAGTATTGCTACCACCAGTTCAAACACCGTACTATCTATTGCTGCCAATGCTGTAGAAGACAACTCAGGGAATGCCATAGAAGAAGGAGTATCTGCTGTATCCAACCACACTAGGGACTTAACTCCACCTCAGTTACTGGCCTTTTCTCTCAATCTTCAAACACGAGTGTTGGTGCTTACATTTGATGAACCTATAAACACCTCAAGTATCTCTTTCAGTGATTTTGAGCTGTGTTTCAACTCAAGTGCTTCAAGCTGTGCATTGCCACTCAGTTCTAATGGCACAATAGCTTATGTCCAGTCTGTAGGCTCAATGGTTGCTGTTGTATTTTTAATCAGCCCTGCAGATGGTGACAGAATAGAGATGAATTCTAACCTTGCTACTTCAATTCAGACAACTTACCTTCGTGTTGCTGCATCATCAGCTTATGATCTCTTTTCTAATCCAATAGATCTTGTTCCAAACAGACAAGCAGTAAGTTATACTCCAACTAGCACAACCTTGATACTGGTTTCTTTCACCTTTGACATGGAACAAGGCCTTTTAGGACTAACATTTTCTGGAGTAGCTAATGTCAGGACATTCACAGCATTTGGAATTGTAATTCAATCAAATGTATTCCGAGCTAATGGACCATCTTATGAGCTGAGTAGTGATTCTAGGTCAGACAGTGAAAATGGAGCAGTTGTGAATGTTGCTTTATCTCTTCTAGACATGACAAACCTGAACACTATTCCTGGCCTGGGGACCAGCCGTAACAATACATATCTCACTATTCGGGCTTCAGTAGTGGATGATACAAGTGGTAATGATGTACTTGCCATTACTGATGGCAGAGCTCTACAAGCTACTTCAGTGACTCCAGATAGACGACCACCTCAGCTTGTAAGTGTCAGCTTGGATATGGACACAGGAATTTTTAATCTCACCTTCTCTGAGCCTATCAATATAACCACACTCTCTTTACGTGAAATCACATTTCATTCCAATCAGAGTGAGATGGGAAGTAATTATTCACTGTCCAGTGGCATAGCTGAGAGGTCTGAGGATGGAGCTAGTGTGATGGTCATCTTGTCATCCAATGACGTGAACCAGATCAAAGACCTGCCAGACTTGGCCACAGACTTTTCTGATGTTTATGTTAGCATCACTGGTCTCACTATAATGGACTTAGGTAGAAACTCTATTACTCCAATCCCACCATCATCTGCTCTTAATTTGACCACATTTTTCCCTGATATAACATCACCTCGTTTACTGTCATACACCTTAGACATGAATTCTGGAGTCCTCAATCTGACCTTCTCTGAGACTGTCAACATCACCAGTTTTAATCCAATGGGGATAACTCTCCAGGACTCAAGAAACAGTACTCTTGGACCTGGTTCTAATTTCTATACTCTTAGTGATAGCACTGGGACAAGAGTTGATCTTGTCAAAGTTCAGATTGACTTGTCTGAGACTGACCTTCTCTCTATTCAAAATTCTTCTTCTCTGGCTACAAGAAGAAGTCAGACCTTCCTGGTGCTTGATCCAATAGCCATTATGGACATGAGTGACAATGTGGCAGAAATCATCTTCCCAATGGCTGCTCAGATTGTTATGGAGTTTATTCCTGATGTTAGTAGTCCTTTACTTCAATCCTTTGAACTTGATCTGGAGAGTCGGGTAATAAGATTCACCTTTGATGAAGTTATTTTGCTAAACTCCTTTGTTCCATCTTCAATAACCCTCCAGAGCTCAGCCAATCGTATCACTGGAAGCTTTTATACACTGAACTGTGGTTCTATAGAATATGAGACACTCAGTGTACAAATTTTGACCTTCTGTCAACAAGATCTCTATGCTATTACACTCAATGATATTCTTGCCATTGACATCAATTCTTCTTACATCTCATTGGAAGCCACAGCCTTTACTGATGCAGTGGGAAACAACATTACAGCCATACTGCCAACTTCTGCAAGACAAGCTGATAATTTCACTGCAGATACATCGGGCCCAATTCTACAAGACTTTGTACTAGACCTGAATACATCTACCATGGTGTTAACCTTTGATGAAGTCATCAATTCCTCAACATTAATGCTCTCAGAGATTACAATCCAGTCAATGGCGGGTTTCCAATCAGAGGAGACATCATACACACTACAGAGTGCTAGAATTGACATCATTAATACAAACAGAGTAGTCATATATTTAGGCCCAGAAGATGTGGATTCTTTGGTTCTTAGAGGAGGGCTAGCTACAGGTTTGATGGATACTTACATCAATATCACAGCTGGAGCAGTTGAAGATTTTTATGGCAACCAATTTACAGGTATAGACCCAGCTTTGCAGGCTTCTGGTTATATTCCAGATCAATCTGTTGCTTTCCTTAGTCAATTTGCTGTGGATTTCAGCAACAGACAAATCTTGCTTACTTTTACTGAGTCTGTGAATGTCTCTAGTCTTGATGTCACTAGAATCATCCTTCTGAATGCAGATGGAGGTCAAACATATCAGCTAACTCAATCCAGCAGTAGCTCTAGTGGTAATGGAGCATTGATCGCCATTGATATTGGTCCAGCTGATTTCAATGCCATATCTGCTAACACAGGCCTATTTACAACCGCTTCAGACTCCTTCATCTCATTCACTGACAGAGTTTTAACTGATGCTGTAGGTAACAGAGTAGAAGCCATCACACTCTTTGGACCTGCCTCTAATTATACTAGAGATGACAATCCACCAGAACTGAGAGGGTTTGTGTTTGATGTCAATACTGGGAGGTTGACTCTGACATTTTCAGAGACTGTTAATCTTATAACTTTGAATCCTGAAGGCATCAGCTTTGTCAATGAATCTTTTGCTATTAATGAGAGTACAATTTTGCCAATCAATGGAGCAATTCAGCTCAGTTCTGCCACTCCAATGATCAATTATACAGCAGAAGTTGAGTTTGTTTTAACACAGTTTGATCTCAATGCAATCAAAGCTAATGCAGATTTAGCTACCATGCTCAATAATACATTCATTGCAATAGCCTCCAGTGCAGTCATGGACATGTCAGGGAACCAAGTATCTCAGTCTGTAACAATGGCCAGTGGATATACACCAGACACTGAAAACCCCTTCTTGCTTTTCTTCAATGTAGATCTCATGAATCGAATGGTGGTTTTCAATTTCAATGAAGCTCTGTATGAGGACAGCATTGACATCTTACGAGCAGCTCTACAGAGCAGCACTCTAAGGCCAAGTGATGAAATGAGGTTTGAGTTTACTGTTGATTCTGTAGCTAGTCTGGTGAACTTCAGCACAGTGGTGGTTGATCTTGGTGTGGAGGATTATACCAGTATAGTAGACAGTGGATTCTGCACCATGACATCAAACTGTTTCATAACCTTTGATGCTGCCTTTGCCAGTGATACAACAGGAAGACAAGTTGTTCCTGTGACTGATGGCAGTGCTAGATCTGCTATGTCACTTTCTGAAGACCGAGCTCACCCATCTCTTGCCCAGTTTGTTACCTTTGACTTCAATACTGGTCAATTAGTACTCAGTTTCACTGAAGAAGTGAGAATATCAAGCTTCAATTTGACTGCCCTTTCTCTCAATCCATCTTTTGAGTCGCCCAGTGATAGAGGAGTTTCATTGACTGGGGGAACAATAGCATCTTTAACCAACAACTCGACTGTAACAGTGAATTTGACAAATGATGATCTGAATGCCATCAAAGGTAGCAGTAGTCTCTGTCGGCAGGGCATTTCATGTGTCGTTCGATTCACTCAAAATTTAGTCATGGATATTGAGGGCAACCCTGTGATACCTGTTCCTTATTCAGGAATGTTTATCAGATCTGAATTTGCAGTATCAATTATTTCAGATGCAACTCCACCCACATTGCTGTCGTACAACCTTAACATGGACACCTTGGCTCTGACTTTCACTTTCTCTGAGGTTGTTGATGTTGGTAGTTTTGCTGAAAGAGAAGTGATTTTCCATAACTCACAAAATTCTACCATATCATACCAACTCACTCAAGTCAACAGACTAACCTTAGATGACTCGACAATAATTGAGACTACACTTGGCACTGCTGATACAATAGGCCTCAAAGCAAGAGATGGTCTAGCTACGTCTATGGATGACACTTACATTACCTTCAACAATAGCTTCATTCGAGATGTTGGAGCAGGTAGTACTTTTAGAAACTTCATTGAACCAGTAGAAGAACCTTTCCAAGTCATGTCGTATGTGAGGGACAGTACACCTCCCAGCAATGTAGAGTTCTCAATACTGGATATCAATACTGGATTCCTCATCATCGAAGCAGATGAACCCCTTTCTCTCAATGTCCTGATTAATGGACTAACTCTACATCAGAGCAGGAACAATGGTGAAAACATCACTTTGACAGGGGGAACATCAAGTTACGTGGACATCAATGACAAGAGACAAGTCAGAATTGAGTTCAGTGATGAAGATTTCCAAACTATCAAGTTGAATCGTGCAGTTGGATCTAGTGAATCTAATAGTTTCATCTCTATTGCCAACAGAGTACTCTATGATACTGCAAATAATGCATTTACTGGGATCCCTTCATCATCAGCCCTTCCTCTCAATATCAATGGATTCAGACCAGATATAACTCCACCAGCATTAGCTGAGTTCAATCTAGACTTAAACACTGGCATTCTTGTAACCTCTTTCAATGATATAGTGGATGCAATGTCACTTGATGTTACACGACTGTTTCTTCAGGCTGGAGATCCTGCTGATGCCAATTCAACTTACCAGCTAACCAGTGCTAACACAAACAGCACTGATGGTTACATTATCCAAATCCTACTCTCAGACAATGACCTGAATGCTATCAAATCCAATAGGTTTATTGCCACAGAAGTAAACACCACTTATGCAAGAATAAGTGCAGAGTTTATCCAAGATGTCAGTGCATCACCTTTGAATGTCCAGGGAAGTATTAGGATGGTTAATAATCTTGTACCTGACAGTACTAATCCTGAACTGGAAGGTTTCAGGCTGGATATGAATGAGGGCACATTGACACTTAGTTTCTCTGAAGCAGTTGAGCAAAGCAGTTTTAATGTGACTGAAATTCGTCTTCAAAACCAAATAGATTTCAGGTCAGATGAGATCCTTGACTTGACTGGTGGAGAGATATCAACAGAGATGAACAATGTCATATTTGTGATCATGTTGGATATTACTGACTTGAACAATCTGAAGCAAATGCTCAATCTTGGAACCAATCTTAGCAACACTTTTATCTCCTTTACATCTCTCACTGCTCGGGACTTTAACTACAATGAAATTGTAGCAATGCCTTTCACAATGGCAATGGGAGCTGCTGGTCATGATGTGGACCTCACACCACCTGTCGTCACAAACTTCAGTCTGAACATAGACAGTGGCCTTTTGACTCTTGGATTCTCAGAGACAGTGCGAGGAAGAACATTGATGGTTGAACGACTCTATTTACAGAGTTCTGAGACAGCAATTATAGGTGAGGTGATACAATTGAGAATGGCTGTACACACTATAACTGACAGTGTCACTGTCTCAGTCACCATTTCATCAGAAGACTTGAACAGGATAAAGAGCATTGCTAGCCTAGCTACCTCCAATGAGACGACTTATCTTCGTATTGATGCAGGAGCCATTGCTGACACTAATGGTATTCCTATTGAAGCCACAACTAGAGGACTTCCAGTCGGTCAGTTTATAACTGACTCATCATTACCATCATTAAGTGGATTTACTCTTGACTTGAATAGTTCTCTCATCAATTTGATCCTCACCTTCTCAGAAACTGTTCTTACTTCCACACTTTCACCTTCAGGCATCTCTCTTTTGAACACTGGAGATGGATTTGCCACAACGGTGGTCAATATATCTTCTGGAGTTATCATAATGTCACAAGATGAAGTTATTACTTTACAATTAACAGAAACAGATTCCAATCGTATAAAACTAGACAGAGACTTGGGCACACTGAGAACAAACACTTACATTAGTATCATCAATGGCTCAGTAGCTGATAGAGAAGGCAATCTTCTCTTAGGTACCTATCCAGATGAAGCATTAATGGTGGACAGAATATACAACGATGAAGTAGAGCCTGAACTTCTTCAGTTCCACCTCAATCTCAATAATGGCCAATTAGTACTAACTTTCAATGAGGTTGTGGATGCGATGTCTTTTAACTTTTCTCTCATTACACTCCTGAACAGTCCCAGGGCCCCAATCCATCAACTTCCTCTCAGTCCAGCCATGATCCAACCTTTCACTGGGTCCATTGTTAGCATTCAGCTAGCACGTTCAGATCTGAATTCTATCAAACTGAACAATGCTCTCTGCTCAGTAATTGGTAACTGTTTCCTAGCTTTATCCACTGGAGCAGTGACTGATCTTGCAGGAAATTCAGTGGTTGATATTCCAGTTCATAATGCTCAAGGATCGGGCATTGAATTCCAGCCAGATTCACAGCCTCCAATTTTAGAGAGTTTTGATGTCATTGCAGATGATGATCCAGTATCTCCTTTCAGAATTATACTTCATTTCAGTGAACCTGTACAAGTGAGAATGGGAGTGGTCACCAGTGTCCGCCTTCTTGCCACTAATGATACAGTAGGTCTGGGATACTCGCTGACACTGAGTAGCATTGTAACCACACAAAATGGCCCAGATGTTGTCATTAACATCCACCCAACTGATCTTGAAGCAATTCTCAATGTATCACCATTGCTCCAAAGAGAAAATTCCACATTTATTCAAATCTCAGCTAATGCTTTCCAAGACCTTCTAGGTGCCTCCATGATTGAATCTGATGTAATCAGAGTCTCCGCATTAGAAGGCGATTTTATTCAACCAGAACTAGATTCCTGGACTTTGGATCTGGATGTTGGAATGGTCATCATCACATTCAGTGAACCAGTTAATGGATCAACTGCTATACCTGAGAGAGCTGTTCTTCAGAACACACAAAATCGTACATCTTTTTTCTTCAGATTACCTCAGATAGATGAGGTAAGTTCATCAGGAGATGAAGTGTCCATTTCTCTCAACCAAACAATCACAGACATGATTTTAAGCCTTGGGATAGGACAGTCTGAAGATAACACTTTCCTTTCTCTAGACTTTGGGTTTGTTCGAGACCTAGGCTCTATTCAATCTGCTGCACAGCCACCAGATATGGGACAACAAGGAATCATCATTACTGACACCACCCCTCCTTTTCTTGATGACTTCTCTTTCCAATTTAACCCTGCACAACTCATACTAACATTCTCCAAAGCTATCAATGTATCCACCTTTGATCCAACTTTCATAACCCTTCAGGGAGGAGCAACACAATCTTATCCCAGCTACAGGCTGACAGGAGGTGTAATACCGAATGTCAACACAGAAGTAGTTTCTATTGTGTTGGAGGTGAATGATAAAGACACCATTCAAGCCATTTCTGGTCTATTTGAAAGTCGTGCCACTGCATATATCTCCTTTCCCTCCTTTGTTGCATATGGTATCAATGGTGTTCGTAATGCCCCGATAGATCCTAATCGGGCAAAAATAGCTCTTGCTTTTGGAGGAGATAACATTGCACCTTCCATACTGAATTTCAACCTTGACCTGAACTCTGGAATGATCACTTTTATCTTCAGTGAGACAATAAGTGTGTCATCATTCAACCAGGAGGAGATAACCATTCAAGATGGAGCAGTTGTGTTTTCCGATAGTCTTCAACTCTCTGGTGGAACATATCCTAGTGATGATACTGTGGAATTAACTCTAACATTGAGTGAGAATGACTACGATTTCATTAGAAACAGCAGCATATGTGTGACTGAGTCCATGTGTTACATCTCTTATACAAACAGTACAGTAATGGACACAATAGGCAACTCTTTAGCTCCAAGGATGGCTCTAATGGTGTCCAACCTGACTGATGACACCACGCCTCCTCGACTTATTGATTTTGTTGAATTCAATCTGAACAACATGGAGATAACTTTGCTGTTTGATGAGCCTGTGGATGTGAGCACACTAGATATCTCAGGCTTGAGGCTACAATCACTGTTTGAGGATCCTTTTGCCAGCTACAATCCAAATGCCACCATAACAACAAGTTCAATTGATGGAAGATCAATATCATTTGTACTCAGTGATCATGACCTCATCATGCTGAAGGGACAGAGATACCTATGCAGTCAAAGAAGCAACTGCTATGTTTATGTTTTCCAAAACTTAATCAGGGATGTTGCTGGAAATGAACTCTCAAATTCTTCTAATGCAGATCGTGGAATTATAGTTAGTTCGCTCATCAGTGACAACCAACCAGCTATACTTCAAAACTTTACTCTCAACTTGAATAACAACACACTAACACTCACATTTGATGAACCAGTTCAAGGATCTACCTTACAAGCAAATGCCATTACTCTTCAAGCTAGTAGCAACGTAACTGAGAGCACTCTTCTGTATTCACTCACAGGAGGAAGTACTGCATCTGGAGATGAAAGAGAGATAGTTATCCAACTCACTAACAGGGATAGTAATGCTATTAAGCTATTACCCTTTGCTACAATGGCAAGTAATACATTCTTAACTGCAACATCAAGTTTAATACAAGACAGAGCGTTCCCTCCTAATCCCTCTAGTCCTATTGAATCTGATTCTGGTATATCAGGTGTGTTTATCAGAGACTCCACAGGACCAGTAATAACAGAGTTCACGTTGGATCTCCTTAATGATGTGTTAATGCTCACTTTTGATGAGCCTGTTCAGATTTCAACTGTGAACATCAGTCGGATTTCTCTTGAACCCAGCGTAAACCTTACAGCTGTCATGCCACTCACTGGAGGTGAAGTAACAACTATAGATGCAGCATCGACTATAATCTCCATTAGACTAACTGATGAAGATGTACAGTTCCTCAAACTTGACGGGATGAATTTCTTTGTTAGTTTTGACCCATCAGAAATTGTTGTATCTGTTGAATCAGCTGCAATCTTGGACTTTGCTAATAACACTAATCCTAGCCAGTCACGAGTGCCTGCTGTTCAGTTGGTTGAGGATGACTCACAGGCTAGAGTTTCCAGCTTTAGTCTCGATATGAACATTGGTCTTCTCAACATTACCTTTGATGACGTAATCAATGGTAGTACCTTCAAACCATATGCACTCACCATTCAGAGTGCACCTCTATCTGAGCCTGGTCTAACTTATACACTCACTGACTCCACAGCAAACAGTGGCAGTTCCCAAGAAATCACCATATCCCTCTCACAACAAGATAGAATTGGCATCAGTGAAATAGTAGGCCTTGCAACGGAACTCAACAACACTTACCTACGTATGCAAGCTGATGCCTTTGATGATTATGCGGAAAGAGATGTCATAGCCATAACGGATGGAAATGCTATTCGTGCTGTTGCCTATATCAGAGATTTTGAAGGTATTGTACTAGTGGAGACAAGACTAGACCTCAATGTTGGAACACTGAATCTTACATTCAACGACATTGTAAATGTTAGTACATTTATTCTGCAACAAGTTTCACTGCAGAATGCATTGCAGAACCCTGTGCAATCAGTGATGCTGAGCGATGGAGTTGTGACTAGATCTAGAGATGCACAGACCATTACTATCCAATTTGTGGATGGAGATTTGGATGAACTAAAGTCTCTTGTGGACCTTGCTACATCTGTGAACAATACCTTTATTAATATCAGACAAGACGCAGTTCTTGATCTGGCAGATAATGGTCTTGATGCAGCCGTTAGACAGCTAGACTTCTTCCTTCCTGATGTCACATCTCCAGAGATTGTCAGTTTCTCTTTTGACCTTAACATTGGACTGCTTGTCTTCAACTTTTCCGAGACTGTCAATATTTCTACCTTTGAACCATCTTCTATTTCTCTCCAGAACTCCCAATTCTCCAATGCAGTCAGCATCACATTAAGTGGAGGAAGGGAAACACAACTTTCACTGACTGCCATCAGCCTCCTGCTACCTACCAGTGACTTTGAAACTATTCAAGTCATGGGAAACATTGGTACCAGTTTGGAGGACACTTTTGTGACAGCAACAAACCAAACCATTCTTGATACAAGTGGTAATCCTTTACAAGCAATTAACTCCTCATTTGCACTTATAGCTTCAAGAGTAGCTGGTGACCAGACTAGTCCTAGATTACTAAGCTTTGGGTTGGATATGGATACTGGTATTCTATCATTGACATTCACAGAAGTGGTAGATGGGGCAAGCTTGAACATTACTGGTTTTGAGTTGTTAAATGGACGTGGTTTTCCAACAACACGATATTTACTCACTAGCCTGCCTATTTTACCTGCTAGTAACACCACTTTAGATGTAGAGCTCTCAGCTGTTGATCTCAATGCCATCAAGCAGAACACCATCTTAGCAGTCAGTCCAATCACAACTTTCCTAAGAATTTCTGAGACAGCAATTACTGATTCCTCCCAAAATCTTGTTGAAGCTATTTCAGATGCAGATGCCTTGATAGCTATGCCATTTATTGCAGACACCACTCCACCATTACTGGTGAATTTTGTCCTTGATTTGAACTCTTCTTCGATCATTTTTACTTTCTCAGAGATTGTAAGGGCTTCAACTTTCCAGACAACCTTCATCACTTTGCTAGCAAACACATCTGATTTAATTCCATCATATACACTTCAGTCAACACAAAGAACCAGTGTGGACTCTGCTGTGATTACCTTACAACTCTCACAAGAAGATGGTGACCAGATAAAGCTGACAAGTGGTTTAGGGTCCTCAGTTAACAATACTTACATATCACTTCTCAATGATACAGTCATTGACTTTAACAGCAATAGGTTTGTGTCATTGGATACTCCAAGCCAGTCAATCAGTGTCATACAGGACATGTCTCCTCCTATGCTAACATCATACGTTATTGATGTAAACAGAGGCAGACTGAGTATGCAATTTTCAGAGCCTATTAATGCCTTTGCTGTGAATGTAGCTGGAATTACTCTCTATACTAATGATAGTAACATGGGACCACTTGTTAATCTCGACTCCTCTACAGTCAACAGTACTGCTAACTCTTCCAGGATTCTCATTGATGTGAGTGTAGATGATTTAAATGACATTAAATTCTACAGAAACCTTGGAGTTCCAACTTTAGATAGTTTCTTGACACTAACGAGTGGTTCTTTTGAAGATCTTGAAGGAAACATGATCAATGCACTTGATCTTCCTGGTCAACAGTCAGCCATGATTATTGGGGATACCACTGGCCCAGTAATAGAGAGCTACACATTTGATTTGAATTCTGGTAGACTTAGATTGACTTTTAATGAAATTATTGATGTATTCTCAGCAATTGGTAGCTCTTTTGTACTCCTTAACCGGCCCAATGGGATAGAATCTGTCAGATTCACCAACCCAAGGATTTCTTCAGATAACCGCACTGTTCTTATCATTGCACTCTCTAACTCAGACTTGAACAGCATCAAAACCTTCCGAAATCTTGCCACGTTACAATCTAACACTTTCCTTGCTGTAGATACATCTGCCATTGTTGATGCTGCAGGAAATGATGTTATTCGTATTCCAATAGCAAGTCCTTTGATGGCAGAGAACATCTTTAATGATACCACACCACCTCAACTCAGTCAATTCTTGATTAACATTGACACTGGGAACATCACCTTGATCTTCAGTGAGACAGTGAATGTACGTGATACTCTCATGGCAACAGAGATACTCCTTCAAGACAGCCAATCAAATACTCCAAATATGACTGTGCGACTCTCAAACTTGACAATAATTCCTTTAACTGATTCTGATGTAGTCACTCTGATAGTAAACCAAGTAGATGTAAACAGGCTATTTAGCAGTAATCTGTGTTTGAATGAGACCTTTTGTTACATTGCTTTCTCTGAAGTGTTTGTAAGAGATATGAGTGGGAATCGAATAGTAAGTCAGCTGGGTGCTAATTCAGTCATGGTAAATCAGGTCATAATTGATCCAAATCCACCAGAACTTGCACAGTTCACTGAAATTGATTTCAATCGTGGCACCCTAACACTCAGGTTCACTAAGACTGTCAGACCTGAATCACTCTCACCTACCAACATAACTTTGTCTCATACCAGCTTATTCTCTACTACTAGCACACAGTTTATTGATTTGACAGGAGGTGAGATCGTTGCTTCCCTTGGACCAGAGATTACGATACAGCTTGAGACTGCAGATCTGAATGTCATAAAAGCAAACAGGCAGCTGTGTGTTGTTTCATTCGCTTGTTACATCCGATTCCCTCAGGCTACAATTCTAGACCTTGCCAATAATCCAGTTGAAGCTGTGAATTTTGGTACCACTTCTACAATGGAACTTCCTCTTAGTTTAATTCCTGACACCACTGGACCAATTGTGGTTGGAATTGACCTCAACTTGAACACAAATAGTCTTACAGTGGAATTTGATGAGCCTGTCCAACAGTTCTCCAGTTCTGCCATCACAATACAGAATAGTTTTAATAGCACAGTGAATTATACTCTATCCATAGCTTCTCCTACTCTTATGGACACATTGGTGAGTTTCAATCTTCTTGCCCCTGATGTTATTGCTTTGAAGTCAACTAATAACCTAGCTTCTGAGAATACTACCTATTTCACATACACCTCTTCCATAGCCAGTGACTTAGGTAAAGGATTAGCATTTGGCCAATCTGAAGCACAGGAAGCTATCAATGGATTAAACTCCCTACCAGTGAGAGTTTTCATTCCTGATACTACACCACCCTTATATACAGAGTTTACGTCATTTGACCTCAACTCTGGTATCATTACCATCACATTCAATGAACCAGTGGATATATCAACAGTTGTCTTTGAGAATTTCACTCTTCTACAATCTCCCCTGTCACAGAATAATGTCACCTTCTCCCAAGGTGCAGTGGAATATATAGATTCCGATCGTGTAACCATTCAGCTTACTCTTTCTCTTGGTGATCTTGAACTTGTAAAAAGTAACATAATGTTGGCTTCTGATACCTCGAACACATACCTCAGAGTAAGTGAAGGAGCTATCGCAGATACCTCTGGCATAGTCCTCACATCCAAACAAGTCCTTCAGGTTAGCAACTTCCGCCCTGATAGGACAAGCCCCAATCTCTTGCAGTTCAACTTTGACCTGGATACCGGCCTACTTGAGTTAAGTTTTGATGAAATTGTTGACGGTAGAACTATTCAATATCGATCATTTACCTTTCAAAATCTGTTTACTAATCCAACATCCACTCATATGCTAACAGGAGGACCAAACTTAGATTCACTTCTCAGCAATCAAATCAATTTTAATATTGATCGTGTTGACTTAGATATGATTAGAGGTATTATGGATCTAGGTACCAATGCTAACGACACCTTTCTTAGCATCATAGCTACAGCCATTCAAGATCTAGCTGGTCAGAATATTATTAGTGTTACGAGACAAGTGACTAACTTTACCGGAGATGACAGTATGCCACAGCTTGTTAGCTACAATCTAGATATTGGTATTGGACGACTGGTTCTTGAATTCAGTGAAGCTGTCAATGTTTCTACTCTTGATGTGAGGCAGATTACTCTTTTGAATGGTCCATCAGTGAATACCTCCAACATCACTCTAACTCTCTCTGGTGGAGTTTTTGACATGAACATAACATCAGCTATTGTCAATGTAGACCTGATCCAATCTGATGCAGATGTTTTAAGGAGTGAGTCTGAATTTGGTGGTGTGGGAAACACTTACTTAACCATCACAGCAGGAGCTGTATTTGATCCTTCTAATAACCCTCTCATGGCCATAACATCCGATAACCCTCTGAATGTAACAGTTTCTATTATTGATCAAACACCACCAGAACTGACTGGATTCACCCTTGATTTAAACACTGGAATTCTTGAAGTATCTTTCAGTGAAGTGATAAACAGTTCTACAGTTAGTGTGCCTGGATTTGTACTAACAGACAGTGTATCTCTTGCCATATCATATCCTCTGACTACATCAAGAGTGAACTTTAACCCCAACCAGACTGTAGCATCCTCTTTGAACATCACCATCAGTGATCTAGATTTGAACAACATAAAGAGCATGACTTTACTTGGAAATGATGAAAGTGATACATTCTTAAGAGTTCTTTTGAGGGCTGTGGTTGATACAAGTAACATTCCAAACCAGCGTTCTATTCCTATTCGAGCTAATCAAGTTGTACAGGATCAAACTAGACCATCTCTTCTGGACTTCACACTCGATCTAAACTTGAACTCCTTATTTCTGACATTTGAAGAAGCTCTGAATGTTTCTACTGTAAAGGTTGACCAGATAACATTATTGAATTCTTCTTCCATCTCAACAGCTGGTTCTTTGTACATGCTGAACTCCACCCTGCCAGTGGACTTCTTGGGAAACACCTTGACTCTATCTCTCTCTAATCAAGATTCAGATGCCATTAAAGTCCTTGAAAATCTTGGAAACAGTCCAAACGATACCTTCATTACTTTCACATCTCAGCTAGGTACTGACTTTGCCAATAACTCAATAGAGGAGATCAACAGCATGGCAGCTCAGCCTGCCAGCATTGTCATTTCCGACATAACCCCTCCAGTATTGACTAGCTACTCTCTGGACCTAAATATGGGGATGCTGGATCTCACATTTTCTGAGCCTATAAATGTCTCAAATATAAACTTTGCCGGTATTACTCTACTCTCTGTTCCTCTGTCAAATGACAGGGTAACACTCACAGCTGGAGAAGCTTTGCCACCTAATCGAAGAGAGATTACCATATCACTAACTCCCTCTGATTTGGATGCCATCAAAGTCGTACGACTGATAGGCCAGTCAACTCCAACAACTTACATTGAAGTAGCTGCAGCAACATTTGTTGATGTTTCAGGAGTTCCAATATCAGCAGTCACAGGAAATGCTGCCATAATGGCAGGGAATGTTGTACAAGATACCACTTCTCCTCTGCTAATTTCATTTGATTTCAGGATGGATGCCATGAGGCTACCACTCATTGTAGTGCTGTATTTTGATGAGGTTGTGGTTCCTAATTCAATTGTGCTCTCAATGTTGACTCTCACTACCAACCCTAACAATACCAATATTTCTGTCACACTTGACGGAAATACAGTGCAAACAACTGTTGAATCAAGAATTATCAGAATTGACATCAACATGATTGACCAGATCCGTGATCTCCCTCCTCTGGGACAAGCCGAGAATTCAACATACCTGTTGGCTGATTCCATCTTCATCCAAGATGCTAGAGGTAATGATTATGTATCGTCCAATGAACCCATTCCTTTGAGCAACCACACAGCAGACTTGATAAGACCAGAACTAGAGAGATTCAATCTTGACCTCAATACTGGGAGTTTGTCATTAACATTCTCAGAAGGTGTTTCCCTTCCATTCAATACTTCATCACTGATAATTCTAGGCCTCCAAAGTCCGTCAAGTCAGTCCCTGATACCATCTGATGCTAGTGTGTCAAGTCCATCTCCTTTCATAATAGACATTCTTCTCACAGATGATGAGTTGAATAGACTCAAGGCAATGTCTGCAGTGGGTACCATGATAAATAACACATATGTCAGTGTAGGAGAGGGTATTGTGCGAGACTTTGCTGAAAATGTCTTGTTTGGTGTGTCACCAGAGAATGCTATTCAAGTAACAACCATAACTACTGACACTACTGCTCCAAGATTTCTCAACTTTTCACTTGCTTTAGACAGAGCTGAAATTACACTTACCTTCTCTGAGACTGTGGATGCTGATAGTTTTATACCAACTGAAATATCACTACAGAATTCAGTTTCAAATCCTTCAGCTCGCTATACTCTAACAGGAGGAGATGTTTCTGCTATTGATAGTCCAGTTATAACTATATCCTTGACTGAAATGGACATAAATAATATCCAGAGCATTGGAAATCTAGCCACATCTCTTAATAATCTCTTCTTGACATCGACAAGGGAATCAGTTAGAGACACCAGTGGAAACAGAGTCTTGCAAGTTACTAGTACAGCTGCCCTTCCAGCCGGTGCTTTCAATCTTGACATGGCAAGACCTAATCTCATTGGGTTTGATTTCAGCTTGAATGCAAGCCTTCTAGTGCTCAGCTTTGATGAATTTGTCAACATATCAACACTGCAAATTAGAGAGCTAACACTCCAGGATGGATTTTTAGCCACAACTACCAGCTACTCTCTTACGATGGCTGTAAATATTGTAGCTGAAGGAAGAAACATAGAAATTACACTCTCTGACAGAGATCTTAATGCCATAAAGTTGCTTCCCCTCTGCTCCAGTAGAGATAATTGTTATCTCTCCTACAGCAATGAAACAGTTCTGGATGCTGTTGGTCTTGCAGTGAATCAAAGAGTTGATGGAAATGCACTCAATGTTTCTCGTTACACTCCTGATTCAATCCAACCATCACTTATTTCCTTTGTTTACCTGAACCTGATCAACGGGACAATGTTACTCAGTTTTTCTGAAGCAATGAACATCTCTACCATCAATCCTCAACAGATCACTCTGCAGACATTGTTTGAAGAACCAATAGTATCATATAACCTCACAGGAGGTGTGGCAATGACAAACAGTGATGCCTCTATGATAACTATCTCACTGAATGCTCAAGATATCAACTTCATCAAGAGAGACAGGCATCTGTGTACAATCAGACCAACATGCTACTTTGTAGCTTCAAATCTCTTCATTGAGGACACCTTTGGAAATCCCTTTAAAGCTGTTAGAAATGAATTCCCAGGGTTTATAGTGGGAGAGCTGATTGATGATGATCTTGGTCCTAATCTAGAGTCATTTGATTTGAACATTGATGAAAGGGAACTGGTTTTACACTTTAATGAACCTGTAGATGCCTCCAGTCTCCAGATCTCCTCTATCACCATACAATCAGCAGCAAATTCAACAGGAGCTGATTCACTGTATCAGTTGACTTCTGGATCCACTACTAGTGGTAATATTGAAGATATCCTTATTATGCTCACACGGGAAGATGTCAATGCTCTGAAATTAATAAATGCTTCTAACAATGAAAATTTGACCTATCTTTCAGCTCCAGCTGGTTTTGTCCTTGACACTGCTTTCATCCCTAATCGTGCCAGGGAAATTCCTTCCAGTAATGCTCTGAGAGTCTCGAATTTCACTGCAGATATATCTCCACCAATTCTCACTGCCTATAGTATCAATCTAAGAGCAGAAACCATCACCATGACTTTTGATGAGCCTGTTGTAGTTCAGCAGGTAAATGTTTCTGGCATAATACTGCACTCAGATCTATTGCGGACTGGAAATGTTATTAGATTGGAAAATGGAATGGTTCAAAACACAGATCCAAACAGCATCTCAATAACCATAGCTCTTTCTCGAGAAGATATTGCAGAAGTTAAACTTGACAGTAACTTTGGTACTCTTTCTAACAATACTTTCTTGACTTTAGACCCTGGCAGTGTACTAGACACCAATGGTAATGACATAGAGTTCACTGATGGAGAAATGGTGTCATTGTTAGAGGAAGCAACTGCAATATCATTTGCAAGATTGAATGATTTCACATTAGATCTTAACACTGGAAGCCTGATTCTGACATTTAGTGATGTCATGAATGTTTCAACTCAGTACTCACAAGCTCTTCGTCTTCAGAGCCGGAGAACTGCTGGAACTGATGTATACACACTTTCATCTGATAGTTTATCTTCTAGCAGGAATGGACACATAGTAAACATCCAACTCTCAGCTTTAGATCTTCTAAACATCAACTCCATTGCAACCTTGGCCATAGATAGAGCATCAACCTATCTGATCATGAGAGCTGACTACATCGATGATTACATTGGAAATGATGTCCTACCAATCACTGATGGTAAAGCAATGCAAGCCAGTGTGTTTGTTGGAGATGACTCACCTCCTGAACTTATCGGTACAACTCTTGACTTGAATGTGGGTGTTCTTAATCTCTCCTTCTCTGATGCTATTGATCTTAGAAACATCAACATTACTGGAGTGGCTATTCAGAATGATATAAATGCTGTGAGTAGAACTGTTACAATAGCTCTCTCTGGGGCAAATTCTATTGCTGTGTCACAAGATGGACGCACTGTTGTCCTCTCCCTAACAGTTGGAGACCTCAATGTGTTGAGGATTGATCCCAGCATAGGTACCAATGTAAATAATACATTCATTACTCTCCAGTCTGGTTCATTCAGGGATTTCTTTGGCAACAGAGTTAATGGCACCCCAGCTGATGTTGCTTTCAGGGTACAGAGTGTGGTGGAAGACAGCACGGGACCTCTCCTGACCAGCTTTAGCCTTGATCTTAACACTGGTTTGCTAAATGTTACCTTTTCAGAGACAGTAAATGCCTCTACCTTCAACCCCAATGGTCTTACTTTACAATCAACTCAAACATCTGATACTGTGAACTACATGTTGACAACAGGAGCTATCGAGGAAAGCAATTATATTGTTTCAATTCAATTGGAAGCAGAGGACGTGAATGCAATAAGAAGTATGCAAAACCTCGGCACTACAAGAAATGATACTTATATCTCAGTCCAAAGTTACACGGTGAGAGATTTATCAGGCAACAATGCTGTGTTCATCCCACCAACTGAAGCTATACAAGCTATTGAAGTCATCAGGGATACTTCACCACCATCTCTCACTTTCTTCTCACTGGATTTAAACACTGGAGTCTTGCAGCTTTCGTTCTCTGAGTTTGTTCTTTCATCATCTTTAAACTCAACAGGAATAACATTACAAAGTGAGCGCCAGAGAAGTATCTCCTCTCAGATTCTAACTCTTGACTTTGTCACCATCAACCAAGATATATCTGACATTGTAAATGTTACACTAACTGATGATGACCTCAACTTCATCAAGGCAGCTTCAAATCTAGGTGAAAGTGAAAGTTCTACTTTTATCACAATAAGTGAGGCTACAATAACTGACTTGTCCAACAATCCAGTGGTTCCTATTCTATCGTCTGGCGGCATCCAAGCTGATTTAGTCTCACCTGACAGAGATCCTCCAGTTCTAGTCAACTTCACTTTGGATCTTGGAAGAGCTATCATCAGCTTAACATTTTCAGAAAGTGTTAATTTGCGATCTCTGAATGTGAGTCTGATTACACTACAGAATCAAGCCAGTTCTCCCACTGCAGCATACACACTTACAGAGAGTAATCCAGTCACCACCTTAGAACACAGAGTTATCTCTTTGGAAATATCTCTGAGCATAGATGACCTCAATGGTGTGAAGGTCACACCACTTGGAACATCTCCATCTGACACTTACCTGCTTCCAGGTACTGGGATGATCACCGATATTGCTGGAAATGAACTTATCGAGCCTGCAGAAGGAATCAGTGCTTTCATGGTTCTTCCTGACAGTTCACCACCAGGCTTAAGAGCATTTACACTTGATCTGAATGCTTCTCAGATAATCCTTACATTTGATGAGGCAGTTGATATTGATTCCCTAAATACCAGTGGTCTGACCATCATTCCTGCACAAGGTATGGAAGATCCCTCCCGGTCTCTCACTCTGTCTGGTGAAACCACCTCAATAAACTTCCAAGGAAATGAGGTCACCATTCAGTTGACAATGGCAGAAGAGATTTTCCTAAAAGGAGTTCCTGGTGTTGGTGAATCCATAAATAATACTTTCTTGACTGTTGCTAATGGTTCTATAACAGACACATTTGGATTTGATATTCTTGAGATCAATCTAGTGGAAGCACTTCCCACCATGTTGGTTATTGAGGATGAAACTAGTCCACTTCTTCTGAATTACACCATTGATTTGAACACAGGAATAATGGTGCTTACATTCGATGAACCAGTTATAAGCACAATCAGAGGAGAACAAATTGAAATTGTCAATAACCAAACAACACTCTTTCCATTACAGGCGTCCATCACAGCCAGTGCCAATTTGAATATTCTTACTGTAAGGCTGAGCATTCGTGACCTTGATCAAATCAAACCTCTTGGGGATCAATTTTATCTGCGACTTCTAAACGATAGTGTGAGAGATATATCCAACAACTCTGTCCAAACTGTTGCAATAGCAGAAGCTTTGCTGCCCACAAACATTACAGCAGACACTACCAGACCTGATTTATTAATGTTCCATATTGACCTCACCAATGCCACTATTAGCCTCTTCTTCAATGAAGCCACTCATCCAAGCACTTTAGATCTCAGTCAGATAACCCTCCAAAATTCAAATGTCTCCAGTAATGTTACATTCATCGCTACAGGAGGGATCTTAATGCCACACCTTACTGTGTCATCGGCATTGGTTGTTAACATTACAGTGCCAGACTTGAATGAAATATATAGATTGCGGCTTTGCACTGGTGAAAATGACTGTTTTGTTACCTACACCTCATCATTTGTTGAGGATTATGCTGGAAATGATGTAATTGACAGGTCTCAAAATGGCACAGTACCTCTCCAAGCAAGCATGTTCAGTCCTGATCAAATAACACCTCAGTTACTGAGCTTTCCCACTTTTGATCTGAACACTGGGATCCTCACCCTAAGCTTTTCCGAGACAGTCCGAGCTTCTTCAATCAACTTTGATGGAGCCATGTTACTATCATTTTCAGTCAATCCAAGGTCCAGTTTGAATCTCACAGGAGGGACAACAGAGAGTCCTGATGGTCGTACTATTCTACTTCAGTTGTCGCTAACTGATTTATCAGCTCTGAAACTTGACAATGGATTATGCAGAGACTTTACAAGTTGTTATCTGAGTTTGCCAATGAGTGCTATTGAAGATATGTCTGGGAATCCAGTACAACCAGTTGTCCTGAGAGCAGATTCATTTGTAGATGATACATCTGGTCCCATCATAACTCAATTTGGACTTGATCTAAACACAGGAAGACTATCACTGACATTCAATGAACCAGTGCTCTCCTTAACCCGAGACTTGACAGCAATTACTTTGCAAGATGCACCACAATCAACTATTCGGTATCGGCTCAGTGGAGGGACTGTTACTAACACTGACACCAGTCCAATACTTGAGTTTGATCTTCTTCAGAATGACCTTAATGAAATTAAATCCCGTAGTGGTCTTGCTACTTCAATGACAAACACATATCTAGTTGTAACGTCAAGATTAATAACAGATGTGGCAGGACTTCAAAGTATTCCATTGGTGGATGGTGTGAATGCAATTCAAGCAATGCCCTATGTGAGAGATATGCAGAGAGTTAATCTTCAGTCCTTCCAAACATTGGATCTTAACAATGGAAGACTTCAGCTAATATTTGATGAGCCTGTAGATATCTCTATGATCAATCTTGGACAGTTCACACTCCAAAGTATGGAGTCAAATGGACTAATGGTACCTCTCCAAGGAGGCAATGCTAGCTATGGAGGTATGCGTACCATTGTGAATATTCAACTTTCACGTGGGAATATTGTGGATCTTAAGGCCAATGATAACATAGGTACTACTGAAACCAACACATTCATTAGTGCTGGAGAGACAGCCATTCGTGATGTTGCTAACAACTTACTCACTTCCATCCCAGCCACTGCAGCAATACGTGTCAGCGTTGTGATGATGGATCTCTCATTCCCAAACCTAATTGGATTTGAATTAGATATGAACCTGGGTGTGGTCACTCTGAATTTTGATGATGTAATGGATATTTCCAGCTTCAGGCCAAATGTTTTATCAATTCAGAGTGAAATGAGCTCATCAACTATTTCTTACACACTTACTTCTCAAAGAACTAATGTGGTAACCATGGAAGACGGATTTGACCTCCAGTTCAACCTGAGTTTGACAGATTTGAGGGCTCTTCAGGCTAACTTTGACCTAGCAACATCTGAGAATAATACTTTCTTGGTTGTACCAGTCATAACTATTGCTGCTACCAACAACTTTCCCATCAACACTATAACTGAAGGCAATGCCTTCCAGGCCACCAGATACATCATTGACACCACCAGACCCTCAATTGAGGAGTTCACTTTTGACCTGAACACTGGGACTGTTGTCCTTACATTCTCAGAGGTAATGGATACAACAACGTTTGATTCGACTCAGATAACCATTCAAAATGCTATGGGAGAATCTGGTGACTTCCTTGATCTCAGTCAAACTGAAAGTTTCACACCCAACTTCCCCTCAGCAATTCTTACATTTGAACTCTCTCCAGAGGATTTGGCAGCAATAAAGACCATGATGAACTTTGGAGATAGTAATTTGACCACTTTCCTTGCAGCCACGAATGAAACCATCTTTGATACTGTAGGATTGCCTCTATTAGAAATCTCCTCCTCAAATGCTCTAATGGTGTCCACACATATTGAAGATAGGACCGGTCCTGTTCTCACTAATTTCTCTCTGGATCTAAACAGTGGATTGTTATCATTCACTTTTGATGAAATTGTGGCTGTGAATACATTCACTAGTGCAGTCATAACCCTTCAAAGTGATCGTGTCATGGATCCTTTAACAACAACTTCTATCTCACTTATGGGAGGTACTATTATTCCAGGTCAGAGTGATGGAACAGTTGTACAATTCACTCTATCACCTACTGATTTTGACATGCTGAATACAGATCAATCTATTGCAAGGACAGCCAGTAACACATTCATAAGCTTAGCTCAGGGTGTTGTCCAGGATATAAACTCCATACCAGCTGTAGCAATACCATCCAGCAATGCTTTGCCTGTGGGTGAGTTCTTCCTCGATGGAACTAGACCTGTTCTACAAGGATTCAACCTTGATGTAAATTCTGGCATTCTTGTTCTATCTTTCAATGAACTAGTATCTCCTTCAAGTTTTAGGAGCAGTTTCCTGACACTCCAGAGTGGGAATGCTACTTCACCTTTCTCGACATTCCGTCTCCCTCAGGGTCTCCTGCCAACAGAAACTGCAGATAACAGCACACTCACTTTACTTTTATCAGCCTCAGACCTAAACAGGATAAAATCAAACAACATGTTGGCTACATCTGAAAATAATACTTACATCAGTATTCTGTCAGGAGCTGTAGTAGACATCTTCCAAAATTTGTTAGAGCCTGTTAATCCAGAAGATGCCATACAAGTGTCTGTTTATACACCTGATTCTGTTAGACCAATGGTTGTTAGAATCTCACTTGATATTAACGTTGGTGAGATTACATTTGAAGTGTCAGAACCCATTGATCCATCATATTTCAATTCTTCGCAAATCACAATCATGAATGGCGATCCAATTCCCTTGAGTTATTCCCTCACTGGAGGTGAGTTGTCTGTAAATGGGACAGAACTCATTTTATCTCTTAGCAATGAAGACATCTCTTTCCTGAAGCGAAACTCTTCCCTTGCAACTTCAGAAACTGACAGTTTTGTTTCTGCAACTCCCCTTACATTCAGGGACACTGCAGGGAATAACTTTGTTGGCATTCCTGTTGATATGCCCAGGAGAGTAGACAGCTTTACTCAAGATACATTTCCACCTAGACTCATCTCCTTCAGTTACAATGCACCTGGTGACCGAGCTGGCATTGTGCTCCGGCTGTTCTTGTCCGAAGTCATAGATATATCTTCATTCAATGTTACTCAAATCACCCTTCAAGATTCACGTGATGTAAGTATGACTGGAATTAACTTCACTCTCACTGGTGGATTGTTCAGCTTTGAAGATACTGCCATCATATCTCTAAATATCACAGATAATGATTATACAGCCATCTTATCTCAGCCTCCCCTAGGTACAAGTATAAACACAACTTACTTGTCTCTTTCCTCAGGAGCAATAACTGATTTAGTAGGCCTTCCAATAGTAGATATTCCCTATACCAATGCACAGCAAGCATCTCTCTATTCAGTGGACTTAGTGTCACCAGAATTGATTGGGTTTACTTTTGATTTGAACACTGGGAGCATCATTCTGACATTTAATGAAGTGGTGGATGAGATGTCTTACAATGCCTCTCAGTTTACTATCCAAGCTGAACTTAATGACACAGAAGTATCTCACAGTTTAACTGGTGGTACAGCCAGAGTAAATGGCAATCGGATAGTCATAGCACTGTCTGGTGTTGACCTGGATGAATTCAATCGAAATTCAGAGTTAGCTTCATCAGAAAACTCCACATTCTTGTCCCTGAGTTCTTTTGCTATACGAGATGTTTCCGATAATAGAGTCATTTCTGTCCCAAGTACTCAAGCTCTGCAAGTGAGGGAATTCATAGAAGACAATTCCAGTCCAACATTAGTCTCCTTTGAGATCAATCTAGATGATCAATCTCTTTCACTGAGTTTTTCTGAGACAGTCAACATCACTAGTCTCCTTCCCACTGAACTCACTCTCCAGAATGCACCAACAAATGCCAGTGAATCATTTACTCTCACTGGGGGGACTTTCATCGACCTAGATGCATCCTTTGTCCAGATCAACATTACAGATGTTGATTACCAAACATTGCAGACATTCACTGAACTTGGTACATTGACAAACAACACTTACCTCTCCTTCACTTCAGATCTTGTGCAAGATTTCTATGGGTTTCCTATAATAGCTGTCAGCTCTGATCAAGCAATGCCTGCTTTGGAAATTGGTGAAGACACAAGAGCTCCAAGTTTATTGAGGTTTGACTTTGACATGAATAATGGTGTTATCACATTGACTTTTGATGAAGTTGTTGACATTGAGTCATTTCAGGCTGGAGCCCTCACCATCCAAAACACTGCCTCTGGAGCTAATCAGACCGCAGCATTAACCAGCAACAGCACAGTTGTATCTTCAATATCTGATGTGATAGCAATAGAGCTCAGTGCAGGTGATCTCAATACTATAAAATCTGCACGTATCTGCATTGAGCAATCATCTTGTTTTATCACATACTCCAATCAGCTCATCATGGACACTTTTGGCATTCTACTAAATCCAAGATTGACCAATGGGTTGGCTGTTTCTAACCATACCAGAGATACTAGGCGACCATATCTGATTAGATTTACTGATTTCAACTTGAACTTTGCTCGATTTACTTTAGAGTTCTCAGAATCAGTTGATACATCAACATTAAATTTCTCTGGAATCACTCTCCAGTCATTCCTCACTGAAGCAACGGATACACTACAGCTTAGCAGTGGGACAGTAAGTGAGAATAGTCCTATAGTTACCTTTACTCTCTCAACTCAAGACGCCATCCAGCTTAAGCAGAACCGGTTCCTCTGTGGAAGACAGGGCACTTGCTATGTGACACTAAGTTCTGTTGCTGTTGATGATTTATCAGGAAACAGTGTTATTCCTACAGATATAGGAGTGCTGATAACAGAATATACAGGGGATAACATAGCCCCAACACTCCAAGTGTTTAACCTTGATGTCAACACAGGTCAACTTTACCTCTCTTTTGATGAGATAATGGACACTCGTAACTTGATATTCTCAGGCCTTACTATACAATCTAGTGACATGCCATCAGCTGAGACATACACACTCATTAGTGGTAACAGGACATCTGATGTATTCAGCAATGTGGTAGCCATTACACTTAGCACAACAGACTTGAACAGCATCAAGGCTTCCAACTTTGCAAAACGAAGAGAAAACACCTACATCACTATAGCACCAACAGCTATCACAGATCTCTCACCAGCATCCAATCCAGCCCTCAGGATCACAAGACAAGTTGACAACTACACTGAAGACACTGTAAATCCAATGCTGCTGAGGTATCACCTAGATTTAGATGCCAACCTTTTGCTGCTAACCTTTGACGAACCAATGAGGGAAGATCTGTTGCAAAGCAGCATCTCTAGTGTATCTTTCAGCTCAACAAGATTGGGAGATGATACCTATACCCTCACTGGTGGTACTGTTAACTCAACCACTCAGCGTACAATAATCACTGTTGCTCTGAACTCTGCAGATATCATTGGAATCAAATACAGTAGTACCGATTTGGCTGATTCAAGTGGAAGAGTATTCTTGTCCATTGCCCGTAATACCATCTCTGACACTGGAGGACTCTTCTTGATGGAAGTAGCATACATGCAAGCTACAGATCCAAACCTCTTTACCCCTGGCACATCACCATTAAATCTAGAAAGCTATACTCTTGATATCTCCAATGGTGTTGTTATTCTGACCTTCAATGACATCGTTAATGCCATCACTTACAATGAAGAAGGACTCAGTTTCAGCAATGACCAGGGAACAAATATCGATTTCTTAAGCACTTCAACATCAAGCATGAATGGCTTGGAACTAATGATTAATCTTGGAGAAAGAACCCGCAATGACCTAGCTAGGAGTGCTGGTATTGGCACCCAGAGAGAAAATACACTCTTGAATATACGTAGCATCACTATTCAAAGTATAAATGGTGACGATGTCATTTTACGTACAGGTGTTCTTGCCACAAACTTTATTGGTGGTGGGAATGGCACTGAACTCTCCTCCTTTACCCTGAACATGAACACAGGTATGCTTTTGATGCAATTTGACCAACAAGTTGATCCCACCACATACAATGCTGCACTGGTGAGGATTCAAGATGCAACTGGAGATGTTTCTGTTACTCTCAGTGGTGGTACTGCCTCTCGAGGCATGGATGGTTTTGAAGTTGCAGTAACTCTGACACCAGACGATCTTGCAGCTTTGAATGCTGAGGAGAGAGTGGCTCTGTCTATGAGTAACACCTACATTTTTATTGAAGCTGGAGGGTTCTCTGACTCCATTGGTGGCCAAGTGTCTACTTCTGAACCAGTGCAAGCAAGTGCAGTTGTACGTGATGACCAATCTCCAACTTTAGCTAATATTATACTAGATCTGAATAATGGACAATTGATCTTCACTTTCTCTGAGACAGTAATATCTAGGACTCTAAACCTAGAGCTAGCTACTATTCAGAACAATGATGGCAGCATCCGGAGAGACCTCACTGGAGGAACTACACTATCTGGTAATGGTAGAGTTGTTTCAGTACAACTCAACAGAGAAGATGTCAATTTTATCCGAGCTGATGACAACATTGGTACAGACACAAGTAACACAGTGTTCTCATTTGGTGAATTCTTTGTAGCTGATGCCTTTGGAAATCGTGCAGTAGCTATTTCCAGCATGAGAACTGCTGCAGTTGCACCAGATACAAACTCTCCAACTCTTGTTGCTTTCACTCTGAACCTTGATAACAATGCCTCAGTGATACTCACATTCAGTGAAGTTGTTGAAGTGGGAAGTTTCAACATTGGCAGTTTTACCTTGCAGAATTCTCAAACTAGTTCTGCCATCAGCCAAAACCTTGGAGTGTCACGACTCCAGACTGCATTGGATTCTGACGTAATAGAAATCATTCTACTACCTAACAACCTCTTCCCAATCCAACAAGATCTGAACTTTGGCACTTCAACTGCAAACACTTTCATCAGTGTAGCAGCTGCTTCTGCAATGGATAAATCTACACCTGCAAATTCTCTCATTGGTATATTGCCATCAGCAGCCCTACAAGCTGCAAGAGTTATCCCAGATGAAACAAGTCCACTCCTAATTTCTTTCTCATTGAATCTTGGAACTGCTACCATCATGCTAGAGTTCAGCGAGGTCGTGAATGTGGCATTGTTTGATATTGAGCATTTCTTCTTCCAAAACTCAGCTTTCTCTCCAACACACTCAGCCATGTTTACTAATAACAGCACAGTAACTGGTGGAAATTCAAACATGGTTCAGTTAAGCCTCAGTAGGGAAGATTTTGACAAGATTCGTGTCAACACCAACTTGGGTACTGTCATAGCAAACTCATTTATTAACTTAACCCTTGGAGCTGTAACAGATATGAGTGGAAATCCCAATGTCCCAGCACATGAAGCAGCTCCTGCAACTTCCATACAACCAGATACAATAAACCCTTCTTTGTTATCAGCTGAAGTTGACATGGATAGAGGAGTCATAATTTTCTCATACTCTGAAGCAATTAATGTTGATAGGTTTAATGTTCCTGGTGTTACCTTGCATAACTCCATGGTCTTGCAGCCTTTCTTTCAACTCACTTCAGCCAGTACTATAGCAAGTCCTAGTGGAAGCACAATAATAATTGATATTAATGGTGACCTCAATCCAATACGTGAGGCTATGACATTTGGTTCATCAACTGCAGATACCTATTACACTATTGCTGCTAATACAGCATTTGATTTCAGTGATAACCCTGCACCTGCTGTGCTAATGCCTATGTCTCCTATTGTAAATCCAGACAGCGTAGGACCAGTTCTGAGATCATTTGATCTGGATCTTAATGATGGGTTACTTATCTTGAGATTTGCTGAAACTGTAGTTGAGTCATCTTTCAATTCCACTCAATTGATGCTACAAAATTCTAGACTAGATGCTATAGAGTATGTGGCCATAACATCCATGAACTATACTCGAGTCAATTTCTCTGACATCATAATCACTTTGACACCACGTGATGTTGACGAAATTAATGTGATTCCAGAACTTGGTACTGGAGTCAACGATACATTCATAACATTAACACAAACGACAGTTCAAGATGTTTTAGGAAACCTTGCTGTTTCTATTCCTACACAAAATGCACAGCAAGTATCTGGTTACACTCGGGATCAGACCAGGCCCAGTGTTATCACCTTTCTCATTGATTTGAACAACTATACTATCACTTTTGTCTTCAATGAAGTGCCAGATCCAAGGTCTATGAATATGTCATTCCTGACAGTCCAGAATCAGGCTGCAGATTCTACCCAGAACTTCACATTTAGTGGCCATGAGACATCTCGAGTTGTGGGAAGAGCTGTTATTATCCAGCTCACTCAAGAGGACGTGAACAGTCTCAATACTCTAGATGTCTGCACATCAATGACCAACTGTTTTGCAGTTTTTGAAGCTGAATTCATAACTGATGCAGCTGGGAACCAAGTGTTTCCATCCCCTGTACTCATAGCTTCCAATTTTACTGCTGATATGATGGCTCCTGAATTTGAACAATTTATCAGAATGGACATCAATGAAGGTTTTATAATCTTAGAGTTTTCAGAGACAATTGATGCATCTACAGTACAGTTGAACATGATTACACTACAAAGTGCTTCCATTGGTGGCGGGGCTGACTTCAGAATGGTTACTTTGAGTGGAGGTGAGATTTTAAGTGGAAGCAGTAGTCAACTTGAAATTCGACTATTGACTAGTGACCTGAACATGATAAAAACCAACACATTCCTCTGCACTCGAAGAACAGATTGCTATATAAGATTCCCAAATACTTTTGGTAGAGATGCATTTGGTAATCCTGTATTAACTGTAGCAAACTCTATCACTCCTCGTTCAAGTGATTATCCTCTGACTTATGTACCAGACACTACTGGACCTACAATCGAATCATTCAATTTAGATCTTGAAAATGCCATCTTAGAGCTATCATTCAATGAGTTTATTTCAAGAAATACTTTTGATGTCACTCAGCTCTCGTTCCAAAATTCACTGGTTGCAGCCACATCATATTCACTTACTGGAATCAGAATGGGAATGATCCTGCAATTTAATGATACTGGTGTTAGAATACCTCTGAACAGAGTAGATGTTGCACAACTCAAAGCCAACCCAATACTGGCCACTCAGGCTTCAAACACTTACTTGGTTAATACTGAACTACTAGTCCAAGATTTCTTTAACAATCGGGCAACAGCAAGATCAGGCAACAATGTATTGCCTGTCACCGGGTTTGGTGAGGATACAACTGCACCATCATTTAGGCTGTTTTCTCAGTTTAGTAGAGAACTAGTTGAAATGGCTCTGCTGTTCGATGAACCTATTGATGTGACAAATGTGAACTACTCATTAATCACACTTCAGTCTACCATGAATGGTGGACCTGTCTCCTTACAACTGTCACCTGGTACTGCTGAACTTGCTACAAACCGTCCAGATCTTGACATTGTACTTATCACCCTCTCACTGACAGACCAACTTATCATCAAACGAATAGGAAGCATGTTAGCCATTAACCAGGACACCACTTACCTTGCATTCCAGAGAGGAGCTTTCTCTGACACAGCAGGAAACCTGGTATCAGCAGGAATACCACAAACTGCAGCTGTCCAAACACTTTCATTCTTAGATGATAGTAACCCACCAACACTTGCAAGATTTGAGATCAATATGGAAGACAGCCGTTTACTGCTAACATATGATGACATCATTAATCCAACATTCTATAATCCATTGGGAATAACACTACAAAACCAGCCTAGCTTCCCAAGCCAAGTTTACAGACTTACAGGTGGAAGCACACTTTCAACAGAAACACTAGGTTTTATCATCAATGCCACCATAACTCCTGGAGACTTATTACAACTGAAATTCCGTTTAGGACTGGCCACTAGTTTAGACAACACTTTCATTCGAGCAGATTCATCAGTAACTGTCAGTTCAAGCAATGGAACTGTGTCTGGTACCAGTGGAGATGCTATACAAGCTACTGGATTTATCAGAGATCAGACTCCACCTACAATATCGGCATTCAGTCTCAATCTTACAACTGAAGTTTTGACAGTAGTAGCAGATGAACCCTTAGATCCCACTGCTTTCAACGGAACTGGAATCACTCTCCAGAACTCAGCAAATGCTACTGGATTGAACATTGTTAGTGTTACTCTAACTGGAGGTACTGCAATGCAGTCTGCCAGTTCTATATTTGAACTGGATGTAATGCTATCAAATTTTGACTTGAATCGGTTGAAACAGATACCTGAACTTGCAACCAACCAGACTAATATCTATTTATCCCTGCAAAGCTCCGCTTTTGCAGACTTTGGTGGAAATGGAGTCAATCCAATATCTGGTATGCAAGCTCTAGATACAACATTATTTGGTGGAGATTTCACAAGGCCTCGATTGAGTCAGTTTACCCTTGATCTGAATGCTGGGCAAATTATTCTCTCTTTCACTGAAGTAGTGAATTATGTCATTTTTGATTCATCAAGCATTGCACTCCAAGATTCTCAAGGATCCAGTGAAATTTTTCAATTCACCAGTCTTTCTCTAATTCCATCCAGAGATGCTTTCAACAATCTCTCTAGTGAGATAATATACCAGTTTTCTGAAGATGATTTGAATGCTCTGAAACGTGACTCTGCATTGAGAACACCTGGTAGAACTTATGCTATTCTTAACAGTGATGCCACTGTAGACAGTAATGGGCATTCCCTCATAGGTGCACCCAATGGTTCAGCCATTATGCTTACAGTCACTGCAGACAGATCCTCACCTGTAATCACAAACCTCACAATGAACCTTGACATTGGAGAGTTCACTTTTACCTTCAATGAACCAGTGCTGGCATCCAGTGTTGATGTCATGAGTGTGGCATTATCATGTGATGGAGTTATGTTCTTCAATTTCACTCAAGCTACAGTAATCCAGCCAAATGACACAGTGATTTCACTGACTCTTTCCCCCGCCATTCTTCTTAACCTGCTAGACTATGTTCTAGGAAGAAGATGTGATACACTATATTATACAGAACGATTTGTATCAGACATCTTTAATAACTTCATTGTTTCAATCCCAACCCAAGCTGACAAGTTTATGCCTGATGTCAGCCCACCTCATGTTGTGAGTTTCAATTTGGATATGAACCTTGGTACTCTTCTTTTGAACTTTTCTGAAGCCATCAACTCATCAACTTTCAATCCGGAAGGAATTACCATCCAGAATGCTCAGAGTGGAATGTACAGCTATACCTTGAGGAATGGCTCAACTGGCATGACTGCTGGCTTACGGTCAATCTCCATTCAGCTGAGTCAGGAAGATCTTAGTGGTGTCAAAGCAACAAGAGATACTGCTACAAGGATGTCAAACACTTACTTTACAAACAGTGAAGTGATAATCAGAGACTATTTTGGAAACTATGCACAAGAAATCAATACCAGTTCAGCCATACAAGTTTCACTTTTCCAGGAGGATGTGGTCAATCCTGAATTTATTTCTTTCACTTTTGGTGCTCTAGATGGTCGAGTTTCTCTCTCATTGACATTTACAGAGGTGATTGATGCCTCCTCTATCAACATTTCTCAGCTAATTATCAGTTCTGAGTCAAATCTATCCTCCCCATCTGCAAACCAGTTTAGACTTTTATCATCAATGGCTCTAGATATAAACAGCAATGTTATCACCATCCCACTTAGTGATGAGAGTCAAACATCAGACCTATTTGTATTTCTCTCTCAGTCTCCCAACTTGGGCCAAATTGGACAGTTTCGAAATTCTACCTTTTTGTACTTCCCAGACGGAGCCCTGACAGATGCTCAAGGACTTCCAGTAATAGGTATATCATTCAACAATGCCACTCAAGCCCTTGAAGAGCCAGGCAATCTGCAACCACCTGAGTTGGTAGAATATAACTTCAACCTGGATAGAAGAAACATGGTGCTTGTCTTCAGTGAGGAAATACAAGCAGATTCATTTGATTTAACAAGGATCACACTCCGTAGCAGCCAACTTTCAACCTCTTTGGAATATACTCTGACTGGAGGGAATGTAACACAGATCAATGGTAGAAGATTCCTTGTACTACTTACAGACGATGACATAAATGGTATACTAGGTGTTGAAAACCTTGGTGTGTCTGATGCCACAACTTACCTGATGCTAGAGAGGGGCCTTGCCAGGGATGTGAATGACCTAGATGTCTTACCAGTTCCTGTTTCAAGGGCTATCCAAACTTTCAACTTTACTGCTGACACTAGAAGTCCTGAGCTGATAGGGTTTGAATTGAGCTTGAGTGGAAATGATCCTCTCATTTTAACATTCTCTGAGACAGTACTAGTAAGAACTTTTGATGTCAACTTCATCACACTTCATGGGGCAAGAAGAACTTCAGCTCGACGATTTACCCTAAATTCCTCAACATTGATCCTGACAACTAGTAACAGTCCAACCATTGAGCTCAGACTTACTGTATCAGACAAGGCTGACTTACAACAGCTTCCAGACATTGCCACTACAGTACAGAATACTTTTATGTCTATAACATTCAGAGCTGCGATGGATGTAGATGGAAATGCAGTGATTGATATCCCAGTTGAGAGTGCTATCCAAGCCTCTGTTGTTATACCAGACACCCTTCCTCCATTTGCTTCATCTTTTGACCTCAATATGAATCAAGGAGTTTTGACAATCAGAGCAAGTGAACCAGTGGATGCTACATCTGTTGATCCCTCACTCATCACATTACAGAATGCAGCTATGAATCCTACAGCCAATTTCACTCTTACTAGAAGTTTGTTGAATAGTATAACAGATTTCTCAATCCTCACTATCGGTTTAAGTCAAGATGACTTGAACAGCCTGAAAGCTGCTGACATATGTACAAATCAAACTGTCTGTTTTCTCACTTATGAAGATGGTGCCTTTGAAGATACATTTGGGGAACCAGCTGTGAATATAACAGTTGGATTGATGGTGACTGCTTTCACACCTGACAGCACTCGTCCAACTCTGAACCGGTTTGTTGAGTTTAACAGAGCAATTGGTCGTCTCTCTCTCAGTTTCTCTGAGACAATCCTTGCACAGTCATTCACACCAACAGGAATTACTCTTCAGTCATTAACATCTGACTCACCTGATATCAGGAGATTTACACTCACCAGTGGCTCTCTACTCTCCCAGAACAATGCTCTGACTTTATCAATAGACCTCTCAGAAGAAGATATGTCTAACATCAGATTAAATCCTTTCTTGTGCACCTCCAGAGGGAACTGCTACATCACAATGACCGATAGTGCTTTTACTGATGTCAGACAAAATCGAATACAGGAAGAAACAGTTGGCATTATTGTCACTTCCTTTGTTTTGGACAATATTCCACCGACATTGACCGATTTCTCACTTGACCTCAACAATGCTTCGTTAACTCTCACTTTCTCTGAACCAGTATCAGCTGAGAGTGTAAGAGTGTCTGGAATATCTCTACAGGCCAACATGTCTGCCTCTACCAGTTATAGGCTCACCACTAGCTCAACAAACAGCCAAAATGATAACGAGATCGCGATCGACCTCTCAGAAAATGACATCAACCACATCAAGTCCTTGGGTATTGGTTTAAGTGCTGACTCCACATTTATTGCAATTGACAGCAATGTAACTCGAGACCTGGCACTTATTCCAAACAGTGCTATGGCCATCAGTACATTGGAAGCACTTGCTGTACAGAATCATTCACCTGATGCCATTCCCCCTGAGGTATTGAGTTTGAGTTTGGACCTGAATGAAGGCATGGTCACTATTGTGTTTAATGAGCCAGTTGACACAGATAACATCAACTTTGGTGGCATAAGGATAACAACTGCTAACCAGACTCAAGGAGTGAGACTATCAGGTGCCAATGTTTCCTCTATTGACATTGCTGAAGAAGTAACAATATCCTTCGCACTTCTTCCTGAAGATATTATAGCTATTAAATCAATACCTGTCTTAGCTATGGATGCAGTTTTAAGGGTTACTGCTGGCTCTATTGCAGACATCAGTAATAATCCTACATCAACACAAACTGCCATAACAGCTGTTTCCATTACACCTGATACCACACCTCCAAGATTGCAGTCCTTCGTCCTCGATCTTCAATCCAACACATTATCTCTAGTATTTGATGATGTGGTGGATCCTGTGATGTCATTTGACCCAACTGGGATTACATTACAAAGTGGACCTAGTCGTGTCCCCTCTGAATATTACACACTCACAGCTGATAGTACTACAAACAGCTCAATTGGTTATGAGGTGAGAGTAGATCTAAACTCTGATGCTCAGGCTATCAGAGAAGACCTGACCTTTGGAACTAATCCTACTAACACATACATCACCTTGCTTGCCAGTACAATTGACACACCAGATGGAGAGGATAATTTTCCTATCACTAATGGTAAGGGAATGCAAGCTTCACGTGTCATATTTGACAGCCAAGCACCTGAGCTTCTTGGTTTCAATCTTGATGTCAACACGGGGACCATGGTATTAACATTCTCTGATGTAGTAGATATCAGGTCTCTGAACTTAACACAGATTGTCCTGCAAGATGCACCCATGGCTACTCCAGGACGTATCTATCGACTCACATCTGGAAGCAGTGCTTTGGCAGCTACGGAAGTCACCATCAGCCTCTCATCCACCGACCTTAATGGTATTAAGTCTGTCCGAAACCTTGCTACGTCAGTAGATAACACCTATATTACAGCCACTGAGCTGACAGTGCTTGACCTATCCAGAAATATGCTTATGCCCATTGAAGATGGAAATGCCACTCAAGCAACTCGTGTTGTTCCTGATACCAGGAGGCCATCTCTAATATCATTCATTCTAGACAGAGATAGTGGAATTCTCTCTACTACATTTAATGAAGTTGTTGATGTGTTGAACATCATGCCTGGTGAAATGAGACTACAGAACAGAGCTAGTATTAATGATGGAGTGACAACATCAGTTACACTCACTGGTAGTCAACTTGTCAGCAATGATATATCAGAAATTGTTCAACTACGTCTTCCTATTCCATCATTTAACATGTTTAGTAACAGCTTTGGTAGTACTCCACTCAACACACATCTTTCCATCAGTATCAGAGCCATCACAGACTTAAGCAACAACCCAGTTGAGGAAATTCCACCAACTGCTGCCTCTATGGCTCTCAGTGTTGTTCCTGATCAATTCCCTCCTTCATTAGAGTACTTTGATCTGGATTTAGGTCTCTCTATTCTTACTCTAGTGTGGTCTAAGCCAGTATATGTTGGTACACTACAACAGACTGGTGTCACTCTGCAGAATGCAGCACCCCCAACCACTAATGGACTGCCTTTAACTACAGATAGTACAACTTTTAGTTCAGATGGTGCTGTCATTGTCATCAATCTTGATCCTTCCGCAACCTTAATTTTGAGGAGACGCTCAGACATTGCCACATCCAGAGATGATACATATATCAGTTTGACAATGGGTGTGGTCTTGGATGTATTTGGCAATCGACCTTCCACAGAGATTCCTGCTGCTATGTCAAGACAAGTAAGAGTCTTCACAGCTGATGTCCTACCACCTAGAGTAGCCTCCTTTACCTTGGATCTTAACAATGGGCAGCTTCAAATCACTTTTGATGAAGAGGTTGTAAACTTTGATCCCAATGGACTACTGATACAGAATGACCCAGTAAACCCAACAGCTAATTACACTCTCCAAGAAAGCTCTTTTACTACCATCACAACCAATGAGGTTCTTGTTCAACTGGGTCCAAGTGACATTGATGGCATTACAAGTCAACCAACATTGGCATCTGACTCTACAAACACCTTCATTGTGCTTTTAAATGGATCTGTTACAGATTCCTTCATGACATCTATTGTCAATCCTGTGGTGTCATCAACCCAAGGTACAATATTGCCAGATGTCACACCTCCCACTCTCCTCAGCTATTCCTTGGATCTCAGTAGAGAAATACTTGCCCTTAATTTCTCTGAAGTTATCAACACAGGATCTGTGAACCTTGAGAACCTTATCATTCAGAGTGATCGGTCAAATATGCCTGTTGCTTCCTATATACTCACAAACTCAAGCATTATTATGGACACTTCTGGACGTACTCTTGAAATTCATCTCATAGGAACAGATGCTAGTGCTATCAAGGCCAACTCTAACCTGGCCACATCTATAGCCAATACCTACATTTCTCTCAGTACTCAGTTTGCCACTGATTATGGTGGTAATCCAGTTACACCCATTATTCAGGTGATGGCCTTGCAAGCTTCATTTGTTGAAGTTGATACCAGCAACCCTATGCTGAGGCAGTTTGTGATAGATCTGTCAGAAAATGCTATCATCCTCACATTTTCTGAGGCCATCAACATCAGTACTTTCAATCCACGGGAAATTACACTCTCAAGCATGGCAAATGGTGCAGGAATTGTACGACAAATCTCAGGAGGAACCTTCCCACCAGAAAATGCTGCTATTATTATATTATCTCCAACAGCTGCTGATATCAACTACTTGAAAGATCAGTCACTAATTGGTAATTTTGCCTCCTCCATCACTAACACTTTCTTGAGCCTAACTGCTGACACAGCACAAGATACATCCAATAATCCTGTAATGCCTATCCCACGTAGCATGTCGTATGCTGCTAGTGCAGTTATTCCAGATACTCGTGGCCCTGTGGTGGTTGCCTTCACTCTTGATATCGATAATGGAAACTTGAGTTTGCATTTTGATGAAATTATCAACATCACAACTTTCTCATCCACAGCCATCACTCTCAGAGCCAATAATGTGCTTGGTAGTGCTAATTACACCATCGCTACAGAACTACCTCCATCTTTGTTTAATAGTGGAACTGTGGTAACTCTTAACCTGTTAGCTAGTGACTTGAATGCAATTAAAGGTCTTGAGTTTTGCAATACAACTCAAGATTGTTATCTCACTTACCAACAAGGTCTTGTGGCTGATGAACTGGGGAATATAGCAGATGGCAGACTGGTGCCAGATGCTCTGCAAGCTGGTGAGTTAGGGATGGATATGAATGCTCCAAGATTGATTAGTTACACTGAATTTGATCTAAACCAAGGAATATTTAGTCTTATGTTCTCTGAGACAATGTATAGAGGCTCATTCAGACCACAATCCTTTTCCTTCAGAAATAGCTTCTCGCCACCAGCAACTTCATACACATTAACAGGAGGCAGAGTGGTAGATAGCACCACTCCAGTCATCCAGATACAGCTCTCCAATGAAGACCTTAACAACCTCAAAACAGACATCTCGCTATGCACAGGACCTAGTAACTGTGTGCCAAATTTTGATGCCAACTTTTTAACTGACTTTGCTGGTAACCCAGTGGAGCCTCTTTCAATAACAAGTTTTGATATCAGAGCTTTCTCCCAGTCATTCATATTTGACATGATTGGTCCAATAGTGTCCAGGTTTGAACTGGATCTAGAGATGTCTCAACTGACCCTCACATTTAACGAACCTGTGAACTTCGTAAGAACAAACCAATTTACCATTCAAAATGGATTTGCTTCAAGTAGGAATTATACACTTACAACATCAACATCACCTAACCCAAGTGCCACATCGGTCACTCTTGTGTTGAACCAAGTTGATACCAACAGACTAAAATCTACTGATGGTCTTGCAAAGAATGTTAATAACACTTACCTTGTATATGGACCTGATGCAGCAGTAGACTTCATCTTACCGAGTAACGATGCACAACCAAGAATAAATGGAGTTAACCCTCTGCAGGCTGCATTTGTACAGGAAGATGCAACAGCTCCACTTCTTGTTTCTTTCTCTGAAATCAACTTCAATCAGCTCACTCTTGACTTAGTCTTCAGCGAGCCTGTAAATCCATCCAGCTTCACTCCCAGTCTATTTACACTGTATTCATCTACTGATTCTAATGCTGAGATGTATACATTCACTGGTGGAGTGCCTGCATTAAGTCCTGACGATAATCTCTTCACCACCCTCAGAATTACTCTGGCTTCAGAGGATGTTTTGGCTCTCCAGAACAATACGAATATTGCAACAGAAGCTAGGAATACTTACTTACAACTGGGAACATCAAGTGTTGCTGATTTCAATAGCAATGGCATATCAGCTACCGGAAGAGTTCAGGCTGTGAGAGTTGTAAGCGATGTGTCACCTGCTAGATTGGCAGAGTTTACTCTGAATATGAACTCTGGTGAGATTATTCTTACATTCAATGATGTTGTGGTGGCCTCAAGCTTTGATCCTACTGTCATTACACTATTGGGAGATGACCAAGGAACTGATGCAAATAGTTTATATCAGATCAGTGGAGGACAGACTACAAGTTCTGATGGTTACATCATAGCACTGCCTCTGATTGACAGGGATGTTGAACAGATCCGGCTCAGACCAAACCTTGGAACTAGTATGAGTAACACATATATCTCCATTACTAATGACATTGTGCGAGATTTCAATGGGCTTGGCGTGATCTCCATTAATACCCCAGCTCAGCAAGCCTCAGAGTACATCAGAGACATGATTCCACCAGTTCTGAATAACTTCACTCTTAACATTGAGAATGGTACTTTTGAACTTTTCTTCTCTGAAATCATGGAACCTGATACCTATTCACCAGATATGTTCACATTCCAATCTTCATCCAACGACTCTAATAGGCCATTTAATGAATACACTTTAACTGGAGGAGTGCCATTCAGAGGTGACCCAAACACAGTAGTAATAATCCAGCTCTCAGACAGAGACATAAATGCTATCAAAATGCAAATCCTCCTTGGTACTGATGAGAACAATACCTATCTGGTTCTAGAAGATGGTGCCATTAGAGATACAGGTAACAACTCTGTCATCTCAATACCACCAAGTGATGGTCTTATGGTGTCTCTGCTGAGACCTGATGTTCAAGCACCTATTCTTGAATCTATCACTCTAGACCTGGATGAAGGAGCATTGTTGATAGAACTATCAGAAGCTATAAATTCAAGTGGAATTGAGGGGAGAATAGTCCTTCATAATGCACCTGTGATTGGACCAACCACAGAAGTAATCCCTTCATTAACAGATCCTACAGTCATAGCTGAAGTAGGATCATCCATTATTGAGATTCAATTATCAGATGGTGACCTGTCTACACTGAAAATGTCAAATACTTTTGCCACTTCCTCCAGTGACACCTTTATCACTCTTGATGTCACAGGCTTTACTGATTTTGCTGGTTTCTCATTGAGCTCAACTATTGGAGACAACATAACTACTCAAGCTATTAACATCACTGCTGATACATCTGGTCCAAGAATTGTGGAGTCTTTGTTTGATCTAAATTCAGGATTATTATCATTATATTTTGATGAACTTGCTGTAATCAGTTCATTAAATATTGCTGCTGTGTCTGTGGTTAATGCTGAAACCAGTGGGACCATTGTGCAATTGGACTCTCGATCTCGTTCAAACACAACTCAAGATGGACGAAGACTTGACATCATTATTCCTCCAAGTGTGGTTAACACCATCAACTCTGCTGGAACAGAGAGGATTGCAATCTCCATTGCAAATGGTTTTGTTGATGACATCATTAATAACCCATTCGCTCAAACAACTGTCACTCCAACACTGACAGAGGACCTAACAGCACCTCTTCTATTAGGATGGACTTTAGACATGAATTCTGGTGAACTGCAGGTCACTTTCTCTGAGGCAATTGATGCAGACAGCTTTAACATCAGTCAAGTTGCATTTGAAGATGCCTCACTGCCATCCGTTGTGTTTCAGCCTGATTCAGTCAATGTCTCAGTTCTAAATGAAGTCCTTTTTGTACAACTTTCACCAGAAGATCTCAATGACTTGAAGGAACTTGGAAGCATTGGTCTTGCAGTGCCCTCCACCTACTTGCGTCTTGATGTTGGAGCAGTTTCAGATCTGAGAGGAAATGTGATAGAATCTCTTCAACGAGCCATTGTAACACGCATAATTCCTGACACCATTCCTCCAATGATTCTCTCCTTTGGATTTGAGTACACAGACAATGGTCGTGCACCTGTTTCTCTAACTCTCAACTTTTCTGAGCCTGTGAATGTGAGTAGCATTGATCTTGGTGGTGTTACTCTGCATAACACTTCTGATAGTTCTGGGAGCTCATATTCTCTCACATCTAGTGCCCTCCCTACAGTTATCTCAAGCCAGGTTAGGATCATTTTGAGTAACATTGATCTTGCTGGAATACTAACAGTGGATGGTTTAGGTATTGATGAAACCCGTACTTATCTCAATCTAGTGGCTACAGCTGTCCAAGATGTTTCAGGAGTCATGATAATGCCTACAACACCATCGATGCTAATTCCAGTAACTCCACCTCTTGTTAATCTCGAACCTCCAACCCTCATTCTCTACACTTTCAATCTAGCAAATGGAAACATCACATTTGTCTTCTCAAATCCTGTAATAGCTGATACATTTGATGGTACTCGTCTGACCATTCAGTCACAGCAAGACTCTGCAGCAAATGCTTACACCTTTGTTGGAGGTACGGCTACTCAAGTAAGCAGCAATGTTGTTAGCCTCTTTTCCAACCAAATCGACATCTTTGGTATCAAAGGAGTTCCAGGACTAGCTGTAAGCATGGCAACCACATATGTCTCTTTAGCTGAGGGATTAATCAGAGACACAAATGGCCATGTGTCATTTTCTATCCCTTCAAATCAAGCAATCCAAACATCAGAATATACTCCAGAAATCAGTGAACCTCCAATGCTAAGGAGTTTCACAGTTGACATGAGACCAGATGGTGTCATTTTACTTACCTTCACTGAACCTGTGCTGGCATCATCTTTCAGACCAGAACAGTTTAGCCTACAAAACATGGAGAGTAATCCAACTAGATCTTTTGACTTCTCAAGTGCAGACCGTTCAAGAATATCTGAGAACTCAGCTGTGATCACTATTGATCTGTCATTCAGCGTGAGAGATGATATAATTCGTGCAACAGATATAGCCACAACACCAGACAACACCTTCATTTCTGTTCCAGCCACGGCTGCAGTTGACCGAGACAACAACCAATTGGTAGCCATCCCTAGGTCAAGTGCACTCCAAGCACTGACTGTAGCCAGTGGAATACAACCTCCTGGAGTACGTCAATTTGACTTGGACCTCAATACTGGTTTGATCAATATACAATTTGACAAATCAGTAACAGCCAGTTCATTCAATCTAACTCTCTTCCAACTTCAAGACAATAATGAAAATAACCCTTCTGTCTCCTATAGGCTAATATCAAGCTTTGTCAGTGCATTTGGGACCATCAATTCAATTCGAATATCTCTTACTCGTGAAGACTTGGACAACATAAAGAGATTAGATCTCTGTGATGATCAGAGTGACTGTTATCTGTATCATGAACAAGGAGCATTTGAGGATGTTTTTAGCACTGCTGCTCTCAACACATCAGTGCAAGTCACCAGCTACACTCCAGATATGGTGGCTCCTATACTAACCAGTTTTGATACATTTGACATTGTTACTGGAGAATTCTTTCTCCTGTTCGATGAGCCTGTGAATGCCTCCTCCTTTGATCCATCTCATTTAATGCTTCTCTCTCTCTTCTCGGTGAGTGAGTCTCTTAGCACATATACTCTGACAGGAGGATCAGCCAGAGCTAATGGCAATGGAGTTATAGTCCAGTTATCAAGAAGAGACCACACTTCCATTCAAGTTGATACTCAACTCTGCACATGGAGAGGAAACTGTTATGTTGCACTCCAACAGGGTACTTTTGAAGATCCAGCTGGAAATGGAAATGCTCCAACAACTGAAAATCCAAATTTGATTGTCAGAAGTTTCACTATGGATGACACACCTCCCAGTCTAGATGACTTTAATCTAGACTTGAATAGCAATCGTCTCTCATTGACATTTTCAGAAGCAGTTGATCCAAATACATTTGATCCTTCGGGTGTTACTGTCCTCAATGAACCCAATGGCACAGTTCAATATACACTCACTGACAGCACCACAAACAGTGATGCAGGAAATGTGATTATTCTTTCCCTCTTACCGACTGATGCAAATGCTCTTAAGGGTACCTCACTTGTGGATCCAATGTCTGCTGTCTATATATCACTTAACCATACTGCAATTCAAGATCTGGCATTTACACCTAACTCTGTGTCAGCCATTAATAGCACATCTCCACATGCAGGAAGTTACATTCGAGATGTGTCACCACCTATGTTCATTGGATTTGACCTTGATATGAGGACTGACTATCTTACACTTACTTTTGATGAGGTGATAGACCTTGAGAACATCAACTATCCTGGCATCATGATCACTGCTACAGAAGCTGGCACTCCATTTGTTAGACTCTCTCCTAGTACAATCATCTCTAGTATGATAGGTAGTCAACATACGATAGTAATTGAACTGAATCCATCTACTATTTCAGCTATTAAGACTACCCCTGGACTTGCCACCACTCCATCAAATACTTTCATTGCTTTCACATCCAATGCCTTCACTGACACATCCAATAACCCAAGTAGTGAAGTTATGCCAACACCTGTGGCAGCATTGGAAATTGATACCAATGCCCCCAGACTTGTAGAGTTTTCTCTTAACATGATAAGTGGTATTTTGGACCTGACTTTCAATGATATTGTAATGGCTAGCACTTTCAACCCTGCAGCCATCGTCCTACAATCTGGTATAACCAGAAGAACTAGTACATATTACCGTCTGACAGAGGTGAGTTTCACAAGAAGTGCAAATGGCTATCTAATATCAGTCAATCTCAACACTACTGACTTGATTGGCATAAAGGAAGCTGGAGGTATTGGACTTACCATTAACACAACATACATCACTATCCAAGGAGATGCTGTGGATGATCCATTTGGTCAGGATAACATTCCTATCACTGACGGGAAAGCTATCCCAGCTTCTAGTGTAACACCTGATGTTACTGAAGTAATGCTAACAAGTTTTTCATTGGATGTGAACAGTGGATCACTGATTCTGACTTTTGATGATGTAGTCAGTCCTACTAACTTGAATGTAAGTGGAATCACTATACAAAATAACATCAATGCTTCCATTGGTGAGGGCTATACATTGAGTGATAGCAGATTTAGCAGGATAGGTGCAGGAAATGAAGTTGAAATCATGCTATCTCCTGATGATTTGAATGGAGCTAAGTCTCTCCTTAGAATTGGGTCTACTGTTAATGACACATTCCTCAGTATTGTACCTAATACCATCACTGACAGCTCCGGTAATCCACTGATTGGAATTCCAGCTGATTCCTCACTGAGAGCTAATGCTTTCGTGACTGACACCGTTAGACCATCTCTTAGATCATTTGAACTGGATTTGAATCAAGCCACTCTTGATCTCACCTTTTCTGAGACAGTGGATGTCTCACTTATTGATGTCTCAGGAATCATGTTGCAAAACACTGCAAACATCACTAATGCTGGAAATGCATCTATCACTCTAAGACTTTCATCTGGAGTTCTATCTACCACAGTAAATGCTGATATTATACGCATTGGAATACTGGACACTGATTTCACCAGACTGACAATGCTTACTGAGCTTGGAACTCTAGTCAATAATACCTTCATCTCCCTTACTTCTTCCACCTTTAGGGATACTACAGGTAACAGACTTATCCCTGTGCTTTCTTCCAGTGCTCTCCAGGCCTCCAATCTGATCATGGATAACACCCCACCTCTCCTAAGAGGTATTGATTTCAGTCTTGACAGAGAAGTTATCATTCTTACTTTCTCTGAAGCCGTTGATGTTTCAACATTGGATCCAACGCAGCTCATTATTCAGGAAAACAGGAATATAACTGAAGGTGGCATTGTAAGGCGGCTTACTGGAGGGATAGGGCGATATGTGTCACCTCAGGTTATTGAGCTTATGCTGGATCTGGAAGATGTGAGGTTTATAAAGGCATCAGGTATTCTTGCCTCTAATGCACAGAGTACCAATATAGTCATCAATTCCAGTTTTATCATGGACTATAGTGACAACTTTGTGGTAGAGATCTCTCCAGAACAAGCAGTACCAACATCTCTATACACTGAAGACCAGTCTTCCCCATTGTTGCTACATTTTGATTTTGATCTCAGTAACAACACAATCACCATTGAGTTTGATGAGACCATCGATCCAACTTCAGTTAACATCACACTGTTTTCCTTCATAAATGCTAATGATTTGATAAATGCTACCTTTAGAATTCCACTGCTCAACAGTACCTTCACTGTCCTGGACAACTACACCATTGAAATTATGTTGGGTCGTGATGAAATCAACCAGTTAAGGGCAACTCCTGGATTTGAGACACCAAACACTACCTATGTACATGTCAGAGATGATACAGTTCAGGATATTTATGGCAATCAATTCAGTGCTCAAGCCATTCAAGTTGAAGAGATTTCTCCAGATCAAGTCCCTCCAGTTTTGGAATCCTACAATATAAACTATGACATTGGTGAGATTCATCTAACATTCACCGAGGTTGTTAATCCAAGATCATTGAATATCAGTGGCATTACCATCCAGAATGCTCCAACTTTATCATTAAGCAGTCAGTTTGTGAACTTACGAGACTCTGTGTCCACTGGAGAACCTAGTTCCATTCTCATCCTGCAACTTGGACCTGATGATGCCACCAGTTTACAGGCGATGGCGAATTTAGCCACTGAAGAAAGCAACACTTACCTAACTCTGACAAATGGTGTGATTCGAGATATATTTGGCAATAGTAATGAGGATGTGATAAGGGCTGAGAGACCAAGTGAAGTCTTAAATGACATGTCCAGGCCAATCTTAACTGGATTTGACCTTGATTTCAACAGCAACCAGCTTCTTCTGACCTTTTCTGAGACAGTTGACAGTTCATCCTTTAACCCCTCAGCTATCACTCTGAGAAACAGACTGTTTAATGCTACCATTTCAATACAACTAACTGGAGGAGTGTTTATACCAGAAAATGAACGGATAATTCGACTTGGCCTCGCACTAAATAACTTGATTGATATACAGGGTAGCACTGAAATTGGTCTCTTCCCAAATAACACATTCTTGTCCTTGGAAGCAGCTAGTGTGTTTGATCTCAATGGCTTCAATGCAACAGCCATTTTAGACAGTGCTTCCCTGAGGGCAACGGCAGTCATACCAGACAGATCAGCACCTGAGGTTATTGAATACGAATACAACCTGTTCAATAACTCAATAATCCTGACCTTTAATGAGCCAGTTAATGCAAGCTCTTTTGATGTTTTTGATATAACTCTCTATAGTAGTGCTGCCAATGCATCTACCAACTACACCCTGACCGGAGGGATCATAGTTCAAGAGAGTTTGGATTCTGTGACTATTATACGTAGTACCAGTGATGCCTTGGAGATTGATTCCAACTCTCAGCTCTGCACAAGATCTTTTAACTGTTTCATTGCATTGCCTCCAGGTGTTATATCTGATAATGCTCAGAATGAGTTTGTAGAAGAGCGTATTTTAGAACCTAATCAGTTTATCATTGATACAGCTAGACCAGAGCTGGTTAGGTTTGAATACTTGGATCTGAACACTGGAATAATTCGGCTAAATTTCACTGAAGCCATTAATCCTGAGCAAGTGCAATATGATCAGTTTACTCTGGTTAACCATTTCCTGCCTCGATTTTTGACATCTTCCCAAACTTTGAGAAGAGGATCTGTAGCAGCCATCAGCCCCAGAGGTAACATTGTAGACTTCTTACTAAGCAGGGATGACCTAACAAACCTCACCCTAAATCCAAGCTTATGTTCTTCTTCGTCAAACTGTTACCTGACCTTCACACAGAACTTTGTGCAAGATCTGACAAGTAATCCAATAGTACCTATATCACAAGCAAATTTACTACCATTCAACGTGAACTATGCAGCTCAGTTTGTAACTCCTGACACTTCACCACCAGCCATCATTGGTATTGATGTCAACTTCAACAACAATACTATCATTATAGAGTTCTCAGAGGCAATTAGACCATTCACTTTTGATGCTAGTGCTCTTACCTTTGTCTCTGACGTTAATAGCACATTCTCCTACACACTGCAGGCTAGGGATGCCAGTTTTGTTAATCCTGATCCCTCTTCTTTCCTTGAGATCAATATTCCTGACTCCACTATCAACAGGATCACTGCAACATGCCTTGATATGGAAGTGAACTATGAAGAGTGTATAGGTGTGGATTCAACATCTACTATGATTCTAGTGGGTAGAAGATTAGTTCAAAATGTTGCTGGTGTGGAGTCAGTAGATGTTCCTGAGCCAATACCACTGAGAGGATTCACTTCTGATACTACTCTTCCTGTAATTGTGGCTTTTGAAGAATTAGATCTGAATATGTTCACCTTAACAGTCAGGTTTAGTGAGCCTGTGAGGTTACCTGTCAATTCTACTTATTTCACTCTTCAATCAAGTAGTAATGGTGGTACTAATCTCACTCTTGCTGAAGCAACTTCCGTGTATGACATGATAGACCAAACTCAAATCATAATAACATTGGATCGAGATGATGTGAGAACTCTCAGAGTTGCCTCAGACATAGCTACTTCCTCATCTAATACTTTCCTCTCTGTGCTGGAAGGAGCAACTGAAGATCTTTCTGGGAATCCATCAAGGTCTGTGAGCTCTCTGACTGCACTCCAAGTCTTGAGTTATGTCCCAGACAACAGGCAGCCATCTCTGGTTAGCTTTGCTCTAGATCTCAACTTAGGTGTGCTAGATCTCAATTTTGATGAAGTGGTGGACACCAATACATTGAATCCCATCAGAATAACATTACTTGGTGATCCAAATTCAATATTTGATAATTCTACATATACCCTCACTGGTGGTACACCTCAGCTTGACAATGACTTCTCTGTGTCTGTTATGCTGACTGATACAGATCTCAATGAAATCAAGCGTAGACCATCTCTGACTAACAATGCTTTCATTGTACTTACCTCAGATACTATCCTAGATATTGCAGGAACTCCAGTTGTAGCAGTGTCAGCTACCAATCGATTTGCATCTGAAGAAATCATATCAGACATGACTTCTCCAGAGTTGATTGATTTCAGCATTGATTTGAATGTTGGTGAACTGATTCTGGTGTTTTCAGAAGTCATCGATGTAACAACGCTGAATGTGACTGAAATAACCTTGCAGAGTGAGGATTCTACTAATAGCTCTGACGTCACCAGCTTCACTCTCACTGGAGGGACACCAGTTCCAAACACAGCAGCTGTTTCCCTCAGTGTTATTCTCACTCCCCAGGATCTCAATGAAATCAAGAGGCTTGATGATCTGGCTACTTGTATCCAATCCAACAACAGCTACCTTTCAGCTCCTCTTGGCTTTGTCAATGACACCAGTGATAACGAAGTATTGGAAATACCAGAAGAAGATGCTCTGAGAGCTTCTGCTTTCAGACGGGATATGATAGCCCCAAGAGTGGACAGCTTTGATCTTGATTTGAATACTGGCCTACTAACACTCTACTTCTCTGAAACAGTCAACTCCTCTACACTAGTTGTTTCAGACTTTGGCTTCCAGAATGAAGCTAGAATTTTGATAACAGATGATGAAACAGCTTATCAACTCATTCAAGGTAATGTTACAACTCATACCTCAGAACTAGAAGGTGATCATGTGATCTTAGTACAACTCAGTGTAACAGACCTAAATGCCCTTAAATCTCGCCTGACACTTGGAACTGAAAGGGCTAACACTTTCCTCACTGTTCGGCAAGGTGGTGTGCTCGATTCATGTTCGAATATGTTAGCACCAATCAATAATTTTGGAGCTCTGCCCATCAATAACTTTACCACTGACTCAACAGCTCCCCAACTTGAAGCATTCAGTATTGATTTGACAAATGACACGATTGCACTCACATTCTCTGAAACTGTTCTCAGCACCTCTCTAATGGTGGGAGGTATCACTCTACTTAACAATGCAGGAAACAATAGAACAGATAATACAAGCTATACACTAATGGACAGCATGACCATGTCACTCAATGGTCCAATCATTACTATTGATCTAAGTTCAGCAGATTCTATTGGAATAAAATCTCAAACTAACCTGGCATTTGATCAAAACTCAACCTGTATATCCATCACAAATGCAACCATCACAGATGCTACTTTGATAGACGTAATACCCATCAACATCACAAGTTGTTTGCCAGTACATAACTACACTTCAGATACCGTACCACCAGTGTTAGAGAGGTTTGATTTAGATCTTGACTCCAACCAACTCCTTTTAACCTTCAGTGAGCCCGTTGAACCAATGAGTCTCAGGATTGACCAATTCACTATACTACAGAGAAACGGTTCCAACAATTTTGTCCGGCTCTCTTCAGCTGATGTCATCAGTTCACCAGGAGTAGTTGCTATTGTTAACATGAGCCAGACTGATTTAGATGCCATCAAGTTGAATTTGGATTTAGCTGTATCTCGTGATACCTCTTGGTTAAGCATCACTTTTGAGGCCATCAATGACACTGCTGGAGTACCAGTTGTAGCAATAACCTCTGTGGAGGCTCTACAGGTGCAGAACTACGAGAGAGACAACACACCTCCAGAAATTAGATCATTTGATGTTGTTATGATCAATGGTCGTCTACCTCTGATAATAATCCTCCACTTTACAGAACCCATAATCATTGAGACTCTCAATCTATTCAACCTTACAATCCAATCAGATGCAGTGCTAGGCACAGGAGTGATGTCTTACACTCTCACTAATGGATCTTTTAATCTCGAAAACACTTCCACTGTTTTTATTAATACAACTGAAACAGACTTCTCAGGAATAAGATTATTGCCTCCTCTTATAGAGGAAGTGAATTACACTTACCTCAGCATTCCTGATGGGGCCTTCTCAGACATTGAAGGTAATATTGGAAATGGCATTCCTGCTAGCAGTGCTCTCAGAGCTGATGTATGGGACCTGGACCTAACTGCACCTAATCTTTTGCGTTTCAACCTGGATCTGAATTTGGGTGTCATAGTTCTGACATTTGACCGAAATGTTGATCCTGATACTGTGATCTTTGAGCAGATAACTGTGCAGAATGCAGCCACCATGAGTACCTCTAGCTACACACTCACAGCTGGCAACAGCTCCATGAGGATTGGAGAAGGGGAAAATGTGGCTGAACTGAGAATTGGTGGCATAGATTTAAACCGACTCAAAGCTGATAACAGATTGGCTGTTAGCAGAGAAACATCATGGATTTCAGCCCTTGGTGGTTACATCAGAGACAGTGATACAGACAACCCAGCTAACATCGTGCCATCTGACAGGGCCATCCAAGTGAACCAGTTCACTCCAGACTACACCAGACCTGAACTGGCTTGCTACACTCTCTTCCTCAATTCTGGTATCGTGATACTCACCTTTTCTGAGTCAGTCAGAGTGTCAAGTTTTGAAGCTGATCAGCTCACTTTTCAGAACCTTGCTTCTTCCCCCACTGAAGTTTTCACCTTGTCTGGTGGTATGGCTAGACAGCCATCAGAGGACACGATAGTTCTGGAGCTTGACCCAACAGATATCAATCAGTTCAAAACTCTGACAAACCTGTTGACTTCTGAGAACAATACCTTCCTTTCTGCTACTTCTCAACTTATAGAAGATACCAGTGGAAATGCCATGCAACCTTTGAGAGAATCTGATGCGTTCCAAGTATGTTTCTTTGCCCAAGATGCTGACAGACCTTCCATCATTGCAGCTGAGCTTGACTTAGCAATGAATGTCTTGATAGTCACTTTCAATGAGACAATTAACTCCAGTACCTTTGACCCAACAGGAGTGACTCTCCTCAATGCAAATATAAATGCCACAGTGAACTTGACTCTCAGCAGTTTGACCACAATAAGAGGTGAACTGACACCTGTGGTCAATCTTAGGCTCTCCATTGAAGATGTGTCTGCTATAAAGGAGGAGCCTTTGCTGTGTACTGTGGACAGTTCCTTTGTTAATGAATCTAACTGCCTCCTTATTAGTGAAGAAGGTTTTGTCATGGATACATTAGGGATGCTGGCTCTAGGTACAAATGAGTCACAGCCTATTGCTATCACACCTATCTCACCTGATGTCATTGGTCCTCAACTTCTATCATTCAGTGTTGATCTTGAGGAGAGAATTGTGAGTTTTACATTTGATGACACAGTGAATTCAAGCAGCATATTCCCACAAGCAGTCATCTTCCATGACCATGTTGATCTTCCCTCTGCCAACTATTCTCTCACTGGTGGGCAAGTTCTGAATGACACTGAATCCTTTGTCACTTCTCTTCGTCTCACTGATTCAGACTTCATCAACCTGCTCTCTCTTGATATTTGTACAAATCAGCAGTCATGCTATGTTCAGCTACTTAGAAGCTCTTTCATAATGGACTCCAGCTTTAATGCATTCAGATCCTCAGGAGTCATGCTGAGAGCAGCATCTTTTGTAGCAGAAACCTCTAGACCAATTCTGTTAGACTATATTCTGAATATTGAGGAAAAGATTCTGAGCCTACACTTTGACACAACTATCCAACAAGCAATTCCAAAAACAAACATTTATTTTGTGTCTGGCATTTCAACTTGCACTTACACTATTTTAGTGAGCTACAGACTAGACCTTGAGGATAAGTCAATTGTAGAACATGATCTAGCCTCTCTACAAGAACTTGGTGAGTGTTTGAAATGCCTTGGTGGGAACATAACCCTCAATCTTGATGATGGTACACATTTAAGTACCGGAAACCTCTTGACTCTTAATGCATCAGGGATATTACCATCTCGGTTGATACCAGATGTCACTCCACCACATATAATGTCAACCACATTGAACCTAGATAATGGCACAGCTACTGTTTGCTTCAATGAGTCGGTGAACAAAGAGCTGATAGATGCCACAGCAATTACCTTTTACACTGACTCCATCCAAGTTGAAGGCATTGAGTTGACTGGTGGTATTGTCATTAACCCTGATTGCTCCTCATGTGTTCAACTTAACCTTTCACTACCTGATCTAGTCCAGTTAAAATCCACACCCCTGCAGTATGTAACAGTTGAGGCTGGCTTTACAAGGGACACTGCAGGAAATCTTTTCAATGACACTCTCAGGGAACTGATAACAGTTTTCACGGCTGATACAACTCCACCTAGATTCATAGGATTCTCCATAGATCTTAATAATGGGGAATTCAATGTGACTTTCAGTGATGTGATTAATATCAACACATTTGACATATCTGCTTTCTCTTTCCAAGATGCAGCTGATGCTAATGTCTCATATACTCTGTCATCTTTCACAAACATCACTACATATGACAACTATACTATTGTGGTTCATTTGAGTCCACTTCAACTTATTGATCTCAAGACACTTGCTGGAGTGGGGACAAATATCAACGACACCTTCCTGACTGTTGCTGCATTTGCTATAGATGACATTTTTGGTGAAGATGTTGTAGCAGTGACCGATGGGAAAGGTATACAGGCTAGTGTTGTAGTCGAAGATACCACACCTCCAGATATTCTCTCTTTCAGTTTGGACATGAACATGGGTATCCTCTCACTTGTTTTTTCAGATTCTATGGATCTAAGCACATTCAATATCAGTGGGATAACTTTACAGAATGCTATTAGTGTTACTCACCCTCTGGATTACATTGTACTGAGTGGAGGCATGATAAGAAGATCACCAATCGATACTAGTATACTAGAGATTACTATCACGGAATCTGACTTGAATGACATCAAGCGCAATGAGAACTTGGCTACTTCAGAAGCTACCACCTTTCTATCAGCTCTCTCTGAAACAGGAGTAGATGCAGCCTTCAATGATCTCAATGCCATCCCTAGGACGGCTGCTCAGCAAGTAGATATGCTAGTTAATGATACCACTGGTCCAACATTGAGGAGATATGAGTTGGATCTTAACACTGGCCTCTTAACTCTCACATTCTCTGAGACTATCCGTCTATCAACTTACACACCAGCTGGAATTACCATCTATAACTCTCAGAATGGTTCTCTGGCATCTGCAGCACATCAGTTCACTGGTGGGCTGGTCATGGGTGAAAACAGAGCCATAGTTACAATTATGCTCTCACCATTTGATCTCAACACACTCAAGTCTATCTCCAGTTTGGCTACAACAACTGGAAATACCTTTTTGGCTATGAATTCTAGCACATTTACTGATATGAGGTACAATCAGGTCACGGAGATAGATGTGTTTCAGTCTCTACAAGCTGCATTTGTGATGAGTGATATGAGAAGACCTATCTTGTATGACTTCAGCTTGGACTTGAATACAGGAACAGTGACATTCAACTTCTCTGAGTTTGTAGACCCTGCTACATACATGCCATCAGCAGTCCAACTCCAGAATACAGTTGACAATACAAACATCTCCTTAATCCTGACTGGAGGTATCCCATCAAGTGTAGTTGACATCTTTACAATTAGACTCTCACCCAATGATCTCTATCGAATCCAGAATGAGACCCTTTTGGCTGTTTCAGATAGTACTACATTTTTATCTGCTAGTTCTAACTTTATTCGAGATGCATCAGGGAATATGGTGATTCCAGTATCCAATACATCAGCCCAAATATCAACACAGCTAACGCCTGACAGAGAAGGTCCTCTTTTGACAGACTTTTTGCTGAATCTTGATACGAACATTCTTGAGCTCACGTTCAATGAAGTTGTCAATGTGGAATCACTTGATCTCACACACATATATCTCCAAAATAACAGCACATTTGAAGACAGTTCTTCATCCCTTGCCCTCAACAGCTCAACAGCCTTCAACTATAACCATTACATCATCACAATCAGGCTAAGTGACGAGGACAGGGAGAGAATTGATGTAGACACATCACTTGCTGTTAACATGAGTAGTACCTTCCTGAACATCACATTTGATGGAATCCAAGATATGAGCAGAAACTCTATTGAAGACTTCAATCAATCAATTCAAGTAAGACAGTTTGTTGGAGATCGAACTGGTCCTCAGATCAATGATTTCTTCCTCGACCTTGATAGTGGTGTATTTGATATATTCTTCTCTGAAGCCATCACAAATTTCCGATTGAGTGATTTAAATATTACTTCATCCAGGAGAAATCTTCCTATCAGTACTCCCATCCACAGACTCCTCAGTACTCCTAACCCATCAGTGCCACCTCAGTCAGTACTCACTTTTCAACTGAGTTCTCAAGATCTGAATGCACTCAAATTTGATCCATTCCTGAGCAGTAACAATGACACAGAAGTGATTTACCCCATAAACTCTTTTGAAGATGTTTATGAGAACCCAACTCTTGGAGGACGAGTTAGTCACCCACCAGGTCCTGATATGAACCGTCCTGCTCTACTTGCATTTGATTTGGATATGAACTCAAACACACTCTCACTTACATTCAATGAAACTGTAGAAGTTGGCTCCATCAATCTCTCTGCATTGACCATTCAGAATAATGCGACCAACCCCACTAGTTCTGTGCGACTTACAATGCCAGAAAGACAGACACTTGTTGGATTCTCAGTTGTGGAAATAGTTCTCAGAACAGAAGATGCTGACAGAATTAAAGAACTTCAAGATCTTGCTGTCAGCAATGACACCACTTTTATTTCACTAACTGATGGATTTGTGAATGATACAGCACTACCAATGCCAAATGTGAATGTGGAAGTGTCTGGTTTGCCAGTGTCCATTTACAATCCAGATGTGACTGAACTACAGTTCCTTCAGTTTGATTTGAATCTCACATCTAACATTCTGAGTTTGTATTTTGATGAACCAGTTGAAATATCTAGCTTTAATGTTACAGAGTTGCTGTTGTTGGATGTGGCAAATAGCAGCGTGACCTTCTCAGTTGAGGATGCTGGATTACCTCCAACCAATACAAAGATGGTTGAGATATCCTTTTTGAGGGAAGATGTAAATATTCTAAATATCTTACCAATATGTAGAAGTCATCAAGATTGTTATTTGAACCTCACTGATCTTGTCGCTGTTGATACTTCAGGAAATCCCGTAAATTTCACTGTCTCTCTTCCCACACGAGTTAACACATTCTATAGAGACACTGTCCCTCCAGAACTTGTTCAATTCCAGGAACTAGATCTGAATGAAGGTCGTTTAACCCTACTCTTTGATGAAACAGTATTTGTAAACTCCATCATGCCAACCTCACTGAACCTGACAAACTGGTATGAGAACAGGAGGCGGACAAGAACACTCCAACTTGACCGAAATGCCACCATTATATCATCAAATGGACCTGAAGTTGTCATTCAACTTTCAAGAGATGATCTTAATGCCATCAAGCTACCCAGTAACAGGCTCTGTATTGATGAACAGTCTTGTTGGATCAGATATGATTCTTCTTTCCTTCAAGATGCTGCTGGTAACCAGGTAGAAGCAGTTATTGATGGAGATTTTGATACAGCTGAATTTGTTGATGGTATTGTAGCGGACAGGACTCCACCAATCCTTCTTGGCTTCAGCCTGGACATGAATGCTACCATCATATTCTTCACATTTGATGAAGTAGTGGACACCAGTATTCCTTTCTTCAACCCCAGAGTCCTTACTATTCAAGATGCTTTTAATCGAAGCTCCTCTGTCACTCTATCCACTAGTGCAGCAGACAACCTTGTGAATCTATCTCCTCCTACAGAGCTGGTTCTGAACATTAGTGATACTGATGCCATTTCACTGCAGGAAAATCTGCAAGTTGCCACTTCTATTAACACTACTTGGTTAGTGTATTCAGAGATGTTTGTGGCTGATATAGCTATGAACCCAATCCAACCCATCTTTGACCAGATCAATGCCACCATGGCTAATAGCTACATTGCAGATGCTATTAGACCAAATGTAATAGCATTTATCGAGCTCTCCTATGTCACCAATTCTTTCAGTGTAGTGTTCTCAGAACCAGTCTTGGCAGATTCTTATGTTTCATCACGTTTCACAATCCGTTCTCAGCCTCAAGGTGGACTGGAATACAATCTGACAGCTGGTAATGCATCCTTGGTACCAAACAGCAGAACATTGATGGTCTTCTTCTCAGAATTTGATGTGACAGAATTGAAGAGAACAGATGGCATAACCAAGAGTATACAGAACACTTTCATTGAGATATCTGATGGAGCAGTAACAGACTCAGCAGGTAATCCAGTTATTGGCACAATTGATAGCTCTGGTAATCCAATAGCAATCCCAGTGGCTTCCTACTCTCCAGACATTGTACCTCCATCCCTGACATGTTTCTCTTTGGATCTAAACACTGGTTTTATGCAGCTGACATTTGATGATGTTGTAGATCCTGACACTTTCATTCCAGGAGAATTAACACTAATTGAAACTGGAAATTTCTCTGCATCTCAGCCAGAAAACCAGTTCCGATTCACAGCCGGAAACTCTCCAAGTCCTAATGGCTTTGTTGTGAACTTCACCATCCTTGAGTCTGACTTAAATGAAATTAAACAGAGAAATCTTCTTGCAACTAGCATGTCCAACACTTTTATTAGAGTTCTCCCTCTTGCAATCATGGGCACAGGAGGGCTATCAACAACACTCAAGATTCTGCAAGTCTGTAACTTTGTTCCAGACACAACTTTTCCTTTCTTAGCTAGTTGGACATATGATGCCACACATGGGAGTATTTCACTCTTGTTCTCAGAGGCTGTGAATATCTCATCACTTGATCCAACTGGTATTTCTCTACAGAATTCAGCCATTATCTCTTCTAACTCACAATATTACTCCCTGACTGGTGGTAGAGCTTTCCCTAACAACTCTAATGTCATGTTCCAGCTCTTCCTTAATTTTGAAGACCTCAGCTCCATCCAGGAAAGAACTGATCTTCTCACTAATGTCAACAACAGCTACCTAGCTTTGAGAAATGCCTCAATCTTTGATCAGAACAGAAATGAAGTAGAAGAGATTCCTAGATCCAGTGCTATTCAAGCCATTCAGCACAACTCTGATATGGTCAGTCCAAGACTCATGTACTTTACCTTTGATCTCAACGAAGGAGTGTTGCTCCTTACATTCTCAGAGTCTGTGAATGTTTCATCTTTGAATGCTTCTCTGTTTACACTATCTAATGGTGCAGATACCACAGCAGCTGGTTATGTGGAATATACACTAACTGGAGGAAGTGCTGCTGTGAATGACACTGAGTTAGAGATGATGGGGATGGCAGACCATGATGTTGTGATTCGATTAAGTTTAACTACTCCTGATCTTAATGCCATTAAGGCACAATCATCTCTAGCTACAGAGATAACAAACACAAGGCTATTCTTTGAAAGTGGAGCAGTTTCTGATGCCAATATGAACAGAATAGACCAAGTTAGGGCAGCTGAATCATATGTAACCCTTGAGTTTACAAATGACACAACTGATCCTGAATTGGAGATGCTTGAAGTAAACTTAAACAATGGTGAGATTTTGTTAATCTTCTCAGAAACTGTTAGTGCAGATTCCTTGAACTTCAATGGCATTATTATTATTGATAATAACATTAATAATACCGTCAATTACACTCTGACCAATGGAACTGTTACATCACGAGACAGCACAGATATCTACCTCACTCTCTCTAGGGAAGACATTGATCAGCTCAAGATTATGCCTCAGATATTCACAAGGAGACGAAACACTTATGTAATTCTTGACACAACAGCCATCACTGATACAAGTGGGAACAACGTTGTAGGCATCCCACCCTTACTGGCAATTAGAGCTGCTTTAGTTATCAGAGATGTCACACCTCCAGAACTGGAGTTCTCTATATTGGATCTAAACAGTGGAAACCTTACACTGTCTTTTAGTGAGAGTGTACTAGTGATGAGTCTAGATACTACATCTCTTACCATTAGCAATGGCCGACCTGGTACCTCTAACTTCACCCTTACAAGAACCAGTCTTTCACAGTCAATGGATGGCCCAGATATCATCATACAAATATCCCGTACTGATCTCAATGCCATTAAGAGAATAACCAATCTGGCCATCAGTCAACAATCTTCTTATCTGATTTTCAGTGAGGAACTCATTATGGATACGAGTTTGAATCCAGTGCTCAATGTGTCATCTAATCTAGCTAGTATTGTTGATATGTACACACCTGACATCACCTCTCCAGCACTTCTTGGATTTGACTTGTCTCTCACAGATAATATAAGAAGGCCACTTCTCTTGGATATCCAGTTTACTGAAACTATCAATATCTCATCTGTCAATGTTACAAGTTTCACACTGCAGTCTGCAAGAGATGCCAGTGCACTCCCAGCAAGATCTTACACTTTGACAGGAGGAAATATCACTCAGATAGCAGATGATACAATCCGGATAGCAGTCTTGGACAGTGACTATGAAGATATCATTTTCAACCAAATGTTCCTAACATCAAGGGACTCTGTCTTCCTCTCCATTGGTCCTGGTGCAGGAACAGATAATTCCAACCTTCCTATTAATACCATCCCAGTCAATATGGGTGAGCCTGTACGCCTGTACAATGTGGATCTCACTTCACCTGAAGTTTCTTCATTTTCTCTCGACATGAACACTGGAGTTTTGAGTATAGTGTGGAGTGAAGATGTGCTGGTCGATACCTTGGTTGTAAATGCTATTTACATTCAGGATGACATGACTATAACTGATAGCTTCCGAAGACTGAACAATGCCACTGTGTCATATGGTAGTAATGAAAGTATTACCATCATAGAAATCTCACCATTTGACCTGAACTCAATAAAGAATGATCTCAACTTGGCCACTAACACCTCTAACACTTTCTTGGCTATTGATATGCGTGGAGCCATCTTTGACCTCGCTTCCAACCCACTTCTTCCTATACCAAGGACTTCATCTATACCTGCATCTGAATTCATCTCTGATCAAACCAGACCTGAATTACTGGAATTTGACATCATGCTAACTACAAGGATTTTAACTCTCTATTTCTCTGAATCTGTGTCTCCATCTTCTCTGGTCATCAATGGGTTAACTCTTCAGAATAAGAACAGGCAGCCTACTCAAGGAATTGGAGTGACTTCAGGTGCCACTAACTCTATAGAAGGTACTATTCTTCAAATAGATATCTCAAATGATGATATCAATAGACTGAAGCAGAATGAAGATCTCTTCACTTCAAGAAGTAACAGTTACCTAGCTATTGCCTCTTATACTATTACAGACACAGCAGGGAATCCGGTAGTCACTATTGCACCTTCTGATGCAATACAAGTGAGTGACTTTGATAATGACACACGACCTCCTAGATTGGATGAGTTTATATTAGACCTTGATGCCAGAGAACTTATACTCAGCTTCTCTGAGACTGTTAATGTGTCTACATTTAATGTTTCTGGGCTTGTTCTGTATAGTGATCGGTCAAGGACAGCAAGGCTCAACTATTCACTCACTAACAGCTTCACAGAGAGCATGAATGGACCAGTGATAACAGTAGATCTATCAGATGAAGATTTCAATGAAATAACACGCTTGGAACTATGTCAGAACATGAATGAATGTTTTTTGACTATTGATCAAGGCACAGTTACCGATCAAAGTGGACTACCAGTGAATGAGATTCAAATAGAAATGGCCTTACTTGTGGAAGATCTGCTATCAGATGAAACTTCTCCATTTGTGGTGGAGTTCAGTTTCTTTGACTTGGCAGAAGGGACACTTAACATAACATTCTCTGAGACCGTTGCTATAGATTCCCTGAATCTCACCTCTCTCACTTTCCAATCTCTCTATGAAAATCCTCTTCAAAGTTATACTCTTACAGGGGGTAATACTACCAGTCTGGATGGAAATAGAATACACATCACCTTGACAGATCAAGATCTTGTAGCCATTCAAGAGAGGGAGAGTCTCTGTCATGTTCAAGGTTCATGTTATATCACATTCACATCTGACTTTATATCTGACAAGGCAACTCCACCCAATCTAGTGATACCGCAGCTGTCTGGAGAAGCTCCTGGTCTTATTGCAATGGGATTTGCTAGTGATAATCGACCTCCAGAGTTAATATCATTCATTTTTAATGCTGCAGATGGAACTATTCAATTCTCCTTCAGTGAACCCATAGATGTCGAAGTGTTTGATCCAACAAGCATCCGCTTCCAGCCAGCTAGAAACTCCTCCATTTTCTATTCACTAACAGGTGGTTTACCAGTCACACCTTCATCTGATACCATCGTATTTAACCTCACCAGGACTGACTTCAATGCAATCCAGGCTTTGAGCTATATAAAGAATGTGACAGACACATTCATCAGTATTGACTCCAATTCATTCAGAGATGTGTCCCTTGTACCAAATCAAATTGAGCCAATAACAACAGACAATGCCCTCAGGGCACTGGATTATTTGGTGGATACCATTCCTCCCAGAATTGAGTCCTTCTCTCTTGACCTGACAGCCGATCTCCTCACTTTGACCTTCACAGAATCAGTTCTGACATCCACTTTTGACGCTGGCCTGATAACACTGCTTGGAAATGCTTCTATTTTGGAATCATTTGTGCCACTAACAGGTGGTACAGTCCCACCCACTTCTAACATTGGTTCAGTCACAGTCCAAATCAACCTGACACAGCCTGACTTAGTGCTCATCAAGACAAACCCATACTTGGCTCTGTCTGAAGATACCACATTCCTAAGTGCTGAATCAGGCTTAGTTATGGATACAGCTGGAAACAGTATGCTTGCAGTTAATCAGTTGAGAGTTAGCAGACTTATACTGGACAATGTTCCTACAACTCTAGTAGCATATGAGCTGGATGTTAACACGGGATTCATCATGCTTACATTCAGTGATGTGGTTGATGCAAGCACTTTTGTTGTTGAAGGAATTTCTATTCAAGATTCGCAGTATTCAAGACCAGAAAATCGTTACACTCTCACTTCTTCCAGTTCAACTACAAGAGTTGATGGATACTATGTCAACATCACCATTGGAGCCATCGATCTCTTTAGACTAAAGACCACACCTAACGTTTCAACCAGCCTCAGCACATCCTACCTCACCTTGTTTGCTTTTGCAGTAGATGATCCTTATGGTATAGATGTCTTGGCCATAACCAATGGAAAAGCACTTCAAGCAACCAACTTTACAGCTGACACAGACCCTCCTGTTTTAGAGGCATTCAATGTTGACATGAATGAGGGAGTAATCACACTTATCTTCTCAGAAGCTGTAGATGCTGATACTCTGCAGTTTAATGAACTGTCTCTTCTCTCTGATGAAAACATCTCTCAAGCTTTAAGTTCTTTCTCTCTAGACACCCCGACATCCATAGAGCAGAGTCAAGATGGAAGGATACTTGCCATTTCTCTCTCTGTATCTGATATGAATGCAATCAAGGCTGATCTCAACTTGGCAACGAATGATAGCAATACTTACCTGCAGTTTCCCACGGGGTCCATTCTGGATGTTGTGGGTAATAACTTCACGGGATTACCAGGTGGACTTGCTATTTCAGTCAACAATTTCACAAATGATACATCGCCACCTTCTTTGTTGGCTTATGTCCTTGATATCAACGAAGGCCTGCTAATTCTGACATTTAATGAGACAGTCATGATTGAGTCCATCAACACAACTTTAATTTCATTCCAGAATAGAAGAGTTTTTAACTCATTCACAGCAGCATATACGTTTCGTTCTAGTTATGCTGAAGGGAATAACTCAAATGTAATAACTCTAGTTCTTTCTGATGATGATCTGAACTCTCTTAAGATCTCAAGAGAGTTAGCAGTGGACACTGAATCCACATACATCTCCATCGCATCCACATTTGTGGTAGACATGAATGACAACTTTGTGATAGAAATTCCTCAGCACAATGGTATTATTGCCACTAACCTCATTCAAGATGAATTAAGTCCAAGACTTGTAAATTTTACATTTGATCGTGCTCCTGGCTACATTTATCTCACTTTTGATGAAGTTATTGACTATGATGTTTTTGATTTCACACAAATTACCATCTCTAATGAATCCACCACTACAGGAAGGAGCATTTTCTACACACTACGAGATTCTGGTTTTATCTCACCAGACACTGCTGAGTACCGTCCTGTTTACAGAGTACAACCATCGATGGATGATACTAACAACATCAAACGGATTCTTGGACTGGCACTTGATGAGAATAGCACATATATTATTCTTACTAACCTCACTACAATGGACTATTCTGCTAATCCATTGAACATTTCTGGCAGTGAAGGTCTACAAGCTCTGCTAGTAATAGAAGACACAGATGCTCCAATTCTTACATCTTTTCTATTCGATGCCAACACCGGTATGTTCAGATTAACTTTTGATGAAGTGGTCCGGGCTGATTCTCTCAACATCTCCAAGATAGTGTTTGTTGATTCTTTCTTTCCCACAACCAGTTACACCTTAACTGGAGGTAATGTATCAATTGAAAATGACCTTGTACTTACAGTCACCCTAATTGAAGAAGACTTGAATGCTATAAAAGTTGACACAAACTTAGCATCAAGTGAAAATAACACATACCTTGATTTAGCCAATGACACTGTCTTTGACACAGCTAGTAATGGACTGATTGGATTCTTAATGCCACAGCGTATATCCATGTTCTCGTATATACCAGACACAACTAGACCTAGACTTCTCTCCTGGAATATCTCACTTGATGAAGGAACTGTGTATCTCCTCTTCTCTGAAGCTGTTAATCATCTAACTCTTGATGCCTCCATGATGAGATTCCAGAGTAATGCAACTCTTTCTTCAGCTACACAAGAGCTGTTTCTGACATCTGATAGTTTTACAAACACATCTGATGGAATACAGCTTGTGGTTAATATCAGTCGTGGAGACTTGGATGCCCTGAAGGACAAGACAATGCTTGTTACTGAAGTACGAAATGCTTATCTCTCATTCTTCAGAAGGTTCATTAGGGATATGGCTGGAAACAGAATATTTTCCATATTTGAAGATGATGCACTTAATGCAGATACTGTGTTCCCTGATGTAACGAGACCTACCCTTGAGGCTTTTGACCTTTATCTTGAAACAGGCATAATAAGTTTGTCTTTCTCAGAAACTATCAATCCAACTACTGTCAACATCACAGACATCACATTCCAGAGTGAAGGAGAAGCCCTTGGTTCAACTACAATGTTCACAATTACCTCCTCTAGTTTATACAACCGAATTGACTTTTCCATCATAGAAATAACTCTGAGTCTCTCAGACTTGAACATGCTCAAAAGCTTTTATGATCTAGGTACGGAGAGGAATAACACCTTCATCACTGTTCTGGCTTCAGCTGCTGAGGATAGAAGTGGTAACCTTTTGGTACCTATTACACCAAACAATGCCCTTATGGTCTCAGAATTCCAGTCAGACAGGTTAAGACCCAGGCTAGTTTCCTTTGAAGTTGACTTCAACAGCTACAACTTCACCCTCTCCTTCAACGAGACAGTTAATATTACAGCCCTTGACTTGATGCAGATTGTGATCCTTGATGCCAGACCACCAGCCACCAATATTACATTCAGACTCACTGGAGGAGTGCTCAGAGATGATATAACACCCAGTGATGTATTGGTTATCAACTTCCTCAAGGAAGACAGAGATGAAATTGTCAGGCTACCACTCTGCACAGATGATTCAAATTGTTTCCTTATCCACACCCGGGACTTAGTAAGTGACACTGCAGGTAACCCTGTCATTGAGATAAACAATACTAATCCACTACGTCCGACCGAGTATACCACAGATACCTCTTCTACCTTTGTCACTCAGTTCACTGAGTTTGATCTTGACTCAGGTGTGCTTACTATACTCTTTGATGAAGTCATCAATGCCTCCACTGTTCAACCAACATCACTAAGGTTGCAGAATTTCTTGGTTACCTCTAATTCATCTGTAATTCTCACTGGTGGTAGGGTTTTATCAGAGAATGGAAACTCAGTCACAATAATGGTCACCAATGATGATTTGAACAGAATCAAGGCTATTCCTGACCTCTGTACAATGTCTAATAACTGTCATCTCCGGCTGTTCTCAACCTTTGCAAATGATACATTTGGAAATCCTATCTCACCTGCAGATGATACCAGCATTCTTGATTTATCCTTCAGGCCCTTCCCACTTGTACCTGACACTACGCCACCATCACTGGTGTCATGGGATATCGATCTGACCAATGAAAACATCATTCTCTACTTTAATGAGACAGTTGAATCAACTCTTTTCTCCTCTAGGTTTATTTCATTGCAAAACTCTAGGTCCAACTCTACCAGCAGACTCACCCTGAGGCCTGATATCCGTCACACCTTGGAGCTACAACCTTACATTGAATTCCAGATTGTGGACAATGTTGATTTCACAGCTTCAGACATTGTAGCCATCAAATCACTGGAAGATCTTGCCACTTCACAGAACAACACCTTCATCACTTTCACTAGTGATCTTGTAAGTGACACCAGCAGAAATCCAGTGCAAGCAGTTGGAGAAAATGAAGGGATAATGGTTGATGTGTTTGAAAGAGATATTGTTTCACCGGAGTTGGTAGCATTTAGCCAGCTTGATATGAATGAAGGAACACTTACTCTCTTCTTTAATGAACCTGTTAACATCAGTTCAATCCTCTTTGAAGACATCTCTCTTCACAACAGCAGTACAGGTGATGGTTCATTCAATCTCACAGGAGGTAATGTATCCTATGTTGTAAGCACTAAAGAACAGATCAGGATTATTTTCAGCGATGTTGACCTGAGAGGAATCAAGTTACGACAAGATCTAGCAGCAGATCGAGACTCTTCATATCTCTCATTTGAAGAAGGATTCATATTGGACATGTCTGGAAATGAACTCTACAGTGGAAATCCTGTATTAGGTGTGTCTAGAACAACTCCTTATCAGGTGATAGCTGGAGGTTACATACCAGACACAACAGGCCCAGAGTTAGAAAATTTTGAACTTGACATGAACACAGCTGAGCTGATACTAACATTCAATGATGTAGTGGATGTAGACACTCTCAGGGGACAGTTCTTCACTCTTCAGAACAATGAAGACATTGTCAATCCAATATTGCTCCCAGCTGAATCTTACACTCTGACAGGAGGCTCCACACTCAGTAATGATGAATATATCATCACAGTGAACATCAGAGAGAATGATCTCAATCGAATCAAAATGCTCTCTAACCTTGCAACAAACATTAACAACACCTTTGCTTCACTGAGAGCTGATTTTATCAATGAAGTTGCCGGAAGCAATGTCAATCCAATACAGGATGCAAGAGCTCTTCCTGTGTCTGAGTTTAGACCTGATATCACTCCACCAACTCTCACTAATTTCTCCATCAACTTGAATGATGGGGTTCTTGTCTTGATATTCAGTGAAGCAGTGAATGTAACTTCCCTAGACTTGACCCAAATCACTCTGCAGAACACCATGAGTGTAGATGATGTCACTGAAAATTACACTATCACAGGAGGAACCCCTACACCACTAACAACAGGTGTCATCATAACAATCTCTCTCTTGAAATTTGACCTTGATAATCTCAAATCTATGACAATGCTGGCTACTAGTGAGAGAGAGACAGACACTTACCTCTATTTGAGTGAGAACACTGTTGTAGATATGAATGGCAACTCCATTCTCCCCATTAATAGAACAAATGCTCAGCAAATATCTTCCTTCATGGCCGACATGACACCACCGGAGTTGGTGAGGTTTTGTCTGGATCTCAACAGTTCTCCTAATCTCCAGCTGTTTTTCAGTGAAACTGTGAACATATCATCTTTAGATCCATCTTTTATAACATTCCAGAATGCTCCATCATCACCATCATTTCAATACCCCCTCACAGGTGGAAACGTTACATCAGAAGATGGTATTACTGTGCAAATTGAATTCACAACAGATGATTCAAATGCTATCAAGCGTATGCGTAGTCTAGCAACTTCAGCTTCTGACAGTTACATCAGATTCAGAACGGGTATGGTTTATGACAACAATGCTCGCAATCCTATCTCAGAAGTGACTGAAAATAATGCAATTGCTGTCAACTCTTCATGTTATATTAGTGATCAGACACCTCCCAGACTTACATCCTTCGATCTCAACCTCAGCAACGATACAGTCATTCTTTATTTCACTGAAACTGTGAGCACACGAGAATTTAATGTCACTGGAATCACTCTCATAGGAGGAAGGAGTAGGTTTAGTGCTCAGCGAACTCTGACAGGATACAGGCAGCTGCTCTCTGTTGACAGTCACATAATTACTTTTGTACTGTCCTATGAGGATGCCAATTTCATCAAGAACGAGAGTCTACTTGCCACCAACCACAACACAACATACATTGTGTTGGATAGCAGTACTGTCTTTGATATGAACGGAAATGTCATCGTCGATATTGTTGCTGAAAATGCTGTACAGGTAGCTGACTTTGTTGGTGACACTGCTAGTCCACGGATGACTGCATTTGAGTTTGATCTAGACAGTGGAGAACTGACACTCTCTTTCACCGAGACTGTTGATGTTGCATCACTCAATGTAACACAGATCAATCTCCATGATCAAGCAATGTTACAGCATACACTCTCTAATGAATCATTCTCAGCCAGTCCTGATGGTCCTGTGATTGTAATAAGTTTATCTGATTCAGATCTCAATCGTGTAAAACAAGTTACCTCACTAGCTACAAATGCAAATAACACATTCCTCTCTTTCTCTGAGCTGTTGATCACTGACACATCTTTCAACCCAGTTGAGGCAGTCATGACTCCAGTTCGTGTGACACGATATGTTGCTGATTCTACTAGACCACAGCTAGTATCTTTCAGACTGGATATGATAAATGCCACACCTCCACTCCTCATCGTATTGACATTCTCAGAGACTGTCCAATCAAGCTCTATCAACACTAATCAATTTGAACTCAGAGAAACAGAACTATTAAACTCCTCCCTCTCAGCTTTTAACCTTACTGGTGGGAATGTAAGCACAGATGATTCCACTGTAATCACTATCACTGTATCCAGTGAAGACCTTGAGGCTATTCGACAACTCCCTCCTCTTGGACACTCTGTGAGGACAACTTTTATAGCTATATCAGAAGGTTCCTTCACAGATATGGCTTTGCTACGACCTATTCCTCAGGTATTACAGACAAGTCTCCATGATGCTGATCTGGTACCACCATTTGTGGATCGGTTCAGTTTTGATCTTGATGCTGGTACAGTGGTACTCACCTTCTCTGAGAACATCACTTTCTCAACACTTGTCATCTCGAATATAACACTTCAAAATTCTATGTTTGATTTCACTGAAAACCTCACACTAGGTCAAGGCACAATTGCTAGTGAACTCACTCCCAGAGAAATCCAGCTAACTCTTTCTCCAGATGAACTCAACGAATTGAAAAAATTAACGGAACTTGGAACAGCACCTGACACCACATATATTTCCCTTGAAGCTAATGTTGTCAATGATATAGCTGAAAATGATGCTTTGGCTGTGACAGGATTAATGGTAACTGAGTATACTCCCGACACAACTAGACCACAACTCTCCTCATTTGATCTCAACTTCTTTAGGCGAGAACTGACTTTATACTTTACAGAAACTGTTAACTCTTCATCCATCAACCCAATTGGCATAGCCTTTACTAACAATGACACAACTATATATAGGCTGACAAATGGGATGGTTCTCTCTGATGATGGTCCTGTGGTTGTATTCCTCATATCAACTTCTGACAAGAACGGCATCAAGGCTCTTCCTGATCTTGCCATTTCTCCTAATACAACTTTTATTAGTTTGAGAACAACAGCTGTTTCTGATAATGCTGGAAATGTTGTGGTCCGTATTACCTCTAGAAACCCACTGCCAGTGAGCAACTTTACAGGAGATTTAGACAAACCTTCACTCCTCTCCTTTGATCTTGATATGAACAATGGCATTCTTGTGTTGCATTTCAATGAGACAGTCAATGTTGACACTTTGTTCATTGATAGATTCACCTTACAAGATAACACCACACAGCAGATTAACCATACATTCACTGACAGCAGTGTACAAGTAGAAGATTCACCTGATGTGCAGGTTACTATCAGCATCTTTGATCTTAATGAGATAAAGCGAAAAAGATTCTGCACTTCTAGGGAGAACTGTTATCTTTCATTTGAAGATGACTCTGTGAGAGACATGGTTGGCCAGTCTATTGATGGAATCCCAGATGGCCGAGCACTGCAAGTAGATATGTTTGTGAATGATACAAGAAGGCCCAGGATAGCTGAATTCACTCGAATTGACCTTGCTGAGGGATTCATTACCATAGCTTTCACAGAGATAATGAATTCCAGTTCTTTTGAACTCACTGCAGTGACTCTCATGGATTTGTTTGATACAAATGTTGCCAATTACACACTTACAGGTGGTTCTGTAATTACTTCAGACAGTAATGTGATCTTATTTGACTTATCTACAGAGGATGTGCGTAACATCCAAGCCAATAACTACCTCTGTACACATCGTGGAAACTGTTACATCAAGTTCACAGAGAACTTTGCTTCTGACCTCTTGGGCAACCAAATTGAGCCTGTCGTGGATGAGTTTCCTGGTTATATAGTAAGGAACTTTGGAGTAGACACCATCCAACCTCAGCTACTCAATTTTAGTATAGATATGAACTCTGGACTCTTGAGCCTAACCTTCAATGAGCCAATAGAAACAACCTCTCTAGATTTTACTGGGATAACTATCCAAGGTACACCAAATACTACAGACCCTGTCTTCCTTTATCAGCTGACAGGAGGTCAGACTAACAGTCTTGATGGATCAATCATTGATATTAGCCTTGATCCCAGTGATTTGAACAACCTGAAAGGTTCCCTCTTTGCAAAGGATGCTAACTCAACTTATATTTCAGTAGAAGCTGGATTTGTCACTGATAATGCTTTTATTCCCAACAGAGCTATTGAAATTTCGTCAGAGAGAGCTCTGGGTATCACTGATGAGAGCTATATTGAAGATACTACGGAACCACTTCTCACTGAGTATACACTTGATATGGACAGGGACCTCCTGATCTTAACTTTTAATGAACCTATCAACCCCTCAACAATAAACTGCCGTGAGATCACTTTGTATAACTCTTCAGATGGAGAAGGATCCAGGCTTACACTATCTGGATGTAACATCTCTTCTGACCCTGACTTGTCTGGTATGTTAGTCATCACTATTAGCCTAACAAGGGAGGACATTACTACTCTGAAGATCGACCAGCAGTTTGCCATCTCCACTGATACAGTATACATCTCCTTCTTGATGTCAACCTTCAATGATGTAGTTGGCAATCCTGTGATACCAGTTAACTTTACCCAGGTTGCCACATTTGTCCCTGATCAGACCAGGCCCATCCTACTCTCATTCACCTACGACCAAAATCTAGGACAAATAGTCCTCACATTCAGTGATGTGGTGTCGGCTGGTACATTTGATGCAACAGCCATTACCCTCCAGCATAGCAGGGAAAGAGAAACTGGACGTACATTTACTCCATCCTCTGATAGTACAACATCAAGTCCAAATGGATATGTAATTACTGTAGATCTCTCACATTTTGATCTGTTGAGGTTGAAGTCCAACACTGGAGTTGCTCGTGATGAGAATGACACTTACATCACCATTGCAGCTTTCCTCATTGAAGACACCTCTCAGATCAATATAGTGCCCATTACTAATGGAAAAGGAATACAAACAGAACGTTTTATAGCAGATCTTGATCCACCATTGCTTAACAATTATACACTGGATATGAACACAGGCAACATAACACTCACTTTCTCTGACACTGTCAACCTCACAACTTTCAGTGCACTGGGCTTGATCATTCAAGAAGCTGTTAATGCAACAGTTGATAATTCTACTAGCATCCTGAGGCTAATGGAGAGCTTCTCTTCAAGATCATTGAATGGTCTGGAGATAATGCTGAGTATTAACACTGAAGACTTGAACGAACTTAAGCGAAACATCAACCTAACTACATCTCCTGATAACACTTACCTTGTGGTTGATAGAGGAACTGTTCTGGACTTAGCTGGCAATGAGTTGAGAGAAGTGAATGATTCAGAGGCTAGACAGCCTAGTATGTTCATTCCTGACACAACTGGTCCTTCTCTTGAGAGATTTAACATTGACCTAAACAATGGAGTCATTACTCTGACTTTTAATGAGACTGTTTTTGCTGGAAGTATTGTAGTATCTGAGATAACACTGCAGAGTGATGCATCAAATCCCTCTGAAAGTTATACCATCAGTGCAGGTGCTAGAAATTCTGATAATAACAGTACAGCAGTGGAGGTTTACCTCACGCAGGAGGACATAAATGCCATCAATATACTCCGTCTTCTAGCCACTGAAGACTCTACTACTTTCATTTCCATCAATGAATCTGTTATTGTGGACATGAACGGCAATGCGGCATTCTCAGTCAGTCCTAACTCCTCTCTTCAAGTAACCAACTTCACTAGAGATGTAACTCGGCCCCAGCTCTTGTCATACCATGTCAATCTAGATTCTGGTATCATCATGTTCCAATTCTCTGAAGTAGTTGACTATTCAAGCTTTAACTCTACAGAGATAACAATTCTCTCTACCTCCATTAATGATGAAAATGTCACCTTCTATTTGCTGACTTCAGGAAGGGTGCAGCCTGTTGATAATTACACTCTTTATCTTCAGTTCAACATCACTGATCTCAATGAAATCAAAAGGCTGAGAAGTTTGGCTGTTTCTCGTAACACCACATTCATAGCATTTGGATCTGGATTGGTCACGGATACATTTGAGAATTATGTTGTGAACATAAGTGAGTCAGATCCTTTGAGAGCTGAGAGATATTTTGAAGACCAGACTCCACCTACTGCACTTGATTTTATTCTGGATATCAATGAAGGCATTCTAAGCCTCACTTTTGATGAAACAGTGAATGCAAGCACACTTATGGTGACTGCTATTACCATTCAGAGTGCAGAAAGATCTCCAGTTGAGTTTTACACGCTCCAGTCCAGCCTGTCCTCTCTGAATGACAGCACAATTATACTCATTTATCTAAGCCAGATTGACTTAGATTCTGTGAAGTTATTGACTTTGCTTGCCACCAATATCAATAATACTTACCTCAGTCTGAGTTCCAATCTCATTCAGGACATGAACCGTAATTCATTCCAAGGCCTAAATTTCTCTGGTAATCACCTACCTGATATTTCCCCACCTGAGCTAATCAGTTTCATATTTGATGTCAATAATGGGATGTTGGTGCTTAACTTCAGCGAAGCAGTCAACACATCCAGTCTAAATGTCACTGGACTGACCATCTATTCATCTGCTAATACTACCCTTAATATAACTTCTAGCTACCGTCTCAATGCAACCAGTGGAACAACTGACACAAATGCTAAACTATTCAATGTAACCATTTCCAATGATGATTTGAATGCCATCAAGGCTGATGTGGAATTGAGTACAAATGAAAATAACACATTCTTGTTTGTTGATTTTGGCACTATTCTAGATATGGCTGACAATGCTGTACTATCTCTACTAGAGCCAGTTTCTGCAGATAACTATGTAGAGGACATCACTCCCCCAATGCTCTCTAGTGTTCTCCTTGATTTCAATGATGGTTCCTTGGTCATGACCTTCTCTGAGACTGTCAATGCAAGCACCTTTAATCCAACTCAAATCACTCTTCAGGGGGAGCCGATTAACCCACGAGCATCCAGGACTCTAAATATCAGAGGAGGACAGTCTACAACTGAAAATTCAGTCATTATTACTCTCACCTTGTTGGATTTGGACCTCAATCATCTCAAAGACTTGATACCAATATCCTTCACAGACCAGATAAACTCATACATCTCCTTCACTAACAGCACAGTGCAGGACATGAATGGAAACAGTGTTGTGGCTTTACCACCAAACAGTGCTCTTAACTTAAACATTATAGCTGATACTACTCCACCCGAAGTCCTTGGGTTTGATCTGAATATGAACAGTGGAACACTCACCATCCGATTCTCTGAGACTGTTGACAGATCTCAGTTTAATGTCAATCAGCTATGGATACAGAACAATCAGTTTAATGCCAGTGAAGAGCAAAGGTTAAGTCAACTAGCACCACGTGTTAACTGGAATCTCACAGATGTAGATATCACCTTGACATCTGAAGACATCAATGCTATCAAACTTGTTGAAAATCTAGGCACCAACAACACCACAACCTATCTTCGTTTCATAAGCACCACTGCTGTAGATACTAGTGGTAACAGACTGGTTATTCTCAATGAAACAGATGGCTTGCCAGTTGCTAACTTTACACCTGATTCTACACCTCCTCATTTGGTCAATTTTGATCTTGACATGGATGGAACAGTAGATCAACCAACCATAACTCTTACATTCTCTGAGCCTGTGAGAGCCTCCAGTATCATGTTTGAGACTATCACTATCCAATCATCTGAGAATATATCCATGGATGGCTCTGAATATTATACCCTTACAAATGGAAGTGTGACCAGTGATAATGGCTTGGAAATAGATTTTGATATCACGTTCATTGATTATGTGAACATCCAATCTAGAAGATCACTTGCAATTAATGATATGAGCACTTTCATCTCATTGGAGTCTGATGCTGTCTTAGATATGAACTTCATCCCTTCATTTGATGTACCTGATGAAGAAGCAATTGTAGTCTCAAATTACCTTCAAGATAACACAAATCCTTCTCTGGAGGGATTTTCAATTGATCTTAATGTTGGTCTCCTGGCCCTGACATTCAGTGAAGCAATGGACTCTGCGAGTGTTGGTAGAGGGACCTATCTTCTTCTCAGTGAGCAAGCTGCATCAGACATTGGTACAAACAGCATCAGGTTTGATGGTGGACTAAATACTAGCATGTTAGACTGGTATATTGTGAACATAACTCTTAGTTTTGAGCAGCTAAATCAGCTGAAACTGCAAGCTGATATTGGAGTCTTCACTAGCAATGCCACATCATATCTTGTTATCTTGGTTTCCATGGACCTGCCTGTTGACACAGTAAATTTACCTGTGGATCTCATTCCAGATACAAGTGCCCTCCAAGTGTCTGAGTATGTTGCTGATAGCACACTTCCAACACTCACTCAATTCTTGTTTGATGCCTCTGGTGTGGATGGAATTGTGACACTTGAGTTTTCAGAACCAGTAAATGTATCATCTCTGATTCCAACATTGATCGAGTTCCATAATTCAGAACTTAATGATACCTCGACCACCATAGTTCCTCTTACTGGTGGGACACCCATCACAACAACATCTGGATTAATTCTTCAATTTGTTCTCAATAACAATGACTTCAATCTTCTGAAAAGCCTTACTGATATAGCCACAGATGAAAATAACACCTTCATCTTTCTGAGATCTGCAGCTGTAAGTGACATGTATGGAAATACTATATCTGACAGTAACAGGCAAACCATCCAGGCATTTGAAGTTACTATGGATAACACTAACCCAGAGTTAGATTCATTTTCCTTTGACCTCGATAGTGGTACTCTGTATCTGACATTTAGTGAGACAGTAAATGTCTCAACCTTTAACACCAGTGAGCTTGTATTGCAGTCAGATCCGATGTCTCCGCAGTTTTCTTACCAACTTACTGAGGGAGAAGTGTCATCAGAGAACCAGCCTATAGTTACAGTTAATCTGACCATCGATGATATAAACCGTATCAAAGAGATTCGAGGCCTGGCAACATCCTACACTAACATCTTCATCTCTGCTAGTCCTGCTACTGTCTTAGACATGGTGGGCCTGAACCTAACTGATACTTCACCAAGTGTCGCTCTTGGTCTTACTGACATCAGTGACTTCACACAAGATACAACAAGTCCAATACTTCTGTCATTTAGTTTGAACCTCACCTCTGAAGAACTCTCCTTAACATTTGATGAAACTATTTCCTTTGCAGATATAAATTTGAGACTATTTACTCTTCAGTCTGAAGAAAATGGTACCTTTGTAACACTGACCACTTCCTCAAGTGTCTCACAAAATGACTCCACAGAGATTGTGATTACACTCAGTAACTCTGACTTAAACAGAATCAAGTTTGACACCACTTTAGCTGTTCAACTCGAAAACACCCAACTTGTCCTTGCTGTTGGAGCTATCAGTGATATGGCAGGAGAAATGAATGAAAGACAAATTCTAAATGCTACTGCTTTCTACCCTGACCTTGTATCACCATCTTTAGAGACATATGTATTCGATCTAAATGTTGGTCTTGTCAGACTAAATTTTGATGAAGTAGTGAATGTGGAATCTTTGAATATTTCTGGCTTGAGCTTCATGAATCGACCTAATGGATCAGTCATCTTTAAACTGAGGTCTGTATTCACCAACAATACAAATGGAACTCGTCTTGATCTCTTCATCATTGATGATGACTTGAATGCCATTAAAGAGAACACATCACTTCTCACCTCCATGAGAAATGCATATCTAGCTTTGGAGCCAATCTTTGTGTCTGACATGAACAGAAATCTTCTCAGTGAAGTTTCAGGGGTGCAAGCTGCTGTCTTTATTAATGACACGGAACAACCCTCACTGATCAGATTTGACCTAGACATGAACACAGCTCAATTAAGACTTCTCTTTTCAGAAACTGTCAATACTAGCAGTTTTGATCCAACTGCTATTACTCTACAGCAAGAAATGGACTCACAGTCTCTCAACACTCGATACACTCTAACTGGAGGATATCTCTTGAGCATGGACAATAGTATTGAGATCATAGTTGTGATTACAAACAATGATTTGAACGTCATCAAAGCCAGAGGAATTGCACAGGATAACGACACAACTTACTTGGTTCTCTCAGAGTTGGCCATTCGTGATTTGAGTGTGTTTGCACTACCAAATAATCCAGTTTACAACGGACCTGGAGCAGCCATTGTGAATGAGTATATTGCTGATATGATTGGTCCTGTTCTCCTCAATTTTACACTCAATCTCACTTCAGAGACACTTGATCTTACATTTGATGAAACAGTAGATGTCACCTCACTCAATACCACTCAATTTACTCTGCAGAACACATCAGGTTTGCCAATTCTTGAATCACACACTCTGACTTCATACAGTACCACTGACTCTGAATTCAGTCCCATTATATTCATCCAACTTGATGCCAGAGACCTAAATGAAATCAAGCGACTTGTGAACCTTGGTACTCAATTAGAAAACACCTTTTTGTCCTTCACTGAGGATGCTGTTTCTGATGTAGCTGGTAACTCTGTAGCTGATAGGTTGCCAAGTGATGGTTTGCGGGCAATGGCTGTGTTTGGTGATGAAAGGCAACCATTACTAGAGATGTACACACTGGACCTCAATCTTGGTCTTCTAATGTTGACGTTTTCTGAGACTGTACTAGCAAACAGTGTGGTATTGACAGATATCAGTTTACAAAGTCATCGATCATTCAGTGTGGACAATGATACTTCAGTTTACAACTTCACTGGTGGTTCCATCATATCTGATGATGGACCAGTAATAACCATCTCTCTCTCTGAATTTGACCTAAATGAGATTAAATTGATTCCAACATTGGCTTCTGGTGCTGGCAATGTGTCGATGGATACATATCTCACTCTTAGATCAAGTGGTCTGACTGACAGTAATGGAAATCTAGTGGTGGAGGTTCTTCCTTCAGATGCTCTTCCAGCAACTCTCTATTTCTCTGACATGAGCCAACCAGAGCTTCAAACGTTCAATTTTGATCTGAACACTGGAATAATCACACTCATATTTAATGAAGCTGTCAATGGATCTACACTTGATCTTGAAGGTGTAACACTGTATAACACCAACGCAACTAATGCAACATCTTACACTCTGACCAATGGCACTGTTATCCAAGTTGAGCAGACATCAGTCACAGTTCAGTTAGCAAATACTGATCTAAATAATATCAAATCTATTGATGATCTTGCAACAATCACATTTATAGCTATTGATGAATCATCAGTTCTTGACAATGCAGACAATCCAGTTATAGGTCTATCTCCAGAAGAAGCTGTTTCCATTACTAATCTAACAAGAGACAGCACACCACCACAGCTTCTTGGTTTTGATCTTGATCTCAACACTGGAGAACTCACACTATCATTCTCTGAAACTGTGCCTGCCTCAACACTGCAGGCTTCAGGAATTACTCTACAAAACTCTAAATCCTTGAACCTCTTACCAGAAAACTCTTCTTTGTTCTTCACACTCATTTATAGTGAAAATGTGACAACTTTAAGCAACACCGTGTTAGTCCTTCAGCTTAATAACTCTGACCTCAATGAGATAAAGAGGAAATCTAGACTGGCCTCATCTCCTACCTCCACCTTCCTGAGTTTAAGTGAAGTCACTGTGAGAGATTCCAGTGACAACAGAGTTACTCCTGTTTTTAGCACCAACGCTACTTCTGTCAACAACTTCACTGAAGATTCCTCACCACCTGAGCTGATGTCTTTCAATGTTGATTTGAACCGTGGCCAGATTGTATTCCGATTCAGTGAAACTGTTAATTCTTCTACCTTGCAACAATCTTACTTCACCCTGCAAGACAGCTGTCCTCAGACTACCATTATGGACATAGTAAACAGCTCAAACACAAGTAACTCTACCAATACCACTCATTTCAACACCTATACTCTAACTGGAAACTAACTTACTGAAATTGGACTTTGAGACTTTGGATATGGAAATTAACTATTTTGAAACCTAAAAAACATTATAATATATATATTAGCTGTTGTTTTTGTTAGAAACTTATTACATTATGTGTTGCAGATACTTTGCTCTTAGTATTATAATTATTATTATTATTATATTTATAAGCATAATGCATGGGAAGCGCGCGAAATTTATTGGGCGCATTTTTAAATCCAGAGTGACTATGAATAATTCAGACATGGAGATGGCAGAGAGAGTTGGAGCGGTACTGAATGACACCAACAGGTCCTTAGCGGAGAGATTCAGAGCCCTCTTCACACTCAGAGGTATGGCTACTCCCGAAGCCATTGATAACATCTGCAAGGGATTTTCTGATGAGTCAGCTCTCCTCAAACATGAACTTGCTTATTGCTTGGGCCAAATTCGGGACAGCAGGTCCCTTCCCACTCTAGTTAGGGTGCTAGAAGATAAGACTGAAGCTGTTATGGTTAGGCATGAAGCAGGTGAAGCTCTGGGTGCTATAGGAGATACAAGTGTCTGTGATGTCCTTTCTAAGTATGTCAATGATACTGCATCAGAAGTATCTGAGACGTGTCAGTTAGCTCTGGCAAGGCTGAACTGGCTCAGGGATAAAGATGGTGGTTATTTTAGAGATAGTAATCCATACATGTCAGTGGATCCAGCTCCTCCCTCTTGTGATGGGGACATTGATAAATGGGAAAGGGATTTGACTGATAAATCTAAGCCTCTTTTCCTAAGATATCGTGCCCTGTTTTCTCTCCGTAACCAAGGAGGAGATAATGCAGTACAAGCTATTGTCAATGCTTTTCATGACCCCAGTGCTCTCTTCAAACATGAACTAGCCTATGTCCTGGGCCAGATGAAGAATCCAACAGCAATTCCTGGTTTAGTAGAGAGGCTTAAAGATGTGAAAGAAAATCCGATGGTTAGACATGAGTGTGCAGAAGCACTGGGTTCCATTGCTAATGAGGAGTGTCTGGAGACTCTGAGGGAGTTTTGTAAAGACAGGGAACAAGTCGTGAGAGAGAGCTGTGAGATAGCACTAGATATGTATGAGTTTGAGAAAGGAGATGATTTCCAGTATGCTAATACCATCAGTGAAATCACAAAGAAATGACTGTGAAATATTAATTTTAAAAACTCAATTTTTAGCTGAAAAATATGCCATGTGACACTACAACTTTCTACTTTCCTTCATCTCATAGTATCAATATTCATGATTGCTGAAGTTCATAACTTATAATGATAAATATAATACTTCATGAACATAAATATCTTTCTATGTCCAACTTGTTCTATATTATTATGTGTCTAAGGATATCTATTTCAGGAAGTTGGGTTTGTTAATGTTATAAAAAATGTTCATCTCCAAGAATTTCCTCACCATGGGCTCAGACTATATCTTATTTCCAGACTTTACATAATCACAGGATATTTAGCTAGCAGCAGATATATATCAAATCCTGAGCCTAAATTGCAGGGTCACAGAGATATTATATTGTACAGTTATTGTGTGTGAATATTAATAGGTTAAAATCATCTATTATAAAGACTGTAGTGACCAATAATCTAACAGTCAGCAATACAGTCACACAGCTAAAGTTCATCCCTAAATGAGTATCTTGATCTGGCAGGTGCCAACTTCTTGAATGTACTCTCTGGTGGACTCTGAGGAACAGATCGTCTTTGCTCACCTTGAGTTTGGGAATTAGGTTCTTGTTGGGTTGGCTACACCAAAATCCTTAACATTAATAACTACAGCAGTTATTAGAATGGACTCACTTGAGGTGGGTTATGGAAATCTTTGTGTAATTTTCCTGAATGAAGGTCAGAGATGAAATCATGAATCTTTCCTGGGACACTGCACATGATTAAAGGGGAAGGAGGGGGGGTGTGGGGGGAGGGAGAGAGAAGAGGAAGAGATGGAAGGGAAGGTAAAGGAACGGAGGAAGAGACAAAGGAAGCAATAAAAGAGATGAGTAAACCAATCTCTTTACTCACTGTATGTCCTGGAAGTTAGGGAATACATACATATGCCGGAAACTGTCAATGGCCAAGACTGGAAGATCCTAAGAAAATCAGCAAAAGTAAACAAACAAACAAACAAATATTTGATGTTACCTTTTTATGCTTTCCTAAGTGGTGGAGAGGGTGAGCAAACATTACTCCATCAGCTGTCACACAATTAACACTCCCTGCAGAAAATATAGAGAGGACTCTCACACTCAATACAGGAATAGTGGGCTCTCATACCCAATACATAATACCACCACCACCACCAGGGAATAGAAGGTCTCATACCCTATTAGAGGGCTCTCACACCTAATACAACACACCACTGAGTTACTAAGGGATAGAGGGCTCTCATACCCAATACACCAAACCACCGAGTTTCTAGGGTATAAAGAGGATATACTTCAACCAAATCCCAAAGGGTGACATCATGATTGGAAATTTGGGATGAGGACAATTCTTGACGACTTATCAACATGTTTACTGATTACAGCATCATCTTGTCCTGGGTTCTAACACCACACCCACCCACCCCTGACCACACCCACCTACCCACCCCTGTGTTCTCTTAGTTCTGCCTCCACCCGTTGCTTGAAGAGGTCCTTTGTTGAGGTATCATCTGGGGAATAAAACAAGATCAACAAGGGCAACCCTTCCTCTGTCATCTCTTCTCCATTTTGAAAGGTGATTTCCCTCACAAGTGGGATACAGTGCTCAATGATCCAACCTCTCATACTAGTGGCATCCTCAAGACTATTGGTGTAAAGAGCATCTGGTTTCTATATAACATCAGAATACTAAAATAATACTCAGTAATCTGACATCACAGGAAGTCTTAGTCTAGTACACCACGGAAATACAAGTAACATTATTACTACTGGGAATTATGATGGACAAAGGGAGGGTGTGGGGAGTGGCTTGTTTGTTGTTATTTCATATAGAGGGATCAAAAGTATTGAGATGAAATTAGGAAAGAATTAATGCTATAGTTGAAGTTTACTTACTCCTTCTTCACGAAACACAATCTGAGCATCTCTTGTAGTATCACTGAAATTGAAAGTAAATCATGAAGAAGGAAAGGAGTTTCCACACTTAACTCACCCAAAATAGCTGTAGAAAGGACACTCGTCTCTCAAGTTGATGGCCACTCTCACAAAATTTATGTATCCATCTGACATGTTGGTGTTAGGGAAGTAACCAATGATTGCTCGCTTCATCACCTGAGACAGTGAGTTAGGGGTTAACAGATAAACAGACACTATTCATCACCTGAGACAGTGAGTTAGGGGTTAACAGATAAACAGACACTATTCATCACCTGAGACAGTGAGTTAGGGGTTAACAGATAAACAGACACTATTCCTGAACTAGTTAAGCTAAAGGGGAGCTTCTTCTTTACAAACTTTCTGAGATAATGGGTGTGGTTTGGTGGTGTAGTGAGTTGGAATACCATCTTTATTCTAATACAACGCATAGAAAATAAATAATTACAACCGGCTGGCTGGCCGGCTTGTGGTTGATTAGATGCATTGAAAAATTCCAGGAACTGAATTTCTTACGTTAGATTGGATAATACGTAGTACAGGAGTTATTTCCTGGAAAAGTTAATCATGGTACAAAGAGTGTACAAACACATCAGTCCTATCATAGATATACGAGAGAGAGAGAGAGAGGGATTGGAAATGCAATACCAAAGTAATGCGCATCACATGAGATTTTGGGGAATAGGCGCGTTGCGCGCTAATTTCTGGTGAGTTGTGTTTTGTTCTCGATCTCTGGCTTTCCTGTGGCTCCTTCTGGTGTTTTAACTGTCTTACTCCTAATCTCTGGCTTTCCTGTGGCTCCTTCTGGTGTTTTAACTGTCTTAATTGAACTTTAATTTCTGAAGGATCCAGTTTGTTTTCTACAGGCCAGGCATTTTTATCTCTAAGCACAGCTCTCAGTGTTCAAGTGAGTGAGTGAATTTGTACCTGAAAAAGTGGATATAGACTAATTGTAGAGTTTTTAATTGGATACAAGATTTATGCACGTTCTGAACTATTGTAAGCAGTGTTAGATTATCCATAAGAAAGGGTAGCAGAACATATTCACTACCAATTTTGGTACCTGTGTTATGATTTGTATTCGTTTCTCATATTCATTGTAGTAAAGGCCTCTCGTTTTCTAACTTTGTATGCTCATAGTATAGCCCTTCCTCCATCGTACTCACATTTTTGTTTGTGTAGGCATGCTTCGTAAGCTGCGATTTCAGCACTGAAAGAAAAAGGAATGAGAGAAGCGACCTTTGGCTTCTGCCTTGGAATTGAACCCAGCCTACCCGAGATACATGCATCTCTCACTTGCCTAGTCAAATGTGGACTAAGCAGAGTCCAGATAGTTTGGAGGAGATAGTTTTGGGTAAGCTGACCAACAGCAGTGTTGTACCATGCATCACTCACTATTATTATCACTTATGAGTTAGGACCTTTCATGGAGGTACTTCAGCATGATGTGTCTGGCTGTGCTCCATTGGCTTCATTTCCTCACCTGCAAAACCCTCTTCTAGTTGCTAGTAAAGGTATATGGTCTTAGTATCTGTGCTGGGCAGCCACATCTCTCAGTCTGAGATATGATTTGCACCAACAAAGGAAATAATAGCCTCACAGAATAACAAGACAATATGTTTTTTTTTGGATGAAAGCACTCAGAATAATATGATTCACTCACATTTTGATCATGTTCACATTGTTATTATAATAATAATTATGATTTTATATAATTTTAACTGACGACCACACGTGTGTGAAACGTGCACGTAATAACACGGCTAAAACACCCGAAATTTTGCCGTTTCCAATCCCTCTCTCTTGTATATCTATGGTCCTATAGTCTTGGACCACTGCTAAAAGTTTTTAACAAGTTCCCAGAAACAGCTATGTAAACAGGGATGGGCCCTGGGCCACACAATGCACACATGTGCCTTGGAGAACAAGTTCCTGGAATAATTATGTTAAATTAGATTCATGCCCAAAACTAACAGCTAACTTGCTGTCAATTATTAATTCTAAGAATTGAATTTCTTCTGCTAGATTGGATCATTGTTTTACTAGAGAATAAAGACGGTACAGTGGGACTTCTCTGCACCTTGGGACAGATTAAAGTGTCCTGATTAGAGGGATGGTTCACTTCAGGAGGTTAAACTAAGAGTTCCACTGTATGAGATACAGGTATAACAGGACCCTGTAAGCGATAACCTACAATACTGTAGACGTCAATCCTCACTATAATAAGTAAACAGTTGCTCAATGATATGAACAATTTGCTCAGAGTTCCAATCTGTCCTTTATAGAGAGGTCACATTGTATTATAACCTCTGAATGTCACAATGAATATGTTCACTGTAGAGAAGGTTTATTGTTACATACCTTTGATGCAAGTTGGTTTATGTCTGTGATAACTTCAACAGGATCCTTAATCTGATCTCTTACAAAAGATGTTATGCCATCGGTTGTCCTTTGACCTCTGTATTCTTTCCGAGCAATCTAGAAATTAATCCTATTGGTAAGAGAGAGATGACTTGAGCTAAACTTACCATCCCAAATCTGACGATCTTGAGAGTGGGATATTTTGATATGTGGAATACACCACTACACACATCTCCTGATTTGAGAATAAAAAAAAATAATGGATTAGAAATGAATTTCACCAACTCACTGTCTGCATCACAGTTCACCTTCCCCAGTAACACCTTATCCTAAAGAGAGAAAGTGATTTAATTCACTATCCCAAATATTCCTGGTACAAAAAATGCATTGGTTGATCAAACTCACTGTTTCCGCATGAAGGATGTCTGCTGACTTGTCAAAGATTGGCTTCAGCATTTGACTGAACCTGCACCAGTCCGCATAAAAGTTGAGGAGAATAAAGTCTTTTGAAGCTGGATAAATGGAATAATGATCTCAGTGACTCATACCATCTAATCTTAACCCCCTTCAAATGTCCTCTACAGTGTATAAAAGTAAGCAAACTCTAAGTGTGTCACTACCCATAGTCCTTCTGAAGCATCAGATCACTTACATCGATATTCCTCATAATTTTGCATTGTTATCTGAGTTGCTTCACTGTCAACAAATCCAATTGGCAATATTATCACCTAGAGGATAAATAATAACAGATGATATTATTACCATGATGTGGTGGTAGCCACCTTGGGAGGGAACAGTGATCAACACAATAAATTACTTGCCAAGATGGTCAGAGTTAGATATCTTAAAGTTGTCCATGGCACTTGACATGGAAGTGGGAGGAGTTTAAGTGCTTGTGACTTGGAACTCCATCCCACTATGTAGCAATACAGAAAACTAGCTAATGGCCAAAATAGAAATTAGAATAACTAGCTAACGAAGTGAACTGACACACGCCCACCTGAGTATATACAATAGAGAGCTTAGCTAACGTAGTCACTGACTTACCTGTATTGTTATAACCATTAGGCACAGCGAAAGACCCTCCATGTTCAATATTCAGCCCTACATTCAATTTCTAAACTCAGTGTCACAGGTCCAGCCCCCAAAACTTATTCTCAAACAAATTAGTAGGTAACCGCCTCCCCACAAAACATGCTCAGTGCAATATTACAGAGGAATCCAGTCAGGAGTTTGCATAATAAGATGCAACCTATCAGCTGATGACATGTGTATGAATTTTATTATTACAGATGATAACTTCTTAAGTAGTGATAGAAAATAGATAAAACATTGGTAGTATAGTATTCACACACAGGAAGAGAATAAAAATGGCAAAACTTTAGATTCCAAAGATAATGTTATTATTATTCAGAAAAGCGTTGAGTTAAAAAGTACTGTCCCTCATTGACGTAACCTAACTTTGTATAGTATTGAAGCATTGGCTCCTTGCAATCCAGCGTGATCTTATAACAGCCAAGGAATTTAGAATATAGACATAAAACTTCTAATAACATTGACCCCAAATGCATTCCTCGATAGTTCTTGTCCACAACGACATCTTCAATACGTCCCCTCAGAGCTGCGTTATGGATGAATTTACATTCCACTATGAGAGAAGCACTGGCTATGATTTGCCCACTTTCGCCACAGCCTGGATCCTCAACAACGATAATATAATGACAGCCTGGCATTCTTTTGATGGCATCAAACTGTGCCTCAAATAATTCCTTCTTATATTCTCCCACTTCAGTCAGCTGAGTTAGAAGGGTGAGGTAGCCCTTGGAGTAGTCTGATTTTTGAAGGGGACGAGCTATAAACTTCCTCCCATCTCTGTTGCCAGGGTTTTGGTAGGACAATCCATAGAGACTGTTGCACGAGCACTTGGAAAAGTCGAGGTTCTTGATGGAACTGTCATCAAATAAAATATTAGCATCTGCAGAACTGAAGGTGTCCAGATGATGTCCTTTACTCTCGCATTTGTCCATAGAAAACCTCACGCTCTCGTTGCATCAGAGATTCTTGCGGTTGCTAGCAAGCTCTAGCTCTCTCTCTAGAGGCTCCCCAACGCCCGCAAGTCACATGATATCACATGGTATTATATAAAAAGGTGTGAATTTAAAAAAAACCCTTATAGTAGTATTACTATTGCTGTATTTTTGGGAAATGTCATGTTATAATGGCGTACAAGAGCCAGTAACGGTGAGTTTAGGGCCGGCCTAGAACTCTGACTGCTGCTGAAGTGGGTTTCCAAGGTAAATGTGTTCATAATATTTCTTCCAGGCTGCTGTGTGGTATGTTCTGAACAACTATTGCTATAATGACGCCATATTTATTGCAGAGAGGCTGCATGCAGAGGGTAAGTAACTTAGAATAAACATTACTTTCCCTATAAGTTCCTAAGACCAGCCTTCTATGTAGCATCTCCACTGGTGTGGGTGGAGCTTAATACTCTGAACCTAACCTTCAGGCTTGTCAACTAAATGTGTGTTGTAATAGAAATGAATATGTAGTCATACATCTACTACACTCTCATGGCTGAGTACACCATCACTGTACCCTTCTCATGACTGGGTATGTCACTGTACCCTTCTCACGACTGGGTGTGTCATTGTGCCCTCATGACTGGGTATGTCATTGTGCCCTCATGACCGAAGACACCTGACAGGTGTCTCTGAATCACCACATGTATCTGTATGTACATGTATATAGAATGTGTGTAGAGGTCTGGGTAAAGTTTCCTTATTGAATGGGCACATCAATTTCACAGTTCACTCCATGGATACTACATTCCTCCTGGCTACATGTTACTATCGCTCGGGAAGACTACAACAGACGAAACATTTGCTCAGCAAAGAAAGGGATTTGGTCCTAACCCACCGCCAGTGTGTCCTTCTCTATGCTCAGTGCTGTCTGGACCTCAAGGAGTGAGTGTGTATCCAATGTAACAGGGACAAGGAGTTAATGGCTGCTTTAACCCTTTGTATGCAGGTATAAGGAAGGGTTATTGGCTATTAATGGTGTCCTTGCTCTCCAAGAAAGTTTAGAGGATGATCTCCATGCAGATTTTGGAGCAGATGTTGGCATGGCATTTCTGCTCCTTGGGAAACTGAAATATAACCTCCAGCATAAGCAGGATGCTGCCTGCTGTTTCCGTGCTGCTCTAAAGTTCAACCCTTTCCTCTGGTCTGCTTTTGAGATGCTTTGTGAGATGGGAGAGGAGGTGTGTCCAGATGAATGCTTCAAAATCTCAAACTACCCTGGGTTCCTTAGACCACACCCATTATCAGCCCCTCCCACTCTTGCACAATTTTTCACTGCTCAGGCCAAGACATCCACTGCTAAAACAACTGATCACCCAATGCTCAAACGTGATGACCTCAACCTCATTTGTGCTGAGTCACCATCCACTGACAATAACTGCCATGTCAGCACTTTTGAGCCTGTTGGGAATAACCCGCTATTCATGACCCCAGATATTTTCCATGAGCCCTCCGTGGGTAAAGCCATTGCCTCCTCCACTCCCACTGCTCCCCGGGGAATTTCTGCTCAGGAAAATCTCACTGTGGCTACAGAACCATCTATCAATCGAAAGGACCATCTCTCCACTATGGAGGTGGAGTCTAGGGTGGGGTTAGGATGGTCCCACTCAACCATGGGTCAAATTAAGGGGGCTCTTGATTTTGGCTCTACTGGTTCTCAGTGTAGAATCCCACCTGCTGGGAGAGCTGTGGCCACTCCTACAGTCACTCCACTAAATCCAAGGTAAACTATATAGAGTCTAGAGTTGTATGTCTGTACTGTACATGGAGATCTAGTCATAACACATGTATCTATAGAGGCATGCTCAAGAATCTGTTAAACGTGTCATCAGTAATCATGAGATCACTGCTAAGATTTTGCACATGTATATTTGCATGTAGACAGGTATATTGGCATGTAGACAGGTATATTGACATGTAGACACTGGTACGGCACATTCAGTTCTACTTACTCTTGCCTCCTCGTGTCACATATTCACTGGATAGTGAGAAAGTTCAGAACTAGAGTTCTTTGATTTAGCCAAGGAATCTTTGCAATTCATGTCCTGTGTGTATCATGTCCTGTGTCTGTCATGTCCTGTGTGTGACATGTCCCATGCCTATCATGTCCTGTGTCTATCTTGGTGTGGAGTTCTTTAACAGTTTCTTATACATCTTGGTCTCAATTTTTCTGAAAGTTCTTGCAATGCTGTTACCAATCCAAAGTATCCTCCCTTCCAATAAACCTCCCTCTGCTGCACTTGCTGGGCCACACTCACTGCTGACCCATCTCCGGCACCGACAGTCAGTGGTTCCAGCCAACTATGCATTCCAGAGCTTCATTTGTAGGTCTTGGCATCTTTTGCTAAGCATGATATATTTTCACTCTTTCTTTTTTTTTTTTTGTTCATGAAGGTATGGGAAGTGGCTTTGATTTTTATTCATCTCTTCCAATATTTCATCTAGTTTTTCTTCAACTTTTCAGACCACTCAACTTTTCTGATCATAGTTTCTTTATTGTCCTGGTAACTCTACCATAAGATTCTTCTTGTGGTTTGGTGGTCCTGGTTTGGTTGTCCTGGATTGGTAGTCCTGGATTGGTAGTCCTGGTTTGGTTTCCTGGTTTAGTTGCCCTGGTTTGGTTGTCCTGGATTGGTTGTGAGTGTATATAGCAGGGATTGCATCTGTTTTGTGGAAAATTTTTCCCCAGGATTATTCAGAGGTCATAGTTCATTCTATTATTCTGGCCTTTCTGCACTATCTCTTCTTTCTCTGTTGCATCATATGTTTTTCCCACTTTCAATTTGAACTTTGGTACTCTTAGAGGATCACTTAACTCATACCACTCTGAATTAGATGTTAAGTCATGTTATCCCCTTCAAATGTCATTATTACAGCTGTAATGTTTTTTTTTCCCAGTTTGGTTGCATCATACTGTCATATTCTCCAAAGTTCCATCTTCAGAGGGTCTTGCACAGCACACATTAGTGAAAGTGGCATCAAAATCAGCAGTGACTATGACCTTGCTAAGCAGTTCTTCGACAAGAGGTGCCCTTGTTTAAGCCAATAACAAAAAGCCTTCATTTCTTCCTGTTACGATTTTCCTTGACATTTTTCATTAATTTTGTTCCCTTTATAATTCCATTTCATGCCATTTATTATGCACATCTTTCAGTAAGGGAATTAAATTGTTAGCTGTCAGGTCACTTCTCCTTTCTTATTCTGATCTATTCGGAAAGTTTAGCTTCCTTCTTGACAGATTAGGCTGCTTCTTCACGGGTTGGGCTGCTTCTTGATGGGTTGGGCTGCTTCTTGACGAGTTGGTGATTGTCTCAGCAGATGGTCTCTGTTTGAATATTATTCCAATCCTTTTATGTGTCTGACATGATAACTTATAATATTTACACTTGTACTTTCTCAGTAATCAAAGCTATGGATAATAGCAGATGGTGTATTCTTATTAATGGCAACAGAGGGTGTGTTCTTGTATTGTAATAGTATATAGGTGGTATGTTATTAGTGGTAATAGTAGATGGTAGTAGATGGTGTGTACTATTCAAATAATCTGTTTCTCTTCCAGCTTTGGAGTCCTGTCTCTGGTAACACCTGCTACAGGAGGTGAACTTCCCTTAGTAAGAGGCATTGAACAGACTCTTGATTTCTCCACGGTCACACCCTCACCCACTCCTCTTCCAATCAATTACCTCAAGATCTTACAGTCTGCTCCAAAATCGAAACCAGCCTTTACGGTAAAGGGAAGGAGGGGGGGGGGGGGGTTTGGGAGGGTAATGTTCCTCTGTGGCAGTGAAGAGATGTGTTGGGACTCTGTGGCAGTGGAGGGATGTGTCAGGAGGGTAGTGGTAGGGAGGGATATGTTGGAAGGTAATGTATGAACATGAGTCATCTCTTTCACAGTTAGGTACAACATTAGATATTATCTTCTCCCAAGTTAGTATAATCCTAATGCAGTGTAATAGTAATACTGACATCTAATCTAGTGGCCTTCAATAGAGGAATTTCCTTTTGATGTAGTTGTGGGTGTGGTCTGATGTTTTGCCACTGTCAGTGTATGACCTGTGTGTGTCTGTTGTCTTTAGAAATTATCCCGAGGGCAACATGCTACATTTGAGCAGCCTTCACTGACGTCAAGTGCTCCTAGAACTGAACTTCCCTCTTCTAGAACAGGCTCCCACTTACCCATACCTGTTCGTAAACCCGACACTCCACACCCACTCACCAAGGTGATAACTGCACTGGAACAGCCTAGCCGATCAAAAAGAGTGATGACCGCCCCCCATTCTGAAAAGAAGGACCCAGCCATGAAGGGTCCAGCTCCTCTCCGTAGAAGTGTTCGGTTAAGTGGCTCGACTAACAAGAGACTGAGTGATCATGCAATACATGTAAGGGTAAAAGTCTTTGTTTAGCCAATATTTTATCTGTGATAATGATGGTGAGCAATCTCTGCTGGTGAATTTGTCAGTATAATCACTCTCCTAGCCTTAGGCTATTCCTGAATGCCTGAAGGGGTGGGTGGGGGGAGGGAGGGGAGTGAACGGTATGGATGTATTTCATGTGACTATCATTAAACAGAGCACTCGGTGTAAGTCTCGTTTGAAATCTCCCACCTCAGTCAGGAGGAATCTTATGGATGGAAGCACTAAGAAGGTATGTGAGTATACAGTGGCCATCATCTGCTATAATACTCCATAGTGCGGTATCTGAATAGTGTGGTATGGTACTGTGTAGTGTGACTGTAATGTGAGGTGATGGTATGTCTGTGTAATAGTTATCCTCTGAAAGAGCACTGATGGCAAGGGATATAGCTACACATGAGTCATTATTATGATGATGTCATAGTATTATACTGTATAGCATGTTGATATGATTAGGGCAAGTACATAATGTGTAATGTGATACTACAGTCTGGACCTGACAGTCTGGAGGACAGTCTGGAGGACAGTCTGGTTTCAAATGAGTGGGCATCTAATAAAGAACTTTTTTTTATTTTTGCTACTAATAAAAATTATATTCTTATAGGGTTCAAAGGGTGTGACCTTTAATACCTCTATCAAAACCAGAGGATCCTCCTCTTCTTCTGTCACACCCACTTCCTCTGTTTCCCCTAAACGATCACCTAAAGCACAGTTGTTGAGCAGTTCTTCTGTGGGCATGACCTCAATGGGAAATATGACACACCCCCTATCCCCTCCATTGGCTGCAAATATTCTTGCTAGTAACCAGAACACAGAGAACTTGCAGAGGACTACAGGAGATGGGAGGGAGGGTGTGGTCACTGAAGGAAAAGAGGTTGAAAAGAAAGAGAACATTCTGGGCGTGGCAGAGGAAGAAGTTAAGGGTATTCACGAGGCTTTTATGACTCAGCAATTATTAGAGCAATCTGCAATGACAGGCTTGAGTGAGTGTTTACAAGTGCTTTATACTGTTGACCCCTTACCTTATATACATGTGTTATATCATAGCCTCATTGATGAAGCTGCTTTCTTTCATTGGTCAGGCCTATCAAGCACTAATGATCTTTGACCTTGAGCAAGCCATTCGATTGTTTTTGTCCCTCCCTCCCCACCAGCAGGAGACTCCCTGGGTACTGGGGCAGGTGGCAAAGGCTTACTTTGCTGCTGAAAGATTCAAGAAGGTGAGGTATTGGGTAGTTTTGACTCTTATTGGTTTGATTATGAGTAATTAATGTGTTGGTAGTGGTTAATCAGCTTTAATAGAGGATTTTTGGCTTGGGAGGGGCTCTATGGCTGCATCAATGAAGTGGGGCATCCCCCTCACTCCCTAAATTTAATGAGTATGCAAACATGCAGCAGCTCACGAGTTTCCATGCCCATGCATGATCATCAACTTTTTGGTAGGAAGGGGGGTCTCAGTTCCCCCCCATATGAAAGCCTGGTAATGTGTGGGTGTTGGGTAATGTGTGGGTGGTGGGAGATGTGTGGGTGGTGGGTTAATTGTGGTTATATAGAGAACATTTTTTGATGTGGATAATGACAACAATTAGATTAGTTGTATTTGCTAATGAAGTACTGATTGGTGAGAGGGAGAGCAGTGTAATAACCAGAGTTTAGAGAGAGCTGATGGCTCTGAAGGATAGAGGTAATGGACCTGGAGGAGTTTACACAGTGCAGGCTATAAAATATATACAAACTTTTTTGCTTAGATAGGCAGCATCCTGCTAAAAGCTTTCATGAAATTCTTCATCATTATAGAAGCATCGTGCTCTTGCACACCCTACGTACGAGGCATCCCATTGTTGCTGTTTTAACACTATAACCATCTCATTGGGCCTCTGCTATGGAGCATTTTACATTAGTTCATCCATCCATGCACATAAGAGCAGATCTATCCAGTGGTTCTCACCTGTTTTGTCTTGAAGTAAATATGTTTAACAAATCCTTAGGGCATGAAGTGTTCTCCCAGAGGTAGTTAGGAACATAATGGACCTTTTAATGGAAGATTCTCTTTTTTGGTGGAGCTTTCATGTGGTCAGAATCTAGTAAAGAGAGTATTTATTTATCGAGCACTTGGAAGATTATATTTTCTCTTGAGAATTTGTTGCTAATAGCCTACATACCTCACCTCATAGTTACAGATTACTCTCAGAGTGGTTTTTCTAACTTGTTCTTCACCTCTCTTTTATTTTACTTCCACTCTTTCCGTCCTTTCTCCCTCCTCTCTCTCTCCCTCCCTCCCTCCTCTCTCTCTCCCTCCCTCCCTCCTCTCTCCCTCCTCTCTCTGTCCCTCCTCTCTCCCTCCTCTCTCTCTCCCTCCTCTCTCTCTCTCCCTCTCTCTCCCTCCTCTCTTTCTCTCTCTGTAGTCTGCCAAGGTATTCAAGCAGGTACATGACATGGATCCTCATAGACAGGAAGGTGAGGGGATCATATGCTATTAGTTCCACCAGGAACACGATATCACACTAATACCTTATATTAGTGACTGAGAACATTACAGTATACAGTGCATACCTTCTATCAGTGACTGATTAGACAGTATACAGTACATACTAATACCTTCTATCAGTGACTGATGAGACAGTATACAGTACATACTAATACCTTCTATCAGTGACTGTTGAGACAGTATACAGTACATACTAATACCTTCTATCAGTGACTGATGAGACAGTATACAGTACATACTAATACCTTCTATCAGTGACTGATGACACAGTATACAGTACATACTAATACCTTCTATCAGTGACTGATGAGACAGTATACAGTACATACTAATACCTTCTATCAGTGACTGATGACATAGTATACAGTACATACTAATACCTTCTATCAGTGACTGATGAGACAGTATACAGTACATACTAATACCTTCTATCAGTGACTGATGAGACAGTATACAGTACATACTAATACCTTCTATCAGTGACTGATGAGACAGTATACAGTACATACTAATACCTTCTATCAGTGACTGATGACATAGTATACAGTACATACTAATACCTTCTATCAGTGACTGATGAGACAGTATACAGTACATACTAATACCTTCTATCAGTGACTGATGAGACAGTATACAGTACATACTAATACCTTCTATCAGTGACTGATGACACAGTATACAGTACATACTATTATCTTCAAGAGAATTATCTTAAATTTCAATTTTTATTGAAATCTTCCACACCCTCCTCCCCTCCCTCCCCTCCTATCTCTCCTTTCCCCTGAAGGCATGGAGCTCTATTCCTCTTCATTGTGGCACCTCCAGTATGAAGTGGAGCTCTCTGTCCTTGCACATCAGCTCTACTCCTCCCACAAGTTCAGCCCCGAGGGGATGTGTGCCATGGCCTCCCTCAAGAACCTGCACAAGGAAAATGAAACAGCCATTAGTTTTCTAACCAGAGCCATACAGGTAGGGGGAGGGCAAGGGAGGGGAGGGCAGGGGAGGGCAGGGGTTGAAGGAGGGAGGGATCCATCATGACACTTTTTTTTAAATCTTTTATTATAGGACAGAATGAAACCTTGCCTAAAGGGTTAACTTATAGTATAGAGTGAAACCTTGTCTAAAGGGTTAACTATTATTATAGAGCAAAATGAAACCTTTGCCTAGAATATTTAATGGAAGTGACCTGGTATGTAGAGCTCAGTGTGTGGGATCTCTATGGATAGGTTTCCCCTAATTAATAGTATCCTCTTCCAAGTGGTAATCCACATTTTGGCCCATAGAGAATACATGTTTTGAATAGTCCTATTTTAATTGTCCTATTGTGTGTGTTCTGAGAGAAAGCCAGGACACTAAATCTACAAGAATAGGATAACAAAAACATCAAAGACAACAGTTTTCTTGGAAAATCACTCCTGAAATGAGCACACAGCCTGTAATGATGGTAGTAAGTGGACTATGTAATACCAGTACATACCATTGTGTGTTGGGAAGTCTATCTAGTGCTCATTTTGGGCCTCTGCAATGCTAACACCTTACTATAGCTAGCTTAATGTTAGTTGGTACAGCTAAAACTCATGATGTATGTGTAGCTAATTCCACAGACTCAATGAAGTGGAATAGATAAAGCAAGTGGTGTGGGTGTTCAGTTGAGTGGAATAGATGGGAGCAAGTGGTGTGGTGTGGAGTGGAATAGATAAAGCAAGTGGTGTGGGTGTTCAGTTGAGTGGAATAGATGGGAGCAAGTGGTGTGGTGTGGAGTGGAATAGATAAAGCAAGTGATGTGGGTGTTCAGTTGAGTGGTGTGGGTGTTCAGTTGAGTGGAATAGATGGGAGCAAGTGGTGTGGAGTGGAACAGATGGAGCAGGTGGTGTGGGTGTTCAGTTGAGTGGAGCAGGTGGTGTGGGTGTCCAGTTGAGTGAAACAGATGGAGCAGGTGGCGTGGGATATTTTTAGAATGAGGCCCTCTCCTAAAGTTCTATCAGTTTCTATTATATAGCTATTGTATAGTGGAACCTCTATATAGTGGTCACCCTGGGGGCACAACCAGTAGGCTTTTATATAAGAGGAACCTGTTTGATATAGTTATCACCCTAGGGACATGAGGTGTGTGTGTATATAGTGATCACCCTAGGGACATGAGGTGTGTGTGTGTGTCCATTATTAGTCTTTGAAGTCTCACACTCCAGCAGTCATGAAGTCTCTATCAATAGCTTCTTCTCAGCAAATAGCCCATCCTCAAACTAATTCTGTTAGTATCATATTTCACTGATTATTGGTTTCAGTACATTCCTTGTAATCTGTGGCCAACTTCTCACATAGGTAGGGGGTCTCTGTCTGGCGGCAGAATCTTGAATTAAGTGTCTTCATTAAGTTCTAAATCTTTAAACCACATCTCTACCACAGCCCATTGGTGGTGTCCCATGGGTGACCACTACAGGTTCCACCTTTAATGTTTCACTTCTTCTAGGTATGTCCTGATTTTGCCTATGCCCACACTCTCCTTGGACATGAGTACTGGTTGGCAAAGGACTATGATAAAGCACTTTCATCCTTCCAGAGTGCAACAGCCATACAACCACGTCATTACAATGCATGGTGAGTGCAGTCAGCTAGCTACTGATCAGGATTAGGCCAGAATTAGGCAGGAAGGCCACCCACTTTGGAGTTTTGCTACAAGCAATGTAATTGGAGGCTTGATCCACACTCTCTTTAATGTTTCATAACCCACAATACCCCCACAATATCCTCACAATGCCCCCATAATACCCTCACAATGCCCCCATAATACCCTCACAATGCCCCCATAATATCCTCACAATGTCCCCATAATACCCTCACAATGCCCCCACAATATCCTCACAATGCCCCCATAATACCCGCACAATGCCTCCATAATACCCTCACAATGCCCAATATCCTCACAATGTCCCCATAATACCCCCATACATAATACTCTCACAGTCTCCCCACAATGGAGAGTGATAGACTATAACTACCTGAGCATTGGAACATATCACAGTCCATTAGTGTGCAACATGGTTGACCTTTAAGTAGGGAAAGAATGATAAAGCTCATTGAGTTTTGTGGGAATCTGAGGTTTATCTGCTGAGAATGAAGCCACTGTGGTACTTGCAGTGGTATAATGACTGTAGGTAGAGGAATGAGCATGTCCTGTTGTCCTCTGGGTGTGTGGTTTAGTATGTGGTTGTGTCTAAGCTTGTCAGTTACTCAGGAAGAAAGAGATGAATGAATGGAGAGGATGATAAGTGTTTTGAGTTTTCACAGGTGAACATTGGTCAGTACATCTGTGTTCTGGTAAACACACATCACATACTCTCAGTGTCCTGGTGAACACTGATCCATATATTATTTAGTGTCCTGGTGAACGCTGATCTCCTTCCTTCCTACTCCTTCCTTTTCTCTCTTCTGTCTCCCTCTCCCTCTCTCTCCCTCCCTGCTATTGTCCAGGTATGGAATGGCTCATGTGTCATTTGCCCAGGAGAAGTACAAGGCAGCAGAAGTCTATGCTTCGAAAGCTCTCTCCATCAATGGCTGTAGCTCTATATCCTGCACACAAATGGGTCTGGTAAGAACTAGTGTGGGAATGATTTTCTCAAGGAGTGTCTTCTATAGTGGGTTTCATGGAGGATCACTTAACTACATAAATCTAATTTTCCAGGCCCAACTGCGTCAGTCTTGTCACAAGGAAGCACTGGCCAGCTTTGACAGAGCTCTCAGCATTAATCCACTTAACCCCATCCCTCGCTTTCACAAGACTAAGGCCCTAGAGTCTATGGGGTTACTGGAGGCAAGTGATGGGAGATGGAATTAATGTGAATTTGAAAACTATGTTGTGTTATGTTTTAGGAGGCACTGAAAGAGCTGGACATATTGGCAAAGAGTTGGCCTAAAGAACCAAATTTATTTATTACCAGAGGAAAGGTAAGACATTTATCCAGTGCAGAGGAACTTTTCTGTCCAAACTCCTTGAGGCCTTCAATAGGTGTGTCACCATTCTCATGATTCAAGACTGTAAATAAGTATATATGGGCCATTATTAGTAGGTGTCCTGAATCCTACTTCAAGGTGTCCTGCATGAGAAGTGATAGGTGTCCTTAACATAGATAAAAAGATATCTTCAAGGTGAGAGGTTCCTAATATAAAGCAGTCAATGGTAAATATAGAAAGGTATCCTTGTTTAAGGTCAAGGTTTATGAGAGTGGATGTCCATGTTGTGTTCTATTTAAGGTGCTTCACCATTGCTTCACCAGACGTGTAGGACTACAGGAATTAACTACACCTTATCAGTGTCTCCCTATCTCAGAGCTTTGATATGGGTAGTGGGGATGAGTTGCTGTGTGTGGGGTGCATGCATGGCATCCTTAATTGATGGCTGGAGTATTCATAGTGAATTCCAGCAATGGCTTGCAGTCATTAGTCTTAACTTTATTCATGACTGGGGGATTCGCAGTAGCTTCAGCAGTACCTCTCATTCACTAGCAAATTTAATATGTAAATTTCTTATTAAGTTTGCTTATATACAAGATCTATAGAGATAGGTTTCTCAGTGTCCTCTTTTCAGAGGGTTCCATTATAGAAACATCCTTGATTCAGGGGGTTGGAGAGAACTCCACCATTGAAATATCCCTTGATTCAGGGAGTTGGAGTGAACTCCACCATTGAAATATTTCTTGATTCAGGGAGTTGGAGTGAACTCCACCATTGAAACATCAGGATGTTGAAATAGAGGGCTCTGCTAACTGTGTCTCTCCATAATGACCTACCTGTGTAGGTGGTGGTAGTGACTATGATGTAGGGATGTAGTGAAGATATAAACACTCTCTCTATGGCTCTATAAGAGTGAAGTGAAGATATTAGTAGCTGAAGCCATCCTGAACAGTTCCTGAAACATGAAATCTTACTTTCATGAGGTCAATTCCTGTTATCTTTAATGTGGTTACATGTTCCACTGAATATGACCAGCCTCTTAACTATATAATATACTAGCTACATACCTCCAGGGCACTTCAGTATATTCCAACACACTAAAATGAGGACACTAGTATTTATAATCAGTGGAAATTTTCATACAATATTGAAAACAGAGAGTGTAACAAACGGGCAAAGTGTAACAGCTCATCAAATCATTCCACATTAAAAAGAGAAGCTCACAATTACTCACTGTACCCCTGTCTGTCTGCTATCTTATTACACCTTCTGTGGTCTGCTCACAGTTACTCACTGTATCCCTGTCTGTCTGCTATCTTACACCTTCTGTGGTCTGCTATACATCTCTGTATGTAATCTTGACAGTTACTAAGGAAGAGGGCAAGAGAGATGATTAGGAACTTGGCATTGAACTAGAAAGGACAAATGGAGCATTCTCTTACGAGTTTTGATCACTGAGTCTGTCAGAGCACCCTTTCAAAGGTTTCTTTTCTTCCTCTCTTAGCCATTAAACCTTCTTAGTTCCCTTCTCACTAGTACTCCCTTATAGATAAACAGCCTAGACCACACTAACTCTTGGTGTCCTCTTCAGGGGGTTTCCACTGGATATAGAGTGACTGGGAGGTGGGTTAGAGGTTACAGAGGTGTCTTAGAGGATTCCACTGTAAACAGAGGTGTAATCATTTCTGAGGGTTGGAATATTTATACTGTCCTTGATGTCATGCAAAATATCTGTGTTCACTTAGTGACATACTTCATTGGTTATATTTCCACCAAAATATCTAGTAAAGGATAGATTGCTAATGGAACACTTATTCAGCTCTAAATCTGTGTGTGTCTGTCTGTGACAATGTGTGGGCAGGTAACCAACAGTTGGTACAATGCATACCTAAACACTTCCCCTCCTCCAGCCCTGGCCGACCACAGGAATCATAACTAACAGGCCACTCTGACCTTTGCTATGTTGCCAGCTTGGCAGCTGGTCTAGCCACCCCCAGCAAGTCCTGGTAGGAGTGCAATACTATCTCTGATCAGGTTCCACCACCACTCCTAGACTAGTATGGTCACTTATCAGTTCCCAGACCATTTCTACTCATTATTACTCTATTGTCTCTCCAACACAACTCAGATACAACATACAACTCACCAGATTACCACTAATTACTAGTAACCCTGTTGGGACTAACCCTGTTGGGACTAACCCTGTTGGGACTAACCCTGTTGGGACTAACCCTTTTGCATTAACACTTTCTCTGCCATGCCTAAGTAATGGATGTGACAAATTTCTTTTTTTTTTTGAACTAGCATTTTGAATATGTTTCAGATCAGATTAGAATTACAAAGAATGAAGTCACTACCTTGTTGCCATGGCATTCCCATCTACCATATAACTCTATTTCAGGCAGATTAGATGAAGCTATGGTACAGCAATGTTGCAGAACACTGAAATGCTGTCAATAGAAGTCTTACTTTGATTGCATTTTCTCAAAATAGGGTTACCTCTTTGCAGTGGAAACCCTTTTATTCTCTGTGGGAGTGGGTAGTGTCACAGTAATCTGTGTGCAAACATGACACTTAGCTTTATAATTGCCAAAGATCTGGCTATTATGGCTTCTCAGCTCATTAGCCATCCAATCATAGAGTTTTCTAGAGCTGGACCATTGCCATTAGTCCAGCTATGCAGATAAATAAATTCATTTATGAAGAGCCAAAAATAGTGGTGTCAGAACAGCTGCTCGGAGGTTGGAAGGATGGTACCAGCTTATGGCCATTGCATATTTTCCTGACAACGTCAGAGAGCCAGACATGCTGCAAGTCTGTTCAAAACTCTTCATCATCCTATGATGATTTATTCTGCAATTGCACAGAAAATAATATGTTATATATGCAGGACTCCCTTATACAAGCTTCTTTTAGTATATGTAGCAACCAAACTCTTAACTCCTAGGAAGGATGTGTCCCCTAAAGTGAGACCACCCTTCTAATAGACACTTTGGTCCCAAGCTGTCCTGTGTTGGCTAAAAGTTTGCAATTCTTATTTCCAATCTTCTCACATCATGGTTCATTGCTGGTCTGTATGTGTTACATTGTTGGTCTGTATGTGTTGCATTGCTGGTCCATTGCTGGTCTCTATGTGTTGCATTGCTGGTCTGTATTTATTACATTGCTGGTCCATTGCTGGTCTATATGTGTTGCATTGCTGCTCTGTATTTATTACATTGCTGGTCTCTATGTGTTGCATTGCTGGTCTGTATTTATTACATTGCTGGTCTGTATGTGTTGTTACATTGCTGGCCTGTATTTATTACATAGCTGGTCTGTATGTTTATAGGTTGGCATGTAGTTACGTATTTATGGCATAACTCTAGAAACCTTTTATCTGACTATTGGGTCTACAGTTGTACTCCTCTATTCTAACCTCTGAAATATCTCTATTATCTATTATCCTGCATTAAGGACACTTATCTTCTATTGTAGTTAGATAATAAAGCTCCACCCATGAAATGAGGACACTTTAATTAGAGGTTCAATATATCTTGATGAATTTTTTTTTAGATTTTGAAAAGGTTAGATCGAACACATGAAGCGGCATTACAGCTGTCTTGGGCACTAAACTTTAGTCGAAGTGGTACCAATAGCCAGCTTCGTGAAGAAATTGACCAGGCCTATCACAACCAGAATACATCAGACTCTGGGAACGATGAGAGCGATGTATATATTCTACCTGTGGATGACCCCACTAGTGATGAAGAGGAGAGGGAAGACAATGAGAGTGACAGTTCTGTGAGAATGGACTGATGTTGTATTCAAAATAGAGTCACTGTTTCTCTGTCAGTTCAGGAAGTGCCATGTGTCTGTATGTGCATGTGATCTGGTCTGTGTATGATCTCTTGTTAGTATAACAATTTATAGGGGAATAAAGACATCTCTTATATTAGGGAGCTGTTGTTTGAATAGAGGGGAGTTGTTGACTGCAAGGACAGAATAGAGAGGAGTTAGAGTGGAGGGGAGTTTGAATAGAGAGGAGCTGGAGAGGAGTTTGAATAGAGAGGAGTTTGAATAGAGAGGAAGGGGAGTTTGAATGGAGAGTAGTTTGAATGGAGAGGAGTTTGAATGGAGGGGAGTTGTTGACTGGAGGGGAGTTTGAATGGAGAGGAGTTAGAGTGGAGGGGAGTTTGAATAGAGAGGAGTTGTTGACTGGAGAGTTTGAATAGAGAGGAGTTGTTGACTGGAGGGGAGTTTGATGAATAGAGGGGAGTTAGAGTGGAGGGTAGTTTGAATAGAGGGGAGTTTGAGTGGAGGGGAGTGTGAAGAAGGGAGTTGTTTGTTAATGAGGAGTTCATCTATATGTTTGCTTGAAATAATGTAGTTTTACATAATATGTAAAGGTATCCAAGTCCCTGATTCCATGCGTTTAGGTAGAGATGCCATTTTTTCAGGGAGCTGTACAGTTTATTATTTTTAGTAAATTCATAGCTTATATATAGAATGAGAGGCAAAGTTGAAAGAACCCTATTCTCAGCTAGAGAGTAGGTTAGCTTGCCAAGCACATCCTTCTAGTATATTTGTAGACCATTTGTTAAAGAACAGTAATATGGAGCTATCATATCTGCTATATTATCTTAGCAACAATCTGTGGTTAAGTTTAGAACAGGAATCAAACCTTATATGGTCACAGCTAAGAATACCATATGGCAACTGATTGCACAATACTACAGAATTACTATCTACAACTTGTAAAAACCATAGCAACTTATGATGCAGCAAAAATCAACCAGTGTTTTCCATTATGGTTATTCAGCAATGCCATATATATGTGTGTTCACCTCTATGTGTTGACTGTATAGGTTGTGATGAGGTCATTAGGTTTAAGGTTGAGGGTGTTGCTGGTAGATTTAGTCTGCTAATGTTGGCGTGGAATGGAGTTAATTGGGCAACTTACTCTTCTTAAAGCAAAGTGTGTGTTTAGGGTAGAGTCTCTTATTCTAATCCCTGATCTCCTTTGATGAAGGATGCCTCTTTTTATAGTGGAACTTCTGTGAAAACCCTATTTCAACCACCTGAAATAGGAACACTTCAATATACATTGGAAACCCTCTATTCTAACCCCCTGAAATGAGGACACCTCTGTATACAGTGACACCTCTCTATTCCAACCACCTGATATGGGAACACCCCTCTTTTCCAACCACCTTAAATGTTTACACCAGTTGATCACCTCTATTCTAATTCTCCGAAATGAGGACACCTGTATACAGTAGAATTCCTCTATGCCAACACCATGAAATGTGTGGACAAGACTTTGAGTGACTGGAACTATGACCTTGCACTATAAACAGTGATCTTGAACTGCTATATATTATTATATCAGATAATTACAAGTCTGTAGTAGATATAATTATGAAGAGTAAGTGTTTTATAACATTTGTCTGTAGTATAGTAATGTTTAGCCATCACATGACATGCAGTCTTCAATGGTATGGTTTGAATGCAGCTAATGATCATCAGGATGTTAATTGTTGTGTGGACAGAACAATGGCAGTGTCTGCTAACAATGACACTTGAATGTACTCAAATCAATAGCATTAGCATCAGTACCTCTTAATTATTATGTCTTTGTATTATGAAAATCTATTAAATGAGGACACCTCTATTACAACCCCTATAATGAGGGATTACAACCCCTTAAAATCAAGTATGCCAAGGAGAACATCTCTTTATCCTTAGATGTTTTACAAATAATATTCATGATCTAGCTTATTAAGCAATGAAATCAGATAACTGGATATAATGCTATTCATTACTCATTATTTTGACATGCGAAAACTCAGGACAAAAATTAATGATATTGTATTACATTGGAGTATGTTCTCTCTATATGAAGCTGTAACTTGAGAGGCTAGCTCTTCACTTGTCAATTTGTCACCAGGAAGTAGAGTTAGTTTTGATGTTAAAATGATAATATTTAGATGAGCACGATATCAAACGAACCACATCACATCTACTACTTTAAATGGAGGAGTTAGTGCAAATAGATTTTAAAATGCTATATATGTATGTGGATTTAATGATGTAGTAGTAGATTCCTTACAGAGATACAAACAGCCTTACTGTTTCCACTACAGCCATGTGTTGCATTCACTATATTCCCATAATTAGAATACTCTGTGGTTCTCATATCGCTGATACAGCACCTGTTACAGCATGTGTTATACAGTCCTGGTTAGAGAGGTGACCTCATTTCAGGGAATGAACTTTAATTAGCATAAGCTAGGTTGTTATGTGACATATTCAAGTGTCCTTAATATAGTTGGAATAGGGGAGTTCCACTTTAGTCTCTACAAACAGTCTGCTAACTTATAAATTGGAGGCCTTGCCTTCTAATGTAAAAGTTACAATCAGTGATGTAGTCCTAGTGTTGAGTTTAGTGGGTAAGTGTAGTAAAGAGATTGAAACAGATGTGTATCTATGCAATGGCTTGAGATTCCTTCTACCTCTAGTCATTAGTCTTCATAAGAGTAGAAATTGACGAGTCTTATTGGAAGAATAATTTTGTTTGAGTCTGTGTGTGAGTAGGGAGGTGAGGGTTTGTGTGAGTAGGGAGGTGAGGGTTTGTGTGAGGAGGGAGGTGAGGGTTTGTTTGAGGAGGGAGGTGAGGGTTTGTTTGAGGAGGGAGGTGAGGGTTTGTTTGAGGAGGGAGATGAGGGTTTGTTTGAGGAGGGAGATGAGGGTTTGTTTGAGGAGGGAGATGAGGGTTTGTTTGAGGAGGGAGGTGAGGGTTTGTTTGAGGAGGGAGATGAGGGTTTGTGTGAGGAAGGAGGTGGGGGAGGTTAATGCCATCTCAGATTGTTGTACAAGTACTTTAAGACATAGACCTCTACCTCTAAACTCATGATCTAAATTAAAAATGGCTGTTTAAGATGTTTCATTAATGTTTAGATACAAGTAATGCTGAACCCATTCTTATCCCAGTAAATTAGATTAGAAATAGCAATGCATAGATACCTGTTGTTAGCCAGTGTTGCAACCCCAGGCCAGTCATAACTTCAAAAAACTCCCTGAAATAAGTACAGATACCTCTATATTATCAAGGACTCTGGGATGATAGCCTATTTCACCCCTGAAATGAGGTTACCTCTTTGTTCAGATGTGTGTGTAATAGAAGAGGTTCCAGTATCCAGTAACTACATCTCAACATTAAATTTTAATCATCATCATAATCCAGTACCAGCAGAAATTTCTGCAGCTCACTCCTCTTCTGGACTGTGATTCTAAACTTTTGCTGAGCTGTTGGCTATGCAAAGGTCTCCCTATTAGTTGTTGATCACAAAAATTCTGTGCCTTGACAAAGTGACTATAATTAAAGTATGCAGTGCATTGAGCAAATTTTAATCAGTATATGGAATTCTAAGTATTGTGTTAAACAGGTAAATGCTTCTTGCTAGGGATGTTGTGTTGTATAAATCACAGAGACATCATTGCTAATGAGGACACTGATCCTCTTACACAAACCCAATGCTTTGAATATATATCAGATGTTACTTTTGGTCTCTCAAATGTTACTCAATAGAGTATAGAGTCTGGTGGAGGCTGCTTTCATGTGGAGGTGTGAAACTGAATGTGTTTAAGTTCAATCTGTGCCAATATCCATTTGTTAGCTATGAGCATAGTAATAAAGGTTGAATAATAATGGTTGGATAGGTTGGTCAGAGAGCTAGACCAATCTTGAACAAAGCATGAATACCCTTTACTTGTTATGACCAGGAGGCCACAAGTGTGATTAGTGTTAACACTGAAATGCATTCTTACTGAGAGCCAGAGAGATGGAGCAGTATAAGGTCATATCCTTTAGGATAACTTTTTAACTTCACTACAGAGTAACATTACTTCACCCAAGTGGCTAGAACCACATCACAGTACTCTTGTTATATTTAAATACATGACCAGTAACACAGTGACTCTATTGAAGTGGACTGTGGCTAGACTTCATGGAAGCTTTGGGATAGTTATGTAACTGGCTGACTGCTGGTTCCAACAGGAAGGAAGTACAATTTCAAGAATGTTTGTTATAATTAAACTTATTTTAGAAGAGATTGAATTGATTAGTACCAGACAGGACGACATAATATAGAAAATAGGAAAGTGAAAAAGGTATTTTAAAAAAAAGTATCTATAAAATGTTGCCTCTGTATAACAGGCATCCTGTATGACCAATTCCAGATTGGCCAACATTTGAAAGGATATAAAAAAGAGGGTTAAGGAGAGGGTTAAGGAGAGGGTTAATAATAGAATTCACAATCTTATGAAGGAAGAGTGGACAAAGTCGTAGAAAAGTTTGATTATTGAGTGAGGGATTTTAAAAAAAAGGTTCCCCAGGAGGAGGTAGTCACTTGATGGGGTTGGGAGAATTTAGTACTTCTTCTATGCACAAGAATCCACATTAGAGACATCTTGTCTGTTTCCTGCCGATTCACTGATGACTTCTAACCTAACCATGCACATGCAGAAAAAGTAAATGTTTGATTATGCCTTCCCACTGGTATGTCTCTTCAAATGAAGTGTAAGGTGATCTGAGCGAGCAAAAGTCCTGTCACATGACTGACATTTGAATGGCCGAGCGCCAGTATGTTTTCTATAGTGTCTTGTCAGTTCATCTGACCTAGCAAATCTCCAAGTACATCCCTCCCATGAGCATGCGTAGGGTTTCTCTCCTGTATGTGAGCGCTGGTGGGCCTTTAGATGAGAACTCTTTGTATAGACCTTGGTACACCCTGGGTGACTACACTCATGGACTCGTTTTGCTGGTTCCTTGGTTCGCTTTTTCTTCTGTTGTGTCTCCGGCATTGAGTCACTGGCCTGCTGCATGATCCTGGATCCTGGTGTTTTGGTAGTGGAAGAACTGGAGGAAGAAGAGAGGGAGTTTGTTGAAGTGATTGAGGAGGTAGAGTTAGATCGAGAGTGCATAGTGATGTTTGAGATAACATTGCTTTCAGGAGAGCTTGGACAAGAGCTGTGAGGGGAGGTGGGGGGAGTGGGGGGGAGAGGAGGGAGATCTGCAGGTGTGAGCTTCATAACTTGTGCCAGGGGAGAGATTGGTACAGGGACACACTCTCCATCAGCGATGTGTACCACTGTAGGTTGTACTGTCATGACACTGTAAGGAGGAGGAAGGTTCATAGGTTTAAAGGTAAAAGGATTCTCTGTCTGCATATCTGCTGAAGGAGGAGGAGTTGCTTGACCATGATTGTGCACTGCTGTGATAGCTGCTACATTCGGGTTAGCAATGGGTCTCCTCGTTTCCTCCACATGCATCTTGTGCAAAGGAGTTGTTTGAACACTACATGGTGCTTCAATGGTTGTGGATGTTGATAACCCATACACACTGTCGAGCAGGGAAGCAGCATCGTGAAGAATATGTGATGGTATATCTAGAAGTGAACCCAAGTTTGAAGTGTCCATTTCAGATACAGGATTCTAGCAGAAACAAAAAACAGGACTGTTATTAAATGCCACAACTATATACATAACTTGCTAGCTAAAAAAAAATACATCACTGAAAACCAACAATAACAAGGTTAATGGACTTGCTAGTGAACTGGCACCTCAGAAGCCTGAAATTAGAGAAGCCATGGCTATAATATATACGACTTGTTTTCTTTTGCATCATGCAATACAAAATATCTAGCGCTCCAGGCCGAGGCTGGCTAGAGGCTGGCTAGCTCCTCTCATGAGTACAAACTTACCATATTTATTTGACATTCTTTGCTAATGGTTTCAATCTCATGGAAAAATCCAGTATCATGGATGCTCTGTATCTCGTTAAAAATGCTCTGTGAAGGCAACAGAGAATTGTTCTTTACCGCTAGCAATGATGCAGTCATCTTCACCCGTCAGAGCTAGCTAGCAGCTATGTACAGCTGTTTTTTTAACCTTCTACAAACTGTAGATCAATTCTTCTCCACTAATCAGTTTGAGGAGGCTAGAACTCTAACCACAAGCTCACTATACGCCAGGTTTTTATGCTTTCAACTCTCCACAATTTCTGCAGTGGAGAATTAGATGGTCGCATCTGCGGCCAAAAGGACCAATCAGAGATCGACGGTATAAAAATATTCCATATTTGGAGAGAGGTATTTTTAGAACCAGTTATAAAAAGTATCATGCTACCACACATGCGCATTATGTTAATCATTGCTTAGCTATGAATAACTTTACCAGGATGATTAATGCACAAATATAATAGCATGAATCTAGTTAGAAGATGGATCATTCCTCTGAGTCTTGTTCCAATTGTATCTAGTTCCAATAATGATGACTGATGTAACAGTGTTTGCTCAGGATTAAAATCTTCACCATAATTGGAGGAATTATCTATTGGTCTCTGGTGGCTCAAGCCACTCAATAACAGATAATAATTATTGTTGGGAACACTTGTAAACAGCAAACAGGCAAAACTCATGCTTCTAAAAATATATCCTGATCATGAGTAGAGCTATATTTAGTCACTTATTTTTAGTTAGTAGGAATTATGGAGAATAATATTATATTGAAGCGGTATTACTAATACAGCTTTATAAGGAACACTACAGGAATTATTTATTAGTGGCTGGTGGTTATCATGGTGGATATCTAGCTGGATCATTGTCAGTATGTCACTACAAATGAGCTGCAGGAATTTCATGAGCCTTTATTGAGGGTCATATAGATAAACTTTTGGCAGTTATGACATTAGCTAGAGCATTATCTATTGGACCTGGATGTAGATAAGGTAACTGACTAAATCTAATCACATTTTTGACAAGGATGCCAAAGTCATAACAAATCAAATGAAGGCCAGCTGTTAGATGGTTGATAACCTTTTTTGTACAATAGGTGCACACGTGACTTCAAAGAATAGCTGCTGAGTCAGCAAATCTAAATGAACCATGCGACCTGGAAAGCTTCTTGAGTAAGGTCTTAGCTAGTTACTGTTGAATACCATGGAGGGAAAGCATCAGGTGAGCTAGAATGGTTGCTAAATAAGCGGTCTAAGCATGCAGTTGAAGCTTGCATTTGTTGTGTAGTTAGCCAGATAGTTATGTGTGATAACCATAGTGGCTTCCTTAATTGGCAGTTGAGGAGTGAAACAGGGAATGCTGGTCTTAAAGAGATGGAGCTTCAGGATTTTGTTGAAAGCCCACGATTTCCCCTCAGGAGGACCATTTCAACTTCAAGTACTGACATAGATAGTCTGGAAGGTGAGAATGTAGGTAGCCTCACTTTGTTTGACAATAGACTCTTCTATAGTTGTATGTTAAGTTGCATAATAACTATGCAAGCACTAACAGCTAACATCTGCTCTAAAATATTGTGAAATGTGCACTGTGGGGAGCTCAGTGTTGTACTAACATCTACTGTTTTTTTATCAGTTGGTGTCAAAATTCACGTATATCTGCAACATTCCATGGAATATATCGGAGGCACTGCATGATAGTCACCATTTTAGCCATTTTGTCACATGATCACTTTGAATATCCTTACACACATGCTGTGTCTATTTTCTAGTTCATTACTGAGCATGTAAAAACGAAACTAGAGCTCAAAGATGACAGTTGAAGGTATTGTCTTTGGCAGAACTGTTGTGAAGAATCATGAGGAGCTCTATGTTATGAAGTTATAATAATTAGTCTTCTCAACTGAAAGGGAATGAGCATGAAGTTAGTTAAAGACCACACACACACACACACACACACACACACACACACACACACACACACACCCTAGCCCACAGTTGCATAGTATAACTCTAATTGCTTGCTTGCAATAACTAAACTTGAGCCCAATGTGAAAATGGCTACTCTAATGTTGTGGTTTCTGCTTCTTCTAGCCAACTATCACTGGTAGAAGGAATATCTGTTCTAGAAATAGACATACTTGGACAAGGGAGGGAATCCAAAATTAGGAGGCATTTCACCAGTTACTGAAAGAGATCTGTCTAATGGATACTTCTAGCTACAGAAATGGTTAAGTATAATAGTAGCCCTACCAGATCACATGTCAAGGACACAGCAATTTCCTGGTGAAAGATTAGCTATGACTCTGTTTCTTGGCTCCTCCCTTTATTATTCAAGAGCAGCAGGTGAAACATCAAGTACTTGTATTGAATTCCTTTGTCGGATAGTTCCAGAAACATGTCATGTAATTGTAGACACTTTCTGACTAGTTAAAGTTGTACTGTTTTCCAATAAAGGCATCCAAATGTACCCTCCATTTAAAAATGGTCTTCAATACAGTTAGCTAATGCAGTTATCTTCTAATGCCCCCCACTATGTTATGACCTTGTTCTACCGGTCAGTCCACTGTAGAGGTATCCATAAGGTTAGGGCTAGGATCTATAGTGCTATAATATAGGGCTAGATTAGGATCCATGGTACTCTAGAGACTAGGGCTAGGATCCATGGTACTCTAGAGACTAGGGCTAGGCTCCATGGTACTCTAGAGACTAGGGCTAGGCTCCATGGTACTCTAGAGACTAGGGCTAGGCTCCATGGTACTCTAGAAGGGCTAGGATCCATGGTACTCTAGAGACTAGGGCGGGCTAGGCTCCATGGTACTCTAGATAGAGACTAAGGCTAGGATCCATGGTACTCTAGAGACTAGGGCTAGGATCCATGGTATTAGACTTGGGCTAGGGCTAGGATCTACGGTACTATGTAGAACTTTAGAGGATTGAAAATGTTTTACTAAAATATTTTTTGTCCTTTATATCGGTAAACCCACTACATCATAGCTCTGGAGACATGCCAGCACTGAAGAATGTCTTACAAATCTTTACATAACAATACTTCGTAAAGTCTTACTCTAAAGATAGGATATATTGTGAATGTAGCAGTAGGTATGTTTCCAATCTCTCCTTCCCACTGCTATCTAAGGGACTTTTAACTCTCAGCAGGGTGGGCTCTGTGCTGTGAGAAGTTCTGTTGTAGCATGATAATAATAATAATAATAATAATAATAATAATAATAATAATAATAATAATAATAGTTGTTGTTGAGATTGTTTGCTGTCAGGTTGGGTGGGGGAAGGAAATAGTTTGGCTCTATTCTGTGTAGGATCTCTATATATTACTATATGGTTATAGTCTTCCTACCATGTACTTCTATGACATGCTGGAGTGCCATGGTCTGTCAAGTATCTCCTAATTTGTAAGGACTAGATAAATTGCCCTGATCTTGGTGGGTATGTACTTGGAGGACTAGGTGGAATTGGTGGGTATGTACTTGGAGGTGTGGACTGCCCTGATCTTGGTGGGTATGTATCTCACTAGACTAGATGGAATACCCTGATCTTGGTGGGTATGTATCTCACTAGACTAGATGGAATACCCTGGTCTTGGTGGGTATGTATCTCACTAGACTAGATGGAATACCCTGATCTTGGTGGGTGGGTATATATTTGAAGATCTCACTACATTTAGTTGACACTTGTGCCAATTCCCTGATGTATTAATTAACATAGTCCCCACTTTAACCTTTAACCTCTCCATAATTAGTTTCATTATTATTTTGTACCTCTTTTGCATAGCCTCAAGCCATTCCTCTACTCCCAAGTCATCCTTTAAATCCGGCAATGAACTATTGCCAAAATCCACGGGTTCAAAGTCCAAACAACGACTCCTGTTCACTCCCTTGGACTTACTAAACCTCACCCGAAAGCCTAATGAGAGCTCAAGCTTCAGTCCCATTCATAAATCAGGAGCAAGTTTGAATGAGACACTACCAGAAAAGTTACTCAAATCTCCAAAATTTCCCAAAAGAGTTCAAAGCAGCATCGGGAACCTCGACTCGCATATTGAGAAGGCAGATAAGTTCTTTGACGTTGCTCCCAAAGATATCAGTGTGCTGGAGAGAATAGGACACAGGGCACAGCCCAGTCGAGCCCGGATACGAAACCCACATGAGGTTAGGGAGAGATAATGGGGTTACTTTAAGTTAATCCTCCAAAATGGACCTCCTACATAAATCCTGAAGTAATGATACATTCCCCTTCTACTCATCTCTTCATTCCTACCTCTACCCTCCACCCCTCCAACAGCTCCTACCCTCCACCCCTCCAACAGCCCCTACCCTCCACCCCTCCAACAGCCCCTACCCTCCACCCCTCCAACAGCCCCTACCCTCCACCCCTCCAACCTACCCTACCTTCCACCCCTCCAACCACCCCTACCTTCCAGTTCCGAGTACTAATGGAGATCATCATGCTGTGTATAATTTTATAGGGGATTCTTTGATCCAGACTGTTTACCTAGATTCTTCTTCCTATAACAAGAAGTAGAATAATCTCTCTCTATCTCTGTTTGATCCATCCAGTAACTCTCATTGATTTTACTTAGGTATTTGTGGAATTAGAAGAGATTCGAATGGATCCCTCTGAAGAACTTGAGTGGGCAGAGACTGCTCGATGGATAAAGTTTGAAGAGGATGTCGAGGAGGGGAGTGGCAGGTGGGGACGTCCTCATATCTCTGCCTTAGCATTCCATAGCCTTGTAGAGCTCCAAAGAGGCTTGGACAAAGGTAATGATATTCATAGCCCCTGAGGTGTTCCCTCATGAGTTCCTCTAGACCTTAAAGAAATTTCCATCTTGGAAAGGCTTTACCAGCAGGAAATACTTATCTTTCTTGTGCAGATAGTGTACCTATGCATTTCATTGCTGCAGGGTGTGTTCTCTTAGATGTGAATGGAGAGGATTTCCCCAGCATTGTAGACCAGATACTGGACAGTTTAGTGATGTCCAACTTACTCCTGATGAAAAGTGTGGACCAGTTGAGAACCTTACTTCTGAAGAAACACAAACACACTAATGACTCCACACTCTGGGACAAACTAAAACACTCAGCTACAGGTGAATAGAAGGGGTACAGGTATAGGTAGAGGGGTAGAGGGGGTACAGGTAGGTAGAGGGGTACAGGTTGGTACATGTGGGTACAGGTGGGGTAGAGGGGGAATATTGGTAGGTGGCTACAATTGCTAACCGGTTTCCCCTCACCCTATACAATATAAGTTAATGATGTTTCTCCTTCACTCATTCAGTGTGTGGATGTAGTGATGGTTCCTCAGGTTCAATGTTGATAAAGGATGTGTTAATCAGTAGACCATCACTCTTTATCAGGTTCCAGAATGGAGTAGAGTATATTTTGTGGTTCTGCTGGAGTAAATTCCATAACACTCACTTAAATGGAGTTGGGTCTGATCTACTTCTCTATATAATGCTTGCCTTCTCTCTCTCTTATCCAGATGGCACACTACACCATATTGGTGAAGGACTTCGTCGAATAAGTAGTCATGATAACCACCTTTCAACCACTGGTGGAAGTAACCATGACAACAATAGTGGTCCGGTCAATCTGGAAAGGAAAGGAACCATTTCAATCATGCCTTTACTTGAGGAAGTATGTCGTGAAGAGTTATAGAACCTCCCCTTGGCCATTTCTCTAATCAAAACACATCTGCATACAGGGGTTGAAATAGAACAGTATACATACAGAGGTCGGAATAGAGCACTATACATACAGGGGTCGGAACAGAGCACTATACATACAGGGGTCGGAATAGAGCAGTGTACATACAGGGGTCGGAATAGAGCAGTGTACATACAGGGGTCGGAATAGAGCAGTGTACATACAGGGGTCGGAATAGAGCAGTGTACATACAGGGGTCGGAATAGAGCAGTATACATACAGGGGTAGGTATAGAGATCCTCCACAGTGTATAGAGATTTCAAGGGGTTGTATGCAGAGATGTCCCCTTACTTTAGCTTTAGTTCTAATCTGCTCATAATGTAATGAACTTTCTTACTGCTGTCTTTGTTAGGTGGATGATTCAGTGGCTCAGAGCTTGTCTCCCACTGAAATCACTGATGGCATGACATATCCAACAGATTCACAACCCTCTTTAGTACACTCCAGAGATTTAGAATCCCTGTCTTCCTCAAAGAAGGTCACCTTTTCTGTCAACACTCCACACTCCAGTCACTCCCCTTCTCACAGTAGTGGTTACATCACCACTAATTCAGGTATTACCTACTTGACCACACCTATGGTAATAATTTAGTTGATGTAAGATAAGGGCATTGCCGTGCATAAGGTTCATGTTGATATCACCATGGCAATGCTATGGTCAATATACAGTGTACATGACATTGTACATCTGCAGTATGGACATTGACTCCACCCTTTTAACAGATTCCACCCATGTAGACTCCACCCTTAGTAAGGAGCAGAGCATGGAGAAGAACCATCCAGACTTTCCTGTAGCCCCGCCCATTCTCAAGCACCATGTCAGTAGTGTCAGAGAAAAGCTTAATCCTGAGGCAGAATCACTCACTGTCTTGGTGGGTGGAGTCAACTTCCTTGAACAGCATATCACAGCCTTTGTTCGTCTTGGACAAGTGAGATGGGAGAGGGATGGGGGTTGAAAGGAGTGGGGGGTTCAGGTGGAATGGATGGGGGTTGAAAGGAGAGGGGGTTCAGGTGAAGTAGATGGGGGTTGAAGGAGTGAGGGGGTGGTTCAGATAAAGTGGGAAGGGGGTTGAAAGAAGTTGGGGGGGTTCAGATGGAGTGTCTGGGGTTCAATGTTATGTGTCACTAGGTAAGGAATAAGCCTCAGTATATGGTGAAACTGGGAGAATCCCCTCACTTCACAGATATAAACTAATCATGTACTTTGACCTCTCCTCCTCAGAGCCTTATGCTGGGTGATCTCACTGAGGTAGATATTCCGGTTCGATTCATCTTCCTCCAGATAGGTCCTGATGACAGCTCTTTGGATTATCATGAGGTTGGACGGGCCATGGCTACTTTAATGTCTGATACTGTGAGTTCATAAGTCATGTCCTTTATAAAATGGTTCAGAGGTCATGAATGTTTCTATAAAGGACACAGTGGAACCCTGGGGAAGAAAAAGTGTCCTTTATACAGAGGTTGTCCTTAATCAGAAGTACTAGTACTCTAACACAGTACCAATATTGACAGCAGCCCTAGCCCATAGTACTGGTATTGACAGCAGCTGGTCTATCCTGAATGCAGTGTTTTCACGAGATTGCTTATTCTGCTATCTGCAAGGAGGACTTGATCCAGGGGATGGATGAGTTTCTTGACGATAGTATTGTTCTCCCCCCAGGAGACTGGGGGGAGGATCTCCTGCTCCCTGCAATGCAAGAAAGAAATGTAGCTCGAAGAAGAAAAGGTATTTTAATGGATAAATTAATTCACAAAATACCACCAACAACAACACCAACAACACCAGCAGCAGCAGCAACAACAACAACAACAACAGCAACAACAGCAACACCAACAACACCAGCATCACAAACAACACCAACAATACTGTGAGGGTTCTTAAAACTAACAAGTAGCGTTAGTAGTTAAAAATATTATTTTGAGTAGCTATAACCGTTCATGTAATAATCATGTTTAAAAAACAATAACTCTCACCTAGCAACCATAAACAAACTACTGAGCATGTGCAGTTCAGTGATGCAACTAGCAACCATAAACTACTGAGCGTGTGCAGTTCAGTGATACAACTAGCAACCATAAACAAACTACTGAGCATGTGCAGTTCAGTGATACAATGATAATAATGAGAATGATAATACAAATTAATAATAATAATAGTCAATGAGAATAAAATAGTCTTACTTAGTATAGTCCCGTCAGCTGTAGCTAGTGTGAGACATCACATGTCCCATGTGAGTCCCTGACAAATACCAACAACAACATAACAACATTAGATGTCACCCCTCCCTCTCGACCACTAATATTGAATGTCACTTTCATCTGCTTCTTCCACCATCAATTAAAATGATCACCTTTAACATTAATAATAATGATAATAATAATAATAGTAATAATAATGGTAATATTATTATTAATATTAATGCCTACTAATAATATTTTTCTTCGTAGCATCCCATGTTGTAGCAGTTGAGTCCTATCAGAAAATGGTAGTGAATCCCCTCAAACATTCTCGTCGTCCGTTTGGGGGGCTTTGGAGGGATCTGCAAAACCTTGCTTCCCGCTATCCCAGTGACTTCAAGGATGCTTTAAAGCCACAAGTCTTTATTTCAATTATCTTCATCTACATATCCTTCCTGGCTCCAGCTATTGCTTTTGGGGGACTAATGGAAGAGTTCACAGGGAACATCATTGGTGAAACAGAGACACTTTTGTCCACTGCTCTTGGGGGAATTATATTCTCAACATTTGCAGTCCAGCCCTTGACGGTGCTGGCTTTCACAGGACCAGTCATTGTCTTTGAGAGCATTATATTTAGAGTATGTAATGTTGAGTATTATAGTTCTATTGGGATTGAGAAACTATAATTTTTTGCAGTTCTCCCAAAACTTTGACCTCCCTTATATACAGTGGCGAGCAGTTATAGGTCTGTGGTTGATGCTTATCCTGTTGGTACTTGCCATCAGTGAGCTTACTTTCCTTGTACACCACTTCACACGGTTCAGTGAGGAGATTTTCACAGGTATAATTGCCGTCTTCTTCATCTATGAAGCAATCCTCAGCATATATCACGTAAGAGAATTGGAGCAACACCTCTATTCCTTCCTGAAATGAAGACACCTCCATATAGTGGAACCTCTCTATTCTAATTTCTAACCCCCTGAGATGAGAACACCTCTTTATATATACAGTGGCAACAATCTATTCCAACCCCCAAAATGAGCCACACCTCTAATTGGGACACTATTTTGTCTCAGGGTGTCTGGAATGGAGAGGTTCCACTGATTGGCTAGTTTAATGAGTACATAATGTCATGTACTTTTTTCTACTTGACCTCTTACTCTTTCTAATATAGATTTATGATCGTAACCCCTTATGTGGTTTACATTACCCCTGTGGCAGCCATACCAAGTATTCTAACACTTGTACTGCAAGTCATTACGACAAACACAACGAAACTTCCTATTACAATGAAACTTCCAATGATAGTGAAATGATGACTGCAACTTCAATGAAGACAGTAGAGGAAGCCATGACCCTGCCGAGGGGGTTTAGGATATGTAATCAGCCCAACACATTCCTGTGGTCTCTCATGTTGTCTCTTCTGACTTTCTATATTGCATTTTCCTTGAGAAAGCTAAGATTTAAGAAGTTCTTGGGAAAGAAGGTATATACTACAGTGAATAGTGTCAGCTACCTCTGGTACTATGTTAGTACTGAGTTATGGTGTCCCTTTACCAGATAATTGTTATGCTTGTAGACACGTCGATTGGTGAGTGACTTTGGAATGTTAACGGCCCTAGGTAGCATGGTTTTGCTGGCTTATCTATTTCGAGACATTGTTGCCATTGAAGTTCTCCTGGTTCCTCCCAAATATAGCGTCAGTAATCCTGAAGCACGTGGCTGGTTCATCAACCCTTTAGACGGCTCTCTGAGCATTGTGGCAGGTTTTGGGGCAATGATTCCTGCTCTCTTGGTAAGTATGGAGTTATTAAAACAACAACAACAACAAATCATTTACGAGTTAAACTGAGTAGGAGGGGCCTCAGGCAAATATCAGTTTATGAATATAATTATGGTACAATGAAGTATCTGAATAATGGGATCAGATATATTGCATCTCATAGGGAGGCTGTCCATATCTCAGAGACAAACCAGGTGGGACATATTTAGTTGTCCTTTGTGTAGATTGCTTATTTCAGAGGGTCCGTTTATCAGGGATTCACTGTATAATGATATTTCTCTTTTAGTTGGCTATCCTCATCTTTGTGGAGAATCAGTTAGCCATAATTGCTATCAATAATCCCGACCACAAACTCAAAAAACCTGTTGGCTACCACCTTGACCTTACCATCGTTGCCCTTCTCTCGGGGGTCTGTGGAATGATTGGGATCCCCTTCCTCTGTGGGGCCCCTGTCCGTTCAATTCAGCACTTGCAGGCTCTCAGTGTCTTCACAAAAAAGGATGCTCCTGGGGAAAAACCTAAACTGGTCAAAATTCATGAGCAGAGGGTGACTGGTATTGTCGTAAACTGTCTTATTCGTGAGTTATTAAATACACAACTAAATCTTAGTATACAGAGCGGCCCAGCCAACTGTGTGTATAGGGTGACCACTGGTATTGTCATAAACTGTCTTATTAAATACATATTAGTATACAGTGACCACCTTTCTACAATAGTCAACTGTGTGTGAAATGTGAAGTGGCCAATTTCTGTGTAACAGCCAACTGTGTGTAAAGGATTTACAACCAACTGGTTGTGTCCCAGGGGTGACTACTCACTCTACAACATCTTCCTCCATTGCAGTTCTGACTCCATTTGCTAGTGAAATTCTCGAGCTAATTCCTATCTCTGTAGTGATGGGCGTCTTCTTTTACCTGGGTTATGCCTCCCTTAGTGGTGTGCAGTTACTGACAAGAATAAAGCTTCTTTTCATGCTACCAAAGCATCACCCAGATGTCAGTTTTATCAGAAAGGCAAGAACATTATGTGGAATCCCTCTATTCCAACCCCATACTCACACAGTCCACCATCCTAGTCCATAATATTATGGAGATTTCACTGTATATTTCTCAGGTTCGGACATGGAAGATGCACCTTTACACTTTGATACAGCTGGGATGCGTGTTTGTGCTGTATGGAATCAAGTTATCACCTGCAGCAATGCTATATCCACTCATGATTGTTTTTCTCATACCACTGAGATGGCTACTAGGGAAGGTTCTCTACACCAAGGATGAGATTGAAGCTGTATGTCGTTATTTACCACCACTAGAAGAATATTTGGCAAGGGTCGTCATAGACAAATGTTAAATATGTTGAGGGGAGGGAATGAGCTCTGCTCACCATACATTAATACTGACACCTGCAGAATACCATATACATATGATATTAATGGTAAATTATTATTTTCCTATTAGTTGGACAATGAAGAGAATGCTAAACTAGATGAAGATGACAAAGGGGAACTTGGAGAGTTTGAATACACTCACGTCCCTTACTAAACTGAATACACTCACGTCCCATTCTAAACTCCTTATTGTTCCTATATTATTATTTCCTGTTCATCTTTAGAGATAAGACAGTAATACATTGTCTGAATTAGAAATGTGGAGGACCCTGTCATTTAGACAGTGGTATGCACTTGGCATGTGTAAAGTTTGTGCTACTGTGTCACGGTCTAAAAGGAGGTGTGGTGTCCAAGTTCTTTATGTAGTCCAGGTCAATGAGATGTCGCATGGTAGGTCTTCCATGTGGACAACTCTGCCAAAATCAAACAAAATACTGAAAACTGTAGAGAGCTGAGTACAGTTAATGATAGTTACCCATGGTTGATCCATTTCTGACATGTGGTCAATCAACTGTAAAATGTTGGAATATATAATAAAGTGCAGAGTTCTAGTTAAGGAAGGTGGTTTATATTCAAAGCATTAACATTCACTACAGCCACAAAACTACTGAAGTAACCTCCTTCCTTGAATGCTTTGGCTAGAAACCTGTATCAGAACCAACCTTTCTCATCTCTGCTTTGTTCAATGCAGTACCTATCATCACAGAGGTCCTGAAACAATTATTATGAAGAAATGTAACAGCCTACAGAGATCATGTTACACTATCATACCTGCAAGCTCTGGATGCAAACATTGATCTGACTGCTGTAGGACGCACCACTTCACCCTAACCATACATTAATAACTAGTCTTATTGTTAACTGATGCAGTACATTGTGGGGACAAGCATTTTCAGTAGTACCAGAAAGATCATAATGACTTCCTGCACCAACTTCCTAGTTTGGGTCTTGCTCTGCCCTAGCCCATATACCTATCTATGCTCTCTAACAACACACAGCTAACTATAAAATCATGACTTACCGGTGTACAGCCATTATCAGAAATCATGAAGACGATTTCTTCTATGTCTATAAAAGTAGATAGTCATGAGCATACACGTTCCAATGAACCAAGTACACACCTTGCTTTTCCATGGACCAGTTCTTTGATACTGGTTTAGCTAACAGACTTAGCTTCTTGGTTGGAGGAGCTAGATTTATTTATATCTGCTCAATATATCCAATTCATCCTTGCTAACCTTCCAGATTGATTTGAAACTTGAATCCATTCATCTCAAAAACTTTCAAGTTATCAATGACTATGGTTTCACTGATGGCTGTTAGCTCTAGAGCCTTGGGTCTAAAAACAACAATTCTGTGACTACGGTTTCAGAGTCAGCTCTGCAGCCTAGGGTCTATAAACAATTTTGTTATTGTGGTTTCTAAAGCCTTGGGGGTCTGACTCTGATTACACTGTAGTAATTGGATCTAGAGTCTCTGTGGGCATTATAAATGAGCTCTGTCACTATCACCTCAAACTTCAACTGCACTCACACAAGAAAGTTTTGGTGCTGAATCACAGTCTCCCTCTGCAGCCGCTCAAAGTTGTATTTTTCATCAGCTGCATGCTGATCCACTATGAAGAGGTCACTATCCAGTTGCACAATGATGAAACCCAGATTAAACTAGATCAGTTATAGAGAGAATCAACACAGCTTAGATCAGGAAATTTTGACATCAGCAGTGTTCTTTTACAGAACAGTGAAGGCATTGCAGGGTCTTTCATGCCAAAGACTGGTTTTAGTGCTTTATTCTGTGTATATACAACATACCTGACCAATTATTCTCATCTGAAGAAAGTCAGATTTCCTAACAAAAATCATAATAATTATTATTATTGGGCAATAATAATTATTGCTTATGGAAAGTTTTGAGGGTTAGCAAATTTAAAGCATGATAATTTACCCCAGCTATAGCTCTGCTCTTACTTAATCTCTCTTCTCAATTCTTCCTCGGCTGTTATATTGCTGCTGGGTTCAATTCTAGCCCTGAACCTTGACCTCTCTCGACCCATTTGACCCCCCACTGAGGTGGATTTACCCTTGATGGGAGATCCGCTCTCCTCAGTTGCTGAATCAACACTCTCTTTGGTAGTCAGTCCACAGTTCAGTGATTTTAATCTAGCAGTGATCATTTGTAGATTAAAACCAATAACTTTCTCAATGATAGAGGAATCATTGCCTCCTGAGCTTGGAGAAAGACGTCCTTTAGACTTCAAGGGAGAATTTAAACAATGACTTAAGCTCCTTTGGAATGTAGAGTCAGAATGAGATTTTGATTCCTTTACTCTTTTTAATTTGGTTTTGACTGGTGATGTCATGATACTGTGAGATTTATACAAGAAGTTCTCCAAGACACTTGGATTAGCATGAGATTGGTCAACTTCATCCTCCATCTGGCAGTTATCACCATCACTCGTACTACATTCTCCAATGATATCCTTATCCTCAAGCTGGTGGTGGTCATCTTCATCTTTCGTGCTTCCCACATGAGAAAGCCCATTATTCCCACTCAGTGAATTATCCATTTTGACCTGCAGTTCTTCTCCAGAGTCAATCACGTGATGGCCTTCACTGTTAACATCCTTCCTTTCCAGAGCTTGTACCTGTTGTATTCCCTGACTTGGAGGTGGTGAAAGTTCTTTTACTTCATCAAAAGACAAATCTGACTGCACATCTATTGATGCAGGACACGGCACTCCAAAATCCAACAATTTTGCTTCTAAACATCATCCATAATATTAATGAATGGTAACGAGAAAGAGATCTTAGCCAGCACTTATATTGTGAGCTGTCACTTTATGTCAGTACGTACATGCCAAATTATGGCATAGTTCTAGACTTACGTTTTGGCAGTGGTTCAACTTTGCCTTCAGTTCCAAGAGTTCTATACAAAGAGAGAAAATAGGAATAACATGTGACGTGTTGTTGCCTTGAGCTGCTGCATGTTATGTTTCACCAAAGGCTCAACGAGAGCTAAACAATTCACATAGAACTATGACATAAAAATACATGTAGGGTGAAAAAAAGTTACACCTTCCTTAGCGCTAGTCCTGCATGGAATGGCTGCACTAGTCTCAGTCAGCTGTTTAGAAATGGTTCCCTTTGTAAATAATTACCTTTTCAGGGAGACATATTGAGATGAGGAAGAACTTGTAGTAGACTTCTTCCCAGGTGTGGGTGTGGTCATCATAAAAGTGGACAGAGTTTTGATTGATGATTGAACGTTGTATTCTTGTTGCATTCTTTCATAAAGTTGAATCAGGGAGATCTGGATCAGAAATTAATGACATGAAATCTAGAAGGGCAGGTGAATTATGGTGTGTCATGTTTCCAGGAAGAACACCTTGTATTGTAGTGATGTGCTGATTAAGTTAAAATTGTAATGTGGTGTAGCAAGCCAAAAATATTTTCAGGTTTAATTTCTGAGCCAAAAACATTTTCAGGTTTAATTTTTGACCTAAATAGCACAACACACTAACATTACCTCATCATACTCACATACCTTGATCAGTGACAGCAAGACCTTTTCCTGATGAAGCATCACTTTACGCTTATCAGGAGTAACATTAACATCAACACAGTCTGAGAAAAGAATGGAGAACACTTAAGACATAGCTGTCTTTAGTGGACATCAAGACACAGTAGGTCCCTATGTCTTCAGTGGATATGTATAGTTACCATATTGGGTCCCTGAGTCTAGTTAATAATGCACTATGACTATGGACAATTTCTGTTGATGTAGAAGATTAAATTCTGGCCTGAATTCCTCAGAGAACACAGTGAATGTATTTAAGTGGAGGTGCACTCCACATCTAAAGTGCATTGTCGTGTCTTAGAACAGAGTGATCATAAGTGCTTCAGAAAATGTATGGTGAAGTATTAACTCATCTTTAACTGTACCCTAAGGAAATATCCATTGAAGACACAGCGACCCACCATTATACCTTTGGGAAATGTTCAACGGACCCACTAACTATAATCAAACTGTCTTAGCCCTCACTCCTACATAATGTGACTCAGAATTCACATTTATCATACAGAGGTAGAGGCTGGAATTGCCCTTCACATACATTCTGAATTATATTACGTCTGCAAAGTGAAAGAAATGCATACCTCTTGCAGTGATGACATTCAGTATGACACATGGGTACTGATGTCTGTTGTACATATGATACACCTCATTCACAGCTTTCACCAGCTGTACAGACCATTCATAACACATACACCAGGTATTGCTAAAGGAAAGAACCACTACAGACAGGAAATATGGCTGATACCTTAGCATGGTCACAGGGCCTCTTGTTGAAGAAGTAGAACTGTCTATCAGATGAACTTCGACCATGTCCATGGTTACATCTTGAAATATACCCATCAAATCTACAATTGAGTTGTTACTATAATTATTGTGCCTGATATCAACTTTCCTATAATATTATACAATTTATGGCTAAAGGAGGTTTCTATATTAACATCAATAGTGTCTAATATTTACAAGCCCACTTGAATAAGTTGATGTCGGAAGGCTGGATGCTGGTAGTTTCTTCATTTCTGGACAAGTCCTCATCTGAGCACATTGGAAACTCTATTAGTTGTTCTGCCTAGAAGATCACAGATTAAACACAGTTGTCAGCACAAAGTATTAAAATTTGGCAAAAACGCCAAACCAAGGTTCACCCTATGTCTGCCTCTTTAGGTGCTAATATTAACCTCTTTAGGTCCAAAAATGTCCAGAATGTTACTCCTGATGTCATGGTTACCACTGGTAGACAAGATCTGCTGCCTCTTACTAGTGAGGAAATGCATAAACATTGCCATAAAATTAATAACTGTCCGAGTATCTCTGTAAGGATCTTGGAAACTGTACTTTATAGTTAATTCAGAGGTAACTGTAAAGTGGAACCTCTCAATAAAAAAAAATGTTGTTTTTTTTTAAGACCTCTCAGTGGTACATCAAACTCTGTTAACTCAACATTGTATTGTATAGCTTACCCCTTTCCCGATTGATTATAGCACGATATTCTCACTCCAGTACTCACCAAACAATAGCCTTGCAACATCTGTACCATCCGACAAAACTCCTACAAAACAGATTGTTCCTGGAATAATTTTTTTCACTAATGTTAATTGTTTGCTTGCATATGTAAATTTTGCTTTCACCCAACCTAACATCACCCAACCTAATAAATTTGAACCTTCTTAATGTTCCTTGTGAATTCTTTGTGCCTGACAGGAAGAGTATGGAAGAGCTGACTCAAGGAAACTGTAGTACCCACCTGGAATACACAATACACCATCTGTCTATAGAATACTGGAGAATAATAAAGAATACTCAAGTAATACCTCTCTGGCACAGCTTGTTTGTGATGTGATAACTCCAGTGCTATCATACTCTAACCTAGTCCCAACTGACTGGGATCTGTGGCATGTTATGACTGTCATATCACTGTATAGAAAAGATGTGCATCAGGTATACATAGCCCTACTCAAAATAGGGAGGATATCAGGTATACATAGCCCTACTCGAAATAGGGAGGATATCAGGTATACATAGCCCTACTCGAAATAGGGAGGATATCAGGTATACATACCCCTACTCGAAATAGGGAGGATATCAGGTATACATACCCCTACTCGAAATAGGGAGGATATCAGGTTATACATACCCACCTTAAAGCACATAGTGAGCTCAGTGCTTCACCACGGAAACCAAATGTGGTCACTCCTATTTCCAGATCAGAGAAATTTTTTATCTTGGAAGTATGGTGCTTCAGAGTGAGTGCCTGAAAGTTGTTAGCTTCTACACCTCTTCCATTATCTAAAACCTCCACCAGTTCTATTCCATTTTCCTTCAATCTTATCTCTACAACACATTAATAACCATCATGCCTAGCGGAACCTCTCTATTTAGGACAAATCAGTGTCTCGATTAATAATGTGGTCTCAATTCAGGGGAAGAAGTTACATTAATGTGAATACACAAGCTTATCCTTAATACAGAAGCATCCTCATCTGAAGGAGTTGGAATAGGAGTTGCACTATAGTCCTTAAAGTGTCATATCCACGTCATTAATGCTTACATAATATTATGAAACCACCCTTTTGTTGTACAGGTGATCAATCTTTTAGGGTAAAGGTTGTATGAAAATTAGTGATGCCAATGTGACTTACCTATAGATGTTGCGCCAGCATCTAAAGAATTCTCAACAAGTTCTTTTACAGCCACAGCTAAACTAAGCACAATCTGACCAGAACAGATCAGATGAACAATCCCACTCTCTATGGCTTTCACAGACATCTCCAAAGCACACGTGCTGCTCGCCCGCGCAGTGAATATCTGCTGACTTAGCAAAATTAGAAAGAAACCTTAAAAACGCGCCATCATCTTCCTTGTTCATGAAAGTGTAGCTAAAGGAAAGCGTCTTCCCGAGGTCAGGGAATGGATGGCCCTGAGTCCCTGGCGGCTCCATTCGAGCCAACAACACTCGAGGAGACCTCTGTGAAGGAGCAACCTCAAGTTTTGAATCCAGTAAGTATTGATGGCGGAGCGGAGAGGAGGGTAGCAGCATTCAGTGAAACTGACTACCAGAGTAAGTTTGTATTAGAGGGCCAGCCAGCTAGCTGTTAGTTAGAAGACTAATAAGGTTATGTACATAATATATGACTGGTTGAGGGGTGGTGGTTTTGGTGGTGGTTTTGGTAGTGTTTTTGGTAGTGGTTTTGGTGGTGGGAAACCACTGTCACATGGTTTGGTTAGACAGCTGAATCAGTAGTGAGCTGGAGACTACTGGTTAAAGTATGAGTGGGTTCTGAATGTATTTGACTTTGTTATATGCTACATCCTCACTATAATAAACAGACCACCCAGTTACTAATAGGGTAGTGTGTTCAGTTGAGCTGCACCTAGCTGGAATGACTATTAAAGCAATGTAGGGATAGAACAATTGGCTATAAGGTTGTGTAAAGGTGATGTGAGTAGTGTAACAGCACATGGTTACTTAGTCACCTTCTGATAGCTACTTTTAATTCATACCTTGTACATTTTTGGAAGAGTAACAGTGTGAAATATAGGGTTAATTTTCCTTATACTGTAGGTATTCTGTAGTTACATGTGTTGCTTCAATGCCTGTCCACTCTTCCCTGATGTTGTGTGCTGTGCTACTTGTGTAGTCAGATTATGAAATGTGTTCCTTTATAGTTAACGTGCTTTTTTGGTGCTGTGCCCTTCAATACACCCCCTCCTTTGATGCTTGACTAAATCATCTTTGAAAACCACACAACCTTACAGTATCCCAAGGAGTTGTCTTACAACCCTACAGTATCCCAGGGAGTTGTTTGTCCAAGCTGTGGAGTGCTGTGTTTACCTACGAGGTGGCTCTTAAGGGGGTCAATTCTGTCAACTATTCTCTTGTGTATTTATAGTCCCTATTACAAATTATGTTTGTTTGGGCAGTTAATGAGGTTTGTTATAAATGTGATTTCACTATGGTGTGTGTGTGGGGGGGGGGGAGGGGGCAAAAAGATACAGATACATCATCTTAGACCCACACTCTAATATTGGGGGCAGAGGCAGAGAGGGCTGGGACTGATTGTAAGCATTTTAAAAGTTATGAGATGTCTTTATGTGGTGTAGTTATCTACTTGTCTCGTGGATAACAGAAGAAAGGAGATCTTTACTCTCAAATAATGGAATCTGGGTAGTGTCTATCGAGTGTACCCATAGTCCTAGTCCTAGACACCGTGGTGTATCTTACACCTAACCTACTGGAAACCTTTCTTCTTAGTCACCTTACCATGGATAAAGTTTATAAATTGATAAGCTTATACTGTCTGGTATAAATGGTGTGTGTCCTGTTTCTTGGGTTTCTGCAACTTCATGTCTATCAAAGAACTTTATTGTGTGGCAATGGCAGTATTTAAGGGGTGGTGGGTTAAAGGTGGTCAAGTGGTTGTGAGGGGGAGTGGATGGGAATTGTTTAATAGAATGCACTTCATGTGTGGTTTTCTCTTGGTAGTTAGAAATCATCTCTCACTTCCTTAGTTACAATTGAGTGAGAGTAAATAACTGTAGATACGTCATTAGACATGATTTACTGTTCAGAGGAAGGTAGTAAGTTTGTTGTAATGCAGGATATTGACAAGATCTGTTTTCACTGACAAAACTTTTAATGTATGCATTTTATGTACTGGTACTAGTGATTTATGTAATCTATAGGTCATCGAAATGTGTACGTTGGTCTCCATATGCCTTACAACAGATCTAGTTCCAGACACAAAGGACATCATCGGCACAAACGTAGGCATTCCAGTCACAGACATAACAGTGGTCATGGTCACCATGGTGATGGTCATCATCATCATGACAATGGAAGTTATGAGAGTACTTTGCAAGAGTATCAAGGTGACAGGGATCAAGTTGATGGAAATGTTGGCAGGAGTTTGTCTGCAGATCGTGCTAAAGGCTCTGACTCTAACATCATCAGACTACAGTTTGAGGGTAGGCAGCCGAAGTACAACAAGTCTTGTAGTTTGCCAGCAGGACACTACTCTGTCCCAGAATTACAGGTGCCAGTTGGTAAGGTCTGGTAATGTTGTATTGTTACAATGTAATACTTGTCTTTTTTCTCTCCCCTTCTCCACTTCCTAGAGCCTAAAACCCCTTCTGATCCATGTGATCGTGTTAAGTTTATCTTGGGTGGTGATTATGATGACCAAACTGACCACAATGACTGCAATACTATTCATAGCATCTTCACAGAACTGGAAGAACTTAAGTATGATGAGCACGAACAAAGGTATTATTATTTGGCATAGAGTTCATTCCAGTACTTACTACTAAATGGATTCTAATCCAAACTAAACCTATTGAGATGCACCCAGAAATATTAATCTTTAATTAGGACACTTCCCTCCCTTCTCTCTGAGAACACTGTCCAATGTCCATCCTATGACTGTTTTATCTAGCTAAGTGTTCTCAGTGTGTAAATAGAAGCCTGAAAAGTAATATTAGATTGTAGTCATACCTACTAGAGGTAGTAAACATTACTTTTAGGATATAGTTACTGCTCTCATTACATGTACACATGTGACTGTATTGGACAGGATGTATCACTTCTCACTGATGGTATTCATCCATGTGAAGCAATGCCTCTTATAGTACATGTATTGTTCTATGTGATGTCGGATGGAGTATACAAGAAATGGCCATGTTGCAGAGTAAAAACATGGAGACCCTTTAGATACAAGTGATAATTTAACCCTGTGAAACAGGGTCAACCCTTAGAGAGTGACAAAATTTAAAGGATTTGCTGTATATAGAGCACAATGAGTTCATGTATCTTCTCTTTCCTTCCCCCACCCTTCCAGGATGGAGTGGAAGGAAACAGCTCGCTGGATCAAGTTTGAAGAGGACGTGGAAGAGGGTGGTAACAAGTGGAGCAAGCCTCATGTTGCAAGTCTCTCACTACATAGTCTGTTTGAGCTTCGAAGCTGTATCTTCAAGGGAACCGTGCTTCTTGATCTCAAGGCAGATAATTTAGCTATGATATCAGGTAATTCCATTAACCTATAGTGATATCAGCTGACCCCATTAACCTGCAGTGATACCAGGTAGCCCCATTAACATTGTGATACCAGATAACCCCATTAACCTAATGTGATATCAGAGAACTATAGTTGGATAATATTGATAACTTTAACTCTTTAGGGCCGATAGCATCTAATCACGTCCACATGCGCAATGTAGTTAATGCACGGAAGTGGTAAGTAACATAACTATAATTAGCTCGCTAAAATTCAGAACGGGAAGCTGCTTATCTTATTGCAGCAACCATAAGTTCACTGCACAATGTGTAGCAAATTAATTTGAAGGCCGGGATAATGTAATGAGTATTATATCAGAGTAGATAATATGGACTTGAGCGAGGATAAAACTGAAGGTAAGATTATCAATGATAAATAACTAGTGAGCTTGAGTTTAGTGAACTGAGCTTACCTCATTTCTCCTTGTCCCTATCGCTAGTGAAATTTCTAGCTATAACTATAAAATAGCCTAGCTATGTAATGATAGAACAGTAAACTAGGCTAGCTTACAGATAAGTCTACAGTTCTTGTTTATAACAACTCTAGTTGTTGTTTTTACAACGTTGCTAGGTGAATAGTTGTGAGTGAGACCTGCAGGGATCATCAGAGCCTCAGAGAAACTCCCCTCCTGAAACGCCATCTTTTCTTTCAATAATAATTCTGTCGTGGACGCATGCCTAAATATTTAATTATAGGCCCTAAAGAGTTAACCAACACATCCTATGTATGTACGTAATACCATAGATTTCACTGTTACTGTAATTTAGTGGTAGGTAAAGGGTTAGGGCTAATAATAACATCATTACATTGACATGAGAATAGAAAGCACCTTTTGAAATCATTGAAAGTACTAGTAGATAACAATAACATAGTCTGTTCATAGTGTGTTTATAATGTGTTCATAGTGTGTTCATACATAGTGTGTTCATACAGTGTGTTCATAGTGTGTTCATACATAATGTGTTCATACAGTGTGTTTATAGTGTGTTCATACATAGTGTTCATAATGTGCTTTCCCATTGAATGTTTGTTAATACTAATAATTACTTAAGTCTGTCTAAATGCTACAGGCAAGATAAATGTGTCTTAGAGCTAGGTGAAATGTTGTGGATAGGGCTGTGAAGTGGTCATTATACTTGGAAGTTGGATGGTTTCCCCCACTAAGGAGTTCAAGCCATCATTATATTGCATATTAATAGCCATTACCTTGCAGTTCAGTGCTATAATAATACTACGTACAGTAAATTAATAGTAGACTCAATCAGAACTCGGAAATACAATTGAAATTACTCAGTTATTCAAACACAGCATCATGTGTACTTAAGCTATATACTATGCAGCAATTCTTCCTTTCCTCATCATAGATTTGGTTTTGGATAACCTTGTAAGCACAGGACAACTGGAGGAAGAATCCAGAGAGAAGGTAAGGCAGGCTCTCCTTCAGAGACATCATCACCTCAACTCTAGGAAAGAACATGGAGAGAACAGACTTCTGGACCACATCAAGTAAAGCATTAACTTATATAGCCAGTGATAATTCAACTTGTTGGATTCAATAACATTCATGAATAGAGAGAGTTGTCAAACATCAAAAGGACATCAGATGATGAGCATTCATCTAGTACATTAACTTATACATACACTTTTGCTGTGAATGATCATTTGAAAGTAAGTGTATGAACTGTTCTCCACAGATCTCTTGGTGACATTGGCAGACATAGTTCTAAGGATTTTGAAGGGTCTCTCACTGGTGGTGGTGGGTCAAGAAATGGCTCACGTCGTGGTTCTGCTCAAATTGAAGCTGGGTTGAAGAATTGGAATGGTTTACATCATGGTTCCATTCACATTGATAGTGGACTGAGAAATGGGAGTGTGACTGGGATCAGGTTACTGGCGGAGGAAAATATTCCTGACTCAGAACAAGATTTCACACAATTCAGGAAGGTGAGTGAGGAATCACAGGATGTAAGGAAAATTAGAATACCCCCCCTTCTGATCTCTGTATACAGTGGAACTCCTATTCAACCCCCCTGAAATGAGTTTCACCTCTGTATACAGTGAAACTCCTCTGTTTCAACTTCCTGAAATAAGAAAATAGACTGGTCAAAAAATTTATTGCATCTAACCACACACAGCTTGATAGTGGCTTTATGAAGAAGATCCCTCCTGGCTCTGAAGCCTCCAATGTCCTAGTGGGTGAGGTGGACTTCCTCTCTCATCCCATCATTGCATTTGTCCGCCTGGCCAGAGGTCAATATCTGGGAGACTTGACTGAGGTCCCCATTCCAACTCGATTCATCTTCATTATGTTAGGACCCACAGGCCACCAGGAACGGTATCACGAGATTGGACGATCCATCTCCACCCTGATGAGTGATGAGGTAAGGACATAGCATGAAATAGATTGAAAGAAACAAATAAACTCCCCTTCTCCCAAGGAATCTTGCAGGAGTTAGTGTAAAGTGTCATAGTCTTGCTCTAACAGGTTTTCCATGAAGTGGCGTACAAGGCACGTAACCGTGGTGACCTCATGGCTGGCATAGATGAGTTTCTTGACAAGGTGACAGTACTCCCCCCAGGTGAATGGGACCCCCAGATTCGCCTTGAGCCCCCATCCACGGTACCCTCCCAGGCTAATAGGAAGAATATGACTGACTCAACCAAGATCAGTGTTGATGTACCAGCCATACCCTTTAAATGCAAGCACTGCAAGGTCTCCATGGATCACCCCCCACCAGTCAAGTGGTCTAAGAGGTGAATGCTAGGGCTAAATAATGAGCTGAAGTTGTAAGAGTTATTAAAAGGGGTGAAGTAGATCTTGGTAAGGAGTGGACTATATATAATATATGAGATATGTTCCTATCGGGGGGAAAAAATACTTACAGTAATACATTTTGTAACATTTTCTGTGTGATGAAAACTTATCACATACACACACTTACAGGCCATTCCCCTGACTACCTTATCCTACTCTATCCTCCATCACACACACCACACATGCAGACCATTTCAAGGACTGTTAAATGATATGACTCAATGCTATGGCCTTTACCGAAGTGATCTCGGGGACGCCTTTAGCCTGCAGAGTGTGGCCTCTCTTATTCTTATTTACTTTGCCAACATTACACTGGCATTCACCTTTGGTGCTATTCTCTCTGATTACACCAACAGCACTCTGGTAAGAGGGGGTTAATTTCTCTCTGATTACACCAACAGCACTCTGGTAAGAGGGGGGTTAATTTAGTACCTCCATCCAGTGCTGAGAGACCTGGTGAGGGAATAAATTGGGCAGTTGTGAGAATGACAGTACAATGATATGAAGGGATTCCTGTACATCCATTACCCATAATAAACAATGATAAGAATGGGCACACTGTGTAGTGTGACAAGAAGGGGTCATATAACAATACAGGGAGTTATAATGATATTTAGTCCTGGAACTAAAGTGGCTATCCTCTGATATGATATAGGGGTTAAGATCATTTTATGGTGCTATTATAATATAGAAATAATTCTCTTTAGGGTGCTACAGAGACTATCCTAGCTGTTGGGATCGGGAATTTCTTTTACTCCATATTCTCTGGTCAGCCTCTCATCATCTTGGGCCCTACTGGCCCCACCCTCATCTTTGAACAGATTGTCTTCACTTTCTGCAACATGCATGAAGTTCCTTTCCTGGAATTCAGGTTCTGGATTGGAACGTGGACAGCCATATTCATGTTTGTGCTGGTGGGGTTCAATACCAGTGCCATCACTTCTTTCTTCACAAGGTTCACAGCAGAGATCTTTACAGTTGTCATTAGCTTTATATTCATCTTCAAAGCCTTCTATGAGTTGTGGGAGATTCACATGGAGTTCCCCTATAATCAGTGGCTTATCTACCCCATTAACCAGAGAACTTGCAACTGTTACCAGTTTGCTGACATAGAGAGTTTGAAAAACCAAATTTTTATCAATGCCACCAATCTCGGCTCATTTTGGGACAATCCATTCCTGAACTGTTCCTATTCGTTGCAGCGTAGGTATGTGGGTGGGGATTGTCCAGATGGGTTTACTGAATCTCCTGATGTCTTCTTCATGTCTGTCATATTATTTTTTGGAACTTTTTTGTTTTGCATTTACTTCAAGAAAATTAGGAACAGCAAGTTCCTCAAGTCATATGTAAGTCTCTATTTACTAGCTTTAATTAGAAAGGCATTTTAAACTCCTCTGTTGGATTTTGGTTTACAATGAAATTCATATTCTGTTCATCCTTTCTCTCTCTCTTCTTCTCTCTCCTTTCAGATTCGCCATGTGTTGAGTGATTTTGCAGTGTTCATAGCAGTGGTGGTATGGGTGATAGTGGATGTTCTGGCTCAAGTGGAGACACCTAAACTTGAAGTCCCCAGTGTTTTTGAGAATGGCGCATACAGCAAGGAAAACAGAACCTTCCTCATTAGGCCAATGGGTAATTTGGATAAGCATTTCATGTCAAACCTTCATTAGCTCCATGGGTAATCTCATAAAACCTTCCTCGTCAAATCTATGGGAAGCTTGTTAGTTTTCTGCAGCTATTTATTTATTTGGATTGGGTGTGACCCCTTGGGTATAATTAAATACGGGCATTTTTCATTGTTGGTAAATAATCTCTTTGTCACCTGAATAAAGGCTGGACATTAACTACCTAGATTTGAATGTCAGATTTGGTATAGTAAATTAGATTATTGGACTAGTGTACTAGAAGGATGCACAACACTGCATGTATGTATAGGGTAAAGGGTCATCAGATATGAAAGTCTTTAAAAAGAGAAGATGTATTATTGTGGTGTAGATAGAGTAAAAAATCATGTGGCCGTAGTCAATAGACAGCCTCTGCAAAAAGATAAAATGTAATATCTGCTGTGTAAATAATAAGGACAGCCTCCCATAGACCTGATCTGATATGTCCTTTAACCAGAGGCGCTGCACTACAAGGGATAGTGGACCTGATCCCAATGTGCCCATTATTTAGAGGTCCCACTATAGTTCAGTTTAATTTACAGGTACCCGTCATAGTTTTTCTATTCATTAGGTAACGATCTTCCATCCTGGGCTCCTCCAGCTGCAATCCTACCTGCTCTCCTTGCCACCATTTTACTATTCATGGACCAGCACATCACTGCCATCATTGTCAACAGGAAGGACAATAAACTTAAGGTAAAAAACTGACTCTATTCAGATCCCCTGAAATGAGGACACCTGTATATAGTGAACCCCTACCTTCTGAAATTAGAACACCTCTGTATACAGTGGAACCTCTCTATTATAACCCCCTGAAATGAGGACACCTCTGTATACAGTGGAATTCCTATAGTGGAACCTTTAGCACCTTAGGACACAGTAATGGCCTCATTTCAGGTGGTGAGGTTGTAAATTTTTATTGATTGTCATGATGCAGAAAAACCCTGGCTACCACTTGGATTTCTTCATCATTGGTTGTCTGATATTTCTCCACTCCCTCCTGGGACTACCATGGGTGGTGGGTGCTACTATTCTCTCAATTTCCCATGTCCACTCTCTCTTTCTTTACTCTTCTCGAACTGCACCTGGAGAGAGGCCAAAGTTCATCGGTGTTAGGTTAGACTTTCAGGTTTTACCCACTTGGGGTTATTAGGGTCATTTTAAACCTCTGATCTCCAGTTTTAGCAGGTAGTAGTACACTAATGATTTGTTCTGCTGTGGGTGGTAGCCAGCAATGTTCTGTGGTCAGGGAATGTTCTTGTGGTGGTCAGGGAATGTTCTGTGGTCAGGGAATGTTCCAAATGTTCTGAGGTCAGTCATTAGGTATTTTCATGGCTTCCCCTTTATCTGGCAACTTGAAGCTTTTTTCCTCACTGTTCACTCTCTTGATGGCATTGTCATCTGGCTTCCTGAACTGCCTCTTCTACTGCTTAGCCCTAGCCCTAGCCCTAGGTCGTTCTTGTATATGTTTTAACCATTGCTCTTGCTTTTCTGGGCTTTCATAATACAGTAGTCCCTCTTTTGGGAGACCCCTCTCACCAAAGACCACCTCTTTTGACCATAATTAGCATGCACTTCAATACAATCTTACCTCTAGTGAAAGACCACTTCTTTTGTAAGAGCAGAGACCAGTATAAATTCAAGACCACTAAAGTGTAATGTACACTACAGCTACTTATCTATGTACTGACTTGTACAAGCAAGTCAAGGGTTCAGATAGAGTTGTGAATGATAAGGGGGTAGCTGTTTTAACTAAAATTGGTAGTGGCAAGTCTTGTCATGGCATAGCAGAAGAGCTGTATGTACGTATTGTATTATTGTGTAAATATATTTGGCCCCACCCATTACCTCTAGTTGGAGACCACCTCTTTTGGGAGACCACTTTCTGTTGGAGTCTCTCAAAAGAAGAACTACTGTAGTCAAGCTCTGAAGGGCTAGGGCTAACTGAGCCAGGTTGTATTTCTAATATTCAGATAGTTCAAAGGTTATTGTAACCCATACAAGGCATAATAAGATACGAGTCTAAGAGAATGCTAATTAGCTAGGCCTAAGTGTTCTGATTCAGTTGAACAATCTCATGTGGAGGGTTTTGTTGTGGTTTGATATCTGAACCTTCAAAATCTAACATGTAGATTCTGGCAGTGCATGAGCACTGCTGGAAGTCCTGTTAATAATTCATAGCTTCTGAAAATGAACTCCCCAGCATGTTGACTCCCCAGCATGTTGACCCCCCAGCATGTTGACTCCCCCAGCATGTTGACCCCCCAGCATGTTGACCCCCCAGCATGTTGACTCCCCAGCATGTTGACTCCCCAACATGTTGACTCCCCAGCATGTTGGCTCCCCAGCATGTTGGCTCCCCAGCATGTTGACTCCCCAGCATGTTGACTCCCCAGCATGTTAACTCCCCAGTATGTTGGCTCCCCAGCATGTTGGCTTTCCCTTTGTTTTAATCACTTCAAGAAACTAGTCTGTGGCACTGATGAAATAACAGGTTCTTTTCACTGTAGGGAACAACGTGTCACACTCTTTTGCATGGCTCTATTGGTTGGTATCTCCATCATGGCATACAATGTCCTGAAACTCCTCCCACTTCCTGTCCTCTATGGACTGGTGCTGTACCTGGGTGTGTCCTCACTCTATGGAATCCAGTTTATTCAGCGATTTGTGCTGTTTTTTATACCAAATAAACATCGTCCAGATTTTGAGTACTTGAGGCACATTCCTAATAGAAAGATCTACATATTCACTGCCATTCAGATAGTGTTCCTACTGTCACTTTGCATGTTTCAAGTTTATTTCTACCTACGAGTTATCTTTCCTCTAATGGTAAGTACTATTTTCAAGGTTGCAATCAGTCCTCTATTATAGAGATTCAACTACTGCATCAAGGACAACTTCCATATAAAGGAGAATTATTTTCAAGGTTCCAATGTGTAGGTTCCACTGTTACCTATAAATTGAGGACAACCTCTATAATTTCCAAGGTCCCAATATGTCTATAGAGGTTCCACTGTACTATATATACCTCTAAATAGAAAACAATTTTAAGGGTCCTAACAGTATAAGTTGTAAGAGGGATCTCTACACACAGGTGGTTACATTGGTGATAGGCAGATGGTTGCTAGGTTTCTTCTTCAGCAAGCATGACTTAGAACTTCTGGATGAACCCATTCCCAACTTTCTCTACTCAAAATGCTGTAGAACTAACCAACAAAAATCAAAAGATTTGGAAGGAAACTTGTCACTAGATACCCTTGGAGAAAGCTCCTCCCATTCCAGTGGACAAGATCTCCTTGCTGTGACCTCTGAACCTTTGTCCCACCAACACAACCTCCAAGACTCACACAAAGATGATTTCAATATAACACACGAAGTTGACAAATGTGATCTGTGGAAAAACATGGTCAAGAATTTGGATGCACCTCTACCTAGTCCTAGATGCAATGACAAAGTGAAGTTAGAAGAGGGTTATTCCAGAGGAACTGCGTGGATGGGTTGTGTTGGTGTTGGAGGGGAACTGGACACCCTGGAGGAGTGTGATACTGATGTAGAGAGTACTGTACAGTTGCCTGATAATGAAAAAGTTGTCCTCTCTCCCTCTAACCTTGTGTCTCCCACCTCTTACAGTGGTGGAAGAGATTATGAAACAAAGGAAGATAGATGCTTAGTGTACAACACAGGTGATCCTACTCTCACTCAATTCCAATCAACAGCAGTCTAACTATGTGTGTGGGTATGTGTTGTGTCTGGGTACTGCTGAGCAGTGGATGTGTCTGCTGTAATGTATCAATAGCCAGTAGTTCTCTAAGCAATTCTCTTTGATTTTTAGATTCAAATATTTATTTATTTATATTTCACTGTATTTAATGTGCATAGAGTTCTCTTCTGTGATGTGGTTAAGGGTTCCTATGTGTCATTTGGGTTCTTAATGAACAGAATGTTTCAGTGCTATGAAGTGATTAGTTCGCACTGAAATTCTTAATGCAAAACTCTAGCATACAAAAGGAACCAGACTGCTGATGATAGACTTTAATGAGTAGTACTCAGATATGGAAACTAATATCTTCTTTGGGCATGGCTGAGATGTGTGGTCAATATTATTCTTAATACTCTGGGAACGGAGGGCTACTACTACTGGCCCCAAAGCAGGAAACGCAATTATAACGCACATTAATTTTATGCATGTGCTAGAAATAACAGGCGAAATTAGAAATGGAAATGAGGAAATGGATGAGCGGAGGAAGGTTGCAGTGTCTTGGTCGCCAAATCTGTGTCTTCTCGTCTCTGGCTAGCAGTGTGATGAGTAAAGATAGTCTATAGATTTGACCATTGATAGTGGATCTGACTTTTGAGTCAGACATTTCAGCCATCAACTCACCCTTAAAGAAATCTAATAAGGTGGAGATTTTTTCAGACAGAGGTGGAGAGTGTATGCAGTATCCCTGACAGTAGTGACTCTCCTTTAAGCCCTAAAAGGGTTGATGATTCCCCTTCGAGTGGTTTTTCTAGTCCTGGTTATGACAGCTCTGATGAAGATAGTGCAGGATGCACATCGTAAGTGAAATACAACTAGCTAAAACTTTGGCAAAGTGGCAGTACAACTTAGATGGGTAATCAAATTCTCCAGTACCTTCGGCACTGTAGATAATTGACTAACTGAACTAATTGTTGAAAGATTGACCCACAAGTTCACTAAATGCTGAGTCAGCAGAAACTGTTGCCATTGGACGAGCTGTTTTTCAGACTCTAGAGGTTTCAGACAGTGAGACTTATTAGGTAGTTTGATTTTCAGTGAGTACCTTGCCGAGGTCCAAGTCAAATTTGCTGGAGAGAAGAGAAACAGCTTGCTATGTATGAGCTAATTGCATTCCAGACTGCACTACTATTCATCACCCTGCACATGTATAAACATTGTCCTACCCCACCTGGCCCTGTCCTACTCCTGTCCTACCCGGCCCACCTGGCTTATTAAAACCCTTTACCAAATATTGTCGGTTGGTAAAGGGTACTATAGGTATAAATTTGTTTCAATTTCAATTAGGGGTATACAAGTTTATCTGTATACAAGTGGACTACTTCTCAAACACATTTCTGCTGTAGAGCTGGCTAAAATTCTTATTGATGATATTCCAAAATGATAGTGTGCTATACACAACCAGTCAGAGTTGTAATGTAACTTTCATTGCTAATTTAAATGCTATGGATGACCAGTGATTCATGCCATTTCTTTGCTTCCCTATTTCCTCATTTCCAAATATCCATTTCCTATTTCTCATTTTCTTGTTCCTACTTTTAGAGGAACCCATACAATTGCATGAAGTTGCTTAGATATTTAATACTCCTATGAAAGACTAGTGAGTGAACAAGCGTTGATAATTATACAGAGCTCTCAAGGCAAACATCAAAGAGTGACAACTTTACGAGTGAGATCAGCTACTGTAGGTGCAAGACATGCTGTTAAAAAACATGGCAATGGTATTGCCTTCTATTTGGTAATTAGCTATATCTATGCTACTAGTGTGTCAGTAATTTTGAAGAATAAAAGTACCAATAGCATTAATTTTATAGACAGTTCAGGCTTGCCTTCATCAAACTTTTCCTCCAGAAAGGTAGACAGCTACAGGATAGACGACACCCCTACTGCATCAGGTAAGGTGTGTCCAATTGTGAACTTTGGCACTTCTAAAAACTAACCGTGATGGATTCATTTGAATTCCCACTATGCACCGAGAAGGGCTAGGGCTAGAGCTGGGGCTAGGGCAGGGCTGGGCCTGCCAAGGGTGCTGCCAACGCCAGGTGTAGTTGATGCCACTAACGCTGTGGTGTAGGTGAGGGGAACATTCTTGGGTCTGGTCTTGGGTATCCTCTGTGGTAGGGAGCATACCTTTCCAGACCTAAGGGTGACATGACTAGCTATGTTCTAGTAGGGCTAGAGCTGGGGCTGGGGCAGGGCTGGGCCTGCCAAGGGTGCTGCCAACGCCAGGTGTGGTCGATGCCACTAACGCTGTGGCGTAGGTGAGGGGAACATTCTTGGGTCTAGTCTTGGGTATCCTCTGTGGTAGGGAGCATATTTTTCCCGACCTAAGGGTCGACATGACTAGCTATGTCCTAGTAGCACTTTAGTTATATGAAAAAAACTTTAATGAATACTCAATATTTCACCTAATTGCCTAGGCTTCTTCGGGAGTTATGTATGAATTGTGTGTGCAGTGAGTATATAAACTAAAGTGCTGAGAGTAAATTAAAATAGTGCAAAAAAGATGAAAGGAAAGGTGTGAGGATCAGAGTTGGGGTGTGATATGGTGTGAGGATCAGATGGTGGAAAGTCTATTGGGCATGTGCAGAAGGGAGTTTAGTGAAAGTATCCTATTTCTAAGTTAAGCTTGCAGTTTATGTTGTGCTGTGGAGAATGGATTCTTGTTTGGGAGTGCTGGGAACGATGTGAATGCAGTGCAGGTAGATGACTTGTTGCTGGGTGGTCGGGGAGGGTTCTTGCTTGGGAGTACTTGCATGGGTGAAGGATGATTTAATATAGAGTGCAGTTTGTTGGGTTCTTACTTAGTGGTTAGGAGATTGTTGCTGGGTGGGTGCTTGCTTGGATGTGAGTGAAGTGCGGTTTGTTGAGTTCTTGTTTAGTGGTCAGGAGATTCTTGCTGGGGGGTGCTTGGTTGGGTGATGTAGGTGAAGTGCAGGTTGTTTGGTTCTTGCTGGGTGGTCAGGAGAGTAGAGGTGGATTTTCAGGAATAGTATTGGTGGTAGCGGACGAGTTTAATGTTGAGGCAGGGATAGTTGAGACGGCAGGGTTTAAGGGTTTGGAAGGGCAGACGGGGAGTTAGAGAATAGGTTTCTTGGTGATCCTCAAAGGAATTGTGCTTGGATGAAGAGTGAGTGGGTGAGAGGGTGAGTGGATAGGTAAGTGGGAGAGAATTAAAAATTAGGGAAGTAGGTGAGTGAGAGGATGGGTATATGGAGAGACAATACTGACAGTGGGTAGGTGAAATGTTCTTTAAAGTGGTGATTGCGTTCAGGGTGTGGTTGAATTGGGGGTTCTTGGGTGGTCTTCTGTTAGGGTAGGTGGCATGCGGGAGAGTGAAGAGGGGTGGGTTGGGTGGTCTTCTCTGGGTGGTGGGTTCTTCGTGCGAGTGTTGGGAGTGCTGAGGGTGTTGGCTTGGAGTGGTGGTGAGTGAGGGTTCTTCTTGGAGTTAATGCGTGGGTGCGGGCTTCTTGGTTTTGGGTAGAGGGTGTGGTTGAAGGGTGGGGCTGGTTAGTGACTGAAGTGTTTGAAGGAGGAATTTGGGGGGATAATGAGGATGACGGTGTTGAGTTGGGTGTGGTTCCGGTGACTGGGTAGGATGGGGGGCGGAGGTTTGGTGGGAGTTGTGCCTGGTCAAACTTGCTGTTGAGTCCATGGGGGAATTTGGTGCAGAGGTGGTGGATAAAACGGGCTTCTTCTTGGAGGAGTTGGTTGTTGGGGGGTTGGGCTAGGATGGTGATGAGTGCGTCGTTGTGGAAGGAGTGCTGGGGTTTCTTGAAATGTTTATAGAGGAAGGGTTGCCTGGTGCCTAGTGTGAGGGCGGCTCTGTGTCCGGAGAGGCGGTGTTTGAGGGGTCGTGCGGTTTGTCCTACGTACTGGTTTCGGGTAGTGCATCTCTTACATTCTATGAGGTATATTACGTTGGGGGTGTTGCAATTGGTGTTTTGGGGGGTAGGGAAGGAGTGACCGGTGTGGGAGGAGAAGATTCGGGGTTTGCGGGACATGTGAGGACAGCATTTGCATAGGGGGGTGTTGCAGGGTGCAGAGTGGCTCTTGAAGGAGGGTAGGTGCTTGAGAGTGATGGGTTCTTCGGATATCGGGGGGGTGGGTGTTGCAGGTAGGCGGGCTCTAACTAGGTGGTGTGCCGTGGTTTTATTGCGGGTGTAGGTGATTCTGGGTGTGGGGATGGTGGGGTCTTGAGGGTCCAGGGCCGACTTGAGGGAAGACTTGGAGATGGTGGGTGCAAAGAGAGTGATGAAGGGGGGCGGTTGTTGTGCAGAGGGTGGTGGTGGTTCTTGTAGTGTATGTGCTTGGTGGTGGAAGGGGACTTCGTGCAGGACTTCTCTAACTAGTGCTCGGGGGTATTTGCGATGTCGGAATTGGGTGGAGAGGAGTGTTGTGCTGGCGTGGTAGGTGTGGGTGTCTGTGCTTGCTCTAAGTGCTCTTGTGAGTTCTCCTTTAACTATTGCTCGGTGCGTTGATCGTGGGTGGGAAGAGTTGTGGTGCAGGTATTGGAAGGAGTTGGTGTCTTTGTAGTGTGGTCGTATGTCTAGTTTGCCTGTCATCGTGAATGTCGGTCCTTTGTAAAGTTCTAGGTCTAGGAAGGTGATTTCTTGTGTGGAGGTGTGGGATGTGAATTTGATGGTGGGGTGTGCGTTATTCAGTCTTGTCAGGAGGGCGTTGAGTGAGTCAGGGGTGTCTTGCCAAATGCACAGTATGTCGTCGATGTAGCGTTTCCAAAGTAGAGGTTGAATTGGTTCGTCTTGTAAAAAGTTTGTCTCGAGTCGGTCCATGAAAAGGTTGGCGTAGGAGGGGGCCATTTTCGTTCCCATGGCAGTTCCTTGTACTTGTTTGTAGATGTTGGAGTCAAATTCAAAGTAGTTATGTTGTAGTATAATTTGTAGGAGTTCTCTTGTCACTGTGGGTGGAAAGGGGATGTCGTCTGCGTTAGGGTTCAGTTCATGTAGGTGTGTGAGAGTCGCTTGTATGCCTTCGTCGTGTGGGATGTTGAGGTACAGTGCCGTTACGTCTATCGTTGTTAGGGTGATGTTTGGGGGGAAGGTCGTACTATCTAAGAGAGTGATGAGAGATTTAGAATCTTTGATGTAGCTATTGGTTAGGGGAATGAGAGGTTGGATGAAAAAATCTATAAAACTGGAGAGCTTTTCAGTGGGGCCTGAGGATCCGCTAACTATGGGTCTTACTGCGTGTGCGTTCTTGTGTAGTTTTTTTAGGAAGTATAGCTGTTGGGTTCTAACTCTAGTGGGGTTGGGGAGTGTGAGGTATTGGTGCATGTGGTGAGATATGTATCCTTTATTGTGTATGGTGCTGATGTACTTGTTGATTGCTAGTGCTAGTTGGTGCGTGGGGTCAGAGGGGATCTGTTTGTATATTGTGGTGTCGGAGAGGTGGTCTAGTCTGTCTTGTATGTAAGTCCGTCTGTCTTCTATTACTATGCACGAGCCTTTATCTGCTTTCTTAATTACGAGGGATGTGTCGGATGCAAGTTCACGTAGGGCAGCTAGTTCTGATCTTCTCAGGTTGGGGCGGTAGGGTTGTTGGGGGATGTTTGCTAGTCTGACGGGAAGTGATTTGAGGTATTGTTCGGTTGCTGTGGATGCAGGAGGAGGGTTCCATGTGCTGGATGGTTTAAAAGGGGGGATGGTGCGATCTGTGTTGTCCGGTTCGTCTCTAAAGTAGTGTCTGAGTCTGTAGTGTCGAGTGAGTCTTTGTAGGGTTTTGTTGTAATTAGGTGTGTGGGGGTGGGAGTGTGCATAGTTCAGGCCTTTCTGCAGTAGCATGTTCTGGGAAGGAGTGAGGGTTTTGCTAGAGAGATTGACGATGTAGTTTTTATTTTGTAAGTGTTTTTGGTGTAATCTTAGGTGTCTGGATCGGTGGAAGTGGCGGTGGAAGTGTCTGTTCTGGGCATTGTGCGGATGTCTGTTGTGGGTGTGTCTGTGAGAGTGTCTGTATCGGTGTCTGTATGGGTGTTTGTGGGGGCGTCTGTGTGTGGACCAGTGACTGTGGGGGGGTGTCTGCGGGGTTGTGCATGGGAGTTGTGGTGATTGTTGGTGTGTGTGGGAGGGTGTCTGTGTGGTTGTGTGGGGTTTTGGTGGGCTGCTACGATGTGTGCCTGCCCTAATAGTGTAAAGGGTGTGTCGTGGCGGGGAGTAGGTTCGTGTATTGGGGGAGGGAGTACCCTTGAAAGTAGGGTGTGTGCTGCATCTGTAGGTGTTGAGAGAGGTGTGGTGGGGTGTATTGAGGGGCATGTGTGAATTGTGTGTGTTGTGGGAATGGAAGGTGCGGAGGGTTGTTTGGGGTAGTGAAGTGTGATGTGGATTGTGTTGTTGAGAGGGGGAGGCACAGGGGATTTTGTGGTTGGGTGTTGCTGGGTTGTGGGCATTGTGATTGGAAGAGGGGGGGTGGTGGGACATTTGGGGTGGTGAGGTGGGGTGAGAGTTGTGTTGTAGGAAAGAGTGGGCGTGGAGAGTTGTGACTTTGGTGGGTGGAGCCAAGTTGGGGGTACTGTGGGGGGATGTGTGCAAAGTTATGGTGGGTGGTGAGGCTATGTGTCTGTTGGGGGTTGTGTGGTGTGATGTTTTGAGGCTGTGGTTGTTGGCTGTTAGTAAAAGGTGGTGGTGGGTTTCTTTGGTGAGTGTGGTTTAGGGCTAGGGCTAGTGCTAGGGTTAGGGTTGTGGCTAGGGCTGGGGCCAGCTCCGGAATTTCCAGAACTGATCATGCCTTCACCACTCCCCTGGTCAGAGCTACCAACACAGGTGAGCTGGTTCTGGATAATAGACATCAATTGATCTACCTTGCTGCTGGATGAACGCAAGGTTGGTCCACCAGATGCTAGGCAATCTTCTATGGCTTTTCTAAGTTGATGTTCTTCCATCGAAGACCAGCCGCCAACCCAGGTGACTTGCAGGGTATGGTAGATGCGGCTGGCCTGATGAAGTTTTCCGAGTTGATCTGAAACAATAAAGTATTTTTTAACTGTTAATAGAATGAAACAAACTTTAATTGAGGAATCCGACGTTTCGATCTTACAGTATGATCTTCTTCAGGGAATTATGAGTGGTGAATTAGGTGAGTTTATATAGATGGAATGATTGTGAGAAATTTAGTGGGTTTTTAATGAATATGATTAACTGTTATGGAGATGTTTACTGTTTGGTTGCTATGCAGAGAAATGATGAGGTGAACTTTGGACTTTGTCTCTTTAATCTTGATTATGTCCTAATAGACTCCATTTAGAGTTTAGGCCCATTGGAATTACAGTATCTAAGGTCTTAATCCAGTGCTTTTCTCTCTCTGTGAGATCCTGAGAGTTTTTGACTATTTCCAATATTGTGAACTTTGCATTTGCAAATGAGTGTTCTTGCTTAAGCAAGTGTCTGTAGAGAGGCATGTTTTTCTTCCTTAATAGAGCAGCCCTATGACCTGCTACTCTTTCTCTCAGTGGACGGATAGTCTGTCCGATGTATCTGGCTTTAGATGAGCAGATGTTGCAGTGCAGCATGTAGATTACTCCCGAGGTGTCGCATGTGGTATTCGGTGGAACCCTGTAGCTGGCATGTCCCCTGTTAGAGAAGACAGTTTCCAAACCCGACATCTGCTTACAACAGAGGCAATTGGTTCTTCTACAAGGAATGGAACTGTGTCTTCCTGAGAAGCCAAGGTTTGGTGCTAGTTGGATTGGAGATTCTCTCCTGATGGGTTTACTGGATCCCGGAAGACGAGCCCGTACTATTTTTTTGGAGATGTCTGGTTTCTTTTTATAACAGATTCTTGGTCTATCTTCAGGGTCAGGTGGTTCCAGTGCCAGGTTTAGCTCTCTGTGAGGGCTAGGGCTAGGGTTGGGGTTAGGGCTGGGGCTGGGCCTCAGCCTATAATGGCAGCCAACTTAGAGATTATCTGCTAGGGGGCGTTCCCTGCCTTGGGGGTGTGGTGCGTGGCTCCTAGTGGGGGGTGGTGCCTGTGAGTGGGACTGAGGCCTGTGGGTGGCTCTCATGTAATGTTGTGTGTGGGGGTGTGGCACTGGTGGTGTGGCTCCCCTGATTACTGCATGAACTGTAAGCAAGGCCTAGTGACTTTACTCTAAGGATCCACTAGTTGGATACTACTTGGACCATTATCTTAGGACTCTGAACTAACGAACCATTGAGAGAAAAACTTGGAAAAAATCCAAGTCCCAACCGGGAATCGAACCCAGGACCTCCTGTATACTAGACAGGTGCTCTTACCAATAGGCCATTGGGACCTACGGCAGTGGAGCACTACAAACTACCTCTTGTAGAGGCTAAGTTCAGAGACACCAGTTGTATCTCTGCAATGGCCAAGTCAGAGTCCAGTCTTACGGGCTAGGGTTGGGGTTAGGGCTGGGGCTGGGCCTCAGCCTATAATGGCAGCCAACTTAGAGATTATCTGCTAGGGGGCGTTCCCTGCCTTGGGGGTGTGGTGCGTGGCTCCTAGTGGGGGGTGGTGCCTGTGAGTGGCACTGAGGCCTGTGGGTGGCTCTCATGTAATGTTGTGTGTGGGGGTGTGGCACTGGTGGTGTGGCTCCCCTGATTACTGCATGAACTGTAAGCAAGGCCTAGTGACTTTACTCTAAGGATCCACTAGTTGGATACTACTTGGACCATTATCTTAGGACTCCGAACTAACGAACCATTGAGAGAAAAACTTGGAAAAAATCCAAGTCCCAACCGGGAATCGAACCCAGGACCTCCTGTATACTAGACAGGTGCTCTTACCAATAGGCCATTGGGACCTACGGCAGTGGAGCACTACAAACTACCTCTTGTAGAGGCTAAGTTCAGAGACACCAGTTGTATCTCTGCAATGGCCAAGTCAGAGTCCAGTCTTACGGGCTAGGGTTGGGGTTAGGGCTGGGGCTGGGCCTCAGCCTATAATGGCAGCCAACTTAGAGATTATCTGCTAGGGGGCGTTCCCTGCCTTGGGGGTGTGGTGCGTGGCTCCTAGTGGGGGGTGGTGCCTGTGAGTGGCACTGAGGCCTGTGGGTGGCTCTCATGTAATGTTGTGTGTGGGGGTGTGGCACTGGTGGTGTGGCTCCCCTGATTACTGCATGAACTGTAAGCAAGGCCTAGTGACTTTACTCTAAGGATCCACTAGTTGGATACTACTTGGACCATTATCTTAGGACTCTGAACTAACGAACCATTGAGAGAAAAACTTGGAAAAAATCCAAGTCCCAACCGGGAATCGAACCCAGGACCTCCTGTATACTAGACAGGTGCTCTTACCAATAGGCCATTGGGACCTACGGCAGTGGAGCACTACAAACTACCTCTTGTAGAGGCTAAGTTCAGAGACACCAGTTGTATCTCTGCAATGGCCAAGTCAGAGTCCAGTCTTACGGGCTAGGGTTGGGGTTAGGGCTGGGGCTGGGCCTCAGCCTATAATGGCAGCCAACTTAGAGATTATCTGCTAGGGGGCGTTCCCTGCCTTGGGGGTGTGGTGCGTGGCTCCTAGTGGGGGGTGGTGCCTGTGAGTGGCACTGAGGCCTGTGGGTGGCTCTCATGTAATGTTGTGTGTGGGGGTGTGGCACTGGTGCTGTGGCTCCCCTGATTACTGCATGAACTGTAAGCAAGGCCTAGTGACTTTACTCTAAGGATCCACTAGTTGGATACTACTTGGACCATTATCTTAGGACTCCGAACTAACGAACCATTGAGAGAAAAACTTGGAAAAAATCCAAGTCCCAACCGGGAATCGAACCCAGGACCTCCTGTATACTAGACAGGTGCTCTTACCAATAGGCCATTGGGACCTACGGCAGTGGAGCACTACAAACTACCTCTTGTAGAGGCTAAGTTCAGAGACACCAGTTGTATCTCTGCAATGGCCAAGTCAGAGTCCAGTCTTACGGGCTAGGGTTGGGGTTAGGGCTGGGCTAGGGCTAGGGCTAGGGCTAGGGCTAGGGCTAAGGGCTAGGGCTAGGGCTAGGGCTAGGGCTAGGGCTAGGGCTAGAGCTGGGGCTAGGGCAGGGCTGGGCCTGCCAAGGGTGCTGCCAACGCCAGGTGTGGTCGATGCCACTAACACTGTGGCATAGGTGAGGGGAACATTCTTGGGTCTGGTCTTGGGTATCCTCTGTGGTAGGGAGCGTATTTTTCCCGACCTAAGGGTCGACATAATTAGCTATGTCCTAGTAGCACTTTAGTTATATGAAAGAAACTTTAATAAATGCTCGATATTTCACCTAGGATGGTTAGGCTTTGTCAAGAGTAATGTGATTGTGTGTGCAGTGAGTATATAAACTAAAGTGCTGAGGGTAAATTAAAATAGTGCAAAAAAGATAAAAGGGAAAGGTGTGAGGATCAGAATTAGGGTGTGATATGGTGCGAGGATCAGATTGTGCAAAGTCTATTGGGCATGTGCAGAAGGAAGTGTAGTTAAAGTATCCTATTTCTAAGTTATGCTTGTAGTTTGTGTGGTGCTGTTCGATTCTTGGTGCTGTAGAGGGTGGGTTCTTGCTGGGGAGTTCTTGCATAGGTGGAGAATGGTTGCTGTGGGGTAGGAGGTGGCTTGTGGTGCAGTTTGTGTGGTTCTCGATGGATGGTCGAGGGAGATTTGGAGGGAAGTGGTATTGTTGTTCGTGCTATGGGGGGAGCATCTTGCTAGGGAGTGCTTGTATTGTTGGAGGGTATTTGCTTTGGAGTGGTGGGGTAGTGCAGGTTGTTAGATTGGTTGAGAAGGTGTTTGGAGGAGGGAATTGCTGAGGTAGATCTGGAGTGGTTTGGGTTGATCAGAGGAGATTTGGAGGGAAGTGGTGTTGTCCGTGCTTTAGGGGTAGCTTCTTGCTGGGGAGTGCTTGTATTGTTGGAGGGTAATTGCTTCGGAGTGGTGGGGTGGTGCAGGTTGTTGAATTGGTTGAGGGATTGTTTGAAGGAGAATGGTGCTGAAGTGGATCCGGGGTGGTTTGTCTGTCAGGGTTGAGGGTTTGAGGGCTTCAGAGAGTTCGTGTGTGATCCTCTTGGATTTGAGGTGGGTGGGTGAAAGGGTGGATGAGTGAAGAGGTGAATGAGTAGAGAAACAGGTGATGAGGAGTGGGATGGGTGTGGGTTAACAATAATAATAATGGCTAAAGTGGTGATAAAGTGAAATAGGTGAATGAGAGTGGGGTTAGTTGTAGGCATGTGAGTATATTGAGCGAGGTTTGAGATGTTAAGTGATCGAGTGTGGAATGTGCTAGGATGTTAGAGTTCTTGCATACTGTTAAGTTTGGGTTTGGGGAGTGGGGTCCGTGTCCGGGGTGCTGGGTTGTTCGTGCAATGATGTCTGCTTGGGGTGGCGAGGGATGAGAGTACTTCTTGAGGTTGGCGTGTGATTGGATGGATTTGGAGGTGTGGATGGAGGGTGGTGAGGTTGATTGATGACTGAGGTGTGTGAGGGGAGGGTTTGAGGGGGTGGTGGGAGTGACAATGTTGAGTTAGAACTTCTTGAGGGTGTGGTTGAAGGGTGATGGGGTTGTGAGGGTTGGTTGATGACTGGGGTGTGTGGGGGGGGAAGGTTGAGGGGTGAGGGTGATGGTGATGGGGTTCCGGAAGTTGAATTGGGTGGGAGGTTTAGGTTTGGTGGGAGTGCTGTTTGTTCGAATCTACTGTTGAGGCCATGGGGAAATTTGGTGCTGAGGTGGTGCATCCATCTGGCTTCTTCGTGCAGGAGTTCAGTGCGGGGGGGTTGTGCAAGGATTGTGATGCGGGCGTCTGTGTGAAAGGAGTGCAGGGGTTTCTTGAAATGTTTGTAGAGGAAGGGTTGTCTAGTGCCTACGATGTGTGCAGCTCTGTGTCCAGAAATTCGGTTCTTGAGGGGTCGTGAGGTCTGTCCTATGTATTGATTGCGTGTCGTGCATCGCTTACATTCTATGAGGTAAATTATGTTTGGGGTATCACAGTTGGTGTTCTGGGGGGTAGGGAAGGAGCGTCCGGTGTGTGAGGAGAAGACTCGGGGTTTACGTGACATGTGGTGACAGCATTTGCATAGAGGGGTGTTGCAAGGTGCAGAGTGGCTTTTGAAGGAGGGTAGGTGCTTAAGGATAATGGGTTCTTCGGATATCGGGGGGTTTGGGGTTGCAGGTAGGCGGGCTCTCACTAAGTGGCGTGCGGTGTTGTTGTTGCGTGTGTAGGTGATTCGTGGTGTTGGGATGGTGGGGTCTTGAGGGTCCAGGGCCGACTTGAGGGAAGACTTGGGGATGGTGGGTGCAAAGAGAGTGATGAAGGGGGGCGGTTGTTGTGCAGGGGGTGGTGGTGGTTCTTGTAGTGTATGTGCTCGGTGGTGGTAGGGGACTTCGTGCAGGACTTCTCTAATTAGTGCTTGGGTGTATTTACGGCGTCTAAAGTGCGTGGAGAGGAGTGTAGTGCTGGCGTTGAAGGTGTGGGGGTCTGTGCTGGCTCTGAGTGCTCTTGTGAATTCTCCTTTAACTATTGCTCGGTGCGTGGATCGTGGGTGGGAAGAGTTGTGGTGCAGGTACTGGAACGCGTTGGTGTCTTTGTAGTGTGGTCGTATGTCTAGTTTGCCTGTCGTTGTGAATGTCGGTCCTTTGTAGAGTTCTAAGTCGAGGAAAGTGGTTTGTTGAGTGGAGGTGTGCGATGTGAATTTTATAGTGGGGTGTGCGTCGTTTAGTCGTGTGAGTAGGGCGTCAAGTGTGTCAGGGGTGTCGTGCCATATGCATAGAATGTCGTCAATGTATCGTTTCCATAGTAGGGGTTGGATAGGTTCGTCACGTAGGAAGTTGGTTTCTAGTATGTCCATAAAAAGGTTTGCGTAAGAGGGGGCCATTTTGGTGCCCATGGCCGTGCCTTGTATCTGTCGGTAGACGTTAGAGTTAAATTCAAAGTAGTTGTGTCGTAGTACGATGTGTAAGAGTTCTTTGGTTACTGTGGGTGGGAAGGGGATGTCGTCTGCGTCGGGATTTCGTTCGTGTAGGTGTGTGAGTGTGGCTTGTATTCCTTCGTCGTGGGGGATGTTAAGGTAAAGTGCGGTTACGTCTATTGCTACGAGGGTGATGTTTGGAGGGAATGTGATACTGTCTAGGAGGGTGATTAGGGACTTGGAGTCTTTAATGTAACTATTGGTTAGGGGGACGAGAGGTTGGAGGAAGTAATCTACAAAACTAGAAAGCTTTTCTGTGGGGCCAGAGGAGCCACTAACTATTGGTCTAACTGCGTGCATGTCTTTATGTATCTTTTTAAGGAAGTATAGCTGTTGTGTTCTAACTTTAGCGGGGTCAGGGTGTGTGAGGTATTGGTGCATGTGGTGAGAGATGTAGCCTTTGTTGTGGATGGTGTTGATGTATCTATTTATTGCGATTGTTAATTGGTGCGTGGGGTCGGAGGGAATCTGTTCGTAAATGGTGGCGTCAGAGAGGTGTCGTAGTCCGTCTTGTATGTAGGTCCGTCTGTCTTCTACTACTATGCATGAGCCTTTATCGGCTTTCTTAATTACTAGGGAGTGATCGGATTTTAGTTCATGCAGGGCTGCTCTTTCGGATTTCCTAAGGTTGGGGCGGTGGGGTTGTCGGGGAATGCTGGCTAATCTATTGGGGAGTGATTTTAGGTAGGTCTCTATTAATGTGGATGCAGGCGGGGGGTTCCATGTGCTGGGTGGTTTAAAGGGGGGGATGGTGCGATCTGTGTTGTCCGGTTCGTCTCTAAAGTAGTGTCTGAGTCTGTAGTGTCGGGTGAGTCTTTGTAGGGTTTTGTTGTAGTTAGGTGTGTGAGGGTGGGAGTGTGCATAGTTCAGACCTTTCTGCAGTAGCATGTTCTGGGCGGGGGTGAGGGTTTTGCTAGAGAGATTGACGATGTAATTTTTATTCTGTAGGTGTTTTTGATATAATCTTAGGTGTCTGGATAGGTGGGAGTGGCGGTGGAAGTGTCTGTTTCGAGCATTGTGCGGATGTGTGTGAGAGTGTCTGTAACGATAGCTGTAAGGGTGTCTATGTAGGTGTGTGTGTGGATGTCTGTATTGGTGTGTGGGAGAATTCTTATTGGTGTGTCTTTGGGGGTTAGCTTGAGGGTGTCTGTGAGAATGTCCATGGGGGTGTTTGTGTGGGTGTCTACGAGTGTGTGTGGTGGTGGGTGTGTGGCTTTGGTGGGCTGCTTGATTATGTGCCTGCCCTATTAGTAGAAAGGGTATGTTGTGAATGTGGGTAGGCTCATGCTTTGGATGGGGGGGTATCCTTGGAAGTGGGGAGTGTGCTGTGCATGTGGGTGTTGAGATGGGATGTGTTGTGGGACATGTGTGGATTGTGTGTGTTGTGGGAATAGGGGGTGCGGAAAATTGTTTGAGGTGGGGAAGTGGGGAGTGGGTTGCGTTGTTGAGATGGGGAGGCACGGAAGATTTTGTGGTTGATTGCTGGGTTGTTGGTGTTGTGATTGGAAGAGGGGGGGTGGTGGGACATTTGGGGTGGTGAGGTGGGGTGAGGGTTGTATTGTAGGAAAGAGTGGGCGTGGAGAGTTATAGCTTTGGTGGGTCGAGCCGAGTTGGGGGTACTGTGGGGGGATGTGTGCAAAGTTATGGTGGGTGGTGAGGCTATGTGTCTGTTGGGGGTTGTGTGGTGTGCTGTTTTGAGGCTGTGGTTGTTGGTTGTTGGTAAGAGGTGGTGGTGGGTTTCTTTGGTGAGTGTGGTTTAGATGTTTTTCGGTGGGCTGTTGGAAGTTTTTGTTGTGCGGGTGGGGTGTTTGGTTTTTGTGGGTGAGGGTGTTTCTTCGGTGTGGGGGAGGTGCATGGTGCTTTGGGAGGTGTGTTTGTGGAAGTGGGTGGGTTTTATGGGGGTGTGGTGCTGGCCTGGTGAGGTTTGGGTGGGTTGAGGTTGTTGGACGAGAGTGGTGTGGTGCTTGGCTTCTAGGGTGTGTGTTGAATGTGTGTCTTGTGGTGGGGTTGTGGGTCATCTGGGGGGGAGTGGGAAGCAGTGTCTTTCTTCGAGCTAGGTGTAGGGTTGAGTGTGGTGGGTTGGGGTGGGTGGGGTAGTGGGGTCGCTGACTATTTGAGGTGGGTGTGTGAGTTCTATGGGAGAGGGTGGGAAGTAGTCCCCTCCTGGTTGGGTGTAGGGTTGAGTGTTGTGAGTTGGAGTGGGTGGGGTAGTGGGGTCGCTGGCTATTTAAGGTGGGTGTGTGAGTTCTATGAGAGGGAGTGGGAAGTAGTGCCCTCCTTCTGGGTGGGTGTAGGGTTGGGTGTGGCTGATGAGGGTAGGTAGGAGTGGAGTGGTGGGGTATGTGGCTGCTGTATCCTAAGGGGAGTCTGTGGGGGAAAGTTGTAGGTAATCCTTGTGTGTAGGGTGTGGTTTTGTGTTGGGTGTTGTTGTTTGTAGGGTTGGTGCTAAGCGTTGTGAGTTTTTTGTTTATCTTTTCCAGATGTGTGTTGTTCTTCTTGTCTACATTAAGTGCCATTTTTTGCATGTTTGTTATGTGTTGGGCTTTGAGGTGTGGGTCTGTGTCAGGGTGATTGAGGGTGTGGTCCATGTGCGTCTGTATTAGTTTTTGTTGTTGTGCAAGATCTGTGCTGAGCGTGGTGTAGTGTTGTTGCAAATGTTGTAGGAGTTGTTTTTCTGTTTTTTTAATTATGTCTGTAAAGCTAATGTGAATGTTTGTGTGTTCTTGTCTGAAAGCTTGGCATGATGTTTTAATTCTGAGGCCTTTGGGGGTATAGTTTTTAGTTATGCATGTGCTTATGAATTGTAGGTGTGCTGTGGCTCTATTTAGTGCAGAGGTGGTTCTTTTATAGAGTTATCTGAGTGCAAGGAGGGAGTTAGGTAGGGTTGAGTTACAGTTGATGGATATTGGGCTGGTGGTGGTGGGGTTTCTGTGTGTTTGGCTTGTGTTGGTGGGGGTTGTGTTGGTGCTTGCAGATGCTGGAGGTGGGTTGGAGATGGGGTTCTCGGTGCTATTAGGCATGAGCAGGGTGTGAGTGGAGCTTGGAGTATGGGCTGGGCTGAGTGTGTGGGTTGGGCTGGAGGTGTGGGTTGAGTTGTGGGCTAGGGCTAGGGCTAGGGCTAGGGTTATGGCTAGGGTTGGGCTAGAGCTAGGGGTGTGGCCTAGGTGGTGTAGGCTCTACCTATGGTCGATCCCACACCTCTGTGTAACAGATTCCAAGCTATGGTTGCCTGGGTGATCTCAGAGAAGAGAGTGAACAGAACAGAAGTACACACCAGGCTGGGGTGCCACTATTAAGGTATGCATTAGAGAGGAGAACTAGACAGAGAGAGTTAAAGAGTTTTGAGATCATCTATTACTATGAGAAAGCCATTACTCTGCTATCATCTCTACAAGGCTCAAAGTGTATAATTAAACCGACCAAGCTTTTTCTCCAGAGAGAGAAGAAAAAACTCGGTTCTCAGCCAGGATTCGAACCTAGGTCCCCTGCAGTCTAGGCAGATGCTCTTACCACTGAGCTACCGAGAACCCAGTGGCATTGGAGCTAGAATTCAGTTCTTATGCTAGCTGGCCACTCCCCCCATAGCTATGACAGAGATAGGCTTCTCTTATGTCTTAGGTTAGACTCTTAGTGGGTGGAGCGAAGGCTCTTGGGATCAGACTTATCATGGGCTAGGGTTATGGCTAGGGTTGGGCTAGAGCTAGGGGTGTGGCCTAGGTGGTGTAGGCTCTACCTATGGTCGATCCCACACCTCTGTGTAACAGATTCCAAGCTATGGTTGCCTGGGTGATCTCAGAGAAGAGAGCGAACAGAACAGAAGTACACACCAGGCTGGGGTGCCACTATTAAGGTATGCATTAGAGAGGAGAACTAGACAGAGAGAGTTAAAGAGTTTTGAGATCATCTATTACTATGAGAAAGCCATTACTCTGCTATCATCTCTACAAGGCTCAAAGTGTATAATTAAACCGACCAAGCTTTTTCTCCAGAGAGAGAAGAAAAAACTCGGTTCTCAGCCAGGATTCGAACCTAGGTCCCCTGCAGTCTAGGCAGATGCTCTTACCACTGAGCTACCGAGAACCCAGTGGCATTGGAGCTAGAATTCAGTTCTTATGCTAGCTGGCCACTCCCCCCATAGCTATGACAGAGATAGGCTTCTCTTATGTCTTAGGTTAGACTCTTAGTGGGTGGAGCGAAGGCTCTTGGGATCAGACTTATCATGGGCTAGGGTTATGGCTAGGGTTGGGCTAGAGCTAGGGGTGTGGCCTAGGTGGTGTAGGCTCTACCTATGGTCGATCCCACACCTCTGTGTAACAGATTCCAAGCTATGGTTGCCTGGGTGATCTCAGAGAAGAGAGTGAACAGAACAGAAGTACACACCAGGCTGGGGTGCCACTATTAAGGTATGCATTAGAGAGGAGAACTAGACAGAGAGAGTTAAAGAGTTTTGAGATCATCTATTACTATGAGAAAGCCATTACTCTGCTATCATCTCTACAAGGCTCAAAGTGTATAATTAAACCGACCAAGCTTTTTCTCCAGAGAGAGAAGAAAAAACTCGGTTCTCAGCCAGGATTCGAACCTAGGTCCCCTGCAGTCTAGGCAGATGCTCTTACCACTGAGCTACCGAGAACCCAGTGGCATTGGAGCTAGAATTCAGTTCTTATGCTAGCTGGCCACTCCCCCCCATAGCTATGACAGAGATAGGCTTCTCTTATGTCTTAGGTTAGACTCTTAGTGGGTGGAGCGAAGGCTCTTGGGATCAGACTTATCATGGGCTAGGGTTATGGCTAGGGTTGGGCTAGAGCTAGGGGTGTGGCCTAGGTGGTGTAGGCTCTACCTATGGTCGATCCCACACCTCTGTGTAACAGATTCCAAGCTATGGTTGCCTGGGTGATCTCAGAGAAGAGAGTGAACAGAACAGAAGTACACACCAGGCTGGGGTGCCACTATTAAGGTATGCATTAGAGAGGAGAACTAGACAGAGAGAGTTAAAGAGTTTTGAGATCATCTATTACTATGAGAAAGCCATTACTCTGCTATCATCTCTACAAGGCTCAAAGTGTATAATTAAACCGACCAAGCTTTTTCTCCAGAGAGAGAAGAAAAAACTCGGTTCTCAGCCAGGATTCGAACCTAGGTCCCCTGCAGTCTAGGCAGATGCTCTTACCACTGAGCTACCGAGAACCCAGTGGCATTGGAGCTAGAATTCAGTTCTTATGCTAGCTGGCCACTCCCCCCCATAGCTATGACAGAGATAGGCTTCTCTTATGTCTTAGGTTAGACTCTTAGTGGGTGGAGCGAAGGCTCTTGGGATCAGACTTATCATGGGCTAGGGTTATGGCTAGGGTTGGGCTAGAGCTAGGGGTGTGGCCTAGGTGGTGTAGGCTCTACCTATGGTCGATCCCACACCTCTGTGTAACAGATTCCAAGCTATGGTTGCCTGGGTGATCTCAGAGAAGAGAGTGAACAGAACAGAAGTACACACCAGGCTGGGGTGCCACTATTAAGGTATGCATTAGAGAGGAGAACTAGACAGAGAGAGTTAAAGAGTTTTGAGATCATCTATTACTATGAGAAAGCCATTACTCTGCTATCATCTCTACAAGGCTCAAAGTGTATAATTAAACCGACCAAGCTTTTTCTCCAGAGAGAGAAGAAAAAACTCGGTTCTCAGCCAGGATTCGAACCTAGGTCCCCTGCAGTCTAGGCAGATGCTCTTACCACTGAGCTACCGAGAACCCAGTGGCATTGGAGCTAGAATTCAGTTCTTATGCTAGCTGGCCACTCCCCCCCATAGCTATGACAGAGATAGGCTTCTCTTATGTCTTAGGTTAGACTCTTAGTGGGTGGAGCGAAGGCTCTTGGGATCAGACTTATCATGGGCTAGGGTTATGGCTAGGGTTGGGCTAGAGCTAGGGGTGTGGCCTAGGTGGTGTAGGCTCTACCTATGGTCGATCCCACACCTCTGTGTAACAGATTCCAAGCTATGGTTGCCTGGGTGATCTCAGAGAAGAGAGTGAACAGAACAGAAGTACACACCAGGCTGGGGTGCCACTATTAAGGTATGCATTAGAGAGGAGAACTAGACAGAGAGAGTTAAAGAGTTTTGAGATCATCTATTACTATGAGAAAGCCATTACTCTGCTATCATCTCTACAAGGCTCAAAGTGTATAATTAAACCGACCAAGCTTTTTCTCCAGAGAGAGAAGAAAAAACTCGGTTCTCAGCCAGGATTCGAACCTAGGTCCCCTGCAGTCTAGGCAGATGCTCTTACCACTGAGCTACCGAGAACCCAGTGGCATTGGAGCTAGAATTCAGTTCTTATGCTAGCTGGCCACTCCCCCCCATAGCTATGACAGAGATAGGCTTCTCTTATGTCTTAGGTTAGACTCTTAGTGGGTGGAGCGAAGGCTCTTGGGATCAGACTTATCATGGGCTAGGGTTATGGCTAGGGTTGGGCTAGAGCTAGGGGTGTGGCCTAGGTGGTGTAGGCTCTACCTATGGTCGATCCCACACCTCTGTGTAACAGATTCCAAGCTATGGTTGCCTGGGTGATCTCAGAGAAGAGAGTGAACAGAACAGAAGTACACACCAGGCTGGGGTGCCACTATTAAGGTATGCATTAGAGAGGAGAACTAGACAGAGAGAGTTAAAGAGTTTTGAGATCATCTATTACTATGAGAAAGCCATTACTCTGCTATCATCTCTACAAGGCTCAAAGTGTATAATTAAACCGACCAAGCTTTTTCTCCAGAGAGAGAAGAAAAAACTCGGTTCTCAGCCAGGATTCGAACCTAGGTCCCCTGCAGTCTAGGCAGATGCTCTTACCACTGAGCTACCGAGAACCCAGTGGCATTGGAGCTAGAATTCAGTTCTTATGCTAGCTGGCCACTCCCCCCATAGCTATGACAGAGATAGGCTTCTCTTATGTCTTAGGTTAGACTCTTAGTGGGTGGAGCGAAGGCTCTTGGGATCAGACTTATCATGGGCTAGGGTTATGGCTAGGGTTGGGCTAGAGCTAGGGGTGTGGCCTAGGTGGTGTAGGCTCTACCTATGGTCGATCCCACACCTCTGTGTAACAGATTCCAAGCTATGGTTGCCTGGGTGATCTCAGAGAAGAGAGTGAACAGAACAGAAGTACACACCAGGCTGGGGTGCCACTATTAAGGTATGCATTAGAGAGGAGAACTAGACAGAGAGAGTTAAAGAGTTTTGAGATCATCTATTACTATGAGAAAGCCATTACTCTGCTATCATCTCTACAAGGCTCAAAGTGTATAATTAAACCGACCAAGCTTTTTCTCCAGAGAGAGAAGAAAAAACTCGGTTCTCAGCCAGGATTCGAACCTAGGTCCCCTGCAGTCTAGGCAGATGCTCTTACCACTGAGCTACCGAGAACCCAGTGGCATTGGAGCTAGAATTCAGTTCTTATGCTAGCTGGCCACTCCCCCCCATAGCTATGACAGAGATAGGCTTCTCTTATGTCTTAGGTTAGACTCTTAGTGGGTGGAGCGAAGGCTCTTGGGATCAGACTTATCATGGGCTAGGGTTATGGCTAGGGTTGGGCTAGAGCTAGGGGTGTGGCCTAGGTGGTGTAGGCTCTACCTATGGTCGATCCCACACCTCTGTGTAACAGATTCCAAGCTATGGTTGCCTGGGTGATCTCAGAGAAGAGAGTGAACAGAACAGAAGTACACACCAGGCTGGGGTGCCACTATTAAGGTATGCATTAGAGAGGAGAACTAGACAGAGAGAGTTAAAGAGTTTTGAGATCATCTATTACTATGAGAAAGCCATTACTCTGCTATCATCTCTACAAGGCTCAAAGTGTATAATTAAACCGACCAAGCTTTTTCTCCAGAGAGAGAAGAAAAAACTCGGTTCTCAGCCAGGATTCGAACCTAGGTCCCCTGCAGTCTAGGCAGATGCTCTTACCACTGAGCTACCGAGAACCCAGTGGCATTGGAGCTAGAATTCAGTTCTTATGCTAGCTGGCCACTCCCCCCATAGCTATGACAGAGATAGGCTTCTCTTATGTCTTAGGTTAGACTCTTAGTGGGTGGAGCGAAGGCTCTTGGGATCAGACTTATCATGGGCTAGGGTTATGGCTAGGGTTGGGCTAGAGCTAGGGGTGTGGCCTAGGTGGTGTAGGCTCTACCTATGGTCGATCCCACACCTCTGTGTAACAGATTCCAAGGGCTAGGGCTAGGGCTAGGGCTAGGGCTAGGGCTAGGGCTAGGGTTGTGGCTAGGGCTGGGGCCAGCTCCGGAATTTCCAGAACTGGTCATGCCTTCACCACTCCCCTGGTCAGAGCTACCAACACAGGTGAGCTGGTTCTGGATAATAGACATCAATTGATCTACCTTGCTGCTGGATGAACGCAAGGTTGGTCCACCAGATGCTAGGCAATCTTCTATGGCTTTTCTAAGTTGATGTTCTTCCATCGAAGACCAGCCGCCAACCCAGGTGACTTGCAGGGTATGGTAGATGCGGCTGGCCTGATGAAGTTTTCCGAGTTGATCTGAAACAATAAAGTATTTTTTAACTGTTAATAGAATGAAACAAACTTTAATTGAGGAATCCGACGTTTCGATCTTACAGTATGATCTTCTTCAGGGAATTATGAGTGGTGAATTAGGTGAGTTTATATAGATGGAATGATTGTGAGAAATTTAGTGGGTTTTTAATGAATATGATTAACTGTTATGGAGATGTTTACTGTTTGGTTGCTATGCAGAGAAATGATGAGGTGAACTTTGGACTTTGTCTCTTTAATCTTGATTATGTCCTAATAGACTCCATTTAGAGTTTAGGCCCATTGGAATTACAGTATCTAAGGTCTTAATCCAGTGCTTTTCTCTCTCTGTGAGATCCTGAGAGTTTTTGACTATTTCCAATATTGTGAACTTTGCATTTGCAAATGAGTGTTCTTGCTTAAGCAAGTGTCTGTAGAGAGGCATGTTTTTCTTCCTTAATAGAGCAGCCCTATGACCTGCTACTCTTTCTCTCAGTGGACGGATAGTCTGTCCGATGTATCTGGCTTTAGATGAGCAGATGTTGCAGTGCAGCATGTAGATTACTCCCGAGGTGTCGCATGTGGTATTCGGTGGAACCCTGTAGCTGGCATGTCCCCTGTTAGAGAAGACAGTTTCCAAACCCGACATCTGCTTACAACAGAGGCAATTGGTTCTTCTACAAGGAATGGAACTGTGTCTTCCTGAGAAGCCAAGGTTTGGTGCTAGTTGGATTGGAGATTCTCTCCTGATGGGTTTACTGGATCCCGGAAGACGAGCCCGTACTATTTTTTTGGAGATGTCTGGTTTCTTTTTATAACAGATTCTTGGTCTATCTTCAGGGTCAGGTGGTTCCAGTGCCAGGTTTAGCTCTCTGTGAGAGATCTGTTCATGGTAGTTACAAACAAATGCTGGTTGTTGAAAAGGTGATTGATCATCTGGTGTTTCTTCTAGAATTTTAATTCTACTGGCAAATTCAATGAACTCGGCCATATCTTGGAGTAGTTTCCTAGGGTATCCTCGTTGCCGTAGGTGTCTGATAATTTTGGCTTTCGTAGTTTTAAAAGCCAATTCATCTGAGCTGGCACGCAATGCTCTGATGAGTTCTCCTTTGACTAGTCCCTTTATGACAGATCTTGGATGGGCAGAATTGAAGGGAAGATACTGGAATTTATTAGTTTTCTTAAAGTGTAGCTTTGTGTCAAGTTTTCCCATAGCTCTGAAACGATTTCCTTTGAAGATCTCTAAATCAAGGAAGATTATGTTTGATTCTGATGTCTCCCAGGTGAAACGAATGGATGGATGGACCAGGTTGAGTTTTGTTAGAAAGACTCCCAGGTCATCTGCAGTTCCCTGCCATATGCATAGAATATCATCTATGTATCTTCTCCATACTATTGGTTGTAGAGGTTGGCTGGTCAAAAATTCTCTTTCAAAAGTATCGAGGAATAAATTGGCATATGCAGGGGCCATTCGAGTGCCCATGGCAGTACCCTGGATCTGCTTGTACATTGGGCTAGGGCTAGGGCTAGGGCTAGGGCTAGGGCTAGGGCTAGGGCTAGAGCTGGGGCTGGGGCAGGGCTGGGCCTGCCAAGGGTGCTGCCAACGCCTTGTGCTGCTGCCACAGCTGCTGCGGCATAAGTTAGGGGGATGTGGCGGGATCTGGTCCTTGGAACTTTCTGGGGGAGGGGTTCCACCGGGAAGATCTTGCCGGATCGAAGGGTAGAGTAGTTAGACATATTATTACTGTTGCACTATCTATAACTTAGTAGCACTTTAGTATTAAAGCTTTATTTTAAATAACTCAATATTTCACCTAATTGCCTAGGCTTCTTCGGGAGTTATGTATGAATTGTGTGTGCAGTGAGTATATAAACTAAAGTGCTGAGAGTAAATTAAAATAGTGCAAAAAAGATGAAAGGAAAGGTGTGAGGATCAGAGTTGGGGTGTGATATGGTGTGAGGATCAGATGGTGGAAAGTCTATTGGGCACGTGCAGAAGGGAGTTTAGTGAAAGTATCCTATTTCTAAGTTAAGCTTGCAGTTTGTGTTGTGCTGTGGAGAATAGATTCTTGTTTGGGAGTGCTGGGAACGATGTGAATGCAGTGCAGGTAGATGACTTGTTGCTGGGTGGTCGGGGGGGGTTCTTGCTTGGGAGTGCTTGCATGGGTGAAGGATGATTTAATATAGAGTGCAGTTTGTTGGGTTCTTGCTGGGTGGGTGCTTGCTTGGATGTGAGTGAAGTGCGGTTTGTTGGGTTCTTGTTTAGTGGTCGGGAGATTCTTGCTGGGGGGTGCTTGGTTGGGTGATGTAGGTGAAGTGCAGGTTGTTTGGTTCTTGCTGGGTGGTCAGGAGAGTAGAGGTGGATTTTCAGGAATAGTATTGGTGGTAGCAGACGAGTTTAATGTTGGGGCAGGGATAGTTGAGACGGCAGGGTTTAAGGGTTTGGAAGGGCAGACGGGGAGTTAGAGAATAGGTTTCTTGGTGATCCTCAAAGGAATTGTGCTTGGATGAAGAGTGAGTGGGTGAGAGGGTGAGTGGATAGGTAAGTGGGAGAGAATTAAAAATTAGGGAAGTAGGTGAGTGAGAGGATGGGTATATGGAGAGACAATACTGACAGTGGGTAGGTGAAATGTTCTTTAAAGTGGTGATTGTGTTCAGGGTGTGGTTGAATTGGGGGTTCTTGGGTGGTCTTCTGTTAGGGTAGGTGGCATGCGGGAGAGTGAAGAGGGGTGGGTTGGGTGGTCTTCTCTGGGTGGTGGGTTCTTCGTGCGAGTGTTGGGAGTGCTGAGGGTGTTGGCTTGGAGTGATGGTGAGTGAGGGTTCTTCTTTGAGTTAATGCGTGGGTGCGGGCTTCTTGGGTTTGGGTAGAGGGTGTGGTTGAAGGGTGGGGCTGGTTAGTGACTGAAGTGTTTGAAGGAGGAATTTGGGGGGATAATGAGGATGACGGTGTTGAGTTGGGTGTGGTTCCGGTGACTGGGTAGGATGGGGGGCGGAGGTTTGGTGGGAGTTGTGCTTGGTCAAACTTGCTGTTGAGTCCATGGGGGAATTTGGTGCAGAGGTGGTGGATAAAACGGGCTTCTTCTTGGAGGAGTTGGTTGTTGGGGGGTTGGGCTAGGATGGTGATGAGTGCGTCGTTGTGGAAGGAGTGCTGGGGTTTCTTGAAATGTTTATAGAGGAAGGGTTGCCTGGTGCCTAGTGTGAGGGCGGCTCTGTGTCCGGAGAGGCGGTGTTTGAGGGGTCGTGCGGTTTGTCCTACGTACTGGTTTCGGGTAGTGCATCTCTTACATTCTATGAGGTATATTACATTGGGGGTGTTGCAATTGGTGTTTTGGGGGGTAGGGAAGGAGTGACCGGTGTGGGAGGAGAAGATTCGGGGTTTGCGGGACATGTGAGGACAGCATTTGCATAGGGGGGTGTTGCAGGGTGCAGAGTGGCTCTTGAAGGAGGGTAGGTGCTTGAGAGTGATGGGTTCTTCGGATATCGGGGGGGTGGGTGTTGCAGGTAGGCGGGCTCTAACTAGGTGGTGTGCCGTGGTTTTATTGCGGGTGTAGGTGATTCTGGGTGTGGGGATGGTGGGGTCTTGAGGGTCCAGGGCCGACTTGAGGGAAGACTTGGAGATGGTGGGTGCAAAGAGAGTGATGAAGGGGGGCGGTTGTTGTGCAGAGGGTGGTGGTGGTTCTTGTAGTGTATGTACTCGGTGGTGGAAGGGGACTTCGTGCAGGACTTCTCTAACTAGTGCTCGGGGGTATTTGCGATGTCGGAATTGGGTGGAGAGGAGTGTTGTGCTGGCGTGGTAGGTGTGGGTGTCTGTGCTTGCTCTAAGTGCTCTTGTGAGTTCTCCTTTAACTATTGCTCGGTGCGTTGATCGTGGGTGGGAAGAGTTGTGGTGAAGGTATTGGAAGGAGTTGGTGTCTTTGTAGTGTGGTCGTATGTCTAGTTTGCCTGTCATCGTGAATGTCGGTCCTTTGTAAAGTTCTAGGTCTAGGAAGGTGATTTCTTGTGTGGAGGTGTGGGATGTGAATTTGATGGTGGGGTGTGCGTCATTCAGTCTTGTCAGGAGGGCGTTGAGTGAGTCAGGGGTGTCTTGCCAAATGCACAGTATGTCGTCGATGTAGCGTTTCCAAAGTAGAGGTTGAATTGGTTCGTCTTGTAAAAAGTTTGTCTCGAGTCGGTCCATGAAAAGGTTGGCGTAGGAGGGGGCCATTTTCGTTCCCATGGCAGTTCCTTGTACTTGTTTGTAGATGTTGGAGTCAAATTCAAAGTAGTTATGTTGTAGTATGATTTGTAGGAGTTCTCTTGTCACTGTGGGTGGAAAGGGGATGTCGTCTGCATTAGGGTTCAGTTCATGTAGGTGTGTGAGAGTCGCTTGTATGCCTTCGTCGTGTGGGATGTTGAGGTACAGTGCCGTTACGTCTATCGTTGTTAGGGTGATGTTTGGGGGGAAGGTCGTACTATCTAAGAGAGTGATGAGAGATTTAGAATCTTTGATGTAGCTATTGGTTAGGGGAATGAGAGGTTGGATGAAAAAATCTATAAAACTGGAGAGCTTTTCAGTGGGGCCTGAGGATCCGCTAACTATGGGTCTTACTGCGTGTGCGTTCTTGTGTAGTTTTTTTAGGAAGTATAGCTGTTGGGTTCTAACTCTAGTGGGGTTGGGGAGTGTGAGGTATTGGTGCATGTGGTGAGATATGTATCCTTTATTGTGTATGGTGCTGATGTACTTGTTGATTGCTAGTGCTAGTTGGTGCGTGGGGTCAGAGGGGATCTGTTTGTATATTGTGGTGTCGGAGAGGTGGTCTAGTCCGTCTTGTATGTAAGTCCGTCTGTCTTCTATTACTATGCACGAGCCTTTATCTGCTTTCTTAATTACGAGGGATGTGTCGGATGCAAGTTCACGTAGGGCAGCTAGTTCTGATCTTCTCAGGTTGGGGCGGTAGGGTTGTTGGGGGATGTTTGCTAGTCTGACGGGAAGTGATTTGAGGTATTGCTCGGTTTCTGTGGATGCAGGAGGAGGGTTCCATGTGCTGGATGGTTTAAAAGGGGGGATGGTGCGATCTGTGTTGTCCGGTTCGTCTCTAAAGTAGTGTCTGAGTCTGTAGTGTCGAGTGAGTCTTTGTAGGGTTTTGTTGTAATTAGGTGTGTGGGGGTGGGAGTGTGCATAGTTCAGGCCTTTCTGCAGTAGCATGTTCTGGGAAGGAGTGAGGGTTTTGCTAGAGAGATTGACGATGTAGTTTTTATTTTGTAAGTGTTGTTGGTGTAATCTTAGGTGTCTGGATCGGTGGAAGTGGCGGTGGAAGTGTCTGTTCTGGGCATTGTGCGGATGTCTGTTGTGAGTGTGTCTGTGAGAGTGTCTGTATCGGTGTCTGTATGGGTGTTTGTGGGGGCGTCTGTGTGTGGACCAGTGACTGTGGGGAGGGTGTCTGCGGGGTTGTGCATGGGAGGGGTGGTGATTGTTGGTGTGTGTGGGAGGGTGTCTGTGTGGTTGTGTGGGGTTTTGGTGGGCTGCTCCGATGTGTGCCTGCCCTAATAGTGTAAAGGGTGTGTCGTGGCAGGGAGTAGGTTTGTGTATTGGGGGAGGGAGTACCCTTGAAAGTAGGGTGTGTGCTGCATCTGTAGGTGTTGAGAGAGGTGTGGTGGGGTGTATTGAGGGGCATGTGTGACTTGTGTGTGTTGTGGGAATGGAGGGTGCGGAGGGTTGTTTGGGGTAGTGAAGTGTGATGTGGATTGTGTTGTTGAGAGGGGGAGGCACAGGGGATTTTGTGGTTGGGTGTTGCTGGGTTGTGGGTGTTGTGATTGGAAGAGGGGTGGTGGTGGGACATTTGGGGTGGTGGGGTGGGGTGAGAGTTGTGTTGTAGGAAAGAGTGGGCGTGGAAAGTTGTGACTTTGGTGGGTGGAGCCAAGTTGGGGGTACTGTGGGGGGATGTGTGCAAAGTTATGGTGGGTGGTGAGGCTATGTGTCTGTTGGGGGTAGTGTGGTGTGCTGTGTTGAGGCTGTGGTTGTTGGTTGTTGGTAAGAGGTGGTGGTGGGTTTCTTTGGTGGGTGTGGTTTAGATGTTTTGCGGTGGGCTGTTGGGAGTTTTTGTTGTGCGGGTGAGGTGTTTGGTTTTTGTGGGTGAGGGTGTTTCTTCGGTGTGGGAGAGGTGCATGGTGCTCTGGGAGGTGGGTTTTATGGGGGTGTGGTGCTGGCCTGGTGAAGTTTGGGTGGGTTGAGGTTGTTGGACGAGGGTGGTGGGGTGCTTGACTTCTGGGGTGTGTGTTGAATGTGTGTCTTGTGGTGGGGTTGTGGGTCATCTGGGGGGGAGTAGGAAGCAGTGTCTTCCTACGAGCTAGGTGTAGGGTTGAGTGTGGTGGGTTGGGGTGGGTGGGGTAGGGTCGCTGACTATTTGAGGTGGGTGTGTGAGTTCTATGGGAGAGAGTGGGAAGTAGTCCCCTCCTTCTGGTTGGGTGTAGGGTTGAGTGTTGTGGGTTGGAGTGGGTGGGGTAGTGGGGTCGCTGGCTATTTGAGGTGGGTGTGTGAGTTCTATGAGAGGGAGTGGGAAGTAGTGCCCTCCTTCTGGGTGGGTGTAGGGTTGAGTGTGGCTGATGAGGGTAGGTAGGAGTGAAGTGGTGGGGTATGTGGATACTGTGTCCTAAGGGGGGTCTGTGGGGGAAGGTTGCAGGTAATCCTTGTGTGTAGGGTGTGGTTTTGTGTTGGGTGTTGTTGTTTGTAGGGTTGGTGCTAAGCGTTGTGAGTTTTTTGTTTATCTTTTCCAGATGTGTGTTGTTTTTCTTGTCTACATTAAGTG